>JAUMJJ010000079.1:3670000-4920000 GCA_033556795.1 Tapera naevia | reverse complement strand
ATGATAAGCTGTGCTGCGTTGTGTGTATAAGCACACCTGTACTGCGTGAGGCATCAGGGTACTTCCAGGTGATTGCTAATCTTATATTTTCCAGATATGCTACTATTCTGAAGTGTCTCTCCAGGAAATAGCAGCTGATAGTGACTAAATGCCAGTATACTTGTGTATATGAACAGATATATATATAGATATTTCTTTTTAGGACGTATGTTGTTCAGTATCATGCATTCCGAAGGGGAAGACATTGCTTGATACACAGAACACTCAATTCCTGATTAAAATGGAAGAATTTTGTGACAGAATAGAAAATTCTCCTTTTAATCCCAAAGGTTATGGAAATAGGATAGAGGTACAAAAGCAGAGGGGAAAAAACAAATATTTTAAATATTTTAGAGCATCGTAATGCAGTAGAATACATACAGAATTTTCCCTCTAGGAAAATATTTGCTAAATCTGATGAATGTTGGTCATGTCACTTAGTGCACTGCTGATGCCAATAGGACACCACAGTTACCTGAGAAATGAAGAATAGCATAAACAATACTCTGGATTTCTAACAGCTTAAGACTACAAGTAAAGTTAAATTGTTGTAGCCTGTAAGTTAATGTCCTGTGAAGGGAGAAACCCCTTTATTAGTTACAGTAATCATTTTAACCAGAGCTCTTTTCTGAGAAAAAAATCCCACACATCTAACTGTCTATTCACATACAGTTTGCTAATCACTATTATATGGGTGTAATTATGTCTGAAATTAACCTTTAAGATTCAGTAACAACATTCTAGTATTTTTATTCATGTTTGACTTTTAGCCAGGAAGCAGATAAGGTTAATACCTCATATAATTCAGTGATATATTTATCTGGGGGGGGAAAGTTTTACCCTTCATTTGTTTATAAGCACAACCAGGAAAGCTAGCTTTAACTTGATAATCCTTTTATGTGTGAAAGTAGAAAATCATGTTAGTGCAAAAAGCCTCTGTCTTTTTTTCTTTCTTTGAAGCTTTATGTTCTTTGACTTCTCTTTCCTTTTGGCTCAAATATTCTTAACCCTTTTTACAAAGGCAATTATAGTAACGAGGATCTGTAACAATTATTGCTGAATTGGAACAGCCGAGTGGGAAGGGCTAAGTCACAATGAATTAAAATGATTTCATAGAGCACACACAAAGCATTTGTGTCCTAAAGAATGACGAAGTAAACAGAGGATATTTACTTGCTGAATAAGAAAATAACATGAAACAGCCTTGAATGCTTTCTGAATCCATTACATTCTCAGCATCATATTGGATGTACCCAGCATCAATGTACAGTTTTAAGAGTTCAAAGCTCCCCTATATTTTGCTAGTTAGTCCAGGTTTTCAGTGGTTTACAGTTCAACAGTTAAAAACTACTGTCATATTTTGCATGCATGTTTTATTTTTTCCAACACAAAGATTTTATCCCACTCACTTTTCCCTCCCATTGTTAGAAACAGTTTGTGACAGAACAGTGGCAAAGACATGAGTTCAAATCCTGAGGAAATTTCCTGGATTCTGGCACTGGTCGTGTTCAAAGATAAACACTCCATCTCTAGTCTTTATATTGCTCGCTACAGTTTCCTCTTTGTTTACTGTCCAATTGGAGGTACTGCTGGAAAACTTCCCAAAATGGCAGGGAGAAGGATTTTTTTTGTCCTAGAGGGACAAAGGAGGGGAAAGAAGGACCAAAAGACATTACTCAGCAAGCCTCATTTTTGTTAACCCCGAAATGTAGGTGTGAGTAAACCAGAAATTTGAATTTAAGGTAGTTTTGTTTGTGAGGGAGGGAAAAAAAATTAACTAATTAACCCTATAAATATTTAGAGATTGCTAATTCCATGTTTTTTCTTTTTAAAATGAGAATAATTTATATCTTTGTCCCTTATTTACTAGTTTGTCACAGTTGACATGTACTGCAAAGTTGAGCAGCCTTAGAAGTTTCAAATTATTTATGTTAGGATCACTAATGAGTGATTATTATAAGCATTCAGACAACTGGGAGAGCATATCTGACCCTAATGCTAATTCATAAAATAACAGTTCCAGAAGTATTCCGTCTCTGCTCTGTTAAAGAAGTTTCTTAACAAAAACCTTCTTTTTGAGTATTAAAATATTAAATATTACATGACTACATAGTAATAAGAAGTAATTATTATGCATTTTGCGCATAAACATGCACTTTATAAAACTCGTGGGAAGGAATTTTACCAATTATCAGGCATGTATAGAAAAAAAATTTTCCCCATGGAATCATCAAAAATAAGAAAATTCCAAGACTGCTAAATGAGAAAGATGCTATGTGAAATTTATTATTCAACATTGTTTCCTAAGCTTCCTGAGTGTTGATAAACTTTCTATGCACCAAACCTTCTGCTATATCTTTTTTGGGAGATAATATGCAGTTCTGTATTCCTCTCTGTCAAGACATCCTCCCAGAATTTTGCCAAGTTCTTTTATGGGAAATGCATTGTAACACACAACCACAATTTTCAATGGGTGAAACCATGTGGCCCCATTTTTTAAGTTATCACTTTCTCCATTCAAAATGATAAATATGGACTCGATCGATACTATCAAACGTGCAAGAATTACTTGGAATTCTTCCTATCTCTTTCCATCGTGGAATATGCTACTTAAATGCAAAAGCCCTATGTGTTTTGATATATCTTTTCTTCTTGTCAGACATGATTTATCACTCATTCTTTCATTTTTTGCTGAGTTTCCAAAATATCATCAATGATTAAATGATGTTATTTACATGGAATTAAAAAGTAAAATCAAAGAGCAACGGAATATAAATCTAGTGTTATCTAATACATAACTTTTTCCCAAGGATTTTTTCAGTACTGTAGTTGCCCACTAGAGAACATTTACATCATTTAAGTGAGATACAAGTGTGTTCTTATTTTTTTAAAGAAAATCTGTGAAAAGAATGGAAGACAAAAAAATAATGATGTGTAAATAAAACTTTCCAAATAGTATTGACTGCAGACTATGTTTTAGACCATCTTTTTAACAAATATTTAAATACCATTGAGGAAACTTATTTTTTTATAATTATGCTTCTTAATCCTGAGATTTACACAAAATAGGATATAATTCACTTGGGCAAGCATAAAATAGGTGTAATGTTGTCTTTTAATTCAATTATATAAATATCAAAGCACAGGTGGAAACGTTAGTAAGAAAACTCCCCTAAAATTAATCATGTTCCCAAAGCTCAAAAGCTACTGAATATGGACCTGGACAGAGAAAAATAACATCATCTTTCTGTGTTTTTGTTTTTGAAAAAACTTTAAAATTGCTGTAAACTTATAAACCTTTTAAAATTAACAATAATTACCTGTTGTTCTCTTGCAAATAATTTTCAATTATTATTACAGTTATCCTTTCGAGTATTTCTGGTTTTTTTTGTATATGTGCCAATACGGTTTATTCCTCCAGAATCTGCACATCTAAAAATTTTTGAAACTATTTCTGACAATGGCTAGTAAACACAAATTTAGACCCTACTACACTCCCTTCATTTCAAGGCTTTCAGACTATCTTTAATAATGCGAACACTTAGATGTTCTTTCAGCTATTTTGCCCCTTCCACAAAATTGGTTTTGAAATCATACTTTTTCATAACAGTTAACATTTAGGTAAATTGAAACTAAATGTCATCCTTACAGTGATTTTAAAACCTGGGAAACATGCATAAGAAATCATGCTCACTTTTCATTTTTCAACTTTAGAGCAATGTCAGTAACTATAATGTCTCTAGCTGAATTGTAAAAACATCAAATTCCAAACAAACAATTCTGCACTGTGAAAATATTGTGATCTTTCCTTTCTTTTTTTTTTCAACATATGCCATATAAACTAGTGTAAACCTCTTATATATGAACTTACCTCTGTTTCCCTGAACTTGAAGAGCAAGGCAAATGATCAAAAATATTAATCCAGTTTTCAAATGCATGCTGTCTACTGATCATTCACAGTTTTCAAGAACAATCATGCAGGAAATAAGAATATTTAGGTCAAGTAGAGTAAGTTTTTTCTTAAAGAACTAAAATCCCCACACGTCTTCCCTCTTTTAAAATTATTTTTCAGTTGTCTCCAGCCTTGGACAGAATTGAATTGCAACTAGGCAGAGTGCAACAGGTGCTAGAATGCGGGAGCTGTACAAACTCCTTCAACACACCTCTAGCCTAGGGAACCAATAGACAGAGACAGCAACTGGAGTGATAAGACGAGAGTGACGAAGTTTTAAAAAAAAAACAGTGTCTGTTTCTGGAATAATCTGTTTATCTGCTGCTCAGACATAATCCCTCTTACGGTCCAGCTGGAAGAGCTTTCTTCATCTTATTAACCTTCTGGAGTAGCATCTGTCAACCCCAGAAGACTTCAATAGCACCGTGATAAACAACGGAAGTCTCTTCTAGTGCCTGTTGCTTTCAAACGATCCTTTGGGCGTTCTGGAGGTATTTCTAGTGAGCAGAAGCAAAATGATGGGTAGAGCCAATTGTGCTATTTCCAAACCACTGGTCAGAAACTCAAGGAAGGAAGACTCAAAGGAAGGCAGCCTTTGCTGAGAGAATGTGCTATACTCAACTTTTCCACTGCGTATGCCTTGGAAGCCCCTCTCACACCAAAATTTTGCTGTTGAAATATCAGAGCGGTGATGATGATGTTCTGTGACAGCAGTGAAATGGTGTGACTCAGCAGTAAATTGCAGCAGTGTTCAGGGCTGGCACAATCTGATGCCCAGTTGGGAGTGGGGGAGGGGAGGTGCTGCATGGAAGGAGAACAAGAAACACTGGTGGGAAATGCTGTTTCGAACACATGGTTATAAGCAGGTCAAGAATTGGCAGTGAGTGAATACACTTTTCGAACAGCTCTGTTCCAGCTTCACAAATAACTGTTCCAATTACATATTTGGCAAGTCTAAGTGTTACATAGTTACTTTTATTTCCCAGAATGTTTTTTAGTGTTGCATTACACCTAAAAAAGCTGTTAGGTAGGAATTTGTAATCGTCTGTCCCTTTTAGAGATTTTTGTGCAACTGTGTTTTAACATAGGATGTATCTAGAACCGGCATCACGAATCTGTTTTCTAGCACAGTTAAGTATAAGTTACTTTAAGAACAACCTTCATTTGAACCTAATCAGTATTCTATTTTTACTTAGGATTTAAACAATGGTAACCTCCCTCCCTTCCCGAGGTTGCCTAATTTTAACTACTCAAATCAGTTAGCACAGAGGTTGGGCTGGGACCAGATGAGATCTGGTTTGATTTTTTTTTTAATATTTTTATTTCTACAACCTTCTGATTTTCAGTGCTTATTTTAATGCTTTATGCATATTGTTTCAAGCACATTTTTTTTTTTTGTTCTAATAAAACAAATAGGAAGATTTTGCAGCAGCACAATGCAAGGCAACAGTGGAGATGATCAGAATTTCTACTGGAGAGAATTTGCATTTTACATACCATCATTCTTTAGCAGTACCAGTATTTGTCTGTGCATATTTTATATATCATAATCATATGGTATATAGTGTAGTCATATCATTACTACCTCTAGGAACCAGGTAAACATTAGCAAGTATACGTGACATGTTATAGTTGAAAGATGAAGTTCCTACTATATGTTGTCTTATTTTCAGCTGCTTCAGCTCTCAATCTGCAACTATTGGAAGTGCAGGGAATTCTTCTGAGGATGACAGAATCCACAGTTTCTGGTGACATCTGAAAGTGCAGGATTGGCAAAAGTCACAGATTATTTCCCCAGACCACCCAAGGTAGCAAACTCCCTATGGAATTTGGCAGGAATATGATCTTTTAATTCTGTTTGGAATCGAATTTAAACATCAGACTGCAATTTGAAAATGTGCAGTAAAGAGATTAACTTAATTACTATGCAGAGACTTGCTAGTGAAGCCTGAGCCAGGAATCAGAAATCCTTTATGAAAGCTTTTGTTTAAAAATGTACTTTTGAGCCCTTTATAAGTTGGAGAAGACAAAATTTTAATACAATGTACTCTTATCTTTCAAAGATAAAGGAACAGGAACAATTTTAGAACACATTGCAGTGTTTTTTAGTGTCAAGGTATAACTTCAGGCAAATATTGAGCTCTATAGGTCAACTGTGACTAAAAACTCATAAGGCAGGAGTCTGCGTTCTTTGAGATGATACTTAAATCATGAATATTTCAAACTATTTTCTGTTAAGGCAGTGCTTTCTATGTATTTTCATTTAATTAAAAAATTTTGTAACTAACCTTGATAACTGCCACAGTGGAAGCAAACAAGAATGATAAACACTCATTAAAGATAAAGCAATATTATCTAGGGACCACTCCATCTCTACATACTGTAGTGTTTAATTACAGGTCACTGTTAATTAATCTAGAAGTGCTTCTTCTTGTTGGTTTGCTGTCAACAGTAATTAAATATTGTTAAAATGTCAATAAAAAGAATTCTACTGAAATTCAATAGCATGTCATAAATATACTACCAAGACATGCATAGGGCAAAACTGGCTACTAAAATACCCATTTACCCAGGATAAGTGTTTGTGGTCACCTCAGTGAGTCACTGCATGTATCTAGAATAATACGCTGCTCTGCTGTTTAAGTAAAACTCTGGCTGTTTGCTTGCAGAAAAATGACAATTTAGGCCATCAAGAACTCAGTTTAGAAGAGGTTTAATGTAAACTGTTCATAAGTCCGAGGCTCAAAGCATTGCCACACAAAGATGATCCAAAAGTTGCTATGCATAGCGCTAAATTTTAGGTACCATATGTTGGTGCAACTCATATTCCCCATAAAGGTTAGTCAGATTCTACACCAGAGTGTACAGAGTCTATAACATCTGAATTTGATTTCTGGTTTTAGTTGTCCTGAGCAATTTCTCCTATTGGTTAACCAGTTGTTTCCATGCTGCATTTACCTGAGGCCTGATGAAGTGGAAAACTATAATTATGAAATACCTTTTAAGTAACACAAAGTCTCTCTTCAGTATTCATTATTTTCACAGAAGCCATATTGGTACCTGGCAGCCAGTGTGCACTAGGCACAGCTTTAGGCTTCTGATTAAAAGTGAGAAAACCTGGGTGGTTGTGCTCCGTTCTTTGCTGATGAGTTTAGCCAAACCAAGATCTTTCTCTAAGCCTTCATATCTGCAAATAGATGCATTAAAATGTAGATAAACTATTTTATAAATATTTATTTTAAATTTTAATATTTTATTTTTAGATGTTCTGGTTATATACAAAATCTAGGCATTATCAGTAGACTTGTAGTGGATGTAAAAATTTTCATGAAAAATAGAAATTGTATTTTTGTGCAACAGAGTGTTTAAATTGGCCTCTATACCAAAGGAAAATTTTTAGAAAGGTTTTGGTAGAAATCTGGAGAATTGTACTTCAGTCAATCTAACTACTGTATTAGACAAATTGACAGAAATCACAATAAAAGAAATAAGCACAATAACATGAATGGTCTGGCTGATACAATATCTGTGGACAGTCAACAATTTTTTTTTTTAAGAGGTCTACTCTTAAAGAAACCAAGCTGTCATGGAGTAAAAAGAGAATATTCTGTATTAATGTCTTGTTAAAAGATAAGAAATAAGGGAAAGAAATAAGAATTTTGAAGTCCATTTCGGCATTTGGTTTTGTGCTGGAAAAGAAGACAAATGATAAGGTAACAGAATTTGCTGATGGGTACAGAACTGTCTGGAACCATTAAAATTTACACTAATAGTGAAAAGATGCAGACGTTTGTCCTGCTGTTGAATGTGGATAACAGAGCTGCAGAGGCATTTTTTTTTCCTATGGATATATTTCTATCAATGGACAGATAATTATTTGCTCTAAATTAGCAACAGCAATTTGGCAAGAAGAGTTTGAAAGAATAAGTTTCTGATAATAGTAGCCATGATCAAAAGGAGGAATAAATTATTAGTGCTTTATTAGAAAGGAATAGAAAGAAAAGTAAATGGTTTGGGATTTTTTTCTATTTGCCATAGATGTAGATAAGATAGATTAACTGATCCAAAATGACTGCTGTTAGGCTTATGCACTGAGCTGTAGTCTCTAACTCAGACTGACCTGCCATTAAAGTCAATCTAACACAGTAGTTATAACAACTCCTGCTCATACTGAATGGTGAAGCAAACTCATTCGTTTTCTGCAATACCTTTCTCTTCCAAAACGAGGAGCTCAATGCTTTGTTCTGCCATTGCAGCAAGCACAGTGGAAATCTGGTCTGAACACAAAATTGAAGCAGGTGCTGCATTAATGCAGTTCTTTGTTTCCTTTAATGAAAATAAGCCTAGACCTCTTCTGCAATCAACAGGTTTCTCCAGCATTCTCTGGGGTCTTTCAAAAACTTTGCTGTTCTGCTGTTAACTCACAAAGTTATAAAGTCCTAGCAACCCTTATTATTTAGAATGGGAAAAAGTATTGTTTTGCATACATTTACATGAGAAATTACATACATATCCCTGATGACTGCTTGACCTCATCATCTGTACCTTCTTCTGAAACTATTTATATTCTACAGTCTTAGAAAGATTAATGTGTTTAGATACTGTATAATGTGATAAGGGAGATAAGGGTATGAAAAATCATGGTATTAACTTAGTAATTCAATGTAATTTTTAGGAAAATAGCCTAGCCTGATAGCTACTCCAGGATGACCACCGATAATCCAATTATGCTCTTGCTGATAGTTACGTGATCGATTTTTGGTATCTAAAGGGGATTTAAACAACTTTTTTTTTTCTAGTGGGCAGTGATACAGCAAGCTGACCATTAGCTTCCCGTCAGTGGAGATAAAGAATACGGTACATCTGCTCAAACAGATTATCATGCACTTGCTTGCATACCAATAGTCAATTTTCTGTTATTCCTGGAGCAGCTTAAGCTTCTATCATGGGGAGCTGTAATCAGCTGAAACATGCTTCTTCTCATACCTGACAAGAGGTTTTTGTCTTAATGCTTGGAAAGAGTCTTTCTAGATCTAGCCGATAGTTAATTGATGGATTTACTATTCACAAAACTGTCCTCAGCAGTGTAGCAGATTAAATTGAACATTCTAATTATTAACCATTAAAAAAAAAAAAATCAAGCTCTTAAATGTGCAAATGTATGTGAAACAAGCCTGCTGAGATGCGGTGTTCTAAAACACGTTTTGTCTAATGAGAAGCAGGAAACATAGGAGAAGCTGGCAGCTGAGATTCTTTTTATGGTAGTGGAATAAGTTGTTTAGTAGTGATGAGAAGGCAAGAAAGGAGATATCTAAAGTGATAGGCATGCTTACATCTTTATACCAGCCTACCATTTTCCTCTGTGAGAGACTCGGTGTGAGATAAAGGTTATTATTTCTTGCTGAGCACTAATGTTATTCAGGTTTGAGAGGTTGTTTTTTTTTTCCATGGTATTTCTTTCAGGTATGCTTTGACATGCAGAGTGTTTTACTTTTGAGATTTACCACATGAGAGGAATGAAATGGTCGTATTTCCTGGGCACTGGACTGATCTGGTAAAAGGTTTTGCAAAAAAACCCTAGTATGTACAACTATGTTGTGTGACACTGAAGCTGTTGCAAGGAGAGAAGTGAAAAACCTACCCAGAAAGAAAAAAATATGCAGAAATATATGGAAATTTACTATCTTTATGGTAGAAACTATTTTTTTTTACAATACTTGTCTTAATAGTTTCTTACTCTCCTCTTTTGGAAGGGGTGGGTGTTAATTTTGTTTTTAGCAAGACACGGATGACGGTTTGTAAGACTCTTATGGACCTTAACAACCATACCCTGGAACTTCCTGATCTGCATGTGTGATAGTAATTGTCATTAACAAAGTTAATGACTGCAATAACACTTAGTTCCAGCAAGAGTAAATATCTAAATTTAATTCCAATATTGTCTTAACCAAATATAGGGCAATTGGAGGCAGTAATGCGGAGGCTGCATTTAATCATGCCTTACAGAGCTTGGAGAATTACTTAAGTAATTTGAACACTACTATTTTCTGTATGATTGGCCCTTTTGCTTCATTTACTTTCAGTAATAAACCTACTGTGTTTGTGCTCAGAGAAGTGCTATGAAATACCTCTTCTGCCAAAGAGTCTTGGAGAAGCAAGTCTTATGTCAACTTTACAAGTATTGACCTCTCATCTAACAATCTTGTTTTATGCTTTTGATAAATTCCTATTTCTTTTCTATCTAGCTGATAGTATCACACTTGTCACTGTTTACATAATAAATTCTGTGTATGTGCATAACCTGTTTTTCCCAGCACTGTTGCAGCTGGATCCCTCCATGGAATCTCACACAGCTGTGGCTGCCACCATTAAACTCCTTTGTGGTTTATGCAGTAAAACTTTACCAGTGTGGCATTGCCATTATTCAGATCATGCTTTGGTCCTTGTATTACTAGTCATCTTATTTTAGACTGTTAAACAAGTTTTGTTACTGCTATTTTACATTCTTTCCAAAGGTCTTTGCAGCAATTGGGCCTTATTCTGCATCTCATAGTTGCATTTTTGGAAACACAGCTGATGCAGGCTAAGGATATGGAAATATTTACTCTATTTCTTTCAAACCACTTTATAATTCCTGTTTGTATTGTTTAGTTGCCCTTTCCTATTTTGACATTTTGACTTCAATTAAATGAGTTCTGAGTGTCCATTCCAAGCAGAAAATTTCTGATTGTGTTCTGACTATTTTTTGTGAAGACAGGTATATTTGTATTGTTTCCAAAAGTAATAATTGTGAAGTTTTTCTCATTTTTAAAAACTGCTTTTTCATTTTCATTAAGCAGCTTGAGAAGTTGTTATATATTATTTAGTAAGGCTGTGACCTTGCTTTTCTATGAAATGCCAATTACCTCTCACTTCCATGTATTTTTCTTTCTTGCAGATTTGTATTTCTGAAAGTGTTTTCTGTTTCACTGTACTATTCTACAAGGCCAAATGTATTATACATGTGTTACTCAGCATGCTGAATAGAACTGGGATTAATTGGAAGAGAAGACTCAGGAGAGAACCTTCACAACACTTTAAAATACCTGATGGGAGGGAGTAAAGAGGCAGAACTAGATTTCCCAGTGTTGTGCAGTGAAAGGATAAGAGGCACAAACTGAAATACAAGGAATTCCATTCAAACAGAGTTTTTTGATATAAGGATGAGCAAACAGTGGGTTCGTGATCTCTAGAGAGGTTTTAAACTCTCTGTTCTTGGAAATACTGAAACCCTACCTGGACGCAGTCTTGAACAACTTGCTGTAACTGACCTTGGTCTTTACTGTGGGTTTGGACCAGATGATCTCCAAAGACCCCTTCCAACCTCAACCATTTTATGGTTATGGTTCCATGATACTCCTATAGATAACAAAGAGAAAGAACTACCCACAAAAAGACAAGTAATTATTTTTCAATTTTATTTGAGTATCACTTCAGTGTACTGTGGGGCCTCAATAAACCACATTCAACTCCTAACAGTATTTTCAATGGGATTCTTTGATGTGGCAAATATTTACACACAAAGGTTTTAGAGTATATATAACACACACTGAACAGGAAGAATTATTCCTTGTCTAGTTAGAAGTTTATCAAGTCTAGAAAGCTGAAACTGCATTTTAAAGGAAAAAAACCTTTAGACTGAGTGAGATAAAAAAATTCTGTAATTTATTGATTTCTTGAACAGAAATCTGTGATGTCACAAAAGTTTCTCTGTGTTTATTGTTGTCAATGTGGTTAATAACTTGTTCAGGTTTTTATTTTTTTAATCATCATTCTTAACATAATTCCTAAACTTGGCTGCAACAATTTAAGGCATACTGTAAAAATGCTCAATTAAAGATGGCCTTTTCCCAGAAAAGTATACACAGAATTGATCAAAGTAATAGAACAGGAGTTCAAAAACGTTTTCACATTACAAACATGATCAATTGTGGTTAAATTACTTCCAGTTTACAATATGTGTCCTTCAGTTAGGGTACAGTTACCCTCTGCATAGCATTGATTATGCTTATAGATGATAGGAAAGGAGAAGCTGGGTGAGAAAATCTGTTGTACACAATGCCTACTGTTCCTTCCCCTTCAGTCCAAAATGGACCATAATATTCAATCTTTCTCTGATCGTCTGCTCAATTGCAAAAAAATCACATTCTGCATGAAGTTGTTACTAACTTAAGCATCATTTTTTTGATCCTCTTCCCTGGTGACCATTTGGCTCTTCTCTGGTCTCTTTTCACCAGGTTTCCATCCTTTCCATTTCTGCTTTCTCTCCATTCTGATCTTCTCATTTCATCCCACTCCTAATTTCATTCTGCTGGTTTCCATATTTTTCTCATGTTCTTCATGTCCTTGGGCTGAAGTTGCTTTCCCACTACCTGTGTTATTTTGAAAACTAAGAGTGGAGTGGAGGTTTGATGTGGTGTTTACAGCTACCCCGGCTAGTAACTACAAGGTAAGAAGGGAGAAGCTACTTATTCTATCTTATACAATGCCACCCTCCGCTGGCAATTCCTCCTTGTTTCCCTCTGCATTTCACTAATGGCTGCAGCAATATATAGGCAGCTCTTGCCATCAAAATTCACAAGAGAATTCTCATTTAGAAAGGCTGAACAACATATTTTCACTAGGAAAACATAAACAACAGCACCATATCTTCTTTCTTCTCCCCATATTGGGTTGTACTAACACGAGTGCTTATTTAGCTCCTTTTCAGACTTTTTTTCATACCAGCTCTTCTTTCTTCATTGCCACCTTCAGTTTCCCACAGTATCCACCACCTTCCCCATGCCACAATACAATGAGGGCCTTTCCTGAAGCCAAAGCGTGTTCCAGAAACCAGACTCTGTTGTCAACTGGACTTCATGCTCTGCTCAATGCATATGGCAGAGGGTATTTTATGTGGATTCCACCAACTTCAGCCCTTAGGTGACTGGGCAGTGAACTGAGGATCCCTGGATGTCCTCAGCTTTCTGATCTGGAACAACAAAAGGGAGGTACCCTCCGTGATGCATCAGCTTTTTGCACCACATGGACTCTCAGACAAATGGTTTTGGAGCAGCAGGCTGAATGTCCTTATTACCCATTCAGGGCTGCCTCTTTGCTATGAACATGTTAGAAGCAAGACAAGATGGTGTCTCTGACCCTGTACATTAACACCACAGACATTAGACACCTTTTACAGCCCAGGCTCTGAACACCTCTCCCCTCTGCTGTGCAGCCACCCACTGCAACCTAAGATTCCTATCTTACAGACCCTTTCAGCTCACCCTCATTTCTGTCACTTTCCGTGTGTCTCTTGTCCTGCCATTGCCATGTCTCTTTCATGCTTATGTTTAACATCTCCTGTCCTCTCTCCTTCTGTCAGCCATTACCTTACTAATTAAACTCAACCCATAGGACAAGTAAATAAAAGTAGCTGAAGTGACAAGAAATTTGAAGGCTCTTGCTTGTCTTGCTCTGTTTGTACATTTAATCATTCTCTCTATCTTTTATCTGCTTGGCTTTTTAGATTAGAACCTGTTGTGGAGTACAGATGTGTGTGTAGTGTACATGTCCCACTTTCATAAGCACCGTGGCAATAAATAAAATAAAATCTACTGTCACATTATATTTGAAGGTCATCAAAGGCTGCTCTTGCCATGCCTTGAAGGTGATAGTGGAAGCAATTTTACTGGTGTTTTGTTGGGATCTGTTTGGGATCCTGCTTGTGAAACTGACCACCTTTGTTGGCATCATCTCCTCAGGTTAGGAGCTTTTTTTTTTTTTTTATCAGATGCTTTCCTGGGTGCTAGTTTCTATGAAAATATTCCAGAAGCATTTTATAGACCAGAACTTTAAAACAAACATGTCTCATTGATTTGTCTTCATGCAAGAGGACATGGGAACATGTGGCATTGGGTGGCAGCTTCCTCAAACAACTTGAATAGCTTGAGATGAAAGAGAACAGTGCCTTTGAAGGAATGTCACTGCCCTGTATTTCCTACATTTACCACAGATGCCTCTGTTTTCAGTTTGAATAAGCATTTTTGAGAGCTTGTGTAGCGATACTCAAAGTTCAGCTGCATTTACATGCAACTAGCATTAAAGCCACACCAGCACGCACTCAGGATTGGTCTTGAAAGTGAGGCAAGAAAATATTAAGCAGCCAGGCAGTCCAAAGCTCCATGCTACTTTTTGGTAGTGGTTAACTTACCTAGTTTAAAGCAGGCATGGTCATCCTTATTTGAAACACAGAACACATGGAACGAAGCTCCTGCTTGCCTGGGACCAAAGTTTTCTCTGCAAATAATTTGTGAGCTGTCCATGGGGGTTATTTGCTCAAATGTCTTTTAAGTGCTCATCAGCCAAACATTCCTGCTTTGTAGGAATTCTGTCTATAGGGTATTTGCTTTACCCTAGGAAGGTGATAAGTGTATGATTGTCTATGTTAGACTACAAAAACAAGGTGAAAGCCACATTCTGTCCTACTTTCATGTTGGGAAATCAACCATCTTATTGGGAACAATGCAAGAGGATGACTCACTAAGCTGAAGTTCCTGAACTGGCATTGTTGCATCTTATTAGTAGCAATGTAATCTGGACAGCTGAAAAAAAATAGTAAGAAACAATGTTTTCTTTGTTCTAAGGGCTTTCATGAGTAAGCTTGTGGGATGTCTGTGGCTGACCTCAGTTTCAGTTCACGGTTGCAGGTCAAATATATGTATATATACACATATATATAGGGCAGGGTGCAATACAGATTGTTGATAGTCAGGCTTTCTAGCTGTCTAGTGGGGCAGTTTCCCATACCGGTATCTTCAGTACTGTAGTTCTGGGATTAGTGTTGTCTAGATTTGAGGTCAGACATTTGTCAAATCTACTCCTGTGACACAGAAGTGGGACACGTACACCACAGAATGCATTTAAGTGTGAGATATTCTCTTTCTTGGAAAGTATAGCACTGTATTAAGATATGGAGAGATCAGGAACCCCTTCTGAGAAATGTTCACATGTGGTTTTAAACTCTGTTCTGTAAGACGTAAATTATTTATGTCAGTGAAATCTCCAAACAACTCAGGCAGTATGACATATGAAGGTCAGAAAAGAGAAGTTAATTTGCATAGATTACAAGACTGAGTTTGTGGTATTATGGAAATCATTTGGAAAAATCCCACTGTGATTAGCAAAAATCCCTCATGGTGACCAGGATTTCATCCAGAAACATAACGTGAAAGCAATTGTAAAACCCTCAACTAACCTACACAGTAAAAAGAGGATAGAATGCAGATGTCGTAATGAAATAAAATGGATGGTGAGGAAGAAGCAGTGAGAAGAGAAAAAAGAGTCTCTGTCATAAAAAACACCTCATAATAACGGTATCCAAAATAGCAATGATAGAAAGAAATGGAATATGGTGCTATGTATATGCATTAAACACTCAGGAAACAGAGATCATTTTTACCTAGAATATCCAAGAATTTTGCTAAACCAGGCGAGAGAATGGGAAACACAGACTGAGATGCAATCTTACAAATATTTTCAAAATCGTGTTCATAATAGGACCAATGTCAATATTCCTGCATCAGCTGTGAAAGGGAGTTAGTGTACTGCATACTCTTTCTTAATGTAATATTTTGAATCTAGAAACAGTTTTCTGTTCTGCTGCAATGTGACAGTCTGATCAAAATTTTATCATTTTTAAAGCCTCTTATCAGAATTCATTTTTCTAATGAAGTAACAAAGAGTCTAATCACATATGTAACAAGAGGATTCCTGATAACAAAGGTAACATAGTTTAAGTAATAAGGTAAAAAATTCAAATATATTACATTCCTCCAGCAAGATTTTTGACATTGATTTCATGTTGCACCTTGGAAACACTGCTTATCCAGCAAATCTCACAGCAAGGTACACAAGTAAAACTGATTAATAAAAACATATCACTACTGAATTTAAAGAAACTGTATTGAAGCTATGTGCACTGCATGTCTCACAGGCACAGATAGGATAAAAATGGCGTTCACTGTGAGGAGGAATACTGATTACATATACTTTGATCTAGAGGTATAAGTGACTTATCTGGTAGAACTAAAGCTTGTTTATAAAACAAACTGTTGGATACCGTTGCTAGGATGGTTGAGATGCATACAACAAAGATACATATCTCCTCATTCAATTTTACAGATCCTACCAAAAGGCACAGAAAGGTTTCTGTCATACATCACCATTACTTCAAAATTGGATCTTTACAACAGAGAAGAAATGTTTTCTGGTTATATTTTGCTTTATGGCAGAAAAGTAGTTAATGTCACACAAATTTAAATTTGTCCATGTTATGTTACATACTTAATTTTATTGCATTGGTTAAATTATATTACTTTCCACAAAGAACAGTGTGCTATAGAAGAGTTGTCACCTTAAGTGTTTTGTAAGCGTAACTGAAAAGTACCACATGGGATTTAATAATTTTTTTCTATAGAATTCACAGAGCCAGCAACATCAGATTCTTGTCCCATAACCCTCTTAGAAGATGGAATTTGTGCTTTTTTAGTGAAAGTGCATAGCCATTCAGTTCTTAAATTAGCTTTATTCCCATTAACATGCAACAGATGGAGATCTTTAAACTGAGAGGTCCTGTAACAACACGTCCCAGCTGCACTCTTAATAAAAGGCTGGATCCCGTCATATATTTGTCTTGAGTTACAAAATTACTTAAAGTACACGATCAAATTCATCAAAACTACTGGTTCCACTTGCGAGCAAAGTGTAGCGTGCTTGTGTTTCCATGAATGAAGCCCTTGATACATACTTTTCTTCACTTATGTTTCTAGGTTTCTACCTCAATATAATAAATATATTAGTCTCCTTAGATTGTCAGCTATGATTTACCAAGACAGAAATCTTAGAATGATAAGTAAGTGTCAAAGACACAGTATAAATACTACACCAAGCCAAGCTAGCTATTTGTTCTGGATTTCGATTTGTTTTGGATTGTGACTGGATTCTAAAATTAGCTTGTATTTTCAAGTACAACAATTTTTTTTTCCACAAGAATTTATATACATTTGTCCTTTACAAAGATTGTTACAAATTTAGGCTGGACCTGTATTATGACACATGTTTTGTCAGAGCCTCCTTAAAAATATATAGCTCATTTATAGCAGTTTACACAGAATACAAAAAATAATGAAAAGAGCATCAAGTAAAAGGCTCACTAAAATTCTTTTTGCTGAGATCATTGACGAGGGTGGGGAAACTATGCATTCCAACACATGTTCATAATACATCACAGTATCACACAGTATCACAGTATCACAAGGTTGGAAAGGACCTCTGAAATCATCAAGTCCAACCTATAACCCTACACTAACACCAACACTAACACCAACCATCATCTAAACCATGACACTCAGTGCCTCATCCAGTCTCCCCTTAAACACCTCCAGGGTCGGTGACTCCACCACCTCCCTGGGCAGCCCATTCCAATGGCCAATCACCCTTTCAGTGAAGAACATATCAAGTCTAAACTTTCTAAACATATCAAGTCTAAACTTTCCCTGACGAAGCTTAAGTCCATGCCCTCTGGTTCTGCCACTGGTCACCTGAGAGAAGAGACCAATCCCTGCCCGACTACAACCTCCTTTTAGGTAGTTGTAGAGAGCAATGAGGTCTCCCCTGAGCCTCCTCTTCTCCAGACTAAACAGCCCCAACTCCCTCAGTCGCTCCTCATAGGGCTTGTGCTCCAGCCCCTTCACCATCTTCGTTGCCCTCCTCTGAACACATTCCAGTATCCTAACATCCTTCCCAAACTGGAGGGCCCAGAACTGTACACAGTATTCAAGGTGAGGCCTGACCAGTGTCGAGTACAGGGGGACGATAACTTCTCTGGTCCTGCTTACTACACTATTCCTGATGCAGGCCAGGATGCCATTGGCCTTCTTGGCCACCTGGGCACACTGCTGGCTCTTGTTGAGCTTCCTGTCTACCAGCACTCCCAGGTCCTTTTCTGCCTGACTGCTCTCCAGCCACTCTGTCCCCAGTCTGTAGCTCTGCATGGGATTGTTGTGTCCAAAATGAAGTACCCAACATTTGGACTTATTAAACATCATCCCATTAGAATCAGCCCATCTCTCCAATCTGTCCAGGTCCCTCTGTAGGGCCATCCTACCCTCTAACATATCAACTCTTCCTCCCAGCTTGGTATCATCTGCAAATTTGCTGATGATGGACTCAATCCCCTCATCCAGATGATCAATAAAGATATTAAACAGGACGGGACCCAACACCGATCCCTGGGGGACACCACTGGTGACCAGCTGCCAACTGGATGAAACACCATTCACCATCACTCTTTGGGCTAGGCCATCCAGCCAATTCCTAACCCAGCACAGAGTGCTCCCATCTAAGCCACGGGCTGCCAGCTTCCCTAGGAGTCTACTGTGGGAGACAGTGTCAAAGGCCTTGCTGAAGTCCAGGTATACCACATCCACAGCCTTCCTCTCATCCACCAGGCGAGTCACATGGTCGTAAAAGGAGATCAGGTTGGTCAGGCAGGATCTACCCCTCCTAAATCCATGCTGGCTGGGCCTGATTTCTTGACCGTTCTGCAAGTGCCGCATGATTTCACCCAGGATTGTCTTCTCCATGATTTTACCTGGGACCGAGGTCAGGCTGACAGGTCTGTAATTACCTGGATCATCCTTACGGCCCTTCTTATGGATGGGCATCACATTGGCCAACTTCCAGTCTTCCGGGACCTCTCCAGTGAGCCAGGACTGCTGAAAGCTTAGCAAGCTCATCCGCCAGCTCTTTCAGCACCCTAGGATGGATCCCATCTGGCCCCAAAGACTTATGAGGGTCCAAGTGGCTCAGCAGGTCTCTAACTTCCTCCTCATGGATTGCAGGAGGGCCATATTTCACCCTGCCCCCATCAACCACTTCAGAGGGCCAAGCAATTAAAGCATATATAAAGCAATATAAAGGAAATAATAGGAATTTACAACTTTGTTAAATTTGAGAGATTAAATTTCCATTAAAATGCCATCATTTGTTTCATGCTACAGAAAGTAATTAGAATTGCTGCTTCTGCAGTTTCATTTGTTACATTTACAGAAACTTCATTACAGAGAGAATCATTTAATGTTAGGGAATTCTGATGCTTCTGAATGTATTTTCCACTTCATAATATAAAACGGCCTTGTGAAATTCACGACAGTTATTGAAACATTAGGGAACATGAAAACACCGTGCAGCACTTGTTCAGTTTGTCAAGTGATAGGGCAGAAAAACACCTTTTCTCCCCTGTTTCTGCAAGGCTTGTTTCATGTTCACAGATGCAGAATGGATACTTTCATACTGTAAATCAGTTCTGAAAATTGCACCAAATGCATTTTTCCCATTGACATAGCGGATATTATTTCTTTTGAAATAATGCAGACTGGCTTGTTCTACTTTAAATGTACATTCAGTGGTCCTATAGAAGTTTTTTATAGTCTCCAAAGAATTGGTGTGTAGTATTTTATATCCATGTTTGTATTTTATGATGTTGTTTACTTTTTAAGTTCTTCTTACCACCAAATTTATAGTAAATATGAGGTGGAATGGTTATAAAACTGCTGAGTCAGGAATTCCGGTCCAAATAGATGCTGCAGACTTATGAGAAAAACAGGAGATTTTCATCCCTACAGAAGCTACTCCATTATTAAGGAGACTGCAAATTGCACAAGGATAGGTAAAGAGTAAGAACCAGAGAGCTGTACAAAGACACAGGCTCAAGTGGAGAGGGAAAGGAAGGCACAAAGATGCTCATGGCACATAAGAAAGTCATTCCGATATTTAGTTCTCATTGGTAAAGTTATTAATCAAAACTGGACAAACTGAAGGGGCTGACTTAAATGACAATTGACAGCATCTTGTTCTACTGAAGAACACTTTTAACTAGGATTAGCCATTTGATGTTTTTGGATATATAACCATCTGGATTCTGCAATACGGCAAACAACAGGCTTTCTTAAAAAGGAGGCCTGTTAACAGAATGGTAACAAGCATAAATACAACAAGAAGACTTCCCTGAACTGATCTAATTTAACTCTATGTTGTTTATCTCACACAGAATCCTTCACAGTGCACAGGGACATCTAATGACTGAGTCAGACACTGCAACTAAACATATTTCTCAGGCTACTTGAGCACATAAGAGATAAGAAGAGTATACAGGAGAGGCTGGGATGGGACAGACACAACAGGTGCTCAGAAGATTACCTCACATGTGTGCAAATATTGCCTTACATAATCCAAATAAAACTGACTCTTATCTGAATAGGAATATTGAATGAGGCCTGACTGCTGCAGTATTAAAACTCATTGAAACAACTTTAAACCAACAGCCTCTATCCCCCATATTTTGTCCCTGAACACTGTGTAGATTTGAAATGACAGGATGTATATATATGTAAAGAATCAGACTATTGCTTAGAAAACTATCTCAGCAGTCTGCATAAGGGATTCAAGGAACTGTAATTAGGATAGTATTCTGGGAATTTAGAAAGATGAGTTGAGTTCTCTGTTCATCTACCTTCACATCTATGTGACCTTCAGCAAAGTCCTTCAGGCCTTAGGGCTGCAGTCAGGGGGAGTTAGGGTCAGAACAATCTTTGAGGGTTTTTGATCAGTCTAACTCATTTCCATGAAACTTTCCTGCCTCAAGGCAGTATTGGGAGGATGAGCATGTCTATAAGTGTGCTTCTGTGATAGCAAGCTAAGTACCACAGACGTTTCAAAACTGGAAGGCTGATTTGTGCATAGTTGCTGACCCTGCCTATACCTTCAAAACACACATGCAGATGCATGACTGAACCATAATAATATAATTTCCTTCCTTGCATAGGAGAAAAAGTTTTATTGGGACTTTTTAAGTAACAGACAAGACAAGTTCAAGTCAGGGTTGGCAATCTAAATAAAAGGACTAGCAAAGAAACTTTTAGCTAGTCGGTTATAATTTCATCAGGAGATGACTCTTCAGTTAGTAAGAATTGCTGTGAAAGTCTTCTAGAACTCTGATATTATTAAGACTGCCTGACATTGCCTGCTTAACTTTAATATCTTTCTAGATTTTAAATAACTACCATTGGCCACCAAAAACCCCAAAACAACCCAAACAAAGAACCCTGACAGATTTTGTCTGTGTTGGAAATGTCAGTGGCCTCTGGGGATGACTTCCTATATGTTATATGTCTTCCTGCTGCTTTTAAATTGTAGATGTAATGTTTCTCCATAAAATTTCTCTTTCCTTATAGAAATCTATTTGAAAATATTTCTCCTGAGGAATGAAACCAAAATTCTGCATTTGAACATTCTGTATTTGTCTTTCTTTTATAAATGGATTTTCAGGAATCATCTTTATCATCTTTTCAGTAGTTCCTGAAGCATGAGTGACAGCTTATTTGTAGAAATGATAAGGGTTGTTTTAAATTTGTTTACATAAGACTAGAATAGGCACCTTTCTTTTGGATTCTGAGAGATTTTTTTTTGAACTTACCTGCACTTTTCCAATTTATGCACTTTTTTCAAATTCAGCTCTAAGTTATTTTTCAAACTCGGCTCTAAATTATTAGAAATCTCGCAGACACAGAGCTGTAAACACAGACAGCAGAAATACAATAACATGGAAGTACGTTTATACCCTGACTCAGAGCTATCAATTGGTGTACGTGGTTGATAATTAAAGGACAAGAATGAATGTTGAAAAAAAGGAAACTATCCAATATATCAAAAATAACTCCTTCTCCTGAGAATTGATGGCAACAGTGTTGTACTCCTGACTAAAATTTTAGAAGGTTTTGTTCTGCACAGTGGTGAATACGCTTAGATTCTTTGACATGAAAGTAGCCGTAGCATCTAACATTGGAACAGAATTTGTCCCAATGTATTTATGTAAAAATATATACTGATGTATTGACTAGTGGAAAGCATTATTAATCATATCTATTATGTTTGTGTATGAATAAACAAACAGGGAAACTGCTGAGGGAATTAGGAAGTTGAGCATTAAGATGATAAACAATTAATGGCTATTGAACGCAGTGCAGCCAGTGGAACTTCTTATAATAACTCTTGATGGGATCTGACTACAGAGACACCAACATACAAAGACCAAACCACCACTGTTTACACCACAATGAAAACTAATACAAGGTTTAAGAATACCCCAAATAAATTCAGAATCACTTCTCTTCTAAGTAAAGTTTTCATGTAACTGAATGGGATACACTTAGAATATTGAGTTTGTTTCTATAATCTTTCCTCTACTACATTTCTTGTATAATCTTTAGCAAGACATAGAACTATGCTTTCCAGCAAAATAATCTGATATAACAACGATTTTTTGAGGCTTAATTTATAGATGTCTGACAACTATCTTGAGACCCCCTACTTGAAAATGATAGGAGTGGAGCATTATTATTACATCATATTAGCATTTAAGACTGCAAATATTTTTAATGCTTAAAGGGACACCAGGAATATTGATTGATTTAAAATAAATTCACCATCAGAAATGCCAATGAAACAAGTTTTCTGCTCATTCCGTACCCATTGTACCTCCCAAATGTATAAATCCTTCATAAAATCCTAAAATCTCTGGTGAGGCACCAGCTGAAAACAAAATACAAGAAAGTATTTTTATCTGTGCATACAAATTTATTTTCAAACAAATTTTATGTGACTAAGCTCTACAATTTCTATGAGCTGGTAGAGCATTAAACACAATGGCTACGAAAATTTGGAAGGATTCTGAAATTATCATCTCTCCTGGAAAATCTTACCGAGAATTACTTTTAGAGTTTCACCTCTCTCTGTATTTTTTAAAATAGACCTAATTGTTCTAGTAGTGCTCATAAATAACCACTATTACTATCTGCTATATAAGGGAGACTGCATCACTTAAGTGGAGGAATCCTCTTCGTCTTTCAGATTTCTTTAAACTTTTTTTTAAAGGACAACTCGCCATCTTAAATAAAATTTCTAATGAGAATTTACATATACGATTCTATTTTAAAAGAAGGCATTTTATTACATTATAAACCTATCATGTTCAAAATAAACCCTGCAATATTTGGATATATTTTATTTCAATTTTCAACATTTTCTTCATAAAAAAACAAGGAAAGTATAAATAGACATAATGAATTAGGCTAGAATTTTTTTCCTGATTTGCCTGTCTCTCACTGCTGTTAACCAATGGCAAATATTTAGGGACAAAGTGTAAATATAGAGAAGAAGTAGCAGTAGTGAGAAAAATAGTAGGAATTCTGAATGTCATAAATTATGCTTATGAACTTTTACTTTTTTTCAAACAAATAGCCAAGACCATCTTCATATTTAAGCAAAAGTTTCAGATTGAGAAGAAAATTTGGAAATTCAGGTTTTTGAATGTAGGATTCTAAACAGGAAATAAATATCTAAAACTTCATCAGAGGACATCTGAAGCTCCACTTCTTATAAGTTTTGCTAACTTAGTCTAAATATTACTAGTTTATTTGCTGCTTCCACCTAATTTAGGATAAGTTGCTGAGGAATCCCTTGAAGTACCATGTGTTTGAGAATTTGCATTTTACCTTGTTACTATTGGGAAGAAAGATCTCCTCCTTTGTTAGTAACATGTTCCCAGTTCAGTAGAATATGAACATGTCAGTGACCTCATACTTTTAGTTCATTGTTTCAAAATTTTATTATGTTTCATAAAATCAAATTTATATGTTATTTACTTTATGATAGGAATTAAGATGTTGGCTTAATGCTTGTTAAATATATTGGTAGAATTCACATCAAATTTCACTAGAAGAAGTGGAATCAGTTGCAAGTATCATTATTATTTTGAGGTTTTTATCATTGGCCAAACCAGATTAATGTTTCTGATTGGTCAAATTAGGGTGGCTGCAATCAAGGAGATGTAAGATACCACTTAAACTCTATTTAAATATTTTCCTTGTAAGTTACTTATCATGAAAAATTTAAATCTATTTTAGATGCTTGTAGGACTTTAGGAATAGATTATGATCTTAAAATGTATTCATTGGTATAAATATAATAAATAGATTTCTTGAAATCTATATCCGTATCTATAGTGATAAATATAAATTACCTAGCACAATGCTTAAGTTAATTGTGTTTTTTCCTCAATGCAATTAAAAGGTTAGTAAACGAGCAGTGTCAGTTATGGTTTTACATACAAGAAGTGATTGTTGCTATGTGGAAATGTACCACCTTTAATACTGAGTTCTCTAATGTGATATTTGAAACTCTTTAGTACTGTAACTCTGATAAATATTTGAGCTGAATCATAGAATTATGTGAGTTGTAAGAGGTCTCTGAAGATTATCTAATCTAGCTTTCCCATCAAAACAGATGTCTGAGGATGTTGCACTGGACTTGCACCCATCAAGTTTTTGATATATCTGATGATGGAGATTCCACAATATCTCTAAGCAACCTCTTCTAGTACTTAACTACCTCCATGGTGATTTTTTTCCCTAATATCTTGTTGGAGTTCCTCCTGCTGAAGCTTTTGCCTGTTGTGTCTCATTCTTCACTGCTGACTTCTGAGAACAGTCTGGGTATGTCCTTTCCATACCCTTCAAGTAAATAGTTGCAGACAGCAATAAGATTCTCCTTGAGCCTTCTTTACTCTGTTGAATTAATAGGTACAGGTAATTATATGAAGCTCTGCTGAAGTCAAATATGTTCAGTGGATTTTGCTGGTGCAGTTGTTGCTGCTATAAAATGAACTTCCTTGAGTCTAATTGGCCAAGAGAACCTCATAGTCTTTGTCATAGTCTTTACCTCAAGGTAAAGTTGCTTTACCTCAAGGGAGCACTGACATAGTGCTGTCTCCCTTCCATTATTCATCTTGTAGATTGATATCATTTAACCTTTATTAAAAATATTTGTGAAGTTAATGCTGCAGCTGGGTTTGGGGGGACTAGTGTTAATTTAATTAAATTTGTTTGCATTTCTAACATTCAATAGGACGCATCCTGGGGTGATCCAAGACTTTACTGCACTCTGATTTTCCTTGAATTTCTCACAGAGAGGTAATGCACTGGAGCTATGTTTCATCTGAGTGATGTCTATCGCTTTACGAAATTATTGGGTTTGCTGTCTACTGTAGTAGGGAAGTACCTATAAGAAACACTCAGGCTATGAAGAAATGCTTAAACACTGGTCTCAACTTGGTTGTCTGTTACCTGTTAAAGAAACCTTTAGTCTGAACTGCTGGAATATTTAAGCAATAGTAAGATTTGGAAGGAAATTATCTGAGTATGCTGCAATTAACTTCTCATCTCTTAGATCTATAAAAAGTCTGCATGTTTTTCTTGTAATTAGAGTTTCTCAATAGCATATACACAGATTAGATACATATATTATCTACCATTTTCATGATATTGAAGGAAAATTCATTATGCAAATGTTTCTGTTCTAGTACAAGTAGATGTCATTGTGATAATTTCTTGAGATTGTTTGCAGCACCTTGCAAAATTCTTGGCTTCAGGTTCTTTATTTTCTTGCATTATATGTTTCTTAGTTATTAAAGGTAGGTGGATCATCTCCATGTGTGGGAAAGCTAGGAGTTGAATGAAGTATGTAATGCAATTCTGAACTCACAATTTAAAACCATCTTTTACGAAATTTTTCAGCAAATATTTTATAAATAAAGTTCGTTTCTGCAATTGTTCGTGGAAAGTGAAGTTTTGGTTAATGAAATCACCTTGTGTAACCAAAAAGTATACTCCAAATCTCTGTGATGTCTAAATAAAAGTCATGATTGGAATCACTTTTTAAATTGAAAGAAAACATTGTGTTGAGGGTTTTCTGTGAGATCTCTGTGTTATGGAAAGAACAGATTTGTCAAGCGTAGCTAGTCTTTGTGTTCTGTTTTTCTCGTTTTCTCAACAGAGAACACTTTTACATCTTCAGCTACTTAACTGAACACTCAAATATCACTGTTGTTTAACATTTCTTATGTTTGAATGTCATGAGAGACTGAGGTGATGACACTTTCCTCAAAGGTCTGACAAGGACTATTGCTATGAGATTCCAGATTTGGTTAGGCGATGATTTGGAAATGATTGTTCATTGCCTGAATTTAAGTTCATGAAAGAGAAGAAAGAGATGCAGAGACTGTGATGTTGAAGTGTGACAAAATTTTTTAGGAAGACTAAATAATTTAACATAATTGCTATTTATTTTTACCATTTTTGAAATTGTTTGCAGGCTTGCAGTTTTAGATGACACGCAAATTATTATGAAACATGCAGAGACGCACCGTAGCACTTAATAGACAAGATGAGAAAATAAATGAAAAAGAGTATAAATGAAATCTATTGTCCAGTATTTTTTTCAGGTATATGGTGTTTGCTTTCTGAATGCTGGCTCACACCTCTTAAAATTTACTTTAAATACCTTCAATCTAAGTTAAAAAAATGTGAAGAATAACCTTTTCTCAGAAGAATTTGCAGGAAGAAATGCAATAGACAGAGACCAGCTGAATCTAAAACACTGGCTTGCTGAAACTTTTATTAATGCCGACATCAGCCAATTCTGCTGCATTCTTAATGCCAGAAAGCTCTTAAGATTCACCTAAGCTTCTTAATTCACTCATCAGGTACTGATGCTTTATTTTTCACTATGTCCTTATCACTCTGCATTGCTAAAAGAGAAGAGAAATAGTGAGAACATCAGAAAGAAATATTCAGCATGACCCATAATTTGAAAATACTGTCTTTACCATCCTTCTTTTTCAGTGGCTTAAATTTACTAATTACTTGAGTTATTGTTTAATAACTTTTTCTACCATTAATGTAATTAT
Organism: Tapera naevia; assembly: GCA_033556795.1. NCBI lineage: Eukaryota > Metazoa > Chordata > Aves > Cuculiformes > Neomorphidae > Tapera > Tapera naevia. The sequence goes on along the minus strand of JAUMJJ010000079.1, from coordinate 4,893,130 downwards.
TGAGTCCTGACAATGTACTTAATCTTACATAGAAATGCAATTCTGACTCACAGGCAGTACTGCCAAAGAGTCAAATAATAAGACTTTCCCCTTAAGGGGAAAAAAATAGTGTTCACTGGATTTCAAATTTGAACTTTCTTGCACTAGAATAGCTTTTAGTTTGAGCCTGACATTTCGGGCAATTGTTATGGCACTTAGTCATTTACCTTAAGCCATTTTTTTACAGCGCTGGGATATGCTCTGAAGAATGTCTGCAGAACTTATGCAGTAGTTCTACTTTTCTAAGAATTTATATTATAAATTTTTATTGTATCACTGCAGATCATATATATGTAATGTATGCCTCCTTATATCAGAACTATATTCTTAGCTATGTTGGTTAAATAAATTCTTAAACTTCACTAACTTGGTAGATACTAGCAAGTGAGAGTCGAATCAGGATAATAATTTTTCTTAAAGGTTGCTGAAGAGATGTATAAATTTGTTTCTTGATTAGCATATATTAAAAACTTCAGCAGTTTAACAGTAGAATTAGATCCTATTTTCAAATGGCAGAAGGGGAAAAGTTCCTTTTTATGTCTATGGAGCTTGAATAGCATTTGAATAAATGCTTAGGTCATTCTTATGATTTTCAAAGTAAAAAGATTGTCTTCTTTCTGAATGTGAAACAAAAATTTAGTTATTTTCTCCACATACAAAGTGTAAACTAGTTAGATGAATGTACAGTACGCATTGATGCGGTATTTTTAGGAGATGTGATAACTCATCTCTAACATACCATATAAAATATAATAATTAATCTGTATCAGATTTGAAGGAATGAGTTTCAAATGGTTAATGAATGACACAGATATAAAATATATTTCACTTTGTGATAATCATGGGTACGTTAGAAGGCACTCATAGTGAAATTCTATGTACTAAGATGACTGATGCCACACTTCAAGCATTTGTTTAACCATAGTATGAAAGATCATAGAATCATAGAACAACAGGTCAGAAGGGACATCAAGAGTCATATGGTCCAACCTTTCTTAGCAAAAGTGGGTTCTAGACAAGATGGCCTAATACCTTGTCCAGCTGAATCTTAAAGGTGTCCAGTGTTGGGAAATCCACCACTTCCCTGCAGAGACTATTTCAACGACTGGTTGTTCTTGTGAAATTTTTTTTCATGTGTACAATTGGAATCTTCCCAGGAGTAGCTTGTACCCATTACCCGGCATCTTTTTCATGTGACTCCTTGTAAAAACGGAATCTTCACCTTCTTCGTAGCCACCCTTTCAATACTGGAACAAGGTGATAAGGTCTCCCCTTAGCCTTCTATTCTCAAGGCCGAGCAAACCCAGTTTTCTCGGCCTTTCCTCATACAGCAGGCTTCCCAGTCCTTTGATCATCTTCGTGACCCTTTTCTGGTCCATCTCCAGCCTTGTCCTTTTTCTTACACTGTGAAACAACAAACACAATAATTGAAAACAGTATTCCAGTGTGGCCTAACAAGCGCTGAGTAGAGTGGCATAATAACTTTATCTCTGCTGGTAATGTCCTTGTTGAGGCAACCCAGCATCTTGTTGGCTTTTTTTTTGCCACAGCAGCACACTGTTCACTCATGTTGAACTTGTTGTTCACCACGACCAATAAGTCCTTTTCAACAGATCTGCTTCCCAGCTGGGTAGATCCCAGCCTGTGCTGTGCTCCTGGATGGTGTTTTCCCAGCTGCAAGACCTTACAATTGTTCTTGTTGAATTTCATAAGGTTCCTGTTAGTCCACTCTTTCAGCTTATCTAGGCCTTCGTGCAGGGTGGCTCTCCCTTTCAAAGTGTCTACTTCCCTACTCAGTTTCACAGTATCATAGTATCACATGGTTGGAAAAGACCTCTGAGATTATCGAGTCCAACCTATGACCCAACACTAGCACCCACTCATCATTTAAACCATGGCACTAAGAGCCTCATCCAATCTATTTTTAAACACTTCCAGGGACGATGATTCCACCACCTCCCTGGGCAGCGCATTCCAATGGCGAATCACCCTTTCAGTGAAAAATTTTTTCTTAATATCAAGCCTAAACCTCCCCTGACGAAGCTTAGGACCATGTCCCCTTGTTCTGTCACTGGTCGTCTTAGAGAAGAGACCAACCCCTGCCTGCCTACAACCTCCTTTTAGGTAGTTATAGAGAGCATTAAGGTCTCCTCTGAGCCTCCTCTTCTCCTGTCCACCACCACTCCCAAGTCTCTTTCCACTTGACTCCTCTCCAGCCACTCTGTCCCTAGCCTATAGCTTTGCATGGGGTTGTTGTATCCAAAGCGTAGAACCTGGCACTTGGACTTGTTAAACTTCATCCCATAGGAATCAGCCCATCTCTCCAGTCTGTCAAGGTCCCTCTGTAGGGCCCTCCTACCCTCCAGTAGATCGACACTTCCTCCCAGCTTGGTATCGTCTGTGAACTTGCTGATGATGGACTCAATCCCCTCATCCAGATCATCAACAAAGATGTTAAACAGGACTGGGCTCAACACCGACCCCTGGGGGACACCGCCGGTGACCGGCCGCCAACTGGATGAGACACCGTTCACTATCACTCTCTGGGCTCAGCCAACCAACCAACTCCTAACCCAGCACAGAGCACTCCTGTCCAAGCCACGGGCTGCCAGCTTCTCCAGGAGTCTACTATGAGGAACGGTGTCAAAGGCCTTGCTGAAGTCCAGGTATATCACATCCACAGCCTTCCTCTTGTCCATCACCCGAGTCACCTGGTCATAAAAGGAGATCAGGTTGGTCAGGTAGGACCTGCCCCTCCTAAATCCATGCTGGCTGGGCCTGATCTCTTGGTCATTCTCCAGGTACCGCATGGTTGCACCCTGTATTATCTGCTCCTTAATTTTACCTGGGACCGAGGTCAGACTGACAGGTCTGTAATTACCTGGATCATCCATATGGCCCTTCTTGTGGATGTGTGTCACATTGGCCAACTTCCAGTCATCCGGGACTTCTCCAGTGAGCCAGGACTGTTGATAAATGATGGAGAGTGGCTTAGCAAGCTTGCCTGTCAACTCTCTCATAACCCTAGGATGGATCCCATCTGGCCCCATAGACTTAAAAGAATCCAAGTGGCTCAGCAGGTCTCTAACTTCTTCCTTCTGGATTACAGGGGAGCCATATTGCATCCTGACCCCATCTACCACTTCAGAAGGCAAGTTGTCCGGCGAACAATCTGTCTTAGTGTCGAAAACAGAGGTAAGGAAGTCATTAAGAACTTCAGCCTTTTTGTTATCTTCAGTTACTATATTTCCCTCGACATCCAATAAGGAGTGGAGGTCATTGCTGCCCTTCTTTCTGTCATTAATATATTCGTAAAAACACTTCTTGTTCTCCTTAACAGAAGCGGCCAATTTGAGCTCCAGTTGGGCTTTTGCCTGCCTAATTTTCCTCCTACATGACTTAACAATAACCTGATTTACCAGCCCTTCTTTCCAAAGGTGACACACCCTCTTTTTCTCACTTAGCTCCTTACTCAGTGATACTGTGAAATTAAAATTATTGGAAGAAAAAACATTCATCTCAATCAATTAATTACATGTAGGAACTGACAGAATTTCATTGTTATCCTCTCAAGATGGAAAAAGCATAGTTTGATTTCTCTACAATAAATATTTGTAGACAAATAAATTAAAAAAAATTAAGAGGAGGAGGATCTCAGCAATTTCTTAAGCTGATGTTGTGTCATATTTTTATTTTCAAGTCTTTAAACTCAGAATAGCTTACAAATTGTGAACTTTAGATGAAAAAGATTAACCTTTAGGGTTTTTTGCCTTTCATGTGTAAAATGCTGTCAGGTTTCACTACACAAGCAGTGATATTATTATCTGTTAGACACAAATGTATTCTGAACTTCCATTGACGTGCCTGAAAATAATAAGTTCAACATGGTATTTAACACAACACTGTTCAAGATTGAATGTATTTAACTTTTTCCAGAAAATACAGACACATACCACTCTCATTTCTTAACAGATCAGATCATTTCTACTTTGTTTAGATTAGTGGCTTGCAATTGAAGTTTTTGTTGAATTTGTTCATTAGTGAAGCTATTATTTAGTATATGTGGTACAGACTTTAACAGATAATTTAAACATTTTGATTGAAGGTCAAATATTTAACATAATATTTAGTATCAAAACCATTTTTTTGGGGGTGAATTTTATGCATTAGAGGAAGTAATTTCACTGCAAGGAAAAAAAGAACTGGCAGAAAAAGCCGTTCACTTCTTGTTGTGTCCCTCCAGTGTTTATTGAAGAAATGCATATTTGAATGAGAAATCTTTCTTCCTAGATACAACTTAACATTTCTCCTTTTGCTGTTGCTTGATAGGTAAATTCTTTTGTTTATGATGTTATAGTTTAGTATTTTCTTAAAGAAATTTAGATTGACTAGGGGTATTTCAGGTTTAGTTAAAAAACTGTTCACTAAAAAATAAGCAAACACAAAAATCTTTTCCTAAAATTAATAGTTAAAACAAGAATATTGGGCTTGTTTTAACCGGATATGTTCCATCTGCATGTGCTGAATCAAGCTCTGCTTGCCCCAGACATAGAAGGAATGGAACAATAAAGGATAATGAAATGGTCAGACGTACAAGATAACTGCTGTAGGAGAATACACTAAATATTAAGATCTCACTGCCTGCAAAAACAATACCTGAGATTAATTCCTCTTTATTTGATATAAGCAGGAGAGATATCCAGTGACACCACCAAGCATCATGTTCAACACAAATAAAAAGAAGATCAAACATAACTAAACTTTAGTATTTACTGTACTGGGAAATTGTAATGGCCAAAGGACTATACAGGTTTTAATAATAGATGCATGAATTTATGAAGCAGCTGTTAGGCATGATAGCCTGTCTACAACTTAAAGAGGTCCCTCAATATGCTCTTTTCAGGAAGCTGGGGAATCCACCAGAGAAAAGATCAATTTTTATTTAGCCACCTTGTTTCTTGTTTCTTGTATTCTTTCCCTAAGCATGGTCACTAACATTTTGAAGGGAGACTGCGTTGGGCTACCCAGTCTTTTACTAATTCTGTGTTCAAACATGTATGTTTTTTCCCTAACCAGCTTTGCGTGGTTTGCTGTCTGGCAAGATCTCTTCAGCACGCATCTATCCACACAGCTGTTTCTTTTAAAGACTTCACTGCTGTAAATGCAAAGGAAGGCTGGAATGAAGTATTGGTAGAAAGACATGATATCTATAAATAGTTATAGTATAGAATATTAACATTATTTTCTTATACTCTGCAGAAGTGTATCTATAATTATATTAGTGGTGAAGATTCATGTGGAAACAAAAAAATATTTGCAGAATATTTTTAACATATTCTTAGTTTCCTGTTTTTCTAATTTGCCCACCAACAGTAGTTCAACATTATCCTTTAATTATAGTTTAATTTGCCTTGGAGGAGATGCTGAAATCCTGCAATAAAAAAGACAAAAAATTGGAATAAATATATGAAACTGGATAGTTGTATAAAAGGCATCAGTGAAAAATACTAGCTTTTTTCTGCTGAGACAAACACAGAGAATGCTAATTGCACCAGAAAGTACAATTGACGAGAAGTTGTTGTTGCTTAGCTTCCACTCCTAATTATTTTGCACAGCAATTGACAGGCATATGGAGCAGCTTCTTTTCTGTAATATGGAAGATCTTTCTGACTGTATGACTTTTCTTTCTTAGGTCCTGTTTTCCCATTCTGGGCTAGGTTAGAAGTCATGAAGCAGTGTCAAAGAACAGCTAGTTTATGTGTATTATTGGCATTTACAAAATAAAACACATGCATAACATACATGTAAATATATTATTTAAGTTTCAATTTTCTTTCTCAAGGAAGAATTTGTTGTCAGCTAGAAGATCTAAGCAGTAAAGCAACTGATACCATTTTTGATTGAGGTAATGCTCTTTCCTGTAACATACCATGATGAGTCATTTCTGAGGCAGCAGTTAATAGATTACAAAAAGAGTTCAGGAACATTTTTAAAAAGAATTCCATACATTTCACCATTTTTCTTACCTAGATATTAAGGGCAGTAAATAGTTTCTTTTACTAAAAAGGAAATTGAACTGGGACACAATTCTGCATGCTTTATATTGGCATAATAAGATGAAATTTTGAGGGTCAATTGCGTCTTTAAAAAGTGTTAACATTTCTCTCGACAGAAAGGTCAGGAGGAATGGTGTCATAGATATTTATAGAGACCTAGATGCTTTAATAAAATCTCATTTGAATGAGACAGGATTATAAAATAATAAAGACAAGAATAGGTGAATTGGAGAGGCTTATGTGTCTGCAGCTGTCATAAAAAATATAAGTGTCTTTAAATTTTTTTTTTGCCTTCTTTTTCCCAGTATCTGGTGGTTCCTCAGCTAATGATCACCTCTGGAATTAAAACAAGTGCTAATATTTTGTTGATAAAGTAATGAGGAAAAAAAAAGCTATGAATAAAATATTTTATGCCTGCCAAAGTTATTCTTAAATATTGCAATACTTAAAAGTTAGATTTTGAGCCAAGCAGTATCAACAAGTGGCTAGGTTTCTTATTCAAGAAATAAAGAAATTGGGGTCATTATAGGGTAATCTCAAAAAGTCACACATGGAGCTAGATGAATGTAAATACTGCTCAAACACACTGTTTTGAGATCCTTCTCTCTGAACCTTACGGCTCATCTCCTTTAAAAAATTAAGGAGTAGGAACACTGGTTGACAGCTATGTCACCATTGTGAGTCTTGAATGAAAATTATTACTATGCTCTATGTCAGTGCTCTCTGGTAACATGAATGTGGTACAGAACTGCCTAATGGTTAGACTTCTCCAGAGAACTGGAAATGAGAATTTGTACTCAATTTTCTTAAGGAAGGCTTAGAATCTGCAGCAGGACTTTGAACAGTTGATTTGTTGTGTAAAATATGGCTGATCCATCTTCAGCTGTGTTCAAGTTTGGATCACAGGTTAAAAATATCTCTACGAATTCTGAGCTCTTCAGATAGTTTATCTAGTTTTGGCCTTTCACTGGCCCCAGATCCTATTTGCTCTATCCACTGAAAGAAGCAAGAAGACTATTCTCCACCTCAGATTCCAGTCTCTTTTATCCTGGGTTCCCTTGTATAATCACTGTCACTTAGATGATGATGGGGTAGGGGAAGGAAAGCTCGCGTCCATCCTCACTCTCTGGCAAATTCCAGATGAGTGTTTCCGGTGACAGCAGAACTGGTAATTCTTTAAAAGCGTGAACAGAATTGGAGCTATGGTGTTCCAGTCCAAGATTTCAATGCTGTGGTTTATCAACGATTAGAATCATGTCTAGAAGTAATATTAGTTCATGATGAAATTTCTGTGTCATAGATACTCAGATATCATTGGCACAACTTTTAATTTCAATTTTAAAGGCTGTCAGCTAATAAAGAAATATGCCATATCTTTTATAAATTTAAAGTAAAAGAAAAGCAGAAAACAAAACTATCATCAATTTCTGTATTTTTTCCCATGAAAAGTTCCTTTGAAATATTAGTATTTAAACTATATTCTAAGACTTTGAGGACATTCAGAAAACTGTTTTTATCACTATGGAGAATGAATAAAGATGCTTTAGGATAAGCATTTAAGGTTTTCCTGCAAAATTTTACATAATTTACATCTTAAAAAAACAAAATAATGGAAAAAAGTCTGACAGACTTTTGCACGGTATGTTCTTTTCTTGTTACTGGGAATCATTGGCTTTTTCTGCCAGTGTCTGAATAAGCAGAGGGAAATAATATCCAATGAATGAAAGAATTATGTTTTTAATATAGCAACATTTAAGACATGAAAGTAAACTCTAGCTATTTGTTCAGGTGCTTTTATCATGCCACACCTGCAGAATTTTAGCAACTGAGATACGTACAGCAAAGGTGAAGCATCAAGAAACAACAAAGAGTAAAATTCAGACACACAGAGAAGGATTGGAGAATCAGAGGTCAGATACTGGGAGTTGTTGTATATGAGAATTTCTTCTGGAACTATTTGAGATAGGAAGGAAAAAGGGGTCAGCACCTCTTATTATCTAACAATCTCACTACTCAGATAGAACATCTCCAAGGAGCACAAGTTTCAACAGTGCTTCCACTCACTTCTTAATCACTATATCACTCATTAATCACGATTCTATTAGAAAGGGTAATCTCCAGGCCCGGGTGGATTAAATCTCATCCTTCGTCAAGATCTAAAGATAGGAATATATGCTTTTAGTGAGTTCCCAAGGCTAAGATTTTCTGCCTCTTTTACCAGTTAACTTTTTGAAATAACAGGAAATAGAGGCTAGCTGTTTTAAGTCAGGTTTATTGTGTGTATACAATTTTTTTTCCCATTATGCTGCTGACAATACACGGGTTATTCTTAAAAGTCCAGTCTTGGCTTTCACATGTCCTACTGACAGTCACTGAGTAGTAGCTAGACATAAAGACTGTGGATTCAGTAAAAAAAGTCTTGTGAATTTTTTTACAGATGAGGAATAATTTCAATGTATATGTTTTGAGGTAGAGATAATCATCTGGGATCTGATTTGTTATTGTTTGCTGAATGATTCAATTGTGTTTAGTAAAATGTTAACACACAAGGTTCTTCAATGTTGTGCAGAGAATTTTAATGTCTAATTTCTTTAATATTTGTCGTGTTAAACCTTGTCGCCCACACCCATTGCAGAATCATGACAAACTCCATCCTTAGATCTAAATAGGACAAATAATATGGTTTTGTAAAAAACCGAAATATATGCTTCTCTGTCTGACTCAGTCTTACAAGCTAACAATGCAGAATCAGTATGTACCTAGGTATATACATGTCCTGAGAAGCTAGTAAGTATGTTGCATAGATGTACACTGAAAATAATCAGGGGCTTGTTTCTTTGACACTGATCCTGGCAAAGCAGTGACATCAGTCTGTGCTGTGGAGGTCAGTAAAAAAAGGATAGAAATTAAAGGTTCCTTGCACTGTTTGTTGTCAATGTCTACTATATTTTTTTCTGTCTGAAGTCTGGGATTTTCGATATGGAGATTGTTTACTTTGGGATTATGCATCTTTTGTTTCATTTCTCTCTGGATATATAAAGGGTGATTTCCATAGGTAAGGTTGAATGGAATCTGGCAGTCTAAGCAGAAATTGAATTACTTTATTGCTTGTTCACTTTAAAATTACAGCACCTCACTTTTCTTGGTGCAGAAAAAATTTCTCAGGATTATACACAAACCACAATTATGATTTATAATGTATTTTTCAGAAATGTACCTGTTTGTGTTAGTTCATTTTCTGTTATGACTAAATTCAGTAACAACAGTCTGCAACTAAAATTCACTTCATTCCTGCGTACCTGTTACACTTAAGTATTTTTTCCACTGTAAGGCTTTTATTCAATTCCATTTCACATAACTGAAATAAAATCATTACACAGAGTCTAACAAGTACTGTTTTCCTACAGAAAATGTCACAAAGACGTGCCTTCTTTCCTATGTGGGCCTTTATCCATTTTTTCCTTTGCAGGCTTTTTGCAGTAGATGTCGTGGAATCCTATGTGGAACGCCATTGCTGGCTTCTCAGTCACCTAACTGCTTTCCTCATTGTGCAGTAATATTTCACTCTCCTATTTCCTCCTCTGCTTAGTTTTTCTCTCTTTTGTTTTTCTCTTTGTTCTTTCATTTCATTTTCTAGCAAAATCCTACACAGAGAAACAGTCCCACTAATGCTATTATCTCCATTCCAGAAAAAGTACCAAAGTGATAGCATGGTAGTTTCCCTTGTAAGTTATACCACTTGACTGTACTTTTTGTATCAATTGCTTAAGATCCATCTATTCTGTTTTATGAAACGACCTCCACAATATCCTCCCATATTGATAAGACTCTTACAATATCTGTTAAAAAAGGAATAAAATTCGTGTTTCATTCATTAGATCCTTGTTTAGCCTTTTTTCTTGGCTGCATGATTAATTATGTGAGGTAAATAACTAATTTATAAATTAAGCTTTTTAATGTATATATAATTATTTAATTTCCTCGTGTTCTTTTATCATTTCCAGTAAAACTGTTATGATTAATGCTATTTTAAGAGCAAATGAGTATAAAATTGCAGATGCCTTCAAAGGAGCAGACTTCATTTAGGCAGGGGTGGTAATTGAAATAATTGAATCTCACATTGTAGTTAAATTTGCCTCCTGATTCTTTCTTCTAAAAGTCACAAAAGAATATGGAATTAAGTCCTTTAAACTTTGAGATGAGATTAATTTCATGTCAGTGTATCCGAGATAAAGATAAAAGAAGGGAGAATGCTTTAAATGAGGCTTCTGTGTTCTTCCTCACAAAAACATCTTCTGTTGGAACAAATCTTTCTCACAAGATTTTCTTTTTGAATATGTAGAAAGGCAAGGCTGCATAGTGTCAGAAACTGTAAAGCCTCAGGAGAGGCTTTTCCAAATATTTCAAAGTGCTTAGGTCCCTGTGAAGCCCTTTTCTTGGGGGAGGGACATGGCTGCTGTGAGAGCCAAACGTCTTTCCAGTGGATGCCCCTCATAGATCTAAGCGGGCAGCCCTCGGTGTGGGGAGGACATAGAGTTTGGAGGCCTCTGCCCAAACTGTGAATCTCTCCTGCCCCTGCCCCCTCTCTCCAGTACAACATCTGAGAACACTAGATGAGTATTTTCATCTGTCTGTGGCAGCAAAACCAACCTCTGGCAGACAAAACAGAAGACACAAGCAATTTAAAGACATTAACGGTTGTGCAAACATTGTAGGCCTCTATCTGAAAGCACATGGCCAAGCCTGAACAAGTAGGACTGTGGAGTGAAGAAGGAGTAGAGGCTGGCTGTGGGTTGTCCAGCAGGTTTAAATAAAGATGGGTTTTGGAATGAGGTGGGGAATATCGTAGTTGGAGCAAATGGAGTAAAAAGTGGAGCCATGTGGTCTTCCCTTGGGATAGGGCTAGACACTAATTTGACAAGAATTATTAACAACTTTATTATTAAATATGTATTTAATTTATTAACACCTTTATTATAAAATATATATTTATTTAATTTAATAATAATTAATACCATAATTATTAACACCTTTATTATTATTGCATAAGATCCCATTCATCTTTTTTTTCCTGTGTTGAGTGAGGTCACCCTGACTTTCTGGCTGTCTGAGGGTAACCTGGCAGAATTGCACTTGAAGAAGGTTTGTGTAATACAGATTTATACCGCACCACGTTGTATAATAGTTTTCTTGACTAGTTCATACAGCACATGGCTCATGTCATAGATTTAAGATGCTGACAAGTTATAGTGCCCTGGAGAGATGAGTTGCTTTAAGGTTATTAAGGTTTCACTGTGAAACAAGAAATAATGCCTTACAAAGAAAATAATCCCATTGATTTTGTGTAGGTTTTTTGTCTGATAAGTTCTTCCAAAGACAAAAGAAAACACCTTTGAGTAAAATGAGGAGATTGAGAAGAGAAAGAGTGTTGAATGTTACAGTTTTGGCTTTTAGCGACTTTTCACGTACTGTTTTCTTGAGAGGAGGGAAAAAAAAGAAGAGGAATTATAAATTTTCATAGATAATTGACAAAAAGCCTCAACATAGTCCTTTCTGACTGTATTTGCTTGTCATTTGTATGTGAAAATGTGTTGGTTTTAGTAATGTAATTATTCTAATTATGAATTGTAAAAATACCCCAACTCTTTATTATAATCCTAGAACGTACAGGCCCTGTGAGAAATCCAGTGGATTATTAGGGTCTTCCAATGTGTTTCCAGTGGAACTCATCTCAATGTTCTTCTCAATGGTTCCCTTCCACGGAATGTGAACACCTCTACACTCTTTCTGTTCATTGGGATGCGAACCTAATTTCCCCACACTCCTTTAGAGATGGAGGGTCAAAAAATGACTAATCTGACAATAAAGTGGTAAATGCACATAAGGGGTATGAGGTTTCTCTTTAAAAATTAATTTTATTTTAGAGTTTATAGTAGGTAACCAGCGTTATATATTAATGCAGCTAGGACAGATGTTAAAGGACTTGAAGTATACATCAACTTCAACAACAACTGTGAAATACAAGTCTTGTTTATATAAAATTCTTTATTCCTTCAGCTAGTCAGTACTTCTAGAAGAAAAACCCACCTAGTTGACTTGATTTATGTAGTTTTGACATATATATTTGAACTTCACTGCTGGAAGAATGCTACTATAACACATTTCAGAGCTGTAAAAATTTGTGTAGGTCATGTATTTCATTGAGTATTACTTCTAGTTTTTCACTAATCCTGATCACAAAAGATATTTCAAGAGAGATATTCCTGGTTTGCTAATCCAATATATTACTGAATGAAGGCAGAAGTATGCCCAACAAAACAGAGGGTTAGAAAAGGAATATTGAAAACGTTGGAAGGAGATGTTAAGAGTAGGACCAAAAGTCTTATTGCTCCTCAGTCTGACCTGATTTACTGTTGATGCCTCTGAAAGACAAGGTCTGTAAAAGCACGAATTGAGTGGAAGAGTTTTGAGATTTGCCTGTGGATATGGTAACTATGATGACAAAGCCCACAGTAAAATCCGGTCATCTCCTGTGTGGCAACAAAGGAGTTCTTTATAACCAGTTTCAAGAGAGATAAGCAGCCTCATCTCATTATTGATGTACAAGAAATATATCTTTAAGTAGCCTAAATACTGTAAGTCTCCTTTCGCTTACAGAATCCTTTAGACTAGGATCTTGCTGACTTAGAATCATACCAGGTGCTTTTGAGATCTGTTTGTCAGAAAGGTTTTAAACTGTACAATTTGTACCTTTCTAATTTCACTTGGGTTTCACTTGGGCTGACTTTCATAAAAAGGTTCACTTTGGTGGTGACAAAATTTATTTTCTAGTTTGGCAAATTAGAAGATCGGCCTTCACATAACAACATTTTGCCCATACCTATAATTTCTGAGATACGTTTTAAACTTCTACTTTAACATCTAACTTTGTAGCTCACACTTAAAAACATTTAGGAAATAACTGGAGGAGTGGTTTGGTATTTGGAAACAGGATTATGTTGACAAGATTTAAGGAAATGGATCTATTTGTATCTGAATGAAGTGTTAAGAATTTATTTGACGACAGTCTACAAGGAAAAAAAGGTGCAGCTATTGGGAAGAAGGGAACTTTTTAACCTTGCATATGAAGAGTATAAGATTTTATTAGAATACACAGTATGAATAAGGTGCAATTTTATTTTTAGATGAATGATGATTAACTGTTGGAGTAAGTTTTTTTTGCATTTGAATCTTCTGATCCTTGTCCAACAGAAGAATGAAAAGTATTCAAAACTTTATGGCAGAGACAGAATGGTGTCAAATAATATCTGCCTTGGGATCTGCATCAATCATTGATTTCTTTTTAATGGTCTGACCTTAGCTGGCTAATTGGGAAGGTAGAAAACTGGTCATGGAGAAAGAGCCTAAATATTCCTCTTGCTTTTTATTTTCATATTTTCTGAATACTTTCTTATTAAAGTTACAGGATTTGCTATAGGACTTTTTGAAATATCATTCTATAAAAAAGTAGAAGGAAGGAATATCTCAAACCACGTGCTTTTCTTTGTTAAGGTCTGTAAGGATGTGCTTCCATGAGGCTCTGCATAGAAATAATTGTCTGCTTGGAAATTCAATACAGAATTTACACTAATTAAATCAAACAATTCCCCAACCGTTCCATACAGGCACAGGTCCCTTCACCCACTCTGGATAAATAAGCAGAGTGTTTCCCTTGCTCATCAGAAGAATTAATTTATATGCTTCATTTGGATTAGTGTTAGTTGGGCTGCGGGTATTATAACTAGAACAATACATATGTTTACATCACAGTTTCCTCTTAAATTTTTAGAATTCTGTTATAATAAGGACTTCTGGGAATCTAGATATTCGTAGCTTCTGATTACCCTGTAAGAGCTTGTAAATTCCTCATGTCACACAGTCCACTCAGATTCTCCGCATCTAGCCTTGCATGACCCCAGCAAAAAGTAAAGTAACTCTTCCTGCAGCATATCTGGAGATTTCAGCTACAATAGTAACTAATGTACAGGCTACCTAACTTGTCCAGCTAAGGTAAGAGTTCCTGGCAATTCTTTGAAGTGTTAATGGGCATAATCTCCAAGTTACTTGCTCAGACCTCAAGCTATTTGTTTTGCTTTCTTTTTCTTGTAGGCAAATATAAACCTTTATACAAGCATTGGCAACTCAGTTTTGAAGATCAGTAATACCATCACAGGGTCTTGATTTAGACCTTACTTCATAACAGTGACTTCAATAGGGTCCGGCCTGGCATGTATGGTAGCTTCAAAAATTTTGTTGTCAAAGACTGTCTAAATTAGGGTCATGGTTTAGTCCAGGAGTGCTCTTTTGAAATGAGTGTCTCAGTGGACCCGAACTACCTCCTTGCTGGTGAAATTAAGTCAGAACATTTGCTCCAGGAACTCACCTACTCTACTCCCAACAGCTAACTGGCTGTCCCTGGGACCACCATAGTGCTAGTCCATAGGAAAATGTGAATTTGTCTATTGGTGTCAATGGGGTGTCCTCAGCACTAATTGTTTCACCCATAAATCTGCTTCTGTTGGCAGCTCTGCTTCTTGCTAATGGAAATGTAGGCTCAACAGTCCTCATATTTTTTTAATTCGTATGGTATCTTTGCATGACTTGAAGTAACTGAAATGGCTAGAAGCAAACTACTCAGAGTTTTATAAACTTGATTGCAGTTAGCAGAAACACTTACTGCTTCTTTTTGTATGTTGTTGATGCAAAAGGGATTATTTTAAGCTACTAATGATGTGAATGTCCATATTTGTAGTTTTAAGGGTGCATAGATGTAGGACTTGTGTAAAGGGTTATGTTAATTGGAGAAAATAGGCTTGAAAGAAAACTTAGGAAAGCAAGAATCCATGCATGCAAATCATTCCTAACTATATTTGTTGAATCACAAAGTTTCCAGTTTTGTAATCTAAGTTATAAACGTAGTACGCAAAATGTTACAGATTTTTCCTAATAAATAATGTAACTCTCACAGTTCTTGCTGTGGGGAGTAAAAGAAGATGGGAAGATTGAATAAATTCAAAATGTGTTGAGACAGAGGCTGGAGGAGAATCAGAAAACAAAACAGGAGAAGGACCTCAAGAAAGAAGCTAGTAATGAATTAGGACAAAAACCAAAATACTGAATTTTTCTATGATTGTTGGCTGAGGAATGATAAAGGTCATGCTGTTAGGATGGAGAAGGGGGAAGGAATGGGAAACTGTTCAAAAGCAGAATGATGAAAACAGGAATTAGAGTGGAATAGTCAAAGAATGAGTTACACTGGCCGAGTACATCAGGAACCAATTTATAGAACAGGGTAACTGGTTAGGAATTGTTTTAGAAAGACAGGATCCCAGGCCTGGAAATCATTCGAGAAAAAGTATGGTTTCATCATATGCTTCAGATTCAGCCATACAAGGTAAATGCCACTAGCCAGTTTCACAGATGTGTTTTGTGAAGATGGTTGAATGCTCATAAAGTCTTCAGTAATTCTGTTGAGGACCTCTTTAGGAAGAATTGGGAGTAAGTAAGTTAATCATGTTGCCTATGTACAGAGTTTGGAGAGTGTGCAGGAAAAAGATAAGCCCTTTAGTTGACTATAGTCCATTCTGCACATCATATCAGACAAGTTCTGCAGCTGAAGAAATAATGCATGCTTCAATTTTTTTTCCCTCTTGGTGTTCTCAGTCTCATACATCTGGACATTTTGACGTGAAGTGGACTGCAGTGGTGAAGCACTGGGTGGCACATTACCCAGCAGGTACAACTCCTCTCAGACTGCCTTAGATCCATGCAGTTGGGGAAACCTGATATGAATTCACAGTACAAGAGGAAGATCCCATGTTGTGCTGAAAGGTACAGAACTCACAGTGAGAGGGAATGGGAGATGAACTCATCTATGTTAACTGTTGGTCTGTGAGATTTTGTAGATCTGCACCTACAAAAGGTCTGTATTATTATGCAACTAAATGTTGTTGTAGATGATATATCCCTGGAATGGAAGAGAGCTGAATGATGATGTCTGTATAGACAGTTCAGTCACTTCCTAATTCTGAATTCCAGTATTTGAGTGACAATGTTAATAATGATCTTTTAACATAGATCTTTTGTGTATTAATTTGTAATTTTGTAGTCTGAGAAAATATATTAGTTTTGTTTGCTTCAAGAAGGTGAGAACCTGCTTGTGAGTAGTCTGGTGTCTCTTGTCTTTGTTTGAGAAGCATAATTTGTCCCAGCTCTTTATTTCTCTTTCTGCACTCATTCCAATACATTGCTATCTTTCCAGACGTGAGGTAAGAAGCCTTACCACCCCCTGCTCCTCATACTCCCCACACCCCCTAATGCCCTTGACAATACAGATAGCCAAAATGGCATATTCGTCTTTGCAAAAGTAGATCAGTGGCTTACAAGCAACACAGGTAGGAATGTCTTAGACTCCTTTGTTCTTCCTTATGTAACTTGATTTCTTTCCTTAAGGTAATATCCCTTGGATGTGCAAAGGGAAGAAATAAGGAAGATTGGGTTGCACTTGACCTGAAAAAACAAAATACTCTTGAACTCAGAATTGCCCTTTCATATTCTGTAGACATGGAGATCTTGAAGAGCTGAAAATATTATTAAAAATATGATGAAGCAATAAATTAAGAGTTTGAACAATTCCATAAGGCTGTCCTCTCCAAAGAGACAAAGTTGGAGAACTTCAGAGAAACAGGTCTGGGAGTGAAAAGTTTGAGTAACAGAAGAAGATTGTAGGATTAGGTGGCTCTGTGATTTAACTGCAATTTGAATTAAGATCACTAAAGTCACCACCACCAGGACGTTGTCTCCTGTCTACAAAAATAAATGCTTGAACAATTAGTTCTTTTTTTTTTTTTTTTAAATCATGAACCAGCTAACGCAGTAGCTGGTTTGATTTGCAGACTATATGTTGCATTGGAGAATGGAGGCCCAGTGTTAGGGGGAATGCTGAAGTTTGGGAGAGATGCCCTACTAGTGGTCCATGACAGAGCTTTCTAATGGCCTAATTAAGCCAATATTGTCAGGGACGATATTCAAGGATGCTCTAATCAACTTTTTTTTTCAATTAGATAGAGTTTTTCTATCCTATGCTGCTCATTCAAGTGCTTGTGAGGCTAAGCACAAATCTACTCAATTATCTTTATTTCAAGTTTGACTATCAGTTTTAATTTCTTACCTTTGAACACTGATATTAATAAAAAAATCTTTGTAAAAGAGGTGTTCACATCTAACATTCCAGTCAAGCTGTCTGTAATTTTTTTTTCAAGACATCATGGTTAGAGTAACTTCCTTATTTGGTACCTCATCATAGCCAGTTAAACAGCGTCAGCATCAAAAGACTTGTGTGGCCATAAGGATTTCATAGCCTTGAGAGACATGACTAGTGTTTTATAGTATTTCTGTTTTCTTTTCCTTAGCACACCTCCTAGAATCTTAGAAATAAATGGCTGGTGATCCATTAAAGTGCTTAAACTGCTATGAACACCAACAGCTAGTACAAATAAGCTAGTTCACTACATACAGTAGTGTTGAAATGCACCATTTTTAGCCTTTGTAAAAGTTTGCACAGCTCAGGAGTCAGTGAAGAGTTCAGGGATGTGATTTTACAACAACATGAATAGACTATGAGTTTCCATCTTTCATTCATGCCCTTGTCTTCAAGAAATGGTGATGGCCTTGCCAGAGGGAGCAAGTTTTGACTTTGGTTTGAGAGGCAGGGTTTCATCACAGGAGCTGATTTCATCACAAGAGTCCTGATTTTGTATCTTAAAGCACCCACTCTCAGGCTGTTTCGTAAGGTGGTTTCAAGCCCAAGAGCTGATTCTGTCTGTTTCCTCTTGAAAACTAACTGACTGAATCCCATCAAACTGGGTTGAAGGCAACATAGCCATTTTACAGCAGTGGGGTAGTTAAGCCAAATGTTGTTTATTTACTTATGAAGCATAGTTTTTTCCTTTAAGTGTCAGTTGGATACACCTGTAATGCTTTGGGACTGCTAGCTAAAATAGTTTCACTGTCTGTCTGTGCCATTTTGTGGCTCCCTCAGGGACTGCACTGCTTTGCATTGTCCTATATTCACAAGCCCTCTTTGACAGCAGCAAATACTCTATCATCTGAAGTTTGTCATGTGGTTGAACTAGAGTTCAGTTTGATGGTTAAAATATTGTCTGCTAATTCGGGCTGGTCAATATGTTGGCTCCTTCAACACTTCAGCAAGAAACTGTAGACTCTACAAGTTATAAAATTGATCTAGAGCTACACAGCAATCTTTTATTAGTGTGGTGTATTGACCAAGTCGTGGGAATGTTTCTTGTTTTTCTGTTTTGTTTTGTTTTTTTTTTTTTTTGTTTAATACAGGTCTGCTAGGATAGATGAACAAGAAAGAAAATATTATAGCTGAACATAAGACAGACACCTGCAAACTCAAGTTTTTTGAAGTGTAACTTTAACTAAAACCAGCAATATTTTCAGATCTCTGAGCCAACTTGCTATTTGAAGACAGTGGAATAGATGTATTTTGAAATCCAGCTTTGCAAGTGTCTTGTTCCAGCTGTCAAAATAGCAATACCTCAAAAATAACTGGATGTCCTTTGGATCTGTGATACAGATAAATTAATGTAATTTTATTTATTTAAGATATTAATATTACTTAATGCAAAACTGTTTGTGATTTTTTGAATTGTATTTTTTCTCATTGTTTGGAAGAAGGAAGATTTCAGAAAAATGAGAAGCAGCCAGGGCTGTCCACCACTTTCAGCCAAAGATTTTTATGTATTCTTTTTTTCCCAGATTTTCCATAGGCAAATTTCAAGCATATTGTCCCTTGTAGTCTCTTCTGCTATTCTACTTGCGGAAAACATATCTTATTTGTAGCACTGAATGAAAACTGCATTTCGCAAGTAAGCTGTCTATCAGATGCAGAATAGTTCTTACTCCCTTTCTAATGCAATATATATTGCACTTTTCTATAAAAACTGGTGATGTTAAGGAAAGGGATTGAGAACAATTTACTGAGAAAAATACTGAAACTTGTTGGTAAAGATACTCTCTGGGGATATAAATTTCAAAATTCCCTTAAAAAGAACAGGTATGGGCTGTGATCTGACTGAAAGGCCCTGATTTTGGGCTACTTGGAAAAAAAGAAGCTACATCTTCCACATCAGTTCTTTGAATATCTTCCCAGTTAACTGTCCCATTAGTTGTTAATATTTAGGTGTTAAAAAAAAATAGAAGAGAGATTCTTAATTCATCCTTAAATAATAAAAGACACTGATATTTTTTACTTTGTTGAAGAAAACAAAGATTTATGTTTTGATTGAAATGAATAATTTTCCAGCTGGTTTTGGAATTGTCATTAAAATTAAAAATCATTTGATTGAAGACACAGAATCATAGATTTAAAAGCATGTATTGGAAATTAATTTCTTAATAGGAAAAGTGGATAGTACAACAGATAGTCTAAACCAGTCCTGATTTCAGAATTAGCAGAAAGAGAATTATGAAGATGCAGCTTGAAAAGAAGCATGCTACCTCATTCATTCTAATTTGCAATATTCTCACAATAGACTGGGCAAAATAAGCATTTCTCAGCACATCTATCTACAGCAATAATTGGTAATTTAATAAAGCACATTTGCAGCTCAAGAAAGTTCCTTCATAACTGCATTAAGCAAAACACATATCTCTACCATAGTTACAAATAATGCAAGATTATTCTGTGGGATTTATAACATTGAAACCCATTAAATAAAAATACATTATTCTGTTTAGTACTGGAGTTTTAATGAGTTATCTAGGAAAGTAATTGTACCTAGAATGTGTTAAATAGAAGAACTGGTTTTTGCTTTTTTTTTTTACTCCTTTTTTTTTTCTTTCCACAGAACAGCTTATGTAAAGTAGTTCTACATGAAGGTTTAAAACAAGATTTTGACTTTGTGCCACCATCCATTGAAGAACATAATTGGTGCAGGTAAAAATAACATAATTTTAACTTTCAATATAGTAGGATAAGACAGATAAAGACACGTGATGCCAGACACATTTCATGTCAGAAATTATTTTTCTCTCCATAAACTTAGAGGCTAGATGGTGGTGCTTCTCAAAACCTAATGAATTTCAAATTTATTTATTTCAAATATACACTAATGTATGAATAATTTTGTTTCTCAGAAAATTGATTTCTGCCTACTCTCCCTAGGCAGTCACGAATAAATAAGTTCCCCTTTATTATATTTGCTGTACTTTTTAGCATGAGCAAGTTAGTCAAACCAGATTTGCAGTTATTTGCAGCAGAATGAAGTGTGGAGCATTGTTTTCCCTTGAAATTTTCTTTTTCCTTTTAGTTCATCTGAAAAGAACCCTCCATTGTTGAATCAGCTCCGCTTGCTGAATGCTCCAAGTGGCAAATAAAGAGTCTAAGGAGCCTCTTATTTTTGCTGATACCTGATGCTATATCAGGTTTTTCTACCATATTTGATTAATGCACCTCTCCTATTCAGTTGGAGTCTTCAAAGTCTGCTTATCAGGTGAAGTCTGCTTAAACCAAATGTCGAAGCAAAGCATAGACGTGTTGATGTTTGTTTTAGCATTTGTAACTAAGTTCCTAGTGTGAGCGGAAGAGTGGTTAAAAGAAGAGAATGAGGGACATGGTATGAAGAGCTCACTCCAATTACTATCCATCAATCAAAGCTACTGCACAATGCCTTGAGAAAGAGTTCTGAAAGCTTGTGACTAGCAAGGGACAATATCATTGGTAACATAGCTCATGATTAACAAATCAAATGCAAGGGGTAAAATGAAGATATCTAATCAACAAGGCCCACTAGAAGTAAACTTTACACATTAACTTCTCAAATGTAATTATATGTGCAAAAGCATTTTTTGAAAAGAATAATAAAATATGAATTCCAAGTATGTCCCCTTCCATGGTGAATACCTTAACATACTCTGTCATACATTTTTCAATTAGTTTTGTTAATGTTTTTTTAAACATAAGACTTAAGGGAGCATCTCTTGTCCTTCAACTTGTAGGGCCAATCACATTATTTTTTCCCCCACAACTTTAAGTTGTTCGTATTTTCACATTCTGGATCAGATTCTACTTCAAATTTGGCCTTGTTTTTGAGCATAATAGCTACCTACATATTTCCAAAAGCATTTCTGCATACAGGAATCAGGTGACAAAAAACAATGAGATTTTGAGAGTGGTTAACAGAAGGAATGTGAATGGCCATTGGTACAGGAGAATGAGAATTCGGAAAGAAGGGTATCAGGTGACTAAAAATAGCAAATAGGATTTTTTTTACAGTATTTTAAGAGCTTAAATATTCTCAAAAATTTTGTAAGAATCCCAGACCCGCAGGCACAATTTGAAAGAAAGCTGCAGGGTCGTTGTCCAGCTTTTGACAGCTGCTACCCTATACAGGGCAGACTTCACAAGAACAACTACAAATCTTCAAAAATCAAATTAGGCATAGTAGAGGAAGATTTATTCTGGGATGGTCCAAACAGAGTCATTGTTTAGAGCACTGTAAGCAAGAGTTTAATTGGGAACCATCTACTAGAACTCAGTCTGCCTATGGGTGCCTTACACCATATGCTCCAGGTCTTGCTGTTGTCTGTGATTGTCTTTGGTGATTCTTAATTCTCATGGATGTGTCTCTTAAAAATTCTTCAGAAACTAAATGTTGAGTATTAAATATGATGAATATGTTCTGAACAGATATGAAGGACTTTGAAATACCATCAGATATGGTTCTAGATGACATCCAGTTGAGAAATACATATAGAATATATATTCTATATATAATTTTTTTTTTCTGGGGACTCTTGCTTTGAAAAAAATTATTTTAAACATGCAGTTCAATATTCATTAATTTTAAGAGCAAAAGGGACCATTGCATTCATTTAGTGACACTTCCTAGGCTGCACATAATTTCAGCATAAGATAAGGCATATGTTCAAAAAAAAAGACATCACTTAAAAAATGCTTGAGAATCCATCTCCCCTCCTAATCTTCATCCAGCAATTCTTCAGACTTGCAGTTGAAATGTAGACCTGACCTTGAACTTTTTCTGGTTACTGGCTCCTATTGAACATTTTTATAATTTTTTTTGTAACTATTTATAAACCAGCCATCTTTTACTTATGTGTATTTGTAGATGCTCATCAAGTCATACCTTAGCTTTCTAATTGATAAACTAAGTAGAACTTATTTACACTTTCCAAGATGGCTTTTCCATGTTATAAGTTATTTTGAAGAACACTTTTTAATCACTTCTATTGTTTTACCAAGCTATTTTTAAATTGTACACTGCACGGCATGACATAATATTCCAGCAACTGTCTCACTAATACTTTTTACAGAAAGAAATACTAGCTCTTCAGTAATCTTAGTATTTGCTGGTTAAACATCCAGGAACCAAGTAATTTTCTTATTTATAAGACTCTGTTGAATGTCCAGGCTTAATTAGCTCATTTATTATGACCTCGGTATCTTTCTCAGTGGAAATGTGTTTCAGAATATGGTCTCCCGTTTTGCACTTAGATCTTGTTTTTGTCTCTGCAAATTGCATGGTCCTCAAAAAAAATTCCTCTGGAACAATCAGATTACTGTACATAGCAGCTCTATATGCTGTTACTTGGCACTCTGCTGACTTTCTTTTTACTTTCGGATTGCATATGTATAGAACACAACATTTGTTCACCTATTACACATCTTTTCTGTTGTTTACAGCAGTAACAGAAAACTCGTATCCATTAGGGAGATATTTATGATATGTAGATGAACTCAGATAGATTAAAGTTGTGTGTCTGAGGCAGCTGGTGCTATTGTTTGCTCTGTAGCAGATTGCACAGCTGCAAATGGAAGGACTAGATGAAGCATTTATGAACCAGCTCCTGAGCTGAAGAATTTACGATTGAACATACTAAGGTAACTGAAAATGAATATCAGTTTACATGGCTATACTACAGTATGCTTGGGGCTATTCTAACTTCCTGCCTAGCAACAGCAAGGAGCACGTACGGGTGGTATCTTGTGGCAGGATCATCTTTAGTCACTAAGTTTAATCCATTAACAGTCACAAGTCAAAACTGCAAAATACATAGCTACCTTATTTCAGGAATAATAACAGAAGCTGCATCCTATCCATACTCCTATCCAGGAAGTTTGCAGGAGGGTAATAGTGCTTCATATGCTTTTCTTCTAGATTTTGCCATTGTGTTGTGATGCAGAATGAGAACTGTTTTGTCAGAGATAGCTGATGTACAGTGATAGAATACAAGCTAAGGGCACGAGATCATGTTTAGGCCCTGTGGATGAAAATAATGTGTTTCTGTCAATGCACCTGGTTTTGAGTGTTCACTGTTTGCAGCAAAAAGACTTATTTCTGTTTCATTTGAGGCAAGGAGGGTACGTACCTGAAAAATAATGAATTAACTGCCAGATGTAAAGATGAAATTTTACTCACTTTAAAGTGTTAAGTCACTAAATGCTAATGGAGTGGGCCTTGAATTTTTGTTTATTAAAGACTGTTTAATTGGTAGTACATGACATGAAGGTGCATAAGAAAATAATGACTTCAGAAGAGCGACCAAAAAAGCTACGTGTTTGTATGTGTCAGCATACAAATGTTTCTCACAGTCCATGTGTCCTGTAAACTGTACTTTTCAATCCTCTGCAAAACATCATTTGCAGTATTAAATAGTGAATATTAAAATGAGAAAATTGAGATTTACAACACATAAATAATATTTTGGAAATGTGCAGCTAGATTAGGGCCAAATTAGAACTGTGGAGACCAACTGTGGTGATAACTGGTTGCAAGTATATATAAACATATTCTATTTAGAATAAACATACCACATAAACTGGATGTCTTCAGTGAATTCATAACAGATTAAATTATTCATATAGATACTTGTAATATGATTTCATAACATGACAAACATATCACTTTTAAAAACAACAATGGCCAAATAATGCCAAAATTTATTATCATTTACTGGACATTATTTAATTTGAAAAACATTTTAAAGTTTCCTTTTAATGCAACACCTATTTTATGTAACATTGATGTAGTTTATTTACAGCTGTTTTTATAAGATGTAAGTTTAGACTGAAAATATTTTTCTTTGCACTGATAAATAAATTATCACCAGTTTTCTGGGGATTCTTGGTGAACAGGCTGACAAACTTATTTTTTTGTAGTTACTAAGAAATTTTTTTCAATCCCATTTGAGCTTCAGTAATTAAAGTGAAAGAATGAGACAAGTAATTTATGAAAAGGAAATTGCAATAATGAGATAAATCGACTAAACACAATAAGATGCTTAAAAGAAACTAGAGAAATGCCTTCTCCTTTGAGACATTCTAGCTATTTATGAACTTCCATGGGTGATATCTCTTACAGAGGTGTTGCATCAACTGTTATGAAAAATCTGTCTTCACCAAACTGTTGTTATCTGCTATACAATCTACTTGATTTGCTCACTAATACATTTCTTCTACCTGAGTATTAAAATGGATGAGGTAGAATGCTGACATATGTACAGCCTTCCCAAAGGAAAAAAGGTTCCTTTAGGAATGAGATTCTAAAACTCATTCCATCTGTAAATAAGTTGTCTTGGATTTAACTGGAAAATACTCTTCCTATACTAGCACATTTGAGTTTTCAAGAATAAACTTATCTTGTGCTTTGTCATGTAGAACTTATTGTCCTATCTGCAGTCCTATTTGTCAGATATTTTCATGCTGACTATTGCATGCCCATATAAAAGTATTTTGGTGGCTCAGTAGTAGAGACAGCAGAGCCAAGTGTTTGTCCTCTGGAAAGTATATTTATCTTGTGGTAACCTTTGTTTAGAAGCACTGCAGTTTGGACAGCTCAAAAACCGACGATGACAAATAACAGTTTTCATATTGCTGGGATATAAGGCTTTGCTCCACCATCTACCTTACATGTGAAAGTTGACTATGATTTTCAAAAGAAGAAAAGCAGGAAATGAAGGTGTGTGCTGCTATGCAATGGAAAGCTTGTTTATAATGGGTTTACAAATACTTAATATGATATGGGCTGTTTAGTAAAATTATTGATCATAGTTATTACCTTTTCTTTTATGATACGTGTTACTTTGTTCTGATAAGAATGTATTGGAGAGATAAGAAGAGAAACAGCAGTATGTCAGAGGGCAAATAACAGACCGTGGTTTACTTCTAAACTTTAATCTGAAGTAAGTTTGGAGGTTAGGAAGCTTTCCTTTCTGTAGGGGAAGGAAATGGGAAGTTTTTCATACACCTTTATGAAGACTTGATGCAGTTGATGGTAATGACTCTAAATGTTGCATGAGATGGTAATCATTAAGGAATTTTAAAAAATGCATATAGACTGCCTATTCTTGAATTTTTTTTTCTTTCTTTCTTAAGAGTTGTGGTTCTTAACATAATACTTAGCTTTCAGGCGACCTTTCTCAAGATTTGGTGATTGCTGATCAGCCATATATATGCCTTTTGAAATGGCATGACAGACGTGTGTTTTTCTGTCAGGATGCTAGCAGCTAATGTTTCGTACAGAGCAGTGAGGCACTCTAGTTTGTCACAAAATGGCTGTCTTGTGCAGAAGTATATCACAGGCAAAAGCTGTCAGTCAATAAATAACGTCATTTTTGTAATGGGAGCATATTTCAAGTGAACTGTTAAAGTGTTAGTGTCTGTGTTTCTGTCAAATAAGAAATATTAAACATAAATCTGCTTACAGATACGCGTAGTAAATATCAATTGATATTCTGTATCAACAGGAACTGTGCAAATGGACAGAGAGCAGAATAAAGGAATCAAAATCATCTGAACGGATTTCAGCTTGAATGTTTCCATACTGCTTAAAGGACATTGCCTTTTTTATAGAGTTCCTGAGGTCCAACGACAGGAGTCAGAGAAGGAAAAAGAAGCTTTTAGAGAGAACCTGGAATTCAGGTCCTTTTCTTGCCAACAGAGTGCTTATTTTCAATGTTTTCAGATGGCAGGTATTTTGAGTACGTAGCCTCTGTAATTTCTTTTCTAACAGGTTGTAGCGGTTCCTTCTTTTCACCAGCCGACTCTTGCCCACCGTCTTGCTTGCCTCATTTCTTATAGTCTTAGCAGCTTTTTAACTGTCATGCATGGCTTTTATTTTACTTCTTTCTTCCCAAGCTGCCTACTTTCTCTGATGTTTCTCACCCTGACTGATCTCTTACTAGGCAAAAGTGGGCATAGATATATGGGAAGAGGCTTCTGGAGCACTTCAAAATTATAGGATTAAACTTATTTTAAATGAATAATATAAAAGAAGATGGAGGAAAGCAGTTTTGGAGAACTTGGCATGATGGTGTTCATTAATTTTCTGGTTTCGTTCTGTTTTCCCATATTTTATCTTCTGTTTCAAATTCTGTGTCCATCTTCTTTTCCATTTCTGTTCCTGGTTTCCTCCTGACTTCATTACTACTCCTGACCCTGTATCAAGAGAAGTTTTCGTTTTACTGTTCCCGCTGTTTCAGGTTCTTAATATCTTGGTTACTTTCTTCTGTCAATGTGTTAATCACTGTGCTTTCTAGTCAGGCATATAGCTACTGCCAACAACAATGTTGTCTTTTTTCCACTTGTACCAAATGACCTGCAATGTAGGCCCTCAATCTGATTTGCACCTTTAAGCACAGTTGTAATGAAAGTTTTTTATCATTATGTGTCAGGCAGATTCTAGCACCGGTCTTGGTCTAGACCTATGGCTTCTAGGTACTAGCATGGGATAAAATACTAGTAATTAATAAAAGAGTGTAAGAGGATGCAGTACCTTATGCTTACTTTCTCTCCTGTATTGACAGAACGGACTGCATACACTGATTTAGTGGGAGAAGATGACTAACAATTTGTCTGCTACTTGAATTTTCAAACAACTTCTGAATTTCTTGATTTATAGCATCTATGTATGTTGTTCAAATGTAAATTAAATCTTTTACATAAACCTGAGTTAACTCACTCCTTTTAGCTTTTTAATATCCTGTTACGTTTTAAAAGTCAGAAACATTTGCTCAGCATTAACAAAAATCATACATAATTTATGAAGATTTTGGCATTTTCCTGGTTTGTTTCAGCAGGAGAAAGGAGACTCAATGCATCTCCTTGAAACCCATGTGGTTTTTTTAGAGAGTATGAATAGAATAGAAAGACTAGCTGTTCAGACTGAATTTTCCTGTTCCAACAAGGTCAGCTGATCTGTTTAGTTTTTAGTCTTGTCAGTAGTATTTGTTTTGTCTTTTGATTTTTTTCACTTTTCTTTGTGTATCCTTATATTAAAACTGTATGTTCATTAAAAACAATCCCTGAATATAGATTAATGCCTTGTTATGATTTTGGCCTGATCAACTACTTAGATCTACAGAGACACAGAGACAGTCACTATTGGCAAGAGTACTAGCATAACTTAAACTGCAGCGTCAGATCATTAACTGAATTGTTGTGCCTCTGATATTTTACCTACTTCATCACCTTTCTGTCTACAGATCTATTTCAGCTAGGAAGATTTTAATGTTCCAAGTCTCTAAACAGCTTTAAATAGATGCCCTGTCTTTCAAGAATCAACCTCAACAGTCCCTAAGCTAAGGAATTTTACCTCCAGAACAAGCTGTTCATCTGAGTACAGGAGGACATTGTTCAATCATACACAACTGACAACTTAAAATCTTGTACTTACTAGTCCCTCAGTGTAAAGAATGTGGACTTCATATCTCTTGACAGTAAGATTACCTGAATGTGCAATAGGGCCATGCAACTCAGCCTCTTGTTATGTAAGAGTCTGAAAGATGGAACAATAAGCAGGGCTCTTTGTAATAGGAAAATGTCAGTTTGATTTTCTTTCTTTTTTTTTAAGGAAACATCTTCAATGCATCTTTGGTAATTTTCTTATTGTCAAACCTCTTTCCAGTTAGAAAAGCTTAATGATATTCATAAACCATTTGCTTTCCAAATCGTTCTAGCATTTTAGAATAGCTTTTTTCTACTCTGAAGCATCTAAAATACTGTATTAAAAGTATTGCTTTCTGGGAGTATTTGCATAATTGCAAAGTAAATGAAGTTTCTCTCAAAAAATTATGGTGATGACATATTTGGTCAAACAAACATTTTTTTTTAGCGTTAAGAGTATGTGTATGTGTGTATTTTAACATATATATTTATTTATGTATTTTATGGATACTATATACACATACATATATAAACATGCTGAAATTAAGGCTATCAACATATTTCCGTATTCTTGACTTTGATTTTTGATAATGCATATATAAATAATTTACTGCATGCTAATCACGATCTCAGTAGCTTTACTGTCCATCATATAAAATGTGAGTCCTTCACAAAGATTTCATACTTACACGACTCCAGTATGTCAACGCATCTGTTTTATAGGCGAGTGACTTAATCAGAAAGACTACATTTTCTTAAATTTGTCTCCTGGTCTGTGGTTTCTACGACTTGGATTTTAATTTTTTAGGTTAAGTTTCTTGACACTGAGTTCAGGTGCTGCTGTAAAAATGTAAGAATTCTGAAAAATCCAGGCTTGGGATCATTTTCAATTGGAAACATTACCAAAATGCAGTAATTTATCTTGTTTCTTTCCCTTCACACTGTTCATTAGGTACACAGAGTGAAGCAGGAATGCTATAACAAAGAATTTCTTCCTCTCTAAGCAGCATGGTGCTCATAGGTGCACATGAGATAGGAAAGAAGAAGATGATGAATGATGGAAGATCTGCTGTAAAGGAAAGTTCTTCAGCGTGGTTCAGATGGCACTCAGACCACCGCCTCTAATTTCACTAAGGAAGCCAAAAAAACAGAGCATTTGAAGGTGCCTGTTTTGGGAGGTGGATATGAGAGTAGGTAGATGGGTAAATAGGAATAACGGTGAACTTCTCTACTCTAGTTGAAAATCTTGAAATTCTCTTAAGTATTTTTCTGTCCACAATAAGATAAACTTTTGCCAGAAGGAGGAGTCACAATATTTTGAAGGTGTGGGACTGGTAAAAGGAATATAAAAGCTCTAGGCATTTCACTGCCAGCTTAGATATTCTATATTAATTTCTTTTTCCAAACTTAGTACTCAATAAGTAAGAGTTCAGTTTAAATGTGAAATCTCCTTTTTTTTTAACTGAAAAAGGAGTCTTTTGTCTGAGCTGTCACTGCAGCATAATTTATCCTGCATTTATTAAGATGCACATTCAGTTACTTTTCATTTTTTCTTTCCTAGGGTTAATTAGAGTTTTAAAGCCTTTTGTATACTTACTCCTCCACTGTTAAATAATTATAGCTTATAATGAGTTATCTCTGAATTTTAGTAGCTTCTCATAGTTTATCAGACAAACCTAGAAATAGGAAGCACATATTCCACATTGTTCAGGAAAAAAAAAAAAGTTTTGCCTGGTTTAGCCCTCTGGAAGTTAAGTGTCTTGTCTACCCTTCTTGACAAGTTACCTCATATTGTCAATGAGGAAAGACAAGTAACGGATAAGCTAGTTTGTCCCCATCATTTTTGCACCTGAGCCAGTTACAGGAATCCCTCTACTTTGTCTAGTAGATGCGTTTTAGAGAAGTAGCTCTGAGAGGCTTTCAAAGCCTACACTTGTTGGTCCATTTAGACACAACAGTTTCTGTATTTGATTGCCCTCTATGAGCCTCCCTCAAAGAACTACTATGTAGTTATTGAAAATGTGAAAATGGTTGAATATGTGTATTTCTGTGATGGATACATGAAATCTGTAAGGTTAAGAAACACGCAATTTTAAGACTTTATAGAACATGTTGTTGTAAATTGTAACCCTTTTCTGCTCTACTTGGCACACAGTAATGATTTTTTCCTTTGAGATTTAAATCCAGTTCTGAACTCAGAAATTTCCTTGCAGTTTTTGTGGATGTTTATTGGATTTTGATCCCGTGAATTTAGGTTTTCCCTGTGATCAAACAGCTGTTTCAATCTTCATATACTACTGAAAGGAAAATTTAGTAAAACTGTCTGTTGTTTTTTGAAGGAAACAAACTTCACCTCTGGAGACTCTTTCTAAATGAGATATATCCTTCAGTAGAGCTTACATTTTGGCAAAAAGTTATCTGAATACTCAAACACAATATTTTTTTATTCTTCAGTTTTATTTTTTTTTATTCTAAAGAACTTCTTGTGTTCTATTTCATTCTTTCCTTCTGCTGATGTGCAACATAATATGTGCTGCTTTCCTAGTAACGTCAAGCAAATAAAATCATCCTCTGGAAAGCTGAATCTTCTCATTATTATCAAGAATAGTAAGCTACCTTTAGAAAGAAACCAATTAATTCATTCAACTTCAATAAAAATTTTTATTTTAATATCCTTTTAATCAGTGGATCTTTAATGGCTATCAGAAGATTCCCCCATTGGGGTATACACATTATTATGCTGCCTTTGGAAGCTGTAAGAACAAGAATAAAATTTAAATATTTCTCTGAGAACAAGGAGCATAACAAAGCCTTACTTCAAATTAACCACAAGTTTGTCTTTGAATCAGAGTAAGTTAGAGGAACAATAATGAGTGCTTTTAAATGTAGTGGATGGTGCAAAAATATCATTATCTTTGTGTAAATCTTAGTTTGACTTCTGATTCTTATAATTTGATTCATACCAAAGAAAATCCTACAGTAGCCTGGAAGAATGTTTCTGTTATGGAGAGGTGAACAGGAGCCAAAGTAGAGGACTTCAAGTAAAGTTAGTCCTTATTATTAGTTGTTTCACAAAAGAAAGTTTTCGTTTCTGGTCAGTGAGATAATGAAGATCTGACACCTGACTTCTGATACCATCAAATACATAAAGGCTAACAAGACATATGCTATAGACACCAGTTCCCAAATTCTGCCTTTCAAGTTCTTTCATTTAAACCAGAGAACATTTGCACTGTATTACAAATAAGTCTCCACTAGCTCTTGAATGTGTAACTGAGTGCCTCACTCCATCTCATCTGCAGTCCTGAGAGCCCTCTGACGACAGTTGCAACAGACACTGTTACCTTGTTACTGGTAGTCTCTTCAGGTCCCGAAGCTTTTCTGTCCTCTGCTGCAAGCAGTCTTGTCCTTATGGCTTTGAACAGAAACTCTCCTGCTCTGCCTGTTTGTCCTAGGCTAGCAGCAAACAAGCCAATGTAGCTCACCTGCTCACCAGCTTGGAAGAATAGTAGATGCACACCTTACCTGAGATCCCTTGAAGGGACTTGAGTTTACATAGCAGAAACCAAACGGAAGAAGAGCTGTTCCTCTTATTACTAAAGCAGAGTCAGTTCTAGCAGTAAACTTCTCCAGAACCTTGGAATGACAGAAAGAAAGTTGAGCAAAATTAATCAAGTTGTCATTTTGGGAAACAGCTCCAAAGAATCATTCTTAACTCCTTTTTTATTTTCACACTAAGAAGCATATACACTTGTTAAATTATAGCATTAATGGTCCTGTGATAAAGGCAAGACATCATGTTCTGTTAAGCATAGACACATTTATATTTATTCTTGCAATTAAATTATTTAAAAGTCAAAACAATTGTCTCAAATATAATTTGAAAACATCAAATCAACTTTATTCTGCTTAGTCAAAATACCTTTCAATCCTAATGAAATGACACAACAGGCTCATTATTCCTCTATCTAATGAGCAAATATCATTTGTCTTCAATGTCAAAGTCAAATAATTCGTATACCATCTTACTCAGTAGTCATTAGAAGAACCTCTGACTTCTTCAGATTAAATATTGTTGACTAGAGCTTCAAGTCTTACTATTCTATTGAAAACATTGAAACATTTAGTTGTCTGTTATATCTTGAGCATGCTTTTATATACTGGCTAAAATACATTCCTAAAATGAGGACAGTCAAGCATGCATTTAAGTGAGTATCCTAGATTCAGAGTGGAACTGATGTGTTTTGCAGAGCTGCTGCTAAGAGTGCACAGTAATATTGATGCCTAACGAAAAGAGGCCTGATTTAGGTAATATTTTAAGATAGAGTCATGCAGGTTGCAGTGCACAGTGCAGTTCTGCAAGTTAAAGTTCCCCAGCAGATGTGTACGATATATAATATTCCAGTCTGTGTGAAGTAGACCTCGTTTCTGGCCGGAGCGTGGCCATGGATTTTAATGACCTTTTTTTCTCTCTGAAGTAGTTCTGAACCTCAGTGTGTCTGGAGACCAGGTTATTAATATTGAAAAGACTTCTAAAAGAATTTGTAAATAGCTTTAGGCAAGGTAACAGCAGTTTTTCTTCAATATTATCCATTTTGTTTATGCAAAAATTGTAGGTCTTATCTAGCACTATTATTGCCTTTGTGTGAGGCATAGTGCCCATTGAAGATACCCATAGCCGACACTCATTTAAATAAATGGATGCAGACAGGAATTAATAACTTGTTTCACCATGAAATTGTTTTGTCATGGTTAAAAATTTAAAAACACCTTTTATTTTTCCCTGGAAAGTCTTCAACTTATATGCATGAAAAGTTGTTTTTTTTTTTTCTTCCTGGAGGAATTCTTCATTAAAGCAATTTATTGCTAAGATAGTGATATTTAGGAGGATTTAAAAAAAGAGAAGTAAAAGTTTAGAATTTATTTAGAAAAAAGAAAATTAAAAATCCAAATTATACCCTTTTCTTAAAAAAATGTATCACCATGCAATGTGAACAAAGTGAACCAACTACTTCTTCCTTCTTTTTGGAGTAGTTTTATGTTAATCCAGAGTTGTGAAGGGTCAAGCTTCGTTAATATCACAGTCAGTCCATGCATGGTGTAGAAGGGCCATGAGTTTTAAATTTAGTTCAGGGTTTTTTTTGTGTGTGTGTGTTTTTTTTTTTTAAATAATATCAATGGAAGTTTCTTTAGGGCAAATGACATTCAAAAAGCAATATAATAATAATATTGATTATTACTTTTTTATTCTATTTTTATAACTATACTTTGAAAAATTATAAAAGGCAATTATTAAGGTTTATTTAATTATTGATAAACACATGCTCAACTCTCAATTTAATTGTGATGAAGACCATAAGGAGATCTTGTGAGCCTGAAAGACTCTTATCTTTTACAAATACAGCAGTTGATATTGGAAAGGATATCGATTCCCCCTTCAAACCTTGTTTTTCTCATTGCCTTAGGCTGTCATATATACAAGATTCTTTGCAGAATGCTAGGAGGCAAGATATGTTTACATACAAAAGGGAAAATAGTAAATAAAAAAAAAATAGCGTGGGGATCTCCATTCCTACTGAATCCAGAGGTTTAACTGCTAACTGGAATACAGGAAGGATTTGAACCTCTGTTTCAGTGCTTCAAAAAATGCACTTTAAGCTGTAAATGTTCACATTGATTTTCAAGCAGGAAGAGCAAAATTTTTCACATTAAAAAAAACTGCTAAATGGTGAATAGCAAGGTCTTGTCAGAATTAACTCCTAG
The DNA here is from genome assembly GCA_033556795.1 of Tapera naevia. NCBI lineage: Eukaryota > Metazoa > Chordata > Aves > Cuculiformes > Neomorphidae > Tapera > Tapera naevia. The sequence goes on along the minus strand of JAUMJJ010000079.1, from coordinate 4,859,524 downwards.
ACTGGTATGGCAGATTATTTCCATAGATATTGTATGTGTTTCTCCATACACATTTACATTCCCCCTCAGAGAGCAGAATGATTTCACCCTCTTATGATTTTACCCTCTTATTTTAATTACTTTTATATACCAATTCTATGGCTCTTGTATGAAACATTTTCTGACATGATTTTACCAGTAGTATACAAGAGCTTTTCCACTTACTGTAGATTATTCTCTTTGCATAATGAAAAGCAATTACAGTCTTCTTAAAACAATGATCTCTTGTACTGAAGAAAATGTAACGAATATAGTTCCGGCTTAGTTAAAATTAAGTAGCTATTTCAAGTTATTTCAAACTTAATTTTGCCTCTAAAACTTTAGCACCTAACCAAAAATATGTACCCATATTTTGCCAAGCAAAGTTACCATTTTCACTACCTATTGTCTGGCACAAAATTTTGTAAGTTTATTGATATTTTAATCCATTTTTAAATTGTAATGAGTTCCATTATCCATGCTAAGAATAAAAAAAAAAATGGTTTCAATGGTTCTAACTGCGTCTCGCCCCCCCCAATGCCCCCCCAACCCACACACGTCTTTCTTATCAGTTACATTTTAAATAATGGCTACTGTATGTGGTCATGGTCTCCTTTCTGTCCTGGGCAGAGAGAGAGTGGGCATCTTCTGAGGAGCTCTGAGTGTACTCTCACTCTTCCAGAGCAAACAAAACATTGAGCACCATGAACAAAGTGAAATGGTTTAAGAAAGGTTTTATAGACTGGTGCTCTCCTGCCACAGGAAAAATTATCAACAAAAAACCGCACACATGCTACTGTTTCTGGTAAGAGTCTGCACTGTGTTCTCATTCATCTGAATATTAGGATGTTCACATCTAATATGGCACAGTGGGACTGAAACCTCCTTGCCAAAACGTTCAATGAAATTTAAGTCCAACGTGTCTCACATCCCAGTGGGTAAGGTAACCATGGCTCATCCCCATAAAGATGCAGGGCTTGATTTGTAAACAGCATTTTAAGAAGTTGTCTGTTTCTTGCTGGAAGAACTAGAAAGCCATGTAAGAAGAATCCTGCCTTTCATTTTCATCATGAATCCAACACCTTATTACCTCTCTGCTAGATTTACTATGAGGCTGCTGGTTGCTCTTTGGGATTACATAGGAATGGCTCCTCTGCTGCTGCTGTGGAAGTGTACATTTGCAAGTTTCCATGTAAAGTGAGTCATAACACTGAATTCACTATCTGACTTCATGAAAAGCCTGCTCCTTTTTAATTTTAAAACTTTCTGTACTGTCTGAAGAATATGTGAGCCTTTTTGCTTTTTGTTTAGATAATTGTCTTTAATTTTTTCAATAGGAAGAACGGGACAGAAACAACTACCCATTTTGTTTCATTTTTATTGAATGAAAATAGTTATTCATTATTTCCAAGCTTTTGTTAAGATTTAGCTAGCCCAGCCCATCTGAACACCATCTGGATTTCAATATTAAAATAACTGGTAGGACTCTTGAGAAATGTGACGCTCCAAAACAAATTCTAGAATGCTATTATATGAAAAGCAAACAAATAATTAAATGATTTTTTTCCTTCCTAGCACTCATTGTAGAATTATTGCATAATAAGGACACTTGAGTGCAAGGAGAGAAAAAGAAGTCCAGCAAGAAGTCAAGTCGATACACTTCAAGTTACTATAATTCATTTGGAATTAACTCTAAAGCAAGAAAGAATGATGGTGCTGATCAATACCAGCCTAGAAAATTTGTTTTACTACACTTCTCCTTGCTGGTGTATTGCCTTTCCACTTAGCTGGATCCAGGTGGCTTCTTATTTATGACCTGGCTGCTGGTAGCACAAGCCTAGTTGCCAGACTCCTCCATGAGTGTATTTTCTTCTACCCCTGCTGCTGAAATGTCTGCCTTCAGCCTCAAGATCACAAAGAAGAGAGCGTGATCATGCAAGGAAGGTGTGAGATGGGGAGCTGTAGCACCTGAACTATGAATCCTTTTCATTAACACACTTGATCTTAAGGTAAACTTTTTATTTTGCCCATCGTTACTTACAAGGCCAATCTGACGATGAGTAGGGTAGCAGCCACAGCTTCTTCTGACTTTGGTTGGATTAGAGATGCTTGATGTCTTCCAAATCAGGTTCAGAGATGCTAGAATTAGGGGCAAGAGGACAAAGACGCCTGGCACCAAAAGGACTGCGTACTGCTGACCATGGAGCAGTGGTTCCAGTTTCTCCCGATCAACTTTGTGGTTGTGAAGCAACGCAGCAGGAGTCCTAGAGATGCTGCTTTGGTAACAGATTTTAGTGAATTTAGAGTCATTTTGTCTCTGACCTGCAGTAGCCCTATCGCAGTCATATTGTTTCCCCTCACTCTATAGTTTTCCTCAAAAGTTTCCTTTTATGATGTTCACCATGAGAGGTAAGGCCAGCCCTTGTAGTAGGAGAGTGGGTAGTTCCAGGAGCACCTGGCAGGAAAGAGGGGAAAGTGAAAAATTCATCAGGGCAAATAGCAAAGGACTGCAGGGGACCTGAAAATAACTTGTAGCGTGAGTCTCTGTCATAGAAGGAAGAGCTTTCTTGCTTCATATCAGGCTGATAAATAGGGATGTTCATTTAGTTATCTCTCAGTTTACAATGGAGGGACATACAGAGCTGAAATTAAAAATTTGTCACTAGTGTACGCAATAGTGGCATAAATATTACTGTCATCAGCTATGATGCTTTGTATTTCTAAAGCATCTTCCACAACCCAGGCAGATGTTGCTAACGTTAGAAACCTGTGCAACCATGCAACAGGCATTGTTTTCAGCCAAATAAATGCTGTAAGAAATGTTGGAGGAAATCAAGGCAGATATATTTGAGGTTTACCTAAGGTCAAGGCAAAGGCACTCACCTAGATTTTCAGTGATTTTTTTCAACAGAATGGTCCACAGTGACACATCAAATCACATAACACTACTTACTGTATTAAGTTATATGTGATATTTGTCAGCCTTGTAGCTGTCACAACCATCTCCAAACCCTGCCCCAGGCTAGAAACATAGTAGCTGTGTTTCAACTCAGCATTCCAAGAATGGATAAGACACATTGTACAGCTCCACATGATTCATTGATCAGGGGCACTGCAGGAATATCACATATGGGGCCAAAATACTTATCATTAAAATGCAACATTTATGTGTTTCGACAGAGGTGACAGGAAAGACCTGGGAATTAACATGCTGTGGTAGGAGGTAAAGAGCGGATGCAGTGTGAAATTAATTAACAGCATTATTATTTTGATTAGCCATTAAACTGGAAACATTTGTAGCGTAAAAGGAGGGAAACCTATGTAAGAAAGATGACAAGAATGGACACTGATGATTGAACTTCTGACTGCTGCATTTTCACAAAATAGTGATCTGTATTATAAGTAGCACCATAATGTTTTGTATATTTCAACTGAAAAATAAGAGCCATCTCATAATATCATGCATGGAACTTGATTTTGTGCATAAAAAAGAAAAAAATGCAGAAATATGAAGAAAGCAGGGGTTTATCACCATATTTTGTTAGTGACTATCTGTGAGGTAATGAAAACATATTTGGTGGAAAGTGAAACATTTCCAGCATATTTCTTTGCTAGATAATGTCACATTTGTCTGAATAGGTTATTATCAGGCTCTCTCTGGTTTGTCAAATGTATTTGAGCTGTCATATTTTGTCTAAAGGCAGACACTACCTTCTTCATTTTTAGTCCCAAATTACACATAGCATTTATTGTTAAATTCAAGGCACCTCCATGCAGAACTGATTCAGTCTTTGCAGCTGTGGATTTTCTGCTGACTAATCAAAGATAAACAATTTACATGGCCTGTAGCTTATAGTTCAGTCACTGGCTTTTAACAGAAATCACAAAGATCTTTAAAAGAACTGAAGCAGTCATATATAATTAAGATTTTCTGCCTGTATATTTATACTTTCATACCAGCACAGAAACAAAAAGATAAAATATTCAGGAATTTTCCCTCTTCCATGTAACAAAAAGTACTGGTTTCATTTTATGTATTTTCATCACTCATGGACAAACAGTTTCTATGCTACTTGGCTAGAGAGAGCTAGGAAAAAGAAGGAAATAAGTGGAATACTTGTACAAAATGTAGTAGCTTTAACACCCCTTTGTACTTCTCTAGGCAACTTTGAATTTACTCTTTGCTAAGAATTAATGTATTTTGTACTGCAATATCAACAGGGTTTCACTGGCTGCAGATGCAAACAGTTGATGACCACCTCTTAACTCTCTCATTTGTGTCCTATAGGAAACTGCAGTGTGAGAATATATCAAAATTATAAAGATGTTTCTTTGATAGGGTGGAGGAAGAGATGAAAGATGGTTCACATTCTCATGTCCACGGTCTGGTATTTTGGATTGCTGATAGAAGACCAAAGAGAATTGTCTTTCACATTTAAAGGACTCAGTAGGGTTTGAAGAACACTGTGCTGCTGGTAAATTGCACTATGCCATATTAGTAATCTTGTCTTTCGAAATACCAATATTACTTTTGAAAAGCTGAAATTAGGTGAATTGTCCACCCACAATGTATTGGATTTCTCCCAGAATTACATTCCCTTTCATTGACTAGCCTCATGATGAGGAGCAAGAACTGTAGGGTAGCAGCGTTGAATTATTTCCTTACTGTAAGGGAGGGAATAGTTTCCATAACTCAATCAATAAACGGGTATTCCCCATAATCTAAAATTATTCTACCCTCCTGAAAGCCTGGAAATGCTTGATCAAACCTTCTTGAGATCAGTAGATAAATGAAGCTCTTACACACTCGCTGAGTAAAAGCAATTGGATAAAACAAAAAAGTTTTGAATGAAGGACACTGCTCACTTTTTAAAGAAATTAGTTAGATGATCTTTTTCAGGAGGAAGTTCTAGTCTGGGAAACCTCAAGTGCCTACATCCTGGAGATACCCAGGATTAGAGGGACACATCTTGATATGTTTAAGTTTAGGTAGTCTCTGTGGCTCCCTTCCTGTGCTAAATTTTAGCGTGCTCCTCATCACCTAAAGCCCACATGCAGATTCATCTGCAAAGGGAAAATATTGCAAGTTATTGTGCAGTGTCCTTCTTTCCCCATTGCTTTGCAGTGTTGTCCAGTCTTGTTCATTCAGTGCTCCAACTCAGGACTGTTTTTTTCATTAAAATCTTCAAAGACCTTCCTGCTTTGCAGTCTGTGTCCTTGATATGTTAGATATAATATAATGAGCTCTTGGAAGACAAAGATTTTCATGCTCAATAAATCCTTTGAGACTTGTTACAATCTGTCAATCATGAGCCTCATAAATCTTCCCACTTAAGGCAATTCAGAACTTTTCATCAGGCCACTTGAGCTTATGACATCTTTTAAAAAATTGCCTGGAAGAATAAAAGTTGATAAAATGCAGAAGACAAATAGCTTTCATTCCAGTGGGTGTTTTTTGAGTAGCTAACATCTGTCCCAGTTGCTAGCATGAAGCCGCTGGGCATATGCTTCATTGCATTTACATTGCCTATTTAATGATTAACATAGACCTTGCACAGCTAGGCACGGTTTGCCAGTGGGGATGAGGCTGCCAAATTCTGTGCTGAAACTCCAATCTAACAAAGAAAGTAAATGCTGGTTTAAGATGGGGTAGTAAACCTGAATGCCTGTTGGAATGAATTTTGTATTATTTAACTTAAGCATTAAGTCTTCACCTTTGGAGTTAGTGAGAAGTTGAATCAAGTAAATCAAGAAACTAAGGGTAGTATTTATCACTCAGTAAAGTATTTTATCCTTGTTACAGCCAGGTGATGAAGCTGATAAGTAATCAAGCACATATTTATGAGTGAAAACTGAGGACATGGAGACCAATGTGACTGCAAGAAATATTTCTTCCTAATCACCAAAGATTTTAAGAAATATGTAACCAGCTATTTGTTCCGTCTAGTTGTATGAAATTTTAGACATACCTTGGTCATGAGTAAAACCTGATATTTCTGCATTACAAAGTCAGCAATAACTAACTCATATTTGACTTGCTCAGAAGCATGATGCGAGTAAAATATATTCTAAAAACCTAGAATCATTGAAAGCAATTAGGGAAGAAATTCTATCTGAAGTGAATCTGGGAGATGACCCTGCTAAAATAAAAACCTAACACAGCACAGCTTGCAGTAGTGCCACAAACAAACCGATAGTGCCTGGCAGTGAAGCAATCATCGCGTAATAAAGGTGAGGTTGTAAATTTTATGAATAAAAAGTGTATAACAGCTCAAGGATATTATTTACAAAATGACCTAACAAGTGCTTTTTTCTTTTCTTTCCTCCTGGAACCACAGTCATTCCATATCTTTGGTTACATGAAGTGAAAGTCAAATGACTAAGAAAAAAGTATTAAAGAAATAAAAGTCATTGTAGCCACTTCAAATAAACACCAGTTAATGAAAGGAGCAAATTCTTCAGCTGAATATCCACAAGAAAATAAAGAACTTCCTCTCATCTGGAAGGTTGAGAAAGTGCACAGTCATATACCAACACCTCTGGGGCTTCCACGTAATTTCTCACAAGTTAGCAAGGATCGTCTCTGAGTTCATGAAATCCTAGAAACTGATCAAAATACTCTTGCTTTGAGTTAGAAAATGTATACATATTTCTTTTCTGTAAATATTTTGATCATTAATTTTAAAAAAATATACTCTGAAAATTATTTGTGTTTCAGAGATACTGTATGTAGTTGTAATCAATCAGTGTGAGTTTTCTGCTTTAAAAATTACTGTGCTGGTTAGTTTTGCATTAGAAATATAAATTTTGCAGAAATACATTGACATGTTTACTGTTGTAAGCAGTTGTAACAATGCATGTCCTAGTATTGATTTGGGAAATTACTTGAACAATGAAAATACTGGGAACATATAGAGCTCCCAGGGCTCCAAGTTGTCCTAATTTTGTTAAAGGGACAAAATAAGCCTCATGCAGCTTTACATTGTTTCTTTTGTTCTGGGATTTGGAGATTGCTTTTTTTTTTAATACTGAAGTAGATGTTGATTTACAAGTAGGTGTTTCATTGCACTGTTTTTCTACTGAACATTTGAAGTGGATGTGGGAGATGGGTCCTTTCCTAAACTTTGGGGTAATGTATAGTATACGGGTGAGAGTATGATGCAAAGAACTTTTCAGTGGTTTTGGACTGTGGTACCTAATCTTCCAGGCGTGGAGATAGGAGTGTGCCATTTCCTTCTCAGGCACAGAATGAGCCCATCCCCCTGGTCTCAACTGGTTCATGTATGCCTGACCTGAAGGGCCTGGGAGTGACTTCTGCATTTACAAAAGCAGGTATTGTCAAAAGAACCAGGCCTATTCCCATTCAGCAGAGTGGTGTCTGTGGTCTGCTGTACTGTTGTTGCTGATGATTGTGATTCTTTGACTCCGGATTTTCTAGGAAATAGCACCATTAAGTAGGTAGCAAAAGGTAGCAAACCATCACTACTTGCTTATGAAGGTGAGGCAACAGAGAGTTCATTCAGCCCTGTCTGTTAGAGGGCACACATCATTCACTCTCATTAAAACTCTCCCAGTGTTTGTTAAGAATGAGTAAAAGTACCAAAGTTTGGTTCTTTTCCAGCTGCATGCTGACGTAAACCGTTGTCAAGATGAACTCAAGGGTTAGATAGCATTTCTGCCTCCTGTGTTGTATTGATCTTGTATTTATGTTGTTAGAGTAAATAAAATTATGTCTCTGACAACAGTTTATGAAGTCCCTCAGATACAGAAATGAACTGTTTTTATACAAACAAACAGCTTTGTAAGAAAGAGACACAGTGAGAAAGAATATCAGAGCCACAGAGAAAATTATATTCATTCTCATAGGCTGATTTATCTGAAATAATTGCTAGCAATTATATACAGCAACTCTGACTCTCAGAAAGCAGCAAGGGTAGCAAGGTAAGCTTCAATGTTTGGGTTTTTTTGATGACTCTTTGATCTAATCGTAACTAAAAGACATTTGATGTGCCGGACCATGGTATTTTGCAGTGTCAAGTAAGTAATCAATGAAAAGGGAGCAGGGGCAAGCTAATTGCAGAAGTTGTAGGAACAGAACAACTGCACTGCTGACAAGATGCTTTAGCAGATAATTTCTTAAATGATTACCCATTAGCTTAGCTATTATCATTATATTTCAAAATTAACACATAATTTTATTTTACTGTTCGAATGACCAGGTCATGTTTTCAGACAGTTCTGTACTCAAAAAGGCAAAAGACCAGATTTTATTGACTACAAGTGCAAATATACCATGTTTATCATGTCATATATGAATTGCCTTCTACAGTAATCTCATGCACTTACTGCAATTGTTCATCAAACCTAGTAAATATATTTCGGTGTTATCATATAACAGTTCACTGCTCAGACTGCAAAATCAAATAAACGGAGTAAAAAAAAAATTTGCACTGTTCTTCTTCTCACAAGTTTGGATGCTTTTCACATACATAAAATATAATTCAATCCTACTTCCTGTGCTGATTGTGTATTTGTAGTATCATTTTTTTTTAAACATACCATACAGCATGCTACTTAAAATATATAGCATATTTCACTTCAAAATGTAGTATTTCACTTTACTAACTAACATCTTGATATTTATTTTCTGAATGTAATTATTTTCCTGCCCAAACATATCACTTTATGTTAAGCATGAGTCTTTCTACTACGGTTTTGACCTTGAAATACAGCATTCAATCCAGCCTTTCTAGAATAGCAGCAAGATCTTTTCAAAGAGAGAGAATTTTGGTCTTCTTCTGTATAGTAAAATTTTTATTAAAAAACATACAGACACATAAGATGGGCAGAGTAAATGCAAACATTCTGATTAACCAATAGAATACTAAAGGAAAAAATAACTAGCAGCTAATCCTAGATGCTACAAGAGCCTTCCTTTTCAGTGTTTTTTTTCTCTCTGCTTACATATAACAAACAAATATTCTTTATCACATAAATAAAAATTAATCAGTATATTAAACATCAGCATATAAAATAAAAAATATCTTGTAACACTGTGGAAGAAAAAGGCAGGAAGAAGATGGATACCTGACTGTCATTAAGAAGAGAGAGGATGTCTGACAGGTAAGGGTACATCCAGAAGTATTCACAAAGAGTAAAAAATCATCAGAGAAGGATAAGAATGTTTTCAACAGTTCACAGTTATCAAACAGATTTTTTATTTAAGAAGCAATAAATCTGAGGAATGAAACAAAAGAATCTGATAATTATTCTCCTGACATAAAAACCCGAGTCAAGGAAACAGATTTACTGGTAATGAATGTAGTTTTGCTCTTTTTTTTGTCCTTCAGCTTCTAGATAGTCTTAAAAAACAGTGAGTTTACTATAACTACCCATCTTATTTTCTCAGTCCATGACAGTTGTACATTAATTTCTTACTATACTTCAACATAAAAACCCCCAAAAAAACAACTAAAAAAAAAATACCATGGATGACTTTTATTTGCTGTTTGCTACTTTATGTTCCTGGGAGAATTTTCCCCTATAATCTGTCTGATTTTATCATGTGTCTTAATTTCTTCTCTTCCTCTGTGTGTCACAGTTGACTTTCCTCAAGACACCTGCTAATCTTATTAATAACTTCTCTGTTTAGAGAAAGGTACAGATAAACGACAAAATGCAGCCACTTTTGAAAAGGCAGAGGTTTACTAATTATTCCAGGCTTTCTGGTCCATCTGGGCTGCAGTTTTTGTTGCAGGGGAGTGGCTGTGCCACAGCTCTGATTTTGGGTGAACTTTGAATAAGCTGAAAAAGGCTTCTCTTGCAAGAGGATTCAGTGCTCCTCTCTTTTTGGAGGGCATTCCTCAGTGGGGCTCTTTTCTCATCCCAACACCATGTGCACTTTAATAGTTCACAAAGTGAAAGGCAATTGAGGCAGCTGTACGCTGTCTCTGTAGATATATCTTTCTGTTGTCATCTGCCCTTGTTGCGTAAGGCCACATGTGCCTCCAGACTCTCTAGTCCTTGTGTCTATGTGTTGTTTTTCAGACCAGTTCAAATCTAGACCAGATCAGATGGCTTACAGGTGGAGAACCTTGTGCCAGGCAAGAAGAAAAAGAGTGGGACTGGTCGCAGGAGGAGTAATGGTTTGAACTCTAGCTTCAGTTTACTGCTGCAGGGTATAGCGGGTACAACGCCCTGAAGCCAGGGAGTATACTGGCAAGGCAGGGGAAACTCAAAGCTTTCAGGACGTCTGCACTATGAGCATCTGGATTTGGAAGACATTCCTGCGTGTTTATGCATCTTTTGAACAATGGAGCCTCAGTATTTGGACCTCTTATGTCTTACAGAGGTGTAAACCGTATGGTGCAAAAATCCAATTTTAAGTGTCTCTATTCCTCTGTATACCATTGTTTTATCTCACTTTGAGTCCCCTTCCGTTGCTGTAAAGCAACAGTCCATTCAACACACCAGGAATTAATGCTGCTGCATTACAAGCTCTCTGTTAGATGATTCTACAGCTGTGTTATGGTTTACCTTGCAGACCATAGCTTCACAATTTTTCTGGACTCCAAAACCAGCAGCACTGTTGCAGAAAAGAAATATAAATATGATTATTTTCATTATAGTCTTGTTTTGAAAAATATATCTACTTAGACTCTACCCATGGTAGACCAAGATGCAAACCAATATTTTCTAAACAAATTTAGCTCACCTCTGCTTCTGTCTGTGCCTAAGATATGCATACAAACCTTTGGCCATTTAAGATCAAATAAATGGCTTCATTCTTCTCAGGCACTTATTTGATACCTAATTTGTGAAGAGGAAAATTAGGCTTATAGATAAACAGTTAGAAACAGTTATTAGCACGGAAGTAAACAGCTTTATTGTAGTAGCTGACTTACCTCAGGAGCCAGAAAAGGGAACAAAGAACAATCTGAAAGTGAATAGCTTAAGAGTACATGATGTGAAGTTGAAGTTTTGTGGAAATATCATTTATATCCTATGAGAATGTGGGAATAAAGTCAAGATGTCATGGGAAAGCCAGGGTTTTGGTCATTCTGAAGGGAAAATAATTTTATTTTCTTGCTTATAAATATCACAAATCTAATCACTAAACAAACTGGGAATTAATATTTTGTTAGCATAAAGTGGACCCTATTGACTCTCTCTAAATCTTTAACATCATTGGAATATTAGTCAAAGTTCATAAACATTTTCTGGGAAGTACTTCATAGACAAAACGGCAAGTCAGAAAAGGGTAGAGCACGCAAAACCAAAACATCATTGTCTGTTCCAGAATTGCAGACAACTCTAAAGCAAATAATCTTAGAAGTGCATAGGACAATGCACTAATAGATCAAGCGTAGATTGGAAAACAGAAAGTTCAATCATTTAAACACTCATCTACAAGAAACAGGAAAAGACATCTGTTATTAGGAAAGATATTAATATGGCCAACGCGTTCAGAAGGGCTTGTACTGTCACTATTAGGAATTTTCTAGAAAAAAAAATAATTCTTCCCATAAGAACTTTGCACTCCATTCCTATTCAGATGAAAATATATCTAAAAAATCTACAATAGGCTGGGTTGAAAGCCAATTATGGCAAATTTATATGGGTATTGTCACTATTGAGATCCACAATTACTTTCCAATAAGCCTTTGTCTTTTGCAAGTTTGAAGATTACTTTTTATTGCTATTAAAACAAATAAAAGTTTCAGCTAAGATGAACTAGTATAGTGAGGGAGTGTTTTGATCCAATACTTTACCTACAATTGAATCTTTTATATCTACTATGTCTATATTTGCTCCTTAGTACCTATCTTGATCAGCAGAAAAATACTCCACATATTAGTAAGTGTCTATTTAATTCTATCATAAAATCTAACTATATTTCCTTGAAAAGATTTACATATGATCACTTTTTACATTTTAAGAAGCACAGTTCAGTTCTTTCGTGCTTGCTTACAGATAATTTATCTCAATATTTTCCCCACTATTTCATTAAGAAAAGAAGAAATGTTTATTATGTGATGTTTTCTCTTAATTCCTTCTTGAGGCTGCTGCTACTTTTTTTACCTTCCTGAAGTTTTCCTCTGAGTTCCAGCTGTTCATAAGCTGCATAAAAAATTAACAAGAAGTGCAATGGATTGCTATTTAGGCTACAGCCTCACAAACACATGGTTTTAATTGCACTACTGACCTTAATTTAGCTATTAAGATACCTTAGCTTATATACAAATTTGAAAGCTTATAATAGTATGATGTACTGGAGATGCTAAACATCCAAATTCATAGTCTAATAAAGTAAAATATGTCATTGTCAAGCGCTATTGGGAAAACCACAAATATGTTGCTCACTGGGAGCAACCTGTTCTGTTTGTTTACTGTGAAGTCCTGAGGATGAAACCTACCAGCTGTGAGGGGAGAAAGAGAGCAGATTATAGAAGAGCTTTACAGCAGTGTTTCTTTTCATCTTGGGAATGTTTAATAGTACGGTGCTCAAGTAGCATGTGTATTCACATTTTTAAGTCTTAGTACCTTTATGAATTTTGCATGTATTTGATTTCTTAACAGTTCTTAATGAATGTTTTATTATGTTCTTTTATTGGACTTCCAGTTTGAAATTTCACATATACAGTTCTTGAAGTTTTGTCATTGCTCAGTGTCCTGTGGGCTATGTTTTCTAGGGAATTTCTGCGGAGATGAAATATGTAGGACTTGGTGGAATGCAAAAGCATAACTTCAAGTAAATGAAAAATAAATATCTGAAACAAATGGCAATGATTTTTGTCTATGAAGCATCAGCATATATTTAAAGAATATAATATTATTATTCTTTCCATAGTATCCCTTTCTAACTGTCTAGAGAGAATTGCTTAAAAAAGATTAAAAGATCTTCATTACAGACTTTAGAAAATAAAGTACTTCTAAAAATATTTTCAACTGATAATTAACACTGTATCAAGCTCATCGTCGATTTTCAATGTGGTGTCATATATATCAAGAGTAAGTATATTAAATGAGAATACACCGTGCTTCTGAGCAGAAGAAAAGATTCTCATCTAATTTTTTTGCCCACTAAAGAAATAAAAAGAAAGTTCAGTTGAAGGGAAACAGGTGATTTGAATCTGGCTATCTAACTGCTTTAGAGTAGAGGCAAGTTAAGATTGTGTCATGGTAGGCTTTAATTCTAGTGAAAGTAAAATACGTAGCAAAGAAAAAAAATTATGGGTTATGGGTTAAATTCATTCCAGGAGATTGACAAACATGTAAAGCAATGAGTGAATAATGACTTTGGAATAATATGATAAGTCCAAAGCGTGTAGGAATAAGATACTGGGGAATATCCCTTCAAAATCTGCTAATTGATTTAAGTGGGAGTAAAATTTGGTTTCTTCCCATGAATAGCTTTTTGAAGAATGGTAATGGTAAAACTACAGCCTTTTAAGTTCGTAACTGTGGCAGTCCCAATGATTAAATTTCCTACTGATAGCTGTGTGAAATGGTTGGAGAAAAGTTAGAGGCAGATAAGAAACCTACAAACTAACTAGCTCATTTTTGTGTTTCCGTTTCAAGTAGGCAGGACAAAACTTGTGAAAAAGATAGTATAGGATTGTTTCATAGCGCAATGTATGTTAGAGTGTGACACTTAACTCACATTCTTTGTGAAGTTTGAATGATATGATGTAAGAGTGGAAGTTTTATCACTTCAAGAAATAAGGTATAAAAAATGTAATTAACACATTCACTAAAGCTAATAAATGACAGAAATACATCTTAGACCTTTTTCATGAAAAGCAGGGCTACAGACAAAATTTTCAAACCTGGGATCTGTGGTGAATTGGTAGGTATGGATAATGCTTAAGAGTCAAGTGGTCTCACAGATATAGGGCAGACCACTCAAGAGGCAGACTGGAGCTAAAACCTTACCTGTAGAGAACAAGCCTGACTTCAGTTGAATTGCAGTTGAGCTTAGATAAGGTAGTAAAGAAGCTTACGCAGCAGGGGACTCTGTTATTGCTTTCATACAAAGTCTTTTTCCACTTTCACTGCACTCTTTTTGTTCTCCTGATTCCAGTGGCCAAAGCTACTTGCTGCAATTGCCTGAAAATCAATCAGCAATTGCTGAAATTGCCTTCTACATAGGTGGAAAAATACTGTAAACCTCTATAATTTAAGAGAATTTTTCCCCTGTACCCTTGTCAGTTCCCTTATTAAGCATTGCCTATCGATGCTGCCACCTCCAGGGAAGCCTACACCATGAAATGGGGAATGGTACAAAGACCCAACCTAGCAGAGAACTTTGTTGTGCAAATACTGTATAGATCAAGTCTGTGCATATAGAGGACATTAGACAATGTTACACTTGAGCTAATAAATTCAAAACTACGTGCACTGTTATAGTTATTTTTACTATACTCTTTGAGAAGAGACCATGACAGGCACTGGAGAATTTTCTTGCTGGTTTATTTCTCTGGAAATTATTCCTGAGAACTCATTTGGGAGTAAAATATTTGGAAAGGCTTTCTGGCGTCAAGGCTGTGCTTCCAAAAGCAGTAGTGGACTATATGCTGGGTCTTGAACCATCAAGACCAATGTTGATAACCCAAGTTATCCTTATTTCAAGTGCATGTCTCTTAGGGGAGCCATGGGCAAGGCATTCAAGTCTGCTGAGGTCTGATGGAGGAAGAGTGACTCTTGCACTGGAGAAGAGCTCACAATATTAATATAGACCATTCAGCAAACCAAAACATGGAGACCTTTGCCTGTGTTTGTACTAAGATGACAAGGTAGATGTTTAAGTATTGTTCCACTAGTTTCAATACATATGAGTTATTAGTACATTCCTTGGCATGGTTTTGGCTTTTACCTGCTTGTATTTTCACAAAGAGTATCGTGCATTTCTTGGGGAGTACTGAAGTGCTTCTAATTGTTTATGTAGATGAAACCACCATACATGGGGTTTAGGGAAGGTGTAGTTGCAAGGTACCAGCTGTACTGTGCCAATGGGCTTCGGCACCATTGGGTCACCAGCTAATTTCATTTACTAGTACATCTATCGATTTTGTGAAACTGTTCTAGAATCACCTATAGGTGAGTTAGGTTACAGTCATCTTCGGAGTAAGACAGTTTTGTAAAATATTTTGCTTTGTAGAAAAAAGAGTTCCTTTCCTAGTTTCTTAACATTGTATGGATGTCTTCAAGTGTTCATCAAATACATTTTCAAATACATTCAGCCATCCTAATTTATTCAGTAATACAACACTCACTATTATATAATAAATTAAAGCTTCCAGGACTCTCAAACAAACCCTAAATACTGTGTTGTCAGACTGCGTCAAAACTAGTGGAGTTTTCCTATATTGCCTGTGTTTCATGGTAAACTTTAATAAGGATAATATATGCCTAGATCCTGGAAAAGGAATTGGAAAACTGTATTCGACTCTTGTTCTCTCCATCTTTCACCCCTGCAAAAAGCCGAGTTTGACAGTACCTGTATACTTCATTGTATCGGGGAATTTGCAAGCTTCTTTTCAGAAAGTTGCCAATTGAGACAAATTGTGTTCAGTGGCCACTGGAGGCTGAACTAAATTGGATTTGCACTCAAATCCCGCAGTCTGTGCCTTTTTAGGAGAAGCTGCTGATCGGATGATGGTAGGATTTAGATATGGTTATTTATGATATGTTAGAAATCTACTTCCGTAAACAAGAGTAGTTTCATGTAGAAGAGCAAAACCGGGATGTCAAGAAGAAAAACTACAGGGACTGACTGTTACAACTGTAATATCCATATTTTCTAACAAATTGTATTATTAATGTCATAAAGCTTCACAGAATTCTGACAATATAGCAAAATCCGATGTTCATGTTGTCTGAATTGATTAAGATGGTGATCAGTAGCAAGCCATATCTATCCAACCAAAAATTTAGGTAGGTATCTTGCAGAAAATCAAACTCCTAGGAAGCGGGAGAGTAGTGCTGAAGCAAAAGTTGTTACCTATTTTCATTCCCATTTAGTAAAATTCATGGATTATTTCTGATATTATGAAAACTCCTAGATCTCTCTGATGAGTATTTATTTATTTGCAAAGAAAGTAAAAGATGACCTTTGCCTGAACAAAGACAATCTAGTTTTCTTGTAGCTCCATGGGTCTTTCAGATAGCTTTCTGGCCAGGTTCTCTGTTTTGTTTTATTTTTCTCCTCTTTTCCTTTTTCTCTACTTTGTGGCTGCCTGGAAACTTCTTTCTAGCTTCTCCCACTGTCATGGAAGAGATGCAGCTCCTGCTGCACCAGTGTGTTTTGGTCAGCAGCAAGTGCAGCAGGAGCAGTAAGAGGCTCAAGCACACCTAGCAAAGACAGGTCTTCAGAAAATTTAGCTTTTAAACCTCAGAAACGTTGGCAGTTTTCTGTTGGACTTACCTATGCAAACTCTGATTCAGCAAAGAGTATGACTGAAGTCATATGGAGTGATTTTCAACAGGGTGGCAAAAGGCACATTCTTGATGAAAAAATTCAGCTCTGTCAAGTGTCCTTTTGCAGAGTCAGGGGCCAGCAGAACTTCTGTAAGAAAGGATGAATGCTTTTAACATTTAAGAAAAATATATTTTCTTCTAGATGGGTTCCCAGCTGAACTATTCTCCAGGAATTTTTCCATTAAATTATGATCTCAGGATGATATCTGGACTGGGAAATATCTGCCCATTTAGCTTGACAAGGTTAAAAAAATAGTAAACAAGGTGTTACAGTGGGAACTGTCTGACAACATTGATAATGGATGGCGCCAACAAATATGCACAAGGGTCAATAATAATTCTGTGATGTATGTGTATACAAATGATGCTCAGTGGCACTCCAAAATGGGCTAATCACATGATTGTAGGCACTCTTGGGCAAGCCTAATGAGAAATGCTACTCTTTGAATTAGTCAGAGTGAGAGCTTTTACTGCTACATGCTATGTTGGTTGGTGGAGGGTTTTTTCTGCAGCCTGCTGAGCGCACTATGCATACAAGACTCCCTAAACGGTTCAGTCACTGTTGTTAAAAAGTTGATAGGCTTCATATCCTAAAGGAAGATCTTTCTGCTTGTATTGCTTCCCTTGGAGACATAAAAATATACCAAATAAACCTAGAGCAACATACAGAAACCTTCTCTTCACATGGTTCTTAGTTTGCTTTGGTACATCCTGTTCTCCTTTCTCCAGTTCTCTCACAGGTTTTTCTCCTTCACTGTCATACTGGCAGTGAAGTAGAACAAGTTCCACTTTGTAACCAAACCTCTAGCTAAAAAGGGGTCAAAATGATCTATTTCATCAGTTCATTTGAATCTAAACTTTGTTTCAACAATCGTGACAAAGGGTGAGGAATAACTTAGCTTCCTGAAGAGCTTCTTCTGTCAGAAAGAAAAAAAGTGGAGATAAGCAAACACAAAAAGAAGCCTATTGTGTAACTTCAAGGAAATGCTACATGTCCTGTAGTTGTTTCGATTAAATGGCCCTTGGATAGTGCTTGAGAACCTGGTTACTGGGTGTAATGGTATTTTTCATGCTTCTGGCTTAAAAACTTTTCAGAAATGCTGAGTACAGTAACAGCCTGCTTCTTCTAACTTTGTGTGGAATTGGTGGTGGAAAATGACCTTATGTAACCAAGATGAAGGCATTACAATTTATCTTTTCAGAAAACAGCTAATTTAGGTTAGATAATTAAATCCAGTTTGTATGGTATGATCTTTTTATACTCAATGTAAAGCTTCAGTGGTCCTCTCTAAACAACAAAGTCCATTTTATAATAGCAAATTCTGATTTTGATTCTTTTAAGATGATAGCTTTTTTTTCTGTAAATCAGGCCTATAGCTCTTAATGATTCTCCCATGAAAGTGGTATTTGTAAGATACATTACTCTGATATTCTGTTTTCCTGAACAAATCTTCCCAAATTTGTACAGCAAAACCTTATTTATCCTTTTATTTTATTTTATTTTATTTTATTTTATTTTATTTTATTTTATTTTATTTTATTTTATTTTATTTTATTTTCTTGTGAAAGACCACTTATAAAGAATGACCTATGGAAATTTTAAGAAATATTGTGCCCATATCTACATTTCAGCAAAATTTTGTTCTCGTGTCCATGCTTATGATATTTTCCTGTTAGTTTTGCCCCTCTTTGTCATATAATTCATGACAGATTTCAGATATACTGGCACAGAGAGTGAAATTTGTAGTTACTTGTTTGAGATTGTGGGTACGTAATCTAAAAACTATATAAAAATAAAAGAACAAAATTATGATAAACCAAAACCAAAAAGTGGACACTAGATTTCTTTTTAAAAGTATACAAGTAGAAAGCAGGAGGCTTGAGTCCAAATCCCAGCATTATCTGAGATTTACTGGGTGACCTTGGACAGGTCACCAATGACCCTGAACTAAGGTAAAGATCTATAGACCTTCCTTTTGGCAGTAATGCCATCCTCAACAGGAGTGGGATTAATCATACATGGGTTTAAGGCTTTTGCTGAACAATGGCCTTAATCTCTCCATGCATTAGTTTCTTGCCCACACTAGCGTATAGAGCACTATGTCTTCCCAGCCCCACCCTCTTGTTTAGGATTCAAGATTTTTATTGCCTGGGTTGTTTTATGCTATGTCTTTGTGAGTAAAACACTGTAGCCCAGCATGCTGGAACTGTATTCAGGGTCAGTGTTTCTAGACACTCGAGATTAAAAAAAAATATTTAATGACCCATACCAACACGTTGGATTTAAGAATAATTACAAAACTGCAGCTAGTAGAATAAGGAATTTTCCCCTGAGTACTTGCATGTTGTCTGCTCTGGAATGGCTACTATAAGCCCATTGTGTGTAAAGCACACTTTGCCTATTTTTCAGCCCTTGCCTGTTGCTAGAGACAACCTCACAGAAATGAAAATGTCTGCAGAGCTTGTCTTGGTGCATGGTGCACTCAGAGTCAGTGTACAGTATGAGTTAACAAGAAGATAAAGCTTTTTAGTTGTCCAAAGGGTTTGTATGTCGTTTCCAATTATTTAAAAAAAGAAATCTGATTTAAAAAAAATAGCTTAGGTACCTAAGAATGTGATTGGAATTTTAAATTCCATGAAGAAATGTAATCTTAAGGCCTAGCTAAACAGGTTGCCATGTAGAAGTGTAAGGGGTGAATTTAGAGTTTGTGAGTTCCATTATTGTAACTGCATGTGTGCATGCCCTAGCTCCCTGAAAAACGTAAGACAGCCCTCGCTGAAATACTGTGTAAGAGTATTTATTTCATTAAAGTTTTTAATAGACTTAAAATTAAAGCTCCAATATATAAACATGCATACTAATAGGCCTATGATGTATATCAACACAGAATTTATGGGGATGTTTTTCTTCTTTTAAACTTTGTTATCGACTAGCAGGTTGGTGATGTCTCATTTGGAAGAATCAAAGCCAGGGATACTTACAAAAAGATGTAAAATACAGCCACTGAGAAAATCAAGACTGTAATCGGACATTGCACAGAACTTAACTTCTGGATTAAAAGTCTCTCACCTTTAGTATTAATGACCTATTGAAAAGGTGTCAAGTTGAAACACTTGTTTACAAGTTTAAAGATTACAAGATTAAACAGCAAATGACATACCTTTTAGATAAATTAGTACAAGAATGTCCGTGTTTTCCTGTTGGCTTATTTCTACACTTCTTAAGGTATTTCTTACCTTATGCTGTAGCTATATTCTCTTCGACATACTCTTTCTGAACACTGCTGTATTATTCATATACTTGAGTAATTTACTGGCAAAATCAGCTGCTGATTTACTGCTGGGGAAAAATGGAGTGCTCAGTGAGATTTCTCTCCGCATTGCTCTGACTCAATTACAGCCTAGCATTATGGCTTTGCAGCTGCACTGCACATCTCCGGTTTCTGTTCAATGAGGGTTGCAATAACTAGCAATCAAGTACATGTTGTAGCACCCTGTTGTATCTAGCCTAGGTAGGACAGTAGGTAGTGCTTTAGTCTTGATGTCTTTTGCTGAGGTGCTCAAACAATAACACTCCAAGTTTCCCACTAAAAAATTCCTGTATTTTAGGCACAGGTCTGATTCACAGAGACTAATGTCTCTGCTTTGTCCTTTAGTAGACCCAAATTAAAACAGAAGTAAAAAAATTACTACTAAAAGTGGTTCAACATCTGAAGCCAGGACTCTTCATGCCCCCACACAAAGATCTGTAAGTAAACATTTATGCCAGATGGTAGGTAGAATAAGCCGCTCTTCTCTGCGTGGACTACCCAGAACACAGGAATGAGAGAGTTAAAACCTATCTTACAAACACATTATGAAGGTAAGAGATTAACACACAAAATTTTTTAAATTACTCACTGGATATGCCTACACTGAAAGGTGTTCTGAAAAGGTGGTTCTAAGAAAAACACTGAAGTGCCTGCAGATATCTTGAAAAGCTACCTCACGCAGCTATCAACCTGCTGAGGTATGGAACACTGCTGGTGAGCCCACTGGCAGCCTCCAGCCATGACAGGAGCAGCACTCTCAAGTGTGCTGGCACATGGTTGGTCAACCTGTTCTTTAGTGTCACTGACTGCAGACGTTTAAGTGATATTCCTGACTAATTCCCTGAAAACTGTCCATTTACATAAGCAGATACAGTAAGCAAAGTTAGGGCCCAGCAATACTTACAGTCCGTGGAAGTGCATGTGAGAAGAGAATAATGCTCCAAAGACATAGGACTTCTAAGAAAATGATTCTTGATTTCTTTGGATCAGTTTGGGCTTGAAATGAGATTGCTCCTTGTCCAGCTGACAGGATAACTCTAAGGATATCACGGCAGTGTATTCAGTACTCTTGGTGTTGACTGACATCATGTGATTTTCAGAACCACCCGCAGCTGTTTTAATGGAAGAAGTGAATGAGTGAACTGAAATGTCAACTCTGTTACAAATAAATCTGAGCAAAATTAATGTCATTCTTTGCTAGATCACAGACATTTAATTTATGGAGGATGAGGCAGCACACTTTTCTCACACGTGTCAAACAGTGTATTCCTTGTATTTATTGATAAATTTGGACAGAATGCCATAGCTTTCTCAGGCTCATCCAAATGGTGTTTGGCATCTTAAACTTGTACCTAGAAATCATTATCATAAAAATGAGTCTTACGAGGAACAACTGAGGGAACTGGGATTGTTTATTTTTGAGAAGAGGAGGCTAAGGGAAGACCTTATTGCTCTGTACAGCTACCTGAAAGCAGATTGTAGTGAGGTGGGTGTTGATCTCATCTTCCAAGTAACTCACAACCGGACAAGAAGAAACGGCCTTATGTTGCGTCAGGGGAGGGGTTTAGCTTGGATAGTAAGAAAAATTTCTTTACTGAAAGAGTGGTGAAGCATTGTAACAGGCTGCTCAGGGATATGATGTAGTAACCGTCCCTGGGGTTGTTCAAAAAATGTGCAGACATGATGCCTCGGGGCTTGTTTTAGTAGGCATGTTGGTGTTGGGGTGAAGGTTGGATTTGATCATCCTAGAGGTCTTTTCCACCTTAATGACTCTAAAATTATATGATTAAGGTTTCTAAAATATGGTTGGGCCAGCATGAATAACTAAGAGAACATGGTTACATCAAAAACAAAGTCCATCAGACATTTTGTTTGTATATGTTCTTGTTTTCTCCAGAAATTCAGAGTCATATCCACTTTAAAACTCTTGCATTAGATATTCCAATATTAGTAGAAAGAAACTATTTTTTTCACAGTATCACAGTATCACAGTGTAATAAGGTTGGAAAGGACCTCTGAGATCATCAAGTCCAACCTATAACCAACACTAACACCAACATCAACACTAACACCAACCCATCATCTAAACCATGGCACTCAGTGCCTCATCCAATCTCCCCTTAAACACCTCCAGGATCAGCGACTCCACCACCTCCCTGGGCAGCGCATTCCAATGGCCAATCACCCTTTCAGTGAAGAACTTTTTCCTCACATCAAGCCTAAACTTTCCCTAACGAAGCTTGAGTCCCATGCCCTCTAGTTCTGTCACTGGTCACCTGAGAGAAGAGACCAATCCCTGCCCAACTACAACCTCCTTTTAGGTAGCTGTAGAGAGCAATGAGGTCTCCCCTGAGCCTCCTCTTCTTTAGACTAAACAGCCCCAACTCCCTCAGTCGCTCCTCATAGGGCTTGTGCTCCAGCCCCATCACCATCTTCGTTGCCCTCCTCTGAACACATTCCAGTATCCTAACATCTTTCCCAAACTGGGGGCCCAGAACTGTACACAATATTCAAGATGAGGTCTGACCAGTGCCGAGTACAGGGGGGCGATAACTTCTCTGGTCCTGCTCACTACACTGTTCCTGATGCAGGCCAGAATGCCGTTGGCCTTCTTGGCCACCTGGGCACACTGCTGGCTCATGTTGAGCTTCCTGTCCACCAGCACTCCCAGGTCCTTTTCTGCCTGACTCCTCTCCAGCCACTCTGTCCCCAGTCTGTAGCTCTGCATGGGATTGTTGTGTCCAAAATGAAGTACCCGACATTTGGACTCATTAAACATCATCCCATTAGAATCGGCCCATCTCTCCAGTCTGTCCAGGTCCCTCTGTAGGGCCATCCTACCCTCTAACAGATCAACCCTTCCTCCCAGCTTGTTATCATCTGCAAATTTGCTGATGATGGACTCAATCCCCTCATCCAGATCATCAATAAAGATATATTTTTTCTTAAAGTGAAATCACTATTGAAACTTAATCTTTTGTTAAGTTAATATTTAGTTATTTTTGTTATTTTTGTGCAAATTAACTGCTTTCTGTGCTATGTTTAAGCAGTACCATATTACTTACCTCTTTCTCCTCTTAATGTACTTGTATTTCTTCATGGGCACTGCCGATTGTATGTTAGTTAACTCTTGTGTACAGCACTGCATGTGAACATATGTAAACTGTTTTCTGCCTGCATGTGGACACCACAGTAATGAATGTGGCTCTGCAATGATTTGAAGTCTTGTTCTTATGAAGAGTGTGTATTGTTCCATAAGTAAAATTCACATGAAGGGTTCTAACAGAGCTCACCAACAATACAGCAATGAGCCAGTGAGCTTAGCATAAGAACTTTCTGTTTAGATTTATATAGCGTTGGATGGCTTTAAAGTACAATGACAACTGGATCTTAAAAGAATAAATAATCTATTTCTGCATATTTAATTGAAGATAAGTGACTAGAAATTAGATCCAACTACAAAGTTACATTAGATTAAAAAATTGGTTAGATTTGGGTTCAGTTTGGGGTTGGCCTTGCTTCGAGCAGGGAGTTGGATTGTTTGGTCTCCATCCAGAGGTCTCTCCTAACCTACATGATCCTATGGTATAAACAACAAGCAGAAGTTAGATAGTTCAACCATGAAATGCTTATTAAAATATGTTGTCCCTAAAGCTTGTGTGGGAGCTCGGGTTCCCTGGGTAATGGAAAGATGTAAGTAGTGGGTTGCACTGCAGAAATGTCATGTGGGCTGTGTTACTCCATTGCCCTGCAAGCTGCCACTAAAAAGTCACTCAGGCGTTTCTACATATTGCTTCAAGGAAACACAGGAGCCACAGTAAACTTGACATTGCATTCAGCAAATACACCCCACTGAAGGATGCAGCGCTGTGGCTGTACAGCACAGACTGAGCCACACAGCTCTACCCAGAGTAGCCTGGATGTACTTGGTGCTCCAGCTCCAGCTCAGTGCCAATCTTGCAGGATCTGCAGAGATGCTTATGGACCTGTCTGTGTACAGTTTTCTTCAGCAGATCTGGGGACATCATAAAGACACATACCATCCCATGCTATGGTGCAGAGCCATCATTGGTCTTTGAGGTTCATTGATATGGCCTCTGTTAAGGGCAAACATGGCAATACTGCTCATTAACCACATGCTGGCAGTGGAAGCAAGATATCTGTGTTCAGCATCCTGCTGCATTCTGCAGAGAGCCAGGCCACGTGTTGCATTGACCACGGCATAGTGAATCTGTGTTGCAGATGAGCTAAACGTAGTAATTAAATGCCCGTGGTAAAAGATTCAGTGTTCTATGTTTGTGGCAAAAGGAACCCAGGCTCAAACCTAAGCTCCCTGTTCATCTACACTGGCTAATGTTCTGATTAAGGACTAGTTCTTACTGACCTCATCTTCAGACAGAAAATCTTGGGCATGCACCACGCAGAGGGTCTGCTTTGCATTAAGCTGTGGAAACTATGAGCATCACAATCAATCACAGCTAGTTTGAGCCAAGCAAGTTGTCTATGTGGAGTACAGGAATCAAGGTAATGTAGACCTTAACATTTCAGAATTGTCTGTAGATGTAAAAACTTATTTTAAAGCCTGGACTAGTCATGCCATCTATCAGGACTTCTGTAAGGCCTTTGACAAGGTCCCCCACAACATCCTTCTCTCTGAATTTGAGATATGAATCTGATGGGTGGATTTTTTGGTGGATAAGGAATTGATTAGATGGTCACATTCAGAGGATAGTGGTCAATGGCTTGATGTTCAGGTGAAGATTGGTGACAAGCGGTATCCATTAGGAGTCCACACTGGGACCAGTGTTGTTTAATATCTTCAGCAATGACATAGGCAGTGGGATTGGGTGCACCCTCAGCAAGTCTGCAGATGAAACCAAGCTGAGTGTTGCAGTTCCACGCATGAGGGATGAGATGCCTTCCAGAAGGGCATGCACAAGCTCCAGAGCTGAGCCTGTGTGAACCTCACGAGGCTCAACAAGGCTGAGTGTACCACCCAGAGAGGTGGTAGAAGCCCCATACCTGGAAATGTTCAGGTTAAGGTTGGACAGGACTTTCAGCAACTTGATCTAGTTGAAGATGTCCCTGCTCATTGCAGGGGGGTTGGACTAGATGACCTCTGAGGGTCCCTTCCAACCCAAATCATTCTGTGATTCTATGATTGTATGGTTGTATGATTGTATGATTCTATGTTTGTGACAACCAACAAGGAGTTAAGATCTTGTTGAATTATTCCATTTGGTGTTGATAACAAAGTACTTTTTTGCGGTTGTCACTCTTCCTTAATTTAGTTTAATTAATTAGTCTTTGAAAGCTGTCAAACTGACTTGGAAAGGCAGAAACTTCCAAATATATGAATGAAATGGTGTAACAGAGGTGGGGCCTACTAGCTTAAAGTCTTGGAGTGCAAAGAAGAAATCAGATATATTTCTTAATTATGGGGAATACATCCGTAGATGACAAATTAGCTTTTGGTCCTAAATCTGTTCAGATCAATCAAAAAACACTTCTCAGGGTAAGAATGCAATTGCAATTTCCACTTCAAATGGAACTTGACACAGATCATAAATAGATAAATTGTCTATAATTAATTTGTTCATAATTCTCATCATTGGTCTATGCAAAAGAATTTGACTAAATCTATGCCACATAATCACATAATTATATTAGCATATTAGTAGTGAGAAATAAAAGTGAGATTTAAAATAGTTATTTAAGTGAAAGGATTTTTTTTCTAGATGCTGTGAGCTATGATTGGAATTGCTCTAATACTAAACAATCTCCTCTGACTCCTTGCATAGATGGATAGTAATCAGATTTTCATTTCCAACTTCTGTTGAACTTTCATGTTACAACAAAGACAGAGTTTTATAACGACACTGTTACTGTAAAAATCCTCAAAGCTCATAGAGGATCTCATAAAAAAGTAGTTTCAGGCATTAAAACTAACTTTATTTTTAAAGCTCATTATGATTTCAAAGTGTCAGCAATCTTTTAAATTTGCATTTATTGGATTTCATGTCTCTTTGAATGTTAATGTTTGAGGAGTTTAACTGACAAATCTTGTTTGCTTTTAGTTATTTTATTGCCAGATGTTCAAGAATTAGAATTAATTAATTTTTTGAAAAGTGTTACAATTACATTAATTCTGAATGGTCTGACTGTGATCAAATCCAGCAAACTCCCCTGAATTTATAAAATAAAATAGCTTTTAAATGTGACTATAGCAGTAGTAATTTGAAGGAACTCTCATGATCTAGCATAAATATGATTTAATAACATAAAATTTAGGATATTCTTATTCTAATTTGAACTGCAAACGAATTATGAAAAATAAAATCTTAAATAGTAACACTTGATGTTTATGAAAAGTAGTCAGAGATTTTGATCTGGATCTGTATCTCTGGAGGTGTGAGTCCACAACAGTTGAGTGACACATAAATCGATGCTGTAATTTCTATTACTGTGTCTGTTTTATCAATGATTATTCTACACCTTTGTTTGGCACTGTGTTTAGCTTTTGTGTGAAAGAACTACTGAATCCTGTACTTACTGGTCTTTACACCAGACTGATATCTAGAGTCAGAGTGAATCCACAAGGAGTTTTCGCAACAGTAAATACGGGTTAGGAGCTTATTTGCTCCTGTTTGCAAGTAGGCACTGTAAGGCAGAACTGTTCCAAAGCTCCTCAGAAGCATGAGGAAAATGGAATTTTGTCACCCAAAGGATGACAGAGAAACATTTTTTTGCTTCTCATCAGCAGTGTCAGCAAAATTATTAGTAGCACAGCTTTGAGAAGCTTATAGGGGGCAATGGTGAGGCAGAGTACAACTAGTGCCTGGGTAATGAGGAAAAAGGTTTCTCCTGTCAGCCACATATTTTGTGTCTGTTGTGTTTGTCTATATGACAGTTTTAAATACTTATTTGGAAGAGATTAATTCAGTCTGGTGCTAATGAAGGTGTGCACATATGTAAAAAAAATTTATAGGAATTTATTACAAATTTTCTTTACATTGTGTTCTGAAAAAGGGAAAGAAAACGCTAACCATATCAGGAGTTGTATTTACAATTATCAGTTATACTAACTGCACTTTTCCAGCATGGGTGCCTGGATGTATTATATTTCTGTGAAGTACAGAAACTAGAACTGTTCAGCACTTTATGTAATATTTATTCTGAATTTCAAGAAGTGGCGATGGTGTGGGGTGGAAATAAAGGAAGGGGAGAGATGTGTTTTGCTTATTTTTGTTTTCTACTATTTCCTAGGTGATAAATATGTCAAAATGTTTTTAAGGAAAGGATGTGGGAGCTGATGCCTAGAGTTTCACTGTCAGATTTTTTCTCAATGTAAGAAAGTGACAAGCAAGGTGAATGACAGCAAAAAATATTTAACATTTTCTTTCTTCCCTTTGCCCAAGTATTGCTCTTTTCCCCTATTGATTTTCTGTCCAAGTCATTGCTATTGGTCTGATCTGCATGACAAACTCTCATTTAAATAAATATATACAAAAAGTTCAGTATTAATAATGATAATAATGATGGACCCCCCCCCCCCCCCCTTTTACATTAGGAAGAAATGTTCTTTTTCTTAACAATATTTGAGATATAGATGGAAAAGATTAACAGTTTCTTTTTCCTCTGCTTAAAGAAGAATAGAAAGTTAAAGAATACACATTCATTTGTAGATGAAGATATCCCTGAGAAGTTTCAGGTACTGAGCTTCTTAAGCTGCTCGGTTTCCTACACTTCAGTTCCCTTGGGAGAGGGCAATATCGAATACGTTCGCTGCTAATCAGACTGTTGAAAGTGCAACACTAAGTAAAGAAATCTTTCAAGCATCTTAGACCCAGAGCAATTACTGAGTTCATAATTCTTTATCAAACCCATTTCCCTTGAAATACTGAAATAAAAGTGTGACAAGGATAATTAAAGCACTAGTCTAAGGTAGTGTAGTAATTATTATAATACCCTTTAATATATCTTCAGAAATTAATGATGACTATTGTTGTGATGAAACTTAACTTTTATGTCTTCTGATTTAGCTACGTATTTAACTTTAGAAGTTTTGAATTATGCCACAGCATTTTACGTTTCCTTTTCTTTTTTTCCCACTTTTGCAGATTTAATTGCTTGTTTGTTGCTTTCCTTCTCTGAAGAGTTTTTCCGTTTTCCCATTGCTTCATCACTTCTTCTATTGTGGCATATTCAGGTATAATGTTATCCTAGAGGCATCATCTGTTTTTGTAGAGTTGAATGTATTTTACTACTCTGCTTAAAAACAAAACACTGATGGGAAACTTACTGCATCTTAGATCTTCACATCCTCCCATCATTTGAACATATGTCTATTTGTAGGTATTAAAGTAGTTATTTTACATACTGTGTTTTCAATAAACACCATACCTGGTGTGGGTTAGGTGCAATGCAAGGATATTAAGCAAATACTAAAAGAAATAGAACCGATTTATAATTAGAATAGTGTGTATATATTTTCTTCTTCTACATGTGCAGATTGCACGTGTGGCTATTTCTACACCTTCCTTTCCATGCACATGTTTCTGCTATTTTTAGGCCAAAATCAGTTTTGATAACAAGATGAGGGGAGAAGGTATCTTTGGGGTAATGCTGGAGTAGTGGATTAAAAAAAATTTTGAAAATGTATGATGTGCGGAAGGGGATGTAATAATCTTCTCAAGTTAAACATCGTTCAACATCCAACACCAATAGGACGCAGAAAGAGGACTTCTATTCCCACAAACACATTTGAAATATAAAATTCTATACAAACTTTCCAAGAGGTTGCTTCCACTGATACAAAGAGAATTCCAGCTGAAGGTATCAGTTTAGTATTACTTTCAGTCACAGCTGCAACATTTCTACTGCATAGTGCATACTGAAAATCAAATAATCTCAAACCAAAATGCTTTTACAAAATACTACCACTTGTTCCAGTCTAAGGGATAGGCAAAGTACCTGACCTATAAGTTCACTCATATCCAGAACTGCATGGTTTGTGTTTGCACATGTTTGGGGTTCTGTTGATTCCATACATTCACTTAAAAGTTCATACCCCTCTGCCTTAGTGTGTACAGGTTACTGTATGTAATACTTAACACAAAAATGTAATTTTTAAAAGAGTAATTTTTAGTATTTATCAATCAAATGTTAAGGAAATGTGGTATTTTAAAAAGAGGCTTTATTCCAAAGATCTCAGAAGTAAACCATGAACTTTGTATTAAGGGATATAATATATAGGTTTTGATGTACAGATTTATAATGTATCAATGTCAAAGGATATAAGACATAGGTTTTAATAGTAGTAGGACCTATGAGGCTGTGAGCAGCATTACCGACTAAGTAAAAGTAAATAGAATTTAATCTTCTTCTGTCTTGACGTGATGACTTTAAAAAAGAGCAGAAGCCAGATATTCTAGTGCTAGGTGATAATGAATCTCAATTTGTAAAAGCATGCCTTATTTCTTATTTCAGTGTGACTAGTTTTGATATCATCAGCTTTATTGGTATTCCTTCTTTTGCTCCTATCTACCTAAACCAATGCAATTGCTCCCCTAAAACATTTGTATTATCTGAAACTGCTTTATTATCTAATGAATCAGAAAAGCACTAACCCACCTCTTCAACATAAAGGAACTTGAAATCAATGAGACTTTAATTAAATAGACATTCAAGGGCTTCATTGAACAGGGACCTAGAGTTGTCGCCTCTTGAATAGATGATGCATATTTTGTTACCTCTCTACACTACGACTTGCTTTTACCACAGAAGGGATCAGTTGAGAGTCACAGATATTCCTTGTAAAAATGAGTAAGTAAATTTTATGTCTCTATTCCATTTTGGATTTTTTCTTTACTACCAAAGTTTATGGATTGATTTTTATTGAGTTTATTTTTTAAAATGCAGCAATGTATTTGTCCAACCCACCTTTTTGCTTCTTCAGGTCACAATCATGCAAGCTAAGCTGAAGATTTTTTGAGCATTTTCAATTAGTGTTCAGTTTCTGGGATCATCATAACTTTCATTTTTGTTTTACTTTATGTATTTTTTGTTCTGCAGTATAATTGAAAGACCTTCTAATGTAGAGGAAACACTGGAATTAAAACAAACATCTTACTTTGAAATGGATTTTAGAGAGTGAAGAATCAACATGGAAAGACCCACTTGTGAGCAAGAAATGTGAGTGCCTAAAAACAGATATCCAGTGCCATTTTAGAGGATGTAGGGTATTTGAGATACCTGTATGATACTCGCAGATGCTATTAACCCTGCAGGACATCCACGTCTTTCTTGTGTAGTAGGTGGCATTCAGATTCCACCTTCTCTTGATATCAGATTTACTTGCCTCATGTACTTCCTTGTTCCTGAAACTCCAAGTTTCCTTTAGGAAAATATTCACAGTATGATACTAGTCTTCATCTGAAGCTCTCAAATTCAACACCTCTATGACATTTGTTCATGTGTAAACTTAGTTGTAGAAAAAAGTCATTGTAGGATGTTGATGCTGTCTGTAAAAAACAACTGGCTTCAAAGCATTGTTGATGTACTAGAAAGATCAAACCTGACACAGGAACCTGTTTAAACAATAGAAAATAATTCTGAAAAGTGTTTTACAGACTAAATGCTCTGTGATGACTCCTTCTACGCAACTAGCGCTTTGTTTTGGGTTTAGCCAAATGTCATACTCTGAATGACCTTTACCATCCCCATTTATTTAGATGTGGCTGTCAAGACGTATGTTGACTCTTTTTCTCCCTCCTTACGTTCTAATTTCTAGAAAGAATATGTTACACACTGTTGGCCTTGGTTGTATGTTCCCACTGTTTTACAAATTGTGTCATTAATTCTATGCATAAACCCAAGCATTTTACATGCTAATTATGAGCTCCCCTCTTTTAGCTTGGAGTGAATCCTGTGTGTAACCTGCAGTTGTAAATCTGTGTGCTTTATGCCAGACACCTTTCATGCACTTCTTCTACTGAGTGTTTGGAAATAGCTCAGTTTTAGACATCAGATTTTCATAGATTCTCGTCTCTCTGAGAGTCTTGACCAGATCTGGGTAAGGAGTGCTTCACAATGTAAAACTAATACAGTGAGAAAAGCCTGTTCTGTTATTTTCCAAGCAAGACCACAGTTACCAAGGATATTCTTCTACCATGTGCTGAAATTTACCAATAAAATTTCAACCAGGAATGAACACTTACTGTTCAATATTTGCCATTACTTCAGATCAATAGGTAAGGGAGAGGGAGTCTCTTGTGTCTGGTTATAAAGTCTACATTTCTGATAGAGAAATACACCTGATTAAACATGACAGAAGCCATGGGTACAGAAGTATCTCATATTCCACTTTACTTTTCCTTGTCTGTCCATCATCTGTCTGTTAGGATAGCCCAAGGAATCACAAGAGGATCTCCTTAAGCAAAATAAACCTTTGCTTTTGCTGGTTCAATAAATGGTCGGATGAATGGCTAACCACAGAGGGAATGACCAACCACAAACCAAAAATAATATAACTGGTGCTAATGCAGACTTTCAGTGCACAATCCACTGTTTTTACAGATTGGCTCAATGATATAGAGTGAATCTACATCTGCAAAACTATGTTTCAGTAAAGTGGCGAGTGATCCAGTGAGCATCTTTGGAACACTCATAACATGGGGATTAAGAATGGTGGGGATGAAGACTAGTGTAGATGGGGATGAAGAACAGTGTAGAAACTTCCAAATCTTTTCAACAGACCAGAGGACTTTTGAAAAACTGTGAAAATTAACTGAGGCGACTAGCTGGACAAAAAAATTCTTTGTTCTCTTTGCAGTCCCATGAAGACATCACATTCAAAAGGGTCTGTTCCATGGAAAGGTGACATTTCCTTCAACTTTCCATTAGATAGTGTCAGATGTACCTCCTACTTAGAGTTTTTTTGTTTGCTTTGGTTTTGTTTGTTTTTTATTTTTTTTGTGATACACATGCCACCGTCAAATCATATACTGATCAATATTTCTCTTTTGGATTAGGAAGAAAAATTATCAAACTTGACGTAAGCATAACTGACAAATGTTGTCTCCGTAAACCTGTAATCACATGAAACAATGACTTGGGGGTAGAAATTCTGTGTTTCTGTATTATCTTCTTGGGTATTCATAAAAGAAGCAGAGTAGAAACCAGTGTTTCTTGCAGCTGGATAGTGGGTTCCATCCCAGTCATCTCCAAAGCTTTTTTTTGCCTTTCTGTCTCAGTAGTGACATACAGTAGTGACATAATGCAACACTGGCAGCTGCTCACTTGGTACAGACTTGTGTACACATTTTTAATAGCACTTAAATGTCCTACCTAATTCTCGAACGTTTGGATTTGCATGGTAACCATCAGCGGAAGTCTTACTGATCATCCCAAGCTCATGGAGATGGACATGTGTCAGCCTAGGCTGAGAGCAGAAAGGCACACGCAAGGGATAATTACATGATCCTTTATACGGAAATGGGCAATGTTTCTGTTTTTGCTAATGCTCTTATCCTGTTAATATTACTTTGGTTATGAATAAGTTATGTTCGTCTTCTTTTGTACCATACAATTCTCAAACTTCTGTTGTGTTATGAATGCAGGCACAAAGAAACACATACACAAAATTAAGATCTTTTTTTGAGAATTCTGTGGGTAAAGCCACTCCAGATTGCTAATATTACCTATGTTAATGCCAAATTATTTTTACAGAGTATGGAATGAGGACTGTAATCATGTTAGAGAGAGGAGCAGAAGTAAGTAGAAGGAAAAAATAAATAAAGACAGAATTGGAAGAGAAGATATGGGGGAAAGGTGCAGAAAAGAGCAAAGGAAGGAACACAGTGATTCTAAAACATCACCACATTTTCACCACCAAACAGCATTAGAAGTTGTTGAAGATTAGCACAAAATAATAAATAAATAAAAACAAGTAAACAAAAAAAAATGCCAAAACCTTTAGATTTTTTACCCCTAAAATGGTATTTTGCCCTCCTTTTACACTAGTGGTTGTCCTGTTGCACTTTGAGGAGAATGTATATTTTTCCTAGTTTGAGGTCTGTAATGAAAAATAAAAGTAGAAATTGAGTTCCATTTCCCTGCCTTAAAAATTAACTGGAAATATGATAGGAATCTTTCATCATCTATTCAATTTACTTTAATCTCAGTGCCAGCTTACATGTACCTTCCAATGCCATCAAACTGCCTTCGGGGAAAAACATAATTTCCTACTCCCAAAGCATTCTAAGAGCTCTAAATGTTCCTTCTGTATGTAGATACACCTATTTTTACGAAAAAGTGGTCTCTGTATCAAGTCTGCATTTCTGGTTGCTGTAGGAACTTCCTAGGATATACTGCATTAAGGCACAGAACTACAGATACAGATAGAAACATCACTGCTTATGGTTACCTTCAGGTAGGTCGAATTGATACAATATCACTTCTGAAAGGTTGTCACAGAAAATTTCCTCTTTTATTTGGAGCGTATTTCCCTCTAGGGATGTTTCGATTTACAGCATATTGTGCCTCTTTTCCTAAAGAGCATCAGTTTTCTGTACTTTTTTTAGATGGAGCCATTGCAGTTGAATAGTTATTTAAAAGCAATTTGTGCTGGGTTTTAAAAACATCAAGATTTCTTTTTCTACTAGTTATTAAATAACAAAAAAAATATTGGTTTTGGTGAATTCAAGTGAATTTGACCTTGTGAATTCACTGAGAATTTGGTTTTGTTTTAACATTTTCTGTTCCTACGGACTTCCATTTCTCTGCACATTTACCTGAATACTGATGCTACTTGTTTTACACATACAGTGGACTGTTTATATAAAATTGTCTAAAGGTGCCTTATAAAGAAACAAGAAGATAGCTCTTACATAAGCACTCCAATGCTCCCTCAGTTAATAAGTGATTGAAGAATTTAGAGACAATTCCTTTTTTAATCTGAGAATAAGCTGGTTTTAACTCTTCATGTATGCTTTTATTCCAGACATTTATATCTCATGCTTATAGAAAAACTTAATAAGTCTTAATTAAATAGCAGTGAAGCTTGTATTATGGGTTATTTTATTTGAAGCTGACAATTATTTTATTATTTGAAGCTATGTTAATATTTTAAAGTATCTTTCTGAGCTATCTGTTTCCCATACCCCTCTCCCTCCACATTTAACTGCTGTTAAATCATACCATTCTAGTTTATGCTTAGTCATCTTATTTGTCAAACAACAGAATAATGAGTGGTGTCAGCAGAGGGGGGTAGCAGGGCAGGGCACATCCATGCTTACACAAAAGCCATTCTGAAGCGGTCACATCTACTTTTAGCACTTGTCTCTGTAAAGACCAATTGCATCTACTTTTCACATGTGGTTGGTGAAGGCCATGTTTCCAAAAGCTCTCTGTGACATGGTATATTAGCTATTTAGCTGCTGCTGGCATGCTGCCTGATTTCTGGACATTTTTGGTCTGCCTAGCTTATTTAAAACACATTTTGTTCTTATGCGCTGTTCTACAGCTTCTCAGTTGTGCCAGCACTTCTGCGCTTCTGAAGTCTCAGCTCAATTATTTTTTCCAGTGGTTTATTTATCCACTCCTTTCAATCTACTAATCAGTTTTCATTTTACTTCAGAAATCATAGCCTTTTGCTATATTGAAAATTAATTTTCCTTGGTTCTTCTACTTTACTAGCTTTAGTCATGAATAAATATTTTACTGATCACACAGCCATATCTCTAGGTACCACTTTTTATACGTGCCTATAGCTTCAGTTAAGTCCAAAACCGTCACATTTTGACTGCAGCAAACTCAGACTTGTCAGCTGTCTGGCTGTCTGGTGCCTGATGCCCATGGTTTGTTCAGCTGCTGAACTGAACTTAGCGTGTGGCCTCTTGCTGCAGGATGGAAGGGGAGTGGGACCAGAAACAGGAGGGTAGATTTGAAGGCATCTTTCATTTCTAGATAAGTCCCTGTACCATGGAGAAAGGGAGAACTTGTGCGTAACAGTGCTTATTTCAGCCCTGAAATTAACTGGCTGCATTTCTGCATCAGTCATGGCTGATGGGTCACGGCTGTGGCCCAACTGTACTTACTTATTGTGTCCTTTTAGTCCTATGGGATTCTGGCAAAAAGGCATCAGTAGAGTGCCTACCTGGCTGACAGCAATTGGTTGTGGGCACAAAACTTTCAGATGTAAAGGGCAACCTGTGATGCACTGTACTAAAGGCTGTGCCACTCCCAACTTCCCTATGTGCACACTAGAGCATGATTCCCAAAGGCTTTTTGAATAAAAGATACAAGGAAGATGTCTCTGTGTGTGTCAGACTCCCAAGGGGGTCTGCTAGTGAGGGAGGGATATCTCTGTTTCCTTTCTTTGAAAAGTGTTGACCCAGCAACTCATCACACAGCTTTAACTGTCCAAGCTAAGCATGGTCACCATGACCCCTGGATTTTCTTTTCTCAGTAAAATTCTCCCAGCCCAAGTAAAACTCAGCAACAAGTCCTTTATTGCTAGATTTCTGCTAGTTGCAGGTTCTCAAAGTAGGATTTGGAGATGGTGTTCTCCCTCTGATGTTTTGCAAAGAAGATGCCAGGACAAAAAAATATGCCCATGTTAATCTTTCCAACAGACTAGAAAGGTTTAATGCGCTCAGCCAGGCACAGCTGCACTGCCCTTTTGTGCCTGGATGGTAAATTACATTAAATCCTTCAGAAACCATGACCATTTCTGTGTACCAGTAAATTGAATGGTACCTGAGCCAGGATTTCCTGGGCACTGGAATGGGATTGCAAATGCTGCAAAAGGGCTTAGATGGCCCCTTAGCATGCTTTTGGCCTAATCACCTAGGGACTCCCCAAACAATTTCTGACATAATCTGGGAGTTATTGCAGATCAAGCATCATTGCCATTTGATAGTTTGGATCCATTCATGCTTCTGGAGAGTGATAACATCTAATTGTATGGACATCAGCCACCCTGGGCCACCTGGCTTTAGGAACCTGGCTGTTCCCTAGCTTCACTGGTGAAGAATGGTCTGAGGCAGACATCCAATTTACTAGCTGTAACTTGTATGATTATTTTTGGACAAACATGAAGCAGAAACAAATGGGAAGTGTCTACAGATTTCTGAGGAACCTAACAGTTTTTGCCATAGGCAATCCCAAATGAGAAACAACAGGTGGACCTTGTGACTTTGGTTCCAAGCTAACATGACGATTAATATGTGGGCTAGTGTATTTATGTCTTTTGTTACATGAAAATCTATCAACTATGGGTTTCAAAACTGATACTTTGAAACACCATAGTCTGAGCTCCTGTGATACCTTGAGTTGAAATCCATTGCCTCAATGTAAATATCCAGGACTTTGCAACTACAACTGTGTTCCTCCAGTGAAAATCACAACAAGATAACAAAGCAATGACAAGAATGATCTACTTCCTGACCAGAGGGCTGGGAAGAGAGGGTGAAGGTTGTCTGAAGGTAACCTAATGCTGATTATCATAGTAAATATCACACCACTGGGAGGAGACCTTAGTGTCAATGTCAGACCGTCTTTGTATAATGAATTGGTTAGTTATGTAACTAATGATTGGCCAATGAGCAAGTTCAGTGCAACTTCCCATTGTTTCAACTTGTATAAAAGACCACAGTTTCTCCAAAAAGGTATGCTAGCCTTGCAAACTGTTGCCTAGTACCCCCTTTTCTGTACAGAACTGGATTAAAATCTGGATCTTGACTTCTTGTGTTCACTTGCCCTGGTGCATTGGACACACAAACTTAATTAAGGGGCAACACAATTTCAGACACATGTAAATGTCCTGAGGGCCTGTGTTGTACCTGCTTTCTAGATGTCTTAAAAGTCTAATGGCATTCTAAGTAAAATGTCACTAGACAGCATTTTGCACAATTGAACCCTGTCCTACACCCCCTCTACTCATGCATGAACCTCTATGTTCTCAGAAACTCATTGCGCAAATTCAGTCTTGGTATACTTTTAAGAACATAAAATTCAACCAAGCATTTAAATTATAAGAGGAAAACCTTTTTCTTCTAAATATGCTTTGGGCATTCACTAATAAGTGTTGTATATGATATTAGTCTCTTGTGCCAGAAAGAATCAGAGTACACTGGTGAGTTCAGTCTTTTACATTTCTCTTTGATTGGCTAAATATGCCATGTAAGCCCACACAACTCAGTATGGTTCTTGCTAGCTTCCAAAAAAACCGGAAAACTTCACTGAATACAAATTGCCCTCGTGCAGATAAGAAAGTACACCCTAATTTAGAATTTACACTTGTGAAAGAAGAAGAAAACTGTATTCAGCAACGGAAATAAAGTATGAAAGTGAAGCTATGTTTTAACAACTGGAAATAGAGCTCTTGAAAAACTGTACAATTAAAAGAAATTGTGAATCTAATTTTCAGCACAAATACCAGGGAGGACCCTTCATCCTTTGGCATTGAACCTCCTCCCCTAGTACAAAAAAAGCGCATATACATATTTTAAAAGGGTTGCCTTAGATTATTGTTAAGAACCTTAGAATAAGAACTGGGGACAAGAAAGAACCCTTCAATTTTCACATGCCTTGCATTAATCAATGAAACTCCAGGTAACATGCTATTATGAGGTAAAAACATACTCTCATTGCCAAAGGCAAGTAATTACCACTGGGTTTGTAGCTTGTGTTTAAAATATGTAATTATCTCTCCAATCCTCTACACAAACGTGTTTCATCGTATTTTAAAGGTTTTTAATGAACGTTTACTGATATATATAAAATCCAACAACTACCAAAATGATTCAGTAAACAAATTTGGTTTTGTTTGTATGTTGAGAAACTTTAATCTAAAAAAGAAAAGAAAACTTCTAACTGTTCTTTCATTAAGTGTAAGATCTTAGAAATTTTCTGATATTTTCCTGATATGTGCACCAAGCATATACACTTGTACTAAATGCAAGATGAGCCTTCAGGGTCCACATGTTATAGGTAAGCATTTCAGGAATTTCTCTGTAGACAGGAAAAGTTGTTCTCATGCAGTATAAAGCATGAGTTATCAAAAAAATTAAATAAATGCAACTTGAAGTTTATGCTTAAGAAAGTTAAGTAAGCCCCAAGATTTAAAGATTTTACCTTTTCTGGTATATTGTTTCTTAGGCTGGCTAGCAAAAACACAAAGCAGAAATCTCACAAATCATAAAACACTAACCTTATAAGACATACAAAGTCATATTTTGACCAAGAAGACTGAAATTAGTTTGAATGAAATGACGATTTTTCAATATGCATTCAAGACCTATTTCTAAACTGATTATTGAATTGTCTAGTAAAATCTCCATTGTCATGATCATCATATTACTACTGGATAAAATTAAATTTGTGTTTATATCTAAACCTCTTTATTCACTGTATTGAACTAATTAAGCAGAATTTTTTGGAAATGTAAGTTTTGTTATATTTTTCTAGAATAATGACTTGCATTTGAAAGCAGGTTGTATTATCTTTAACAGTGCTGAATATTACTTTACTTTGTGTACAGTCCTAAAGAAATTTGTAAGATTGTTTTTGAAGAAAGATATTATTTGAAAAAAAAACAAGATAGGCAAAATCCTTTTGCTTTTGGAGAAATGTATAAACTTTACCACAGTTACGAGAATCAGGCAAGACCCTGTTTGCATGGCACATGAAAAGAGTATTATAACTTTATGCGCACAATGCTCAAAAGGGTGGAAACATTAGCAACGTATTTTATGAGAAAAATTAACTTTAAAAATGTGATATATTGAAATGATTACTATGAGAACTCATTAGTTATTTCAATTGAAGAACATATATGAATTTCATTTGTTCATTTTTGCAAATATATTTTGAATGGATTGGAGCACCTCAAAATATTCATTGCTTGAAAGTTATTTGTTACTCTAATGTACTTATCTTGTATTTTACATAAAAGATGGAATTATAATTTCAGTTTTCCTAGCTTAGAAACTAGCATATCTACTCATAGAACTGTTAATTAAATATTATGTTATTTTATGAGAGTTATTTTTTATAGTAATGCTCAAATGTCTAAATATTCATCAAAGAGTCTAAGGACTGTAGACATGAAAATAAAAATTAAAATTAATGTGGTCACATTATGTATTACTCAGCATAGTGGCACACCTTGCAATTTTAACTGAGATACAAATGTTACAAAAGACCTCTAATTTTCTCCTTTTGCCTTCATCATCCCCAACCTGGGTTCAGAGTAATTTGGATACCAGCAATTTCCTCTGATTCCATATAGTATTTGGGGAACATTTGCAAATAGACCCAACATCACACGGAACAGGCTGGTCTTATAATACGTTTCAGTCTCACACATGCTGTGTGATGTAGAGTTTTATGAAGCTAGTGAGAGTTTTTTAACAAACAGACAATGAAGATTTTACATTACAAGCACTCAAGCCAGAATGCTACAGGGGACTTCTGTGCAAATGAAACCTGGTTGTTCTTATACTCACTTTTGAAATTTGAGTCTCATTCTGTTTAAAAACTTGCGTGATGGTGGCAACTTTTCCCATTTGAAGCCAAGCTGTTGTTGCATATCCCGAGCAAATGACCAAACTGTGGAGGAAGACTGAGCTGAAATCCCAGTTATATGTCTTAGATTTTCCTTGTAATCTCTAAGCCCATCTCTCTGTGTTCCAAATCCCCCTTTCTAATCTACATTGTTTACCAAATTGTGCTTTGTATGAACAAGAAGTGGTCATACATGATATTTTTTTCTAAATTTGCTAAGTAACTTAAGACTGTTTTCCT
This sequence comes from Tapera naevia, assembly GCA_033556795.1. Taxonomy (NCBI): domain Eukaryota; kingdom Metazoa; phylum Chordata; class Aves; order Cuculiformes; family Neomorphidae; genus Tapera; species Tapera naevia. The sequence goes on along the minus strand of JAUMJJ010000079.1, from coordinate 4,819,907 downwards.
AATCATAAGCATGTTTTGAATGACTTAAGTTTCAGAACTGCTAGAAGACAAGTCTATTTCAAATACATCCAGGTACATGCAGAAAATTGCAGCCTTCTCTAAATCACTAAACCCTTGGAACCACTTGAAGATAGCAGTATTTTGGCAATAGTAATGAACAGCCGGTAGGAAAATATGAAGTAGACAGACAGGTTATGCTAATGGAAAGTGAATGAGATTCTAAAATAAGACTTCGCAAACTTGAAATTAAAGGGTGGTTAAGTGTTTAAACCAATACTGTAGGTAACTACCAATATTTTAGTTGAGAAAAAAAAAATCCTTAAAAACCCGACAGTTTTACAAAGAACAATGGTAAATGCGTACAACTTATACTCAATAACACTTAAGTACATCCTCTATTGTTTAGAAATAACACTTTACAGTCTTTCCTTCTGATATGGAAACAAATGGCAGTGCAAACAGTACTCCATCATTTTTTCTCTCACTCAAAGTCTCAAATGATTATCAACTTTGCTTTTAATCATATTCTTACTGTGTAGGACTAATTGTCAAATATACACTTAATATTTTATGAACAATTAAGTAATTGTGAACTGTGTGCACATAATTTGAATGTTATATAAAGACAATACAGGATGGAAAATTTGTGGATGGGGCTTGTTATATATTGAACGTATCATCCAGAACTGGAGCTCAATAGTATAGTTCCTCTACTTATTTGCATGCAAAAATATATGTCGTGGTAAAAATATTATGTAAATAAATTTTTAAGCAACACACTGTCCTACTAGAAATTGTAGATGCCAGTATTGTGCAGTCCAGCAGCACTGCAAGAGAACAGCCCAGGACAGACATATTTATGGAACCCTAGAACTGTGGTCAAGTTGGAAGGAAAACTACCTGAAATGCTTTCTCTTCTGTTCTGAGAGACAGTCAACACTATTGCATACATTCCCCATCAGAGGAAAGGATTACCATGTGTAACGGACATTGATTCACTGTGTGTGACAGGGCTATACTTTGATAAGATTTAATTCCGTTTTTACTGTGGTGATTCATTTCACTTTGGGAATGAAGTACAACTGAGGTTAGGAGATTCACAAGCTCAGAAATCCTACATAGAATGACTTTCCATTTTAGGTCCTCATCATTTTCTCCCTGGAACAAATTTCACTCTGCCACAGCAAATGAAGTGATTCGCAGTACAATTCTTGTTTAACTCTGTCCCTCCTTCCTTACTGTCTCTCCCACCACTGAAAGCATCCACCTTTGTGGAGGTATTGTAAGTTCACAGCCTCTCCGGAGGGGTTCCTCTTTAAGACAAGGCATGCACAGGGTGGATATGGGAGCCAGGAGAAAAATCAGTACAGCGGTTGCCATTTCTGAGTGATCCCTTTTCCTTTTTCTCTTTTGCTACATGCAAGTCTACTGAAATTACAATCAAAACTTATTGTGCATGAAATTCACTTACAGCATATTAGGTCCCCAACTGGGCGTGCAACTAGATTCTTTGCCTGCACACCCTATGGAAAAAAGCCTCAGGTCTGAGGGAGATTTTATTTATTTTTGATGACTTCCAACAACAAAAGGTTGTGTCTCTTACAGTGGTGGATGATAGCAAGTTGCCCTCCATCACTATCAGTCTTCTCTGGCCTTGTGCTCCAGTTTCTGCCCAGCTGCTGCAGCTGACATTCTGGGGAAAAGTATGGAAGCTCTGACATCTCCTTGTCTTTTTTAGTGTTGAAAAATGGTTCAGAGTTTTTAGTGCGGTCTCCCTGAGGTCCCCTGTGCACCATGGTTGCAGGTTTACATTCCTTTTTATAAGCACTCCTCCCAAAGTGCCTTTAGGGCTATAAGCTGTGTTACAACGTACAGCATGGAAATGATGGAAACAGGAAATGCATTTTTAATTTTGCTACTTATTCTCTGCTTATTAACATGATACTAATTTGTTGAAACATCATATCCACATGCATGTAAATTCTTCCCTGTTTATCACAGTTCTGAACAACGGTTCAGACCTTGTAGAGTGCTATCTTTCTTCAGAGGGGGTCTTCAGATTTTGTACATTTTCTTTTGTCTCATGTAACGTTCTGCAGGCTGGCAATAGAAGAAAGAGCTGCCAATTGGAAAGAATGACAAGAAGAGGGGGAAAAGCCACATTCATTTAAGAGAAATCCTAGATGAGAGAACAAAGGGATAGGGAGAGAGACGCATTTCACAAAGCTGTCTGGATGTGTTCAGCAGAAATGACTGAACACACAAGGAAGGATATGTTGCGTTGAGTTTTGAGAAGTGTTGTGTGCTGGAACGATGTCCTGATAGCAATTCCTACCTGATCTCTCTAAAGTCTTCCTAATGACTGGCATAAGCCCATTTGCATCTGCTCTGCTCTGCCTGAGAGCATTCAGGCTGTGCTGCTGCTCTGAACAGATGCGAGCATAAACAGAAAACCTGCAGAAAACCAGGTGGTGAAAATGCATATGCAACACTGCAGAAATAATGTCCTGACGGATTATTACCATGCATTTCTGAAAATACGGACTTGGTCTGAATCAAAAAAGAAATCCCATTGAAGTAGAATTACTCAAATCTAAATAATTATGATGAATATGACAAATATTTGTGGTGATTTCAACATGTTAAAACATATTGCATATTGGCTTCTCTCCAATTAACGCCACGTTCCCAGAAGTCACTTAAAAGATTATTGTTCTCTGAATGTCTCTCTTTTTATTATGAGGTTTCTTTCCATAGCCTTTGCTACCTAAAAGTCAAGCACGTGTTTTAAGCAAATCCTCAGTTGAGGTCTTATCGGTCCTATTAAGTTGGTAAAGATAGAGACGCTTAATCTCACCTATTTCACAGAGTGTTCTTGAATGGTTAGACTGTAACAGATGCCAGATTTTCAGATGGTAAAATTGGAAGAAAATACTACTTTTATTTTGCATTATCTTTAATCTGTTGGTGGTTTTTTGTTTGTTTTGTTCTGTGGGGTATTTTGGTGATTTAGTCCTTTCTGGGGTAGCTACTCTTCTCTGCAAACACAGTATTTGAGATGATAATGCTGAATATCTAAACAAAATAATAAACTTGTTCCAAAGAAGAGAGAACTTGCCAGGGAAAGGAAAAGTTGATGTACATCACTGCATTGCACTTTCTCTGTTCTCTTGGTCCACTTGCCTATCCACAGAATGACAGAAACACAGAATGGCTGGGGTAGGAAGGCACCTCTGAAGGTTATTTAGTCTGCCCTCCCATCTCAAAGTAGTTTTAAAAGGAGCAGGTTGTTCAGTTTCTAGTCCTATTGGATTTTGAATATCTTCAGCGTTTATGAAGAAAAGAAACACTTTCTTCAAGGATATATACATTACTGAAAGGCCATCTGTGTTGACAACAACCAAATTGTTCCTGCTGACCCTTTTGACACAGTGAAATTATCTGTTGTTTTCCACACTACCTTTATGTTGGGCAGAACCTTCATTTAACATTGCATTCAGTGACAGCAGCACACTTAAACTGTTCTTAATTAATATATCACACATTGAGCAAATCTTTGCCTATCAGCTGCAGCTCCCTGCTGTGTTGTGTTTTGATTTTGGAATTCATTTAGTGCTTAGTTCTAAAAGATATTACAGCATCCAAAGCAAAACTAGATTTTATTTAACAGCATTTATGATAACTTTCAAAAGCTGTATGAAAAATTAAGAGATACATCTCATTTATCCAAGCACGAGGGAAAGAAATTATATTAATTTCATATTGTAAGTAATACCAGATATAACTTAGGAAAGAATGATTTGTGTGTGTGTATGCGCATGCATATTCTCACGTGATGAAATTTGATTTACATAATGTCCACACCACGAAATATAACTTATACCAATTTATATTTAAAAATTACTTATTCTGCTTTAGAGTAGGTTTACTAATAAAATAAGGCTACAAATATTACAGCACTATAATGAAAGCCTAACAAATATAAGGACATGATGCCCTTATTCATGAAAACCGATTAGAAACCTCCTTACTGGTATCAGCCCCAGGGTGTCCCAGATAATTCATAAGAGATATCATACGAAGTTTTTATTTTGTTTAAACGAATAGTTGGATCCAAATGTGCATTGCTGCAATTTTTTTTTAAGAAGCATTATCAGCAAATTAAAATTTAATTTATAAACTTGCTGAAATCAGTTGTTGCATTTCACTTTGGTAGAAGGCACACCAAAGCATCACACATTTTGGAGGGGAATGGAGTGGCATGGCAGGAGGGTTGGGTTTTCCAATCCAGTCCCGGATATGAAGAAATGTTCATATATTCATCTTAAGGAGAAATTAATTTTCATGTCTGCCTTCCGGAAGCCCTTTCTTCAACAGTCCATCTGATCATGACATACTTCAGACAATCCCTGCGAAATTGTAAAATGTCATAAATATACCTAGACATATAGAAGGGGCAGTACTCCCTCAACGTGACTTCTAAAATAGATGTGAGTGTTTACTGTGGTACTATTTAATCAGTAGTACCATATGAATTGGAATACAGCTTACAATTTTCTCAGTAAGACTGCTCTTTGTTCCTTTCAAAAATCTTTTCAGTTACTTCAAGATTCATCTTAGCAATCCAAGGAGTAGTTTTCTGCTTGATGGGGCTTCCTGTGTTGCCAAGAGAGAAACACATATATAGTAAACAAACCACCTTCTTTACTTTAGGCAGTAAATTTGCCTGAAGAGATATCTTGCATCTTAAAGGAGTCTTATGCCAGACATCTAACTTTTAGATGTCAAAAAACAGCCGATATGAATCATAACACTAAAATATGAAATAGATTAGCAAAAGAAATATTACACTTCTTTCTTATTGATCACGATCACACAATTTGATCAATACAGAAAAGATGCACATTTTTTTTCAAGCTATGTCTTTAAGCAGAGCCAGTATTCCATAAATTACATGTAATAACCACAACTGAATTTAAAAATGACATCTAAGGTTACATTCCCCCCGAACTTGCTCTGCAGATAAGCACTCTAGTCTGTATGGGCATCACAGCACAGGTCATATAAGGATTTTTGCTCCAAGGCAATGGTGACTAGGTCTTGATTATTCTTGTCAGATGTTTGTCTAAGCAGTTCCCAAGGATCACCAGTGACAAAGCCTCAACTGATTCCCCAGGCTGATCTGTTCCTTTGCTCCACTACACTTATCATCAGAAAACTTTTGCTATTATCTAATCAAAATCTTCATGTTAATTCAAAACAATTACTTATTGTACTGTCCACCACTGGCACAGTTAATTCTTCTATCTTGCCTTTTATGTGTTTGAACAACTTTGCATGCCTCTTTATTATTCTTTAATTTAAATGATCTTTCAGCCTTTCTTTGAAGATTATGATTTTCTAACTTCTTTGTTGCTCTCCTAAGGAGAGCTCAGCTGGTTCAAGTCTTACTTAAGGTATGATGCTTGAAACTAGGGAGAGATAAGTGAGTCCTTGTTAGTGATAATCAGAGAGAGGGATTACTTTAAGTGTTTTGCACACTACATTTATTTTATGTTTCCATATAATGCCAACTCATGTTCTCAACCTGTATAAGGAGACTGAAAATTTGAAGATTATAATGCTGATGAAGCTGAAGCGATGCAAAAAGTGGTCTCATTTTTCTAAGACCCTTCACTTCTGTAGTATCAGGAGCTCTCTAGGAGCTAATGTAGATATCATTAGCTGATATAAAAAAAAAATACAGCCATGGAACTGCCATTTCAGAAACAAGTTTGAGATTTAGACACAGTTGAATATCTGTTCTTTGGTTGTGCTTACTTGATAATGAAGCCAAATCTAGGTGGTTTTTTTCCCTCATAGAGCAGATGAGTCCTAAGTCTTAGTAATTCCAGCATCTCCTGACTATTCTGATTGGTGTCTTGAATAGTGACCTGGGCTCACTTCCTAAATAGATGTGTACTGCTGTAATGACTACTGCAGAGGTTAGCTGCCAGGCAAGCTTAGGTTTATTATCTGTTACAGTGGCAGTAACACGAATCAGGATCTGAATGTGATGAAGTGTTTATATATGAAGTATATATGGTTAATCTGAAAAAGTTAGGTGCCATACAACTGGGCATTTTGTCTGTCACTGTTTTTTGACAGTATTCTTTAACTTTGAAGTTTTATATTTGGGCTTACGAATGGTTAGAAAAAAAATTTTTAATTGGTTACAACAGCCTATTTTGTGTAGGTGATGGATTGGATCTTCAAAAACCTGCAGCTGGAATAGAACTTTAGAGCTGCTAATTGCATAAGGTAGAAAATAAAATAAATTAATAAGCTTCACTGCTCTTTGACAAAATTAATACTTTTTTTTTTTTTGTGAGTTCTCTGCCTTGTGACTAGCTCCCAAGGTAACTTCAATATAATTCAGAAATGACAATCTACCTTTGAATATGATTAGTAGTGGATCTTCATGACATCTCACTGTACACGTGGTTGCCAGGGCTCTTCTCTTTTAAACCAATACTCTATCTAGATTAGTCCACTAAATTCAGCCTACTTAATAAATACAATACTTGAAGTTAAAGTTTGCTTTACGTTGTGCAGGAGGATACTGAGATTGCATTTAATCAAGACCAGTTTGTGTTGCAGTTATAATCTACTATGTAATTTTCTCATGAACCTGTTTTCTTAAAGAAAATGAGAATTTCTATAACTAAATGTTATTTTCCTATTTAGATAAATTATTAAAAATTACCTTGAATTTAATTTATGTTTGGAGATCTCTGCAACCCACTGATGTTCTGATGCAACTTTTGTACAATTTTGCTCTGACAATGTGCATTTTGTAGAGTTTCATCTGGCAGCCAGAGGTTTTTCAACACTCAGCAAGATTCGATCTCAGTGGAACATCAGTGCTGTAAGATTAGAGTAGTGGAAATGCATCTTTTCCAACTCATTAACAGAGTTCAGAAGGTTTCAACTGAGAGTCCTTGTCAGTATTATAAAGTCTGGAATTGTTATAATGTTCATTTTCTGCAGGCTCTGTCTGCTGATGACAGAACTCTTTTTTTAAGCTTGAAAGAAAGAAAAATTTAAATAAAGTATCACAGTATCACAGTATCACAGTATCACAAGCTTGGAAAGGACCTCTGAGATCATCAAGTCCAACCTATAACCCAACACTAACACCAACACCAACACTAACACCAACCCATCATCTAAATCATGGCACTCAGTGCCTCATCCAGTCTCCCCTTAAACACCTCCAGGGTCTGCGACTCCACCACCTCCCTGCGCAGCGCATTCCAATAACCAATCACCCTTTCAGTGAAGAACTTTTTCCTAACATCAAGCCTAAACTTTCCCTGATGAAGCTTGAGTCCATGCCCTCTAGTTCTGTCACTTGCTTACGACCTTGCTTACGTCCCCTTAAACAAAATAAAAAATAATAAAACAAAATAAATAATGTGTGAAGGCAAGCATAGCAATTTAGAGCATACATTTTAGACTTAACTTAAGAAGAGGAACGCTGCTGTGCAAGTGGAGTTATTCTGTGTTCCAGGGACTTCGGACACTTTGCACAAGCAATGTAGAAGCAGTCTGTCCATGAGTGTATACTATTGCTTCTGTGCAGTGGGTAAAAGGAAATCTTCATCAGATCCTCTGTTTCTGAACTTACAAATGATGACAGCAATTATTTTTAATAATGGATCTTTTTATAATATGTCATTAATATGGTAAATATAATGCCAATTTTTCCTTTTTCTTCAAAGGAAATATCTTAGAGGGAGAATTCAGATTTTATATTCCAGAGATGTCAATCTTGAAAATACAAAAAAAAAAAAAGTTAAAATGTGTGATACAAAAATCTTTCCTGTTGTTTTCTTGTAAAAACTGCTAAAACCTAAAAACTACTGTCAGCTTGCAAATAGCTTGTATAAAAAGAAAAATAAGGAAAGGAAAGCTTTCTACTCTAATGAAAGGCAATGATTTTATTTGACATCTACATAGAGTCAGAAACCAGTCTAATTGCTGTCCTCCTGTTGCTTCTCATTGTAAAGAACCCAGACGAGTTGGTGTGTAGTCTTAAGTGAAGCTCTGAAGTCAGGGATCTTGTATGAAGTTTTGAAGGACTCAGAAAACGTTCTGGTTCTGGAAGGTGAATGTTGGGACGTCGCTGAGAACGGCAGGCTGGCAGGAAAGCTGTGCTGCATGGCAGGGTTGGATGCCTCCGAATTTGTGCAGGGGCAGAGTCTCCTTGGGGTGGACCACATCTGGTCATGCTTTCTGTTTTCTGCATGACTGAACTCACTTTCCCTTCTTCCCTACAGATAAAACAGGCCTGCAGTGTGCGATCTGGTGACATCAGGTGACTTCTTGCCTTTGAAGTTTATGCACTGAAGCAAGAGAAAGAACGTGAAGATGCTTACTGTCACATGTTGGTCTGTAACTTGGTGCTTCAGTTTGACTGCATGAAACGTGACTTACTGTTCCTCCAAATAATATTGTTGCAAAGAGTAATGTGCCCAGGTAGACAGAGAGAGGTTCTGGTTTGTAGTTGTCTTTCTATTATTATTATTTCTAAGGAATCTTAAACTAATTTTCACTCAGGGTTATCTGGGACATTTGTAAGTAGTACTCAGACTGTACTAATTGCAACTAAAAAACCCAAAATAATTGATATTCAAGAATCGAAGGAAATAAAATAATGCATTCCTGTTCAAGATATCTTTCTAGTTTTGTCTTTCTCCTGGAGGAAGATACTGAAGAGAAAATAGCAGGTCTCTCTTTCTATGTGAGCTGAAATACTGGCATCTTTCTCTTATAAAGTGTTCCTTTAGCTTTCAGGGATATGGTAGTCATGGCAGGTAATCTTCCCTTTTATCCTTCAGTGGCCTGTGACTAACTTATGCGTCCTGGAGTGATGCCTTATTTTTGCTATCAATCACAGATGGTGATGGCAGACGGAGTCAGTTTTCAACAGCACTGCTATATTAACATTTACCATAGATTAGCATAAACGTAGTGTATTGAAAATTTTACTACTTTATAGGCCTTGAAGTGAAAGGGAGCCTTTTCTGCAGACTGCTTCTACCACTCGTTTCCCGAGAGATCCTAACTCTGTGAGATAAAATTAAAGTCTAAGCTCTCTAGTGACACTGGCGACTCAAGCTGTGGTATAACAACCTGTTGGTTTTTTTTGCTGACCTACCATCAGAACAATACTTAATGTTTTTTACTGTAGGGCTGAACTCTGACATAAGGCTCAAAACAGTGTATGTAGGTATAACTGCAAAATTGAAAGTGTGGTAAATGAAAGGCTAGTTGCACTGTGGTTGAATGCCCTCTAGCTGATGAATTTGTCGATTTCATTTCGTGTTCACACCAGCCTCTCCCTGTGGAGACTTAAATTTGCACCTTCCAGGATGACTTAACTACAATGTTTTCTTGTATTGTGGGTGCAACATCTTTTGCTGGCTCTCTTTCACCTTGTAGAGGCCAAATATTCTCTAAGACAATTGAAAAAAGACAAATACAACTTGGTTAAGATACATTTCTGAGAAAAGTGAAATCTCGATTCCAGATCCTTCTCTGAATAAAAACACAGATTTAAGATTTGTCATCTTCCAGAAAAGTGCTTTAATTCTGAGTAATTTTCTTTCTCACTAGTACAATGAATATTTAAGTAGTCCATGCAAAATGGAACAGAATCAGTGGGAGAGATGGTGAACAAACCTTACAGTGTTGTAGCTAGGTCATATTTCAGGAGTCATGGCTTCAGATCATTGCAGGAAAAAGAAAAAATTACATCTGCCTTCTACAATTTGGGCAAATATGTTTTTGTTTCCTTAGGGTTTTTTCCCTCACCCTCACCAAGTGCTACCAAAATAAAACATTTGAAATAAAAGGAAACAAATCACTTTGGATCTTTTAAAGTTAATTATCGGGACATTCAAAAACTTCTAATGTGAAATTCAATATAAATTTGCAACTAATTTAGCTATTATGAAATTGTTGGATTGGGGTTTTTTTTGCATATAATTAATATGCTTTGAAGCAAAAAAGATACACTCTAACCAAAAAAACTGCTCAGGTCTCATAGAAAAATGCAACATGCACTCTCTTGCCACTGCTACGGAAGAGAAGTTTTATCTCCATGCACCCGAGGAACAAAATCGAAGCAGTGGGTTGGTCGCTGTGGCTTCCTGAAGCTATACAGTGTTTCATGAGCTATTAGATCATACACGGAAAGATGAGTTTTGTAACACTTGGACAAGGCAGCTCAGGTAATCTTTCCAAAAGGGCCTGCAAGGATGAAGCATCTTGAGCTTCCTAGGCAGGTTAAGCTGACATAAGGCTGCATTGAGGCTGAATATGGAGTCTTATCCTCTTCTGGTCCTGGCAGGGTGTTCTTACCCCGTTTCTCACTCTGATGCTAGTCATCCCACAGAAGTTTAATAAGACTGACTCACTGGTTTGAGAGAAAACAGGCATTTTCATTTTTATTCTTTTGTGCTTTTTTCCTCTGGGCTAGTTCCATGTTGGTTTGCTAGTCTCATCCATTCCGTGGCTGTGTAATTCCTAGAACCTTTTGGCAGATTTACTGTCTTACGCTGACTTCAGCCAGACAAAAGATTAGAAGGGGTAAATAAAAGGAAAGTCCTATTTGAGAAATGAATGGATGCTAAGAATGGACAGTTGATGCTGGGAGAATTGCACAGTGAGGTGTGGGCACAGTTATCGTTTGCTCCATGCATCTGTCGTCTGTGAAGATCACCAAAGTTGGCATCAAATCCCCTTACTTTTGTTGTAATGATGTGACGTGTTGTATTTGTATAAAACTCTAGTCAGACTAAAAATAGACACTGTTATCCTTTCTTAGCTACAAGTCAGGGTGTTTGTTTAAAAGTTCTGCCTGAGAATCTCTTATTTAAAAAATGTGGAAACACAGTCTTCAGACCCCTGGGAAAAGATGACAAATAAGTTTTCTTTTAACATCCCTATTCACCATAGTGGAGTCATTCAGGCATTTTCTTCATAGCAGGTAGGTCCTACAGGAGCACCTATAAAAGAGTCACATTTACTTTATAACCTTGCATAATTAATGAGATTCATTACAATGCTTCTATTAGGATTCATAGTTTTTGCAGCTGAGGTATCATTAGAAGCATAAATGTAATGTTTCAGTGTCTCTGTCCACACATTTTTAGAGCTTAATCTATGATGAACAATACTAGATGTATAATATTGGTATTTCTTCAATTATTCAATGTATTGTTTTTCCCATTCATCCAGTACTTTTTGTACTCTAGCATTATACCTAAACAATAATAACGGTTGCTACGGTATTGTTCTTGCTCACAGAAGAACATTGTCAACCATATACTATATTTTTAATCTTCTCAGCTATTAAAGAGAAAACATCTCCTCCTTGTTTTGGTGTCTACAAATATATTATGTCTTAATGGATATTGTTAATTTGATTTTCAGGGCTAGAATGGTTTCAGAACTGATGAATATATTTGCATTAAAAGTCAGTCTTGTGCCTGTCATGGATGGGCTATGTTCATTATTAAAACAACGAGTTCTGGAGGAATCACTCAGTGTTAAAGGATCTCTCCCTGTATGCTTTCTGCTGTGCTTATTTGTTATTTGTATTCTGGTGGCAGGCACAACAAGCTGGATGCTTGCTACACATTTAGGATGAGTCTATATCTGTAAAGAACAGAGCACACAATCAGACTCTTACTTCCTTCGCACAGATGACTGCCAGCATTCAGACAGTCATTTTGGAGTCAAGGTTTTGGTTTAAAATACCAAACCAACAAAATCTTCTTTGAAAGAGAAGACAATAAACATATTCCACAAATATTAGATTTCAGGAACAAATATCTCCAGTTTTTGCTGGGTCTTCTTATGTTCTTGTTGAAGGCTACATTTTGCAGAAAAGGTAAGTGTAACAATAAAATCTTAGAGAAGTTTATGCCTTCTTGCTATGGTAAGTATCTGTTTTCAACTTATTCAATAATAAAATAGGTCTTCATCTAAAATACCAAAATAGCTTACATACTTTTAAACTTCATACACCAGATTATAAAGGCAATGGGAACGTGAACAGAAGGGATTTACTAGTTACTAAAGCTTGGGGCCAGAACGAACTGTTAGGTATATGAGCTTAAATCTGGAGTTACGTTCTCAAAAGCAATCAGATTACTCTGGATTTATTCTTGGCTACCTACCTGACATAAACATCTGGCCTAGGACTTTTTTCTGCAAGTGCATTTTTGTAATTAGTACGATCAATAAAAAGAAACATCAAAAAACGAAAATTTCAGGCTGTCCAGGTTTTGATAAATATCTTAAATGACTGTGAATCTCTCTATAAGGCATTCTTTATTTTGGATTGAAGGAGACACAGAACCATGGCAGACTCCAGTCTGCATTTAACTTTCTTTCAGGTTATAGCATAAACGTTGAAAGCGTAATTTAAAATAATGTGTACTGTTGAAATGGAGCCTTCCACTGTCTTTCCCTACCAAGACATTTTATATTATCTATATACACATGTGGAGCAGCTGTTGTACAAAGTTTAACACACAGAGAGGCTAGAGATGCATCTTTTTTATAGAAAGTCATTCTGTACGAATAGTTTTTACTGGACTAACCTAGTACTGTGCAACATCATGTCTGAAGTGATTTCTTTAATCCATAAAAATTTCCTTAATACATAAAAATAATTTCTTTAATACATAAAATAATACAGTAATTTCCTTGGTATATTTCCAGATCCTCTCTATGCAATCCTTCATATTGCACCATAACAAAAATCCCCACTGCTGGATTGTCATACAAACCAACTCATATTTGCATCTGCACTTTTAGTTACACAGAACCTTCACTTCCGCAAGCTGACGAATGTTTCCGTAGTCTCTTTGTTCTCCCTTCCTTTGACATTAGAATTTGTGTTCAATTCATCTCTGTTTCAGGAATTAACCACAGTCTTGCTACAGTTTTCTTCTGATTATTACTCGCTTCTGGTGGTACAGGCTGGTGGTGATGAGCTAGCGAAAAGAGGGTCAAGGGTAGTTAGGAAGGAATTCCAGGAGCTGGAATGGTCAATAGATAGGGCAGGAGCACAGGTGGTGTTCTGCTGGGTTCCTCCGGTGGCAGGGATGTATACAAATAGGAACAAGAGAATATATGCAGTTAATAAATGGCTTAGGGGCTGGTGCCGGCAGAGGAATTTTGGGTTCTTTGATCACGGGGAAACCTTTACAGCACCTGGCTTGCTTGACCCAGATGGGTCTCCTCTAACTCCAAAGGGTAAGAGGATTCTAGCCCAGGAGCTGGCAGGGCTTGTTGAGAGGGCTTTAAACTAGGCATGAAGGGGGAGGGGGGAGTTACTAGGCTCGCCAAAGATGTCCCCGTGGAGGATGAGCCATCCCAAAAGGGGTTGTCAGTAACCCAACTAAAGTGCATGTACACAAACGCACGCAGTATGGGAACAAACGGGAGGAGCTAGAAGACCTGGTCCAGCAGGAGAGCTATGATATAGTTGCTATCACGGAAACGTGTTGTAACGACTGTCATAACTGGAGTGCTGCCATGGAAGGCTACAGGCTCTTCAGGAGAGACAGGCATGAGAAGAGGGGTGGAGGGGTGGCCCTCTACACTAGGGAAATTCTAGATACTGTTGAAGTCGAGATTGGTGATGACCAGGTTGAGTGTCTATGGGTAAGAGTCAGAGTGGCAGTCAGGTCTGACCTCCTGGTTGGAGTGTGTTACAGACCGCCCGACCAGGAGGAGGATTTGGATCTTCTATTGTTTAAGCAGCTGGAGGCTGCCTCTAGATTGGCTGCCCTTGTTCTTTTAGGAGACTTTAATTTCCCAGATATCTGCTGGGAATTTAACACTGCAGAGAGGAGGCAGTCCAGGAGGTTCTTAGAGTGTATTGAGGACTGCTTTCGGTCACAGCTGGTGAGTGAGCCCACCAGGGGTGAGGCTCTTCTTGACCTGCTGTTTACGAACAAAGAAGGGCTGGTGGGTGATGTTACTGTCGGAGGCTGTCTAGGGTGTAGTGATCATGAGATAATTGAGTTCTCTCTAAACAATGTAATAAGAAAAGCCAGGAACAGAACATCGATGCTGGACTTCCGACGGGCAGATTTTGGATTGTTTAAGGAACTAGTCAGGAAAGTACCCTGGGAAATAACTCTTAGTGGCAAGGGGGTCCAGGAAGCTTGGATACACTTCAAGAATGAAATCTTGAAGGCGCAGGAGCGGGCTGTCCCCATGTGTTGTAAGAAGAGTCGTAGGGGCAGATGGCCGGCCTGGATGAGTAGGGAACTTCTGAAGGAACTAAGTAAGAAAAAGAGGATGTATCGTCGATGGAAAGAAGGGGACGTAAGCCACGTCATGTTCAAAGATATTGTTAAGTCATGTAGGAGGAAAATCAGGGAAGCAAAAGCCCATCTGGAGCTCAAATTGGCCACTTCTGTTAAGGACAATAAGAAGAGTTTTTATAAATATATCAATGGTAGAAAGAAGGGCGACAGCGACCTCCACTCCTTGTTGGATGTGGAGGGAAATATAGTAACCAGAGATGCAGAGAAGGCTGAGGTACTTAATGCCTTCTTTGCCTCAGTTTTCAACAGCAAGGATTTCAGCTCGCTTGACAGTTGGCCCTCTGAAGAGATTGATGGGGGCAGGGTGAAATATGGCCCTCCTGCAATCCATGAGGAGGAAGTTAGAGACCTGCTGAGCCGCTTGGACCCTCATAAGTCTATGGGGCCGGATGGGATCCATCCTAGGGTGTTGAGAGAGCTGGCGGATGAGCTTGCTAAGCTGCTCTCCATCATCTTTCAGCAGTCCTGGCTCACTGGAGAGGTCACGGAAGACTGGAAGTTGGCCAATGTGACGCCCATCCATAAGAAGGGCCGTAAGGATGATCCAGGTAATTACAGACCTGTCAGCCTGACCTCGGTCCCAGGTAAAATCATGGAGCAGATAATCCTGGGTGCAATCATGCGGCACTTGCAGAATGGCCAAGAGATCAGGCCCAGCCAGCATGGGTTTAGGAGGGGTAGGTCCTGCCTGACCAACCTGATCTCCTTATATGACCATGTGACTTGCCTGGTGGATGAGAGGAAGGCTGTGGATGTGGTATACCTGGACTTTAGCAAGGTCTTTGACACTGTCTCCCACAGTAGACTCCTAGGGAAGCTGGCAGCCCGTGGCTTAGATGGGAGCACTCTGTGCTGGGTTAGGAATTGGCTGGATGGCCAAGCCCAAAGAGTGGTGGTCAATGGTGTCTCATCCAGTTGGTTGCCGGTCACCAGTGGTGTCCCCTAGGGATCGGTGTTGGGTCCCGTCCTGTTTAATATCTTTATTGATGATCTGGATGAGGGGATTGAGTCCATCATCAGCAAATTTGCAGATGATACCAAGCTGGGAGGAAGGGTTGATCTGTTAGAGGATAGGATGGCCCTACAGAGGGACCTGGACAGACTGGAGAGATGGGCTGATTCTAATGGGATGATGTTTAATAAGTCCAAATGTCAGGTACTTCATTTTGGACACAACAATCCCATGCAGAGCTATAGACTGGGGGCAGAGTGGCTGGAGAGTAGTCAGGTAGAAAAGGACCTGGGAGTGCTGGTTGACAGGAAGCTCAACATGAGCCAGCAGTGTGCCCAGGTGGCCAAGAAGGCCAATGGCATTCTGGTCTGCATCAGGAATGGTGTAGTGAGCAGGACCAGAGAAGTTATTGTCCCCCTGTACTCGGCACTGGTCAGGCCTCATCTTGAATATTGTGTCCAGTTCTGGGCCCCCCAGTTTGGGAAAGATGCTAGGATACTGGAATGTGTTCAGAGGAGGGCAACGAAGATGGTGAAGGAGCTGGAGCACAAGCCCTATGAGGAGCGACTGAGGGAGTTGGGGCTGTTTAGTCTAAAGAAGAGGAGGCTCAGGGGAGACCTCATTGCTCTCTACAGCTACCTAAAAGGAGGTTGTAGTTGGGCAGGGATTGGTCTCTTCTCTCAGGTGACCAGTGACAGAACTAGAGGGCATGGGACTCAAGCTTCGTTAGGGAAAGTTTAGGCTTGATGTGAGGAAAAAGTTCTTCACTGAAAGGGTGATTGGCCATTGGATTGCGCTGCTCAGGGAGGTGGTGGAGTCGCTGATCCTGGAGGTGTTTAAGGGGAGATTGGATGAGGCACTGAGTGCCATGGTTTAGATGATGGTTGGTGTTAGTGTTGGTGTTAGTGTTAGGTTATAGGTTGGACTTGATGATCTCAGAGGTCCTTTCCAACCTTGTGATACTGTGATACTGTGATATTTTTTGTTTCTCATTCTTAATACAGAAAGAGGCGGGGGGGAGACAATCTTCCTCTTGTTTATACTTCACCATCAAGGAAGAAAGTTTTTAAAAATGTTTCTTATATGGGTGATACTTCCACACTATAGAAATTATCCACAGAAACTGATAATTCATAACATATCATGACAGAATATCTATTTGCAAACATTCCTACTAAATGCTGTATGCTTCTTGCATCTCTAAATGAGACAGCTCATAGTCCTTGAAGGTCTGATTCAGGTGACTCATCATAAATGGGTATTTAAGAGATGTTTGTAAATGACCAATTTAGGAACCTTTAGGAATCTTGTCAGGGAAATTGTTGTACTTCCTTGAGGACTGCTGAAAACATCATGGAAGGATGTAGAAAGGTAAGTGCCTCATTTCAAATGTACTTCAGAATAAAATTAAATAAAGACTAAAATGTTGGGTGATATCCAAAAGAAAGGAGGAGATAACGAGGAAAATAATTAAGAAAGAGTCTTCATATTTGGCTTTGGAAAGGAACCTGGAGACCACAATAAGAATAGCTTCAATTGAGCAAAAATATTGGAAACCAAGTTGGAAGGTAACTAGCTGAAGAAGCACATTCTGGGGCTTTTGTTGCAAGTGGTACACTACATGATTTTAGAGATTGGGAGAATAGCTGGAATGGAGCTAGACTTTGAGAAAGGAGTTAGAAAGGAATATGGAAACTAGGGAATTTCCTGAAATAAGTTTATGAATTTTTCTGAAAGAGAAAAAGGAATTATAAGACAGTGAGAGGCTGAGAATAAAAGCTGAACCTATGACTGGGGCAGAATAGAAGATTAAATATCTAGTGTAGAGCTGAAACATACTCAAAACTGCACAGCCCTGCCAAGAAATGTCTGAAACATGTGGTGTTCCTAGCAACTCAAGTTTAAGGAACATCTCCTTAGCTTTGAGTGTTTACACTAGAAAAATCAACTCTCAGGTTTATTGTTATCATAATGACAGAAGTTTTTAAGAGTCAGTGTTTCTGTTAAAGGTACAATAACAGAAAATCAATTAGCTCTGACAGCAGTCAGGTTGACAGTGGTACCCAAGAGAATACTATAGTCAAAAGGGAAACAATAACAACAGACATAGCAAGATTAATTCTTTTTCAAAGCATTAGAAAAATTTTTTCAATGGTACATACAATGAATCAGGAAGTCCTCAATATCTTGGATGTAAAAGCTAAGCATATAATATGCAATTGCCTGAATTTTTTAACAGTCTGTTCACAACAAGATGGATTAACGACTGGCAGAGAAACAAGCAACAGAGAAAAATAATTCAGAGAATTAAGGGATCAAAGTGATGTGGCTCTAGTTAGACAAACAAATAATTTAAAATTTGAAGAGGAAAAGGAGGATAAGAAACAAGGACAAACTCAAATATTTACTTGGAGCAAAACTAGCAAAATATGTTCTTTCTTTTCTTGTTCTTTTCTCTCCTCAACTGGTAACTCGATTGAAGGAGACTTGAAAGTTTAACTTACTTTAGGTTTCTAAGCCCAATCAAGGGTGCTATACAAGTTTGTTTCTATACATGTGATGACTGAATTGCAGTGTATGTGCAGGGCACCGGAAAGTGCAGTTGAAATATTATGCAGTTGAAATGTAGAATTATTGCATTCTAAAAAGTGAATTGCAAGAAGGAGTAATAATTGATCTTAGCACAGAACAGATTGCCATCAAGTTTACTTTTTGACAGGGGGCCTGTAAATGGCATTGCAGTTAAAAAGCCCTATGATTTCTTTGTGCTCTGCTTTCAGATAATTTGGAATTCGTGTAGGGAAGAGACAGGTAGATGCTTAAGTATGAGCTGATATGGAGCCCACTGTATGTGTATATCACTTTCAACAGCAATGTGTCTTGTACAACTCATGCCCTCAAGTTTCTCTGCAGCTCTTCTGGACAACAGAGGAGAGTTTTCATCTTTGAGTTCTATCTGAATGCCTCTCATAGGTAAATGGCACTGGAGAGTCATATCTCTGTTTAGAGATATGCTTTCCTATCATCATTTCTTTTTACCATAAGTTTGAAACCTAAAAGAGTTGTACAGTACTGCTTTCATTCTGTGATATCAAGAGATTTTTAGGCAAATTGAATGCCTTTTAATTTTAAACTTTCAGTGTTTTGCAATGGACTTATTCTGTCAAGTGATCATCTCAACTGCAATGTGTTGGGGAGGGCTGGGTACTTTATGGGTGACCTGTTGTTCTTAGGGTCTAAGCCTTGAAACAAGTATCTTAACCTTGTTTTGTGCAAATGATGAGCTGCCTATGACTCCGAGTATTCACTGTTCACCAGAACAATCTCAGCGAGTCTGATTCCTGCCACTAAGTGTGCTGTGCTAAAAGAGATACCAAAATGTCCTAGAAGAACAAACCCTCAACTAAGTAGATAATTAATAACCCAAGTAGCAGGGCTTGGTGTTTCAGGGAAAAGACATTCAGAGAACAGACCAAAATGACTCCAAGTAAAGGAGTAAAGTCATCTCTCGGAATCATCTTCTATAAGGAACAATCAAAACATTGTCATCAAAAAGTCCTCTAAGCCTCTCAGAGGTGACAACAATGACCGGATAAGTGATGATGTTAAGAGAGTACCTGGTTCTCACCAGGATGCTGGAGCTAATAATATATACAAAACAGTTACAGAATTGCAGAATCACAGAATGGTAAGGTTTAGAGGGGACCTCTGGAGATTATCTAGTCCAACCCCCTGCTAATTTTTCCCCCACAATCCAGGAGAAGCAGTCAACGACCCGCTACAGCTTTGGACAGTACAGATGGGATCTACTCAGGAATACTGAAGCAGTTGAAGGAGAAGCTTGCCAAGCCACTCTCTATCATTTATCAGCAGTCCTGGTTAATAGGGCAGGTCCCAGACAATTGGAGGCTTGTCCGTGTGATGCCCATCTACAAGAAGGGCCAGAAGGAGGATTCAGGGAGCTACAAGACTGTCAACCTGACCTTGGAACCAGGGAAGATTAGGGAGTGGTTCATCTCGAGTGTTCTTACCAGGCAAGTGCAGGTCAGCCAGGCGATCAGACCCAGTCAGCACAGGTTCATGAAAGACAGGTATTGCTTTACCAACCTGAACCCTTTCAATGACAAGGTGACCTGCCTAGTGGATGAGCGGAAAACGTGGATGTTATCTACCTTGACTTCAGTAAATCCTCCCACAACATTATCTTAGAGAAGCTGGGGGCTCATGGCTTAGACAGATGTAGTCATTGCTGACTACATCAGCAATGGCTGATTGGCCAAGCCCAGAAAGTGGTGGTGAACCAAGTTAAATCCTATTGGTGACAAGTGGTGTTCCCCAGAGCTCAGTGTTGAGACCAGTTCTGTTCAATATCCTTATCAATATTCTGGATGAGGGGAACAAGTACTTCCTCAGTAAGTTTGCAGACGACAGCAAGCTGGGTGGGGGTTTTGATCTGCTTGAGGGTAGATCCCCTGTGCAGAGGGATCTGGACAGACTGGATCAGTGGGCCCAGGTCTATTGTATGAGATTCAACAAGGCCAAGTGCCGAGTCCTCCACTTGGTAACAGCCGCCTCATGCAATGCTACAGGCTGTTGGAAATGACATGCAGAATGAGTTGTTCCATGACCTTTCCAGCCATGGAGGTGAGGCTGATTGGCCTGTAGTTCCCTGGGTTCTCCTTGCCCTTTTTGGAGACTGGAGTGACATTGGCTTTTTTCCCCAGTCTTCAGACACCTCCCCAGTTCTCCATGATCTTTAAAGGATAATGGAGAGTGGCTTGACAATAACAACTGCCAGCTCTCTCAGCACACATGGTTTCATCCCACCAGGGCACATAGATATGTGGGTGTTCAGTTTGCCTAAATGATCTTTAACCAGATACTCCTGACCAAGGGACAATCTTTCTTTCTCCAGACTTTCTCTCTCTCATTTATGGATTGGGATTCCTGAGAGCCAACCTTAAAAGCAAAGATTGAAGCAAAGGCGGCATTCAGTAACTCCTCCTTCTCTGTATCCTCCATCACCAGGGCATCTACCTCATTCAGCTGCAGACCCACATTTTCCCTAGTCTTGCTTTTGCTACTGATATACTTGAAGAAACCCTTCTTATTGTCCTTGATGTCTCTTGCCAGATTTAATTCCGGGTGGGCCTTAGACTTCCTTGTTGCAACTCTACATGATCTGACAGATTTCCTGTATTCTTCCAGTAACGTTGGTCTCAGCTGTAGATTTGACAGTGATTATGAAATGTGACTTTGTTTCTGATAGGTATTTCTATGCTTAGGAATATTAATTCTTCTTTTACATTCTCCCTCAAATGCTATAAATAGCAAAGTACTTTTTTTTTCAGTTTAGGAAACAAATTTCTTCATAAAAGTGAGTTGAATTATGCTCTATGTTTTGATGGATTTTTGGAGGGTTGCTCTATGACATAATGGAGAGCTATTTGAATGTGAACATGATTTTTTCCAAGTTTGGGGGTATTTGGATCTCAGTTCCACATAACCGCTTAGTGAAACACTGAATGACAAAAAGTTACTAAAATCAGATTTTTTTTTTTTTTGCTAGAACCATCACAGAACAAATTACAAGTTATGAGTGGGAAGTAAGGAAGAGGGAAAAGAAAAGCATACTTATGATATCAGACCTCTGAAGAAAGTGAAGTGTTTCTGGCAGAGAAAGCGGAGGAAGCTTAGAGACAAATTAAAGTAAAAGAAAAAAAGAAAAGATGAGTATTGGATGTTAGTTTCTTTCTCAGTTTGCAGATAGAGGTTGTTAAAAAGATTGGTAATACTGATCACAAAGAATGAATTTCTCGGATACAAAGAGTGGCTTTGGTCCAAAAAATCAAATTGAAAATTAATTTATAGAATGCAGTAATACAGCAAGATAATTGCCAATATGTTCAGATGAGATAGCAGATAAGAGAAAATTATTCAGTAGGAAAATGACAATAGAATATAGAAAAACACTCTTAAAAAGTCACTATTTTTTATTGTCTACAGGAAATAAAACCATCATTTAAGAAATTTATCAGATTTTATAGCATAAGAATTAAATAATGGCTAGATAAGACCTCACATGAAGGCTTATTTAAAATCCTACTGCATAGATAAAAAGCCTAAATATATTACTGTCATTCACAAAGATACAAATTATTTGTCTCTAATTTCTGTCCAGATGACTTAAATTACCAATGTTTAGTGGTTTTAATAATATTTTTTTTCCTTGCAATACCTGGAAGCAGAAACATACGAGAAGACAGGAGCCTTGTAGCACTTTTACACCAGCAGGATAGTGCTGAGGCTACAATAGAGACTGGAGCTTAGGGTTGAAAAAGGAGAAGCAAATAAAGACCCTATCACTCCCTGCCACTGTAGAAGTACCTGTGACACCATAGTCAGGTGAAATTAAGACATTAAATCAAGCATTTACATAAGTGCTATGTGTATATGTTCCTTTTGTAGTCAACAGAGACTCAGCCAACATTCAGCAGAATGTCGAATTGAATCTTGCCCTGGCTGCTTAGCTTAGAACAGCCACTCAGTTGCTCAAACAGCATCAGTTGGGTAAGATATATTCAGGCCATAGAGACTAAGATTATGATTTTCCTATGAAAAGCCTATAATCCAAAACCAGTGGCACAATCCAAATGCACCACTTCTTCTCTTGTCACGTTAGACACTGCTTTATTTAATGTGTGTCAGGCTCTGACAGTTTCATTTATTCTGGACATGCAGGGTATTCATATGTAGAACTAGCCTTTGCACAGACTTTCTGGAATAATGTGGAATCATTCCACTCCAGGCATTGTAAGATTATTTGCCTTCTCTTTCTGACTCTAGAAGCTGTTGTCTACCATAGCTCTGGCTTTGTGGTTGTTCCTAAACAAACTATATTTTCTATTTTTTTCTTTTTTTCTGAAAGACTGTCTCCTTAATATACGATTACTAACTGTAGAAATCTACAGCTGGCAGCAGGTTTTTCAGGCACTAAAAATCCATACCCAATATGGTGCTGGGTACAAAGATACAGACAAAGCATGCAAGACAGACAAGGTGGATGTGGCAATTGTGTTTTCATCCCAAACAGAAAATGTGGGTTTTGAGCAGAAAACTAGATGAATATCATAGGTTCTATGTCTGTAAACAGAATATTCACAGGGAACATATTGCACTTATGCATTATACTTAGTTGGGAAGAATCATAGAATTGTTTGATTGGAAAAGACCTTTGAGATTATCAAGTCAAACTGTACCTGTCCTCTACTAAACCACATCCCTGAGCACCTCATCTACCCATCTTTTGAACACTTCCAGAGATGGTGAATCAGCTATTTCCCTGGGCAGTCTGTTACAATGTCTAATAATGCTTTCAGTGAAGAACTTTTTCCTGATGTCTAATCTGAACCTTCCCGGGTGCAACTTGAGTCCGTTTCCTCTCATCCTATCACTTTTTACTTGGGAGATCAACGCCCACCTTGCTACAACCAGTTGTAGACAGTGATAAGGTCTCCTCTCAGCCACCTTTTCTCCTGGCTAAACAATCCCAGTTCCCCCAGACCCTCCTCGTAAGACTTGGGCTCCAGACAATTCACCAACTCCATCGTCCTTCTCCGGACATGCTCCAGTGTCTCAATGTCCTTCTTGTAGTGAGAAGCCCAAAACTGAATACAGTATTTGAGGTGCAACCTTGCCAATGCTCAAGAGTTTCCATACAAACCAGTACGTATTGATTTTGACTAATTTTATGAACTACGTTGCATAAAGGTCGATTTTTTTGCCAAATAGAACATAAATTCAAATGTAACTAACTCTCTGTTTACTAGCTCAAGAACCTGGGGAGAGTCTTTTTAATTGTTTTGTATAGATTGCTTGGATACGTAATAAAACACTCAGGAATAACCATAGCTTCCCACTTCAATTGAAATTCATTTCAATTGAATTTCTTTCAATTGAATGAACAACAGTGAGTTTTTAAACAAAACTACTGGGCTTCTCATGCTTACAATATATATAAAAAAAATTCAGAGCCCTAGCATTAGTTCTGTTGACTGATAACAAGAAGTAAATGGAATTTTACACATAAAATGAGGTAGAATATGAAAAAAATAGCTTACTAAGACTGAAGTATTTACAAAAAGCTCTGGAACATTTAGTGGTGCAGGCATCAGCTGCCTGAAAAGCTCTTCTTGGTTTTGTTCCTTTCCAGTCTCTGCTTTAATCTGCACAGAGAACAACACTGCAGGAACTGTTTGTCTGTAAATAGTGTTTTGTTAGGATCATGCATGTTCATGCTTATACTGAGTCCAGCAAAGAGATGTGCCTGGAGTGGAGGGTTTTTCAGGGGTTCCGTATCAGTCTGAGCAGGTGCTTCATCAGTTTTCAGTAGCACTTGCTTGGTACTGTTTGATGTATTATGCTGGCAATAGTAGTACACCTTTGATTTTTTTTGCAAAAAGTCCTACAGGCTGTGGCCACATGACTTGTATGTTTAGACATTTTTCCTTTATATATCTTATGCTGTGTTCTAGTAGTGAAACTAATATGGCAAATCTCATTAAGAGATTGAGTAATTGAGAATGCAGCAATGAAAAATACACTTCCAATGTAATATAACTAGTTTATGATTTTAGATTCTGGATATTATCCAGAAAATCAGCTTGGCAACAGAGTAGAAAACTTGAATTCTCTGTTATTAAGGTTAATTCAAGATCATTTTTGTAACTTAGAAAAAAAAATTGTACTTGTACCTAAAACCATTGTTTTTTTGGATTTTTTTTTTTTTTTGTGGAAAACAGTAGTACTAGATTTTGTCAAATTTTTTCCTGTAAAATATCAGCTAATCTTCTGTGAGTACCACAGAATTTGTTGTCAATTCTTATTAAAAAATGATCCCTTTGTAGTATATAGAGCACTGACTTAAATACTGCTAGCACAGAATCTATACAAGGAAGCTGAGGTTCCACTATGCAGTCAATAATTCATAAACCTCACTGAATATAAAACTTAGGTCTTCAGAAGGAAGTGTATTGCTTTAAATTAACTTGCAGTAAATGCCACGAGATTAGTAATATCTTAATGAATACTTTTAAGCTATGATCTGAAAGGAAATCACTTTAACATAATCCCTCTAATACCCAATAAAAATGAGTAAATTATGTATTGATCATTAGGTCTGAATCTATATAAAAGGAATCAGTTTCTCTCTTACAATAGAGCAATCCATGAAACTGTTAATTTAAATGAAGGATGTTATGCTTCTTTGTAAGGAAAGTAAGTGAGAGGATAATTAGTACTTAGTGTTAAAGAGCACCCTCAATGCTACAAATGCTTGAATAGATGGCAAAAAATCCATAGTGACAGTTGAAAATACGATGAAGTAGCAATTAGAAGTTGGTTATCAACACAAAAAGTAGTGAAAATACTAAGCAAGGAGGTTCTCTTCTAGCATTTGCACATGAGACAGTGACAGTTATAGATGCATCACTTTTAACTAAATTCTTTCTTCCCACCAAAAAGTTCTTCTTGTCCAATACTGACTTAAATGATGACATACAACTATGAGTACTTGTTTAAGGAAAAAAAAAGGGGTATTTAACTTTCTAAAGCTAAAGAAGTCCATGTGGACAAGACACTATTATAATGCAGAGGAAAAGTTCTCAGTAACTTTTCCCTGGTAAATGAAATAACAAATTAAAATGTTAGTAGTAAGCACTGTTAGAGAATCGAGGTCCCATGGTAATCAAAAGGGTTCAAGTGGTACATCTGGAGCACTGTATCCAGTTCTGGGCTTCTCAGTACAACGAGGACATGTCCACAAGAAATGTGGATAAACAAAATTGACTGAAAGGTGGACTGAAATTTGATTTAACTACTGAGCTCAGGGTGTTGTGATCAGCAGCATGAAGCTGGGATGGAGGACAGTCACTAGAGCTGTACCAGAGGGTTTGAAACTTGCACCATTATTATTTAACATTGTCATTTATTATCTGAATGATGAGATCCTCACAAAATTCACTGATGGTACAAAAACTGGGAGGAGTAACAGGGTTCAGAGAGACCTCACCAGGCTGGAGAAATTGGCAAGAATGAACCTCATGAATTTCAAGCAAGGGAAATGCAAAGTCCTGGAGAAACACCAATACATGCAGAGGGCCACCCATTAGGAAAGCAGCTTGGTGGAAAAGGACCTGGGATTTCTGATGGGCAACAAGTCAAAGGTGTGAAGGCTTAGGGAGGGGCTTTCTTATCATTGTGAATAAATACCTGTTGGCAGACAGCAAAGAAGACAGAACCAGACTGTTCTCTGACAGGCCAAAATACAGGACAAGAGGTATAGGCCAGGTTTCTTGATAATTTATGTGTGGAATGTGTCCGTCATGGTTTTGTGCCAGTTGGCAGCTTTGATGCTACCTTGTGACCAAGTCAGAACAAACTGATTCTAGGAGAAAAAATAGCATAAAAAGAATGCCAGAAGTTGGCACTTCTTTAGGACAGCCAGTTAAAAAAAAAATCACTGTCTCAATGAGTTCTGCGTATTTTGAGTACTAAGCAATACTGTTTGTATTGGGAATATTGAGAAGATTATGCATCTTATGTGTGAACCTTTTTTATTGTTGTGTAATTTTCATAGGAATCAATTATGTCTTCATGATATTTTTTTGTTTTCAAAGAGTTTTATTGGGAAATGTCAAATAACAAAGTAAGAGGTAAATTAGCTGGATATCATTCAACCGTGTTTCTTACAAAGTTATGTTGAAGTTTATCAACAGTTTTAGACTTACTATTGTTATTGTTCACTTACATGATTCTGAAAATTTCCTTTAGGAAACAGTTGAGTGGAAAATAAGGCACGGAATCAATTTATTTTAATAACAGTCGTTTCCTAGAATTTACATACTTGGGTTAATACAGCAGGTTTTATTGTTGTTATTCTTTGCTATGGGCATTTAAAACTGCACTCTTTCTAAAGGTGTAGTAACTTGTAAAGAAAATAGGTTATAAAAAAAAGTGGCAGGCATTATTCTAAGTTACCTTAAAAATATTGTTATCAGGTGTGAAGGTCAGTGCAGAAAACTTCCTACGTTACAACACTGTTGGACTTGCCATCCAGAGGAACCTTAACAGGCTTGAGATGTGGGTCTGTGATAACCTCATGAAGTCCAACTAAGCCAAGTACAAGATCCTGAACCTGGGTCTGGGCAATGCCAAGCACAGTTACAGGCTGGGTGGAGAATGGATTGAGAGTAGACCTGAAAAGAAGGACTTGGCAGTGCTCGTGGATGAGAAACTCAACATGACACAGTAATGTGTTCTTGCAGCCCAGAAAGTTAATCGTATCCTGCTGGGCTGCACCAGGAGTATAACCAGCAGGTCGAGGGAGGTGATTCTGCCCCTCTACTGTGCTCTCATGAGACCTCACCAGTAGCACTGCGTTCAGTTCCAGAGTCCTCGAAACAGGAAAGACATGTTGGAACAATTAAACCTTAATGTAGGAATTTTCTAAACTTCGTGTCTAGAACAATTTGAACTCTGCCATTTGTATGCTTTTGAGGTTTATTGATCATGTGAAAAGTCACAAATAAGATGCAAAATGATGATCTGTTGTGTATGGTAAAGCAGCGTCCATCAAGTGAAAATGGCCAGCTTAGTGTCAAACAACACCTAATATGCTGATTTCTAAAACTAGCTAGGAATTAATGCCTTTAGAAAATATAATTCTAGAATTGTATTCTGAACAAATTTATTGAAAGAATTCCATGTATTCATACAGTAGAGATTAGTTCCTTCCATCTATATACCACTTCCAAGTAAATACATTTTTGTATGAAAAATGGTTCCTTTCTCTTAGAATTGTCTTATTGCATTTAACAGTCACAATGAATTAAATTTGTCTGTTCTGCAGTTTTCAGTCTGTGCTGTAGTGGTCTGCATTGACCATGTGCATCTGTATCCTTGAAAATTGCTTAAGTTTTCATAGTGCTTATTTAAAGTATTTCTTTCTTTTTGCCCGGTAAATTACTTCTAAGTATGCTGTTAAATGGTACCCTAATTGTTTAAGTAATTGATGTGTCAGAGAGGTTATTTATTATCAGGCTGTGCTGGAAAGTCATCTAGGAGCGAAGGATATATCCACAGCTTACACATATAATGTACTATGGAATAAAATATAAATTGTGTGTGTTTGGACTGTGTTTTGCATGTACTGAAACTTTGAATAAATTGCTTCATTATAAATTTCCTTCTTCATTCTTACTTGAAGCAGCACAATGTGGAAATTAATGAGGAAAGCAATTAATCCGTGTCTTCCTTTTACTGATGAGTTTGATTGATAGAGTTGTTTGATCACAAAAAACTGCATATTCAGAAAATTCAAAGTATAACATAAACCTACTGGTGAATTGTTCTTTAGAAACTTTTAACAGTCTTGAGTTTACTTGGTCCACAGGCAGGGCAAACGATATAGACAAGTAGAAATTCTTTCTGCCTACCAAAGTTGTTTGCAAGTACAAAACTGTTTTTCCTTAGGAGATTTCATGTTATTTCACTGGCAGAGGAACACCATTGCGTTATTGTAAATGTGCAGTTGATTTTGCTTCTATATACAAGGTCTCTTATAATCATGTTCAATTTTATCTGTAATATTGCATTAAGTATTGTTCAAAGCATAAACTTCTGTCTAGCTTGAGCCGCTTGAGCGAAGATTGTTTTTTAACCTGGTTACAGGATTCAGTTCATTCAGATGAGTTAGTCACCAACTTCTAGGTTTTTATTTAAACTTCACAGGTTTACAATTAGCTGTGCTTTTTTATTGCTTTGCGGATTTGACTTGGAATTTCTCTTTTGAATAAGCATTATCAGTATTACCTCAGAAAGTAACTGCTTTGTTCATGCTGAGGGTGTTGATGGTCTGTGTGCTGCTGTTGGGTACAGCTGGGTGTGCTGTGCTGACAACTACAGGGGACAGAGGAGCAGAGAGCTTGTGTCCTCAGGACAGCAGATGGCACTTCTTGTTGCGGTACCATTTCTTGATATAACCTGTTCATTTTTGCAAGCTCTCATTTTGCTTTTCATTTTACAGTCTAGCCACGGAGATTTGAAGGCTAAGTCTACACATCTTAGGTACAGTCCAAGGCTTTGTAATACATTTGAGAGAAAAACAGAGGACGGTTGCAATTAAGCTTTCTTTGCCCTCCGAGAGTAGGAGTAATAGAGCTACTACTTTGTTGATCTATGAAATCTGTGGAAAAATGAAAATGTTTTGACTCTTTGAACTATGTACTTGTCCTTTGAAGGTAAGGACTGCAGACTTTTTTTGAAATGTTTCTCTTTTGACCATACAAAACCTGTGTAACTGGTTAAAAAAAGTAGCAGATTACTTTTAAGGATTTTTTTTTTTAAACGATATCAGCACATTTGAGAAGAATGTTGTTTATATAGCTTTTGACTTAGTCTTTCAGCTCTTCACTGCAGCCAGAAGAGTGAGAAAGGTGCTTAAAAACTCTAATAAAAGTGAAAGCTCAGTTTTTCTTGATCTTGCTTATTTCATCAACAGAACACAAAGTCAGTAAATACTACAGAACTAAAACTGGAGGAGGAGGCAACACCTTGGTTTTTTACCCTTATTTGGATTTCTGGACTAGTTTTTTGCAGCATCTTGTTTGATGAGGAATGGGAGTGTAATGACAACTAATGTTTAAGAAATGGGTTTTGTTTTAAACAAGCAAAAGCTTGTTTCACTTTTTTCCCTCAAGAAGCTAGAAGGGAAGGACAGTGAAGATTATTTCTTTTCTAGACATATGAATCCTATATAATAAGTAAAAAGAAAACAGCCTACTACTCTTCTCAAGTTGAAACTTTGAGCTGTGTATTATTTACAATGGAATATGAATAAAAATGTTGCAGTTTTAGGCAGAGAAACAATACAATTCATGGTAATAGCAACAGTATGGGATTTCAAAGGTTATTTGTTGGGTAAGAGTGGATATAAATATACATATGCAAATATAAAATAGATCAGAGTAAAAATAACTTTATTGGATTTTTTTAAAAGAATTCCAGTTATCTTACAGTGTAAATAATACATATGTATGCAGATTTGGACTGTTTAAAAATGATACATGTTTAAAGATAAAGTCACTGATATTATTTTTTTTCTGACTTTTTTTTTGTTCAACAGTTTATCTTGAGATTTCAGTTTTGTAAAAATAACAATTCTGTTAAAATAGCACTTTTTATAGCACCTTTAAAACTCAAAAAATATAATGTTGACTTGCACATGTGTGTAGTTTTAGCTCTAGATTCTAGCTTCACGCTATACTTTTCTGAGGGAGTGATTCCTTTGTCTGACTATGTCTACTCTGGTGACACTTCAAGAGAAACAGGTCGTCTTCCAAGCAGACCAAATGACCCCACCAGTGTCTTCCCAGCCACTTAACCTCACCTATATGACAGTCCAGGAGACCTGGGTTCTCAAAAGTCAATAATTTATTATGAGTTACCCTTACTTAGTATGCAAATCACAATAAAAAAAATTATGCGTAGCTGGCCAGGGTCTAACACTCTTTTTAGTTGTTCTTTAACCTACCAGGCTAATGGAAGTCACAAAATGAGCTTACAGAAGAACAATGCTTTTTCTGATACGAATTGCCTTTCTTTTTTTTCCAGGAGTTACAGTATGCACCATGGAAGGAGGACAGTGAATTGGGATAGCACATTAGCATCATGGAACAACGGGATAACACAAGATTACTTCAGGCAAGAGGAGAAAGCACAAGTGCTAATACCCCTCCTTGAATAGGCACAAAGTTCTGGATCTCAGTGTTCTTTAGATGGACCTACTCCCTAAGAACACTAGGTAGACCATTGATCTCTTATAGAAGAAGCAGGGGGAGAATGTTGGCTGTCTTTCAACCTCAATCTATCAGTGGGAAGAACAGGCCCCTCAAATGCAAATTTACCGCCACTGCAGGAGAACAGCTTAACTCATTGTACAGCCTATGTTTGCCATTTCCAGTCTGCTATAAGAAAACACAAG
Organism: Tapera naevia; assembly: GCA_033556795.1. Taxonomy (NCBI): domain Eukaryota; kingdom Metazoa; phylum Chordata; class Aves; order Cuculiformes; family Neomorphidae; genus Tapera; species Tapera naevia. The sequence goes on along the minus strand of JAUMJJ010000079.1, from coordinate 4,789,519 downwards.
GGTTAAGTGAGATAAAATTCACTGTATAGAGGTGTTTGGGGTTTTTTTTGCATGTTTGGGGTTTTTTGTTTGTTTGTTTTCCAGAAAAGGAAGGAATCAAATGATACTACCATAAATCACCACCTGGCTTCTGGAGTGCCTGAGAAGTATATTGAGAATCAACCTATCCCAAGAAATAACATTTCAAATCACTTAGGTAAATCATATATCAGAAAGATACAAGTTCCTTTGAAGTCCTTGATTTTATGTGACTTGGACATACTTTGTTATTTAATAATTACACCATAGCACCATTCAGAGGCATTAGCTATACTACTAAATCATCGAATCATAGAATCTTCAGGTTGGAAAAGACCTTGGGGATCCTCGAGTCCAAAGGTACCCATCTTCTTCTAAACCATATCCTTCAAAAACTCATCGACCCCTTTTTTAAACTTTTCCAGGGATGGTGACTCAACCACCTCCCTGGGCAGCTGTGCCAGTGCCTGACCACACTTTTGTTAAAGAAATTCTTCCTGATATCTAGACTGAACCTTCCCTGGCGAAACTTATGGCCATTTCCTCTTGTCCTATCACCTGTCACTTGAGAGAAGAGATCAATACTCTCTCTGCCACAGCCTCCTTTCAGACAACCATAGACAGTGATGAGGTCTCCCCTCAGCATCCTCTTCTCCAAGCTAAACAACCCCAGTTCCCTCAGCCACTCCTTGTAGGACTTGTTCTCCAGCCCCTTCACCAACCCTGTTGCCCTTCTCTGGATGCTCTCCAACACCTCAATGTCCTTCTTGTAGTGAGGGGCCCAGAACTGAACACAGTACTCGAGGTGTATCCTCACCAGTGCTGAGTATAGGGGCACAATCACCTCCCTTGTCCTGCTGGCCATGCTGTTTTTCATGCAGGCCAAGATGCCATTGGCCTTCTTGACCACCTGGGCACACTGCTGGCTCATATTCAGCCAGTCGTCAACCAGCATGCCCAGGTCTTTATCCTCCAGGCAGGTCTCCAGTCAGTCTTCCCCAAGCCTGTAACGCTGCGTGGGGTTGTTGTGGCCCAAGTGCAGGACTTGGCACTTGGTCTTGTCATCCCTTTGGTCTCAGCCCACCGATCCAACCTGTCTAGATCCCTCTGCAGTGTCTCCCTTCCTTCAAGCAGATCAAACTGCCACCCAGCTTGGTGTCATCTGCAAACTTACTAAGGGTGCACTCAATCCCTTCATCCAGATCATTAATAAAGATATTGAACAGGACTGAACCCAGCATTGAACCCTGGGGAACACCTCTTGTGTTATGTTAATTTACAAATTGCTTAAAGTAGAGATGTTTCTAGCCTAGCGTCCTATTTTCAAGAGCTTTTTCAAGAGAAAAAGAAGACCTGCAATAACCCATCATCAGTTAACGTTTCCCGTTAAACACTAGTAGGAAAAACTTTTTATGCCTTAGATCGCAAATGTATAGAGTTTATTTCCTCTAAATACTTTTAAAGAGAGATTTACTACTACACATCTGATATTGGTGTTACTCATACAACTTTCCAGTACCTTTTTCGCCTTGCTAGATTTATGTTTTCAGGAACACCAACTGACAATGAATTTCACAGTGTAATTGTACATTGTAGGGAAAATTATTTTCGTATTGATTTTATATTTCCTAATCATCTTTTCATTTCTATGACTAGCTGTTTTTCTCGCACTCTAAACCGGGTAAAGAGAAATTTCTGATAGATCTTCTGAGTAGAAATCATGATTTTGAATATTTTATCATGCTTGTTACTACTGTCGTTAGTGAAAAGTGTTAAAATCTTCTTTTAAATATTCAGTCATGTGACCTTTTTAGTTTGCATTTTGTGTTCCTGGAAAACTCTATTCTGCTCTATTAACTTTGAGACTGGGTGATGACAATCCAGCTAAGGGTGAGCCACTACTTGCTATTATTGTATTATAACAATTTTGGAATTATTTTTCATCCCGTTCTTAGTAATCTTGTTAAATATTTCCTTTGCTTCTGATTGCTGCTGCACAACATCTGGAAATGTTAACTAACTAGTGTGCAGTGACATTCGTGTCTACTTTCTAATCTGTAATCATTACATCCTAAATATGGTTAAAATGTTTCATTGTCTCACCTCTAACATTTGCTTTCATTGGTATTGGCATTAATTTGTTATTATGATTCACTTCACTTGTTCAGCACTTTTGAAGGCTTTTCATGTTGCTTTCTGATTCTAATTGAACTGTTCTATCTCATTACAAACACAGCTGCCTTGATAGTTCCCCTTGCCACACTTCACTTATACATATATTAAACAGTACTAAATATGGTACAGAAGGTAAAGATACATCATCGTAAAGTTTTAATGATGGAGTGAATATGATGCTGTTGAATCCTCTGCTTTCATTAGCTGTTCCTACACAGACACTGACTGAAGTATTTTTTTGTCTTTTACCTCATACCATTTAGTCTTTATAGTAGCTTTCTCTAGCTTGCCCATCAATGTCTTCCAGAACAGAAAATACTTTTGAGAACTTAGTGATGCAGCAACTGATTCATTTTTGGTGTCTCCATTTTTACTAATGCTCCATATCTGTTAATCAGTACTATCATTATGTCAGGAAAAGAAAGGAAAAAACCTACCTGATGAAAAGATATGTAATTCGATAAAACGTGGTGTAGGCAAGTAGGTGCTGTAACAAATGAATTGTTTCAATGGGTTTCTAAATGCATATTTAAAAAATAAATGTATGTATAGACCTTGCATATCACTGCATATCTAAGTCTTCTTATAAGTATAATTGTGGATCTGGAAATATGTCTATGCTATCTGGAAATATGTCTATGCTATCTGGAAATACGTCTATGCTAGAAGTATCTTCATCAAATCCATGCATAAGAATTGCACCTGCATCTTTACAATGTGAGGAAAAACCCCAGGTTGGTTAAATTTGTTTAGTCTGAATTCAAGTGCTTCTGCACTGTTCTAAGAATGTACTAGTTAACTTCCAATGCTTCTCTTAGAAACCACAGTTGAGGTCCTTCCACTAATGAGGACAGCAAGAATAAAGTTCTGTTGATTTCATTTGGGCCAATGTGTCACTCTCTAAGCTTAAAAAAAATCAGTTTTATATTATCAGTAAATTCGTCTTTTGTTTTGACGGAAAGAACATCAGTAGAGTAGATAAAGTGAGTATTATCCAGCTCTGAAGAAGAGGCAAGAGTTAATGAGAAAATAAGTAGGGAATACACTCAGCAAGAAAATAAAAACATTGAAGGAATAAAAATTTTCTGTGTATTCATATATAGTTAGAAATGTAATCCGTTTCTTAAATACAACAAACACAACACACAGAGAAAACTGAACAAAGAGATTAAATGTACAAACTCTTCCAAAATGTTTCTTTTGGAGAAGCCTCTGAGTAACAGAGACAGAAAAAGATAACTCTTGTTCTTTTCCTCATTAGGAACTGTAGACTGAGTGAGGTTGCCAGAGTAGGTAAAGAAAGAACATTCAGTCCTTAGCAGCACTGCTTTTTTCCTCAATGTGGGAAATATCCTTATGTGACACTTCTTCCTCTCTCATGTTGTTTGAAAAGACTGTACTCATGATCTAAATCTTATATAAACCGCTTACAAATATTTTCTGTTGCCCAGAAATATGAGAAGTTCCTAAATAAATTGCTGCTTACCTTCAGGAGGACTGATTGCAACTTACGTTAATCTTGCATTGGTACTCTTTTTGTACTGAATGATGTGAAAATTATGGAAGGTAGTGAGAGGAAGTTTGTCATCTCATATGTTGGCATGAGTCTTAACAGATTTATAAAAATAAATAATATTTTTCAAGAATTTTAAAGTATAAATTAGATTAGTATAGAACAGGAAAAAAGGGAAAGAAATAGGGAAATAGTAGAAGAGTAACACTGCAAACGAAGGTAGATATGTATGATAACCCTGAGCAACTCTAAAGTTTTCTACACTGACAATGTGATTTCTCTGCAGCACAATCTCAGCCTCTATCCTTTTAAAGAGATCTAGGTGAATTGCCTAAAATATTGCACTAATCACTTATCCCATGTGTCTTCACAAGATCCTTGTTATCAATATTGTGGAGATGTGATTTTTTCTTTTTCACTAATGTTCAACTTGATTGAATTAACTTAAAACTAAGTATGCTTTTTGCACTTCTGTATTTTTGATGAATACAGTTGCCACCCTTACCTATGTGTAAGTTTCTTATAATGTGTTTCAGAAGAATTTTCTCTTTAGTTCTCATAACTTTTTAAAATGAGACTAATTGACCTTGCTGCATATTCAGTGCTTGAGTGCAACTGGGAAATCATTCAGCTGAAGCCTAGCAAATCCTTTTTGATTTTTTTATTTTTTTTTTTAATATCCCACTCTGTTGTGTTGCAGGTTTAATAATAATAATGGAATTTCAAATAAAACTGCTAAGCATTTTCCTGACTCTCTTGCTGCATCTCTTTCAGGCCATGTATTCTTTAAAACTGAAGGGTATTTGTTGTGAAACATTCCTATGTCTCAGAAACTGCCTAAAAATGCAGTATCACTATGACTTGGTGTGGAATGGGGGGGGCAAAGTAAAATAATCAGCTTCATGGGATTTTACTGACCTATACAAATAGTTGTGCTGGGAGTCACCACTTTGAATCCTCTATGACAGTACATATTCCAGAAAGGAAGGAAACCTGGTTAAGATTATGCAGTACTACATATGGGAATCATACCAGGTGTTCAAAAGAAGAGGGATTCCATCTTTGGTGGTGATTGACTGTAAATTCCTCTATACAAAACAGCAGCAGGTGGAGGAAGTCATCAGCTAAGTGTGGTGGAACCAGGTTAAAAAATACCAACAAGTCTTAAAGTATAACACAATGAGGTTTGACCTCATTGGATAATGCTGGTTCTGTAATGAAGAATTACCTAGGATGTAAGAACCATTTGAATCCAAAATAGGATCCTCTCTACTTTAATGTTGGTTCTTACTGTTTGAAAGTTTCCAGAGACAAGGCTGATATAACCGACAGAGAGCAAAACCATAACAAATTATTTGAAAGATAAAGCATGCTTTACTCTCTGCACCCCCCAGCAGCAGAAGCTGTGACAGAGGTAGGCAAAAAAATAGATTGCTGTGTTTACCCCCTCACAATTTTCTTTTCTGTAACTGCCTCAGGTACAGCTTCTAAGGGTTTGTATCTTGTAGTTTCTAAAATCAAAATTATAATCTAATAAACATATAAAAGATCACACCATTTAATTAAGTACTGAGTGGCTGGTAATTAACAGGGTAGTCAGATGACTTGTCGATATCCCTCCAATGACACCAGGAGTTTTCTCAACTTCTCCTAAATTGAGATATGTTGTACTATTCAAACAGTTTCATTTTCTGGCTATAGAAATGAGGGGATTTTGCTAAGGCTTGCAAGAATGACAAAAAAGTGATGGCAATTAGCAATAAAAACAATCGGCAGGAAACGAATGCCATACTGCTTGTGATGTGATAATCAATTTCTAACTGTGTTGATGTGGTGTTACTTGTCTGATGTCCAGACTGTTTTCCCAACTGTATAATGTATTGTGCTAACATGAGATGAAAACACTTCAGGTTGCTGTTTTTGCTATTTTCTAACTAATGTGAAGAAACCCAGTACTGTCACCAATGAAATTTGTGCTAATTTTCTAAAAGGAAGTTACAACCTGAGTGCAATTAAGTAGACACTGCTGATGTATCCTGGAGAGAAACTTCGCAGACAACCTGCTCAGTCTCCAGTTTTCATGAGCTATCCTCTTCACCCACGTTCAACTCCTACCTAATTTCTTTCCTTTTGCAAGGCCTACTGAGTCACATAAAAGATCCAGGCTAAAAACATTTCAGGACACATTGTTCAGCCATCATTTTGTGACTATTACATATAAAGTTTATGCCAATTTTGATCTATATTCAAAGCCACAAATAATTACACATATTACAATTGCTCGGCATGACACCAGTTGATGCTGGCAAGGGCTGTAGGCGTATTGCTGTTCCATATGAGGTATTCTAACTAATATCCAAGCTTTTATAGTTGCTTCCCATGGAAGTTTACATTACTCTAGAACTAAAATTAAATTGAATTTTATGTTTAAAAATCTAAAAAAGTTTAAAGATAAGCGCCAACTCACCTTGCAGCATGTAAGACTCTTTAAACGAAAAATTTACTGCTTCATTTGGGAAGCTACTGGTGCATGAAGCTGACACACTAAATGGTCGATGCTGTATTAAGAAAAGGAACAAAATTTTCTTCATACAAAATGATCCAACAGCACTCTGGCCAGCCTAGGAAAATTGTTAGACTAATAAATTAGAACTGCTACATGTCTGAATAGTGATTCTGTGCTTGATCTGGCCTATCAATAGCTAAATAAATGTCTTTATGTAAACACGAGCACCTGTGTCATCCAAAGGCTCCATCTAGTAGTCAGGCTTAGAGGACAGCTGTCATATGTTGCTGTCCTGTATGAACACCATGCCAAGGGTTCAGGCATGGATGGAAAAATAGGGAATTCAAGAGTGAGTGTAAAAGATATAGTAATGAACAACAGATGGAAACAACAGGAAGATTACTAACAGTTCAGCCTTTATTTCTTCCCATCGTGGTTGCCTGGTTGAGTGAACATAAATTCATGATGTTCCATAACCGACTTTGGCACCATAACTACCATGGCAAACTACACATTCCTCTCATGTTTTGGACCAGGCTGATTTTCGTCTCCTGGCTACTGAAGTTGGCTTCCTGCTCTGCCCAAAGGACACAGCTCAGGATCATTTCCAACATGCTTGCCGTATGCCACACAGAACAGTTATCTCACAGGATCACATGAATCACAAGTTATGTGAGTGTCATAGTACTTAAATTTGTTTCCAAATCCAGAGACCTGGCATGCAAGAAACAGTGAAGTGTTGCTACATCCAAAGAAAACCAAGGAAGTAGTATAACTTAGTAACCACACTAAGTAAAAGAGGACTGGTTTTGTATTTGTGAGAGCAAACTGTAAGAGTTCAACCAAAGCCACAGCTGAAGTAAATTAAAATTAAACGAAATGGAAATGTGTAAAACTCCATCTTTAGCAAAGATGCAGTGACATCTATTTGGGTCAGTTTCAGTATAGTTTTTTTGTGAGAAGATGGCACATTCAGCACTCTCTTGAAACATGATTTAGTATTATTCAATATCTTTGAAATAAATGATAGATTCACTGGTTATTTTCAAAAATTTTTCCATCAGATTTTAGAGTTTTGTTGCTGTTTGCCAGTAACTGTTTTCTACAACAGAGCTAATGAGAGCAGCATTGAACTGTCAGTTCATAAACAGTCTATTGCAATGGTGGTTCTTGTCGATATAATTTGTTTTGAATGTTCTCTGCAGGCTAGTCTAACACAGAGAACTAAGTCTTCACTTCTGGGAAGTTTCATTTTTTTCCACCTAAGTGTGAAAATATACACTGGAGGAAATATTTTTTTTTCCTGCTTAGAAGGGTAGCTGTCTAGTGAGACATTACCTGAATTATCTGTTACCTGTGAAGTGTTGAAACACTCTCTTACCTTGTAATTTGAAAACAACATTATAAATAAATATATGAAAGATTTTGATTTAGAGAGATTATTGCTGAATTCTATGTCTACTACAATCTTAAACCCTATGATTCATCTTATTGATATAGTCCATTCTAGAATCTGACATTATAAATGCATGTTGGGAAAAAGTTGTGCAGGCATGATTATATGTTAATATTCAAGTTTTTTACTGTTTCAATGCTTGTCGAAGAACAATTCAGTTGAATTTATGTACTCTTTGTTATATTATCAAAATCCATCAATCGAACTTCTTCAGGTCTACCAGATCATTCTTATTCCAGCCGCTTCTCTCGCATCTAAAAGACAATGACTGAGGTAGACTTTTGTCACCCAGGCATTTTGACTTCATCTAATGTTTAAAAAGTTGCTAGAAATAATAAGATGAATGTTAGCCTAATTAAAATGAGCCCTGGTCAAGTAAGGCATTTTTTATTGCCTATTTAGTGTAATATTCTTCTGGTTAGTTTCATTGGCACATTTAGTATACCGTGAAAGAAAATTGTTATCATGCATCAATATAAACAAGATCATATAGGATCATAGGAGGACTAAAATGCAAAAAAAAAAGTGAAAACAAAGATAGACAACAAGAGTCTAAAAACATTGTTGAAACATTACGGAAAAAAAGAAGAAGGTCAAAGCCCACCTAGAGGTAAAACTACTCACAGTTTGGCATAAGGAGTAACAAGAATGGATTTTACAAGTTTCCTAATGCAAAAGATGTTTTAGAGAAATTGTGTCTTTTGAATGGAAAGATGGATGATATGGATGTGAAGATGGATGATATGGAAAATGTCAAAGCATTCAAAGCTTCTTCTGTCTTGATCTTCACTGTCACAGTCCTGGTTGCTGTGCATATGGATTTGGAAAATTAAGAGAAGTCAAATATGGAGGGACCCAAGCTACATTTACATTAGAGAATTTGATTGTACCAGGGATCATTCTAACAGTGTCACTGTACAATAGAGATCAGTGCTGGGGAGTATTCTTTGGCACACAACCTTAAAGCAGACCTCTGAACTCAAAACTGCTAGAAGTCTCTGTTTCTTGGACGGGTATTGTCTCCAAATTGAGCTTTATGGTGACAACAATGATCTGTCTTTCAAAACCCATTCAATAGTGAGTTATATACCATATCCAAGAAAACTAAATTCCTGATCTCCTTACTGAGACTTTCAAAAAACTGAGATGACTAGTAGAGAAAATTTTAAGAAAAAAGAAAAATAAGTAGCTGGAACCCAGAAGTATGATTACATTTCAGTTCTAGAACTTGTCAGCTTTAACAATTTCCATTACTAAAGAGGAAGAAATGTGTTACTGTCTTTCTGAGAGTTTTACAAATAGACTATCTGAAGCTTTCAGTGGAAAATGTATTGCTAATTTCCACTGAATTACATGATTGAGGTTAGTAGGCTTATAAGTGCAGCAGATGAATGCTTACAGTGGTTTACTCAAAGTAAATTCTAGAGATATATGTGTATGGAAGTCTGAAGAACAGTGGACGAAGGAAAGATTTTCAACCTCACCCTTCAGTCTGTACTTCAGAAAAATGCTAGCATGCAGTGTGTTATTATATTTCTCAATGACCAGAATTGCTTTTTAGATCAACCTGGACAGCTTTCAAACAAGTCTTTTTATAATTTAACATTATTGTAATGAACCTGACAATGATTATAATGAAGATGGACTGTCTTTATCAAGAACAAATAATCATGAAGTATTATTACAATTTGCACAGAAAATGAAATAATTCATTTTAATAAAAAACTTGCTAAGATGCGTACAATTTGCTTGCTTGCTTGCTTGCTTGCTTCTTTCCTTCCTTCATGAAATTCTGGCTTGTGTGGTGTAATTGTGCTGTTAGCAAGCAGTGTTCCTTTTTCTGGTTTAATTCTACTAGACCCAAGCAGCAAGGTATCACTTATCTTCATGCTAAATAGTGGTTTTGATGCTGCAGGGCCATATCAAACAATGCAGCCTCTATGTCCCCATGTTGATGATGTCACAGTCCTAAACAGCTGCTATAGAAATCTTGTGTAGGAACCTGTATTTCATGTCTTGTTCTGGCTTATTTACCTGCCAATTAATTTCAGTCCTTACCATGGATTTTTTTTAATTCCTATGAAAAGACAATTTCTAAGCAGAGCAAATGCTATAGGTCTAGCTGCTTAGTACTTTAGTGATGAATTTTATAGTCCTACACAGAAATCTTTTATCGCAACTTGGTAAAGAACTTTAAGGTGTTGAGGAACTTTTCTCTACTGGAAATGGAAACAGCAACAATAGGTCTTATTGAATAAAGAGATTACTGAATAGATCAGCACTTATTGCTTGGCATTCTTCAAGGACTCATCTTGCTACAGATCTTCTCAAAAGTTTTCCTTAACATCCTGATGCAAAACCTAGGAATAAGCTGATGACTGATAATGACACAAATTCAGAGCACTGTTTGTATAGTGGGAAGATGAATCATCATAGATATAATAGTTGTAGGAATGGAGGGAAAAATAATTGTATGGTGATCGTGATAGGGCTTAATTTGAATTTCCCATAAAATTAGGAACCTCATCAGCTGAACTGATGAGAAGTCCATTAATATTATTCGATTCAGGATGTCTATGAGTGGCTAAGATGACAAAATTGTAGAAAAGACAAAGTGATCCTTAGACAGATAATTTCTGGGCAATAAGAGCGTTGCTTTACTTCACTTTGTAAGATTTCATATAGAACACTATAAACAAGACAAACTTTTGATAAAGAAAATACATACTAAGATAGCAAGGAACAAAGATCCTATCTAGAATGAGGAGATTAAAAGAACTTGTCTTCTTTCACTTCTCCAAAAGCTGTCCAAAAGCAGAGATGATTGCTCTTTGTGAACACAGTGTAGCATAAAGATCAAGAAAAGTACTATTTGAACTGAAAGGCAATACTACCATCAAAACACCAGATATGAACTAAGTATTCATAATTTTAGACTAAAGTTTAAATAAAAACTTTGAATTATGTGAAAAATGTGGGTCGAGAACTGCTTTCCAAAATTTAAAAAGGTAGAAGCAAAATAACCAGTTTCATAATAGTGCTGGATGAGATTCTCGAAACGATTATATGATGTATATTTTGTATGTATTTGATTATACAGTATATACTCTATATATGGTGTATTCTGTAATGCCTACCATATGTATACTCCTAATACTTAATATTCTAGTTAGTACAATTTAAGCACACAGTAAGGTCTTATTGAGCCTTTAATACACGGACTTGCTTAATAATGTTGCAGTAAACAAATGTCAAAAACTGCTGTAATATTTTATTCATATACTTGACACGTGTTCATTTTGGATGTAAGATTTGATTGTGAGTGAAAGGAAAATAAAGTCACAATGTATTAAAAAAATCAGTAAGGAGTTTTTGACTGTGGAACAGGATTGGAAAATTGACAATATATTAAATGTTATAGTTTCTGTTGAAATTTTTTTTTCTCAGTATTCACTATAGCTACAAGGGTATATTGAGAGATCTGTAAGATGACTGAAAGAGGTAATTTTATGTGTCAATGTAGGTGAAACCAGAAGAATGTAATTGATACAGCAATTCCTACGGCACTGTGTATGACCCTTCAGTCTTTCAAGAATCTAATAATATTTCTCAGTAGGCTTCTGTGTGTTTGTTTGTATAGCCAGAAAATGATACATCTTCTAAAAATCAGTGTAAAGGCTGCTGAGCCACTGGATCATTACAACTATTTTCATGTGAAACGCTGAAATATGTGATTGTTAGCATGTAATGGCAACATCTGTATTCACAAACGGAGCTGTGGTAAGACCTGTCCTCCAGCGCTGAGTTCAGCTGGTACAAAATAGCCAGTGTCTAAGTTAACAGCCATGAGTAATCTCCCAGAAAAGACAGATATACGTAAGTAGAGTGGCTCCCAAACTGTGCTAATCTTTCAAATATGCATAGGTACTGTTTGCAATATAGAATAATATTTTTTGGCCCAAAACAGCCAGAGATGGTACTAACAGTTGAATAGTGGAAGGGATCACATTACAGTGGATGCAGTAGGATTTGGTCTCAGCTGTGATTAAAAGGGTGTTACAGCCAGAGCATCATAGTCCTGTTTGAATCAGGCTTTTCATGTCACAGTATCACAGTATCACAGTATCATAAGGTTGGAAAGGACCTCTGAGATCATCAAGTCCAACCTATAACCTAACACTAACACCAACCATCATCTAGACCATGGCACTCAGTGCCTCATCCAGTCTCCCTTTAAACACCTCCAGGGTAGGTGACTCCACCACCTTCCTGGGCAGCCCATTCCAATGGCCAATCACCCTTTCAGTGAAGAATTTTTTCCTCACATCAAGTCTAAACTTTCCCTGACGAAGCTTAAGTCCATGCCCTCTGGTTCTGCCACTGGTCACCTGAGAGAAGAGACCAACCCCTGCCCGACTACAACCTCCTTTTAGGTAGTTGTAGAGAGCAATGAGGTCTCCCCTGAGCCTCCTCTTCTCCAGGCTAAACAGCCCCAATTCCCTCAGTCGCTCCTCATAGGGCTTGTGCTCCAGCCCCCTCACCATCTTCGTTGCCCTCCTCTGAACACATTCCAGTATCCTAACATCTTTCCCATACTGAGGGGCCCAGAACTGGACACAATATTCAAGGTGAGGCCTGACCAGTGCCGAGTACAGGGGGACAATAACTTCTCTGGTCCTGCTTACTACACTATTCCTGATGCAGGCCAGGATTCCATTAGCCTTCTTGGCCACCTGGGCACACTGCTGGCTCATGTTGAGCTTCCTGTCCACCAGCACTCCCAGGTCCTTTTCTACCTGACTACTCTCTAGCCACTCTGTCCCCAGTCTGTATCTCTGCATGGGATTGTTGTGTCCAAAATGAAGTACCCGACATTTGGACTTAATACCCGACATTTGGACTTACGTAAGTTATCAAATGGTGATTGATTTAAGTGATTCTTATGTCCCTGATTGCACTACACTTAATTTTAAACCGTCTCCTTAAGAAGTCTTTTAGAACTGCTTACCTTAGTTCCAATGCAGCCTCAAGGCTCACTCTCAACTAAGACCATTCTATTTCATATTAATTACTTTAAATTTTCATAGTAACTAGTTCACTGAAGCTTCACGTCTTCAGTTGCTGATTGTTACACCATGTTTACTAGAGTAATGGACTGGAAAATATAACTTGATTGCTGCTTCTGACCTACTGCATCCTGCAGTGCTATAGTGCTTGAAACATGGCTGATGACTTTGTCTTCTGATTTGGACAGTGATATATTTTTCTTAGGCTGAATTTAACTCTCATGTGTACCACCATAATTAAGCAGTTTCACTTATTTTACTTGGTGTTTCCAACATCAGGAACAATGAAACAAAGAATGCTTATAGCACATGTACTGCATAAGATTGCACTACTACAAACAGTATGCAGTGTGCAGTTATATGAATTAACCAAGTGTTAACTACTGCAAAGTGACACCATCAACACGATTCCTCTCTATTTTGTGTCAGAAATCCCCTACAGGACTGAGGTTAAGTTACACTCCTGTCACTGAGTTCGCTGAGCATACAACTAAATCTTTTCCTCTTCATCCTTTATCTTTCACTTAACGTACAGATGGATTTCTTCCCCTTCCTCCCCACAGGTATGTAATCCCGGCCATCTGCTTCCATCCACTATGACTGTGATCTCTTCTTTGACAGAATGAGTTCTAACAAGGGGTTGTTAAGAGTCTTAGTTTCTGAGCAACTAAATGATATCAATATTTTTTACTGTCAGCAGCCATTAATGTAATTATGTGTTTGTGCTCGTATTCTATTGTTGTTATGGTCGAAAGAAGGATGCTTTTAAGGAAAAAGAGACCTTTTTAAAGTTAAACTGTAGCCTGTCTGGCTACTAAGAATACGTAGTGCTAAATGTAATTCTGCCAACAAATGTATCACAGTATCACAAGGTTGGAAAGGACCTCTGAGATCATCAAGTCCAACCTATAACCCTACACTAACACCAACACCAACACTAACACCAACCATCATCTAAACCATGGCATTCAGTGCCTCATCCAGTCTCCCCTTAAACACCTCCAGGGTAGGTGACTCCACCACCTCCCTGGGCAGCCCATTCCAATGGCCAATCACCCTTTCAGTGAAGAACTTTTTTCTAACATCAAGCCTAAACTTTCCTAACATCAAGCCTAAATTACTGCATGCAGCCAAAGTATGGAGTGGTATCAGTGCGGTACTTCCAGGATATGGATTCTGCTGTAGGGAGGAACAATTCTTCCTCACTCTTCTTTCTTCAGGATAGGGGTTACACTGTCACAGCTGGCTGTGTTCTCACTTCTGGAGATGTAGAGGGGAAAAGAAGGGGACTAAACACAAGAGTGATCTTATATGCTTAATTCAAGCTTGAACTTGTGGTGCACAATACATGTAGCCTAACCCAGATGTCAGCTTGGCCTCCTTGTATATCGTAATAAATGGCTGTTTTTCCAGGGCTGAGCATTTTTACACATCTCAGACCAAATTCCAAACAGCGCTTCCACGTCCAGTCACTCCCTTACTCAATCCATCACAATAGCTAAAAAAAAGTAGTCCCAGAATAGCCAAAATTCCTGCAAATAAGCTTTTTAAAACATAGGAGGGGTAGAGATTGTGTTTACTTTCCTTATCTGATAGTAAGTATTTACTTTTATGGGAAGTGAGAAATCCTGGTTCAGTTGTCTCTTCATCTTGAGGGGGTAAAAAAATTATCTCCTTGGAAGAATGTCTGCTTTATATAAGCAGCTCTACTGGGTGAGTCAGTTAAGATTGAGCATCACTGTATGACATTGCTGGGGTAAAGAGGAGATAATGGAGTTACCTCCACCCCCTTCTTATAAAATAGTTTCATGGTATCAGCCCTTGCCTAGTTTTGAACCTTCATTTCTACCTTCCCCTGTGAATTATCTCATTATTGTTGAATATAAAATGAATCTAAATAAAGCCAAGAAGCTAAGACTCCCTTGTGCTCTGGAGTACTCTGCTTGCTTGATGGGAGATGGCTACAATTGTTTTACTCTCCCACACTGGCGCTCTGTACCCAGGAAGAGATGGATCAAAGTAACAGTTAAAAACAGTGAAAACATAGAAAATTTAACTTGAAGAGATAACAAATAAATAGTAAATGAAGGGGATGAATATGTTATTTTGAATGTTTTCTAAAGAGAATTTAAACCTAATACTGTAAATCTAATTGTTTTGACTTCAGGATTAATCTGAGTTAATTTTTTGTCTAATATCTAGGCTTCTTAGATTAATTAAGACCAATATAATTTTATTTTTGTTGATTTCTTATGGTGTTCAAATTAAAATTAGGAGAAGCTGAACATTCTCAACCTAGATAATGACTTTTTTATTGATGCAATGTACATTTATCAGGGTTTCGAGGCAGACGACTAAGGTTCAATATCTATTTAATCTTTATTGTGCATCAATAGGAGAACACTAATTATTATTTCATTTAAATACAATCAGATTTGTTTAATCCTCTTTAATACTCTATGTGTAATGGAGATTTTATCTCTCTAAATAAACTATCCTGAATTATATTTTTTTTATTTTTTAGATATTATCTCCTATGTTTAAATTATATTTTTATTAGGAAGTGGTAAAATAAATGGGAAAAGAATACATCTGAAAGTACTTTGAAAACCTCCTGTTTATATTTGAGATTTTTTGCAAGAAGTGGAAATGTTCACTTCATGAAATCTCCATTTTATTAGTATTTATAGCAACCTTCACCTGAAAATCACATGCTGGATAGGCCTTTGATTAATAATGCAATAATACAAATCACAATGCAAATTAAATTCAAGAAATAAGAAAGCAGATGGCAAGCTATTTCTTTCCTTGTTAGACTGGCATTCGGTAGTTGCTGGATATCATATTTCACATCTCTATTATCAATATATTTAACTACATTTGCAATGACTTTTGATACTGCAAATATAATCACCCACTTTTAACAAACAACAGATGTGTGAATTGTCCATGATTGGATAATTGGCATTGGTTTACCTATATATGATGTATATATGGATATTCAGAGGATTAGAAGCAGTTTTTCTTAGGAGTTACTGATGCAGCACGAGCGTATTTTGGAGTGATTAGAGATGTTAATGTACATCATTGTGGACTGACTTAGAATGCATCTAGAACAGTTAATCCCCTACTTTTATGTAATCCATCAATTAAATAACATTAAAATCCCTTTAATATTTTCCTCCTCTTAACTCTATATACCTCTGTTGTGTTTCGTTCTGTGAGTGGTGGAATGAATCTTAACCAGAAATTTCAAATAGAGTAGTTACCAAGGGTATATTATGACCATACTTCTAGACTTAACAGGTCTTCAGAATATTGTCTATGTAAAGGATTTACAATATTTTGTTCAACTAGATTACTGCAATGACCGCATGTAGATAGCTGTCATCAGAAATGGAAGCATCATTAATATGGTGCATAGAAATGCGTGACTCTGTTTCAAATTGCTTTAAGCATGGCCATTTTTCTCAATGATAAATGTAACAGTGATAATGGGTTTAGAGAAGTATGTCACTTGACCTACCTATTGCAGATACCCTTAGATAATCTAAAAGAGTACTTTTGCATTAGACATTCTTCATATCTTTAAAAAGAGATACTATTCTTTCATGTGTCAACATTTTTAATGGGCTCCTGTTGCAAAAAAATAAGTACTTTTTTATTTTAGTGCATGCTGATTATTAAGAATTAGATCTGATATGCAGAGGGTCCAGGTGATCAGCAACTAGGTAAATGAAGACTCTACATAGCATGAAAGCTATAGTGTTTGCTGGAAGTTTTGCTTAGTTGAAAGCTATGACGTTAGCTAAACACACCGTGTAACAGTAAACTATACTAACTGCTAGAAACCAGATAACAATAAGCTATGTTGATAATTAAAGATTTTTATTTAATTATAAAGCCCTAATTATAACTACAACCCTGTGACCAGTTCTCATTCTACCAAGGATCCCTAAAAGAAACTGCCTGCTCTTGTGATGTTGAATAACAGTGCTCGCAGGCTAGAGGAAGATAACTCCTGGTTTATGCCATTAACTTTTGTTATTTTTCCTTCATTGTCAATGCAAAAAGCTTCACTTTCTGTTGTGTGCCTGTGAGGTTTCCAATTCCAACTTAAAATCTTTCCTGCGTCTACTTTACTGCATGGTCTTTTTTTTCCTTTCTAAGAATTAGTTGATTTATTTTGAATGTCAGTATGTATCCAAGTGATGGCAATCGCCTGCTTCCCAGCATGCTTTGCTCTCAGTTCTGTCTCCCTTGGTACATGGTAAATTTTTCAGTAGGTGTTCAATTTTACATATGGCAAGAGAATTAGCCGGAAATTTCAGTGAGATGTTTCATACACTGTACAAACTTTGTAGTGTATGTACTGAAACTCTGGATATTGTTATCCAGGCTGTTTTAAGATTTTATCTCATTAAGATTTTGACCTCAAATTTATACACGTTAATGAATTCCACAGCTTAGCATTGCAGTACAGAACATTTTCAGTTGTTATTGGTTTCCCTCACACTTGCTGCTTTCATGTGGAGAGATTTCTCCAACTCATCACATATTTCCTCTCTCAATTCCAGTTTAACTTTATCCCTTTTCAGTCTTTCATGCTTTACCAACAGGCTTGGTCTGGTTCCCTCCTTTCACTAAGTCTGCCACACGTGTGAGATTCAATGTCAACCTCATGCTCTGGCGCACAGGGAATTTTCTGACATAGACTTATTCCTTAAGTTGTAATTGCTGCATCAAAACTGATGTTAATGCTGTGCAAAACATCTCTTCCTCTTTGTTCCAGAAAAAAAAATCAAATGTAGAAATCCTTTAAATGAACCAATTGATTTTGACTTGGAATAGAAGAGAGGAAGGTCCTGGTCTCTATAGGGAGGAGATAGACGCTGTCTTATGTTGTGCCTAAACTCATTTATCCTTCAACTTCATCACACTAGCCTTACCATCACCCAAAGGATGACAGGGATTTGGAGACACTAGTAAGGGTTGCTGTAACCACACTTGAGGGCTTTAGAATCATTTTGGTTGGAAGGACCACCGGAGGTCTGATCCAACCACCTTCCCAAAGCAAGCCCAGGTACAGCAAGTGCTCAAGGCTGTGTTCAATCAAGCTCTGAGCACCTCCACAGCCTTTCTGTGCGGTCTACATCAGTATTTTCTAATCTCACAGTGTTTTTTTCTCCTCTGCATACTGAGTTGGAATTTCCCATAGTTCTACTTGTGTCTGTTGCCTCTTGTACTTCCACTGTGCACCTCTGAGAAGAGTCAGGCTTTGACCTCTCTACATACTTCTGAACTTTCTCTTCTCCTGGCTGAAGAAATCTAGCTCTCTTAGCCTCTCTTCACACATCCTATGCCCCAGTGCCCTCTTGTCAGGCAGTTTCATAAGTCTGGTGTTTCAGCACCTGTCTTGTACTGGGGAGTCCAGAGTGGGATCCAGCACCCTAGATATGTCTCACAAAAAGAGAGCAAAGGGAAGAATCACCTCCCTCAGCCTGCTGACTGTGCTCTTGCTAATGCAGCCCAGGAGGCTGTTGACCTTTGCTGCAATGTTGTATTGCTGGCTCATGTTGAGCTTGTCCACCACAACTTTAGGGTCTTTTTCTATCCAGCTGTCTTTTAGTCAGTTGGGTCTCAGCCTGTACTGCTACATGGAGTTATGACATCCCAAGCGCAGGACTTTTTATTTGCCTTTCTTGAGCAATTTCACATCAGGACACAGCCCAACGAGTTCCCACTGAACAGCAGTCCTAGCCTGTAGTTTATTGACAGACCTGATATTAACTGCAAATTGCTGCACCTACAGATGTGCAGTTGTGTTAACAGGGATGAAATAAGGACAGACCGAGGACCAGGCCTAGGCTAAGCTTACAGAGTAGACGTTACAACTTCCAAATATATATTTTTCATATCATTGTGGAAAATTTCCTCAATCCTCATCTGTACTCTTTTCTTGCTTACTCAACTGAAGGCTAAAGTTTTATTTTCTGCTGTCAAATTAATCATAGGATCATAGAATCATGGACTGGTTTGGATTGGAAGGGACCTTAAAGATTACCCAGTTCCAACCCACTTGCCATGGGCAGGGACACCTCCCACTAGACCAGGCTACTCAAGACCCCATCCAGCCTGGCCTTGAACACTTCGAGGGAGGGGGAATCCACAGCTTCCCTGAGCAACCTGTTTCAGTGCCTTACCACCCTTATTGTGAAGAATTTCTTACTAATATCTAATCTAAATCTTTCTCCTTCCATTTTAAAGCCTTTCCCCTTGTCCTATCACTACAAACCTTTGCATAAAGTCCCTACCCAGCTTTCTTGTAAACCCCCTTCAGGTACTGGAAGGTTGCTATGAGGCTCCCCTGGAGCCTTCTCTTCTCCAAGATGAACAACCCCAACTCTTTCAGCTTGTCCTCATAACTGAGGTTCTCCAGTCCTTTGATCATCTTCGTAGCCCTCCTCCGGACCTGTTCCAACAGTTCCATATCCTTCTTACGTTGGTGATTCCAGAACTGGACACAATACCCTAGGTGGGTTCTTGCAATAGCAGGATAGAGGAGGAGAATCTGGCCACACTTATTTGATGCAGTCGAGGCCACGGTTGCCTTCTGGGCTGTGAGCACACATTGCCGGTTCATGTAGAGCTTCTCATCAACCAGCACCCCAAGTTCTTCTCCACAGGGCTGCTCTCAATCACATCATCCCTCATTCTGTATTGATACCAGGGGTTGCTTCGACCCAGGTGTAGAATCTTACACTTAGCCTTGTTGATCCTCCTGAGGTTAACACAGGCCCACTTCTCCAGCTTGTCCAGGTCCT
Source organism: Tapera naevia (assembly GCA_033556795.1). Lineage (NCBI taxonomy): Eukaryota > Metazoa > Chordata > Aves > Cuculiformes > Neomorphidae > Tapera > Tapera naevia. Next base: position 4,769,961 of record JAUMJJ010000079.1, on the reverse strand, counting down.
TCCAGATGACATCCTGTCCTTCTGGTGTGACCACTGCCCCACTCAGCTTGGTGTCGTCCACAAACCTTCTGAGGGTGCACATGATCCCGCTGTCAATATCATCAATGAAAATACCAAACAGCACTGGTCCGAGTATAGATCCCTGAGGGACACCGCTTGTCACAGGTCTCCATCTGAACATCAAGCTGCTGACCACTACTCTCTGAATGCAATAATCCAACCACTTCCTTATCCACCAAACAGTCCACCCATCAAATACATATCCCTCCAGTTTAGAGAGAAGGATTTTGTGGGGGACCGTGTCAAAGGTTTTACAGAAGTCCAGATAGATTACATCCATTGCTTTTCCTGTGTCCACTGATGCAGTCACTCCATCATAGAAAGCCACTAGCTTGGTCAGGTAGGACTTGCCCTTGGAGAAGCCATATTGACTGTCTTGCATCATCTCCCTGTCCTTCATGTGTTTTAACATAGCTTCTAGGAGGATCTTCCATGATCTTCCCAGGCACAGAAGTGAGCTTCTCAGGTCTGAAGTTCCCAGGGTCCCCCTTGGTACCTTTTTTAAAAATGAGCACAATATTGCCCTTCTTCAAGTCACTAAGGACTTCCTCTGACTGCCATGACTTTTCATATATTATGGAGGGTGGCTTGGCTACCATATCAACCAGTTCCCTGAGGACTCTGGGATGCATCTCATCAGGTCCCATAGACTTGTATATGTTCAGGTACCTGGGCTGGACATGAACCCGATCTTCCCCTACAATGGGAGGGACTATACCCCCTGATCCCCATCTTCTTGTTCCCTGAACCTGGAGGAGTGAGGAGAGCGGCTGCTAGAGAAGTTGAGGAAAAAGAAGTTGTTGACTACATCAGCCTTCACCTCAGCTGTCAATAAGAGGTCACTATATTCGTTCATCCAGGGGGTACTCTTTCTTTAACCTTCTTTTTCCAATAGATGTACCTTTAGAAGCCCTTCTTGCTATTCTTCAATTCTCTTACCAAGTTCAGCTCCAGTTGCACCTTGGCCTTCCTGATCCCATCCCTACACAAATGGGCAGCATCCCTATAGTCTTCCCAGGTTATGTGTTCCTGCTTGCACTGCCTGTGCAATTCCCTCTTGTTTTTCAGTTTAATCAGCAGGTCTTGACTCAGCCACCTTGGTCTCTTCCCTGCCTGATTTCCTACATCCAGGGACTGAGTGTTCTTGTGCTCTGTAGAAAGCATCCTTAAATATTTGCGAGCTCTGCGCTGCTCCCTGGTCCCTGAGAATATTTCCCAGGGGGTCTTACTAACTCCCTGAAGAGCTGGAATTTTGCTTTCCTAAAATTTAAGAAAGAAAATTTTATTTAATCTTAATAAATTCTTTCTATTCAGCTTTGCTTTCACACAATTAATTTCATTGATTTTTTTTTGTAAAAGTTACATTTAGCTTATAACTAAACTTGTATTTTCTTCTTTATCATAACTGTCCTCAGTCTTTCAGTGAATTCTGACACAGCACTTTCTGAGTTTAGGACTCAATACTTTTCACAGTATTTCCTTAGGAAAGGTGACTATAGAAAGATCAAAGTTATGTTAACACTAATTTTAATTGAGGAAAAAAGAGCAGAAAAAAAAAAAAGACCAAAACCCATCCAGAATTTTGAGGTGTCCCGTTCAAGCCAGAACAGGTAGTTCATGCTAACACCTCTATGATAGAGACTAGGTAATTCTGGAAACTCAAGACATTCAGAAATCTGGTTGGTATTTTGTTTTGTGTCATTATATGGCAGGCAACAAATTTTATCTAACCCAGAAATTCATCAAGCTTTTCTCATCTCCTCTGAGCTCTTAGAATGAAGGTGTCATGAATGAAAATCTCATTTGGGTTTTCATACTGTTACAGGCTTCCTTTTAAATTGCTTATGAAGGATACTCATTGCTATTGAATCATTAAAGTGGATTTTTTATTAACAATTGTGTCAGGTCACTGGTTTTTCTTTAAAAGCTCTTCTGCAACGTCAATGCTACATTTTTCATAACAAGTATTCAGAACAGAGTCAGGTTTTGTATCCGTGGTGAAGTCTAGGCCCACGCAGAGATGGATGGCAGCTTCCTATTTTTCTTCATTGTACTACCTAAAAACCTACACAATCCTCTGTATATCCAGAATTTTCAAAGTGTTTCTATATATCTTTACATAGCTACACTGTGCACTTCATCTGAAAAAGGAAAAAGAAAAAGCTTTATTAATACTTTATTATATAATCTCAGTAGAATACTGAGGCAAAACCCTCTGATTCCTGAGAGTTAAGATACTGAATGACAGAAACATACAAAAAAAAAAAAACCCTTTATTCTGCAGTGCAAGAGCTCTTCTCTGAGCCTGGTAAGGCAAAAAGATCATGTGCGGGTCATGCTTTTTTCATGTAATCCCCAAATGCTTCTAGATGGATAATCTGTCATTATTCCCTGATGTTGGTAGAGAATTCTTTGCCATAGTAGCCTGTGATGGCATTCATCCCACCTGCTACTGCAGACAAGTTTATCCTAGCTAGTTGCTATAAGGTCTGTTTATAGTTAATAGAGAGAAATATGTTTTAAAACTCATTTCATCTGATGTATTTCAGGTGAGATAAAGTCAGTCACTCTCTGGAAGAGCTTATTTGTAAAGGAAGCATCAGGCAAGTATTGCAGATGTAACTATGGTAGAACCTTCACCGGAAGAGTCTTTAATTATTGTTACGCAATACTTAATTGGTTTGTTACACGTGTAGAACTCTAAGTAGACATTCTTAGCATTGATTTTGACTACAAAATCCTCAATTTCATGGAATTTCAGCTGTCTTTACATGTGAAAGCTGTTTTTATATTTAAATGTGAAATAGCTTATACAGCTGGCACCTGAAAATTTCCTCCCTTGCCATAATCAGGCGCATAGTTCTAAACTACTCAGGACACTTGGTACTTAAAATGATATGAGTAATTGACCCTAGCTTGCTACTTGTCATTCATCAAAGGTCTCCTTTTGAGGTAAGTCTCTTGTTTTTTATCTGTCATCCTTTTTTTTTTTTTTTTAATAGAATTCTTAGAATTCCCCAGATCTACAGATTTGTCATAAATTGCAGCACCTCAAAAGTAAAGCTGCCTACCTTTTGCCATTATTTTTTTTTCTTGCCTTGAGGCTATGTGGAAGAAACATTTGTTGCCATGGCTTTGAGAACCCTCAAGAAGGAAAAATTTCAGCCAAGGCATAGAGAGGATTTTTGCATGTTGCTGAAATTCTAAACAAACATAATCAGAAATACTGTGGTGAGTACCTATCCAGTCTGGTGAAAACCCACTAATAAATGCTGCAGGTCTGCATACCTTGTTTTAAAGACCCACACAAGAACATGTTTTTTTTTTTTCACTTAAGTGATTTTGGTGGACAATCAAAATATTAATTCCACTCTAGGATACTTGAAAGATGATATCTACTGTGGACAACTGAATCAATAGACATAGTTTCAATTCAATGGGTACAATATATTGCTGTGTTCTTGTCAAGCTCTTCTGCATTTCCCTTTCTTTACAAAACAATTACAGGCATTTTGGACTCCATACTTCATTTTCTCCTTGTTTTTAGAATAATTTTGTGCTTTAAAAAAATCTGCATAACTATGGTAATTAAGGCAATGCATTACCTTTTGTTAAGTAGTACTAACTATACATTACTTATAGAAAGACTTTTTTATTTACTACCTATTGTTAACACAATAGAAAATGCATATAGTGTGTTCTTAATCTTTTGAATTTATTTGGCTTTCTTTTTATTACTGAAGGGGAGAGCAATTTAGAGAAATTTGTACCTGGAAGAGCAGAAGTGAAACAGGTCAAATACTAAGTCTGCATTTGTAGACTCTGAGGCTACCTGAGAAACAGCCCGAGCTAAGTAGAAACCTGAAGACCAGCAGAATAGACGGAGTAGAAGAATCCATGGGTCAGAGAGCTGCCTGCCCTGTGCATCCCGGCATTTACACAGGTTAAGGATGTCATTTCTGTCACTCAAATTGCTTAGAAGTATTCCAGAAGGTAAAAAAAGCAAAATGTTGATGCTATCATTATCCAATTCTGCATCCATGAATAATTAAACTGAGCTCTTAGCATTATGAATTGGGGCAGGCAACAATGGACCAAACCAGGCAGTCAGGGTTTAACTCAGTTTGACCATTTCCAGTGGAGCATACTCATTAACCAATCCAGTTAAAATGTATTTAACTTTCAGTATTCAAAGGCTGTTTCTAGAGTTTATGACTTGGTGTAAGTCATGTAAGGCACTTAAAAGATTACAGAAATGCCACTGAAGACTGGATTCACACTGTGTCTTGCGTGTAGCCGCTCTAGGTTTGTAATGCAGCCAATGGAAAAGGTGCACCTCTGCATCCTGACTTAGATCTTTGTTGAGCCCTCCCAAGGTTCATCTATTTTCTGTTCCCGTGTTTTCTCTTCTAGTATAAGGGGAGATCATAGAGACCTGGCTTCTAGCTGAAGTTAGTAGGGATTAATTCTGACCCAAGTAATTTATTTGGCTTACTATACAGATGTGTATTTTGAAGGGCAGTGCTGTAAAAGGACTTTTTCTTAATAATATGAGATATAGAGTAATGAATGAAGCATAATCCTGAAGAACTGCTTAGAATACAACCATTTGTCTTCTGGCAGTATCCTGTGGGCTTTGATGATGGCTGCAGGATGTCCTTATTACTGTTCGGTGGGAAAACGTTGTCAGGCAACACTGCCCGTATCAGTAAGACAGACAGCTGTACTATGAAAAACACTTTAGAAACATCTGATGTGTATGGAACTGAATGTGTCTTTAAGCACATTAATAATCATGACACCAGTAGTATTTCTGCATTCATTCTTTGCAGTTGCTGACTGCAAATGCAGAATTCTTTCTTCTATTCTGTATAAAATTAATAAGAATTTGTATATATCTATTTCACCTTCTCAGGGTAATTATCATGTCATCCTGCTGCATATAATTTTAGAAAAACATGCTTCAGGTAGAGACATATGGAAAAAACAGAATATTGTTAGATAAATACAAAGATATCTGTTTCTTTGGCATTAGTTTCCAAACAAGTGTAAGCAAGTTTTTGGCATAATCTCCCCTGTATCACTATAGTTTTTTTGGTTTGTTTGGATTTTTCTGGAGTCTTGTTTTGCTTTAATTATTGTGTTCTGGAAGATCCATAGCTCTTCTGGCATGAATTACAGCAGCATAAGATTTTCACAGATGTATCACAATGTCAGAATAAATCTCTCTATATGAATAATCATACCACTTTTGCACTGCTTTTCACCTGTGCCAGTTTCTCTGTTAATCTTTGCAGTCTTTGTTACTCTGGCATTATTTTGACAAATTGTTCTCTCTCTTAAAATGCTTGTATGAACATTTATATGCAATCAGGTGCAGCTCCTCAAAACTACAACCAATGGCAGATTCAAACACCAGAAGCCACATACATCTTACACCTGTCTTTTCTTGCTGCTTCCTTGATTCTCTTGTCCTCAGAGGAGAGGAGCACGTTTGGCATGACTGAACAGAAGGTGGCTGTTCTATTTGGTATATTTCAGAAAAGAGCCTGAAAAACATTTCCAAATTTCATAATGTCCAAAAAAATAAAATTCAGAGTTGATAATAATATTTTGACAAAACTACTTTGATTTTTCACAGATTGAAATGTTATGTTACAGTATTCCATACAAAATAAAACAAGTTTAAATATAATTTCATAAAGAAAATATTTTGACACTATCTAAATATTTCCCCCTTTTTGCTCCAGAATATTTTAACAGAACATAGAGAATTTCATTATTTGATACAATTACATATCTCAGTGGAAAAATATTCCAACTAATCTTTTTTTTTTCCAGCTAACTCTAGCCAAATTGGAGACACATCTGTGAGAAGCCAAGGTATATCTATGTAAGAGGAGCTGCTAAAGACATCTGAAATTTCTTCATACTCAAAGGCTGTGTCAGAAGTCCAGGAAGAAAAAGTTGCCTTGCTACTGAGACAGAAAAGCATCTTGAAATTGGTACAGAAGACATCTCTTCATATCTGTATTAAATGCTTTGGTGACCAAATGCTAATGTACTGACTAAGCACTATCATGATCAGCATGACAGTCTGAACAGACTTTCATGTCTGGTGTTTTTATTAGACAAAGAGTCTTATTTCCAGACAACAGAATACCCTCCCTGCAGCCATGGTCAAGGAGAGGAAGTAGCTTGTCTGATGAATCTACCATATGGTACCACCCTCCTGTGTTATTGTCTAGCCTAGTCTGTCAGTCAGTCATGTGGATTGTTCCCCTGGAAACTAAACAGACTTGTGAAATCACTGGTGTCATATGGCTGTAAATGTACCAGGTGCAGTATTATTCCCTGGACATATATAAGCAAGGATAGTATAGTGCAGGCCTTGGGATACTTGAAACTTTATATAATAGTCTTGGACTAGATGTGGTGGAAGTTACATGAGAAGTCTGCCTGCATTCCCTGCACGGAGTGTTTTCTGGTCAGCAGGGAGTGAATTGGCCCAGCAGGAGACAATAGATTCAGATATGACAGTAGAAGGACGAGTCCAATGAATTTCTGGCATACTGTATGATAACGGTCCTAGTATCTGACATTCACATTGTTCTGCGAAGCTTTCAGTTCCAGGTTTCCTATCTCATCTTGCTTTGCTGGAGAACAAGCAGAGACTATGCAGAGCTAGGAGGTCAGGTAGTAACGAATGCGGCCAAATTCCGTTGCAAAGTTATTGCAGTGGAAAGGGTCTGAACAAAGACAGGAAGTTCTGACAGTGCAGCCACAGCTATGGCTTCCCTGTTTCCAGAGCTAAGTGTGTGGGATCTTAAACTGTCTCTCAAATCTATAGCTGTTTATTCAGGTAGAGAAGATTGAGGACCACAGTGGAAGAGTGTCAGGCAGGAGATTCGCAATCCCTAATTCTTTGGTATCATTCCATGAATAATAGTCGCACCAATATTGCTTCTAGTGAAATCTCACTTTCTGTTTGCAAGTGGCTTTGAAATAGTCACACAGCTGTTCATTTGTTCATGTCTTCTGGGAGTTTTTAACTTTGGGGAGGTGTTGTCACAGGGCACAGGACCTAGAAACCAATGTGTAAATGTGGTCTTTTTGATTGCCAGGGAAGGTCGAAATTTCCTTGAAATTTTTTTACGTGGTGGTAGAGTGTGTTCTTAAGGGCTAGGAGTGGCCCAGATCATTGCTTCTTTCTTCATGAGGCTGTAGTTTCAGCCTGTCTGTGGTGGACTGCATCTGTTGCATAACAGAAAATAACTGTATTCAAAAGTTTCCCACTTCAACACTGTAGACGACCATAGAGAAATAATTAATCTTTTACACAAAGTCATATTTTCAGCTGCTGTCACTTGAGGAACTTTTGGGAGATAAAGTCCTTTGTGCTCAGTGTACACCCATATTAGTTTGTCATTTGGTCCTTGTTTGTCCTTGTGCTCAAGAGGTTGAGATTCAAATGGCCATCCAAAAATGCCTACTTTGGTATGTGCTGAGCACTTCCCAGGCTTTGTTGACTGCACTGAGTAGCTCTCCATTCAGTGTAATAGGTGCTTAGGCAGATAGTGCACATATAGAAAAGTAATTTCAGGTGCCCTAATTCCAAACTTGATCTCACCAAGAGTTTTTCAACCGCACATCTTCACCTGTTCCAGCTTTCTGCCCTGCCCTGTAATGCTCTGATTCTTCATGTTTTTTACAACAGATAAGTAATTACTAGATTGATGGCTTGTGGTCCAAACAGGGACAAAATAGCAGCAGCTCTAGACACTTTGTTTTGATCTATCTGTAGATATCGTGAACCTTGTTGCTTCTATAAACATCCTTATCTCAACTAACTAAAAAAAGGGTTTTGCACAAGTGATAGTGATCAGATGAACAGAGTAGAAGCTGATATTTACACAAAATTGATATTTTTCCCATATGCTTTCCATTTGTATAATACTTCTAGAGGTCCTTGAGTCTGGAAGGAGATAATGGATAGAATGAAAAGGCCAATAATTTACATAAATCTGGATGAATTTGAGATAAGCAAAATGGAGAGATGAAGACTAAGTTAAATTGTTGATCATCTTCTCCATTAAATTACTGCATATGAGAAATTTATCTGTGTTTATGTTTATATGCGTCTCATATTTTGAAGAATTGGGTTTGGAAAGAGGATAAGGAACAGAGACTGGTAACTTGAGTGACCATTCTTTGGCAGCAATTAACATGACAGCAAATTGTCTAATCTCTTAAAATAAATTTAAGAGTAATTTAAGGACATTTCATAATGACAGTACTTCAGAAAGTAAGGAAACACAGACACATCTCACTAAGCATTCATTAATGGTCGTATTACATCTGTGCCTATGTTCCAACTCATGCTAATAACCTAGGTAACCTCTCACATTAAGAATTTGGTGTGAAGTATTTATTTAGGGGAAAATTACATGATATAAGGAAGCAGTGACCAGGCATCTGACACCAGGGCAGAGATTGCCCTTGAAGCCCATGGATAAGTCTATGATGACACAAGTTGTACCTCTGCAGCCCATGGAGGACCACAGCAGAGTAGATATCCTTGCTACAGTCTATGGAGGACCCCATGCTGGAGCAGGTGGATGTGTCCCGAAAGGATTCTGCAGCCTGTTGAGAGCCCATGCAGAAACAGACTCCTGGCAGGAGCTATGTCCCATGGAGAAGAGCATATACAGGAGCAGGTCTTCTGGCAGGACCTGTGACCCCATTAGAGACCGATGCTGGAGCAGTCCATTCCTGAAGGACTGCAGTCCATTGAAAGGACCCATGCTGGAGCAGTTCACAAAGAAGTGCAGCCTGGGGAGGACCCACATTGAACAAGCTAATGAAAGACTGTATTCCATGGGAGGGACCCCCTGTGCTGTAGTGGAGAAGAGTATCAGGACAAAGGAGGGACAGAGACGAAGTGTTACGGACTGATCAGAGCCCCCATTCCTTACCCCCTTGGGAAAATACCATTAGTAAGACATTCAATCTGAAGTTTTTCATGAAATCGCACTAATAAATGTAAACTGAAAACTTCAGTCCTGTTCTCTGCCCGTGTTCTAAAGATAGGTTGAGTCAACTTTTTGGTCTTACAAGATACTGAAATAAAGAGGTACATTCAGGAATGAGCTGCAGCTTTGGAGCTCTAACTTTAAAATTTGTTTTCCCCTGGTAGACTGAATATATTCCTATTAAAGTCATATTTTACTGTTTTGTCCCTTTGAAGAGAAGATGCTTCTTTTTTAGAGCAAGAAGTGGTGAAAAATTAAGAATTTGTATAAAACACTGATTTTGAATAATTTGAATTGTTGAATTTTATGGTATTGAGGATAATTACGTGTGTATGTGTTTCTGTGGTGTGTGAGTAATTACATGTGTACCACACAAACATATTGGGTGTAAAGAACACAAGAGGGACATTCTTATAACTATATGAATTCCAAGTAAAGTATCAAATAGCTGTTATTCTGGAATGAGAGTGCTCAAATATTATTATAGAGAGAGAAATACTGTCGGTAATTGTGTCTTTACAAAAGACTTTAACCTTCAAGTGGAAAACTGAGGCTGAAATAAAGATAGGGCCTGCATTTGCATTGATGCGACAGGTGACGGATCTATTGACAAAAAGAGACTCTAACCCAAGGAAGTGATGCTTGTTTAGACTTGGTTTTGGTCAGTAGTTAGGACATTAGAGAAAATTTCATTTCCTATGAACAGAAAATGAGTTAAATCTAATTTGCTCCAATCTCAGTAAAATGCTTGATCTGATTGTTGTAATGAAAAGCATCAGGTTTTCTTAAGAGAAGCTGGAGGTTAGCAGAATAATTACAGACTCAGGTTTTCACACAGAATACCAGATGAGCTCACACCATTTACTGGTGCCACAAACTTAAGAAGCATTGTCACTTCAAAAGTAAGCTGGGCTAGCATTCAGGAGGAAATAGGTGACCTTGACAAGTGAAGAAATTGAAGCAGTAAAATACTTGGCAGTGCAGAAAAGTATTTTGTGTAGAAAAACTAAGCTCCTAAAGATGAAACTTTATTTGTTTAAGAAATTAGTTATTCGGTATGTCACCTGAAATAGCTTGTGACAAATCTGAGGCCTAGTTTGGTACAGCCAAGCAGTTCTTTCTATGTTTATAGGCTCTGGTTAACCAGCACAGAATAAGCATGGATAACTAAAGATATCATTAAGGCTGGAGAGGCTTATATTGGTGTTTTAGAGGACACACTTCTAGAAATGTATGTGAAAATGCATGTGAGTCTACATTCAAAGTAGTGGCCATAGAGGAACATCAATCACCATTGTCTGGAAAAAGGAAAAATGTTTAGCCTAGGCTGAACATTTAGATTTTGGACGTTTTTCTTGTGTTGTGATTGTCCACACGCTAGCCTCTACAGGGAAGTGAGACAAAGAAGGCTGATTTAGAGTTGACTCTAATGGTATCCTTTTGTATTTGGTATCTCTGGTTAATAGAGTTCTTATTTTTTTCGGTTCAAGAACTGGACATAGTGCAAAGGTTTCTGGGCTCATAGCTGTTTCACCATGCCTGCTCTTTCCCTCAGTAGGAGGAATAAAACCAACTTTAAGCGCAGTAGGAGAAATGCTGGTTCCAGTTCAAAATGCCGCACTGGCATTTCTGCAGGAGGATGCAGTGACGGCCTCCAAGTGCATGGCAGTTGCACAGGGAACACTCAGCAGAAGTGAGAGTCTTTTCCAGCTTTGCGGATTTTGGCTCTGGTAGCATATCACTTGATTTGAAGAAGCATTTCAGGGCAATAAGCATATGCAGTTTTGGGTCCAGCTGGCAGGTTTCTGCAGCATAAACACAGGCAGTGCTGCTTGCAGTTCCAACACTACAATTTCTCATTTCAGTTTTGTACTCCTTGTGGGCTTCTGCACACCCAGTCAGACAATGCATCTCACCATGTTTGACTTGCCTCTGTCACTACATTTCACATCGTGCTGCCTGTGCTCTCAGTTCTGCCACTTCAAACATCTGGGCACATAACAAATAAATATTGTGTTCTCCTTGAAGCCTTCTTCTTTAGACCATGTCAATCAATATCATAGCCATTCCATAGGAAATTACAAGTTTATATTATTGTTCAGTTCTCAGACAAAAGGTTAAACTCACTCTTTCTTTTCCATAATTCAAAACATCTTTAATATAAGACTGTAGCATGGAACACATGTCCAGAAATAGCCTAGTTTCCTTTCTCCTTGAGAAGTATTTAGGCATGAACAGAAAATTATGATTAGTTTTTAACCTGCTATCCATTTCTTTTATCTTCATTCTGCTTGGAATTGCAAACTCCAAATGAAAACACTGCTGAATTAATGTTCTTTGCCCAGAACATCACTCTGTCTGTTGCACAGCATTTATAACTTTGCATGCAAGATAAGTACCTTCAGTTTCTTCTGTTTCTTCCTTCTGCACATGGTAAGGAACATCCCCACTCCTTTTGTAACCGGGAGGGGATTTACTGTTTCACATGCATTGCTATATGGAAATATATTTGTTTTATTCCACTGTAAAATTCATTCATGAACAGAGATGAAATATAATCTTAATCTTTATCCAGTCAGAGCTCAAAATTACAACAATAGATTTGTTATTATCCTCAGCAAGGGCTGAGGAGCAGCAGGACTGAGCTAGGGACCATATTTCCTAGACGGAAATGGTATTCCCAAGAGGAGGTGTTGTGACTTAGCAGAGTTTTGGTGATGCTACAGTTCTCATTCTCTACATATTCTCAATCTCTGCTGTAGTTTCTCATCTTGCTTTTCTCAGATGTATTTCACAATATACCAGAGTGATCAGATCAGGGCAGTCTGGAGTCTGACAACAAATTACTATGGTTATAATCAAGAAAAACCTTTGGACCCTTGCCCTCATTCTGAGACTCTGAAGCTGGACATTAAGAAAAGCACCTAAAGGATCAAGGGGCCCATGCACTTACAGGAGAGGTAGGATCTCTCTGCCATGCTTCAGGAATCAACCAAATTTGGGTCATAAACTTCTGAACTCAATCAGATTAGGATTGTCTGAACTGGTACTCTACATTCTGCCAACCACAGAGTTTTCTGTTGCGTTTGCTACTTTAATAGGTATTATTAATGAGAAAATATTTATCTCAGTGTGTTTTATCTCTAGGTTTCTTCATATGCTTCTCTTAGTGCTGTGTTCAGATAAATGTCATGTTAACCTTCAGAAGTGTAACTGCTGACTGCAGTGCCTGTGTGGTAAGAGCAGTTCTGATGCCACTGCATATGCTTCATTCTTTTGTTAAGTCCTTAACTTGCAGAAGCTGATATCGTGTCAGATCATCTGCAGTTAATTCAAAAGAGTACCTGACAAGAAGAAGAAAACACCTCAGTCTTTTCTTACTGATGTCTACTGGATGATTTATACCTTTGCAGTACTTTTTAGGGTAATTCCTTTCTTTGCCTCTTCTTAAAATCGGATATTTCCCTCCCTTGCTTTTTGCAGTATCAAAAATCACCCAGGCATTTTCAGTTCTTTCTGTCTCGAACCAAAATGTCCAAAACTCAGCTGATGAGAAAATTACTGCACAGAAGGACAAGTAATAAAAAAACTGCTCCCTCAAAAACCAGGTCAGGGCCTTATATTAATTCTGTACTCACCAAACTATCTTTGTAACAACAACTTTCACAAAAGTGAATGGAGGGGAGTGATTAAAAAGTACATCTGGCCCTGAAATATTATTTCTTCTTATTTTAAATTGAAAAAGAACAACTACAAATGATGATTGAGGTAAAGTTACTGTGTGATAAATACTACTTCTGTGTCAACACCTGCTGGGCAGGGAGAGAGGAGGAGGCTGAACTGAGCCTTCATTTCATTCACATAGCCTGATTATACATAAGCTTTAAATCCCACTCTCATTTCACTTTATATTTTCATCTCTATTTAGTTTCCCGTGAAGTGTTCCTGGGTTCTTGAGAAGAAGAGGAGGGTATGATTAGTTAGGAGAGTGAAACGCATGCTTGATTACAGAAAGCAATATAATTTCTCCCCTAAATCTGATTAGTTATTGTTCCCTTAAGTAGCACTAACTATGCCCATGTGCTCTGCAATCCAGGCCATACATACTGGCAAATGACAGTGTAGCAGCCCACTGGTGCCACGCATAGAAAACAGAGCCTGAAAAAGCTCCAGCAGAGATCCTCTAGGGATGCTGGAGGGTCCATGTTTTCCAGGAATTCTCTTTTGTAAGTTTCTTAATGGCCCTGCTCCCTGCCAGCTCACGCTTATCCTATTGGCCAGTTTATGTAATGTGCGAAAGGAGCCTAAACACTTGCATCTTAAAATCTGTGGTGTCCTGATTAATTAATTTGATCAGCATGATCATATACAGTAGAGGAATATAAGCATAACTATAATTATACTTCTCTTGCGATGACTTTACACAGGTTTTTTATGCTCGATTCATTTTTTTTCCTAACAGGTTGTGTATGCCATAGCAGGCACTTTGGGATTTTGATTCAACACTGCTCTGTGTGAATGTTTCAGGTTTTACATATTTCACAGGGTTGATGATCACCAGTAGCATTAAACTGAGAGGACAAGGGTAGAAATTACAAAGGATACTCTCTGAGGACAATTTCCTCTCTATGTCAGTTTGGAGAGAGCCTTTAGATAAAGGCAGTCAGCTCCACAGGAGGCCTCTTCCCCTGACAAGAAGAAAACAGGGGTCTGAAACTTTGGAGCTCCTCAATCAGTTGCCTTCTGAGAGCTTAATTGGGCTAAAAAGTGGAACGTAAGGCGGTAACAACTGGAGGAGAGAGCAGGCTCACCAAACTGCAGGAGTTACGGGCAAGTTGGAATCATCTGAGGTTTCCCTCACTCCTCAGAGCACCACCAGGAGTCCCACCAAAAAGCCTTCTCCCTCCACAGAAAGACCTTAGAGCAGCGTTAAGCATGTCAGGGGCATACATTTACTGCATTTGAGTCTCACATACATTTGATCTCAGAAGGTGAGGAGGAAACTATGAACAGACACATGGAGACTCTTCTGGTGGATACTAGCATAAAAAAAAAATTAAAGGAACCATGAGAAAATATAGGTTATTACAGAGCTGCAAAACACTAGGCATTATCATGGCTTTGAGGTGTATTAAATAAGATGTTAGAGTTTTGTTGATTTCTTTTTAAATTTAAATTTCTTCCTTTGTGTGCTATTGCACTGCTGTCTGCTTACATCATTAAATCACTGGAGTGGTGTCTAGTCTCACAGCTTTCTACCATGAGATGTCTGATGCAAACTGGAGGCTGCCTGATGCTCAATATTAGTAACATCCTAAAGCAAATAGTGACATATGTAAGCTGCTTTGGTAGAACTTATTTAAGATAGTGAAACTTAGAAATGCAACTACACTTCTTTCGTGTGTAAGTGTTTGTAGTGCTCAAAAAGGTTCTTTGTGAACAATTTGTAAAAATGAGATTGCCTGATAAACTAATCCATACTCAGAGGTCAATTTACTATGCAGCAATTCCTACATAAATTTAATCATGAACAGATAGACCACATTTTGAAATTTTGGTCCAGAGCTTTTAAAAATGAATGTGTAAGTCACAAACATAAGTAGTTTGTATTTGTATAAACTGCAAACCAAATATATTGTGTTATGTGCATGAATATGAAGATCATGTATGCAAATTAAGCTGCATTATGGGTATCTCCAAAAATAAGGAATAAGGGAAGTTAGATATAGTCAACAAATCAGCAATCTGAAAAATATGCCATGAGCATCACTGAAGTCAGACAAGATATTTTTCTTCTCTAAGCTAAAGAAGCCCAACTCTCTCAGCCTGTCCTCACAGGGGAGATTCTCCAGCCCTCTGATCATCTCTGTGTCCCTCCACTTGACTCACTCTTTTACAGATCCATGTCCTTCCTGTGCTGAGGACTCCAGAATTTATCAGAGTACTCCGGGTAGGGTCTCACGACAGTGGAGTAGCGGGGCAGAACCATGCCCCTCAATCTGCTGGTTACACTGCTTTTGATGCAGCTCAGGATATGGCTGGCTTTCTGGGCTGCAAGCACGCATTGCTGGCTCATGTTGAGTTTCTTGTCCAGCAGTCCAGCCTCCACTTGTCCTAATTTTGTCATTTTCTAGTTATTTATATATTCCTGTGAAACTTGCTGCTCTTGTTGACAACCAGACAACAATTGACAACCAGAGAATATTAACCATTCGAAAAACACTACCCAGCCTCAGGTTTTACAGTAATTAATTTTAATTCTGATAGGCAGAGAGGTGATATTCTTGAGTTTCTCTAAGACTTAAAAAAGTTCAGGCTTGATTCTTCTTTTTTTTTAAAGGAATTGTGGAAATAGGTATTCTAAGAAAACCAGAACAGATTTATATGTAGCATCAGGGTTTTTTTGATTGAAAAATATATTTTGAAGTTTTTTACTTACTGGTTTCAGTGGTAGATGATAACTGCTGTGCGTGAAAAAAAACAGATTCTTGAACTTTGAAGATATCAGCCTGAATAGTTGTCTTAATGTTTTTTGTGATGTTTGGACAGATCCGTTTAAGGGTTTTCTGGTAACATATGGAATCCTATAACAATGATTTTGGGATGCATGCACATTTTGTTACAATCACTCACCAGGATCTGCAATGTCTGTCATCTTAGAATATTTATCTTTATTCCACAGAACCTGAAGTAATTTATATACCAGGAAACTTATGGGTTCAGGTATATGACTACCAATATTCAAAGATTCTAAAGCCCTTTCTGTGCTATTTATGTCTTACAAGCCCCTATTTTAGATATGAGTGTCCTCTTGTTGAAACTAGATATTTATATTTCAAATGTCACCTCCAAATTGAATAAGTACAATATTTTCAGAGACAATTTATATTCCAGAAAGGTATTTCTCAGATAACATCGGGTCTTTCTGCAACCTTTTACTCCGGGGCAGGGAGTACCACAAGGATAAGAACGGAACAAGATGCTGATCTGCATTCAGCTAACATTGGACCACGATACATAATCTATTTCAAGGATTACAGCCTACACCTGAGCTATTCTTTTTCAAAGTCAGAGGAAACATTTGCTTCTCTTATGACTTTTCTTGTGATAAGAACAATCTTTAAAATGACTGAATGCATGTGGAAGAAGTCTTGATGCAGTCTTCATAGTATCTGATAAACCATGGATCAAAATTGTCCTTTTGCAACAAGAGAAAAGTTGTAAGCCTGTGTTTTCACTTTGAAAATGTTGTTTCCCTTCCACTGAAGAAAAACAGATTTCCCTTGGAGCAGCTGCTGTTCCAGGTCCTTCAATCATGAAGATGTGCTATTTAATTTTGCACACAGTATAAACAGAGCACATAAGCCAGGACTAAACTGATGTGGACTTAATTGAGATGGTTGGAAGACTTCACTGGGTTTGCTACTGTAGCACGGAGTAGTCAGCCTCAGTTTGGAAAATAACTTCCTATTGTCACAATGTTTGCAGCTGGAATAGAGTTTACTCAAATTAACAAGAACAGAATTGATTTGGAATATGCTACAGAGGTATGGCTTATTCTGTCAAAAATGATTACACACTGAGAAACTGCTGACTCCAGTGTCATGTATGCCTCTTTCTTCCTTCGATAACAGGATCTTAGCAGTTTTCCTCATTAACACCTTCCTCTCAAAACATCTTCCACTGTAAGGAAGATTGCATCCTGCACTCCCAGCTCACAAATTTATGATGCTTAGAAAAAGCAGAATGCTCAGAAAAGTTTGAGAGCTATTTGTTTACTAATTTATTTTTAGTGTTCACATAATTAAGCCTGCATGATTAATTTTAATATGATGAATTACAAAGATATAAATATGCCTATTCATTTCACATGCAAATGCAGCATAGGTCTTCCTTACTGTCTGTAGTGCACTTTCTCTGTTTAGAGAATGTAGAAATCAGTCATTTGAGGTCTGTAGAAATTTGATCAGGTCTGAAGCGAACTATACAGGACTTTTTTTTCTGGTTTACTTTGCTTTTTAAACCAGAGCTGTAACTACGGCAGAAGCTGGGGGGTTTTGCCCAGTGTGTTCCTGATTCAACTCTCATCACTAAGATCAGGAAATAAGCTAGGCTGACTCTTCTTCCCAAAATAGGTCTTCTCATATCTTTTTTTTTTGTTATTGTTTTGTTTTTCTTTGTTGTTTGTTTTAATATCAGTCTGTCCACATTTTCCTCTGTAGAACAGTGGTATGGTTGCATCTAAACAGATTGTGGCCTGTCTTGTAGTGACTCAGTTGTTCTTGTTTAAAAAAATCCAAGCAAACAAGATCATGGCAAATCATCAGTTAAAAATGTTAAAACTGAGCTTCTCCAGAACAACTTCAACACCAATTTCTAAACCGATCACATTCAGTGATGATGACTCAGGGTTCTACATATAAATCTCTATATCCAGTTCATTAAACACTGGACAGTCAGGTTGAATTAAATAATTTGAATGTAACTGATTTAATATTTTACTCTACTTACATATACACTGAGGCAAAGTTCTTAAACCTTTTCTGCAGAGTGAAATACAAGTTATTAAGGATTATTTTAAAGGTGGCCTCCCTTTATAAGACTATATGGGTTATTTTTACTTTCTGATCACTGTCATAATATATTTCTGACACAATTAGTTTACTTAAACAAAGTAAACATGATTTAACACTAGGAGAAGAGAAGGCATGCTACATTGGCTGGCCAGCCCAAGTAATTGGTAATAGTTATATTGGTTTTGTAGAGTTTGGTTTGACATTCACATTCAAGCTTTTGTTCAGGAAGAGTTTATACTTAAGCTCCTTTTCAGTGAAATATTACTGAATTTTTAAGTAATGTAGTTGCCATTCAGAAACCAATGTGACTAGATATTAATCAATGATCTTCTGGATGGCTTTGGACAAGTCCCTTTACTTTTCCATCTCTCTTCTATCCATTGTCTTGGGCAAGGACTATGTTATACAACAAGGTCCTCAAATCAATAGGAGTTTCTTGGCTGTACTGTAAAATAGCATTTCAAATGGCTTGGATTTCCAAACCACTATTGCTTTGTAAGGACGATGATGTTTATTTTGCTGAAATAATGTAGTAATGTGTGCAGTTCAAGATAATACTATTTTTTTCTCCTATCCTATACAGAGTAGTTACTTTTTTCTACATGAATTCAGTAATGTTTACCCTTATGTATTTTTTTAAAAAATCATTTTTATTATGGGTGCCTAAAACAGCCAATGGTGCAAGAGTACTTTTAAGTAGTGTTTGAATTTGGTTAGATACAAAGACAGACTACTGTTAGTCCTAAAGAAATAGAAGACTGCTAATGCAAAGGTAACGATCAAAGGCAGGTGACAATCAGTTAAAAACTGTGAAGAAACTTAAATGCCAACATTTACTTATCTTTTGGAGGGAAGCTGGATGTGTTTATCACTGATGTTATCACTGCATGTGACATCAAAGCTTGACCTTCCTCTTGTAAAAATATATGTTATCAGTAGTTCATAAATTGAGATAATCTCTAACCAAGACAAAGGTTTTTCTGTAAATAGAAAGTAGACAAAAAAGTCATTTGTTTTGGTGCTGTAGATGAACCAGAAAAACAACTTATAAAAGCACTGAGTAGGTTATGGTGATTGTTTTATACACTCCAGTTCAAAAAAGTATGCTACTGTTAAAGAATGCCTCCTTTTTTATCCCCCATCTTTTCTTCTTTTACTCTTGTTTTTTTTATGTACTCTAGGCTGAAGGATGGCGAAGAAACATAGACAGAATTAGCAGCTTTTGAAACCATTTTGTTATTTTTTCATGAGTGTATTCACATCCAGCTACTCTCAGGTCAAATATGGTTAATCCTTAATTGCATAAAGAGATTATTTCCTTGTTCTTATAGCAGAAATATGTACTGAAATGTGATTTTTAAAATCTGTGCCCATGAAAACCTAATTTCTTGTTAATGTATTTTTGTGTGTTGTATAAGGTAATCAAAAGAATATGGGAATGTTAGCAGTTTGAATTCAAAGTCATTACAAATTGCAATATAAGAAACTGAAGTGCATTCCCTTAGACCTGCACCCTATAGCATACTCATAGCCTTTGAGAATGGCTCACTGTGAGCCCTTGATATTGAGCAGAAGCTGAAACCTGGTACGAACACTGAACATATCTTCTGTTTTCTCTGAAATCAAAACCTAAAACAAAGGCTAAATAAATACTTAGCTAAGAAGCCCCTACAAGAAACAAGACCTAAATACTTACAAGGAATCTAAGGGATCAACAGTACTCAACAGTTCAGTGATATCTTGAGAAACTTGTTTCCAAACACTTGTCCATGATGAGAGCCTAAAAGAAGCCTGATGACCTCCACTGAATACTTTTAGGGCAGTTTCTGACCTCTGCCTTGTTATCTGAACTGATTCTTGAATTATATCCATATATCCAGTTTTAAGTATGAGATTTAATACAGACTCGGTTTGACGACTTCTGCTGAAACAAGATCTCCGCTTAATATAGCAGTTTTGTAGAATATATAGCAAAACCTGTGTAACACAAGAGATGAAGGAGGTAAGTTCTTCAGCCTGTGGTTTTTGAATCTTTAGCTAGCTTTTTCTTCATTATAGCTAGCAGAATCACCTGAGTAGTGAAACAAAGCATAATCAGTCCCAAATGATTGTAGCAGCACAGTTGTTTACACCATGGGACATGCAGCACCAAGCGTTAGGTTGGGATGTTTTTGACATACAACAAGTAGCCCTAACTGTAGTCTTAATTATAACCAGGTTTCTGTCTTTCCGGAAAATATTTATATAAGGCATGGGACTTAAAAGAATACCTTGTCTCTTTATAATCTCAGGCCCGTTAGCACATAGCAAAGAGGGTAACTCATTCATTATATTACACTGCCCTAATTAACGGTAAGGGAGCTATCCCAGCAATGAAAGATCTTATCACATACTGGGCATAGTTAACAATAAGATTCTACCTAACTCTGAGTATCTACAATCTTCTGTCTCTGGATCAGCATATCCTTGTTGACGCGGAAGTCACGGACTCGTCACACAATCAATGGGATCAGACAGAAGCCGAGTTTATTGCTTTACTGCTAATGGTTATATATCTTATCTACTTTCATGCATAACAATAAGAACGATTGGTTAACATGTGCTGTTCACTCGAATAATGCTTCTTTACAACAGGTCAGTCTCTATTGTCCATCCGTTTCTGTTGTAAGTTTCAGATCCAGTTCAAGGTCTTAGCTTCAATCACGTGTGCATCGCCCCCCTTTCTTGTTTTTCACTTGCTAGGCTGTTTATCTTGCCAAATTCCTCTTGCAGGAGGAACAACATTCCTGCAAGGCCTGCTGATATCTCTATGCCATAGCCAGACCAAGGTCCTTCTGCTCTGGATTGCCCAAAATATGTCCTTGATCTTCTAATACCCCACATATCCTGACACTATTCCTACCTTTAAAATTTCCATTTCACAGGAAACAATCTTGTCTGGAAAAGTGAATACTGAAAATAACACCTGCCTTCTTATTATAACTTAGAGCCAGTTAGCCTCCAGAAAAGAAAGGAACACTTATGTATTTAGATTTAAAAATCCAAACCCTGACTCTTATTTTCAACTTCACTGTATCGCAGGGATCCATTGTGAACAGTAAACCCAACAAATTTGGTTTGGGTTGGTCGCAACAGATGGCTACTTTCCTTTGAACTCTGAAAGGCCATTCAGCAAAACCTTCAATAACTGGTTCCTAAATGCTACCCTTAGCTGTCAGTTTGATTATAGTTAGAGGATTCACTTTTTATGGAAAATCGGATATGAAGTACTGGACGAAAGAGCTTGTATTCTTCAAAAACTTTTCAAGTCATTCAACACAAAAGATGAAAAAGGCCTCTTCAGTCTTCAGACTCCTTTAACCTAATCCTAAGTTTCACCTTCCCTGTGGCTGAGAATCCTATCCAGACAGTGAAAGGTAGGTAATTTATTGGACATGACTAGCAACTCCAAGTTTGTCCTTAGTGGTGGAGATTATGCAACATCCAGCCTTACAATGAGATCTTCTCTCTCTAGAGGCCAAAATGTGGTCTGTCATTTTCACTTTCATTCCAGCCAGCAGAGCCATCTGTACAGTAAAAGAAAACACAAAGAGTTAGTATAACTCTTTGCAAAGAGATGACCATTTTGATTTCTGTCTGTGTGGGCTGCAGAGCATAAAACTGAGTTTTTCAGGTTTTAGATCCCCAACTCCTAAAGTTTAAAAGCAGGAGAAAACAGGTTGTCTCTGTTTTCTCTGGTTGAGGACAAGCGTGTTATGCATACTAAAGTAAGGTCTGTTTGGTTCTCTTTTATTTTCAGATATACTGACTCCAAAAATTTATATTTAAAATATTTTAAAGCCACCCATAATTTGCAGTTACAAAGTACCTTATACTGAGTCATGGTACCTACCTGCTGGACATTGCAGCATGCGCGTTGCACCTGCCTAATATAGACAGCCAAAATACGTCTTTTGCACATTTGCAAATGCTTAATTAAATAAACCATCATTGAAAGCCACTAATGGTCTGACATCTGCCATTGTAAAGAGTTATTTACAGTGATGATTTACAGTATATGAGATTGTTTAGACTATGGTAAGTTGATGTGGGGTTCAGTAATAGCTAAATTCATTACATCCAACATAGTTAGGTTTTACCCTGACGTCTCTGATCACTCCTCTTATGCCACAGTCCGTGCGAGAGAACATGAAAAAGAGAGATTGGAAGTTTGAACATTAATGAGAAAGTTAGTGCAGAGGTAGCAAAAAGGACTCCTAAAATAGAACCCAGCAATAACCGCAAATCAACTTTATTTCTTCTAATATATATTTTGCCTGCCACACAGTAGTGTTGAGGGTAAATTGATTGATGTTTTAAAGTGCTTTTCATTCCTTTGATGGAAGTTGCTATGGAAATGAAAAACACACTTATTAGATATTTGCCGTCACTTTTTGTTAAATCTAACTCTTCTAGATTCTTTTTATCTCAGAGTGTGCACTCTTCAGCATCTGATGTCGCTAGCAGACTCACAACAGGAGCTCTTCTATGCTATTCTGTGTACTCATTTTCTATTCTATATATTTTGCCTGCTTTTCTAAATGGTAGCTATAAACTTGGAGCCATTTTCAGCATTGGTGAAATCTATGGCTGTCATCCTTGGGATTTTCAAGGTAATGTATTAAATAGTTCAAAAGTTGAAAGGGCACTCAATCAATTGCTATTTTAAATATTTATAATATCTATTACACCATGTATAAGAATATGTGAATATAGTTGAAATATTAATCTCTTTTAACAAATGCCATCAGAGGTGTCATGTCAAGACATTTGGGGCCCTGGAGGCATGTGTGTATAATTATAGACATAAGACATTTTAGCACTTCAGTACTTTATGACGTTGCTACCACTTCAGGGCTGTCTTTCGTTTTCCCGAATTATGACCGCAGAAGAGAGGAAGGAATCAATGTTTTTCCTATTAGACCCTACTTCCACGTAGGCTGTCTCCTTGCTGCAGTTAGTTTTTCTGTAGTTGAGAGAAGAAAACCATCATTTAGTCAACCAGAATGATAATAGAGGGCTATTTTGCACTTTTTTTCATATTATTTAATGTGTCTTCTAGATAAATTTTTTTCCATAATGCCACCAAAGAACAACAAAAAAAGTAGATTTAAAAAAAAATTCTAGCTTTTTAATAGGGTCTAACTTACCTCTCTGAGACACAAACACAAATATCTTCTCAGCATACCTGTACACAATGTATGGAGTTTAGTCCTTCAGGAATACATGAAACAGAAGATGAAACTTTAGTGGGAAAACACCTCCCCATAAGAGAGTGTCTATGTTACACATGCACCACTTGTTGCTCTGAATGGAGAAGTGTTGGCAGTATTGTTAATAGGCTTTAGCCTTTCTAGAAAAATGTGCAGGTACAGCTCATTTGCAGCCAGAACTTGCTGGGGAGGCGTGGATGGCTCTGAAGAAAAGATGGGCGGGAGGCTCCTTTTCCCAGGCAGTGAACCATCCTTCTTTACAACCACTCTTGTCTCTCAGCTCTTGGTTGTTTCTCTTTGGTGTGTGTCCTTAAGGAAATATAATAGATAAGTGAAGGCTGCTTTTTGTTATCACTTCCTAAATCTATCCCAGGTATGAATCAAAAGCCCTTATGACTTTCTTGCCCATCTGTTAAAAATCTTTGAGTATAGTGGGGGAAATACAAGTGTTTTACTATCTCTGCTGCCAGTACTGGCAGTTTCTTAGCAGTAAAAGCAGAAAGAAATAAACCTATTCACAATGAGGAGATAATATAATAAAAAGTGACCTTCATCTGTCTTTCGTTTCTTTAAAGCCTCAAGAGAAAAAGGAATATCTTGCAGCTGTTACAAACAACCTGTAAGACTGTGTAAAGAAACTTACTTTCAGTATGTATTTCTGTGTCCAGTTTTCTAAATGTTTTAATATTTTAAAACATATGCTAGTCTCTAATGGAATTGCTTGGAGAATGCTAGAGCTGGACCACACTTTTCCATCCAGACAATAATAAATAAAGTTAGGTTGTCTAGGACTGAATAGTAATGCTGAAATAATTCCCAAAGCATGAAAAAAAAGCCCTATCCTGTGATTTTTTGTTGTGCATGTTTGTGGCATTGTATTAGTCATTTGGGAAGGAGTAAAGACTTTGGCAAAGGGGAAAAAAATGCTGCTAACATTCAAAACCATTTCCATCAAACTGTGAAATACAGAAGTGCATTGTGTACTTTGCAAGATTGATCCTGAGCTGTAGTTAAGGGTGATCAGGGTAGTTCAGGTGAAAGGCAGAGGGAGAAGAACCAACTGTGGAAAGGTTACACAGAATTTCCCCAGTGCTTGCTTTGTTGTGTGCAGAGCAGCTACGAGACAATCCTTCTCCACGTGTCTGAAAGATCTCCCTTTTTTCTTTTACAACTGATAAGAGAATAAAGGGACTGAAGAAGCAGGTATACTCAGTAGTTACCCTTGGCAGTCTCACTAATTCAGTCTGCATCTTGGCTTCTGCTACTTTTGTCGTGTTTGTTTGGTTGAAGGGAAGGCTGGCTGGGTGGAGAGGTCACCTCCCCTTTAGCCCTCTTTTATAAACATCTACGTTCTCTATTCTGTAACACTTCTCGTTCTTCTTTTCTCTGATAATGTTTTAGAGGGACAGTAGGTCTATCTGGGCCTCATCAGCATCCATGGAATGCAAATGCACCATTCTGTCTTCCTGCATCTTCTACTTTGATGAAAATTTGGAGATCACTGAATCAGAGGCTGTCCCATCTTTCTTGCTGGAGCAGAGCTTCTCTTATGGCCTTGGTAATGCTTGATGTCTGCCCCATTACTGCTCTGGTTATTTCTGGCTTCTTTGTAGAAGGTGTTGAATAAAAGCTGACAGCCAGGGTGCCGCGTAGAGTGAAATCATTTTGAGTGGTACTTGGTTTTCTTTAAGGAAATGACATTTTACAGAGTACAGAAGCACAGCCTATATTGGATATATTCATGGGAAAGATCAAAATTTTAAAGGCTATTTATTTCTAAATTTGAGTGATTATGGAGTAATTGCTTGTGATATACAAAATAACAAATTTGTAAATAAATTCTGTTTATTGTGATAGTAAAAAAGAAAAAAGTAAAAGAACACTCTCCTTTTCTCTGACATTGTCAGAAAAGAAACAGTTCTTCACAGCAAATGTTACAGACAAGATACTTTAGCAAGAAGTTACATATCTACTGTGCTGAAATATCCATTTTGGTACCAAAAGGTCATTAAGAGTCATCCAGATTTATTTCACCAGTCTCTTTTCAACATCAAAAAATACTGAACGACACAAGTTAAAAAATTTAACTGTTGGCATGTTTTTCAGATATAACTGATTTGTAAAAAATGATGGAAAGGTATATGTCATTTTGATGGAAAGGTATATGTCATATATATGCTGAGAGTTAATTTACCACAGTATTGTATTACTGATTTTCAATTTCAATTGACTCTCTCCATCATTTTTCCATAACTCCCTTCAAGTTTTGAGCTCTAGAAGCAAACACATCAAGCATACTCTTTTCCTCCGTGAGGTTATTACAGTATGATGAAAACCTTTGTTGTAGGTAAATCTTTACATCAATAAAAGAAGTGAGCTAGCATTATAAAAAGTGCATGTGTAGAGGAACACCCTAAAAGATGAGATTAGAAATTCAAGCATTAGTACATTTTGTTTGTTTTTTTTTTAGGAGGCATGGTAGTGAGTTTTTTTTTAAATACAATGAGAAATTTCAGGTACAATATTTGAGTGCAATGTCAGAAGAGGAGATACTGGAGCAAAGTGCTAGACGAAGCACTCATGATGATGATACTTACATATGTAAGTATCTTTATTTGCCTAAGCCCCCACCACTGGTAGCAATAGGCAAGTATTTCAGGGAGTAACCATAAACATACTGATTTCTCAGCTGTGTAACTGGGTTGTACTGAGCAGGAAGTTAACGCTGATGAATTTTCAAAACAATAGCTGACAAAATACATTAGACTAGACAACTTATTGAGTGGTTCATATGAAACAAATAAGAAAAATCACACTACAAGGTGCTATACTTGCATTTAACTTCAGTTAAGCCAGGAACATCTCTTGTTACCAAGCAATAGATGTGAACTGCTTTTCAAAGGTCAATAGCACTAATGAGTACGTTTCCCATAGCAGTAACATTTCTCTCAAAACAGTTTTTTTTTCACTTCGTCTCTCACACTCTTTGTCAAGCAATGAATGGGACAATTGTTACTTTTAGTTCTATTTTTACCATTATAGATGGTACTTTGAGACAGAAAAGCAATAAAGGATTCAAAGAACTGTGATTACTGGATGAGGCTAAGGATGCTGTTGGCATTTAACCTGAGGAAATACAATGAGTGAATGCCTCACAGGTATCATTTTCACAAAAAGAAAGAACTGTGGATGTGCTGCTTGTCTATTTTTGTGGCGATAAGTATAACCTTAAACAAATTATGGAAGAAGGCAGGAGATCAGTCTAAATAGTTTAGTATTTTTTAGTGTAAATTTACTTTTTTTTATATATGTGCCGAAGGAGAGCTCTTCCTAAAATGAGGGTTTCTCAGTATCCAGATAGACATCCACAGTGATTCAAAAAGGTACTCTCTTCGCTTTCTTCTTTCCCAGTAATTGTTTCTTCATGGTTCCTACAGAAGTCGCTTGAGGGATTTTATCTTTGAACTAGTACGTGCAGGAAATGGAGGCCTATGAAATCATGGTCCTTTCCATCTCCACTTCGGTAAGAAATATCTTTGCACCACCCCTAAATGAAAGCTGTGTTTATAGAGTTTGCAAAATCTCTGGATAAGACAAGTGACAACTACAGTCAGCTCTTAAATCTAACGTACATTTCCCCAAAGATTATCACTTTTTTTAAGCCAAGATGTAACACAGCTTGCACTGGGTATACACTCTGATGTGAACAGCCTGTCTTAAATGCCTAGAAACTATCCTGAGTAAATCTTAGGGCATAAAAAGAGACTGATACAAAATGTTACATACTCATGATATGGGAACTGGGTTTGTGTAGCAGTTTAGGACTTATCCAAGAACTTGTTTAGAATATTTATTTACTGGCATCCTCATCGCTCTATCTATCTCATCCTATTTGTGACACTCTCACTCCTGTTGTTTAGATAGTAAAATATCTTTTGTCTCAGAAAGTGGGCAATTAAAACATGTTTCACAGAAGCCACAGATCTTTTAGTATGGTAAAATATTTTAGTATACTGGCTTCTATAATGATGCTAGGAGATGTGAAAACTTGTACATAGATTAAATATTTATTATTTTTATAATAGATATAATACATATAAAGTATGAAATAAAATCAGTCACAAATTTAGAAGCTGGTACAGAGGATTTAATTTGAAACTCGGTGTGACTACTATTTCATAACAAGATGTCCTTCTTAATCCTTCGTTAAAAAAAGTGATTACTTCAGGAGGTAATAGCTGGACAGTGTTGATCCACCAGTGCTGAATACTAAAAGAAGTTTTCCAGAGAACTTCTTCAATCTCATACTTAGCACTAGTCCAAGACAGCTGAACTGAGGCATTATGGCCATTTTAATATGCATTCAGGTATAGTATGTTCTTTCAATGACACAGCCAGTCATACTCAAATATTCAAGCAGGACTGCATCTCATTGTAGTAATTTCTTTTTTCCTGAAGCATTTCCTCCAAAACATCAGCTGTACAATATAGAGCTGTGCTTTCACACTATATCTCCTCCATCTATTTTGCACTTTACTCAGATATTAGCATAAACCTTTTATAAATTCCCAGTGAAAAATTAATGACTGTAAACCTTCTGGTAAAAAGCAAAGTCTGCTGTTACTTAGAAGAAAAATATATTCTCCATCTCCACTGTTACATTCCACATTTTTTGTGTGAAGGGACATAATGTGAAAAATACGGTACACAAGCAGTAGACAGAGAAGTAAATAATTTTTGCTGACGAGGTTGCCTCTTAGCCCTTTTTGAACAAATATTCAGTACTGCTTTGCTTCTACAAAAAAAAAAAAAGAGGTAAAAGTGTTTGGAGTTTTGTTTGTTTGTGTGTGGGGTTTTTTTTTTAGTTTTCTTAATGTGTTTGGAGGGAACAACAACTACTTCATTGTGAAGAGAGCTTAGTGTAACAATGTAAGCCCTGACTTTTGCTATATTGGGACTGTGTACGTAGCAGCCAGTAACAGACTAGTAATAGTCTTAAAGCGTGAGCTATTCTTAGCTAATAACAATAATTTCTATGATCAAGGACAAAAAAAGTATTTAACTTTTGTTAATTGTCCCAGCAAACATGAAAATTTACATATGTCTGCTGACTCAGATTCAGCTATTCAGACAGTATTTACCTTTTTTGTATTGCCATAAATATCCGATTTAGGCACATTCACTTACAAAGAGCAGAAATCCACCCTGCCTTTGACCAGTGAGGACTCTTCAATTTGTGAGAGTCTAGTGAAAGAGGTATATACTGTTGAATGCCCTTCAACATGTAAAAAAAGGGATTAAACTATGTCAGTTTTATTAAGCAACGTTCAACCACTGTGTAATACAGGGTTTATACTCTGCTACACCTACATGTTGCTGCGGCAGATGTCTCTGGCTTTATAACATCTCAGACACTGGCCTGTAGTGACAGTTCCTTAAACTACATCAATCAAGTTGCGTTTAATTTCTTACTGTAGATTTAAGAGGCAATGCTAAGATGTCCTTGGTAAAGAAACTAGTCAGACAGGTGAAAATCTTGCTACAGTTTATATGAAAGATTTCATTTATCCACCTTGCCTGAATCGGACATTCTTCAACTGTTGTTGTTCTTAATAAAACAAAGGGAAAACCTCAACAAAAATAGCTAGTCATGTACCTGTCATTGTGTATTCCTGCTCTTATCGTTCTGTAACAAGTTTTCCTATTACTCTTTGTATTCAGAAGTGCACAGTAAAATACGACTTGTTCTTTGCTTTTCTACAGGATGAGAAGAACAAATGAAAAAAATGAACTAAGAAACATTGCAGACTTGACAGATGCTACTCACTTCAATTAATTATTTTTAATGTATTTATTAACACCTGTCTGCTTAAAAGAGCAGGTGTAATTTTACCCTGATAATTTTACTGATGGGATACCTGATCTAATATATTCAGATCATGTTGATTCTTATGACCTTTAAAAATTAGCCAGTTTTACCTATGGATTCTGATGTAGTTTGCGTTAAAAGATACTCCCAACTTTATTTAATTATTCCTAAATAATGTCCTGTGGACAGTTATGCAAAAAGAAATTGATTGAAAACAAATATTAGCAAAGGAATTCAAAATACCTGGACAAAATCAGCAAACAAAGAGAACAAAAACTCCAGCCTTCATTGAGCTTTTGACATCAGGTAAAGATTTTCTTGTAAGAAAAAAATCTTATCTGGCAAGGTGAAAAAATTACAATTATTAATTTTTCTAACTTTTTCTAGTTTCTAATATTTTCTGTTTTATTTTTAATTGAAATTAAATAATTGTGAGCACAATGATTCCAGAAGATATTTTTCTTGTTTTGCAGAATCATAGAATAATTTAGGTTGGAAAAGAACTTTACCATCATCAAGTCCAACCATAAAACTAACACTGCAAAGTCCATGACTAAACTATGTCCTTAAGCACCACATCTGCATATCTTTTAAATACTTCCAGAGATGGTGCCTCAATCACTTCCCTGGGCAGCCTGTTCCAATGCTTGACAACCCTTCTGGTGAAGTAATAGTTTCTAATATCTTGTTTAAATCTCCCCTGGCACTACTTGAGGCCATTTTCCACTTGTTCTATCACTTGTTAAGCGGTAGAAGAGACAAGAATCCCCTCACCATAGCCTCCTTTCAGGTTTCTGTAGAGAGCAATAAGGTCTCCCCTCAGTGTTCTTTTCTTCAGACTAAACAACCCCAGTCCCCTCAGCTGCTCCTAAGACTTGTGCTCCAGACCCTCCACTTGTCGCCCTTCTTTGCACTTGCTCCAGCACCTCAAAGTCTTTCTTGTAGTTAAGGACCCCAAACTAAACACAGTATTTGAGATGTGGCCTCGCCAGCACCGAGTACAGAGGGATGATCCCTTCGTATTCCTGCTGGCCACACTATTTCTCATACAAGGATGCTGTTGGCCTTTGTGTCCACCTGGGTACCCTACTGGTTCATATTCAGCTGTCTGTGAACAAGCATACCCAAGTCCTTTTCTGCCATGCAGCTTCCCAGCCATCCTTCCCCAAGTATGCTGTGTTGTATGGGGTTATTGTGGTCCAAGTGCAGGACCCAGCACTTAGCCTTGTTGAACCTCATTCTGCTGGCTTGCTCCCATTGATCCAGCCTGTTCAGACCCTTCTGTAGTACTTTCCTTCTCTCAAGCAGATCAACAGTTCTGCACAAGTGGTGTAATCTGCAAAATTACTGAGAGTGCACTCGATACCCTTGTCCAGATCATTAATAATGGTATTAAACAGAACAGTTGAACTTTAATGTGCATATGAAGCTGTGATACAATGGACTATGTTGGCCACTTTTCAAGCATTACTTTCATATTTTCTGTTTCCTCCACATTCTGCAGGTAAAAATCTTGGTTATTGATTCAAAATTTAAATGCTGTTATGGAATTTCTACAATTTTATCATGAAACAATAAACATATTTACTGAGGAATTTAGTTCATTTGATAGCATATAGCTCTGAAAATTCTGGGCATGTTAGGTATGACTTTTAATACAGAAGTTGGCGGGAAATTATCAGTGACCTGATTCAAAGCAAAAGATGTTCAGTGCGGATGTTGAGGTAAAAGATGTCAGAGGTGAAAGTAATGGTCAAATTACTGAAATCATAATCCTCCACAGCAACAGCAGTAGAATAAAAATAGTCAATCTGCAGCAGAATTAAACATGCATGTAACTCAGTCATCAACTGATAATTAAATCTCCTCTGAAAACTATTTCAAGGGAAAAAGGATCAAGGAAACTAGCATTTTCTTAAGGGAACAATACTTCATTTGCACAAATATAAATTTCCCACTTCAGAGGAAAGTCACATGTTGTAGTTAGAGATCAGACTGGAGATCAGCAGCTTTCAGAGAAGAATATAACATAACTTCCAGGACTTCAATATGGCATTGATAAGGCCGCCTTTGTTCATAAGTCCAGTCAAAGGTACTGTACTTCAGGAAGATTAAGTCTTTTCTGACTTGAAACTCAAGAGTTTCCCTGAAGTGAAACCTGATGAGAGCAATCGGAATTTTTTGTCGTCTAGAAAACTAGGGAAAAATAAATACTGGATAAATGGCATAGCTAAACATAAAGAAAAATGGAGGAGAAAGAAAAAGATTCAGATATGTTAAGAACTACAGCAAAGAAAGAATACGTTTCCATTTCTGCAGTACAAAAGGCAAAAATGAAAGTGTCTGATTGAAAAATGATGGTGGAGATTTAGAAAAGGAAAAGAAACCCTGTCTCAAAGGACAAAAAAGCACTGGGAAAGATTATGTTGGCAGATGTAGAATCTCTGTTGCTGGAGGATTTCAAGAACAAGTTGGCATAGCAGATGTTAGGATGGGGATTAGGCTTGGTCTAAATGACTTCTGAAGACGCTTTCTAGCTCTGTAACTCTGCACCCAACTTCCCTAGGAATTCAGCAACAGCCCATATGCATAGCCAAGTCCTGACTGCTCAGCTCTGGGATGCATATCCAGTAGTCCACAGGCTCTCAAAAACCAAGAATATGTTTTGCTATTATAACAGTATTTGTCCCACACAATAAACTGTAAGAAGACAAAAAACATGTCAAATGGGTAATATATTTCAGTGAGGAAAGTGGCAACACAGAATTGGGAAGCAATGTGTTGAGACAACTGCTGGAAGCAACCCATTAAAGTTATCACAAAGACAATAGATTGAATAGTGTTGCCAGCAGTCAGAGTATTATTTGATTAAATGCGTTTTTCAAAAAATTACATATTTCACATGTACTTCCATGAATCAGAAAAACTGTTGACCAGACTGCCTGTGACTTATTTTTTTTCTGTTTTTTTTTCACTAAATTGGCTTCCAGCATGCCAAACTTGAAATCCTAATATCATCTTTTCATCCACTCCTGTTTATTTGGATTAGTATGAAGACTTGGGGTGTAAACTAAAAAGGAAAAAAAAAAGATCATTCCTGGATGTGTAGGCATTCCCTAAGTGTACTTCATAAAAATAATTAAAGTTCTGTCATATATTATCAGAAATTCAATCACCTAGAGACCATGCTTTTATTTTGAAAGGAATTTTATTCTTATTTTTATGCTTTGCATTTGTTTTGATTATACTTTTGTTTTAAATTGAAACAGTATTATCATCTTTTTTCCACATTGTGTCAGAAAAATGGTTTTTTTCCCTGTTACGTATTGCTTCTTTCCCATTAGGTTTTACTAAATATCACAGTATCACAGTATCACAAGGTTGGAAAGGACCTCTGAGATCATCAAGTCCAACCTATAACCTAACACTAACACCAACACTAACACCAACCATCATCTAAACCATGGAACTCAGTGCCTCATCCAGTCTCCCCTTAAACACCTCCAGGGTCGGTGACTCCACCACCTCCCTGGGCAGCCCATTCCAATGGCCAATCACCCTTTCAGTGAAGAATTTTTTCCTCATATCAAGTCTAAACTTTCCCTGACGAAGCTTAAGTCCATGCCCTCTGGTTCTGCCACTGGTCACCTGAGAGAAGAGACCAATCCCTGCCCGACTACAACCTCCTTTTAGGTAGTTGTAGAGAGCAATGAGGTTTCCCCTGAGCCTCCTCTTCTCCAGACTAAACAGCCCCAACTCCCTCAGTCGCTCCTCATAGGGCTTGTGCTCCAGCCCCTTCACCATCTTCATTGCCCTCCTCTGAACATATTCCAGTATCCTAACATCCTTCCCAAATTGGGGGGCCCAGAACTGTACACAGCATTCAAGGTGAGGCCTGACCAGTGTCGAGTACAGGGGGACGATAACTTCTCTGGTCCTGCTTACTGCACTATTCCTGATGCAGGCCAGGATGCCATTGGCCTTCTTGGCCACCTGGGCACACTGCTGGCTCATGTTGAGCTTCCTGTCCACCAGCACTCCCAGGTCCTTTTCTGCCTGACTACTCTCTAGCCACTCTGCCCCCAGTCTATAGCTATGCATGGGATTGTTGTGTCCAAAATGAAGTACCCGACATTCGGACTTATTAAACATCATCCCATTAGAATCAGCCCATCTCTCCAATCTGTCCAGGTCCCTCTGTAGGGCCATCCTACCCTCTAACAGATCAACCCTTCCTCCCAGCTTGGTATCATCTGCAAATTTGCTGGTGATGGACTCAATCCCCTCATCCAGATCATCAATAAAGATATTAAACAGGACGGGACCCAATACCGATCCCTGGGGGACACCACTGGTGACCGGCCGCCAACTGGATGAGACACCATTCACCACCACTCTCTGGGCTCGGCCATCCAGCCAATTCCTAACCCAGCACAGAGTGCTCCCATCTAAGCCACAGGCTGCCAGCTTCCCTAGGAGTCTACTGTGGGCGACAGTGTCAAAGGCCTTGCTGAAGTCCAGGTATACCACATCCACAGCCTTCCTCTCATCCACCAGGCGAGTCACATGGTCATAAAAGGAGATCAGGTTGGTCAGGCAGGACCTACCCCTCCTAAATCCATGCTGGCTGGGCCTGATTTCTTGACCGTTCTGCAGGTGCCGCATGATTGCACCCAGGATTATCTTCTCCATGATTTTACCTGGGACCGAGGTCAGGCTGACAGGTCTGTAATTACCTGGATCATCCTTACGGCCTTCTTATGGATGGGCGTCACATTGGCCAACTTCCAGTCTTCCGGGACCTCTCCAGAGAGCCAGGACTGCTGAAAGATGATGGAGAGCGGCTTAGCAAGCTCATCCGCCAGCTCTCTCAGCACCCTAGGATGGATCCCATCCGGCCCCATAGACTTATGAGGGTCCAAGCGGCTCAGCAGGTCTCTAATCTCCTCCTCATGGATTGCAGGAGGGCCATATTTCACCCTGCCCCCATCAATCTCTTCAGAGGGCCAACTGTCAAGCGAGCTGACATCCTTGCTGCTAAAAACTGAGGCAAAGAAAGCATTAAGTACCTCAGCCTTCTCTGCATCTCTGGTTACTATATTTCCCTCCACATCCAACAAGGAGTGGAGGTCGCTGCCGCCCTTCTTTCTGCCATTGATGTATTTATAAAAACTCTTCTTATTGTCCTTAACAGAAGTGGCCAATTTGAGCTCCAGCTGGGCTTTTGCTTCCCTGATTTTCCTCCTACACGACTTAACAACACAACCCTTTTCAGTTGCATTTTTCTTAGCTGAATTGACAGTAGTTACCTAAAATTTGAGAAGGGAAGCAAGTCCAAATTCAAGTCAGTGAATTAACTTTTTTAATTTAATTTATCTTTATTCCTTATCTTGGGTTGACCAATTTCATATCAGTGTTTCAGGAACAGTAATAGCTTAATAAAGATAGAAGCGAAGGATTTCAGCATTTTGGTTTCAAGCAACATTGAGCATCTCACAAACATCTGAAAATCCTTTTTTTTTTCCTGTGTGAAAAAAGCACTGAGTGCAGCATAAGCATTTCTGTAAAGTGTGTGCACACTGCAGAGGGGCCTTTTAAGTGTACAAGTGGTTGTGCAATTATGACTGAAATCTTCACTGCCACGTTGCAAGAGCAAGTCACAGTGACTACTTAAAAATTAGCTGGCAGCAGATTAATCCTTCATTTTGCAGGGAAGTGATTCATGCCACTGCACTAGACTTTGAGTACGCTCCCTAGAACTTTCAAATAATTCCTGTGTCCCATGCTGCCTAGCTAAGTGGGGAAAAAAGCAATATTTAATTAAAGCCAGTATTAGGAACAAGAAATGAGACTATTGTCATTAATGTTTCCCAGGGGCTCAGTAGGATGTGCTTGTGTGTAGAAAAAGAGAAGAAATTAAGCCAATAATAATAAAATCTAGCCTTTGCCTCTCTCCAAAGCCCTGCTAAGTCTGAGAAATATTCATACTGCTGTTGTGAGTTACAGAAGCAATATATAGCACTAGAAGTCTTAAGATAGGTATATTTTTCTCTCCATACATGCTGAGAAAGAATGCATGAGGACTGCATCTGCCCCTCTAGCCCCTGCATTGCTTTTTCTCCCAGTGGGCTGGAAGAAAGGCTGCTAAGATGAGAACTTCTTACTTCTGCATTTTGTGTCAGCATTCAGCACTAAACGTTGTGGTTTAGGCTGTGTGAACAGGTTTTGAGAGTTGCAGGAGTAAGCGGAAACAGCTAGTACTATTTTTAATGAGTTTATTCCACAGCCGTGGAAGAACTACACAAGCAGAGCACAGTTTCAGGGGTTGGCTGCACAACTCTTCTTTTGCCTGTAACTTCAGAAAGTCTACACAACATCATGTGATACTGGATATCAGTGCTGTAACTCCTTAGAGAAGGGGAGCGCTCTTAGTTGTTTGGTGTCTGCAGGGCACACAGCTGAAGCAGTATCCACTTATGTGGGTGTTTTCCCTTCATTCCACCAGCAGGTTAGACTCATGTCTTTGGGAGCAATGCCAAATTGCTCCCAAAGGACGGCTTCAGCTGGGATCAGGATTTTGGTTGGATACCTTGTGGATTTATAGGCAATAGTGCTTTTGGAGGCTTACTGGGTCTGTCTTTCACATATGGTCCACAGTTTAGCTGTTTAAATTTAGCTCTAGAAGAAATTCTATCTTAATAAGATTAGCAGAGATAATTCTGGGGGAAGGATTTTTTTTTTTGTTGTAGTTTTCTACAGTAGAACAGTGTATACACTATTTGAAAATGGTTTCTAACAAATCCTCATTATTGCAGGCAAAAAAGACACTGATGATGCTCTTTCATGCTGTTCTCATGGCTGCTGCTACTATTGGCTTGATATTTGCTGTATGATATGCTGGAACATGGAGTGGATGTTTGTTGCATTTTTCAGAGCTACCTTCTTTTTTTTCCTACATTTCTGTTAAATGCGTGTCTGTACTTAAAAGTGCATGTAACAAGCATAAAATGAAGACGTTTTCAAGATGTTTGTACTGCATTTCTGTCTTCTACATCTCCAGATAGAGTATTTAAATATGCAAATATTTTAATTTCTGTACTTATCTGTCACTTAATTTACCACTTTCTTCAGGCTTCTATAAAATCTGTGTGTCTCTCACTGTGGTCTCTGTGGTGTCAGTAGGAAAAGAAATTTAGGAAAAAGGATATATATGTAATTAATAATAATATATATATGAAAGTTGCAAGAGAAAATTCTTTTAGTAAATATGCCAATTAGGTAGTTTGTTGCAGTTCACAGGGACTATCCATACACTGCAGCAAATAAACCTTTTTATTCCCTCTGTCTTGGTTTTCCTAATTTTGAATGTATAGAGCATAGAAATAATTCATTGGTATAGACATGAGGTTTCTGTTTGAAATTCAGGCTTCACCAAGGAGTATTCTGCTCGTTTAACTGATACTATAACCAAAATCTACATGTGTACATGAGCTGACTTTGAACTAACTGTGACTGGTACTGAGGTTGATACACCTGTGGCATTCTGGATGCAGGCACCTAAATACAGATGTGGCCTCAGAGACAATATTTGCCCGTAAGGAAAAGAGAAATTAGTGTATGGAGGCCTCACATTTGTACATTGACTGCCCTGTAAAATTTGCTCTGCATACAATCTTAGATGGATTTCAGCTTGCACTCAACTGGCAAATCAATTTATGGCTACCTGAGTAAGACTACAAAAGTGATAACATGCACCTTCTGTGCTCTAATGTGGGTACTATGACTGTCAGTTATTGGCTGTATTTTTGATTTTTAAGAAAAAACCCATGCGCTCAGGGAAAAAAACAAAGAGCCCAGAGCCTGAAGAACAGCAAATTAGTGTTGGTTGGACAATTGTAAGGGAATCATCAAAAACATATTGGTCTGTCAGACCGAGAAACTGACCTTTCAGATTAGAAACTCCACCAGGTTTTGAAGACTATTGCTTAGAAATTACTACCAAGACATTTCCTGGTGGAAAAATAATACAGTGCAAAGTAGGGCTTGTTTTTTTAAAGTCACTAGGTATAAAATCATTAGATTCCTCTGCTGTTTTGATTTGAATTTTCAAGGTATATTGACAGTGCTTCAAATGAAACCATAAACAAATTTCCTTTAGAAGTCTGGCATGCATATATGAGTCAAATGGCAGGATACTTTTTATAATTGAGTAACTATAAAACTGTGTGCAGATTTTAATCAGAAACTCAGAGGTAAAAGACTCTATCTCATTCTGTTCTACTCACACATTTACATACCTTATAGTTTTCCCATTTAACAATCTATTTGACCTCTTTGTACTACATCTGATGGTGACTAGTATTTTACTTTTTTTTGTATTTAATTAAGAGGTTCAGAAATTAGTGCAGATTTCTAAAGCTGTAGCAGCTGCCTGTGTAGAGTCAGAATATAGAGCACAGAAGTAGTATTGCTGCTGCAGGTTTTTCTTTTGACTTGC
The DNA here is from genome assembly GCA_033556795.1 of Tapera naevia. Lineage (NCBI taxonomy): Eukaryota > Metazoa > Chordata > Aves > Cuculiformes > Neomorphidae > Tapera > Tapera naevia. Next base: position 4,732,675 of record JAUMJJ010000079.1, on the reverse strand, counting down.
TGTGAAACTGAGGACATGACAACACAACATTTGGAGAGATGAAAGGGGACCTAGGTTAGCTTACTGAAGGCTAACCAGTGATTGATAAGCACCAGCGTGGATGCTTCTTTGGGAAAAAATAGCTGCGTTGAGATGTAATGCGTGTTAGCCTGATTGTCATGTCATGCTGCAGCAGCCACCTTGCTTCCACCTCTGCCAGCACCCACCTCATGCTGCCACAATGAACTCCGGAAGTCCATGTAGCAACAAGTTTAATCTCAAATTATCTGCTGCCTCTTCTGCAGAGATACATTTTGAGTATGTTTTTATGTCTCAGTATGATTATTTTAAGTAGGTTTATGTGGTGACTTCCCCTTGCCTCCCTTGTTGTCTTTAGATGTTTTCTCAGCACTGCTGTGGTGCCAAAACTGGTAGTTTAAAGCTCAATTTACATCCGAAAGCCTTGTACATAGGTAGGATTTTTAGGCATAACACAACCATCTGCTGCACTTCAATAGACTTCTAGTTGTGTTCACTGCATGCAACAAACTTGCAGGTATACTTTTGAATCTTTTTTATAAAATATCTTCATGGCATCTGTAACATAATCACTTAAAAAACACTGATGACATCCATCCACTCAGTGAATTTACTGTTGCACAAGGTGGGTTTCAGGATAGGAAACTTCTGAAGATGCTATATCTGAGCAAGTGTGGACACAGAAGTGAGATTTTCCTATGACAACTCCCAGCCTCACCATTATTATCCCAGTTGCTCCTCTGTGACCACTCATTTCTTGGTTCAGAGGGTCTTTCCCCAAAATAACTACAGTCTATCAAAAGTTTCAACCTGCTTTTTTGAAGGATATGTAGTAATTACTATTAAACCCGAAAATGGGGTTTATGTCATTGGAAGAAAATATTTCTAATGTCCATTTTGAGCACAAGAATAAATTTTTCAGTGATATTTGTAGTTTCTTTTGGTTACGGTAATGAATTTAATGTAGCACACATCATACCACTTCAGACTCCTGGGAGACGTGTTATTTTGAGCAGGTCTAATAGGCTTCCCTAAAGTCCGTCCCTACCTTCGGAGATGGCATAGGTCACAGACAACAATGGTTAACAGGGCTTTGCACTGAGAGAAACAATGTAAAATGTAGGTGGGTGGAGATGAGAGGGAAGTGGGAGTGTCTTTTCTCTAGCCCTGATGAGATGGCAGCCTCTCTGTCATGGACCAGTGTTTTCTTGTTCACTGGTAAAAAATGTATGAAAATGCTGTAGCTTCCATCACTTTTTTCCTACCACTGCTGCCTTTTCATGAAAATATCAAATAGTTCCCATTTTCATTAAAAGTTTTATCAGAAGATAGTATATCAAGTTAAAAAAAATACAAAGTAGAATTTGCAAATGACATCTGCAAGATGATTATATCTGTTATCCAGTAATGATGTGGGCTTTCTGAGGTAGTGGATAAGAGAGTCTGTCAGTGTTCTGAGTGAGCTGGCTCATCCACAGCAGCTGGGGAACTGGGGCTGAGGGTGGGAGTAGGGCTGAGAAGATAATGGGGCAAGCCCAGACCTTGCTTGTGAGGAGCCCTTGCATACAGCCCTGCCAGAATTGTGCAGTTTTTTTCAGGAGAATTTTTCACCCCTTGTTGGAAATGGAATCTTCTCCTGCAGCTACCATGTTGATCTGTGAGTGTGGACTCACTGCTCAGCTCCAGTCCTGTGCAGCGAGGGGAAATGCATGCATGGGCTGCTCTTAATGGTCATCTGAAGTACCATTTGTTTTTTTTTCCTTCACCAAACTGAGGATAGTGTCCTAAAAATATAGAATTAAAAATGTGGTTCTGCATCTTGCAGAAAATAAAATAAAAATAATAACAAAAAGATTGTAAATCAGTGAAGTTTAGGCTTTTTTCATTTTAAAGAGGAATGGGCTTCAAAAACCTTTTCAGTCCCTTACTCCTGTCATGAAAGCAGGACCTCTCTGCTTTTCCTGACAAACTGGCTTGCCAAAGAAACCTTCACTGAAGAACAATTTCAGCAGTTTACCTTCACTATGCTATGGGATATCCTACATGTCCCATTCTTCAGTAACATAACCCACTAGTAGTTCTATCCTCAGTGAACAAGCCTTCAAATCTTTTGGCAGACTTTTACACAACTGATGCTCTTGTGAAAGAAAAATGATGTGAAGATTTCCTTTACCATGATTTCCCCGTAGCACCTTATTGAATTTTTGTCTGGTTTGTTTTCATAAACTTGTCTCACAAAACAATCCTTGTTTCCTGTTAGTTGAAGAAGGTAAGCTCATAAAAACTGGGAAAAATCATATGAAAATCTCTGCTAGCTAATTTCCAACCAAGATTTTAGGAACTGCCCTTTCCCCCAAACTTTTCCTTTGAAATGAATGTGGTAATCGCACGTATTAGACAGAAAGGGAAGAAAAAGAGTAGGAAGAACAAATATGTGTAAATGAGATGTAAGCTAGAGGACATATCCCCTTTTATGGCAATAGATTTACTATAAACATTAGATCCCAGAAGTAATTGAAACACTTGACTGTTACAGATTAACTGAGTTTTAAGCATTGCCCTGGGAGCGCCAGCGGGCAAACAGGGTCACAGGACAGGGTCACAGCATAGGCAGTTTGCGCGGCAGTTCGTGCAGGCAGGGCAAGCAGGCACTCTCTTGACAAGTGGTTGGCTTCCCACTCCCCTGTAGCAATGGTGACCAGGCGTGGTAAGGCCTCTGCCATCAGGAGCGTGGGCATCCAAACGGAGGCAGTATTACGAGACACAGCTACCCAGACTCGAGACTGTAGGGAGTGTCTCAGCCTACTTGTGGCTCCTGAGGACCATAACAAAAATACCAAAAATGCTTGTCTGAGATGTGAACAGATTCAGGATCTGCTCCTTATGGTTGCAGATCTGAAGGATCAGGTGGAAAGATTGAGAAGTATTTGCGAAAGTGAAAGGGAGATTGACTGGTGGAGTAGAACCCTCTCTCCTCCCAGTAATCCTCCCCAGGAGGCTGAGGAATGCCATATTCCTCAGCAACAGGGTAAGGAGAGTGACCTGACTGGTGAGGAGGACTGGGAGCAGGTCTGCTCTCGTGGGGGTTATAGACCTCCCTTTCAAATGCCAACTTTCCAGCTGCCCCTTCAAAACAGGTTTGGGGAGTTGGAATTTGATGTTCCGGTGGAGGATAGTCTGACAGAGAGCTCACCTGAAGAGGCTGACCTCACATTGCCCATCAGACGGGTCAGGACCTCAAATAAGAAAAAGAAAAGGAGGGTCATTGTGGTGGGAGACTCCCTTCTGAAAGGGACGGAGGGCCCTATTTGTAGGATGGACCCAACTCATCGGGAAGTCTGCTGCCTTCCCCAAGCCCGGGTACACGACATCACCAAGAGACTGCCGGACCTAATTAAACCCTCAGATTATTACCCGCTTCTGGTGATCCAGGCTGGCGGTGATGAGCTAGTGAAAAGAGGGTCAAGGGTGGTTAAAAAGGAACTCCAGGAGCTGGGACGGTCGATAGATAAGGCAGGAGCACAGGTGGTGTTCTGTTCAGTTCCCCCGGTGGCAGGGATGGATACAGACAGGAATAAGAGAATATATGCAGTTAATAGATGGCTTAGGGGCTGGTGCCGGCAGAGGAATTTTGGGTTCTTTGATCATGGGGAAACCTTTATGGCACCTGGCCTGTTTGACCCCGATGGGTCTCGTCTAACTCCGAAGGGTAGGAGAATTCTAGCTCAGGAGCTGGCAGGGCTTGTTGAGAGGGCTTTAAACTAGGCATGACGGGGGTGGGGGGAGTTACTAGGCTCGCCAAAGATGTCCCCGTGGAGGATGAGCCATCCCAAAGGGGGTTGTCAGTAACCCAACTGAAGTGCATGTACACAAATGCACGCAGTATGGGAAACAAGCAGGAGGAGCTAGAAGTCCTGGTCCAGCGGGAGAGATATGATATAGTTGCCATCACGGAAACGTGGTGGAACGACTGTCATAACTGGAGTGCTGCCATGGAAGGCTACAGGCTCTTCAGGAGAGACAGGCGTGAAAAGAGGGGTGGAGGGGTGGCCCTCTACGCTAGGGAAACCCTGGATACTGTTGAAGTTGAGATCGGTGATGACCAGGTTGAGTGCCTATGGGTAAGAGTCAGAGGGGCAGTCAGGTCGGACCTCCTGGTTGGAGTGTGCTACAGACCGCCCGACCAGGAGGAGGATTTGGATCTTCTGTTGTTTAAACAGCTGGAGGCTGCCTCTAGATCGGCTGCCCTTATTCTTTTAGGAGACTTTAACCTTCCAGATATCTGCTGGAAACTTAATACTGCTGAGAGGAGGCAGTCCAGGAGGTTTTTAGAGTGTATTGAGGACTGCTTTTTGTCACAGCTGGTGAGTGAGCCCACCAGGGGTGAGGCTCTACTTGACTTGCTGTTTACAAACAAAGATGGGCTGGTGAGTGATGTTGTTGTCGGAGGATGTCTAGGGTCTAGTGATCATGAAATAATTGAGTTCTCTCTGAACAATGTAATAGGAAAAGCCAGGAACAGAACATCAATGCTGGACTTCCGGCGGGCAGATTTTGGATTATTTAAGGAACTGGTCAGGAAAGTACCCTGGGAAATAGCTCTTAGTGGCAAGGGGGTCCAGGAAGCTTGGATATACTTCAAGAATGAAGTTTTGCAGGCGCAGGAGCGGGCTGTCCCTGTGTGTTGTAAGAAGAGTCGTAGGGGCAGACGACCGCCCTGGATGAGTAGGGAACTTCTGAAGGAACTAAGTAAGAAAAAGAGGATGTATCATCGTTGGAAGGAAGGGGAGGTATGTCAGGTCATGTTCAAGGATGTTGTTAAGTCGTGTAGGAGAAAAATCAGGGAAGCAAAAGCCCAGCTGGAGCTCAAATTGGCCACTTCTGTTAAGGACAATAAGAAGAGTTTTTATAAATATATCAATGGCAGAAAGAAGGGCGGCAGCGACCTCCACTCCTTGTTGGATGTGGAGGGAAATATAGTAACCAGAGATGCAGAGAAGGCTGAGGTACTTAATGCCTTCTTTGCTTCAGTTTTTAACAACAAGGATGTCAGCTCGCTTGACAGTTGGCCCTCTGAAGTGGTTGATGGGGGCAGGATGAAATATGGCCCTCCTGCAATCCATAAGGAGGAGGTTAGAGACCTGCTGAGCCGCTTGGACCCTCATAAGTCTATGGGGCCGGATGGGATCCATCCTAGGGTGCTGAGAGAGCTGGCGGATGAGCTTGCTAAGCCGCTCTCCATCATCTTTCAGCAGTCCTGGCTCTCTGGAGAGGTCCCGGAAGACTGGAAGTTGGCCAATGTGACGCCCATCCACAAGAAGGGCCGTAAGGATGATCCAGGTAATTACAGACCTGTCAGCCTGACCTCGGTCCCAGGTAAAATCATGGAGAAGATAATCCTGGGTGAAATCATGCACCACCTGCAGAACGGTCAAGAAATCAGGCCCAGCCAGCATGGGTTTAGGAGGGGTAGGTCCTGCCTGACCAACCTGATCTCCTTTTACGATCATGTGACTCGCCTGGTGGATGAGAGGAAGGCTGTGGATGTGGTATACTTGGATTTCAGTAAGGCCTTTGACACGGTCCCCCACAGTAGACTCCTAGGGAAGCTGGCAGCTCGTGGCCTAGATGGGAGCACTTTGTGCTGGGTTAGGAATTGGCTGGATGGCCGAGCCCAAAGAGTGATGGTAAATGGTGTTTCATCCAGTTGGCGGCCGGTCACCAGTGGTGTCCCCCAGGGCTCGGTATTGGGTCCCGTCCTGTTTAATATCTTTATTGACGATTTGGATGAGGGGATTGAGTCCATCATGAGCAAATTTGCAGATGATACCAAGCTGGGAGGAAGAGTTGATCTGCTAGAGAGTAGGATGGCCCTACAGAGGGACCTGGACAGATTGGAGAGCTGGGCCGATTCTAATGGGATGATGTTTAATAAGTCCAAATGTCGGGTACTTCATTTTGGACACAACAATCCCATGCAGAGCTACAGACTGGGGACAGAGTGGCTAGAGAGTAGTCAGGTAGAAAAGGACCTGGGAGTGCTGGTGGACAGGAAGCTCAACATGAGCCAGCAGTGTGCCCAGGTGGCCAAGAAGGCTAATGGAATCCTGGCCTGCATCAGGAATAGTGTAGTAAGCAGGACCAGAGAAGTTATTGTCCCCCTGTACTCGGCACTGGTCAGGCCTCACCTTGAATATTGTGTCCAGTTCTGGGCCCCTCAGTATGGGAAAGATGTTAGGATACTGGAATGTGTTCAGAGGAGGGCAACGAAGATGGTGAGGGGGCTGGAGCACAAGCCCTATGAGGAGCGACTGAGGGAATTGGGGCTGTTTAGCCTGGAGAAGAGGAGGCTCAGGGGAGACCTCATTGCTCTCTACAACTACCTAAAAGGAGGTTGTAGTCGGGCAGGGGTTGGTCTCTTCTCTCAGGTGACCAGTGGCAGAACCAGAGGGCATGGACTTAAGCTTCGTCAGGGAAAGTTTAGACTTGATGTGAGGAAAAAATTCTTCACTGAAAGGGTGATTGGCCATTGGAATGGGCTGCCCAGGAAGGTGGTGGAGTCACCTACCCTGGAGGTGTTTAAAGGGAGACTGGATGAGGCACTGAGTGCCATGGTCTAGATGATGGTTGGTGTTAGTGTTAGGTTATAGGTTGGACTTGATGATCTCAAAGGTCCTTTCCAACCTTATGATACTGTGATACTGTGATACTGTGTGAAGGAAAAGAAATCAGAAGAGCTAAGATATGAAACTACATCTATTGAGATTTACATGAAAATAAATATTAACAAAAGGGATCCAAACTACTAAAAATACAGTTAACTTTAGGCTGAAAAAAGCTTTCCTTAAACAATACTAAAAATTTATTAAAAATTAATGTGTTATTTTAAACACAGGTGTTGTTCTCTTCGTAATTTGTATAACGGAAGGAAAAACCTTTTCCCCATAAGGGTATTTATGTCAATACTTTCAATCCTTTTGAAATATTTACTGAGAATAAATATTTCAGTATTCAGTATGGGAATTAACTCATATATGTATTCCTACTTACATGTAATGTAAGAGGTTGCACAGTGTTTTTATGTCTACTGCTCATAAATATTTTTTCAAGAACTGCTGCCTTGTAGCGGAGATAATTGATAGCATTTGTCTTCCATGTTGGTTTCTTTGGTGTAGGTTTCAATAATAAGTACATGATGACATAAATGTAGTTACTAGAGACTGAAGTGAAACTTTTCTCAGAGGTTCACTTGAAAAGAATGTTTTCATTTATAACTACTATGTAACACAAAATCACTTGAAATGGGGGTGCCGTTGCTATTTTTCTTATATCTATGATGCAATTATTATCACTTATAAGACAGAGTAGTTACATAACAAAAGTAAGTTTGTACACTTGAACTTTATTTAAACAGGCCAGGTGACGAGATATGAGCTAGTTCGCAACTGTAGCTAGTTGATGTTCGAGCTGGAGTGTGAAAGACCATCTTCTTTTTTACTTTTGCAAGCAGTAATTTTTTGTTTTATTGACTACAGTTGAGGGAAAAATTCCTTGCAATGAAATATTCACTTCATGTTTCTGTTCAATTGTATACTGATTGTTTAGGCATAACTAGATCTTTTTCAGGTCAGAAAATGTAACCCATTTGTAAACAAAACATTTTTCATATGTGTTGACTTGGAATGACTTTTTCATGTTTCAGCAGACAAGTCCTTAATCTTCAAGAAACAATGAACCACTCATTACTAATTTTGTCTCTATACAACCAACAGCAGAAGTATCTCTGTTTGCAGGGAAAAGAAGGAAAGAAAGAAAGAACTGGTGAGTATTTTCATAAGCTCTTCTGTTATATCAGTGAAGGTTGTGGTTCCTGAGTCATTTATACACTCCTGAAAATCTTCACCTGCACAGAAATTATTTTTCACTCTCCGCTTTACCTTTTCCATGTTTAAGTAAGGGTTATTGCCCTTATAAATACCCTTCAGCAGAGAGAGAAATAAGGGTCATGAAGAAAATGTGGGTCAAGGAGAATGTCCCCTACAAGAGAACAAAAATATTCAGGGTTGTCTAGGTGACAGTGAGACATTTGACTTATTTTGTGTTCTTAGCAGCAATTAGCTCAATCTGGAGCTTCATTATTACTGTTTGGAAGATACTCTTATATTAAAGAAATCATAGTGTATTCCTGGAGGTCAGTGGCCATAAGATAAAAAGTAACAATAACAGAACATTTGCAACAAACTTTAAATCATAAAAAAAATTACAGAATTTGGGCATAGCCAGCATATTTTCTGTCTCTACTCAAAATTACTCAGTTATTGAAGGTTCCTCTTCCACTTCAGCAGTAGAAATCTATTCTAGTTTTACTCCTGCTGACTGCAAACAGGAAGTAATTTTGCTGCTTTCCGAACAGCCCTTTCCTATTGCTGCTAGTCTTGCTATTAATTTAGCAAGGACTCACTTCATTCCTACAAGATTGACTTTGTCATAAACTTGCACCCACCAGCTCTCTACAACCTTTAGAAATGACTCTGAGTCATTCTATTTAAAAAACTATGCAAATTAATGTAGAACTTCATAACTCAGATATGATTCTGGCCCACAGAATTCTTGAAAGAACAGGTAATACAATGAAGATAAGCTTTTTTTTAAAAAAAAGAGTAATTATCAGTTCATATCTACAGTGAAGATTTTGGCAACACTGCTAAAAATAGATAATTCACTGGTGAAGTCAAAGGAACAGTTTTAAACTGAAACCATATATAGTGATTGAGTCACACAAGCAGCAAGTAATAAAGATATTGTCAGTTTGGAAGTGTGATCAAGTCAGATGAGTTTTAAAATAAATAGTGTTCCTGTACAGCAAGGAGAATTAGACAACTGAGCACTGCAATTCCTTTTGCTTACACTTTGTGTGCATGAAGTCTTTCCTTCCCCCTCAGAAAACCTTGGGAAATCTAACTGTCATCACAAGCTCTTCTTATAAATATACATGGAATTTGTCTGCTAGGGACCTCATCTTCAGTGGGAGTTATTTTGGCATGGTATTTTTTCAGCAATCTTTCTTCCAGCGTAAGTGGAACTTACACAGGGATACATCATGGGAGTTACCATAGCTCCTCCACAATTCTTTTTTTTCTGTTTTTATTTTTTCCTTCTCTATTGAGCACATAATTGATATCCTAGGAAAAATCTCTCTTTGAGGACCAGCTTGAGCTGCCTGAAGACCATTGGATAGATGATATATTATTCACTGTGTGATTAGAATAGCTGACAGATCTAATGAGTAATGCTGATTAAAGAGTTAAGAAGATTGGATAAGGCTATCAGGGAAACTTTTAGAAATCACCTTTCTTGAAAGTGCAAAAATAATTTTGCTAAGGCAGTCACACATTTCTCAGCTTTTGCATGATCTAGTTCAGGCACTTCCTACAATCTTTTAATTTTTAATATGCTGGATAACGTAATAGCAGGAAGAGCAAAACATCTTGCTTTTGTCTAGAAACTTTGTCTTGATAATGACTTAGGTTGGTAAGGCTATAAATCATCTGTTACTCTGGTTCACAGAATCAACGAATAGGGATGAAGAGAAATAACCTCTGGACATGCTCTAGTCCTAACAGGACCTTTAAATATGCTTGCCCCACACAGGTTGCAGAGAAACAGTGAGGTTTAAGTATTGCCAAGCATGGAGACTCAGAAGCCCCTCTAGAAAACCTGTTTCAAGTGTTCAACTGCACTGACAGTAAAAAAAACATTTTTTACTATGTTTAAATGGAATTTCCTCTAATTCAGCTTGTGATTGACTTTTTCCTTTTGAGAAGTACTGCTGAGAAGGGTGTAACACCAACTGACACTGTCCATGTTATGCACTGGGCAAGGAAACATAAATAAAGGACTGTGTTAGCAGATGTTTTCTATCAAAATAAGATTAGACTTCTAGTTAGGTGCCCTGTTGATGGGTTCAACATCAGAACAGTCAGATTTTATCCTCTACTTACAACCTTTGCACAAGCACCAGCAAAACTTGCTGAAAAATTTAGTTAAAGCCGGCAACCTTAAAAAGATTCACAGGAAAAATGAGTCTGGAAGAAACTTCAGAAGGTCTCTAGTCCAACCTTCTGCTCAAAGCAGGGGCAGGTCTGAGATCAGAAGAAGTTGCTCAGTGCTTATCCAGTCTGGTCTTGAAAACTTCCTAGGATGGAAACTGCTCAGCCTTTCTGGATGATTAGTTCCAATGTAGGAACATACTGGTGAAAAATAAAATGTATTGCAGAATTGTGAGTAGCAAATAGGGAAATCCTATATTGCCAAATTTGTGCTGCTCACAGCCCAGAGTGCTACATCCTGTGCTTTTTTAGAAATACGCGTGTATACTGAGACTATTGGAGTTATTAAGATATTAGGCACTCTATGTAAGACCAACAGACAGACTTACCCATAAATTATATTTGCAAGAAACTCTTCTTTCCCTAGAAATCTTATGAAGGGCTAAATTCCTACACTATGCATGTGAAATTGCCACCCTATTGGCAGAAGTCAGTATCTCAGCAGCTGTTCGATCTTCAGATTTCCCAAGGTAGGTGGCCCTTCACAGATCTTCCATGAGGGGCCTTATTTAGAAAAGACGTTATAAGCAAATATAGCACATCTCAATAAAAATGCACTGAGTGTGAAACACAGTAGTATTTCAAGTATTTAGTCATTGGAGGTAATAAATTGTCATCATTTATTACAGATAAAACTCCTGTTACAGATAGGGAAGGATTCAAAACTTTAGGTCTCATTGTTTAGCCCTAATTAGAGACACACAGTCTAGGTTAATTTTCTATTTATTTTGGACTCATTTTAAGGAAAGACCTGTAGGATTTGAAGAACAGGAGGTAAAGTCAACAAGAAACATGATCCTATCTGATAGGACACTGCCCTGTGAGGGATGTGAGTGTGATTCAAATCACTGCCTACTATACTGTTTCATGTGGGGTTCTTTTCAATATGCTCTATCCAAAATCCTTAGCAGCATTAGTTTGATTCAAAATGCAGAAGAACAGTCGTGTTGTCGATTGAGTACTTTTAAGACATCTCTTCAAGTGCAAACAAAACCCAGAAAAGATTAGTGTGACTAATGTACCTTGAATTACTTCAGAGACAGATGTTTTAGATCCTAATCCTGAAAACTTTTATTCCTAAGTATAACTTGACACTTCTGATGACTGATCATTTCAGTGACTGTTCTGTACAAAAGCTTTCTATTGGGGATAACTTGGCCTGTGCATAAATGAGTCTCTGATTTAAGTTTCAGTTCTTCGGTTTTTGAAGATGTATACAGGGACATAATTCAGCTTTCTGATTCATTGTTACTGCAGTTCCCTTTCTAATTTTTTGTCGAAGAGCTGCAATAATTAATTTTAAGCTAATTTTCTGTATCTATCTAATAGTTTACGTATTCCTCTTGATTTCAATAAATTAGAGACTTAAACCCTCTAACGATGAGAAAAATACAGAAAAGGAGGAAACTTCAGCCATGGGATGAGTTAAGATTCTTGCTTCTTGATTTTCATTGACTTTAGATTTAGGTCAGACCAACTGAAAAATGAGGAAGAAGCATTTGCATGAATTTTGAATCTAAATAGTAATCCTGTGTTTTCATTCAGGTTACTGGTATCACTTAATTAAATTTTCTCAGAGATTTTGGAAATGGATTTAGAGGACTTGGTTCGATTAGAGCACTATGAGAGATTCGCAGGATGATATTACAAAAAGCATTAATATCACTATTTTGTATCCAGCTCAGTTGTGGATACATCTGTGATTCTCAATTTCTCTTTCTCTACTTGTTCTAGAAGTTCGTTGACAGCTGCTTCCAAGGCACAGGATGAAGTGCTGTATCTGTAGTGATGGAATGGGCAGAGTCCGAATGTTGAACCATAAGGGTAAAATAGTATTTCACTGTGCATGAAGGTATTTGTAACAAGGCATTTGCAGAGAAAATATTTTGGAGAAATGCAGTTAAGGTTTATAGAGTCTTCTTCATTTATTTGTTCCTTAATATATCACATCATTTCAAATAAATTTCCTTATGAAATCATATTGTAATAATAGATGTGGGCTTTATTTCTGTGCATAATTTTTGGGCAATCCAATTTAGACAAAGCAAACACACTCAGCTTCCTCTCAGTTCTCCTGCAGTAAAGCGATTTGCAAACTCTGCCTTTTCTTAGAGCCTTGTCAGTAGTGATTGCCAAAGCACTGTCAGTTTAAGAATGTGCAGAGATTTATATGCTAGTTCTGAGACCCCCTGGGACTCATCTAATTGTACTTATTCATTGCCTACACAGTCAAATGGATTTATAATCATTGTAACCTGAGAAAAATCTAATTTATTGGTGTTGAACATGGGGTATTTCACATTAAGATAAAGTAACTAAAACTAGTCAGAGAGAGTATTTTCTCTAAAGACCCAAAATCCTGAGAGTCCCTGGATAAATTTATGTATTCCAGACATCTTGAATTATCTTTAAATGCTGCAGATTTCCCTGTGATTTATTCAGAAACACATACCACCTCTGTAGAACTCCATTTATTCAATTTCCTCTCTGTTCTATAGGGGTTTTGACTGAAAGGAGGGAGTATGATTTTTGTGATTTATTTATCTATGGGAATTTTCGATGAGTTTACATATATGCATTACAAAATCTATTTTCAAATTTGGGCGCAATTCTGTTGATCAAGTAACTGTTAGCTAGAAACAGATACTTGTTATCTTATTTCACAACTTCTAAACACATCATTTTCCCCCACACAAAGACAACTCACAGGATGTATACAAATGTTCTGTTCTATTCTTAAAGATATTTTTGTTTTCTAAACAGACCTAGAACAATATTTCCCTTCTGCTGTACTTTTCCTATGTCAAGAAACAAAAGCCATACAATCTCAGCTCGTAGCAGTTCTTTAGCCCATATCAGCAATTATCTGAGTCAAGATGCAGTATTTGTATTTTTTTCAATAGCTCTGTTACACACATTGTGATGTAGAACTTCATTAATTTTACAGCCAGGTTGCAATTTAAGGAATTCAGGATCCTGATACCAAAGTTAAATGCAGGAACACTTACATCCTTCATCGGTTAGGTGACATTTTAGAATTACTGCAGTTTGTAAATGACTTTTGGGGCAGTAGAAATGACTGTACAGCCACTGCTGTGCTGTCAACTCTGCTGCAGCCTGAAAATACTATTATCTTAAAAATATATCCCAAAAGACTTTACCATTTCCAGGAAATAAATTGCTTGATTTTTTTTATTCATTTTCTTCCCAATTTCCTTGCAGTTCCCTGCTGAAACCAGCCAGGTGAATGAAACTTTTAAAGGAGAGGAATTTGACCATGAATTCAACTTCTTCCCAGATGAAGGCCAAAATTTCTCCATCATAGCATGGAGCATCTCTCTTATGAGGAGAAGATGAGTGAGCTCGGTCTGTTTAGCCTGGAGAAAACTGAGAGGGGATCTTACAAATGCTTATAAATATCTAAGGGGCAGGTGTCAAGAGGATGAGGCCAGACTCTTTTCAGCAGCAGCCAAAGTAACAGGACAAGTGGCAACGTGTATAAACCAGAATACACAACGTTCCATCTTAACATGAGGAAAAACCTCTTTGCTGTAAGGATGTTGTACTACTAGAACAGGCTGCCTGAGGAGATTGTGAGTTCTCCAGACATGTTCAAAACTGCCTGGATGTGTTTCTGTGCAATCTGGTCTAGGTTAACCTGCTTTAGCAGGGGATTGGACTAGGTGATCTCCAACTCCTACCATTCTGTGATTCTGTGATGAAACTGGGGGTGAGCAAGGATCCTTCAATAGTTTTTCTTATTGGCTTTGTGGATTAAGTTTGTTGTTTGTTTTTTTTTTAACATTGAAACTTGTTATGGAAAGGAATAAAAGGAAGAGATAGTATAAGAATAATGTAACATTTGATTCATATCTTCCTTTATTTTGTTTTCTTTCTGTCTCTTTTTATTTCTTTGTCTCATGCTATGGAAATTATATTTTGACTACTCTTAATACCCATATTTAGCTTATCTAAGTGTAACTGAGATGGGTTGGAGAGAAGAGCAGGGTGAATACAAAATTTGATATCCAGGATTAATGAGGAGGAGGTAAACCCAGGAAAGAGTTCCTCCTATCTCAGGTTTGTGTATATTTGTCAGGGGCATCTTTTCTGAGTACCTGTCTTTCACCACTTTCTACACCCTCACCAACCAGACTCTTTTAAGAGTCTGTTTCCATGTTCTTCACTTCTGCAGCTTCCAGAAGGAAGGGGAGGGATGAAAGGCATAGAGAAACTGGGCCAGTTCTTTTTGTTCTTGTACTTTCTAGCATTTCTTTTCTGTAGGATCCTGTTCTGATGATTCAGTACTATCAGTTTTGTTTCTATTTGGAGATGGGAGCAGAAGTGCACAACATTATCCATGTGCCATTATGTGTGTTTTGTTGCTGGCTTGCCACCTTTTTGTACTGTAATCTACACAGTCCTTCTCCTAGGTTAATCCCAACTCTGTCTCCCTGAGCCTCTTGGGATGAGACCAACAGACATGAGCAAATAAGCATTGGACAGGACAGGACCAATCTGACCTGTCCTGTGAGTCTCAGTGATTTTTGGAGAAGATAAAACCAGAGTAAGGACTTTTTCTAGACGGCATGAAAATGAGCAGAACTAGGGAAATGGACTATTTTTATATCTTAAGTCTTTGCCTGAGCAGTTTCTTAAACAGTTCATGAAATTTACAGAACTGTAATTTTTTTTAATTACCTGATTTTTTTATAATCTTTATGTGCAGTTGTGTTGGCATACAGGTGGGCATGGTAAGTATTCTCATCTATCTGTCTAGCAACTGACTAAACCTCTCATTTATAATTGCTTGAAAAATCCATAACTGCTGTTACATTAGGTGAAGAGAAATGTCAAAAATCACTTCTGGGGCAGAATTTCTATTTGGCCAAAGTTCTCAAAAGCTAGTGTTCCAACTATACTTCAGTCTTATGTAAATTTTGAAAAAGACAGAATATCCTCCACTGGAAATGCTGCCAAAAAACTTTTTTAAACAAAATCAAAGTTTGAGAACTGAAATTAATCCATGACAAGAGAAGTATGTGGTCAAACATATTTCAGTAACTACAGTGTAAGCAGGTCTTTATGAAGAAAATTTTAGAATTTAAAAAGTTTTTTTAAAAATCAATAGGTAGAAATAGGTAGAGGTGCAAAAATAAACTTACTTAAACAGGCACATAGGACAGTTATGGTATTCCCTTTTTAAATGTACTGGATTCAACAAGCACTAATCAATATGTATTGACTGGCCTTGAGATATGACCTAAAATGTTTCCAGTTTTTACATGACTATCAGTGGCAATAGCAGGCTGATTTTGTCAAATTCATTGCATTCCAACTGTTAAGCTTGCTCAATAAGGTTGAATTTTGATGTGCATGTTACATTGGTGAAGCCCCGAGGACTTGGATGCCTTGAGACTATAATCTATTTCTGAAATCTTTCTGGGATTTTAAGTAGTTATTAGGCAAAATTCTGTAAGAGTACTTACTATAATTTTGCTATTCGTAGGCATTTCAGTATCACAGTATCACAGTATCACAAGGTTGGAAAGGACCTCTGAGATCATCAAGTCCAACCTATAACCTAACACTAACACCAACACTAACACCAACCATCATCTAAACCATGGAACTCAGTGCCTCATCCAGTCTCCCCTTAAACACCTCCAGGGTCGGTGACTCCACCACCTCCCTGGGCAGCCCATTCCAATGGCCAATCACCCTTTCAGTGAAGAATTTTTTCCTCATATCAAGTCTAAACTTTCCCTGACGAAGCTTAAGTCCATGCCCTCTAGTTCTGCCACTGGTCACCTGAGAGAAGAGACCAATCCCTGCCCGACTACAACCTCCTTTTAGGTAGTTGTAGAGAGCAATGAGGTTTCCCCTGAGCCTCCTCTTCTTTAGACTAAACAGCCCCAACTCCCTCAGTCGCTCCTCATAGGGCTTGTGCTCCAGCCCCTTCACCATCTTCATTGCCCTCCTCTGAACACATTCCAGTATCCTAACATCCTTCCCAAATTGGGGGGCCCAGAACTGTACACAGCATTCAAGGTGAGACCTGACCAGTGCCGAGTACAGGGGGACGATAACTTCTCTGGTCCTGCTTACTACACTATTCCTGATGCAGGCCAGGATGCCATTGGCCTTCTTGGCCACCTGGGCACACTGCTGGCTCATGTTGAGCTTCCTGTCCACCAGCACTCCCAGGTCCTTTTCTGCCTGACTGCTCTCCAGCCACTCTGTCCCCAGTCTGTGGCTCTGCATGGGATTGTTGTGTCCAAAATGAAGTACCCGACATTTGGACTTATTAAACATCATCCCATTAGAATCAGCCCAGCTCTCCAATCTGTCCAGGTCCCTCTGTAGGGCCATCCTACCCTCTAACAGATCAACCCTTCCTCCCAGCTTGGTATCATCTGCAAATTTGCTGATGATGGACTCAATCCCCTCATCCAGATCATCAATAAAGATATTAAACAGGACGGGACCCAATACTGATCCCTGGGGGACACCACTGGTGACCGGCCGCCAACTGGATGAGACACCATTCACCACCACTCTTTGGGCTCAGCCATCCAGCCAATTCCTAACCCAGCACAGAGTGCTCCCATCTAAGCCACAGGCTGCCAGCTTCCCTAGGAGTCTACTGTGGGAGACAGTGTCAAAGGCCTTGAAGTATTTAAGTATTTGATATTATAAATATTTCTCCTCAAAGAAATATTGGTAAGTAATTATATGCAAAACCTTTATATGACTTCAAAACCTTTTTCAGAGCAAATCAACAATATCAGCAGTTTGAAGGAAGAAGACTGTAGCCTTAACATGAATTCTGCCTCACTGCATGTATATAATATTTTTATTTTGTTTAGCTATGGTATGCAGTTCAGGTAATCTCATGTCAATATCTTATGATTATTTTCTCTTTGTTGTGTTTAGCTAGTTATGAAAATGATCTGGATTGAACAGTGGTATGTTTACTTTAACTTATAATCTCATATATGTGTGAATGGATTTTTTCAGAGTTTCTAAATGTCACATGCACAGTGGCAAATCACTGTTACAGTAAGGTGGGAATATGAAAACATGCTTGACTTGTGAGCAACGGAAAGAATGTTATAGTTACATGGTGAGATCTGAAATGTACATTTCTGTTAAACTACACAGATCGCTTCTTTGAATACAACTAAAACTATCTAATGTATGACACAACCAAGCCTAGATATCTTATAGCAGTTCCCACTCTGTTTAAAGCATGCCCTTGGCACTTTTTGAATATGAAAACTTGACTGCAAAACAAAAGCTTTGAAAAGAATGTATATTCCTGAAATTGTTTGTGTGTCTGTCTGTGGCTGCTCACATCAATTCCAGAAAGAGTGTATCAGTACTTCACCACCTGTACTAATTTTCCACTTCAGTAATGACTAAGAAATTTCAGTTTGACTTAAATATATCACATTTTTCATGGAAATTTTCTCTTTGTGCTGTTCAGTGTTCGATATTTATCTGTCACATTCATCTCTAAATTTCTTTAACTGAAAAAAAAATGTAAGTTATTGTTTTGCAGAATATTTAGGCCAGTAATATAATAAAACTCAGCATAAGACCTTACGCGATGGGATGTGAAATTTAATAAAAATTATTTGTCTCATTCATGCTTTCTCTCACAGGTTTCACTCTCCCTCACACATGATAGGCTCACAGGTGCTAGGATGAATGTGTCCAAGTAGTTTATCCAGGACCACTTGTGAGACACAGAAGAATGAGGGATGTTTGCTAGCCTATTCTGACTATCCATCTCAATTGGTAACAACCAACTGTTTTTTTTGGAAAGTTTTTTCACATGTTTTAGGAGTCAACAGTGAAAATTATCAAAGGGTTGTGAAGTCCAGCTGGACTTCAGCCTCCATAAACCTGAGATGATATTTCTGTTTATTCTCTGGTTTTCTGTTGTTTGGGTTATCTTCATGACTATGGTCAGTCTCCACGGCATTATAACAAGAGCACAAGAAATATGCTGCAACCTTGTTGACATCCTCTTGCTACCATCCACAAGATAGAAACAACACACTGCTGAGTGTCAAACAGTTTTATGGCAATCAATAATGTCCCGTTATCAATACTAGCTTTTTTTTCTAACCTGGTGTTTCTATACCCAAATATTTCCTTATAGACCTCATCTGAATAAGCCTTAATTTTTCTGTCTCTACATATTTAGTCCCAAGAAGGTACAGTCTGTAGATCTCTGCTCCTAAAAATCTCCCAGTTTACCAATTGATAGACAGATTTTTTCATGGGCCATGATGACGTTCTTTTCTGTAGTGGTCTGTTGGCCTTTTCCTTCCTTGTTAGAAAAGGGCTCACGTTTTTTCTTCTGATGGAGAATTCTGTGTACAAACCTAACACAGTTTTCCATACATCTGCACTGTATGCTCTTTCCCTCTTCTTTTTTTTCTATGGACTTATGCACAAAGATTTCAAATTCCTTGGTTTGGTTTGGTTTGGTTTGGTTTGGTTTGGTTTGGTTTGGTTTGGTTTGGTTTGGTTTTTTTCTGGGAAGAGATGAAGGATAGCCAACTGGCTATTATTCTTCTGATTCCCAAAGCCGGCTGGCAGGATCTTGTCCTTTGTCATCCTTCTCCTGTGGTACGTTAAGGTTGATGGAAAACAGGAAGAGGGAAAGAATGACTATATGACATGGAGTCTGGACTCTCTTATTTCAAGCACTAGAGCTTGTAATTTATATCTAATGAGTTATTCACTGCCACCTTGCACACTCAATCAGAGCAACAAGGTGAAAGACAGACCTCAAGTTTACATCGTGAAACCTAAAAGCAGTTATTTATTTCCACTGCAATTAATGCATGAAATCTTTCATTTCTTGATTTGCTTCTCTCTGGACCATCTTACAAAGGCTTCACTTTCTGTGTAAATGAACAAGACATTAGTTCTTCAACCTTATGCTATTTTCTCCCAGCCTATAACTTAGTGAAGTAAAAAGCAAAATACTAATACTCAAGCTGACAAGACGAGAACCTTTAAAATAGGACTTCAGAAAGGAGAAAATTATGCTAGCAGAAAAAAAGGTTTTGCCAGCATTGGTACTATTCTGCTTCCACTATTTCTTGCAACTCTATTCACCGTCTATGGTTTGATGAAGACCCCCTGATACAGATTTGAGAAGGACTTATAGTACTATCTGAGGCTAATATTCTCTCCAAAAGCATCAGTGTTAGAAATCAGACCTCTGAGAGGAAAATGGAAAGACTAATGAAATCCAAAAGTATATACCTACTTCCTGCACAATGCCTTAACCATTCACAGTGTCTGCCATTCACGGCTCTGCAGCCTTTCAGTTGCATCACTGCAGTCTGACTTTCACTTTTTAGCCTTCCAGCCCAAGGTGGCTGTGGCAGTGCTTTTTCTCCACACATCTGAAAATGCTCATGTTTTTGTGCAGGCAGACTATTAAAATATTAAATGTCTTGTCTTGGGTTCTGCAGGAAGTTATTGCCACTGGTTTGTAAATTGTCCTTCCTGCTTTTCTACCTCATCTTCATAATTTTTAGCCTCATACTAATGAATAAATAGAGTTTAGTGGATAACATTAGCAGATAGTAGTCTTCGGTAGCCAGTAAGCATTTTCAATGCACATACAGAAGGACTAACAGCAAATTCATAAAAGCATACTCCAGCCAACACTATTAGTATAATCCACAACAGCAAACAATAGACAGATTGAGTAGGTTCTGAAACTATGCAGTTATTTTTGAAAATGTATTTGAGGAGAACAACTGCTACATTGGAGAATATACTCAGAAAAGGATGCTTACATACAGGGACAACCATTGCTTCTTTTCTCTTTCCTCTCTTTCCCACTCCCTCCTACTTTGTGGGAGTTTTTTCCTTCTTTTCTTTTCTAATTATAGCAGGCCAGCAACAATGTGCCTAACAAATAAATATATGTGCAGGCATGCCTGTCTTATTATCCTTTATGCAACGTTTCCCCGCCAGAAAAATGTATGTGCTAAACAACCTGAAAACTTTCGATTTAGGAGTGACGTTCACAACAACTGTGTCTAGTTCCTTTATTGCTGGTGGAATTACATTTGACTGCTCTGATAGAAACCTAACCTTGCAGAGCTGCCTCATCAATCACAAAGTTGTTTTGGAGTTTAGAACTGCTTATTTAATTTCAAAAGCTTTCCTAAATGTTATTAAAATCTGTGATCAAAGCACAATAGGTATTTCTACTACACTTTTCTGCCCAAATATGCAATATAAAACCATTTGTGGCCCAGTACTTTAGGAAGTTCTTTAAGCTTTTTGAAGAATTGTTTATGCTATTACAGATACACCAACATTGGCAGTTTATTTTCAACATTCATTACTGGACTGTATAAAGTTGAAAGTCTTCCAATGCCATGAGTTGTTATTAAGACAAAACAAAAATATTATAGAATATAAATAATTAATTCCTTTGGCACATATTGATAAAAGGATGTGGTAAATCAAACTGACATGGGCAGACTTCTTGAAGGTACCTCTAATCTATGAAGGGCAAAAAGAAAACCATCTGTGGATTTTACATGTAAATAAATTAAACTTACAAGACATGTGGATATGTAGGTTTAGACTGTGCCTTGACAGAAAGGTTTTGTTTTCATTTGATGTCTGCTGGTGTTTGCTTAACAGAAATCCTCATTCTGTTGGCTATAATAGTCCAGAGGTCCCTAAAAATTTTACAGTTAATGTAAAATGTGGATTTGAGCCCAAATTAATTATTTACTCTGAAGTATATCATTTAGAACTTAGAGAAAATTTTGTAGATACCCTACGAGGTGTTTTGAATGCATGTATAGTATAATATAAAGTAAGACTATCTTGATTTGATTTTATATCATTGGGAAAGGTGAATCATAACTAAACTGAAAGCCTTCTTTGAAAACTTCTAATACCATTAATGAATTAATTTGCACTCTGCTTCCTGACTACAAGATTTTTAATGGGATTTTTTATAAGCACACCAGCAAAATTGTTAAGCATGGTATGACTGTCATTGTAAAGACATTGATTCAAAAATATGAGAGAAGATTATGTTACCTTTCTGCTCTGTAGAAGTTTGTGTACCACTTGGGACGTACGGACTGTCCGCTAAAAGAAATTTCCCTGGATGAAAACCTTATATGTCTCTGCCATACTCTGTTAGCATTCTAGAACAAATGAGGCAGGTGTTGTATAGGTAATTCTTCTTTGGGACATAAATATCTTCCGTTCCCAGAGTTCTAGTACTCCAGTACAGTGAGTGAGGAAGAGTCTTTCAAAAAACTAGTGTATGATTGCAATGTTGGTGGGCGCTGAATGAAAATGTATATATATATATATAAATGGCTGGAGAGTTTGTAATCTATGATAGTTTACTTCTGCAGTCTTTTGAAAATGCATAGCTTATTCTTGTATAAGCTATGCATGGCTTTCAAGAGATAAATAAACACTTGACTCATTAGAGTATATGGCATTGTATGACCTGCTGGGGTCCACCCACAGGGATGGACAATTCTTCATCCTCTGCAGAGGCCTTTCACACTTGAATTAACAAAGTGGCTAATGGAATGTGACAAACTGCTATCACTGTGCGGACCCGTGCTTAAGCAGGACTGAATGCTGCATCCCTGGGTGGCAAAGATGCTGCTGCTGCTGATGCCAGAGAACTTGTGAGTACAGGAGCTCCTGTACTGTATCGTAAGGTCTTTGGTCATTGTCTCCTCAGTGGTTCACAGAGTGTTTCATCCCTTATCCCGTCTTTTTGATCGGCTATTTGTGTTCTTATTCTCCAGGCTTCCAGTCCCATTTTTTTCTCCCAATCACTCACAGATGTCGACTTTCCTAACCTGTTTTATTCTTCTGTATTAAAATCTCTCCCTGCTCCTAATTTCTGTTTTGTTCAGTCTTATTCTTTTAAAGAGGTCTCCTCTCATCAGCCCAATTTCCCCTACTTTGTCCCCACACCCAGTGCAAAAGCCTTTTTTGGTTCCACCATCATGTTGGTTTTGTGTCTTCCTACTTCTTCCTAACCTTACTGGGAAAATTTTCCTTTCCTCTTTTTAAATTTCTCTCCTCCTCCATTTCCAGTTAGATGGCATCATCTTTAAACCATTTTAAGAAAGACGATGCAGTAGATTGTAGCTAGGCTGCAGAGATATGGAAACTAATGACTCCTGTTTGACCTTTCCTGTTCCTAAAGTTCTCTTCCACCAAAGCCTGCAGCACGCCACAGCAGCACGCAGCTGCAATGTCAGAGAAGGTCCCAAGGAGCTGTAATCTGCAGAGTGAAAACTGACACTTATAAGAGGGAAAAGTGATGCAAATCGAATTTGTAGCTAGAACTATTTACTTAAACATGTAAAAATCATATCTTCAAATGGCAAGTGAAAATTTGCCCCAGTTCAAGCTTGGCTAAGTTTTAAGAATTTTAAAATAAAATTTTTGAAATAGGGATCAAAATGAATTCCAGTGCTATAAAATCCTGCTACATTTTATTCTGAGTTTGTCAGAAAAAGCAGGGTACGAAACACTGATGTAATGCTGAGAGAGATGGGGCTCTGATTCAAAGTCTTGTAAGCAACAGCAAAATGTAGATAATCAGAAAGAGAATAGGAGGAAAAATTGAGACTTATGAAGTGACTACAATTCTTAGTAAAGTAAGTTTATTCAATCTGTGAAAAAAATACTGGAACTATTACAGACTGGAACCTGATGGGAGAAAATAAACAATTTACCTAATTACTAGAACTGTGCATCTAAAAATTACATTTTGTTAAGTCTTTATGAAGAGATGTGTGATCATATCACATACAACTCTAAATTATTCAGAGGAAGGGAGTAGGGAGTTAAACGAAAAAACATGGACAATATGAATACATGTAAATTGAGCTGTAGGAGTATGCATGGAAAGTGGAAGAAGGAAAGGAGGTTGACTGTTGAACTGCAGCTTGTTGCTGCAGTTTGTCATGGGTGAGCAATGAGGGGAAAGATTTTTTTATAATATATAATGTTTCCATTCTATTCCAAAATCAACTTTTAAAAAGTATCTAGAGATTCCTCAAAGTGAATAAATAAAAAAAAATAAAGTTCAAACATTTCCTTAGTTTTTACTGATGTTTCAAGGCTAGATGCATTAAGCATTCTTCTCTTTTCATATATATGCATATATATGTCCCCACAGACAATTTCAAGTTGCATAGCCAGTTAATGGTGCAGCTTCTTATAGGCAAACCTTCTTTAAAAGTTGTTTTATCTTGTATTCATTGAGGTCATTCTCTGTATCTCATCTTTGCAAGCAGCTCTCATTCATGTCATAGGCAGTTTAACAAGCCTAAGCTCCGCAGTGTTTTCTGGTCCCAAACGTCTTCTGACAGAGCACAGCATCCACAAAGGTATCAAATTCTGCTGCATATGAAATTAAAAATGCACAACACGGTATATGATAACTCTGTAGAAAGAGATAATAATTACAGATGTACAGTAACAGTAAAAAACTGATGAAGGCACTGGGAACTTGGACTCATGTAGTACAATTTCCTTAACAATCTGTTCCCATTTCAGCGAGTCCTGCTTTTCTCAAGGCACTAAAGTGAAAACAGCTGAATTGATAGATGTAAATAAACTTGAGGCTTCTAAAGTGTCTCTTTGCATATTTCTTTGCAGACAGAGGACATTACCTATCAGGTTTATTGAATATTTGTGACATGCGGTGGAGCCTTCACCACAAAGTACACAAGAAGGGAAAGGGTAACCCTTTTTCTGTGATTCTTATTGCCTGTCCACTTTGCATGATCAAAGCATCTGTAAATTTTAATAACACTCTTTAGTATGCAAGTGTTTGTTTGAATTTGGGACGAAGATTATTGTGATTCTGCTGAATTTTATTCAGAGATGAATGGGGAGCAGATTGACTATCAGTACATTTTTTTTTCAGACCTTGGAATATGTCATTTTTCAAGGCTTTTTGAGAATGCTAATATTTGCTATATGTGTTTGGTGTCTACATATATCCAAAATAATTTATATCATAAAAGTACGTTTAGCTGCAAGATCAAGTGGCTGGGAATGAGAAAGTTCCTGAAAGAATATTTTCTGCACCACCTAGATATTATTTACTCTTCCCCCTTCTGTCTTTCCTTCTGGATAAGCATTTGGAGACAAAGTATCACTGGACACAGGCAAAGCATGTGGTTACTTACAGTGGAAGAATTGCAATGAATTTTTTTTTGAAAGGCTGTATTAGGGTCCTATGAAAGGTCTTTAGCTCTGTTGCTCATATAATTTCTGTCTCTTCTCCAAGGAAATTCTGACCAGTTGTCAGAAGAGCACTTGCAGATCAGCATCCAGGCTCTGCCTGTTGCCTGTACAGCCTCACATACAGCCAGACTTGCTGCTGCTGCGAAGGGAGCATGTATCAGCGCTATGTGTTTCTGTAGGGAGTGATTGTTACCCCAGTGGCATTTGCCATTTCTCCCACATCTTATTTCACATCCAAAAGAAGGGTCTGTCCTGACCCTCTGCTATGGGGCCGGTGCTTTTTGCTACAGAACTAGTCTGGGGATGCAAGCAGTTAAGGTGACAGGGAATCATTAAAGATCAAATCACCTGGAAATGGTGAAGGAAGCTTCATGAGAGATGTTGAGGAGGCAAATGAAAGCCCTTATTCACAGCTCATTCACACTTCCCCCGAACTCTTACATTCTCATACTTATTTCTTTACCTCACTGCCCAAACTCTACTCACATATTCCAGTCCTTTGCTTTTGCACAGACCTCCTTATCCTCCTAAAACAAACAGACAAGCAAATCTCGTTAATACGCTTTGACCTCCCCCAGTCCTTCCTTCCACTAGTAGTTGAACTAGAAGATTAAATGTACATTAAAGATGGATCAGGTTTGTGTAGTGCATGATGCTCTGGTTTAGTCTTTTTTAAAAGCAAAGACAATTCAAACAGAACCAAGAAGAAAACCCTAGCTTTTTCACAGTTGGTCACAAGCTGTGAGTTAGTTTTACATTTCTGTGTGCTCAGGATGAGACATCAGGAGCAGATCTGTGGAAGTCTTGAGTACACAGCTGTAGCTGAAATGAATTAAAGCTGTGCTTTTAACAAACAAGGTCCTGTAAAATGCTAAGTATTCAGGAGGATGATGGCCTAATGCTGTTGGATCAGTTGCCCCACATCAGCGAATGCTTTTGGTAATAGTACTTTTAACAGTTCTAAGTTTTACTTCTTTGTGCTTTAGTTCCTAGGGTGTAAAGACCAGGTAATTGGGGATGATGTCAAACTCAAGTAATAAAGATCTCTGAAATACTAGGTTTATGTCGGATAAGACAAAGCAAAACCCATACTGGAAGCAATATTTTAGTGTTCAAATACTAACTGGTGGGTTTTTTTCAGACGAGTAAACTATTATTTCTCAAGTCAAACCCAGTCTTTCTCTTCCTGATATGGAAGGTGTTTTCTTCCATGAACCTTCTTTATTGAAAGCTACTTGGAGCAGACACCTGATATAGTTAATTCAATTTTGGAAATACGATCAGAGATGGGGAGCACGGTTGGACAGGCAAGTATCAGAGAGTCTCAGCTGAACTTGTTACAAATGAGTTGAAGTGGATGATTTTTAAGGTCACTTCCAACGCAAATCATTCTGTGATTCTGTGAAATGCAACTACTGTACCCTATGCACCTGCATACTAATACCATTATTGAAGATTACAGAACATGCATGTCTGTGAGTTTATAAATACACAATTTCTAATACTTCTGTATACTTAAACTGGTATCTTAGCAGAACTGGAATCTGAACACTCACAAATAGCTTTATATGGGTGAAATTCACGGTGATACAGAAGCATGGACTTTGAATCCAGGCTTTTGACAAACAGCTCATCTGTCTTGGCTGACCTTGTACTAGGGCAAGTTCTAGGTTGCTCAACAGATGGAGCGATGAACTATTCATCCTCTAATTAGCATAAAATATTTACTTGTTATAGTCTACCAACACCCTCAGCCCTGATATGAGTATTCTCATATTAATACAACAAACAATATTCAGTCATTTTATTATAATCAGTATATTACCAATGCCGCTGGATTGTTCACTTATCTAATTTTCAAACTCACTTAATTGGCAGCTTTATTTCTTAGCAGCCTGCCATTTGATAGGTGCTCTAAGATATATAAACTTTACCTGAGAGTGCAGAGTCATAAAACTATAGCACTTTCACTGCTATGTTTTATTTATGGAAAGAGCTTCTTTTCATGAATTAGTGCTGCCAGAGCTACAGTAGGGAGCACTAAAATTTTATGGCTTTGAAATTAAGTATCACTCAGCAGTTTTACTAATCTTAACAACCATTCACAACCAGATAATAAAACACAATATGCTGCAAAGAACTATGAAATTAATATGCTAACACAAGGAACAAATTTTGGGTAAATCTTAGCACCCGCTCTGAGAACTTTTTATATTGTGTTGTTCATTGTCAGTGGATTCATGGAAGCTTGCAGAACTAATCCTAGTATAGAGAAATTGTTCCTGTCAACACTTAATTCACTGTAAATCCACTAATACTAACAAAGGGGTGGACGTGTATGGCTGTAATGAAACATAAAAATTGCTATGTGTGGGGGAAGAATATTGCTGTTCTTCAGTAGTTCAATATAGTAAGGGCATCTAGAGTTAAGTGACAGGATGGTCAGTTCCAGAGTCATATCAATTACTCATTTCTTTTGCCTAAAACAGCAACTTTTATCATATTCTGTTTGTTTTGTTCCTTAATCAAAGAAATTTAAATAAATACTCATCCAAATCTGGTTCTGAATGTTGAACGAATTGTCTAATTACTTCATAAAACAACCTCTGATCAGCTACCCATTAAAAAAAAATGTCATGCTGGATAAATTGCAGAAATTATTTTGAAATGTGCACAATTAGACCACAAAACCTGTAACTCTCTTGAGGCTAATAGCACATGCTCCCTGTGTAACATTTAAGCAGTTTTTGAGACAAAAAAAAAAAAGAGCAGATGGTGAAAACCACTTTCTTCATGCAGTATTCTCTGATTTTATCCATTGTTCCAGGTGGCTTAAATTGTAAACAGGATTTTAAATGAAGGAAGCAAAAGGTACTAACACCATAGCTTGATAGCTTTTTTTCCTTACTCACAATCAACACCATCATGGTATAATGCACTGCTGCTTGGTAAAAGAGCTTTTGAATTAATTTGTAAAGTCTTAGGGTAGCTTTGTTGTACTATTTTAAAAATAGCTTTTAGGAAATTGTCTCTACTGTGGACAACAGTAAAGTGTTATTGGAAAATCCCATTATATTCTAGTGGAATTTGCTAGGTTTCCTACACTGAACTTTTTATCACCCAGGAAAATGAGTAGCCAGAACAGTCCAGCTAAAGGAAAAAACCTGAAGTAACCCTTTCTTTTGGCTTGGATACATAGGCAACATTCTCTCTGCAACAAAGCTAGATCTGGAAAGCAATCTGCGCATTGAGTTTAAGATAAATGAGTTCAAGCCTTTTTGACCTGTATCCACCTGACTTAGACATCTACGTAGAGTTTATCCATGTGCCATAAATATCACCTGCCCATAATAGGTAGCTGACTACGTTTTCAGAATTTTCTCTCCCTTTAAGAAGTTCGGAGATTGCTTTCTAGTATTTCTATTATAGTGATACTTTGCATGTGTTCATAGTGAGCAATGTTGACTGACTGTTGGAGTCTGATCTCCTTTTTAGCCATTTTCAGAACAAGCCCATCACAATAAGATACTTCCTTTTATTGCCTCCATTTATTGTAAATAATGAGTGTTGTGATTAACTGAGCTCAGAAATTTTACAAGCTTGTGCCCTACCCACTATGAACCCTTGAGCTTGTGTTTTTGGAAATCATAGCAGGGCTTCTCTGAAACAGCTTACCTTTGGCTTCCAAGGGATCTTCAAAGTACACTCCTAACTGAATTTAGTTTAAAAGGGAATTCATCTCTGGTCATGTCTAATGATCAGAGGCAAGTTTATGAGTCATAGACCATGCATGAAAATGCTTCGATTGATTTCTACTGTCATATTAGAGTCCACACGGAGCAATTTTTGAGATAACTAACATGATATTTTCTAAAGGAGAATCAACGTGCTTTGAACTGAATTAAAGAGCAGGTTAAAGTCCTTCCTTCCTTCCTTCCTTCCTTCCTTCCTTCCTTCCTTCCTTCCTTCCTTCCTTCCTT
This sequence comes from Tapera naevia, assembly GCA_033556795.1. Lineage (NCBI taxonomy): Eukaryota > Metazoa > Chordata > Aves > Cuculiformes > Neomorphidae > Tapera > Tapera naevia. The sequence continues at coordinate 4,704,270 of JAUMJJ010000079.1, read as the reverse complement.
CCTTCCTTCCTTCCTTCCTTCCTTCCTTCCTTCCTTCCTTCCTTCCTTCCTTCCTTCCTTCCTTCCTTCCTTCCTTCCTTCCTTCCTTCCTTCCTTCCTTCCTTCCTTCCTTCCTTCCTTCCTTCCTTCCTTCCTTCCTTCCTTCCTTCCTTCCTTCCTTCCTTCCTTCCTTCCTTCCTTCTGTCAAGTGACAGACCACAGGTAGAATCTAGTTTGAGAGATGATTTGATCCACTCCTTAGAAGTCTACACAGATTCTTACATCTGGATCTGCAAAGAGCCTGCAGCAGGCAAACTCTTCCATTTCAGTTATAAATTGTTTTAAAGTTCAGGAAAATAGGTAACATCAGGTAAAATGCTTGCACACATTTGCTTTTTCTTGTCTTATGGTTCCACAATCAGTGTTGGAGAAAAAGAGAACCATGAGTAGGCACAGGGAATAAAAGTGTGGGAGGAGGGGCAAGTGGGCATCAAAGGAAAGAAGAGACAAGGAGTCATCACTTGTTCTGTGATCTCCCTGTCCCTGCTGAAGCCCCAGCTCAATAGTAGTTAGGAGACAGGGCCAATGGGTGGTTGGCCATGACAGGAGAAGGGGAACTGATGTGGAAGGTAGGTTGGAGGTTCAGGGAACAAAGAAGAGACCACCATACATGGACCACACCACCTTCAAGTGAGGCTGCTGACTCTGGAGGGAGTGGGGAGGGGTACAGGGCAGTCCCAGGATAGCTGTATCCCATGTGCAAGAAGGAAGCCTGTGATTATGTGAGATAAAATTTCTGCATATTAAATCCTCTGCTGGCTCAGCAGCAAGCTTTGGCACTTTTACAGAGAACTTCAGTTAGTAAGATGCATGTACTATGTCCCAAAGCTCTGCTGCCTTGAAGCAATACTGCTGCTCAGCTAAGAGTACAGTAACACTGAGAGACAGTGCCTTACCTACAAGCAGGATAAGAAGCAGCTATGCTTTTTGGAAAAAAAAATGGATATGGGTCTGTGCATACATGTTAGCCACTGTACAACCAAGACAGTGGTTGAGGAGGAAGTTCAGGTGGTGACCCATTGGTAATGGGTGACTCATCACTTTTTCCACAGTCCTGTGTTTGGCTTTTGAGAGAGGGGACGGGAGCTGAGAGCCAGTACGGAAGACAGGGGGACATAATTAGGTGGGACAGTGTTGGTGGCAAAGGCAAGCAGTTAGGAGCAGTGCAGACAGCTTCCTTCTCAAAACATTTGTGATTCTTGTGAGCTTGGAGGAGTTAATATTTCCTTAGTGGCAACTCTGCTTTTTAGAACAATGTTTTCAGAGGCAGAATCTTGCGAATAAACCCCGTAGAAAAAGTCCTTTAATAATCTATTAAACTTGTAATGTTTTCTTCTGTGTGTGTGTGTATATGCTTGTATGAGTGTTTTCAGAGCTTTCAGCTTCTGGAAGTTATCAGTAAGTGTAATTAAGAAGTATCACCACTGCAATCCACAGGATCCCTGAAATCATGTTTTCATTGTTCTTCTTCCCCACACTCTGTTCACTTAGATCGCACTGACAGGGTAGCAGATGAGAAAATATCTGTGTCTTTTGGCTATCTTGCAATTAACATGGCATCCTACAAACAGCACCTTTGGAAGAGCTTTGTGTCAGGTGTAACACTTCAGAAAGTATTAGGAAGACAAAAATTATACTGTGCCATTGAACCTTCTCTGAAAATGCCAACAGTGAGGGTTCGCATGTGTAAGCGCTTTGGATTTATAATAATCAATTTTAGTTCATTGTTGAGAAAGGTGATTACAAGAGTGAGGCTGAGTCTCTCAAGACTATGGAAAATTTTGGCTCGTGTAGTGAACAAGTCGGACTGTGACTAACCTCTTCCAGAGAGTGAGGACCCAAACCAAAAGATGTCTTATTTAGAGACATGAGGTGGATTATTTACATAGTTTACGTTTCCTGATAGGTGATTTTAAACTCCATCTGCTAAACTTCAGTGATGAATAGCACCCCGTAAGAGTTATGGAATAAAAGCCAGGATATCACTCAAATGTTACAACTGGTTAATAACCTTAAATACTTCAGAATGGAGCTTTAAGACATAATCTTCCTGGTGCCATGTGTGAAGGGCCATTTTCTGAATCAGGAAGAGCTGAAGATCTGTTCCCTTCTCTGTGAACTTTAGCTGCAAAATGCAGCATCCTGCTTTCCCTGGGGCACAGCTGACTCTGCTAGTGATGGATGAGGAAGAAAGTGTCCCTGTGGCTAGCTTACACTATAACAGTCCACTCCAGGGTTTGTTACAACAGATGTTTCAGGCAATGATGCTAATTGTATTCCGAGCATGGACAGGGAAAGGAAAATGTGTTACTTGCACCTGTCACAGCATTTCCAGTTAGTAGGTCAGTACTCAACACTGTAAGTACAAGGGGTCACATGATCTCTCTACGTAGCATCAAGTGAAGCAGGCAGTATTGTCTCTCGGATGTTGCATTTGGCACAGAGTAGAGATGTAAAACGGAGCTGATAGACAATCTCAGTGCAGGCATACATATAAAACTCAATATGATTTATTGTGGTTATTTTGGGTAGTTATGAAATATACTATGGCTGTATATTGTTCTCTGAATACTGTTCTGAAGGTAAGGATATGTGTTGCTCTCAGGGGAAATTTTTATCCCTTCAAATTCCCATCTTTTTATTGTGGCGTTTCCTGAGCACATTTTGGATTGCATTCCTCCTTTACTGTCCCCACTTTTCACACTCCTCTGGGACATGTTGTGTGTGGAACCAGTTACAACTCATGTAATCTCCGAAGACTTTGAGTTTTGCAACAGACTCTGGTATCATTAAAGACATGCTTTCACTGGCCTCCTGCCATGCTTTGCAAGGAAGCACAAAGGTGAGAAAGGTTAGTACTTCAGTATGGATAAGAGCTAAATATGTCTGAAAGGAATTGAAGGTTTTGTGTCTCTACACAATGGTTATGTTCTTCCTGCGCTAGAGTGGCAGAGTTTTTGCATTCTGATATCCCAGGAGCCTGCAGCAGGCAAGTTTCTCTACTTTATTTATAAATCTTTTTTGAATCCAAGATAGCTGAAATCACAGGATTTTCTTCCTGGAGTTTAAATAATTTTTAGTTGTCCCACAATCACATTTTTCTGTGTCCTCATTTGTTTTCTGCTTTGTGCTTACCGCATAATCTGGTTCTTTATTTCTTTGAAGAATGAGATATTACCTCTGATGTTACCTAACTTTATTTAGGGTTTCTAATTATGACGATTCCTCAGTTAAGCCAGTCAAAACCTTAGATTGTGCCAGAATGCATATGGGCAGACCATCTTTTTGTAATGTGCATTTCCTGAGCTATCCTTGTATTCCTTGAGTCAAGATAATTAGTGCATCTTATCAAGTGAATCTCCAGTCTGATTATATTTGAGAAAAAGAATTAGAAATATTCTGTTTGTTTTACTGTTTACAGAAGTGATATTTGACTCTGTTTCTATTTGGCTGCATTTTATTGTCACATTTGCGATACACAGCTGAGCCTTTTACAGAGCTTTGAGTTTAGGAATGGCATTGAAGTGTTCATTAAAACATTTGTTTCTAGGAACACATGCTGCCAACTCTACTTGACTGTGAATCACTGCATTTTTGTTTTCCCTGGCAAGTCTTATCCTACTCTTCTAAAGTAAGCAGAGATCATATCTCAGGATGAGGCCAAAGGACACTAAAAATTATCAGTGTTCAGTTCTTGATCTTTACTTTCAGCTGCTGGGAGCATCTCTGACATCCACAGCTGAGAAACCTTGATATTTGGTGCCTTCAGCTAACAGTCTTTAACTTTGTACTTTACTTTTTTTCCCTACTGAACCTTTTTTATCTTTGCTAGGAAGAAGCCATGTGAAGAAATGAGTTTTGAATTAATAAAATGCCTCAGTTAAGCTTACCTCCATTGAGAGCTAAATTCTCTGCACCAAAGATAAAAAGGTCAGGTCTTTGTGCAGCACAGGTTGAATGAAACTGTATTCCCTGCCTAGGTCATATTACAGGAGTTAAAACTTTCTGGAAAAGTGCATGTATTCAGTAAGTCTCCTCAACTTACAATGGGCAATTGACACACTTGAAGGGTAATTCCTATCCCTTTGTTAGATTTCTTATGTTGCTGTAATTCAAAGGGTGGAAAATTTCTGTAGTTTTCCATCTTGGATGAGGGAAACCATATTGAAAAGACAGATTTTCAGAGGGTATTTATTGTAATGATTCCTAATCCAAGAGTGGGAAGGGGGAAACAGAGAAGTTGAGTGTCATGTCAAGGCTGAGAGGAGCAGCAACTATTGCTCTGTGGGAGACTCCCAGACAACTCTCGTCTCTTAAAGGAGTTCTACCTGATTGGCCCAAGATCTTGTGGTCCCTAAAAGGAAGTGTTTTCTTGTTTCCTTTCTATATTGTATATTTCCCAGGAAGTGTTAGTCTTTTAGAGCTCTGACCACGTTGTCATCTTTCTAATCTGTTTCTCCAGTTTCTTTCCATGTTGGCAGAAATCATCTGGATCAAAATCTAACTGTGATGGCTGACTTGCATTTCCTGACAAAATTCATTATAAGTATGATCCCTCCTACACCGTCATCAGTTTCAGCAACGGTTGCACTACACGTGCCTTCTGGCACTACTGCTCATCAGACATCCTTGCTTCAAAAGCTAAGGTCATTCAAGGACAACTTGGATTCTTTTTGTATAATATTTGAATGAAGGGTTTTACTCACAGGGAACGTCTAAAGTAAAAACCTTAACACAGAATCATAGAATCATTAAGGCTGGAAAAGACATATAAGATCACGAAGTCCAACCATCAATAAAACTCCACCATTCCTACTAAATTATCTCTTGAAGTACCCATCTTTTAAATACCTTCAGGAATGGTGATTCAACCATTTCACTGGGCAGCCTGTTCCAGTGCTGCACCACTCTTTCACTAAAGAAATTTTTCCTAATATCCAATCTAAATCTCCCCTGGCTCAACTTGAGGCTGTTTCCTTTCATCCTGTCTCTAGTTACTTGAGAGAAGAGACCAACATTCATCTCATGGCACTCTCCTTTCAAATAATTGTAGAGAGCAATAAGGTCTCCTATCAGTGTCCTCTTCTCCAGACTAAACAACCACCGTTCCCTCAGTCGCTCCTCATAAGACTTGTGCTCCAGCCCCTTCACCAGTTTGGGTACCCTTCGTCTCAGGTGCTCCAGCACCTCAGTGTCTTTCTTGTAGTGAGGGGCCTAAAACAGAACACAGTATTTAAGGTGTGGCCTCACCAGTGCCAAGTATAGAGGAGGAATCACTTCTCTATTCCTGCTGGCCACACTATTTCCAATACAAGCCAGGATGCTGTTGGCCTTTGTGTCCACCTGGGCACACTGCTGACTCACGTTCAGCTGTCTGTCACCCAGAAGCCCAAGGTACTTTTCTGCCAGGCAGCTTTCCAGCCATGCTTCCCAAAGCCTGTAGCCTTGTATGGAGTTGTTGTGACCAAAGTGCATGATCCAGCACTTGGCCTTGTTAAATTTCGTATAATTTGCCTGGGTCCATGGATCCAGCCTGTCTAGGTCCCTCTGTAGGACCCTCAAACGGATCAATATTCCCACCCAGCTTCATGTCTTCTGCAAACTTACTGAGGAAGTACTCATTTCCTTCATCCAGATCTTTGATAAAGATGTTTAACAAACCTGGTCCCAACACTGAACCCTGGGGAACACCACTTGTAACTGGTTGCAAAATGGATTTAGCTCCTTTGACCACAACTCTCTGGGCTTGGTCATCCAGCCAGTTTTTTACCCCCGTGATAGTCAAAGCCATGAGCCCCCAGCTTCTCTAGGAGAATGCTGTGGGAGGCAGTATCAAAGTCTTTACAGTAGTCCAGGTAGATAACATCCACAGCCTTTCCCTTATCCACTGGCAACTCAGCTAGTCATAGAAGGAGTTCAGGTTTGTCAAGCACAACCTACCTTTCATGAACCCGTGCTCTCTGAGTCTGATTCCTTAGCTGTTCTCCATTTACTTAGTGAGTGCACTCAAGATGAACCACTCCACAATTTTCCCTAGTACTGAGATCAGGCTGACAGACCTGTGGTTCTCTGGATCTTCCTTTCAGCTCTTTTTGAAGATGGGTGTCACACTGGCAAACCTCTAGTCATCTGGGACCTCCCTTGTTAACCAGGACTGCTGATAAATGATGGAGAGTGGTTTGGCAAGCTCCTGCAACCATCTCTCTGTTTTGCTCTTGAAAAGTGAACTGTAGCTTCTCTAATTCAATTTGTACTCCTAAAAATAACAAAACTTCCAAAATTCCGTCTTTCTACATGGTAAATCTAATATTTCCCATGAAGATAATGAAATGAGAAGAGTATTTTGACTTTAACTTTGAGTACACTGAAGTGACTTTTTCTTTGGCTGTACGCTTTACGATTTGGAGGATGGCAATTATTCTTTGAAGGTTCAGAAACTGATAGAACACAGCCCTTTTTGTTTTTTTTTAAAGGATGTTATCAGAAACCTCTGTTTAGGAAAGAAAAAAATGAGGACTTGTTTAGCTACGTTATTAACCACTAAAATATTTTTTCCCTATTTTACTAGGACAGCTTCTTTTTCTGCTTAGATACAATGCATATCTTAGCAAAGAATTATTTGTAAACTCATGTTATTCTGAAAATTTGGAAGGGAAAACTTGATTCAGTGAAGATCATGAAAGCCAGATGGTAGGCCTTTCCCAGGGTTCTATACATTAGGCCTATCTCCTGTTGTTCATTCTTTCTTCTCCATCAAAAAACTCTGTCTTCATCAATTCTCAGTGTCTACCATGGTCCAGTTCTGTGTTTCCTGGACACTTCCTGTGGCAACAGTGACAGGTCAGTTATAACATACTAGAAGCCCACCCAAAGTTCTGAAGCCAGATATGGTCCATCAGTTGTGAGTACCCAGTCTCTTTTTATAACCGATGTGCTCTAGTCTGACAGCTAAGGGGGTCATGGAAGGAAACAAAATACACCCACTCGCTGAGTATATATTATCTAACTTTAACAGATACTCTAGCAAAGATCTTAGCATTGGCTTGTGGTACACAGGACTCAGTGTGGACTTCCATTTTAGTGAGAGGAAAAAAAAGCCATGGAATGCCTATTTTCAACAAAAGTTAGAGAATAGTTTTAAGTCAGTCCAATACGGCTGCTTTTTTGTCCACAGCTTATCTGGAAGATTGTTGCAACATCATGCATGTGATCTTGGCAAAGCTTGTTTCACCATCTGCTGTCCTCCTGCTTTACCAGCCTCCTGTCCTGAAAGTGTGTTGGTTAATTGATATTCCAGTGCCATAGTTCTCATAGAATGATATTTAAAATTCTTTGTGCTTTGGGCGATTCTTTCTTTTCTTCTGCATTTTGATAGTTCTAAACTGATGAAAATAAAGCAGTTGCATCTCAATGAAAATTCAGCTTTGCCTTAAAGCACTAGTAGCTAGACAAGTTGATTCTCTGTGTGTCTGGTTACCATACACTTACCCATTTACTGGGCAAATGCCTAAAGAGTTAACTAAAAATATTCAAGGAATATAGGAATCCTGAGTTGACAAGGGTAATTTTGGCAATGTTTTTACCTTGAAGAGATCACAGAAAAGCAGAAAACTGACTTTGAATCTCAGAAGTTAGGATTCATATGACTGAGACCAATGAAGAATCAATTAAAGTAGCTTTCAGGGCAATGAGTAAAAGGTTGTACATAATTTCCTTATCAGACAAGTTCTTTCTCTTTAGGGTCACTCTTGACAACTCCCAAGGACTTCCTACATGTGGTAAATTGCACAATTGCCTGTTCATCCTGTGGATGAGACTTTCTTCCATTTCGGGAGGGCCAGCTCTGGGTTTCCTCCCTGCCAGCAGCCTCCAGCTCCTTGTTTGCTTGGCAATTCCCTCTCTTCTGCCTGTCTCTGTCCCTGGGAAGCTGTTTGCCCTTGGCATACACTGTTGTTTTCACAATAGGCAAATCCCTCTGTTTCACAAGGATCAACTCGATTCAAAGCACAGCTTCCAGGACAGGACTTCCTCCCTGCTGTCCATCTGCACCTTTACAGAAGACATAGTATAGTACATAGCATACAAAGAACAAATTAACAAAATGTCATCCTTTACTAATCCTGAGGACAAAATTTAGAAGGTTTACTTAAGTCGAAAAAGTCATTAGAATAACAAGTTGCATTATGTGGCAGTCTGACACTTACCTTCTTTTGACAGAGTATATGTACGGAAGAGTATAATATACATTCGTACCTACACTGTATGTACAGAAAACCAGGACAAAAATAAAACCCCTGCAAGCAATAAAATAATACCTACTTTTCCACTGTGTTGTTAAAGCAACTTAAAAGCGCACCACTGATTAGGTGTGTTATCTGCTACTTATTAAGCACACAATTTGCTTCCTCAGGGATCAAAAGTGCATTCTTTTAAAGACTCTTTTTAAGGTTGCAGACTTTAAGCCATCTGTGTCATGCTGCAGTGTTCCCAGACTAGTCACGTTCTGGGGAAAAAAAAAAAGATGTATCCTTTATTGGTCACCTATCCAGAGTGCTTGGTAACTAAAAGTTTTCTCGTAAGTTTCAAAGCAGGTGTTTTTTTATAAGATCTTCCTAGCTGATACCATCCAGCATAAAATGTGTTTGTATTCTAAAGGGAAAGGGAGGTAGATTGTGTAATGCTGTTTTTCTCTCTTCTTCAATGTTTGTTATTGATTTCAATTTGAAAAGAAGCAGTGAATATTTTGAAAATAGTAAATCCTCGTCAAAATAGCTATTGACAAAAGGCTTCAGAAAGTGAACAACCAAAATACAGAAGATGTAGATGGCATGGTGTCAAAGGTTTAGAACAAAGTCGATAATGATTTTTTTCTAAATCATTGAAGAATTTTTTCTTTCTTTTTTCATAAGTAACAGCCTATTAGACATTCACTAAAGCACTGAAGCATTGGACAAGTAATCATACTGACTGAAAAGGCAAAGTATATGCTTGACAGCTACCATTCAATAAATACAGTTTAAAGTTAAATTATACGTTTTGAAAAGCAGTGTTTCCTTTCACGACTTTTCAATTCATTAAACCTTCTGTCACAAAATATGACTGATGCCAAGAACTTACTGGGTGTTAAAAATGATGAAGCATTTATGTGGATGGAGAGAACATCCATACTCAGCTGGACTAAGATGGTTATTATTTTTTTATTAGGACTGTGATATTTGATCTTCTAGTTAAATCAGTGAGAATGGCTCAGGGTTATGAATTGATGTTCAGAGAAAAATCTACCCACCGAATTTATGGAGCAGAAGTAAAAAAATCAAGCTATTCTGATAGTGTTTACTGTAGGATTTCCTGTCAAGCACCTAGCCCTAGCCAGGTTTAAGAGGAAGGTGATGGATTACTTGCAAGCAGTTTCAGTAAGCATAAAGTCATATGTATTGCACCTTGAATTTCACTCCTCTCTTGACAGGTTCTATTATGAAGTTTCGTAATTTTCTTCTCCTCTTCTGTTCCCATCCCCAATTTTCCTTCGTTAATTTATTTTAACATTGTGTGTGAAGCTATTTTGAAATATAGTTTTTCTTACCTTTAATATGTGAAATTCTTGTCATTTCTTTTTTATTTGTTTTATCATTTGCTCAAATATTGTTTTTTTTCTAATTGTAAGTCTACTGGCTGATACTGGTTACTTTTTCAAAATGTCTAAAATATTTGGTAATTTTATATCTTCTAATCTTAGACTAGATCTCCCTTTTCCTAGACTTGAAGGTTTTTTCTGTCACTACTCTAGGCAAAGATTTTATTTAATCATTAGTTCTGAAAAGATTTAGCAGAGCAGGAGAATTGAAACTGAGTGCCTTTAATTTTTTTCCCAAAAATAATGGTATATCATCTTCTTTCCTCATTGTTGTTCTCAGGCAGCATCCTTGCATTGACAATAATAATAACACTTGTTAGTACACAGTGTTCCTGTAAGCTTATTATGGTTAATAAGCTGCAGTTTTATGGTTAACACATCCAGTACTGGTAACTCCTGTGGGAGTTGCATCTTCTGTCATGCACACAAAGAATAGAGGACACCTCTCTATTTACCTGACAGATACATTTTCTTCACCGCTATTTTTCTCAGAATTTCTTCAAAACTGCTATTTGCAGGTTAAGTTTTGTCTACTGTGCTTGCTCTTGGTATCTGCAATAATGCTAATCCTACTGCCCTAGAACAGTGAGGTGGAACACTGGGATTTTGTGTTGCTAATGGAGAGGAAAGGAATCCCAATTCACCCACTTCTCTTCTGTTGGCTTTTTTAATTGTTTTCCCAGGCCCTGGCTTCTGTGTTTGAAGTTGACTTTAGAAAAGGTAAACGAGGCCTTTCTGGTATAGATGCTACAGAAAGGTATTTCTCCCGCTACAGGAATGAGGAGGTACCTAAAGGTATTCTGGCAACAGATCTATTAACTCAAACTTGACACACAAGTAATTGTAGTCACTGATGACTATTAAAAAGTGTGTTTGAATACATCTCCTGGTTCAGGATATTCCTGTGCTACTGGAAATATTTACCATGAGGAGAATGTTTTTGTACTTCTGCCTGCTTCATCTCTATCTCTCTGCAACTAGCCACACTCAAAAGCAGGAGAAAGGACACATGAACCTTTGGAGTAACAGTTGTTACAGCATGTTTGGAAGCTTTCATGTTGACCTCCTTTCCGACCCTCTTCCTTAATCAATACTTGTCCTCCCTTCCTGCTTATTATTTTTGTGAGTGCAGACAAAATAACTATTGCAAGTGTGGGATAAGAACTTTTGAAAGAGACGTGTTTTTACTGAACAGAAATTTTGTGTTTGGTGTCAGTAATCATATGCTTTTAAATTGGAAAACCCTGTTACTTAGCAGAAGTCTATTATCACTATTTACCTTTATTAAAGCACATTCTATTTCTTTTGTATATCTACAGCTCTGTGTTGCTTCAGGCTGCTCAAATGGTTCCTGAATCTGCTAGTAAAAAAATATTGTGCAGCAAAAGTGACTGCATTCTCCCTTTTGCAAAAGTTCTCCTTCCTGTCTTATGCCCTTGTAATTTGCTACCACCCATCTTCTAGTTTTAGAGTATTTTGGTTTACGTGGAATTACTTAATTCCATCTGTTATAATGCATCAAGTAATTAGAGAGAGAGTTCTCAGAAGGCTAAGGAGTTGCAGTTTTGTGAAAAATTAGCCATGACTATCATAAAAGTATCCCCTATATTGATTGCAGGCTACTCCACAATTAAAATAATAAAATAAATGATACTGACACATAAAAGGCTGGGACTCACAAAAGATGAGACAGGTAGCCTATACAAAGAGTGAGAATACAATCTTCAAGAACAAAATGCAGCCACCGAATTTATATTCAATACTTATATAAGGCAGATAATACCACCTTGTAAAACTGCAGACTAAACAAAAAAAAACCAAAAAATTGTAATCTGAAAAAAAAAAGATTCAGATTTCAAAATAATGCAAGGATGTTGCCAGAGAGATATTATCAACTACACTGCATGTTGCATAAAGTTCTGATTAAAAGACTAGTAAAACATAGAATGGTTGTGGAAAATAGTTTGAAACTGTACTTTGGCCAACCAATCATATACATTTGGTATTATACCTATTTGACATAAATTATAAAACTAAAGCAGTAATTTGTATGGTTCATAATGCACTGACGGACCCACATTTGAAGTACTGTGTAGCTATTTCGGCCTTATAAGAACAGTTGAGCAACTGAAGTGTAACACTGAAGAAATATCAAATGTATTTGTGTTAGAAGCCTGCATGAAACTCATGTTTCTCTATGAAGACTACTACTCAAATAAAGTAATCATGCAGCAACATCTAATGTGGTTTTGAGTTTAAATTAGGGAGTGAAAATCAGGGTTTTTTTCCACTTGAGTGAAATCACTACCAAATTGGTCTGTAGGAAGAGATTTGTCCTAACTATACTTCTAGAGAAAATTCCCAGACACATACTTTTTACCCTTTTAGTTAAGGAGTTGGACTAAATGACATTTAAAGGTTCCTACCAACCCAAACTAGTCTATGATTCTATGATACCCTGATGTCAATGGGAGGGTAAATGTGCAACCTGCACAGAGCAACCTGCAAAGACCACATGTCCCACAAAGTTTTGGCACAAGGATTTTTTTCTTCCTTGGCTTGACCTGGTGAGTGCTTTGGTACACAGTGATAAACGCAAAGTCATCATATTGAGTCATGAAATGGCTGAGACACTACTGTGACAGTTTGTATGTGGGGATTTCACACTGCAGGGGTGGCCAGTGGACATAGGTGGAGGAGGGCTCTCACCTTTTGGAAGCAACTGGTGCTGCTAAACTGACCTGCACACACAAAGCATGAATGGGAAATCCTCGAGGCATGCCCTCGGCTTGCCTTCACCTGACAAGGGGGATGCCGCAAAGCACGGAATAACAAAGAGAAACAAAGCTGGTGAGAGAGCTGGGGCACAACTTTTATAAGGAGTGGCTGAGGGAATGGGGATTGTTAAGCCTGGAGAAAAAGAGGCTTAGGGGAGACCTTATTGCTCTCTACAACTTACTGAAAGGAGGATGTAGTGAAATGGGTGTTGGTCTCTTCTCCCAAGTAACAAGTGATAGGACAAGAAGCCTCAAGTTGCACCAGGGGAGCGTTAGATTGGATATTAGGAAAAATTTCTTTACTGTGGTGAAGAATTGCAACAGGCTTCCCAGGGAAGTGGTGGTCTCACCATCCCTGGAGGCATTCAATAAATATGTAGATGCGGTGCTTTGGCGAATTGTTTAGTAAGCATGGTGGTGCACTGACAGCTCAACTTGATGATCTTAAAGTTATTTTCCAACCTTAATGACCCTATAATTCTGTTCTATGAGCCACCAAAGAGCCTGCTGTATCTCAGCTGGAGAACAGAGGGTGACTCCTGCCTTTTTTGTCACAAGGACGAAGCTCTTCATGCAAGTGAAACATCAGCACAGAACAACTTGGCATCATATTTTGCTCTGCAAAGGATAGAAAGGGCATAAAGACGAACACCTCCCCATGAGCCCTTGTGCAGTACAGCAGAGCATGGCCAACTTCAGTGATCACTGGAAACTAATTTCACGCCAGGTGGAGTGGTGAGGTTATTTTATTTAGCTTCCCAAACAAACTGCTTGACTTCATTATCTCAGATGCTTAGCAAAGCATGCTACTGAACATGGTATATGGATTTAGCATTGATCCTTGGGCTCTCTAGTACTGCATGACAACACCTCTGCTCTGCGTATCAGGAATATCACCTTACAAGGAAAAGACATAGTCTAATTGTAACAACTTCTTCAGTTGAAATGCAGATCAAAGGGAGTAAATAATATAGGAGCTCAATAAGCAGCAAGTGACTAGTGATGTATGTAAATGTCAGCTTTTCTTCATATGGAGCGGTGTGAAGTTAGAGTTGTGCATGCAGTATCTCTTGCAGTAAGCAAGTCAGTCCTGCTGCTGCAGAAGATGTGGTATTTAGATCATTTGAGTATACCCTTGTGCTTTGCAGTAAGAGAAAGGACAACTGCTCTCTTCCTCATAAGCAGACAACCTGGATGTATATTTCCTAAGGAAAGGCTTTTTTAAAAGAAAGTTCTTAAGATTGGCTGCTAGCTACACTTGCAGTTCATTTGGTAAAGTGGTTCATTACAGGCAGATTTCTCCCTCTGCAACACTAAATACCACCTTCCAGAAGCAGGACATTTGCATACATCTCATATCTTTATTTGCTAGTTTCCACTCTTCTCTAGAATAATTTGATTCATTTCTGCAATGTGTCAGATTAAACTCACTGGCAGGAATTATCTAAGATTTTCAATGTGTTGTCTTTCTCCAAGTGCTCTGAGGGAAGACTGAATTTTTATTCTCAAAGGTCTCAGCTCTGTAGACTCTGAAATATCCCCCTCTCCATTCTAGACATAGTTTTAAGTATGATTTGATAGAACTAACTGTGGAAAAAAAAGGTGTCAGTAAGTAGTAGTGAAGTTCTACTCAAGGTTACATTTAGTGCAAGGTCACTATTGCTTATGTTCTTTTCTGAGGACTGGAAAAAAGGAAAAAAATACTTCTTTGCTTTAAAAGAAAAAGACAAAGTTAAACTAATTTAAAGTTGTCAGGACAGCTCTGAGCCCTAGCAAGTGTTTAGTAAGATTTGAGGGTAGCTACAGAAGGCAACAAGTGTTATGAGGATTTTGAATCCAGCTTTATGTGTTCTAAATTTCTTGCTTGTGTCAAAACTCAAAAAAACCAAGCACCCATTATCTTTTGCAAAATATACAGGAGATCCATTTTAAGGGAAGCAAAAAATTCCTACCGCTCACTTTGTACCTACATGCGTCTTTCTGTCTGTGCATGTTTGGCTCTCAAAAAGAAAAGATTAGTGCAGTCTATAGAGCAATTTCTCAGTCTAAGCATTAGGTATAATTTGAACTACACGATCTCTTCCTTGATATTTACAGGATTGAAAGATCAAAGGTGGAAAACCGAGTAAGAAATATTCTACATTACTAGAACATCTTTTGTTTTGGTGTTCTCATCTTCCTTTTTATTTTATATACCACCTCTCTCAATTCTGCTGTAAGGTTTTACTTCTTATCATTTTTACTGGGTATTAATGTGCAATTGCTTTCACTGATGGCCTAAAAGCTGTTAGGAATTTGAAGTGTTAGATGTTTTATGTGTATAGCACACAGATCACCATAATCAAAATCTGTGAAGAAAATAAAGAAGTTGACATGATCGCACTGGTTAACATCTTAACAGCATTTGAAACTGCCTATTGACGTGAAGTGTTTTTTGTCTAGAGTTCGTTTATGTGTAAAAACATGAGAACAATTCTTAGTATTGAGGAGAAATAAAGACATTTTGGGAGCAGGATTATTAGGACCAGTTTTAAAATTGGCTTTAATGATAGAAAATATACTTCTGTTCCAGTGTCAAAGGTTCAAGGCAGCTGTGAGTGAGCTGGTGAATCTACACCTTTGATCACTTGTGGTGAATCTCCTGAGAAATTATCAAAGGTAGAGTAGCTAAATAGGAAGTTTGGGGTACGTCCTCATTGCCCTTGATATTCTGTATTTACTCTCAAGAAATAAACCTGGCTGGTTTTCCATGAAGAAACCTGGAGGAATGCAGCTGCCTATGTAAGAAGGTTACTGGTAGGAGAAACACTGTGGCGTATTGTAACATCGCCAAAGTGAAGCCATGGAAGAAAGGCAATTAAAGAAAGCCGCTCGTAACCATGGTGCCCAACCCATTTTTGGTAGTAGGTAAACCTGTTCTCTCTTGTGGAGAGTTGTTGAATACAAATTAGTAGCAGGTTATAGGTAAATTATGAGAATCTCACAAACACTTATTAGCCACCTTATGAGTATAGTTTTGATGACTTTCCATTGTATAAATGTAGATTAGCCACTCATTGAAGTGCTGCTTTGCATTAATTTCTGCAAATATGTTAATCTGAATAAACTGTTATGCTCATCTGACACAAGTATCAACTGTTCTATCCCTCCCTTCTACGTTATTTTGTATGCATGGAAAACTGGTGGAAAATTATCAAGATTTAATTTTAAAGTAACTTCATTTTTAGTCTACAGTAGTGACCTTTTCCTAGTGGTCGCACTACCCATTTCTGCAGTTTTCCCTAAAGTAATCTCTACCTGACAATCCACCCTTTCTTTCTCAATCAGGATATGCCATGGAAATGTTTATTGCTACACCTTTGACCTTTGTTAGCAATATATTTTACATTACGGTCTTGACTGAGAATATTTGTTTTCTCTGGAAAAGAATTATATTCGGAAAAAATGAATTATGAAAATCAGACATTAATTGCAATTTTTCAGCAAATTCATCAAATTTTTTTCCAGAAAATATTTCAATATAACATAATTTGTTTCAATGTTTTGAAGGAAAATTTTATTCTTGTCCACAATGAAAAGAAAAAAAAAATACCTTGCAACATGAATGAATGAATTCTTTTGAATGTACCTATTTTTTTCTTTCCCATTCCCTTTTAGCACCACCCAAATTCTGCATAAAATTTGTTTCAGTTCAGCACAAGCCATTCTTCTCTCTGCTGTTCAACCACCAAACTGAAACATCCCCTATTCCCTCAACTCTGGCTGTTTGCAAATTCCAACTTTTTATGTCAGCTTCGCTTTATCAGTTCATACATTTGAAGGCCAACAGGGATCACTAGATCACTTAGCCTGTGCTAAATATAACACCAGCAGTGCAATTTCACCTAGTTAAGCTCTGTAGCAAGCCAGATAACTTGTAATGGGCTCAAGCTTAAGTCTCTGAACAGCTGTCAGTCTTGATTTGAGAATTTAAACCACTGGAGAAATATCATCACTTTACTTGATGGCTCTGATGGTTAATAACCGCAACAATTAAAATATTGCCTCATTACAAGTTTGAATGCAAATAGCAGCAAGCTCCAGCCATTGAATCTTGTTATGCCTTTCTCTGCTAGATGAAAGAGCCCATTGATGTCCAGTCTTTCCTGCAGTTCTGCAAATAATCAGTTTTAGGTCAATCTATGACAGAATAGCACAGTTTGCCTCAAAAGATGTCACATTTGAGAACAGTTAGAATTGATGTCCGGATGCTCTCTTTACTATCCAGGTTCCGCAAAGTCTGCTTAAACCACAGTATCACAGTATCATAAGGTTGGAAAGGACCTCCGAGATCATCAAGTCCAACCTATATCCAACCAGACAATTTGGATGTAATATTTTACTTCCAGTTAGAAGCATCACCACTGAGAATATAAGTATTGATTTTTTTAAACCCTGTTTCATAAGGAAATGAGAGTTTTTAAATCATACTGTTTCTTTGTCCTTTTCATCTTACTCCATAACTTCCCAGAGAACTTGGTAACATACTGAATAATTCCAGCCATATGCGGTAGTTCATTAGAGATCATAAAGCTTTTGTGGTTCTTAAGCTTGTTATAGAAAATGGAGGAGAGAGATCTCTGTTCAGTTCATTCCTCTTTAGCTATTCTCTCCTGGAGCAGTGACTAGCTGCTCTAGCTTATTAAATCTGAGCTGATGCCAACAAGCTGATCAGTATTGGGGTGGTTCAGCACTAGCCACATTAGACACTTCTTTGCCATCCAGTTGCTGGGAGCTGTGGTAGCAATTTAAACGACAATGAAGAGAAATCATTTTTAGGGCATGGTAGGAGGAGGTACCGCAGAAGGGAGGGATCACAAAGGTAAATGCTGGAATTTCTGAACTGGGACAGGTTACAGGGGATAAGAAGGTCTTAGGAGGTTTCCTAGAGGAAGACATTTTTCTTCAGTTTCTGACTCAGGTTGTTGCAACAAGGTGTTTCTGTAAAAAGTCAGGATTCTAGGTCTGAATATGTCAGCAAACCCTGTAATGTGTTTGTCATGCTAAAAATAAACTCTTCTCATTATATTGTACAGCTAATTGTTCTAAAAGAAGTATCAGAGAATTTATACAAATGATTTATAGCTGTAAGATAAGTTTTTGATATCCACTTGATATGTAGCATAGTTGCAATGCATTTTTTAAAAATCATTTTCTCAGCTTTAATTCTGGTTTTGTGGCAGAAAAATATCATTTGCCTTGTGCTTTCATCTTCAGAAACTATCTTTTTGGTCCGAGACATAACTTCACAAATTTCTTCATCGAAAGGGTTGTCAGGCACTGGCACAGGCTGCCCCAGGAGGTGGTTGAGTCACCATCCCTGGAGGCATTTAGAAGACGGGTAGATGAAGTGCTAAGGGACATGGTTTTGAATCATAGAATCATAGAATTGCCTGGTTGGAAAAGATTCTTGAGATCATTAAGTTGAACCATACCTGTTCACTACTAAACTATATCCCTGAGAAAATGCTATTGTTTAGTAGGGCACAGATATGGTTGGACTTGATGATCTCAAAGGTCTTCTTCAACCAGGTGTTTCTATGATTCTATAAAATAAAAAAATTAGGTTTCTTGCTCTTTTATTTTTTACTTTTTCTT
The DNA here is from genome assembly GCA_033556795.1 of Tapera naevia. Taxonomy (NCBI): domain Eukaryota; kingdom Metazoa; phylum Chordata; class Aves; order Cuculiformes; family Neomorphidae; genus Tapera; species Tapera naevia. Next base: position 4,686,183 of record JAUMJJ010000079.1, on the reverse strand, counting down.
TTAGATATCTTTTCTCCTCTGTCAGGCTTATTTTACAGGCCATAATTTCCTTCCATAATTAAAACATGAATGGAAAATAACCTTTCAGAACTAATTAATGAAGATTATAACTTGGTGGATTAAAATATATTTAAAATAATTAACTGAGGCATTTACTGGTTGGAATTCTCACAGCTTCTTATTAAGGGTTTTCGGTAAAACATTAGCCCAAAAGTTATGTGAGGGTATAAATAGGTGTCTGTTGAGCTCCTAACAGAAACTTATAATGACCTTATTTTACTTCCAATTCAAAGCAATTTTTTCTTCTAAAGCTCTCTCTGCTCCGTACAACTCAGACTGAAAAAATGGCTGAAGACTTTAAAAATAAAAAAGTGTGTTTACTGAGGGACTCCCATTCTGTGGGAAGAGGACACTTCACAGTATCATCTGGTGTGTGTAGAAAAAACAGGATAAGTATAGGAACTGAGAAATTGACTTCTGGCAGAACTGCTGCATGGGCTTCAAGAGCGAATCTCATGTTTCAGAGCAGTATTCTTGGGGAATCTGAAAAGAGATAACTTCTCAAGTATTTTTTTTTCCTGTCTCTCTTTGCTTCTTTAGGACTCTCATCATTCAAACCACATATTCTTCTTCAGTCTTATCCCTCAAAAAAAATCTGTGAACCTTTTAAAACTATTTTTCAAGTGAAAGTGAAACAAACTTGAAAGGAAAATTCAGATTTGAACTTCTTTTGTTGAAGTAATATATTTCCCAATTGCCAAAACCTGTAAAGTATTACTGTAATTTTTAAGGGAACTCTAATAGAAAAGGCAATCCTCTATCTGTAATATTGTGCATAACCCCATTCGGGCATGCCTATGTTTGAGACCACAAAATCCTAAGTGGTTCAGAGATTTAGCTGAAATGTATTTTAAACTGGCTTCTCTTCCTCTTAATCAGTATTCACAGTTTCACAGTTTCACAGTATCATAAGGTTGGAAAGGACCTCCAAGATCATCGCGTCCAGCCTATAACCCAACACTAACACCAACACTAACACCAACCCATCATCTAAACCATGGCACTCAGTGCCTCATCCAGTCTCCCCTTAAACATCTCCAAGGTTGGCGACTCCACCACCTCCCTGGGCAGCACATTCCAATGACCCTTTCAGTGAAGAACTTTTTCCTAACATCAAGTCTAAACTTTCCCTGACAAAGCTTGAGTCCATGCCCTCTAGTTCTGTCACTGGTCACATGAGAGAAGAAACCAACCCCGGCCCAACTACAACCTCCTTTTAGGTAGTTGTAGAGAGCAATGAGGTCCCCCCTGAGCCTCCTCTTCTTCAGACTAAACAGCCCCAACTCCCTCAGTCACTCCTCGTAGGGCTTGTGCTCCAGCCCCTTCACCATCTTCGTTGCCCTCCTCTGGACACACTCCAGCATCCTGACATCTTTCCCAAACTGAGGGGCCCAGAACTGTACACAGCATTCAAGGTGAGGCCTGACCAGTGTCGAGTACAAGGGGATGATAACTCTGGTCCTGCTCGCCACACTATTCCTGATGCAGGCCAGAATGCCGTTGGCCTTCTTGGCCACCTGGGCACACTGCTGGCTCATCTTGAGCTTCCTGTCCACCAACACTCCCAGGCCCCTTTCTGCCTGACTACTCTCCAGCCACTCTGTCCCCAGTCCATAGCTATGCGTGGGATTATTGTGTCCAAAATGAACATTTGGACTTATTAAACATCATCCCACTAGAATCAGCCCATCTCTCCAATCTGTCCAGGTCCCTCTGTAGGGCCATCCTACCCTCTAACAGATCAACCCTTCCTCCCAGCTTGGTATCATCTGCAAACTTGCTGATGATGGACTCAATCCCCTCATCCAGATCATCAATAAAGATATTAAACAGGACGGAACCCAATACTGATCCCTGGGGGACACCACTGGTGACCGGCCACCAACTGGATGAAACACCATTGACCACCACTCTTAGGGCTCGGCCATCCAGCCAATTCCTAACCCAGCACAGAGTGCTCCCATCTAAGCCACAGGCTGCCAGCTTCCCTAGGAGTCTACTGTGGGAGACAGTGTCAAAGACCTTGCTAAAGTCCAGGTATACCACATCCACAGCCTTCCTCTCATCCACCAGGCAGGTCACGTGGTCATAAAAGGAGATCAGGTTGGTAAGGCAGGACCTACCCCTCCTAAACCCATGCTGGCTGAGCCTGATCTCTTGGCCATTCTGCAGGTGCCGCATGATTGCACCCAGTATTATCTGCTCCATAATTTTACCTGGGACTGAAGTCAGGCTGACAGGTCTGTAATTACCCGGATCATCCTTACGGCCCTTCTTGTGGATGGGCGTCACATTGGCCAACTTCCAGTCTTCTGGGACCTCTCCAGTGAGCCAGAACTGTTGAAAGATGATAGAGAGCAGCTTAGCAAGCTAATCTGCCAGCTCTCTCAACACCCTAGGATGGATCCCATCTGGCCCCATAGACTTATGAGGGTCCAAGTGGCTCAGCAGATCTCTAATTTCCTCCTCATGGATTGCAGGAGGGCCATATTTCACCCTGCCCCTATCAACCACTTCAGAGGACCAACTGTCAAGCGAACAGACTTCCTTACTGTTGAAAACTGAGGCAAAGAAGGCATTAAGTACCTTAACCTTCTCTGCATCTTTGGTTACTATATTTCCCTCCACATCCAACAAGGAGTGGAGGTCGCTGCCACCCTTCTTTCTGCCATTGATATATTTATAAAAACTCTTCTTATTATCCTTAACAGAAGTGGCCAATTTGAGCTCCAGCTGGTCTTTTGCTTCCCTGATTTTTTTTCCTACATGACTCACGACTTAACATCTTTGAACATGACCTGGCTTACGCCCCCTTCTTTCCAAGGGTGATACATCTTCTTTTTCTTACTTAGCTCCTTCGGAAGCTTCCTACTCATCCAGGCCGGCCGTCTGCCCCTACGACTCTTCTTACAACACATGGGGACAGCCCACTCCTGTGCCTTCAAGATTTCATTTTTGAAGTGTATCCAGCCTTCCTGGACCCCCTTGCCATTAAGAACTATTTCCCAGGGTACTTTCCTGACCAGTTCCTTAAATAATCCAAAATCTGCCTGCCGAAAGTCCAGCATCTATGTCCTGTTCCTGCCTTTCCTTGTTACATTGTTTACAGAAAACTCAATTATCTCATGATCACTACACCCCAGACAGCCTCCGACAACAACATCACCACCAGCCCTTCTTTGTTCGTAAACAGCAGGTCAAGGTGATCCTCACCCCTGGTAGGTTCACTCACCAGCTGTGACAGAAAGCAGTCCTCAATACACTCTAAGAATCTCCTAGACTGCCTTCATAACAGCTCTGAGAGCTGCATCAGACTTTACAGGGAGGCTACTATAGACCAATCTAAACTTTTTTTTTAAAATCAATAGAAACATTTCTCTAAAATTTATTGGTGATTGGCCAGTCCTTAATTAAAGTACCTTCTAATTAGAGAATGTCTTCACCACAATTAAGACAGAATAATATGTCCCATGTTAATCTTCAGTACCCAGCTTTCCCAGCCTGTGTAATAAAGAAAAAATGGGCAAAACATTAGCATTCTGTTTCTTGAGCAGTCTCTTTCTAACCTAGAAGAGTAAAACAATTTCACAACTTTAAATAGTTGCTAAAATCGACCCTTTTTTTTCTAAACCACTCTGTCATCTTTTTTGAAGTGTGTTTATCTTAGTCAGTACCTGGATTTCAAAAGCACTTCATTCAAGCTTCTTAGATTGTTAAATTTTATATTAAACTTGTTTGCATCTGTTACCTCTGATTGCAGCAGATGGAATAGTGAGGGTTAATGAAGCATGACAAAGCCAGACTACATAATGGCTGATCACAGACCTTAGTTTAAAAGGGACAGAAAACCTCCACCAATGCAAAGAGTAATTTAAATGTGACAGTGGATGAAGTAATATCATTAAGCAGAAAATGAGAGATCAATGCGGAAGATAGTGCTAATATTGGTAACAATGATAACTGGGCTGCAATGCAATTAGTGCCTAGTCAAAGATGCAACAAGCAGTGGTGAGTTAAACGCAGCCATGTACAAAATATTCGTAAAGTAATGACAAGACTATGGGCAACCAAATGGAAGAATTAACAGGAGGCGTGTGTGAGGTGAAATTCAGTACAGAGTGGCCTCACAGAACCATGGCTCAAAAGGAATGACTGAAACTGAACTATGAACTGTGATTGCCGTGAAGAATTAAATGACAGATTAAGTATTCTCTTGTATTTTCTTTAAAAGGCGGTACAAAACTGGATGCATTTCAATGGTTAAAACAGAAACTCCCTGAACTGAAATCACTGAGGGAAGAACAAAGAAAAATTCACTTCTAGTAGTGAGCAGTAGTAGCCTACTGGTGAACCCCACCATGAGATCTGGTGACAGCACAGACTAAGTTTTCTGCTGAGACAAATGCTATTAGAAACTTTATCCTTATGAAAAATGTTAACTTCCAAAGCACTTGTTCAGTAATACACATTATTGGTAATGCTAAGATCTAACAGTTTAGGACATAACAGGTTTTTCAGTTTTACATGAATTGAGCCATAAACTAAGAACAAGTGACCCTGCCTTACAGTTGCTGTAGATAACATGCATCTATAACAGTCTAACTACAGGCAAGAAAGTTTGGATAAATGACCACAAGTTTACTGTTTCATTTTGATGGAGTTAAAAACAGGAGGACTAGTTCTGTCTGAGTTTTGTTAAGAGAGGAAACCTTACGAGAATAAGCCTAAAAGAGCTTAGTGTTTGAGTGCGTAAAAGGTCTGGCATTTTTCAAAGTTGAAGGTGATTGTACCACCAAGCATCTTTGCCTCAGTCAAGGGAAGAATTTGTAGGAGAGAGCCTCAGAGGAAAAGAGAAAGATACTAAAAATTATTACAGTACACTTAGAGAATAAGAAGATCTATGAACTATGACAAAACTGCCCAAGGTGTCAAGGAATATAGGGATAAAATGAGAATCATCATAAGGTGATTCAGAGAAAGAGGGGAATTAAGGAAAGAGGGAAGTAAGGAAGGAGGGAATTAAGGGAGAAAGGCAGGCAGGTGGGCAGACAGAAAGGAAGGCAGGAAGGAAGGCAGGAAGGGAGGAAGGCAGGAAGGTGGGAAGGAAGGCAGGAAGGAAGGAGGGAAGGGAGGAAGGCAGGAAGGCGGGAAGGAAGGCAGGAAGGAAGGCAGGAAGGCAGGAAGGCAGGAAGGAAGGCAGGCAGGAAGGCAAGAAGGCAGGAAGGCAGGCAGGCAGGAAGGAAGGAAGGCAGGAAGGAAGGAAGGAAGGAAGGCAGGAAGGAAGGAAGGAAGGAAGGAAGGAAGGAAGGCAGGAAGGAAGGAAGGAAGGAAGGCAGGAAGGCAGGAAGGAAGGCAGGAAGGAAGGAAGGCAGGAAGGAAGGCAGGAAGGCAGGAAGGCAGGAAGGCAGGAAGGCAGGAAGGCAGGAAGGCAGGCAGGAAGGCAGGAAGGCAGGAAGGCAGGAAGGAAGGAAGGAAGGAAGGAAGGAAGGAAGGAAGGAAGGAAGGAAGGAAGGAAGGAAGGAAGGAAGGAAGGAAGGAAGGAAGGAAGGAAGGAAGGAAGGAAGGAAGGAAGGAAGGAAGGAAGGAAGGAAGGCAGTGGTGGTTTAACCTGGCAGGCAGCTAAATGCCACACAGATATTAACTCATTTTCCCCCGCACGGTGGGATGGGGAAGAGAACCTTAAAAAGTTAAAATTTATGGACTGAGATAAAGACAATGTGGTAGGACAGAAATAGAAAAGGCAAATAACATCATCATCATCAACAACAACAACAACAACAACAACATACAGAACAAGTGATGCACAGTGCAATCACACACGGCACACTGACTGAGGCCCAGCCAGGCCCTGAGCAGTGCCTGCTACCCCCTGGCCAACTCCCTGAGTTTTATTGTTCACTGTACGGTGTGGAATATCCCTTTGGCCAGTTTGGGTGAGCTGTCCTGGCTATGTCCCCTCCCAGCTTCTTGTACACTTCTAGCTTCTTCAGAGGCAAGGTAGTAAAAGAAAATAAGAAATCCTCGGCTTAGTGTAAACACTTCTCAGCAACAACTAAAACCCCAAAATACTGTGTTCTGTTTTGAGTCCCTCACTACAAGAAAGTCATTGAGGTGCTGGAACATGTGCAGAGAGGGGCAACGAAGCTGGTGAAGGAGCTAGAGAACAAGTCCTGTAAGGAGTGGTTGAGGGAACTGGTGTTGTTCAGCCTAGAAAAGGAGAAGGTGAGGGGAGACCACATCGCTGTCTCCGGCTACCTGAAAGGAGGCCGTAGTGAGGTGAGTGTGGATGACAGGTAATAGGGCAAGAGTGAATGGCCTCAAACTGTGCCAGGGGAGGTTCAGACTAGACGTTAGGAAAAATTTCTTAACTGCAAAGGTTATCAGTCATTGGAACGGGCTGCCCAGGGAAGTGGTCGAGTCACCGTCCCCCAAGGTGTTTAAAAAAATGGGTAGTGAGTTTCTCAGGGATATGATTCATTAGTGGACAGGTATGGTGGGACTCGATGATCTCAAAGTTTTTTTCCAATAAGGCAATTCTATGATTCTATGTGTCATTAACATTATTCTCATGCTAAATCCAGAACATGGCACTATACCAGCTACTAGGAAGAAAATTAACTCTATTACAGCTGAAACCAAAGCATTGTTGCAGGTACTTTATCTGTCATCATTCTGGAAAGACATTTTAGAATTATAATAAACTGTTCTTGTTAAAGATCTTGCTGTAGCAGCCATATACAGTGGAAGTGCATGTCTGGCCAGTAGCAAATTACTGGCATGTACAGCTCCGGGCCCTGTAACTTACTTCCTTCCCTTTCCTCATCTTTGGCCCTTTTCCTAAATGTTCCACAATAAGTTTCACAAAATTCTCAAGCCCCTTCTGGAAGCCCAGCAGAAATTTCACACAATTTCCCCTGAAATATCCCCCAATACTCACAATAATTATGTTTCCACTCTTTATCAGTTACACAGTCCAGAGCAATTCTCAAGGCTGTACCCAAGCTGTTCCCTTAATGATCAGTGACCAAACAGCTCTCATCTTCATTACTATTCCCATGGTTATTTCTTCCTATATAGTTGTTTATCTGCCTAATTTATCACTTTACTTATTATTTGTTATTTCCTTTATACTGAGTAGTCCTTAAGCAGATACTGAAACAGACACATTCCTGTTTCGCGTACCCATATGTTTCTATGCAATCATCAGCTCAGTAATAAAGAGTGATCTAAAAAGCAATCCAAGGATGGACTAGGAGTGACAAAGAAAGCAGAATGGAAAGGATCTATCCTTGTGAACTCACAACATACTTATGCCTTGCACAATGTTCATGGTTTTCAAAAAGAAAAGGATACAGAGAAAATCCACAGGGTAAGCAAGCCTGTGGAATAGTATGAGAGAAAACCAGGACTCCATAGCCTGCAACACTGACATTAAAGGTCTACAATGTCATGGAGAAGACCGACAGGGAGATTGTTTGTACTTAATAGGAGGCAGGAGTGAATTGCTGGGTGAGAGTTTTTAATGAACAGAGGGAGGTACAAGTTTTTTTGGGGAGATTCAACATACACTCTTAAACTATAAGACTCATTGCTTCAATGTGCCACCCATGCAAGATGTTTGCTCTGATTCAAAAAGCAATTAGACAAAGTAATAGAACAAAAAGCCAAGATGAACAGCCTTCCACTTTGCTACAGGGTACAGGTAAAATTATCATTATATGCTTGCATTTGCCTTATACCCTTTTATTTACATCTGGTACCAATTATTTGGGGAGACAAGATACTGGGATAGTTTGACATTTTCTTGAATCTATTATAGCTGTTTTATGTAATTCTGTGGAAAATGAAGATTCACTTGGCTAAAATAAGACTGAAAAACACCTCTTGTCAGTAGCTTTCAAACTATTCCATGCATTGTTAGTCTCTTAGTAAACAAGATCAATGTGCCTTCCTGGCAAAAGTCTCATCCAGAGTGGTCCTAATATTTTAATATTTAGGAACACCACAGTTTTGGGGGTGGAATATTTTGTTATTAGTCACTCATTTAGAAAGTATGCATAGCTTGGACCTGGAGAAGGTGGAAGAAAATAAAAATATTTCCTTTCAAAATTCAAAGGTCAACTCAATTCAAAAGGCATGTAAAGACCAGCTGACCAAAAGACAACAGAATCATGCTGAATTATCTTATTAAGCAAGCAAATAAAATCTCAAAACAATCCTGCCTATGAATCCCTCTTGCTGTGTATCTTCTTGACATCCCATATTGTCAATAACTGCATCCTTGCATATTCCGTAAGCATCTTTACTTCCTTCATATCAGTGAATGTAGAATTTGGGAACTGCGCTTCCTTCTTGGGTTTTTCCTGATGTATAGTTAAACTGAAAAAAAGCAGTTAACCCGGTTTAAAGAAAAAGCCTTTTTATTTTTCTGTGTTCAGAATTTTTAACATGCTGAACCTTACAATTCATATAAGTCTTATAACTTGTTGCTGGAATATCTTTGGAAAACTTCAGTGATACTTAGTATTCTGTCATGTTCATGTAAATTGTTTCTGCAGTTTAGTTCCAGACTTTATTTGCTTTAAGTCAGTGAAATTACGTACATTAGTAGTAGCTGAGGGCATTGACCATTGATTTAGAAAGCAAAACAGATGATCTGTGGTATGTAATGAAGGGTACCTCATATGTGATAATTTAAAATATCTGATGTATGGAAACTGTTGACTATCAGACTGAATTGTTTGCTGACTGCCGCTTGTTAAAATCATGCCTCAGGCAACTGTCACTGAAGAAGAACAATGTTGTCCAAACTTTAATATTGCCCCAAAAGCCAGAGTGCCTTCCATCTTACACTTAAACTAGCAATCAATTGGACCTCTTTTTGAAATAAGGCTGTTTTCCTATCAAGTCTGGTCAAAATGAACAAAACAGAGGCATCAGTAACGTGTTCAAAACAATGACATGAGGCATAATTCATAGAAAGAAACTTATGATTGCATGCATTAAGAAACTGGTAATTATACAGCTGACAAAAAAAAAGCAGTAAGGGGAGTTCAAAAGTTCAAAAGTTCAAAATCTCAAATCAAGCTTTTCTATTGTACCGTAAGTGGTTTATAGGAAATTGAAAATTTTACTTTTCATTATAAAACTTTTCATGTTTAAAGGGTATATATCCTTTTTTATTTTATGGATATTGTTTTTAAAATCATATATCTCAGAAGCAAAGTGGAATCCAGGCAATAAATGTAGATTTGGAGGGAAGCAACTGTGGATAATATATTTTTGTCTACTTTAGTTACTGCTGCTCACTACGATCCTTTTGTCTTTTCATTCTAAAGTGCCTCCAATATTTACATTAAGTCAACACAAGGTTTGTACACTGTGCATACAGCAAAAACGCATGTCTGTGTTCATGGGTGCTCTCTGCCTACATGGTTTAGGGAGAAATTGCATCTGTAATTGCACATATGAAATTCATAGAAACACATATATGAAACAAACTAAGATATAAGAAGACTATTAAAGACAAGGTTCCTCTCTGTTAGCTAGTAGTGAATTTTCTGGACATGTCATTACAAGTGTAGATGGAGTTTGTTTAAAGCTAGGTAATATCCTGAAATGCCACAGTGGAGACAGCAAGAGTGCTCCTACACTTCAGAAATATTGTTTATTATTCATTACCCAGTTTTTGTCTGTTTTGGACTGACAGTGTGCTCTCCTAGCAGCTAAGGATATTTATGAGAGAAAGAAACTGCCTAAGATACAGAATACCATCTTGTCATGAATTGCTCCCTCAAAAAGTATATGTCTAAACTGGATTTCTGCCCTGAACAAGCTGATCTAATTTCGAAGTTGGAACTAACTTTGAAGGTAGTCTTGCTTAAATTTAAGGCTGTAACTTTTTTATTGTGAGTTACTGGATTATGACTTGGGACAAATTAAAATTGTTAGAACAAGGATTTCTGTTACAGAGTTTAACTATGTCACAGAAAGCCTAGGAGCATAATGCATTTGAGGGTCAGCTGTCTTCTAGCTATAATGTTAAACCAGTTGAAAGTTATCCATATCGCATACCTGAGAAATAAGCTTTGATAGCTAAAGGGGGAAAAAACATGACTTCCAAGATATGTTTCCTAAAGGTTATTTCAGACTCAGTTAGGGACTCTCTCTCTCTCTCTCTTTGCTTCTCAGAATTTTCTTCTTGTAAGAAGAAAGCTAGCTAAATCACAGCACAAGCCTAGGATTTTTAGACAAATGTATTTGTAATCGTTTGCTCTCAAATCACAGCACAATGAGAATGTTTCTGAAAAATATCTGTACATCTTTGCACTGAGGGAAGCTGGGGATATTCTTGTCTAGATGTTCTGAAACTCCAAATTTACACTAGTGAGAGGATGCTCCGTTGTGAACTCTTTAGAGGCTTTTCATGGTGTGTGTATTAGATAGTATTTATGTCGAACTACACGGGAAGAAGATACCACTGCCCATTTCACATGTCCCATTTGAGCTGGTTCTATATGACTGTGACTTAATCTGGGATTGGAAGTGGGATTGTAAGTCTAAAGTACTGGATAAAATCTTTGTGATGTAAAGCAAATTTATAATATGTTTCATTATTTCCTGATTAAAATTAATTACCATAAGAGAGTAAAAATATTGTTTGAATGATGAAGGATGCTTGAAATAAAGAGAGGTCCAAAAGTGCCACCAGAATGATAATTAAAATGGATAGTGATAGGGGTTTCATTATTATTTTGGGAGGTTTTAATGGGTTTTAATAATCAAAAAAATTAACAGTGAAGCTGGATCACAGTAACAAAACTGGGCTTTGACCTCCACATAATTTGAGCTTCAAGTTTATTTCAAAGCAATTCATGCTCTTCTCCCACTGTTCTAGTTATAGTTATCAACCCTTTGCTGCTGTGGTTTTTTCATCTTGAATAAAATACAAGGTTTTCCTCAGAATAACTCTTTGCATAATAAACCACTGTGCATCCCTTCTTTCTTCTTTACGCTACAGTATGAGCCTTTTCTCCTTGTTTTAGTTTCCACTTTTGTCTTTTGATATTGTCTATTATGTTTAGGATGGAGTTCATTATGAGTGGTTCCAAATTGAGAGCCTTAAACAGACTTGTGAAGCTTCTTCTGGAAGCTCCCAGAAGATTTATTCGTTTATTGTTGTGGTGTAGTTTTGTTATATTCTGGAGAGAGAGGAAAGAATTTGGGCCACATCATATACTTGTGGCTTTGTCTCATGGAAAAGAAAATATATTGCTTCAAGAGGGATTGTTAATAGCAAAAGTAATAATAATCAATCATGTAATAATAAAAATATCTCATAGTTACGTCATTATTTATTTCCTGATGTAAAGGCTTGGCTTTAGTACACTTTTTAATTGATATTTTCATTAATGCTAGTGTCAATAAAATCTGAATCTTTCACAAGTACTATTTAATATTTTCCTCAAATCTTACTTGCATACATTAATTGCATATCAATAAACTGCCACTCAGTAATCAACTCCACAGCAATAAGATCAGAACTGATAATTTGCCTTCATATTCCTTTAGACAACACTCAGATAAAGACTTTCTGAGGTTAACATAATGCTAACCTATGTTTTCTTATATATTTCTGATTAACAAATCCAGTAGGAATGTTAACTCCATAGTGACTGAATACTTGGGTCAGAAGTGTTACATCTCAGAAACACAAATATTTAATCCAGCAATGACTATGTATTCTCTACACAAATATCTTCCTGTCATTCTCTCCCGTTAAATACAAAGGACTGAAGAAAACAAATTATTAGGTCTAGCTCATAATAATCAATTCTACATTACTTCCCACTGGAGTTTCTTAGGAAACCAATAACTGAAATCAATAGAGCTTTTAAAGGTGTAAGGAGCTACTCTGGAGGAGCGAGGATTTCACAGGTTACACTTCAGATTCTTTGAAATTACTCTGTTGCCTACTAGCCCACCTGAATTATTTATTTGCTGAAATGCTTCCTGCTTCAGAAAATGTGATGTCTATTTTATTTTCTCTTGATATCCTTAGTTACTGCCTTTCCTGTTCCTATTGATCTTGCACCTTGAATCTGAACCTGTTACCCTTCTTATTATTGAGATTTTTTTTCACTTTACAAATGTCAAATTTGGTTTTCCGAAGCTTCATTTTTTACTTTATGATCACCTGAAAATCACACTTTATTCTGAATTTTATATTCTTTTGAATTTCCACCTTTCTATTCAATTTCTTTCCATCTCTGTCTTTGGTGTTAGCTTTTGGTAACATTCCTCAAGACAGTTGTTGTGTTTAGCATTTGTTAGTATAGTAGTCCTTGAATCTATTTCTGTTTGCTAGTTAGGAGTAATATTAATAAAAACATTTACTTCATTAAATATTTGAACTGAAATTTTTCAACTTGAGAAGTATGATTTTTATGCACTGTCCTATTTTATTTTGTTTTGCATTGTCAATAACTGCAGCAGCGGTTGTTGCCCTGTCTTCTCATGCCTTTCCTGTTTCAAATTTACACTTAAGTCTTCCACCACACACATGGTTCTTATATGACTAATATGCAAGAGAACAGGTTTGGTTGCATATCCTGAGTAGCACAAAAATTATGACACATGAATATTCATGCCACAACATTTAGAGGTGGATATTCAGTCTGAAAATTGAGAACTCTCGCAAGATGAGATTTGACTTTTCACTTCTGTCCACTCTCATGCCAGGAGCTGCAGGGTCAGGATGAAGTAAGAGGAATTCTTAACCATGTAAGGATCCCAGTTTATCTGAAGGAAAGGCTGAGAGAATGGCTTGCAATGGCCATGGAAAACCACATGGAAGGTAAAGCTATAATTTTGCAAAACGAGGCAAGTAACCACAGAGCCTGTGTAAACAGCATGTGAATCCCTAAGGACTTATTTTTCTTTCAGGAGAAGATGAGTGCCCTACGCCTTGTGAGACACTTGTGCTTTGTGCTGGAGAACACTGTTGCAGGAGCTATAATTTGGTTAAAGCTATGTAATTGAATAGATAAGCAATGAAAAAGATGATTTAGAATCGCTCTTATTAGCATGCTAATTTCAGTAGAAGTCATCTTTCAATTTTTGTACGGCTTTCATAGATGACAAAAATGTCTACAGTTTCGGTATTTTGATTTCAAAAATGCTCTGCTAGCTGCAGTCTTCTCATATCTTCCCTAAGCCACTTGGGAAAGGCACTTGGCGCTTTAGCCATTTTATTTTTCCATCTGTAATATTTCAAATGTGAGCTCCATCACTCTTTTCAAGATACTGTGAAAAAAAAGATGTTTTAGCAAACTCTTTCAAAATGAAAGACTACAGCAGAGCGCCACAAGCGCAGTTACAGGACTGGAACCTCTTTCTTATGAGGAAGGGCTGAAGCACCTGGGTCTGCTTGGTCTGGAGAAGAGAAGGCTGAGAGGGGATATTATAAATGCTAAATATCTAAAGGCCAGCAGTCAAGAAGATAGAGCCAGATTCTTTCTGGTGTTACCAATGATAAGAAAAGAGGCAATGCGCACAAACTGTGACACAGAAAGTTCCATCTGAACACAAGAAAAAACTTCTTTACTGTGAAGGTGACAGAGCACTGGAAAAGGCTGCCCAGGCAGTCTGTGGAATATCCTTCTCTGGAGATATTCAAAATCCGCCTGGACAAGTTCTTGTGCAATCTGCTTTCAGTGAATTTACTTTAGCAGGAGGTTTAGCAGGATGATCTCCAGAGGCCCCTTCCAAACCCTACCATTCTGTGATTCTGTGATTCAGTTAAAATGAATGAAGAAAGAGCACTTTCTAACCAGGGAGCAACTGTTTCTCAGGTAGCTCAAAACATTCAGCTCTTAATGCACTACAGTACCCCAGAAGCGTAAGCAATCTCATGGTAAAATATGGTGCTTAATCAAAGACTTATTTGTTGTTTGGTTTTATTTATGTTTATTTTTCATCACCTTTTTCATTGTTTCCACGTTCATTCCAGTTTTTCCTGTTCTTTGTGGCCATTTTTTTTTTCTAAATTACCTTATTTAACTGGTATATCTTCTTGTTGAAATTCTTTCTTTAAATAAAGTGTTTATTCAGATGATGCTCAGATGGCAGCTTATGTGCCTCTGCTTTTTCTGGACTGTGATCTATCAGCACCAGCACATTCAGTAGAAGTTCACTGATTATTGGAGAACACTTTTTTTTATTGTGATTGTGATAATGCCTCTCTAATTGCCCTTATCAGGACAGGGCATAAAGAATTCCCACTCCACTTGTAGCTCACAGATCCTGTTATCCTCTGCTCAGTTAAATGTAATTTTTTTCTTTACCTTTCTCAGGTCACATAAATGAGACAGCAGGTTCTCCTTTTCATTACATTTTATGGTTTGAACTCTGCTGCTTGAGACAGATCATGTGCTAAAAACAATTAAACCATCATTGGGTTTGTGGGAGAACTGCAGAAGAGGATGAAGGCTCCTTTTGGCCATTCAATACTTAAAGGGGGCTTATAAGAGTATCAAGGACAGAGATTTTAGCAGGACCTGTAGCAATACGACAAGGGGTTATGGTTCTAAACTAAAGGAGGTTAGATTCGGATTGGATACAATGAAGACATTTTTTACTATGAGGCTTGTGAAACACTGGAACAGGTTGCCCAGATGGGTTGTACATGCCCCATCCCTGGAAACATTCAAGGTCAGGATGGACAGGCTTTTGAGAAACCTGATCTAGTTGAAGACATCTCTGTTCATTGCAGGGTAGTTGGACTAGATCTAATCCCTTCTATCCCAAACAATTCTATGATTCTTTTTATTTTAACTCACATGGAGGGTGGCTTGTCCTGCTCCGTATCTTAGGTACCATAAGCCCAAACAGTTGCCATGAACACCTTGACCCTGATTTGTGTAGCGTGGGGATGGGACATGCCACTGCCAAGGTTGTTGGAGAGGAGCAGGCAGCTGGGATCAGGGTTCGTGGGGGAGTATCTTCTGACTAATTTTCTCCCAGTTGTTGGAGGTGGCATTGATTACGCACAGCACTTTAACCTTTTAAGTCAGTGCTGACAACAAGTTCCAGCATGAAGTGAGAGCACATAGGGAGGCTCTTTGAAAGAGAAAAAAATCTGAAACCTAGCTCAGTGGAAGCATTAAATACCTTTTGATATAATTTCTAACAAACAGAGTTGCCAGAAAGAAAGATTATTTTCCACAGCTATTCCAAAGGGACTGGGGACATGGAGAAGGAAATTCCTGCAGGAAAAAAAAAAAAATCTTTTGTTTAAGTTCCAAATGTTATATACTTCAGCTTTTTTCTTGTATTCAAAGACAACTTAAAATTTTGTAATATTTTAAAGGAAAGTAGAAGGTTCTTTAGGGCAAAAGGAATAGCATGAGATTGACATGTATAAATTAATTTACATTTTTCTGCTTTTCCCATGGAGGAAAATAAAAAGGACTGATTCTTCTCCTTCTTTAGACTTAGTTCTATCCTACTGTATCAAACTTCCTCGTATGTGAGGCAAAAATTGGATTCAACCATAGTAATTGAAAACTATTATTTGAATTTGAGAAATATCTTGGAATGTTGCTTTGAAACTTTTAAATGCCAGAAATTTAGGAGTCACGAAGTTCTGTTCCTTTAGTTTCATCTACTCTGCGTTGCATTTCTAATATTTTAAAAGATTAAAAGTTCACTCAGCATGAATGGACTTGGAAATATATTAAAACTAACATGGCATCAGGTTTCTAAATGTCAGCAGAGTGAAGAGAGCAAATTTCTTTCCGCTTCTTTGGGAAGTGATGTAAGGTAGAATAAAACAGACCAAGAAACAGTGTTCCACTCTGCATACCGAGCACTTCAGAGGCACACTGGATTGTATGACAATCCAGAAAGAGGAATTAAACCGATATGGCTTTACAGTAAAAGCAATTTGTAAAAATGTACAGCAGAGGTGGAATATGTCTTTAGTCCAGTAAGTTAACTTATACAGCATCTCATAACAATAAAAGTTATTTTACTTTTTTTATTTTTATATTTACTGAAATATTTATACATATAAATTTATAAATATACAGTAATTTATAAATATACAGTAATATTTACTGAAATATTACTGAATATTTCAACCCAGTCCCTGAATTAAATACCATCTAATGTATCGGCTCACATAGCTATGTTGTTCTTTGTCTTTTGTGATGACTATTACACAAAAGATGTGCACGTAGTAGACAAGTGTGTGCATTATTGCGCAAGTTTCTTCCAAGAGGATATAAACACTTCAGTATGTCAAAAATAAGATGACTGTTTTCTGATATGGTTTGATAATGTTTTAGCTAGTGGAGTTACAGCAGGTAGTATGTCCATTTCCTCCTTTCCATCCCTCTGTCCCCATGTTATTCGGTCCCCACACACCATATCTCCTCCCTCAAAGTCTGAATCTGTTCAGATGCATTTCCATCCCCAAATCCTTTCTTCCTACTTTTCTCTAGTGAGGGCTGGCTGTATGGTGTAGGGATATTGCTATCCAGCAAGGCATTAACAGCTGAAGTCAGCTGTGGTCAGCAAGGTCCTCAAAAAAGAGCTACTTTATGGTTAGGAGGCATGGAGTTTAGGCTGTTCCAGGTAAGTTAGCAACTGTACTCTCTCATCTTGCTTTGGAGGGCTAACTGTGACCTAAAGGACAGAAAAGGGATATGAAACTGTTGCCAGCTCTTCTCCTTTTTTGGTATACTGATTAATGGACACTATCACCTTCTTAAAACAATGAATTTCTAGTGATCTAAGCCTGTAAAATATGTTAGGGATGAACAGAGTGATAATATCAAATTTATTATGCAGCCACATAGATTCAAATAGAAAAAGATTGGGATTAAAGATTTTTTTTAAAAAAAATATTTTTTCATAATAATGAAGTATTTAATCACTTGAAAATTTGATTAGTCTAATATCGGGTAACTATTTTGCAGGTATGTGTCAGGGAGGACGAACAAGAACTGTATATGCCTCTGAAACTGGTGCTGAGGGTGCTCCTGTTAAAATGTTTGTTGCAGTCTCGTACTGGGACCTAAAGAAATTCCAGTTTTAAAGGATGCTGATAAAATGGCGTAAAGAATTAAGGGAAGAGCGATTGAAACAGAATATATTCTTTATTAGCAAGACTTAGGAGACAGGTTCCCTTTAGAAAGAAAGTTGATAAACCTTTTAAACAGGAGTGGAAAAGCTGCTCCAGAAGTTTGTTCGCTTTAGCAGAGGGATAAAAGTCACCAGTGGCTACAGATGGATTAAGGTTGGACAATTTGACTATCTTCTTTGTCCAAGAGGACTTCTGCTTACATAGGAAATTGATGGCCTTATTTACTCAGTCTGGCAGCACTGTCATCCCAAAAAAGGAACAATACAAGTAAGTGAAATTTGTTTTGTGATGATGTATGGAAAAGATTGCACACAGACTTCTCAAGTAGTCATGTCTTTGTAGCAGTCACAGTCATCTTCATTATTTGGAATTAATTATTTCAAATTAACTAGATTTGATCATTCGGGAGGGAGCATACAGCAGCATCAAACTTTTCTATAGAGAGTGTTTTTCAAAGTTATGTTTATTATTCAGAAAAACCAAAGACATAAGGTGGGAGGGCAGTGGGAAGATAATCAAATATTCTGACCTACTTGAAGGTCCCTCGGCTCTCTTTACATTTTGGTTGAATGCATCAGCAAAGGAATGTCATATCTCCAAAACTCGATCTCTTTTGGAGTAGCTTATATATTAGGAAGATGTTCTTAGCTTAGATATTAGGAAGAATTTCTTTACCAAAAAGGTGGTCGGGCACTGGAAGAGGCTGCCCAAGGAGATGGCTGAGTCACCATCCTTGGAGGGGTTTAAAAAACAGGTAGATGAGTTTTTGAGGGACATGGTTTAGCAGAAGATGGGTGCAGTTGGACTCAATTATCTCAAAGGTCCTTTCCAACCGGAAGATTCTATGACTATATCAATGATCATGATCATCGAGACTATGATTTTCTCAAAATATGTATATAAGTAGGACAGTTGGAATTGCAGTAGCACAGAGGTCACCTCTCCAGCCTCCTGCTCAAAGTAGGGCTTTGGTATTTTATCAGGTCACTGCTAGGTTAGATATCCATAAGGGAGAATCTTAACTTCAAAAGACAAAACTCTGGGCTGTTAATGCAGGAATGTTATCTATATTGATTTATGTCTGCTGTGTATAAATGTGTGAATATGAAATGATCATGGAAATATTTTCTTTTGTGCTGATCTCTTTATTGCAACCGTTATTGCTGATTAATTATCAGGAGCCAGCAAATAAATGCATACTTATGCTATAGATTTAAACTAGGCAAAAGTTACTTCAGTGTTATTTCGTATAAAATCTGGTTTTGTGTTAAACTGTTTCCTTCTCAGAATAGAATAGGCAGGTTCACACAACTCCATTCAGCAAGAACAGGAGGATTTTTTGGTGTTGTGGGTTTTTTTTATCAGGGATATTCAACCTCTTGCCATCAAGTCAAGCAACTAGCACTTTGTCTTACAAAAGCAAGAAGTATCAGGGCTGGAAACGCTTCACATCATTTTTATGGATTATTTTATTTTGCTTTTCGAAAAATAAATGTCTTAATTTTCAGTCATGCCACTGAATGTGGCAAACGGTGATCATGTAGTTCAATCCCTATCCAATTTCCCTTTTCAGGAAAAGGGACAAGGTACCAAAAAATGTGTAAACCAGGTACCAAGAAAACTGGCTGGTCTAAGACACTGCTTACTTAACCAGTTGACCAATTTTAAGATTAATTAAATTTCCAGACAGTTGACCCTGGAAGATATTCTTGTCCATGTTTCTTTCATCAGGCCATTTACGAAACCAGCATATCAGTTCAACACTGTAACAGAAAAAATCTGGGGCTTGAACTATGTAAGTCTATTTTCAGCAGTTGAAATTACCGCTTTTTATTTTATTGGCAATCTTCCTGGCTCAATAATGATTAGTGAATTAGTGTGTAGCAAACATTTGTGATACATAAACTTTCTCCAGCTGTCACCAAATCAGAAATGAATGTAATCACCGAAAGGTTTGTAACTCTTTAATTAGTTTCATTAGAATGGCTAACTTGATTTCTGTATTCACAACTTTGTCTGTCCAATATCAAACAGTGAAAGTCAGTGAATGCTTGAACAAATGCTTGAACAAATGACCAGCCCCTAAGTCTCACCCCACAGCCAGAGCTGCCAAATCGGTGCAATGGTTGTATTCCTGCTGCTGCTAACGGCATTTTAGCACTTGTTTTGCATCATACTTCATAGGTGCTGGTGACTGATGAGCACCAGGATCTCCATCTCACAGCTCTCTTTGGGCCCCTTTCCACTTCCTTTAATTTTTAAACTTCCCACAAATGTCACATACATCACGATATGCTCCTTTCCTTCTTAGGACAGTAGGTTCTTGTATTCTTCACTACCTTTTCTGTTTTAGCTGTCTCCACAGCAGGCATTTAGCTGAACCTTCCACAACAGGCATTTTTTTTAATCCTACTCCAAGCCTATTTGTACCACTGCAAAAAAAAACCGTACCTTAGAAGAATACATAGATATCACAGTATCACAGTATCACAAGGTTGGAAAGGACCTCTGAGATCATCAAGTCCAACCTATAACCTAACACTAACACCAACACTAACACCAACCATCATCTAAACCATGGAACTCAGTGCCTCATCCAGTCTCCCTTTAAACACCTCCAGGGTCGGTGACTCCACCACCTCCCTGGGCAGCCCATTCCAATGGCCAATCACCCTTTCAGTGAAGAATTTTTTCCTCATATCAAGTCTAAACTTTCCCTGACGAAGCTTAAGTCCATGCCCTCTGGTTCTGCCACTGGTCACCTGAGAGAAGAGACCAACCCCTGCCCGACTACAGCCTCCTTTTAGGTAGTTATAGAGAGCAATGAGGTCTCCCCTGAGCCTCCTCTTCTCCAGACTAAACAGCCCCAATTCCCTCAGTCGCTCCTCACAGGGCTTGTGCTCCAGCCCCTTCACCATCTTCGTTGCCCTCCTCTGAACACATTCCAGTATCCTAACATCTTTCCCAAATTGGGGGGCCCAGAACTGGACACAGTATTCAAGGTGAGGCCTGACCAGTGCCGAGTACAGGGGGATGATAACTTCTCTGGTCCTGCTTACTACACTATTCCTGATGCAGGCCAGGATGCCATTGGCCTTCTTGGCCACCTGGGCACACTGCTGGCTCATCTTGAGCTTCCTGTCCACCAACACTCCCAGGCCCCTTTCTGCCTGACTACTCTCCAGCCACTCTGTCCCCAGTCCATAGCTATGCATGGGATTGTTGTGTCCAAAATGAAGTACCCGACATTTGGACTTATTTGGACTTATTAAACATCATCCCATTAGAATCAGCCCAGCTCTCCAGGTCCCTCTGTAGGGACATCCTACCCTCTAACAGATCAACTCTTCCTCCCAGCTTGGTATCATCTGCAAATTTGCTGATGATGGACTCAATCCCCTCATCCAAATCGTCAATAAAGATATTAAACAGGATGGGACCCAACACCGATCCCTGGGGGACACGACTAGTGACCGGCCGCCAACTGGATGAAACACCATTCACCATCACTCTTTGGGCTCGGCCATCCAGCCAATTCCTAACCCAGCACAAAGTGCTCCCATCTAGGCCACGGGCTGCCAACTTCCCTAGGAGTCTACTGTGGGCGACAGTGTCAAAGGCCTTACTGAAGTCCAGGTATACCACATCTACAGCCTTCCTCTCATCCACCAGGCGAGTCACATGGTCGTAAAAGATCAGGTTGGTCAGGCAGGACCTACCCCTCCTAAATCCATGCTGGCTGGGCCTGATTTCTTGACAGTTCTGCAGGTGGCGCATGATTTCACCCAGGATTATCTTCTCCATGATTTTACCTGGGACCGAGGTCAGGCTGACAGGTCTGTAATTACCTGGATCATCCTTACAGCCCTTCTTATGGATGGGCGTCACATTGGCCAACTTCCAGTCTTCCGGGACCTCTCCAGTGAGCCAGGACTGCTGAAAGATGATGGAGAGCGGCTTAGCAAGCTCATCCGCCAGCTCTCTCAGCACCCTAGGATGGATCCCATCCGGCCCCATAGACTTATGAGGGTCCAAGCGGCTCAGCAGGTCTCTAACTTCCTCCTCATGGATTGCAGGAGGGCCATATTTCACCCTGCCCCCATCAACCACTTCAGAGGGCCAACTGTCAAGCAAGCTGACAGCCTTGTTGTTAAAAACTGAGGCAAAGAAGGCATTAAGTACCTCAGCCTTCTCTGCATC
Source organism: Tapera naevia (assembly GCA_033556795.1). NCBI lineage: Eukaryota > Metazoa > Chordata > Aves > Cuculiformes > Neomorphidae > Tapera > Tapera naevia. The sequence continues at coordinate 4,664,774 of JAUMJJ010000079.1, read as the reverse complement.
TCTGGTTACTATATTTCCCTCCACATCCAACAAGGAGTGGAGGTCGCTGCCGCCCTTCTTTCTGCCATTGATGTATTTATAAAAACTCTTCTTATTGTCCTTAACAGAAGTGGCCAATTTGAGCTCCAGCTGGGCTTTTGCTTCCCTGATTTTCCTCCTACACGACTTAACAACATCCTTAAACATCTTTCCAACAATGATACGTCCTCTTTTTCTTACTTAGTTCCTTCAGAAGTTCCCTACTCATCCAGGCCGGCCGTCTGCCCCTACGACTCTTCTTACAACACACAGGGACAGCCCGCTCCTGCGCCTGCAAAATTTCATTCTTGAAGTGTATCCAAGCTTCCTGGACCCCCTTGCCACTAAGAGCTATTTCCCAGGGTACTTTCCTGACCAGTTCCTTAAATAATCCAAAATCTGCCTGCCGAAAGTCCAGCATTGATGTTCTGTTCCTGGCTTTTCCTATTACATTGTTCAGAGAGAACTCAATTATCTCATGATCACTAGACCCCAGACATCCTCCGACAACAACGTCACTCACCAGCCCATCTTTGTTTGTAAACAGCAAGTCAAGCAGAGCCTCACCCCTGGTGGGCTCACTCACCAGCTGTGACAAAAAGCAGTCCTCAATACACTCTAAGAACCTCCTGGACTGTCTCCTCTCAGCAGTATTAAGTTTCCAGCAGATATCTGGAAGGTTAAAGTCTCCTAAAAGAATAAGGGTAGCCGATCTAGAGGCAGCCTCCAGCTGTTTAAACAACAGAAGATCCAAATCCTCCTCCTGATCGGGCGGTCTGTAGCACACTCCAACCAGGAGGTCAGACTTGACTGCCCCTCTGACTCTTACCCATAGGCACTCAACCTGGTCATCACCGATCTCAACTTCAACAGTATCCAGGGTTTCCCTAGTGTAGAGGGCCACCCTTCCACCCCTCTTCTCACGCCTGTCTCTCCTGAAGAGCCTGTAGCCTTCCATGGCAGCCTGTCCTACTTCTGTCCATACAGCCTGTTCACTCGATATTATGAACATAGATAAGTCTGAATTTGAAGGCAGAGTTGGAAGTATTTTTTTCAACTTAGTGTTAACACAGTCTGTGTCCCAGTTCCCCTTTTCAATTTGCCTGATGCATAAACATTCCTTCTAATTTTGAAATTTCTGAGATGGGACACGGGAACTGACAATTAACACCGTTTGGTACCTGTTTCTTGACCAAGTGAATAGTGCTGTGTTTTCTTCTAATATTGTGCAATATAATTCTGCAGAGTGAAATACAGAAGCAAAGTTCATGGAGAAGCCACTTTATTTCGTGAGTAGGTCTGAGTGCAGAAATTATAATTATGCGTTACTTATTCAAATTTTAGAGTGATGCCAAATGCATAACGCCAGTGCTAGACTTTTTACTCCATACTCTACAACTAAGAGTGATATATTATATCTCCGACTAATTCAGCAGTCTTGTGGGCAGATGTGATGCTTTGATCAAAACCAATGTTTGCTTAAATACGCTATAAGTTTCATTTTTCTTGCAGGTCATGGAGAGGAGCAAAAGTTGACTTATTTGTCCTACAGATGTTTCATATAATTTCATATAATTTTGTTTCTGTATCTTTCCTTATGTGACATTAAAGGCAAAATGTTTTATTGGTGTGAATACAGTTTATTGTAGGAGCTATGAATTTGATATACGTCCATACAGTGTGTTATTATATCCCTATATGACATATAATAAAGTGCAAAGCAATCTGCAGGTTAAAAATATTCTATTAAGCCTTGAGGGATGTGGACGGACATTGGTGTACATAGGCATTGTATTTCTCTCCAAGTGACAGTAAAAAGACCATGGATTTTGTCCAGTGATTCGTAAGACCTACAAAAGTTTGGGGTTTGTTTTTTTTCTATGTCCCTACTGTATCTTTTTTTGGAGTCATGTAGGGAGTTTTATGTAATATGAGCACTGATATAGCTCATTGCCAAGTACCCTCTTTTTGCCTACTCCTGTTGATTTTTTGTTTTGTTGTCGTTGGGAAAACTGCATCTACAACCTAATATCAATAATGTGTTGTGGATAAGGGACATAAGGGACATTTTATTCAGTATTATAAATCATGACAGTCATAATTTATTTGTTCCTCACCATCCAATTTTAAAAATGAATGTTACATGTATTTTTACTAGATTATTTTTTTTTGTCAACTTGTACGTTTTTCAAGCTTCAAGAAACTTACTTTTTATTAAATAAAGGCAAACATTCTTAAGGAATCACGTGATTTCAGGGACTTCACATAAATTATTTTCTTTTTCAAGACTCACTGTAATTTTATGGGAGCCATAAATATTGATTTTCCCTGTAAGAGCCTTCCTGCTATAGAAAAAGATAGAAAGTTCATCAAAATAAAAATTTCTTAGTTTACATTCAGATTCTTGTGTAACCAGACAATCATGCTAGCTGATAAGATCAGTAATATAAGAGTAACTATGACTGAGTACCCCAACAATGATTTGTTACTTTCAAAGCAATTCCTACAATATCACCTAACAGATGTTCATGTCTTTCCTAGGTAAATATATAAGAGGTGCCTTAATCAGTTTCTGTAGGAAGAGAAAGAAATTGAGGCACATTCTGAGGCTTCTGACATGATTCAGTGGGCATCCTGATTGAATGTGAGAGAACTTGACAGGAAATCGAACTTACTGAACGAGGTAGAAGTCTAATTTAATCCAGTACCCAGGGACAATCTTTTGATTTCTGGCAGTCTGAAGTCCAAGGAGTTCCTGAACTTCATACATCATGTGGCATACTTATCTTTAAGACATTGTGCTTCCATAAATTCTTCAAAGGCTCTTTTAACCCATGTTTCCTAGTAGCATCTTCAGCACAAGTAGTTATGCATTAAGACTGGTATTAACAAGAATCACGTTGTCCTCTTGTTGCTTTTGAACTCGCCAAATATTAATTATATTTAACACACTTTAGTTCTGGTTTTGAAGATGATAAACAACTGTTTCTTATTGCCTGTTTCCACATCACTCATAACTTTTATCCTCCTTCATTGTCTTTTTTACATTCTGAAGAGTCATGGTTGAGTATTTCACTGTTTCTATGTTAACCTTGCTACCATTCTTGATAGTATTTACAATGGAAATGTATGCGTTCTGTGATATATAGACTAGGAATGAACAGTCTTCAAGATAGTTTGGGCTTTTTACATTTTTAAGGGTTTTTTTTTCTCCTTTCTTCCCAACTTCTACATCTCATGAAGTCCAATAAGTCCAAGTGCAAGATCCTACACCTCAGTTGGGGCAATCCCAAGTATAATTACAGGTTGGGCAGAGAATGCATTGAGAGTAGCTCTGAAGAGAAGACGTGCAGGTAATATTGGATGAGATCATCATGAGCTGGCAATGTGTGCTTGCAACCCAGAAAACCAATCCTATCCTGGGCTACCTCAAAAGCAATGTGACCAGCAGGTCAACAGAGGTGATTCTGGCCCTCTACTCTGCTCTCCCCTCATCTGAAGTACTACATCCAGTTCTGAACTCCTCAGAACACGAAGAACATGGATCTATCACAGCCAGTCTGGAGAAGGGCTACAAAGACGATCAGAGGGCTGGAGAACCTCCCTTATAAGAACAGGCTGAGAATGTTGGGGTTGTTCAGCCGGGAGAAGAGAATGCTCTAGGGAAACCTTATATCTGCCTTCCAGTACCTAAAGGTGGCATACAGGAATGATGGGGAGGGACTCTATCACGAAATACAGTGATAGGATGAGGGGAAACAGATTTAAACTGAAAGAGGGGAGATTTTGATTAGATATTAGGAATAAATTTTTTCTTGTGAGGATGGCGAGGTACTGGAACAGGTTGCCCAAAGAAGTCATGGAAACCCCATCCCTGGAGGTGTTCAAGACCAAGTTGGATGAGGCTTTGAGCAACCTGATATAGCAGAAGGTGTCCCAGCCCATGGCAGAGGGGTTGGAACTAGATAATTTTTAAGGTTCCTTCCAATCCAAACCATTCTATAATTCTATGATTCTATGACTTGTTTGCACTGCTTAGTGCTTAGTACTGATGAGCACTAAGTTGACATTTTCATCAAACTGCTTTAGTCCCAAGAGTCCATTCTTAAGCAGTAACAGTTAATGCAAAACCTGTCTTTGTGTATGCAAAATAAAGATTTTTTCTTTTCTATGTAAATTTTAACTATACAAACTTCAGTACTAGCATAGAAATAGAGTTGTTTCACTTCCCACTGTGTTTTCATTAAAGTATATCTTGATATTTATTAAAAAGTTCCCAGGTATCCTGTTGTATTTCTATATATTCTCCTCTTCAAGAGGTTATTTAGGGATGAAAAGAGTGCCTTCTGCAGTGTTGCAGGTGACGGGTAAAGTGTCCTCAGCTGCGGTATTGCCTGTAACGGAACTGCCAAATACAGATTGGTCTAGCACACACATGCTGTAACTTAAAGCACTCCAGCAAACAAATGCACTTGTGAGCAGAATTAACTCTTTAAAGGAGCTTATAAGCATACAAAACAGAGGGTTACCATTTTTTTCATGAAACAACCACTCTTCCTCCTGATATTCAAGGGAGAGCTAGAAAATACTCTGTCACTTAAATAGGTAAAACTCTGATATGTGGCTGAGGGATGCCCTGCCACAGAATGGACACTCTTGATTTAGCTCCTCCTCAGAGGGGAAGCTTAGATGTGACTGGATCTGTCCCTAGTCCCAATCTTAGTCAAAGATACAAGAACTAAAGGATTATGTGGAAATATGTATATGCCACCAGTCAGAGTTAGTATTAACTTTGAGAGTACCGTCACCCACAGGGTTAATACTTGCTACTAGAGAACCAAAATGGCTGTTACCAGAGCATTCAAACCGTTTCACAGTGCCTGTTCAGGGTCCTCCCAAAGACTCTCACTGAGACAATTTTATAGTGATGAAATAGTAGGTGATTTATTTAAAGTAACAGATAAAAACATCTTCAGAATTGCTGTTTACAAATTCTCTTGCTGTGTTAGCACTAGGTGATTACAGCCAGTTAAAAATAATCACATATAAACTTGAGTTAGTAGTTGTTTCCCCAGGGAACATCCGATATTAACGGAGGAGCTACTCTTACTAAAAAGGCGTCCCTTTGTGTGGGGGAAGAGAGGTCCAGGTCTGATCACTCATCCATCAGGTAAGGTGGCCATTCATTCCTCCTCCCCCAAAAAAACGGCTTTCAGGTGCCAATTTTATACTTTTGAAAACTCATTGGCACCTTTTGTTGAGGTGGGTCTAAGTCAATTATTATGTGTTGCTTGTCTCTTGACAAGGCCGACTGTGTCCTCTGAAGCAGGACAGTATTTTGCCATTCCCTTAGGGGGTGGGTAGCTCAATACATACTTTCAGGGGCCTTTCTGTTTCTCAACTGAAGCCACTTCAGGCTGTGAGGCCTCCATCTCACCACAGGTGTCACAAAGCTGGTTTGAGCATTAGAGCACTACTCAATCCATCTGTTTTACAAGATAAAGTAGTTGAAGTCAAACTGCTCCCTTTTGCAAAATCATTGTTACTTCAGTATTTTGCCCGTCTTGCAAGATAGACCTTGGCAAGTTGGGTAAATCTATTGTACCACATACATCCAAAAAATAAGTGTAGGAAAGTTTAAACTGTAAAAGATACTAAAGAACCCAAACTTAAAAGGAATGTTACCCTGAAGGCGCATTTCAATATTCCTCTCTGCTGTTGGCAGGCCTTTCATTTACCTCTGGTGATAAATAACCCATCTTACTCTCTTATCTATAGGAGATAATCTCTTTCTCACCTTTCTTTGTTATTATTCTCCACCCAGACCTACCTCCTGCATTTCACAGCTATGTTTTCACTTTTGGTGGCTAAACTAACATTTTCTAAAGTCAAAGCAGTTTTTCTGAGCTTATATTTAGCTTTGAAATTTGCAGTTTCTGAGCACTTGTAACCCAAAGTTTATTTATTCCAGTAAGTTCAGACCTTTTCCTACAGACATTTACCACAGTCTTGAAGGCAACCTGTTAATTAGTCTCCTTCCAAATGGGTGATTTCTTCAGAAGGCAGTTAATTCCTGAGTGCCCCATATTAGTGCACTGATCAGTAAAACCAGGAAGATCGTTAAACAAATCAATTACTCCTTATAACTAATTGTACTGTATAGTTTTAAGAGGGGCCTTATTCTTCATGTATGTTTATGAGAAGCAATTGTAAAGGAAAGTTCCAACAGTTTTAAGTTATTGGTGTTTTACTAAAACTTGGTTCATCTGCTTTCTGGAAGATTCCTCTTAGCTATGGCTGAGTTTTGCTTGCTTATAGGGGCATTTATTTCCCTTTGAAGGGAACGTGGCTGCATAGATGTTCCCTGCAGGTTGTATGATAGAGAGAAAAGTTCCTTTTCTTCAGGGATGATTATTTCTCTTTCTTTCTTCCCTTGACATATTTACGTCTTAATGAAACATAGTGTTCAAAACATATTAACCTTATCACCAGCATACCTCTCCCTGCTACTATTACTATAGAATAATTTTAGCATACACTATTAGAAGATATACAGACTGTACTTGTACTTCTTAGGATTAGTGCCAGGATGGAAATGTGCCTCTGAGGTAGGTTTAGCTTCACAAAGTTTTCAATTTCACCAGCTATGGCTTGTTTACACGGTTTCACAAAGAAATCCAGCTTGGAGTGACATTTCCTGGCTGAGAATATTGAAATGTTTCCTGCATGGACTGACATTTTAAAAGGAGAGGAATGGCTCATAAGAAGAAATCAGAGGTATAGCAGGCTCAGGGAGGGACTTTCCAATGCAAGTAATAAAAAAAAATTAGTGATGAAACAAATTTAATTTTTAGCCCACACATCAAATTCCAGGTCACTTCTAGTGATCTATGACAAAGATAGTCTTTGGTTGCCTTTTCAGTGCAAAACAAAAGTAAGCACTGCCAAGAACATAGCAGAAATGATGGAAAAGAAAGCTGCGCACTTGAAAAAGTATTCATATTTGAGCAAGAACATTGAGGTGATAGAAACATGGACAAATGTGAAAGAAATAGAGGAGAACAGAGTAGGGAACGTTGCTAGAAAAAATAATATTTTTATGCTGATTGAAATATCTGGAAAAATTGGAGGCATCCCAAGTGTATATAAGACTGGTAAATCTGGTCAAGTTAGCACTTCAGAACAAAACTTTGCTAGCTTGGCATATATTAACAGCGTGCATTGCCAAAAATAAATTCTCAGTTGTTAGCAATCATTATCATTAGTTATTCATCTAACCATAGAATGATAGAATTACCTGAGTTGGAAGGGACCCAAAAAGATCATCGAGTCCAACTCTTATCTCTACGTAGGACACTCCCAACATTTATTGACTGCAATCAGTCCTCAAAAGTCATATCCTAAATTAACTGTGAGTTTACAACACCGGGGAGCTATGTCTTACAGTTAGAATTGATGGTTAAGTTGGTCTTTGTGGTCTTGGTTGGTAAAACATATCACTGTGACAGATGTCTCCAAGTGCTGTGTTGAACCACACATACTGACATAGGTTTTTTCTCTGGATGGAAACAAATGTTTGGCTTAGGAGTGCAAACCAGCTATCTTGTTGATAGCTATGAGCTTTTGTAAAGAAATAATGGATGATAAAATCTTTTTGATCTCTTATTAGAGTGAGCATTTAAGAGAAAGAACTTTTAAGAAAGGGATTGCTCTTTGAGATACCACGAAATACAGTTGAACTGAGATATGTGAATGAGAAGATAATCTAAATGTTATTAGATTGCCTGTACAAATATTGTAGCTAAAAAAGTAAAAAAGATACATTCAGAATGTGCCTCAGTGGAATCACTGATATCCTTTCTACCAGGCCAGTAACTTGAAAATCCCAGGACAACTTTCACTGACTTACCAAGTGCTGAAAAGAATGGAGTAATGGTACCATGATTGGTTGTTCTGTCAGGGAAAAGGATAGATGAAGTATGATATAGTTTCTTTATTTTCAAAGATTCATTCTTGTGATGATAAAGCTAAATGCTTCTGTGACTTTAACTTGCAAATCATGCATTTATTGAGCATAAAATTGTTAATAAAAGCAGGTTTTAAAGATTTGATTTGGCTGATCCACTTCAAGGTATATCTGAAAGAATGCTTACTGCTTACGCCTAAGGTGAAACATCTTAGTACATTACAGTAACTTAAATTCTGCTTCAGTGACATCTTGGAAGAACTAGTAGTAAGTTTCAAGCTCTTGCCTGTCCTAGGTAGTGTTAAAAGACAGTTGACTCTAGTTCAAAATTGACAACTAGTGAGAGGGTATTTTGAAAAATCTGAGAAGTGCAAGTGACTTGGCTGACATTTTCAGAGAACTATCTACCAAATTCCTACATCTTCCTCTAATTATTGTGTGTATTTATTTGAGGCTTTTCTTTCACTACTTACATATTTTTTTGGGTTTCAGCACTGAATCAATCTGTCATTTTATTGTCAGTCAGAATTATAAGATCATCAAGCTTGTTCACATTTATATTATTCTAAATTATTTTCTTTTATCAGTTATTTTTGTCATGACACTGTTTCATCCTCTTTATTCTTGGCTGTTAAGGTTGTTAATCTCTTGGTGATCCTGTTGGTAGCTGCACACAACGATGACAAGTTGTTATACTTATGTCTATCCTTTGTCATCTGTCTTCCCACTAGTGGGAGGACTTCTGAGAGTCTCTTCCTTTCCCATGTCCATGTAGTTTCTTGAAGAGGATTTGGAGAGGGACGTTGTTGGAATCCAAAGTTATATGCACTTGTATGCTCCATGAATAAACTTATTCACACTTTTATAGACTTCAAAAAACTTTAACACTTTTGTGAGCATGGCTCCTGCTCCAAACATTTTGTTGTCTCCTCTAAAGTATATCATATTTACCCATGTATACACAATCAATTAGTTCTTACTTATACTGTCTTTTCCCCCTTCAAAGCTCAAAATATCCTGTCAGTCACAGGACACCTCCAAAATTCATTTTAAAGTCTGATGGTATGTTTGTCACTTTCCATCCTTTGGCACTGGTTACACATCACAGTAAACACTTCAGCAAAGTCATAATTTAATTCCTCCAGAACAGTCTTGTCCAAGCAGTTTGGTTTTTTCCAAGATTTCTTCTTATTATATTTCAGCTTCAGATTATGCCTCATGCCCCCAAAAATAAAGATCTCCCAAAACTTCTTTTCAACGGTTATCAGTATATTAATTTTGGGTTTCTGTAATCTTCCCTTCTTCTCCTTTTTCCTCCCCCTTCCTTTACCCTTTCCTCTTTCCCTTTCATTATTTGTTGGCCCTAATAAGCCTTTAGGTAGTTTTTCTTTTGTTTTGGGTTGGGGGTGGGAGATGGCAGCAGTAGCTGCAAAATCACAAGAAGGCACAACAGTTACTTCACATTTAACTTCACAAAATTGGTGTTTCTTTGTTTTTCTTCTTTTACTGGCGTTAATTAGCATACTGCCTACAAACATTTTAACCTCCAATTTGGTTTGTCTCAAAGGTGAGAACCTTGAAATACTCTGCAGTTGGTTGTAATACTTTTGGATTCTTGTTGATTTCTTAATCATAATAACAATGTGACTGCCAGAAATTTTAGTAAGCAGCTGTTGAGAATGGTAATTGCAAGAAATTGCGGGTGGGGGGAACATTTTCTATCTATTTAAGTATAAAACAAAACTTATGTTGAAATTTATCTCATGACTCCAAAACCCTGCTTCCAATTAATGTAAGGGTCAGTCACTGAATCTTTTGAGACTGTGTAAATCATTAAAACCAAAAAGGTATGGGAAACCGAGCCTTTTCAAACACTCTGTGTGAAATTACAGCCTTTCTTCAATCAGCAGTCCTCAGTGATGTGAGCTATTATGTTTCTGTGGTGTTCAAATGAGAGGCACCATTCATGTAACAGCACTTATGAATGCAAACTGTGTATCTGAAGTTCACATGGCATTTCCAGAATGTAGGAACATGGTGTCTCAATATTCATTTGTCTTCTCAGCCTAACAACATCAGAGGAAAATCGAATTTTCCTATAAGGACATGTGTGGTTTTCCCTTCAGTGGAAGAGAAAGAACTAGCAACAAAGAGTTAGCAACAAATCTGAAGCAAACTATGGGGTACTTTGTCTTCATTACATCTAAATCTGCTTCTGACTGTTTATAAAGCTTTCAGCACACATCTGACTTGAGATCCGCTCTTGAAAAGGTAAGTTAGTGATTTCTTTTTTTAAAAAAATGTTGTCTTCGTGGTATATTTTAGTTTCAACAACAGTATTCTCTCCTCCTAATCTCACACAACTAAACCTCCTCCAAAGTCACGCAGTCAATGCTTGAGCCCCGTAAAGCAGTAATTTTGTGCTTTGTGTTGATATGTTTAAAAGTAATAGTGGTGTTTAATACTTGATTCACAGGACTTGATTAGTATTTCACCAACTTATATCAAACCTCCTTTGTCTATTTTTTATTCAGAATTGACTACATTGCTGACTCAAGCCTTACCTGTAGGCGTTAGCTATTCCAATGGAAACATTATACTCTGAGAGAAGCCCATTAAAATGAACATTGTGCTACATCTTCCGGGTGGCATCAAATTTGCAAAAGAAAGCATGGTAAGGTATTTCAAGGAGGCAGTAAGCCCTCTGATGATCTCCATGGCCCTCTGGACTCACTGTAACAGATCTATGTCCTTCCTGTGTTGAGGACTCTGGAACTGAACACATTACTACAGGAGAGGTCTCACAAAAGCAGAGTAAAGGGGCAGAACCACCTCCCTTGACCTGCTGGTCACATTTCTTTTAATACAGCCCAGGATATGATTGGACTTTGGGCTGTAAGCACACATTGCCGGATCATATTGAGCTGCTTATCCACCAGAAGACCCAAGTCCTTCTCTTCAGGGCTACTCTTAATCTATTCTCCACGCAGTCTGTCATTGTGCCTGGGATCGCCCTGACCCAGGCCCAGGACTTTGCACTGGGCCTTGCTGAACTTCATGAGGTTAGCATAGAGTCACCTCTCAAGTCTGTTAGCGTCCCTCTGTATGGCATCCTTTCACTCAAGCACGTTGACCACACAGCGCAGCTTGTACTTTATACATTTGAAAATCATGGAAAATAGGTGTCTGTAATACAACTTCTGAATTATTACTTGTTTTTACAGACTAAGGTAATTTTCTCCAAAGCTATATAGGCTGTAAGAAAGAGGGTGAAAGTTGTTTGTTGTGGTGTCCTTGTTTCATTTGAGTTCTGGCTTTGGAGATGTGCCTGGCGAGTACCAGGTGAACCTCTTGTACATGTTGTAGTTGGGGAAGAGGAGGAATGCTAGTTCCACGTCTAGAAATAGAGAGGACTGGGACTATACACCTAGGGAATACAGTGTTCTTCATATCAGAAATAGAAGCAGTGCAGAGATTTATTTGGACCCAGAAGATCACTCTCTTTGTCAAACAGATATGAAGGTGCCAAAGCCTTGTTTCATATTTGTTTAGGAATACAAAAGGTGGCAAGCCATCACCCTTCAAAATAGTCTGTTTTACAAATACATTTGTGAAGTTTGTTTCTTATAGGAGGTATGTTGATGATGTATAAATTCCTTATAATCTTAACGGTGCCATAAATACAGAAGTGATAAAATATACAAATAAATCACTCTTTAACCAATTGAATCAGGTATGCCACATGTAAAAAGAATTTGTGAGCTAGTTGAGCTGTAAGTGAATATGTAAATGAAATGGCATGTGTAAGAAACGATTACTTGCTTTTTGCAAGCTGGCACCTTTAACATCTCTCAGTCATCGTAATCTTTCAAGTCAATATTATGAGTATGAAAAGGGTAGAAAACTGCTAGCAAGTTTTTTCTTTGTTAAAGCTTTTTTTTTCTTTGGGTGGCTTAATAATCAATGCTAGTATTCCTGCTTGACTTCCATTCAAAAAAGAATTATTCTGTAACAGATTTAGTATGACAGGTAAAGAAGGGACCTAGCAGAAGTGATAAATGCAAACTGATCTCAACTTGAACTCAATTTAAAATGACAGTCAACAGTGTGTTACTTACAATGCATGTGGATCATAAATCTTACATTGTCAAAGTAAACCATGCCCAGCTCACACAAACTCTCATGACAAAGGAGGACCTGAGAAGAAATACAGTAGTCTGTAGTCTGAAACAGCTTTTCTTAAGAGAACTGTAGCTTAGGTAATGTCCCTTTGGAGAATTCAGGGTTAGGATAATATCCCTCCTAAAGTGAAGTAAGTCCCCACATTTCAAGGTAGGAGAGCTCTGCTTTTCTACCATGATTCAGTCCTTAATTTAATATATCCTGTTTGTTTTCTTGTAGCTCTTTCTTATCTAGAACGCTGAATCTTCTGAAACCAATCAACAGATACCAAAACAAGCTACAAAGAAAACAACCTGCAAATTTAACCATTGTTTTTTTGGGAAAGAGATGAAATGGGAATTTTTAGAAACAGATATAAGCAGATTCGTAACATCTCTGAAGTTACTTCATGTACTCTGATCAAGCCTTTTGTGTTTTTGTAGGCTTTGCAAGATGTGTGTAAAAATAATCTCCTAGATTGCTTTGCTGGGTTCTCGATAGTACACCCAGCCTCTGCACACAACCTTATTCCCTCAGCCGTCTCTACCACGTGAGGTTCCTTTGCACCTCTGACTAACTCAGATTTTCCTGCAGGCAGGGTTGGCTGAGAAGTCCCATACGCCTACTCTTACACTTCCATCCATACTTAGGCCTGGCAAGAAATGTGAAGTTCTCCAAGAACCATAAGGAGATGCTGAAACTTGCCTGAGAATGAGATTGCTGCCTTATGGTTTCAGTCAGAACACTTTTGGAGGGGGTGTCAATTGCAAAGGGGGTGAGAGTAATGTCAATACTAGACATAGAAACTAAATGAGAGATAAAAGTCATGCTTTACTAATCAGCATTCCATTCAGCTTCATGAAACACCAAGAAGCTAAGCAGAACATATTGCCTAAAAGAGCCAGAAAAAGATGATAAAACCTTTTCCAGAGCTGCCAGTGTCTGTGTCTGATTCAGACTCTGAGATCACAGATTTGTTTCTTAAAATACTTACTGTTTATTTTCCTCAATGGCCCTCGCAGTCCCAGAGGCCTCTTAAAACTAAAGAACCGGAAGAGAAACTAGTATGCTTACAGGATAGAACATGGTCATGGTCCTTGGTCGTGATAGACTGTGACTTACCTTCTCAGCAAAGAAAACACCACTCTTCCTGGAGTACTCAGGACTTTGTTCAGTGCGGAAAAGAACAGCAGCACAGAGAAAAAAGCGCGAGTGCTGCCAGTAATTCTGTTCTGCATAAATTTTTTTTTTATCTGAAGCATACCAATTCTTCCAATGCAAAATGTATTTTCCTGCAAAGCAGAAAGGAATAAATGTGTTTAAATAGGGAAGAAGAAAAAATGTGGACAGAAATTTTAGATTTATTTCACTTTAACATGTGTGAAGTGCTGCTGAGGTTGCACTATATGTCTTAGCCAGCTTTAGTCTTTAGCAGAAAAAGCATATGAAGAACTCTAATCTCATAAATGCATCTTAATTCCTTTAAATCCGGCAATGGTTTTGTGCTTGAAAGAAATATGTGCAACTTTTTCTTGAGTTACCAATAACAGCAGTCTTTTCAAAAGATGGTAACTTTTTGTGAAATTTGAAACAATTACAGGATAAAACCTTCACATTTCCAAATGAATGTTTGGTTAATTGCATGACTGATAAAAAAAAAATAAAATAATCAGAAGAACCTTGTTCCAGTGTGAGTTTCCACAAAAAAGCGAAAGATAATAAATTTAATGACTCTTCAAATTCTAAAACATGTGGGTTTTGTCACTGAAGGGAAACACAATGATGTTTGTTAGTTAAATGTTTATTTGGATGCTTACTGCTTGTCCTTAAATAGGCATACGCCATGGTATTCACAGCATATCCAAAAATCTGCAAATACAATAGTAGAGGTTCAAGTAGTTGACATTAGATGAACAGATTTTACAACTTCAGTGATATTGTGTAGCAAAACCATTTGAGAAGAGGGATTAAGTTGTTTATGTTCTCACCTTCAATCTCCTACTTCACACTTGGGGTTTACAGTGAATACAAACTGTCTCATTTGTGGATATGAGAGGTTAATGTCTAGTCCTTTTGCGATCCATATATACATTCAATACTTTTTAAAACTATTATTAAAAATATCTAAGCAAGGCTCAAGATGATGAAGGCATTACTGGTGCACGGTTCTCCCAGTTTGTGTTTTATCTTCATAGGGACTCAGTTCTCTAAGACGCACTACCTAGAAAAGCTCATCAAACTCTTAGATTAACTTGTCAAAATCTGACATTAATGCTTAGGTCACACACTGATGTCAAGACGAAATCTAGCTATTGGAGCTTGACTTCTAAATTTGCCTTTCCTTTTGTCCTCACCAATAATTATAACACCCTTTTGTTCCATTTAATTGAGGACCTAGATAAAGGCAATTAGCTCTCTGACTGCTTGACTGTGCTGCCTAATCAGGATGTATCCCTTCTATTATTAATGTCTATACCTAATAACGTGAATTTATTGGACACAAAATAACATATTTTTAGAAATTGCCTTTAGTGACTATCACTTGGATGGTATCCTTTGTTACTGTTTTTTTCCTTCAGGTCTCCACATCATTTGAGTTTCATCTGGTGCATCATCGTGATCTTTTTCCAATTTTTCAAATGATAGTTGAGAAAGAATTCAAAATTTAGTTTTAAAACTACCCTAATACACTCCCTTATTATCTTTTCTCTTTTTTTTTTGTATGTATTTTTGCAGATAACTTCAGGTTTCTTTTGGTCTTTCTCTCACTAAAATACAATTCCAGGGTGAATTAAATTCCCTACCTGTACTAAGCTATCAGCTTTCAGAGGAAAAATGTGTGTTGAATTACTGTAATACAAGAATAGTAGAATAATGAAATGAGAATAATACATTAGTACTTCTACATTTATCTTCCAGATGATGCAGAACAATTATGTTTCCTAAATCACAGGGGACCAGGGACATATATTAAAGGCATAATTCTTCTTTATTTGTTCCCTATCTATTTGCAACTATAATAATTTGTACATAGTACATAGAGATCTTTACTACACCTACAGGACTATTTTAACCCCAGGCTACTTAAATGGTAGCAATACTAATGCAACAAACTTACTTTGTGTTGATTGATAAATATTTGTGATCTTGAGAGACACTTAAACAGTAACATTTCTAGTTTTGATGCTGCTTCCTGACTCTCATTGCCTATGTATATTACTGCTTTAGTATGTGTGTTTCCTTAACTGGATAGTCTAAAATAAAATATGTAGTTTTGGTAAATACTTAACAATTTCCTAAAATGTTTCGCATGTTAAAATAAACAGAGATGTTACATATGTATAATGATTTGTAACAGCAAACTATTTTAAAAACTCATATTCTATATGAGAGTTCTTTCCACCACACAGCCTTGGAGGCAGTACTGTATTGTGTCACATGTTCACTGTATTGTGAATGTGGTCTGTTCATTTGTCCTCTTGTTAAATGATACTAGGCAGTGTGAAGTACTCAGCTGGGGAACATGGTTGTACTGCTGTGTTCATTGTTACCTGTTAGATTAATCAGGAATTGAAACTCGGAACTCTGCTACTGTGAAAATTATGATATTAGAAGCTACAGTGTGTGCGTCAGGGAATTTGAATTTCTGCTTGCGTGGCAAAGACCCATACCCCTTTCCATAATAAGAGGAGAGAGATACCTTCTTTCTCATGCAGATACATCAGTGGAGTCCCCAAAGGATCTAAATTTAAATCGTAACCAGTCTCAAACTGCGCAAGTCAACAGAGTATCTGTGTATTGGCACAGAGTAAAGTGCATTCAAGTTTTCATTGGTAGCATCTTGTTAAGATGAAAGTCAAAAGGGAGTAACCTTGAATTGGCTTATTAATAGATACATTATGTTAGTGTATGTTGCACTTAACCAGCTTTAGGAGGTTCCACTTTTGCCTGAGGCTGGGACATACTAGGTGAATGCAGGTATGGACTCAGTTGACAGACATGAATAACTCAAATTTTTTTAATTCTGTCTTTGTGCCTTTTCTTTGATCCCTCTACAAAAAGCATTATTCAGATTGATTATTTCAGCTTATCTTCCTCTAGTTTCTTCTTAATATTTCTCAGAAGAGAAAAAAATGTGACGAGAAAAAACACATTTTCTCAGAGCACATGAAGTAAGAAAGACATCAATCACTGCCACTTTCTCTTCTTTACCTGGAAGTTATTTCTTCACTTGTACATATCTATAGAGTTGAATGTTGCTGCAGGCGCTGTGAAAGCCCTTATTTCGATGCTCCACCCACAGACTGTAAAGCAACATGTCAAAAGAAAGTCCTTCATCTTGTTCTTCGCTACTCTTATGCTACTGCACACTGTCACCTCCTCTGTAAGCTGTGAAAGGGATCACAGAAGGAGAACAAAGTGGAGTCTTGAAAGAATCTCTCCTCACTTTCTTGTGTTTCAAAGGATATACAATATGTCCTCGAAATAAAAAAAAAGAGTGTGGATGGGTGCAGTATTTTTCTGATTCTTTTAAGATACCCCAGTCTAAGATACATGCTAAATGGACTAGTTCAGGGTCATTTTTTGTCTCATATTAAATCCTCTATGTTTCTGTCTCAGCAGCTGATACGAGTTGTATTACTGCACTTGTAGTCAGAACGATTGTTTAGGGAAGTGTGAACAGATCTATAAATCTATGAAAAGATAGAATTTCCCTGACGTATATTTGTCCACTGAGTGCACGTTCCTGCTGCCAGAAGGGAGACATGCAATATGAAAGAAAGCATCTTCTGTAAATATCTACTCCTATTTATGGTTTTCATTTTTAATGTTCTCCATTCAGGAAGTTTTGAAATACTTCGCATACTGAATCATTTTTATTTCCAATAATATGTGGAACTGACTTTACTGTGAAGGTGAGCTGACCCCAGTGTAGTAAATTTGATTGCACAACTGCCAATATATTTGCAACCTAACCCATAATACTTTCTATTACTTCAATTTTAGGTGTCTACTGAGCAGAGGTTTTTAATAACACTTAGCATCCAGAAGGTTTGATATGCTTTTGGTGAGCATGACTAGAAAGTAGCATATGGCCAACAGACATTTCCCTAGATCAACTCACAGCCAGAAATGACAGGAAATTGCACTAAACTACTGCTTTCTCACTGTTATTCACCAGGAGTTCTTGTCTGATACCTGTTTTACCATATATTATTTATATGGCTTCCAATTCACATTTTACTCAGTATCTCTGATCAATCTTAAAATCTAACATATGTCCCTCAAAATAAATCTACCAAGCTCACCTCAAATTTCCTACAACTCCTTTTCTATGGGTCAGCTGATGACCTCTGTAAGCTGTCTGCCAGGTATTTGACAGCAATGAAGTCTGTGGTACATTTTTAGGGATCTTTGGCTTAAGGATCCCCAGAGAAAGCCAAGTAAGTCTCAATAGAGAACAAGTCTTTTCCACTCTCAATGTAATGAGTCAAACAAGTGGGCAGAGTTGTGGAAGAGAAAAACCCATCCTTTTGTGGCACTATCAGGGAGCAGAGAGCTTTCACTTTTCAGATTGCCTCAGCAGCAGGAACAGGATGATCCTCTTAATGACTACCTAAAAAAGTCTCTTCTACGTCTCTTCTTTTCTCAAAAAATATGCTTGCACAGTGAAGTAAAGCAGTGTCAGAGGTGGCCTTCAATGAAATAGCGTAGACTGACTGCACCCACACTCCACTGCAGTTGGCCCTGAGTCTCTGTATTGCCCCTGTATGATGCTTCTGTAGTCCACAGACATAAACGCTACTTCCTGTCTGTGTATGTGTTTGAGGACTTTTCAGTTCAAAGCCTCTGAAATAATGATGGAATCATGTGCAGCCTGTCAAATTGTTTTGTGGTAGGTTTTTTTCACAGAATGAAACTGGAGGTACTGGAATTGCACTGGAGTACTGTGGAGGGACCCAAATCTGTCATGATTATACCGCATTTGCAGTGGTCCTTGGCACACAGTGTCCCCAAACTTGGCCCAAGGATTGCCTCAGAGTATGCCAGTTGCCTAGTCTAAACTCTGTGAACATGCATTCAGTTAAGCAGTAGGTTGAATAATGATGCTGTTCTCAAGCTTCCTCCATGCTGTGTTTTATTTAGCCATATAAATACAATCACAGGAATCCAATTGCTGAGTTGTTGCCCGCTTAGTGCATTCTGCTTCCAGAACTACACAACCTGTCTCAGCATCGCTAGCATCAGTTTTTCTGCAGCGGCCACACTGGGGTTCACATGCTAAGCTGCTTATGCCTGTGGTGCACCAGTTCCTGCAGACCCTCCGTACTGCTCTGTTTGCCACTGGCTTGTTAACTGTCTGCAGCTGCTTTGGGTGGTTCTTGGTTTGTAACCCACTTTAACGATGTGAGATGTTGTTGCCATAATTTTGTTCATCTAAAAAAATCTGTTTCCTCAGAAAGATGTCATCCCAGGGAGGGAAATTCAAGCATTTGTTTAATGCATAAATATGCCCTTGTTATTTGTTTCAATTCACTTGTAATTCTATGTTTAAACATAGTATAAAAGAGAAATGAACCAAAATGTTACAAAACCCACATAGTCGTGAGTGTAACCTGGCACAAGTCTTCAGCCTGCGTCAGCTCCTGTGCTCTGCAGCAAACAGTGAAAGAGTTTTCTTTACTGTCATTCTTCTATGTTCCAAAGAAGAGTTGATCTGTTTTTGTTCCTCTCTAGTCTACATGACTCCAATTTTGTATTCCATGCCATTGATTCTTATGAAAAGCTCATACCTTACACCTCCTATGAACACCAATTTGCTCTGAGTATAACAAATTTTTGAGCAAGACATAAACTGAAGACTCTACAAATTCCTGTTGCCTTTCAAAATTTCAATCAAGTTAAACAAGATTTCAAACACTTTATGATAATATTATATTCCTTACTCATATTTATTCAAAGATTTTTTTATATTGTGACTGGGCCTCCTGGCTCCTGTCCTCAGCCCTGGTCTGTGAAGATAACTGGACACTCTCAGCAAGTTCTGCTGATGAGTTTTCTTTTATGGCATCTGATTTCTGTAGGAAAAACCTAATAACCCCTCAGCTTCTGTTATTCTTTTTTTTTTTATTTTACAATGGGTATGGAGATTTTTATCCCTGGATCTCAAATTTGAAAAAAATCAGAAAAGACAGAAAACAGGGGGAATTCCCCTCTGAGTATGTTTGAATTTCCAGAAAATAGCAGAGGCTTGGCATTTTTTGTACTCACTGTACCTTGAATAGGCTTTAAAACTTTAAATGGCTCCATGCAGTGAAAAAATACACCCTAGTCTTACTCCCGTGTTCCAAATTTTAGTTCAAACCATTTAAATGGAGCTCATACAGCCCTTCATCAGACCTGAAATGATGAACTCTTTATCACACACTATTTAAAGAATATTAGAATTTAATTTTAATTGATTCAGAAGTCCTTTGTAAATTACTGGTTTAGGTTAAAGAACAAGTTTTTTATTAAATCTGGATTTGTGCAAAGTCAAGATCAAAAAGAATACAATAAAACACTTTGGAATTTCATGTAATTTAAGAATTTAAGAATATTTTAGTGAGGTCTTGACAGCAACTCCCTATTATTCTGTATTTTAGGCTCAAAGAGTACTTTTATTTATGTTCTAGTATTATATCTTTGCCTATATTCTTGCTAGTTATTGCAGATTCTTGTTGCTTTATATTGGTGTGAATTTTGGTTTATGTTGAATTTTTTTTTTCATTTCTTTTTCAAAATGAGCTTCTAAAAGAATTCTCTTGTATTACGGTTGATAACAATAATAATTTGGCAAATATATAGTCACCACTTCCTGGAGAAATTAGTAAGAATTGTACTTGTCTTAAACAATTGAAAATGTTAACATATCATGGACATTTTAGAGGATTAAGGCAGGATGCTAGGAGGTTTACTTTCAGAAAGCCAGGTTTTCAGGTAAATAAACTGGTTTTCATTTTTAGTGGGCATCTTTCTTCTCATCATTGTCGTGGTAAAGGCAACATGAAGCCAGTAAAGAGAAATCTGAGATTTACCAGTCTGAGAGTTGGTAAAGCCAGGAAACTCTTCCTTAGAAATTTTTGAGTCAGGGGCTTGAGAATAACTGAAACTAGATGCATTGGACAGGTTACAATTAGGCTTGCATGAGTGCACAAAGAGACATGCCTTTTTGATCTCATGCCTTCTCCCTGTGACTCTATGAAAGATGTTCACTGTCTCTGTCCCAGCACCCCTAGAGCAAAATGGGAAAGAGGTCATGGCCAGCAATGCTGTGTGCTCTAATAGATAAAGGGTGGGGTACAACTCTGTCTTAGTTAGAACGAGCTATCTGATTCAAGCTATCATACATTCCTAGCACGCGGAAGCTAGCACTTTCACTTCAACTTTCCCAGTAAGTCAGAGCACATCTGACATCCACCATTGATGGTCAGACCCTAAATTATAGCAGACTCATTTTAAAAATCCCACACAAGTCTTCCACCAGCCACAGTGCCATAGCTTATGGAACAAGATTTTAATATGGATTTTTATATACAGAGTTATATTAATGTCCACCAAATAAGGTCAACAGAAATCATTGCACTTCTAGAAAGAGCATTGTGCATTACCACATGGTTGTAGCTTCAGGGTTTTCAGAATTTTTCTTCCCTTGCCAACATGGGGACTGGTGGGGGCGCGGCCTGGCCAGCCCAGTGGGGGAGCGGTCAGTCCGCTGGTCTGCTGGGACCGTGAGTTCCTAGGGGGGCAATATTACTGGGGACATCCCGGGAAGAAGGGTGGATTCCAGAATGAGGTGTTGGGTTTTGGAGTGTTGAGTTACAGTGTTGCTGTCTGTTAGGTTCTGTGTTTGGTTACATATATATTTCGCAGTTGAGAACTGTTATCTTTTCCTATACAATTTCATCTTCTCCTCTTCATTAAAGTCTATTAATTGCAAAGGACTGTGGTGATTTTCTTGTGGGAGATATAACCCCAACAGACATCTTAGTTTTTCCTTTAAACTAAGACACACGTATCATAAAAATGAATCAGCTGCAAGCTGCCTGCACTTGCAGCTGTCTTGCTTGAGTTATCGGATGGCGCATTGCCTGCTCATATGCTGTTTAGACTTAGTATAGGGAATAGGTGTCAGAAAAGATGATTTTGCCAGGATAATTTAAATAAAACAACAACTGTTACCTTGATAGCAATAATTTCACTTTTGGTGACTGAACAAGAAACCATTATTCCCCAATGAAGCTTCCCAACCTGCTGGCACCTGCTCCCTGCTTCAGCATCACAAATTTTAGTCAGTTGGGCTGCTGGACTGCTGTCTCTGAGCTGGGGCCAATTCTTGCCAGGAAAACCAGAACATCAAGAACATGTTTTCATCTTACTCAAAGTGTAATTCTTGCTTTGATATCAAAGGGTAGGAAAATATAGAAGAGGAAATGTTTCCTAGCCAGTAGATTCTTTTTTTTCTCCTCCTCCGTCTCTTGCTGGAACTAATTCTCCCAAAGTACTTCATCTTTTCAGCTGGACAAACTGTTCTGAACTTTTCATATTAAATCTCTTGGATCTTCTGTAAGAGCCTTCTGGAAGGAAATTTCTGAATAAAAAGGCTAAGCATTACCTAAGCATTACTCATTACCTTTGTTTTTAAGCACTCTCAATTGTTATGAGGGATGCACTGATTTTCTCCTCCCAAAGGGGCCAAATAATTGCAGGAATTTTGTTGTACTTAGGCCTCCTTGCCTATTTTACTTTTTTTTTTCTTTTCAACTAAGTAAGAACTGTAAATAAGAAAATAAACAATTCTTGCTCAGTCTCTCATCATAGTGTAACACAGTGCAAACCACTTCTCAACTCCCACTCAACATTCAGATAACAGAGCATCTCACATAGAGCACCTGCCATTTTGCAGGATAGGCCATATGTGATTATTTAGAAGATTTATGTAGAGATATAACAGCAAACTTCAGACAGAGAAGAATGCTTCTTCTTACTGGGGGCTCTGGTTAGTCACTGAATGAAAATTGTGCAGCTCTCTCCATGTTCCCTTTCTTTTCTTGCTTTTTTTTTTTTAATAATTGAAAATGCATAAATAAAACTATCAGAAAAAGAAAGGGTGCAATAGATACAGAAATGCTTCAGCAGGGTTATGGAACATTACAGCTTGCTACTGATGCTGTTTGATTTTACCTTCAAAATCCATGCACCTGTCTGAGAAAATTAATTTATTTAGGCATTTTAACTATGTTCCGGTTTCAAAATAAAACTGTGGATTTATATTCTCTGTACCTCAGAAAATATGTTTAAAATATTTGGACACAATAGTTTCCATTTCAATTAACTGATATGACCATGAAGTACTCCAGTATCTGTATTTATGATCAAAGCTCACCTAACAGCATTTTGCAAATGATTAAAGATCCAGAAAGAAAGCAGTATGCATTTGTTTCATAAACTGCAGGAGTAAATGTTCTAAACTATGTGTGTTTTAAGAGCTGACTGTGCTCTATGACAGCTCTGGAATTTGTAGAGAGGATCTCTATGAACTACAGCGAAATTCATTACTTTTTGCCTATGAATCCTTTGATTCCTTCTCTGTATGTTAGAGGAAAAAAACCCTGCTGCATTTTTTGAACAGTAACTGCCACCAAAAATGACTTCTAAAAGAGAATTAATTAAAGTATTTCCTCATATTTGTTCTAAAGAAAGTTCAGGAAATAATGATGCTATACTTAGTGGGGATAGTAAAAATGAATAGTACTAGTCATAATAATCTTCATATCTATCGTTCATTAGCATATGAACTATAGATATCTAATATTTTTCGCAGTTTTTTAATTCTCTCTCTGTTTATGTTACATACCAGTGTTTTCAGGTTTTTTATATCTCAGCTGACTATGGTGACTAGCTGAATACTGGCATAACTAACTGAATTATTTCAGCAGCTTTGGAAGTTTTATGTGCCATCTAACTGCCCAACTGGAATATTCCTTGGACTACAACCTGTAGAAGACTAATCTAAAAATAATTTAAAACTAGAAGATAGATACAACCTTTGCTGTAGTCCCAGAGTTGCAGTAATTTATCAACTGGAACTAATTTTAACAGAGACCTGAGTTAATTGATTGAAATGAATAAGACTTTACATGCATCTTGAAATTTTAGAATACTTCTGCATTGTTATTCATCTTGGTGACAGAGAACATCCCTGATGAATCCAGGGCTGCTAATAACTACTATTTCGTTCAATTAAACTCATTGTTGGTAGAACGTAGCGTTTCTAAATTTAAACAGCTTAAGCTGATGTCCCAGGCGCAAAGGAAGACCTGCTCAAGAAACACGTGAGAAGTCATAGACGAGCAGCCATGTAGGTTCCACAGCTCAGGAAGTAGAAAATAACACAAATGCATCTTAGAGAGGATAAAAAAGTAATGTAGCTCTCAACCTGCAAACAGAACAATGCTTTTGATTTTGATGACAATTTTAATGATATTTGTGTTGACAGTGTTTCCATTTCGCTTGAGACTTGTCCAGACTCACCTCCCATACATGGACAAGAGCACAGGGCTTGTAAGACTAATAGAATTAGCAAAATGGAAATCTGTAAACTATAAAAGCTCCAAATTGCACTGGTAGGTGGCAACATGAATTCAGTCTTATGTATTACAGAGGAGGTCAGAAAGGAAACACAATTTTTCAATCTCATGCTTTCTCTTCCTGCTTGTAGGAAGCTCCCAAATGGTTTTCTCAGAAAAAAAAAAAAAAAAACAAAACCAAAACCAAACATACAACTCTGTCCAATTGGTTTCTATTTTTTCTAGTGAATGAGGCAAGTAGGAGGAAAGAATACATCATTATCCTGCGCGGATTGCATTTTTTTCAGCAAAACTCTTTTACCTCATAAAATGTAGTTTCTTCAAGTGTAAAACCTTTTGTAGAAATACACCAGTTTGAGCAATAAGTCCCTCAGGATCTGCAGGGAGAAAATTAATTTTCTGAGGAGGTCAGTTTCATACGAGGTAAATTGTCATCCCAAGAGATCAGAGGCAAGTTCCAAAGGGAGCTTTATATGTTGCAGTGCTCAGTGCTACAGATATTGGTGGCCCGGTGTCAACCTTGGGAGTAGAGCAGTTTCAGAAGTGGCATTTGCACTACTAGATCAGGCAATTATACTTTCCATGTGCTGAGCACAAGGAGGTGGGGATGTTGGAAAGGTATGAGGGTGTATATCTTAACCCGCTAAAGATGCTGGGAGAGGCATTTTTCTGAAAATATGCAGTTCTTCAGGACACAGGTATCTAGCTGAAGGGTCTCACCTTTATTCCCTAATGTCAAAGTGTTCAAAATGCTATTTTTTTTAACCAATTGCACTTTCAGAAGAGTGGAAGTACTCACCTTGCTTGTGCCAGACATTATGTAACACAAAACCACGATGACTAGCCAGATACGCAGCAATACAAAACTACATCTATGTGTTAGGTTGACCTTGGCTGGTCATCAGGTACCCACCAAACTGCTCTGCTACTCTCCCTTCTCAATTGCACTAGGGGGGGAAATATGACAAAAAATTCTTTAGAATCTGCCATGACAAAACTAAGGGAGTAAAGAGAGGAGTGGGTAAAACAAAACAAAACACCCAAAAAACACCAAAACCCCAAGAGATGAATGAAATCTGAGGAGAGCAAGGGCTGCTCTGGCTAGTGGAAGTCTGGGAACCTGGAAAGGATGAGCTCCTGTATGTCAAGGTAAATTCTTTTGTATTCCTTCAATCCACTCCTCCACACTGCCATATTCCCCTCAGCTGACATGGCTGAGGCATGGAAAGAAGGAGGTGAGTCACTGATCTTGTGCATAGGAAGAGTGCACTGAAGAGTGGCTATGGTGCAGGGTAAATAGACTCCCCAGTGCTCCCCAGAGACCTGTGCCCCAGCTGCCCACTACACCGTAGCTCTCCTCCTCATCTCTGCAATCACCCAGGTTGCCTTCCTTAGACAACTAGGGGAACAGTCTGTATCTCAGGTTAATTTGAAGTTAGGTGATGGCTGACCAGGATGGTAGGACACAGACCGTCATCTGACCAAGCAGACAGAACCACTGGTGATATCTGTCCAAACAAGCATTTCTCACTCTGAAGATGGCAGTATGAATGACACCCTGTGCTCAAGTGTGTATGTAGGGCAGGGGGGAGAGAAAGGAATGTGTGTTAGGAGTTTATGGCCACCTCTGTCTGCATTTTCTACATCAGTAGCTTGACATTAAAAATCCAGTGGCTTAATTGGTGAATAGCCTGCCAGTCACATTTACAAAATACACAGGAGGTACTTTTAAATTCTTGCATTCCTGAAACACTTGTGATCCTTTTCATGTATCTTTTAGCCCATCTCTCTTCTTACTTGAATAAAAGAAGTGGGAGGATGAAAAAGATAACAGCAAAGGCTGGAGGATCTTGTTATAAATATACAGAGCATCATCTGTAGGTGGTGATATAAAAATAGCAAGAAATGTTCCTCTGTGTTACTTTATATAGATGTGCCTCATTGGTCAAAGTCTACCACTACAAACACCAGGAATATAACCACACTGCTGAACGTCATTATCCTGTTTGCTCCAATGATCTCATTAGTAATTCTGCCTTTGGATTTCTTCAGTCTTTCTGAGTGTTTCTGGCAGTCTTAAGAATTTATCAATCTATCTGTGGCATTTACAATCACTTACTCATTCCAGCTAAAATTGCATTGGAAAGTTGTTGTCTGAGTTACTGTATCTGTACTTAAGCTGTTGTCTTCATGTTTCAATTGTATTTCAGTATGAATTGTGAACCATTTTTTTTGTTTTAAATGCAACCATGTGGATGTTTTTTGCCTCATTCTTCTCCCTGGCTTTCTAGGCATTTCTGTGAAATTTCCATATCTTCTTTCTAATCCGGGAGAATTATTGTCCTGCTTCTGTATCTTTTGCCTCAGTGGCTTAGAGAATCTTCGATTATATTCCATTTTCAGGAACAAATTAGTCAGAAGTACAGACCCAACCTTCCAAAGCATTTCACTTGTACCTCAGGTAAGTATCAGAAGAACTCTATAAAAAGCATGTTAGGAGTGCTGAAATACTCTTATATCCATCCAAATAAAAGAAACTCTTAACTCTTTTCTATTACTTTAAGAATATCCAGGATAATATAGAACTGCCTGGAAAGACATTTTTGCAATGAGGTATTGATTTTAAGGGAGTTTTTGCAACAGAAAGATTTTTGAGATTCAGGGCACTATGGTCACTTCTGATGCCTGATAGGAATAGAGATCTGAAATTAAAACCTGGTGTTATTGATCTAAAAAGATGGGTTTGGTAGCTATTTTTTAAACCAAAAAGATATAGGTGTTGTTCCAATGCGAAATGAAAACCAATTTCAAAACCTGTTAGCTCATAAAATTGCCAGATTGCCTCTTGCTAATGAGTTACATGTCAAGAGGGACTCATGTGGTTATGAAGATTAGACTGTTTTTCTTTCATTTTTCATAGCAGAATGTGTTCTCTGAAGAGGAGAATCCCTGAATGGCAAGAAGCAGTGGTGTCATCTTTGTTAACAGTGTTTACAGAAGTGAGCTAGTGATGCATCATCCTTCATGGTAATGGCCCCCTGAAGGCAGCAGAGGATTACTCCATCTACTAAAAGCATCCTAAATTCCAAGGCTGACTCTGAGCCTGGGCAGAAATGCTACTTCACAGAACAGGCTACCGGGGCATCAGCATAGCAGAAGACTGCTGCCTGCTTTTCCAATTTCTGAACCCTGGAAAGCTAGCCTGGCTGCTGTTGCCCCTGCAAAGGCATGGATGAGAGTATGAGCAAAACAGATTTTACATGAAGGAGAATGGGGACAAGAATGGGAACGCACCATTCCAGCAACAGCAGCAATTGCTGTGCCTACCTCCCTGCAGGTGTCTGGAAAGAATAGGAGCAGCAAGCTGGATATTTCAGGCCTCTCCCATTTTTTTCTGTCCCAGGAGCAGGACCGTCACAACTCTTCATTTTAGGACAACCAAAATCAACCTTCTGTGCTCTCCTGAGAAGCTATAGGCAGCTCTGACAAAGACCTAGCATCCTCATTAATGAGATAAAAATACTGTGGTGGGTTGACCCCAGCTGGCAGATACACCTGCATCCAGTTGCTCACTTACTCCCCTACAGAAGGATGGGGGAGGGAATCACAGGGCCAAAGTAAGAAAAACTCATGGGTTTAGATGCAAAAATTTTCATAACAAGAAAAAAAAAAAGATTAAAACCCAAGAAGGCAAAGTCAATCACTCACCAGCAGACCCATGTTACAGTCAGTCTAGGAGCAACAGCTGTTTCCCTGGACTGTATTGGTGGGCACCATGCTATATAGGATGGAACAACTCTTTGATTGGTTTGGGTCACTTGTCCTGGCTTTGTCTCCTCCCAACCACTTGTGTACCCTAGCCTACAATAGCTGTAACATCGATATGTTATCAACCCTGCTTTGGTCACAAATCCAAAACACAGCACTGTATGGGCTGCTGTGAAGAAAATTTACTCTGTCCCACCCAGACCCAGCGCACATAACAACAGCACTGGGAAATTTATGTTGAGTTTTATCACGGTTAGTAAGGAGAAAGAGTTGTTTAGGGTGAAATCTTAAGGAGGTTAAAATAAAGTTGAGCACAGTTCCACACATGGTCTTGAACTCAAGCTTCACTATGTTTTTTACTACATATGGCAATGCTGAATTCTTGGTTTGGTTTGGAATATATATCACAAAGCACTTTATTAAAGGTTTTTCTCTTTATAAACTTTGAATTAACTGAAATATACTTCTGTTGATAGCTGGGAACTGAACTGGCAAGTTAAAGTTTATGAGCATATTATTTTATTCTAAACATTTATGGGTTTTTGTTCACAAATATTCATTTTGTTTCCCTTAGTGACATGGGCAGTTTTATAACATAATGTTCTGTTTATTTAAAAAATGAAAATATTCTTACTGAAGAAGATACATTTGCTTTTAGTTTTGCATGTGATTTTCAATTTTTCTTTCTATATTTGAGATTAATATGATAAAATATTTGGAGAACTTCTTTGTTTCACATCTGGAGCTCTTTATAGTGTGTTTTTCTTGAGGTTTGATTTTCTCCAAAACATTGTAATACGTAGTCTGAAGATACATCACACTAAATAAATGAATAAACTCTTTGCATCAGACACTTAATATCACAAAAATCTACTCCCTTTTCTCTTGAAATTCACCAATAGCACCACTGACATTTTTATTTAGTGTTTCCCTTTCACAGTAAGTGTCTAAGAAGGGTATTGAGACATACTATGACTTCTATTACATGAAGGAAAATTGTTAATAAAGTTCCCAAGCCCTGAAGGGCCATGAGGCCCCTTTATTTCAATTATAGGTGGCACTGCTCTCAAAGCAAGGCTTTTCCTCTTCAAAGTTTTTTAACAGGAGCTCTCCTTGCAGAACATTTTAAGGCAATGAAACCAAGTTAAGACTTGACAGCATCTTTGCTAACTATGGATGGGCACATCCCAGGAAGGAGGGCAATTCTTTCCAATGGAAAGTTTGTTCAACCTGCCTTTTGGAGCTCTCCTTCTAATCTTCTGGCAATATTTTAGCTGTCTCCTTTGAGTAAATCTTGCAAAGATTTTTTTCCCATAAGAGAAACAAAAAATTGTATTCCTTTGGAATGGAGAAATGGCATTCAGGTAAGCAGCTAGGACAACCTGGCATTCTCCCTGGCTGTGCTTTATCTCTATTGAAGGATGCTGCATCTCAGGGACTGTCAGTACAATTTCTCCTAGGAGCTTTAAATTGCTTAAGATCACTTAAAATGCAATTGCAGAGGCTATTTTTCTTCTGTTTGTGTGTGCAAGCTGAAACAAAACACATAGCTTCTACTGAATACAGAGCTATGCTCTTAGCTTCGAACCTTAACAATTCTGTATTACAGGTTCATTTCAAGAGAAATATAATACTACTCAAGAATTCCTAAAAATTGTACATGTTTGAAAAATTTTGATCCCTCCAAAGACCTAAACGTAGAATAAAACTTTGCCTGAGTAACTCTGTACTTTGTCCAGGCCCTGAAATTTCATTCCATGTAGCTTCCCGTCTTACTAAGACATAGTTTTCTATAATAGAAATTGCTAGGTGAAAATCCAGCCTCTTATCAAGTCTACAAGGATTCGTGGAAAAAATTTACTATTAATTTGATTTTTCCATTACCTTCAGCAGACAAGCTGTTTTGCCTCTCTTCTTACATGCATTAAATAGCTATTTTGAGGATGATTGACACACATTGCAAGCAAAGTTTCGAGTGTATGTCTTCGAACAAGTATTAATAACATATATTTGTGTTGTTACTTGAGAGCTAAGAAACTTTTTATCATTTATCAGAACGCATCAGAAGCAACAGACTTAGCTGTGAAAAGAATACATACTTTTAAAAATCTGATGGTACCTTAGCATAGAAGCAGACAATAACCTTTTGAAGCACACTGAGGGCATTGTATTGAGAGATAAAATTTTCATGCATTGAAGTAAAGCCAAAATACTATTCATAGCATCTACATTATGGAACATAACAGGTTTATATATTATGTAAATTCTTCAAATTCAAGATACTTCTTTAAAATGGCTCTTACAGACAACTTGCTACAGGAAGAAGATAAGCAAAAGAGATTAAATTTTTTGTTGTAGCACTGAGAGAAGACATGTAAAGGTCACATGCTGATGTTTTATTTTGGAGATGGGCCTGAGAAGTAGGAGTAGTGAAGGAAATTATGAACAGTCTTGTGCACACAGCAATGTCTGCTTTGTTTGAATTATGGCTATCAACATTGGAATATTTTAGGGCCGCCATTCTGGATTAAGCCAATGGTTCATCAATTCCAGTGTCCAGCCACTAAGGGGAGTTTAGTGAAGGGTATGGGAACAAATCCGTGTGAACCATCCCTTTCCTGTTTCTGGCAATCACTGGTTTAACACAGGGTTATGAGACCTAAAAATTGTTTCTCCTCTTCATATGTGATGTAAAAGGCTTAAAATTACTAGATTCTGTATAGGGGTTGCTTTTCATATGAAGGCAGATAGTTCACTGGACTTACAAGCCTGGTGCTGGTGAATTTGATAAATTACTTAAAAACACCCACCACATGCCCCAGAAAACAGTTGACACTATTTTTTTTTTTCTAGGAAAAGGTTATACCAGTGAAATAGAATCATAGAATCATAGAATCATAGAATTATAGAATGGTTTGTGTTGGAACGGACCTTAATGATCATCTGGTTCCAACACCCCTGCCATGGGCAGGGACACCTTCCACTACAGCAGTTTGTTCAAATACTAACTATTATTTTTATCTTCATGATTAAATAATGAATTTCTGAACAACTTGCTTTTTTTCTTGCCTTTTTTTTTTTTTCTTTTATTCACCATCCACCATCCACCATCCCCTGACCCTGCCATGTAAATGCCTTCCGGGAGTTTCCTAATCAAGGAAGCTGAGAATTTCAGATATCTCTATCAGCGCAAATATTTCCCCAATACAGGTCTATTTTCTTTCCATTTTATTCTGAAACTTGTGTTACTACTCTGTTCTTGCACTGTATGATGTTACCATGTTATCAATGAGACCTGTAACATCAATTCAATGGAGTAAACAGAAAAGTTCTGTTCCTGTTGAGAAAAACTTTCATCTGCAAAACATCAGATCCCTGAAGACTATGTGAATGTACATAAACTAGTCTGGAAAGGTGGGTTTACATATACAATATAATTACTACACCAGCTTGTCACACTTCTTTTATTCCTAGGATTCGCCGCATAGATTTTGGCAGTCCTTAGTCTGCAGAGGAATTCTGCAAACATAGGACAGAGTAAAACTGTAAAATATTTAAAACAAAATGAGGGAAAAATAAGCAGTTGTCTTATAAATGCAGGTGACATATAGCAATTTTAAGTCTGGAGTAATATTAATTTAGTTAGGACATAAACACTCTACTTCAGAAACATGATTTCTACCCCAACTATTCGAGTTTCCAAAATGATTTGGCATGACTTGAGAGAGAGTATGACTTGAATGCTTTATCATGCTCTTTTCTGTATACCTATAGGACCTGCCTAGCATATCTCATTTAAAATGGCATTTGCATTGTCTTTTTTTATAAGTCTCTGCTCAAGCTTGTCAGCTTACTTGAGCACTATTGCTCTCAGTGTTGTACGCATAGCTGTGACTCCCACTGCTTCTGCAAAGTGGACTTGCTTGGGGTGACCACGGGCTTTTAGACACATATAGCTAGCAGATTTATCAGCCTCCACTCTTCAGGAACATGGGTGCTGTGCTGTTGCTGCTGCTTTTTAAACTCAAAAAACTTCTTTAAATTATTCAAGTTAGCATCTTGAACCGTACACTATTTTACTTGAATTTTGCAATTTATATACAGACAAGTACCTACATATTTTGAGCAAAACTGTACTGTCCCTAAGGTTGATTTTTTTCATAACAACTATATTTTATTTCCCTAAGTATTCTTCTCTAAGTGTTCATATTATAATCTATATTCATAGTCTATAATCTAAATCCTCTAATACAGTATCATAGCCAGACACTTTGCATTAGATATTGACTTACTGAAGTCACAGTATGTGACTTTCCTGAAGCCTTTGCAATGTGTCAAAGCTTTAGTGTTTTACCAAGAATTATCAGATTTGGAACTTGCAATTACCTATGGACTTGGAGAAAAAAGATAAAAGGTTTCTCATTTATGTGTAGAAAATACAACAGGGAAGAGCTTGTCGTTATTTTGATTACGAAACAGAAGAGTGTTTTAAAGATCTTCATAGTTATTTGGAGAATTATGTAAATTTAACAACTCTCAGAAAAGGAAAAAATGTGATTTCTCTTGAGATACACTGAGATTTTTTTTGTCTGATTTGTAGTTTTTCTAGCTATTACCATTAGCATTTTTAATGGAATAACGATATAATTCATGAAGTAATAGTTTCAGAAAAATTATTAATAGAATAGGAAAAACTGGTGTGCAAATGGGCTTCCTCGTTCAAGGAAAAGTGCCTTTCTAATTAGGTCCACACTGTGTCACATTGTTGCGTAATGGTGCATTGCATGGCCACATTAGAGTCTTACTCAAAGTAGCTGAAGACAGTGCATCTTATTCACTCTAATATTTCGTTCAGTGGCAGATTTATCATTTTAAAGCTAAGCCAGAGAGATAACCAGAGAGATAAATGGAAATATTCTCTGATTCTTAAAGCACTTCGCAAACTATCCTTTTCCCATCTTGCTCTAAGTCTGGTACAGTTTCACAGTTTCACAGCGTCATAAGGTTGGAAAGGACCTCCAAGATCATCAAGTCTAACCTACAACCCAACACTAACACCAACACTAACACCAGCCCATCATCTAAACCATGGCACTCAGTGCCTCATCCAGTCTCCCCTTGAACACCTCCAGGGTCAGTGACTCCACCACCTCCCTGGGCAGCGCATTCCAATGGCCAATCATCCTTTCAGTGAAGAACTTTTTCCTAACATCAAGTCTAAACTTTCCCTGACGAAGCTTGAGTCCATGCCCTCTAGTTCTGTCACCTGAGAGAAGAGACCAATCCCTGCCCGACTACAACCTCCTTTTAGGTAGTTGTAGAGAGCAATGAGGTCTCCCCTGAGCCTCCTCTTCTTCAGACTAAACAGCCCCAGCTCCCTCAGTCACTCCTCATAGGGCTTGTGCTCCAGCCCCTTCACCATCTTCGTTGCCCTCTTCTGGACACATTCCTGCATCCTGAAATCTTTCCCAAACTGGGGGCCCAGAACTGCACACAATATTCAAGATGAGGCCTGACCAGTGCCGAGTACAGGGGGACGATAACTTCTCTGGTCCTGCTTACTACACTATTCCTGATGCAGGCCAGGATGCCATTGGCCTTCTTGGCCACCTGGGCACACTGCTGGCTCATGTTGAGCTTCCTGTCAACCAACACTCCCAGGTCCCTTTCTGCCTGACTACTCTCCAGCCACTCTGTCCCCAGTCTATAGCTACGCATGGGATATGCATGCAGTTGTGGAGAAAAAAAAGTAAAGGACCTGCTTGGTAACAAGCTGAGTTAGCAATGTGCCCTTGCAGCAAAGAAGGCCAACATGAAGGGGCAAGCATTGCCAGCAGGCCAAGGGAGGTGATCTTCTCTTCTACTCAGCACTGATGAAACAGATGTGGTGGCTGGGTCCAGTCCTGGATGCTCAAATAAGAGGGACATAGACGTACTGGAGTGAGTCCAGTGAAGGGCCACTAAAACGACGAAGGGTTTGGAACAGGAAAAGTTTAGAGTGCTGGAATGGTTCTACTTCTGTGGTACTGTGAGTCAACTAACAGAGATTAGATCTGTTTGGGTGCAACAGGGGAATGTGCCCTTATACTGATCCTTCTTTCTGCACTTCTGCACTTCTGTCTCTCCCCACTTTTCACTCTTCTGATCTCTCCACAGATAGCATTTTATTCATCGAAACTACAGAGACTAATGAGTGGGAGGGGAAGAAGTATTTTAACACAGGTGCTCCATGTCCTTTCTTGAGATTTGTATCTAAAGAACAGATGATGTCTGATTCATTTCTCTGGGACAAGAAGCTGCCTTCTTCTAGCAAAAAAAATGCTTTTTAACATAGAATATCTTCCTTATGTTCATACCCTCATAAATTACCTGACTTTCTCATATGGGAAGGGAGTAATTTTTTTTTTTACTTTATTTTAACCCCAGAGTCACTGAAACGATGTTAGCATTTTTTTACAACCCTTTGGAGTAATGTTCCTTATTGTATTCTACTAAGCCATATCTGAAGTGTGCATGATATTTGGTGGTGCCAAGCCTCCTAGAGTAGCACTGGAAGACTGTCTAGGGTAGATGAAGCCAAACCCAGTGCCGCTTCTGGTGCCTGCTGGAAATAGTTCCGGATTCTTTGTGTCCCTAAACTATGCCTAGTATGACTCAGGGATTGCTAGTCAACCTGGGCAAAAACTGCCACAATACAGGAGAACAAGTATTCTGGACCATCAGTAATCTTGTCTATAAACTAACCTGCTGGTCTTGTTTTTATTGGCGGTATAGAAGTGATCTCAACAAATGGAGCTTGTATTAGGAAAGGCAACTTTTTTAAGTCTTTCTTTCAATGATCTGCTACATTAAAAGAGACTACAGACTTTTCCTGCTGCTTCTTAAACACCATGCATGTTTGGAAATGACATGCAATATTTATGAGCTTCTTATTGAAGTTGGAAACTGAAACAGTCACAGATTTGTTTTTAACTGCAGTCCAGTGGCCCAAGTAGAGCATGGATGTCAACTGCTGTAGGAATTAAAATTGGTTTTTTAATAATTTTTCAATATGGGTTTTATAACAGAGTATACATAGGAACTCAGAGAAATAATTCATGGAAAACTAGTTAAATCTGAATCAAAGTATCAAAAATGAAAAAGTAAAACCTAGGTCTAAGCCAAAAATCAGTGACTCAAACTATTTCTAATTTAGAGGGTACTGGCAGTAGTTAGTATTTATTTCGGTTTAATTTGATTTTCCTCTTTAAATTGCTCCACTAAGTTTATAGATTAACTTTCGACCAAAACCTGAAACCGTGTTCCACACATTTTATTTTATAGATTTTCTTTTCAAATTGTTGCCTCTGGGCAGATTTAGTTGTTGATTGCTTGATTGACAAGCTTTGCTTCTGATTTCTTTCAAGTCATTTTCATTTCCTTTGCAACATTTTGAAATGTCATCTGATGTATTTATTGTGATAAAAAAAAAAAAAAAAGAAGAAATTAGTTGTCAACCGAGACTGGTTTAAATAAAAAGGGAATAGAAAATAAGCATTTAGCTGGTATACCTAGGTAAACTGATCTGCTTTATTATGTTGATTAGATTTTTTGGAATTCACAGAGGAAAGAATTTAGGAAAATTCATAGTTTATACTTGCAATGGCAGCTTCATTTTGAAACATAAAGGACAAAATTTACAGCTGTCTTAGTCATGCTTTCAGAATGAGCTGACCACATTTTTAGTAAAATAGTTGTGGTTATATTTGGACACTCCCGGGCATGAAGCTCTGCTCTTGAAATGTTATGTCAGACTGTACCTTCTGAAAAATAAATTGATCCTTGTAATTGAAATTGGGTAGTTATAACTGTGATCACGATCACCTCATGACTGTATGCAAATGTTAGTTCCTTTTCTTGCAAAGACATAAATCCACTTGCTCTTCAGTTTCAGTAAGGCAGTAGTGGAAAGCTCAGAATGTTGAGCCTCAGCAAGGTTGTCCAAATACTGAACTCGGAAAATGATCTCCTTCTGCTTACAGCTCTGTCAACCAGTCAAAACACCTACAGTAAAATCACATCCCAGACTTCTGTTGTTGCATAAAGACATTGAGTTCAGATAAGACTAAGGGAGTAGGAGATAAGAAAAAAGGCTGAGAATTCTGGAGGTTTTAATTTCCTTTCAACTTTTTTTTCTTTCCAAACTGTTTCTAAATTTAATATTCATTAAAACTCAACCTAGAGCAAGAGACTGGCAGATTTTCCTACGTGGCATTGCTTGAGTCTTCAAAAACTCATCTTGACCAAGCATACTAGTAAAGAAGTATAATTTATATTGCTATGGTGAGGATCAAGAATACTTGTACTGAAGAAAGTTCAACATCTTATTAGCTCGTGTGGAAAATAAAAACAACCAAAAAATCCCAAAAAAGGAACGGGTACTAGACTTCTGGGATTCTTTGAAAAGATACAGAGAGGTGGCATTACAGGTGAGGGGAAGTAGGGAAGAGATTTCAGGTTCTGTTCTGTTCACTGCTCACCCACACTGTTTGTCTCTGTGGCTGCGTTAAAGTTGCTGGGTTATAGCCAGACTAGCAGATAATGCCTAACTCATCAAAATCTAGTTGCCAGCGTTCAGGAAAGGTGAATTCAGATGAAGGCAGGTATAGAGATGGGTTCTTTTGATGCTTGGGTAAATGCGGAGGCTAAAGGAGAGCAGCAGAAGAATTTATATTATTCAACCAAGGTAAAGAAAGGCTGAAAGGATATGCTTTCTCTCCATAAATACACAGAGGAGGACAGGTAGACACCAGATAAGGAAAAGAGCTATTTAACTTAAAAAGTAGTTTTGGCACCAGGACATATATAAATAAACCATGAATAAATCTATGTGTGAAGGTCAATTGACATTCCTACTTATCAAATGCAGGAACAATCTTTCACTTGGAGAAACTGGGTTAAAAGCCAGTTTTAGAGTTTGGTCGGTTCATTAAAGGGATTATGCAATGTGGTTGCCTGCAGAGCTGGCTTTAGGCACTGGCAACAATGAGCAGCTTATCGTAATTATTGACGGGGAATAGGGAGAAAAGAATTTGGTTCCAGACATTACAGGGTACTAAAGTCCTAACATGTCCTGTCTTTTCTTTCGACTTTTCATGGCCTTAAATACTAAAAGTTTCCTAACAAGCAGCAGCAACAAACTAGAATCTTAAACGCCTGTCATCGTTTTTGCTGTCAGTGTTATCTGACAAGGCCTGTAGAGTGGAGAACTGTCATGTCACAGTGTCTCCAATGCACACCCCAGCCTCATCTTCCCTCACTGATTCCAGCATGCGGCTCAAAAGCGTATGCACAGCCTTGCTTCTGCAGACCTCAGAGGGGACTGTTGAGGTCAATGACTATTTAATTCTGCCTAAAACAAGTTCTGTGTATGTGTGTGCGCGTCTTTATTTGAGCCTGTCTTTGCGTTGTCTCAAGTTTAAGAGGACTGACAACTGTTCACTTTTCCAGCAAAATAAGGCTATCAGCTTGCATACCACAATCATGGGATCTGGTCAGTATCAACTGGAGATGTAGCTGCCAGTGTGAATGTCCACACAGGAACAGTCTCATTGTGAAACAAGATCAGATTAACCTGGCAAATTAGAAGACAGCTGACAAAGACTGAAGATATTCCATCCAAGATCATACATGTCTTCCATAATGCTGACCCAGTCTGTCATGCTGGGTAGCAAATCAGATATTACCACAAGGAGTTTCCCACTGTCGTGACTTGATAATGTAAGACGTCTTTCCAGTCCTTGATTTCTAAATACATAGGGAAAATATTTATGCCCTGTGAATTTCTCTTCTCCTATACAGCAGAGATCATGAACTGAAGACCTATCTCACAAGATTTTTTGAGGGAAATGCCCTAATAATAGTGAAGTAGTCCAATATGGCAATATCTGAAATGTGAGTAAGCTATGTGTAGTGAAGGGTGTACTTTGACAGGTACTTCTGGTAAGAGAGCCAACATTTACAAAATGTTGTTCATTGGTTGCTAATTCCTGTTCACATGTTACTTCAGTTTATGCTAGCCTAGCTGTTGGGAGGCTGCAGTTAGTCAGGTTGAGGGCTGAGCAGGGTTAGAAAAAAACAGGGAAAAATGTGGATGCATTTGCTGAACTGTTTCACTGTGTAGCTGCACAGGAAGGTGGAACAGGAATAACTGAAGAAAAGGAATGGAACAATAGCTGCGTAAATGAGACTGATGTTTATAAAGAAACACGTGTTAAGCTACGACTTAAGGTGCAATTGAATTGTTTGGAAGGACAATTATCTGGGGGCTGAGGAAGCCTTGGAGCAGGAGAGGCTACAGAAAAATCCTTTTTTATCGGGAAAAGGAGATGTCTTGATAGAGATTTGTTAAGACTTACATTGGCAGCAAATTAACCAAAATGGTGCTCTAAAGAGTGGGTAAAGGAGATGTTAATCAAATACTAAATCACTGCCAGAAAATAGAATGCATCAGTGTATACAATATTTATGGTAAAGAGAAATTATTATATACCCTTCTAAAAAACAGAATGAAAAAGTAGCAATTGAAAGAGAAGCCTTGAGGATTCCAGGTACAGATAGTGCCAGTAGAAATTGAACAGCATCTTGTATATGGATAATTAGCATCAGTGCTTTCCACACAGGAATACATTTACTCTTAGTCGTATAGCAAATGTCTCTGGGATTCAGTTTTTGCTATTCCTTCATCTGCTTGAGAACTATTTGCAACTACTGGCTGGTAATTCATGCAGAGGCTGAAGACAGCAGGAATTTCGCTACTGGACTTGTAATAAGCAAGACATAAGATCTCTTTAAAACACTTATTCAGGAAACCAGGGAACAGTTATCAGATTCACTGTCACACTGTCCCTTAAAAAGAACAATTCTGTGAATAATACTTAAAATCACCCTTTATAAAACAGTCACTTTTTTGGGGTAAACAGTTCTATAAGTCTAACTGTATGTATTTCACCAGTAGATGCATAACTATACATCTAACTATGATTTTGTGTGTAGTATATGTCATGCAGGAAATGAACAAAGGAATGGAATTATATTAGAAATGAAGTGTAAATAGAGCATCTTAAATTCACTTTCTGAAATTATGACTCCTTGGTCTGTTCATTACAGGAGTTTGACTCCAGGTTATATCTTCTTAAAAAAAAGATTTTTAAGTCTCTGTTTTATGTAAATTACATCCTTTTTTGGGCTCAATATGCTTTGGCATATTTTATTATCCTAAGTTGGAGTTTGTTTCTTAGCTTAAACCAGAGGCTGCAGGTTTTGATGAGGACTACTGTAGTATATTAGGCACTTTTTTCCTGTTCATTTTAAAATGACTTTTCGAAACAAACACAGAAGTGAGGTAGATATCTTGTAACTATTTGCTCCTCGGGACTAGTAAATCTTATCAGACAGCTTTATACAATCTGGTGCTTTCTCAATAATAAAGAAGCAGCAGGCACCAGTACCCCATCTATGGGCCTTAAGGTTTAGAGTATCTAGAGGCATTAACTGGTTCTTTGCACTGGGGTTAAATTCAGACTGGCGGTTGTGGCTATAAGCAGTGGAGAACAGTTCAGGTAGATTCATCTTAAGGCAATCATTGCTTCAGAGAGTGAAAACCTTAAGCTAGACAGTCAGGTCCCAAAAGGTAGTCCCTTTGCAAACAGTGCTAGGCTTGTGGGGTACATTTTTGGAAGTGATTTGCAGTAATCGGGAAAGCCTTCAAGAGCGAAAGTTAAACATTAATGTAAAGGAGTTTCTAAGCGTTATATCATTAATTTTTAAGTCCTCCTTAACGTACCTTCCCAGAGAGGGGCTGATTTAGAGCTTTGCTGTAGCAGATATTGCAGAGCTAAAACCTCTTAGTAACATTGTAATAGAATGAGGGATGTGCCATGCTCAGATGGCTTACATACGCTTCTACTAATTCCTGGAAGGGGTGAAATTCAAGTTATGTGCCGCACTCTTCTTGATTCACCTCAGGACACCATTGATCTTCTTTTGATCATGAGGGCACATTATTGGCTCATGACGAGCTTAGTGCCCACCAGGACTGCGAGGTCCTTCCCCACAGTGCTTCTTTGCAGCAGGTCAGTCCCTAAACTCTACTGGTGCATGGGGTTATTCCTCCGTATGCGCATAACCCTGCACTTGCCTTTGTTAAACTTCATTGGGCTCCTTTCTGCCCAACTTAGCAGCCTGTCCAGATCTCACTGAATGACAGAACCACCTTCTGGTGTATTAGCCATTCCTTCCAGTTTTATATCATCAACAAACTGTTCATGGTGCAAACAATTACATGACAATGCCCAGATAGATCTCCTAGACCTCTTGGTTCATTGGTATAGACTTAGCCAAAAGCACAGTGGAGCAAATGCCTAAAAATGGCAGAATTACATATAGCAAAGAGGGCAGCTAAGGAAGTGGACCTATTCAGGTTTGGGCTAGATAAATAATTTCTACATTGAGGTTCCGTAGACTAGGCATAGTTTTAAGATTTGAAAAATAGGGTTCAAACCTTAGATGGCTATTCAAGCAACCTTAGAAAAGTAGGTAAGCTCCAAATATTCAGCCGTATTCTCCTTCTTAGGGAATGATGGATTTTGTGAAGTATTAATGACATTTAAAATCTCAAACTGCTGCATTTTGTTTTTCAGCTTCTGCTGTATATCTGTTTGAATATATGGTGTTAATTGTCAGATAACATCAAAATGCAAGGTGATATACAAATATATGTGAATCACCAACCCACATACAATCTATCAACAGGATAGTGCTGTACTGGATCATTTTTTAAAACTTATTATACTTCACAGGTATCAAGTGATCATGACAGTTAAAGATTTAATTTATATCTTCTAAGAATGGACATCATCAATGAGTTTCATGTGATTTTCAAAAAGACCCTATTCTGTTACCTAGATCAATTCCAAATGTGATAGAAGTAAATCTTCCAGTACATTCACCTACTCATGAGTATATGTTACAAGTTGTGTATTGAACAAAATTCTTTGTATTGCTGTGCTTCAGCTATTGAGCGGGACAACACTATTCAAACTGGTATAGCATCTTTTGGGTTGTGCAAAACCCTACATACTTATATTTTTGTCACAGAATTGCCAGCAAAATATTGATTTTTATTTGTGTATAAAAAAAATCACAAGTGTGGTTTCACAAAATAGTGATGTTTTTACTGTTGATTTGTATTCTGCCTGTGTGTTTAAATATTAGTGAAGACATGCTAAATTAAAAATAGATATGCTAAATATAAATACACAGAAATCACAAAAATGTAACAGCTGTGGCCAGGTCTGAAAGGACAAATCACTATTTTCTCTTCTGCCTGTGATGAAAGCTGGCACATTTTGGTACCTTTGCTACAGAAACATCTAACCATACTGCATTCAGAGTCATCCAAAGAGTGAGTCCACCTACACAAGCTGGGAGAAAATTACTGAGATATACTGTCAGTAGTACATGCCTGTTTGGTATGTTTGCTCTGCTCACTAGCTGTCCAACACAGGTAAGAGAGTGCAAACAAGTTAATGTGTTGTAAGGTGATGCACTGTAACTTATAAATTGCAGTGAGCGGCTGCAGCACAAACTGAAAATTGAGTTCATAGGAAGCCTTTTATAACTAATCAAGTACTTCAAATGTCTTAATTGTGGAATGATGCAGTTTGATTCCAAGACATTTCATTTCTTTCTGCTTACTACATTTTGTACATAACAGTTAACATCCAGCAAATAAAATGTGCACTGAATCTTCTGAGGCAATTTTAGCAATATTTATATTTCAATTTTATCTCTAAAATAAATAATTCAATCCAGTATGCTAGGTTTTTGGTTGTTTTGGGTAGATAGTTCAGAAAGATACAATAAGATTCATGAGCAGCAATTTCAAGCTATTAAATTGGTTTATAGAAGAATTATCAACATCATAGAATCACTTATTTTAAAAATGTATTCTAAAATCAGTGCTGTCAAAGAATGTAGAACACTTAATTGCTTTCCAAAACACTGAAGAATTTGAGAAACTGTCACATGAAGGCACAATGTAAGTTTTCTGTATATGCATCTTTATCCCTTTAGGAATCAAAAGAATTCTGAAATATACCTTTAAAAGACAGTGATTAGTAGCAGTTTCTCATACACTATATTTAAAATTATGATATTTCTAAGAAAGTATGTAAACTCTGAAAAATAAGTAAACAAACTCAGTGTTTGGAAACAGGTACGACATATATTTTTTTTGGAATACAGATTGCTGGTATTCCAGTATTCCAGAACGGACAGTGACTCCCTTCTCATTTGTTGGGGGCTGGGCTTTGCAGCCTGTCAAAAAATCCCTGCAGAAAAATAAAATCTTAGTCACTGTCTCTTTGTCAAGTCAACAACCTCCCTTTTTCTCAGTGTTAAGGATCATCATGTGACATTAAGTGCTCTAACTGCGATACTGATCTGCAAGCCTGATTTGCACAGTCTAGATCTGATTTCAGTCTCACTATGGTTTCGTGTTGTTGGATTACTTCGCTCTCCTGATGTCACTGGAATGATTCCCAGATTACATCAGATTATGCTAGTAAATGAAACCAAATGGCTGACCAGCTTCTGCTCACTGTGAATCTATGAATGATCCAGTATAACCCTCTTTTGATTTACAAGAGTGTTCTGGTCATTAATGTATCTTTTTTATACATGTACACGTGAGAGAGATCCAAAAGTCAGTGCTACGGTTGATTTTCTGTCCATTTTTTAATCCCGCTTCTTTTCCAATATTATGCTTTTATTGGTTTTAAACTGCTAACCTGCAAGTATAACTGTCATCTTGTTAATCTTTCATTTTAGGTTACAAGATGGTCCAACACTTCCAGGGATGTGGTGTTAGTATTATAATGTTTATCTCTAGAGAGGCTTCACATTTTTCCTGCCATAAAATATTCCATCATTCTTAGGTGGAGGTGAATTTAATATAAGGCTTTGGTTCACTGCTGACAACATGAAACTATGCATAA
Organism: Tapera naevia; assembly: GCA_033556795.1. Classification (NCBI taxonomy): domain Eukaryota; kingdom Metazoa; phylum Chordata; class Aves; order Cuculiformes; family Neomorphidae; genus Tapera; species Tapera naevia. Next base: position 4,622,193 of record JAUMJJ010000079.1, on the reverse strand, counting down.
GGATTGAATCTGTATGTGCAGATTGTAACAGGTTCTGCTTCAGGTACTGCAGCTTGGCTACAGCCAGGCTGAGTTCTGCTTAGTCTAAATGGGTAAAGACTGTAAAGGAGCCTGAATGGTGGTTTCTTCCACTTATGTTAATACAAAGGAGTCCTACCAGACATTCTTGCTCTTATGTTTGTCTCTAGGAGACAGATGTCTGCTATTCTCTAGCAGTCGTGGTCTGTCTTCTATAACCAAGTTCAATTTTCTGTCCCAGAATGTCTGAACACCAATTGCGTGGGGAACAAGCAAGATAAAATAGCAGTATAAATACGTTTCAAAATTTTGACTGAATAGACCTAATAAAGACCCAATGGGATGGTTAATATACCAGGAAGACTAATATAAAGAGTATAACTTGGTCAGGACAGGTAAAAAACAGAAAAGGATGCAGATGTCACCTTATACGCAGGTGTCACCTAATATGCAGGTGTCATTTGCTCTGAGGTTAAGAATAAAGTGGGATATACCTGTCTCAGTTCCTGAGTAATATTTAAAGGAGAAAAAGCGTGTATGTTCTAGTGGGTCTCCATAGTGAGCCATTTACTATGAAGTAAAACACATGATGGGTCTTTTGTGAGCAGAATTTTCCAAACCCCAGTACTCAGTGCCATCATCAGACTTTAATTACAAGTATTTCCATGTTGAGGAAGGAATACAGCTGTCCTAAGGCAGTCTCTTTAATTTTTGAGAAGATTTAGTGGAAATTTTTTGGTATATAAGCTGGAGAAAGCAAAGAAAGGTTAAATTTTTCAGATTAGATCCTCATAATTTGGTAAAGTCTAAAGGAAAAAGTGCCAGTTAAAAAGAGCTCAGGTGCTCCATAAGCAATCATGAAGCAGCAGAGTTCATGACAAATAGGAAGAGCCAAAAGCTGCTTCAGCAGAGATCTGTGGGAGACAATTCTGAGACAAGTTAAATGTAGTAGGCAGTTCTTTAAACGAACTATGTTAAATGTAGGTTTATGCAAAACTATGCAAAAGGAACTACGCAAAATTGCAAGTTATGACAGCACAGAGGAAGGACAGGAGCTGTAGATCACTTGCCAAGGAAAAGACTTTTACAAAAGATGAATGGATAAGCACTTGAGGCCAAAGAGAGAAAGTCAAAATCAGAGAGTGAAAGCATTTGATACACAGGTGATGTTTCCTTCTCAGCATGTTAGCGCTCTAACAGGTAGAGGAAGATAAGGAAAGACCTGGTCCACTTCTCTGCGGAGGCTAGTGGTAAGCAGTGCGTGCAAAGTTGTTAGGCTTAGTTCCCTTTTTGTTTCACTCAAAAGGTCAGTTGGTATCACAAAACTGGCATTCATGACAAAAAAAGGTAAGAACTACCTTGAAAGGCGGAAGAAGACATCAAAAGTAATGCAAGTAAATAAAATGTTTTCTCATCAGCTAGTCCAAGAAGACACTCAAAAATTCTAGAAGAGGGTAGAAAGAGTGCTTTTCTTTAAAAATAAATAGAAGATAGGAGTTAAAATTACAAGTCAGGCGGTAAATTTTAATTCCTGTAGAAACACTGGGAAAACATTTAATATACTTGTGAATATTTTAAAAACTATTCATAAAGAGAAAGGGTTGATCATTAAAAATATATAAAGTCAAAGTAATTCCCTTCTGTCATAGCATAATACTTCATGTGGCTGCAGAAAAATAGTTGATGTCACATCTTGATTTTGCTAGGTATCCAGATATAGTCCCCTAGAACACTCTCTTAAATACTCTAGAAACATGTAGTCTAGACAAAGAAACCAAACTATGGCAATACATTGAATGTTAGGGTTATTTTTTTTCAGGAATCTGTCTTTGTTCCCAATTGTGTTGATATTTTCATCAATGATTTAGCTAATGGAAAAGTGAGAGCGCTTATCGTATTTGCAACTGATATCTGTTTAGACGGAAATGCAGGTGGAGGATTAAAACTCAAGATATTCATGATAATTTAGAGAAAATATCTAAGACCAGGATGTAAATCAATAAGATAAAATGTGTGGATCTGTGCTTAGACCACAATGACCATCTACTACACACGAACAGTAGAGTGTGTTTGTAGCTGGCGGGGGGGGGGGTTGTTTCAGAAAAAGAGTGAGGTGTTTATTGAAGATCATGAGATGAGCAGGAGTCAGTATGGCCATGAAGCTGTAAAAAAACACGTGCCATCCTGCATTGTGATGATAATCCTGGAGGAAAAGAAACCAGTTTCTGGCTCCCTGGGCCCCCTGCCTGCCCTGGAATCCTGGAATGACCCAGCCTACAACTGGTCCTTGCAGTTTGGCATCTGATATTAGCGCAGGTTTGTGACACCTCAGAGTGTAGGTACGAATGATCTGTACATTTAGCTACTAAAGTCCTGAGCATTTTTAGTCCAGAACTGTTAACTCAATGGTAAAGATGCCATCCTGTATTTATGCAGTAGCTTATTCCTGCCTGGGAGTGGTAGCATCCTGTAACTGGACTGCTGAACAGCAACAGCACTAGTGTGCATGTTACAAAGAGAGCTTTAAGATTGGACACAGATTTGATGAGAAGCACACACCATTTTGTAAAAAGTACATAATTTCATTTTTAGAACCACCTAAAACATTTCAAAGAGAGTTTACTCTTTTTCTCTTTAAGACTTGTTCTTGATGAGTTGATTACCCTCACCCTCCAAAGCTATATTCATCATCCAGAACTTCCCTTCAGGTACTTTTCAGAACCAGTTCCTGACTCAAAGACTGTTCATAGGTGTTTCAGCCCCCAAAACATTACCCCATGGCTGAATGTTTTTTTCAAGTAGAGAGTGGAAGAACTGGTGATAGTGTCAAAGAGCAATTCAATAACAGATAACTGAGCTGTCACTGGGGCACACTGTTTCAAACTCCAGCAAAGCCTTTCACCGGGTAGATGCACTTAAAAAATAAGAGAAATTTTGAAGGATTCTGCCACTGTCATTTCCCATCTATATCATAGTAACAGAAGGGAGAGAAGCATTCAGAGTACTGCTGATGGCTAGAGGTTTACTGTACCCCACCAGACTGGCACATGTTCTGGAAATACACAATGTAGACAATCTTTTCAGGAAAATTTTATAGGTTATTATGAATTACATTACAATTATTTTGGATTTCATTTCCTTCTCTTGAAAAGGTGGTTAGTTGCAGTGCAGCTACAAGTCTGTGAAGGGGAAATATGAAAGTGTCATACTGATAGAACACAATTCTGGTATGTGACCAAGTCATTGTATAATGCATTACTTTATCTATCCCTGACCTTAAAAGTCAGTGCTAAGACCTACTACAGAAATGTATTTGGGTTCTAATACTGAGGAACTAAGGCCTTAGAAATGGACTTTACATGAATAAATGACATTATATCCTCATTTCAAGTCCTCAAGCTGATGTCATGTCCTTGGGAATAAATGTATGTTTGATAGGAAGATGAGAAATACATTCTCTGGCAAACTACTCTTATGCATTTGTCTTATTATTATCATCTTAGATCTGGAAATATTTGGAAGCTGTTTAAGAGGTTGGCATGTTAAATTAATCAGAGATTATGGATTAGTGGGTAGATGAATTTAAGTGCTATCATGTACGGTTGTTGTGTGGCCCGGAAATTTAAGGTAATGTCAAATTGTGTAGTCAGTATATGTAAAAGACGCTTGTAAATCAGTATGCCTAAAGGAAGCAGATATTATAATACTCTTTTCTTCTTGGTTTTGATATTCGGTTTGTAGAAGGGGAATGAGATGCACACAGTCACGGTACAAAAGTCTTTGAGAAACTCTAGCTATTTTTCACAACTGTGAAAATCTACGTATTGCTTCAGAGATCCTTGGAAGCAGCACACCCACCATGACTTTCCCGGCCTCCAGGAATCTACAGCCTGCCAGGCTTGTAATGAACCTCCTGCCTAGGGACAACATAAATGTTTGTGCGACAGGCTTGAGTATTCCTTCTGCTTTTTTCCTCGGTGTGTTTCTGTGCATATCTTCAACTAAAAGGATAATTAATAATTGGATACTCTGCATGGGACTGAACTGATTTGCTTAAGGAAAAAAATACACTAAGATGTTTTTACATTTTTAAGACAGGTTTCAAATAGCCAAAACCAATTAAAAGCAATTTGTTGTTATTCCAGTGATAATGAAAGTTACAATAACAATTTCATTTGTTGAGGAAGGTCTATTTATTTTTGCCCTTTAGGTGAAGATGAATAAGAACTTGTTACACCTTTTGTTAAATAGAGAAATGTAATTACTGCGTTATCTGGTTTAGGAGGACAGATGCAGTATAAAACAGGTCAAGTGAAGGAGGTTTGAACACAAATTTGTAACAATAACTTAAAAGTCAGATTCCAACCTGTAAGTAAGAGTCACGTGCTATAAATAAATTGTAGATGTGTGGTAAATTTGAGAAAGATATTGGATATAAAATAGCAATTAAATGGCTGGAAAGCAGCTGCTTTCCTTTCTATGAGACATCTGGCTTTTTGCCTCAGCTCAGGAAGAACTTGCTGCTACAGCCAACTTGAGTTTCAGGGACCTGTTTTATTTTCCAACATAAAATGTAACTGCAATTTGACACAAAGCAATTTCCCCTTTTAAATTGCTTATACATTTTAGGTTGCTTTTTATTTTTATCTATACGACACAAACAGCTGCTTCTGCTGCTGCTCTTTTTTGCCTTCCTTCCTATTTACCCCATCTCTAATAGTCAGGCTGGTTTTATCATTATGTTTGGCATAGATTCCCTGCATTTAAAAGGCCCACTACTTTGCCTTAACAGTGCTTTTATTATTTAACACAGGCTAGAGAAAGATTGTGTTAACTGTTGTTTTATAAGCCAAATACAGCCATCTGAATGCTGTGGATCCAGAAGCATTTTGTAGCTATCATTTTGTATATTTCCTGTCAGTGCTGTCTCTGCACTGTCTCAGTGCTGTCTCTGTAGTAGCCTCAGTCACAGGGCAGTTTTCTTTATATCTTTGCGCATTTCTCACTCTCCTGAGGAACGCTGAAGTGTTGATAAAGACTACGTGGAGGCACTCATTTGTTTGAGATACAGAGAGTACAATAAAGCTATAGTTCACAAGCTACAATTCTTCCTTTTTAAAGGAATATAGGAAAAATGATTTCCTTTCTAATAAGAGACTAATGGAATTTACTTCTGTCTTTCTGAAAACCACTGAGCTAGCTGAAAAGTCAAAAAGCCTCCCACTTCAATATTCTATTTTCCTTTCCTTGTTTTCAAACATTTCATGGAGCACCCACTGATAGAAAGTGAACCTGAAGATCACTCTTTACTGCTAGTTTTCTTCTGGGCTAATTAGTACATACAGGTTAAGTTTTCTTGCAAATATTTTAGGAGCCAGGTTTTTTTATGTGTTCAGGTTTTTTCTTTCTTTCAGAAAAAATATGGAAAAAGCATTGCTACATCCAGTTCTTGTAACACAAAATCAGCCATTTCAGGGTGGAGTAACAGAGCGGTTGGCCAACAAATAAATGTGTGTATGAGCATGTACACAACCACTTGTGCATGCATGTGTGTGTGCTTCTAAAGTAGTACTTACAGAAGAAGACACTCAATCATTGTTGTCTACTGATGATTTTTTTACCCTAAGACAAGGTTTTTACACTTGCTGCCCGCTGCTGGATTACCAGGTTTATTTTAACTACAACACAGATAAGCAGACTATGGACTTGCAAAGCAATACCCTGGGGATGCGCCACAGAACATGCATCAAACTCACTTTTGACAATGCTAAAATGAAGACCAGTGCAGACTTTGCTAACTTCATTCCTAAGTTATTACCTTAAATTTTCCATTAAGTTATGATAGCAAATAAATTCTCAGACTGAGAGAACAGATTATATAAGGAGTTATCCAATGATGTTATACTAGTCTATAGAGTTCCTTCAGAGCAAGAGAAAAGATGTAACTATAGCAGAAAAAAAAACATTTAGTCTGAAGCATGTTTTCTTTGGAAATTCTCTCCTTAGTTGTGGTGCAATGGGATGCTTTTTCATAGTGGGCAATTAATTTCAGTCAAAACCATTATCCATTTTAGCTGAGAAATAAGTATGTTCAAGAAGTTTTGAAGAATATGGGCACCCTTTTGTACTTTAAAAATACGTAATCTGATTTGGCAGAGCACATTTGTGGTGTCTATGTGGTAGACTTTCTATTAAATTTATTTAAATATTCCTATTCTTGAGAAAGTAAGCTAGATGAGTTGGTTTGAGACATTCATTAAAGCCTGCTCCAAAACATGTTTTATATGAAAAATGGCTTTGCTACTGAGAATGATTGGTATGTCAAGAATTTCATTTTAGGCGACATTTTTGTTATTAGAGCAAGCTTCTGTTGTCTACACAGGGGTTTTGTTCAGAAAGATATAATGGAAGATAGGAAAAAAGCATCCTTCCAGTGTTCTTATCTACTATGCTATACTTCTATTGTCAGCATAGATAATAACAATTCTAATATTTTTTTCATTTCCTTGGGTGCTGCTTCTTACTCACATCTTATAATGGTTCTCATGATTTTACTGCTGCTTCTCTAGGGGCTAAAAAAATAATCAAAGAGCTTGTTTTTCAAGTGAGCAGTGTACTTGTTTATTGAAACCTTAGAATTCAATGCCTTAAAGGTGATCTTTTAAATCCCTTTTGCTTTTTTGTATTTCCTGTGTAAAATACAAAGACTATCACATTAAAACATGTTTTTCTTATTGTTTTCTGCATCATTAAAACTTGACAGGCCCATTTCTCTCCTGTTTCCTTTTGAACGAACACCATTTTCTGAAAAGAAGGAAAGAAGGGAGGAGTGAAGAGGGTCATAGCCTTTGGTAACATCACTGTGCCAATCCTCTCAAACTGCCCCAAGAGTCAAATCATCCATAAATGGGGAGGAAAACGAGAATCCGATTAAAGCCAAAAGAAACAAAACAGAGCAATAGTTTGTTCATTAGGTTTCTGTGATTTCTGCTTTCTTTTCCTCTTGTTTATATCTTGTCCCACGCTTGCCCTTCTGAAGACTTATTATTTCTTTCTTTTTTTTGGTGCATTGATAACAGAGTTTTAAAATTCTCTCAAATCAACAGAACTCTACAGGGATTAACTGTGTTGGACCATAAGCTTCTCTGGGTAGCATATGTATGTTTCTCTCTTTCTTGGAAGACATCTGCCATACTTTGTTACTACGGTGACTATTTTTATACAACCCTTGCTTCCTGAACAGTAAACACATTTCCAGATACTGTTTGCATGTGGCAGCAGCAGATAAAGTTAACATGTTAAGCAACCAAGGCAGCCAAAGAAAGGGGATACTGCACTGGACGGTGCTTGCTCTCTCATTTGTATTTTTGATTGCTGTTTTACTCTTTTAATTATCCCATCCAGACAAAACCAAAAAAAAAAACAAAACCAAAACCAAACAAACAAATAAACAAACAACAACAAAACACGTTGAAAAAACCAAAAACACTGAAAGAGAAAATGAAAGCATGTGATACTTTTTGGGAGATGAAGTATCAGATTAGTATATGCTGCCTCTGACAATAGACTGAGGAGCTAGTGATCACCACAAGTTCCTCACTGGTATTGGAAGTGAAGCATTGCAATTCATTGCCTGATGACATGAGCTCTCTGGATCTGATGTGAAACCATTATGTGGTAGCCAACAGCAACAAGTGATTTTCCTAATGCGTTTTTTACCTTGTCTAGTGTTGAGTATACATCCATACAGTGCAGTTCATATCAGGCATTATACCTGAAATTGTTTGAACACCACTGGTCGAGGCATCTTAGAAGTAAAGGAATTAAAATAACGATGAAAGAGGAAGCTAGGATGACCTGGATACCCAGTGTCTCCTCTCAAGTCAATGTTAAACACATCACAGACAGGAATAGAAGCCAACTAGCAATCTTGTGTATGTCAGAGGAGTAAGCTAGATACTGCATCCTGGGGAAAAAATCCTGGAGCATGTTTTATATACCCTCTACCCTATCTCTAACCAACAGGGTTCTGTAATTTCCAACCACTTTCCTGCTTGCCTGTCTCTGAATGTCATCAGTAGCTAAAGTTGATATACACAGCAGTTGAAACATTCAAAGAGTCTGCAATAATTCATTGGTAGTTTATTATCATTTGTAGCTGCATTTGATTATTTAAAGGTCATCTCTCTTCTGCACTTAATAAGTTCTTCTTACTTTCATTTTTACTTTGACAACCAACAAAATAAAAAAACTAATGAGAGATTACACATGGGAAAAAAAAATACTTTCCTGCACCAAAGATCACAGAATCACTGAATGATTACGGTCACAAGGGAACACTGGAGGTCATCTGGTCCACCCTCCTGCTCAAGCAAGTTACTTAGAGCAGGTTGTCCAGGATCATGTCCAGATGACTTTTGAATATTTCCAAGGATGGCAACTCTACAACCTTCCCTGGGCCACCCGCACTAGTGCTTGAGCACCCTAACAGGGAAAAAATGCTTCTTGACACTTCGATGAAATAGTCTGTGTTTCAGTTTGTGATAATTGCCTCTTATCCTGACAGTTGAAGTGGACGTAATGCCCTGTAGTGAACCAAGTAGATGGAAGGAAGCTACTTCATGGATTTCATCCTAGTGTCCAACTGAAGTAAGCAGCACATGAGATTCTCTGGCAAAATCATTTCTGGGAAAGAAATGAGATTGCACAATGAAATCGTTTCAGCACTGTCAGCGAGTCATGGATACAAGGTTTGGCATTGGATATGTCTTTAATTGGAAAGGTGTGAAATATTACCTCCAGTCAACTCAACAAGCATCTTTCTTCGAACATCCAGCTTTTCAACCCACAAATCTCAGCAGTAAGTATCACACAAATCTGTAAAACTGCATACTAGGTAGAACCTGCTGCTTTTAATTCTTTTTCAACTTTGCCAAGCCGCTGTGCTTTAAATTGCTGGTACAGGTACTTAATTTTCCTCCCCAGTATTACTAGTTGTTCGGATTTTATTATAAGTGTTATTCATAATTTTTTTCCTCTCACTTGAATAGCAGAAGAAAATAGCCATGTTACAGTGATACATCACTAACACCAGGCACCAGCCCTTTTCTCATCGCTGCGTCACTGCACACAGAACCTCGATGGTGGCCATGTCACCTGGACAAAGGGAGCTCCACGTCACGCTCTCTTGCTCTCTCTCTGTACCCATCATGGTCTTACAAGAAGCTAGAGGGTCCCCAGAGCCATGGATAAATGGAGATCCTCGCAACCCACCTTCTCTGAGTGAAACTTATCTCGGTATAAAGCTTCTGATTCATGAACACATCGGCTGTTTCTGGTTTGTGCTGTCTTTTTTGGGGAAAACATTTGGGAGTTTTGCTTTTACATAAAGACTGCATAACAATAAACTTCTTAGAGAAAGATCCCACGTTGTTAGGCTTTTGCACATAGACCACTTCCTTGAGGGCAAGGACTTAACTTTCACTATCTTTCACCTCAATTCCAATGCTCATTTTGGGTCACATTTTTCCAATTGGTTGGAACATCTTTGTTATCTTCTAGTAAAACCGTTTGGACTTTTATCTCCATAAGCCAGAGTGTCTTTTGATATTCCTTTTTGTTTCATACTCTTTGTTTAGTGAGAAAGGCAGGGAAGAGGCTCTGGCCTAACAAACTCGAGGCTATTTTTGGAAAAATCTTCCTAGAGATAGGAAATGTGCAGGCTGTTTTTATCTCCTTGCATAAATCCAAACGAAAAATTACTTTTTTACCTGGAATTGGAGATCACTTAGTATATAGTTGTACTCTGGATCTTTTTTCCCCTTTGTTAAAAAAGGGGGGTTGATAAATAACATAAGGTAGGTAGCATAACAGAAAACAAATGCTATAAGAGAGGCAGGGATCTAAGGTGGGGTAAATTGACTTGATTACTACTGCAATTTTATCATCACTTTTTTTTTTTTAATGGGCATTACAGTAGTATCTAGAGGATAAAACTAAGGTTAGGGTTTCATGACATTTTTTACTACAAAAAGTGCAAAATAAGATTGTGTCTTCTCAGTCACTACAAGTTTATATAGTAGCCAAACACAGGACTGACAGTAACAATAACATCACAGAAAAATATTCACAGTGGTCCTTAAAACCAACACCCATCATAGCACACTACAGTCTTAACTTTGGTGGAAGGAGAAGATAACTCTAAAGAATAAATGGTCCTTATGTGAACCTGTCATTGCACTAAATTAACAAAGATTCCTGACTGTAGACACTGAGATCTTGTCATGCTATTTTCTTTGGTAAGATGCTACCAGTACAAATATGTAGTTCAAGATACAGAATCAGAAGAAACACATCAAAGAATTTGAAATGTAAGGTTTTCATTTCACCAATACTGTTAATCCCCCCTGCCTTTATGACTTTGTGCAAAGAAAGGTTTATCAAGAGAAACCATTTGATGGTTTTCAGATAGTGTTAGGAAGAACACTGTCTGTTTCTCCTTTTATGGAAAAAAAAGGGATAAAGTTAATTTAGATACACTAAAGCTGCTGTTGTCTTCTGCTTTTGTAGTCCCGTCCTGTTTCTTTGAAACCAAAGCGATAAAAATCTACACACAAAAGATAAAATACCTGCAAAGGAAGAAAATGTAGCCCATCTTTTAGAGAGTCTCAGAGAGAATATCTGTACTAAAAATAATCCTCAGACTATCTCTAAGCAGCCAGCACAAGATGCTAGAAGTGCTTTAAAAGTGCTTTAATTGTGTTAGCAAGGTACTCCTCTAGGTCTATTTATCTGGCTCAGGAGTACCAATAGCCAAGGGAAAAATAACCTTATTAATACAACTGTACTTCTCCAGTGTCTGAGCAGGCCTGTTCACATCTAGATGATATACTACACAATCTAGACTTAGACTGAATTTGTCGTGCTGTCAGAGAAGAACAAGTGCAGGGTAGAATGGCCGCTCATGGACTGCATGTTGAAAAACCTTTGCCGTAGGGTAAAAAGATGAGAAAAACAGGTTTCACAAACAAGTAGGCCATTTGTAGTCTGGGAGGTAATGACAGTCTCTGTTGCAAGGGTCCTTCCAGTAGCAACTTCAACTGGATCAGGAGACTCTCCTCAAACTGTTGTTTTGTTCAATTCTTATAGCCAGTGGAACCATGATCCTGAGTGACCACTCCAAAATATGCATGACTCATCACTACCGAGTAGCTTAAACTAAATAAAAAGCAGACCCTAATTACCTTAACTATATACATAAGATTATCCTATGTAATCATTTACAACACCTGAAGGAACAGTTTCTACTGACTATTGCCAAATATTGAACCACCATTCTCTGGGATGGCCAGATGCTCCATCCAGGACATTAATCTGCACATTGAAGACTTATGCAAACTGACAAAAAACTAATACAAATGGTTGCTGTCACAAAGAAAATTTTCATCTTATCATTTTAGTTTTGAGTTTATATGTTGATCCTCTCATACTACTTTTATTTTCTTCATATTTTTCTCCAGGCACTGCCAGAAGTTAATCACTTTCCTTTAGAAAGCTCTAGAATACTTTTTAAACAAAGAAAATCTTGAATTTGGGTAATATTATGTGTGTGTCTATTTTCTATTGAGTTTGACAATTTTATGTAAGCAAGCTGTGTTGTGGTTTAAGTTGCCTATGGCAACAAATCCTAGGCCTCCACTTAACAGTATTTACTGCTTCTTACCTGAGTCCTGCGTGAGATAGCAATGATCTGTTCACTTGAATATGAACATCTGATTCAGAAAGTTGTCAGTAGTCAGCAGTGAAACCAGAAAGTGGGAAAACATATCTCGATGCTTCTTTTGCTTGGGTGACTGAATAGGACAACAAGGTATCTTCAAAAATCAATTGCCTGTTAACTGGCACTGTGTCCCACTTGTCCTCCAGTCAGAGGAAATCTATTCAGTTGCTAATTTTTAACTTACTGTTATTTCCTGCTTTTGAAATCCTATTTAAATTTGGATCTTCTTAGCTTGGATATGAATTTATGGTATCTTCATCATGGGCAACTTTGTAGGAGAATATTTTTTCTTTTAAAGAAGTGATTGTTACATATTTAATGCAAACGTATTGACAGACCACAGTAAAACGTCTGCACTAGATTGAAATGGCCTTTGAAATTCTGATGTTCTCAAAAATATGCTAATATACTATAAGGTGTTCTTTCCTGTATCCTACCTGAGACATACTCATGATGTCATTTTAAAGAAAGTAAATGCTTAATAGCAGAGAACTCCCTTCATTTGTACACCAAATGTATATGATAACACTGTTACTTTTTCCTTCTCCTGATTTAGTTTAGCCTTGCTCTGAAAGAACAAGTTTACAGTCTCTGCATAACTGGCATTGCTGTTGAGAGGTCCCAGCTGGATCCTCCCTAGAGTTTTCATTTTTTCTGTCACATGACCAGAGACATGGACAGTGCCCAGCTGAGATTAAAATTACCTGTATTTATATAGTGAGTCACTCAGTACCTCTATTTATCATGTAGAATTGTCGTTAAATAATATGAACTACGCAATGTCCCTATGAAGAATTTCAGAAAATAAGGTACCTCCTTGCCAATTCTGAAAAAAAGAAAATTTGACACTTCTGTTCCCACTGTCTTACTAATCTATATTAGTAAAGATACTTAGGAGTTACGCATGGTAGAAATCAGATACAAAAGATATACAGAGCAGTTTTATATGTAGTTGGCTTTCAAAGGTAATCCTAGACAAAAGGTGTGAGATTTACTAGCCAAGATTATATTTAGCATTTTAAGTCATCCTCCCTACCTCCTTGCTCCAGAAGAACAAAAGTCTCCCATAGTTCTTACACTATCTGGTAAAGCACGTACAGGTGTCTCAGATATTCCAGGATGTCTAAAATGACACTAATTGCCTATAAATTCCATGCCAAGTGGCCCTTGTACTCTCAATAATATACTGCAACATAATGAAGTTCTAACTGAAATTTAGGTTAAAATAATGCAATTTTATTTTTTTGTCTTTGTTTTCTTATGATATTTTGTTGTTTTAAGCTTCTTGAGAGTCAGCACTTCAGGGAAGAATAAAAAAAATTCATGTGTGCATTGTGTACACTGTTGAGGCAGAAGATACTGTTGTGTGAAGTCCACAAAGCCAGAGTGTAATACCGGCAGCATTTTCAGCAGAACACTCGTTTGAGTTCATAGCCTCTTGTGGTAACTGTTGTTGAGCTTTGTTTTTTTCAACAAACTTCAGACATCAAGACATACTTTTAAAGGTGTGTTGCAAAATTTTTCAAGAAGATGTATACATTCTCAATTATGTAGTTTCAGATTTGTTTCCTCAAATTTAAGTACTTGCTTTTTTTTCCCCAAGCAGGTAAATGAAGACATCAGATTTTACTTGTTTATGATGCACCAAGTCCACTGACTACAAGCCACTTTTATTAAAAAATGACCTTGTTAACAAACAGTGAAGTCAGTAATAAGCCCCCAGACTTCTGTCTATCCATCCAAATCATCAAGCAGTTGCCTTTCTTTCTCTTGATCATAGTGGATCTGTGTCTGGAGAAAAAGGTGATAGCCAGTTTCTCAGAACTGTTTTAATTCCTTATCATTTTTTAACAGCTTCCTTTGGTTATTGAGGAAGAATGAAATGAAGCATCTAATTGCAGTGTCCAATCCATTACCCATTCTTTCTACAGGCCACTGCAAATTAACCAGGAAAGGCCAATGTTAAATCACCTGGGAAACTAAAAAAACACCAAGAGTACAAACAATTATCTGACTTGGAGTAATCAGAAGTTTGATGAATGAAGAACATATTACCTTAAATGAATCTCAACCCTCCTTTCTGTAGAGAGTACCTAAAGTAGTACTGCTGAGTACGTATAGTCACAAAACTACGATATGCAAGTTAATTTCAGTTATCAGTATTTGAAGTTTTGTACAAACCACTAAGAAAAGAGCACTTTGCTACAGGATTTTTAAGTTGCTTCTGAAATGTGGATAAGCTCTAGTGTGTGCAGATACTGCACATAAATTACCAATCACATCCAAATGCAGTGGAATGAAAGAGGACCTTTTAAAAACTGCTGTTACTGGGCATCCTCATTCAAAACCTGTGTGACTGCATTTACCATTGTGCCTTCTGATCGTGCTTCACGTGTCTGTGTGTCAGGTGGACAAGTTCACAATAGCCAAAGTAGAAAAATGGTAGGTCTGACTGGAACACATACTTAACACAAGTTAGTTCACTGGAGAGAAAGATTGTCTATTTCTTGTCTTCTTCACAAGGCTCAGGAGTAAAAAAAAAGGGCATGTCACCAGCAGAGAGTGCAGGTGGTCTGAGCTAGTACAGACCGAGTACCAAGTGGCAAGTTATGAATTTGATGGTCAGCATATGCATGGTTTGGGCAGACTTCCTTAACATTACCCTGCCAAGCATTTATCCAAATATGTCGCAGGATGTGGCATGCAGTAATTTCAAAAGGCTGAATAAGAGCGATATATTTCTGTCTTCTCTTCTCCATGTTATAGTTCTGTATTTTATAAGCTGTCCCTTTCTATGGGAATCTTATTTTCACTTCACATACAAGCACTGCATGTGTAGGCAGTAGCCACAGTTAAGCATGTAAATCTATGTAAATTTTAATAACATTTTAAAGCATCAAACAAAATAGTATTTTGTGAGTAAAGTTTGTCATGGTTTAAACCGGGAAAAAAACCCTCTACGATAAGATTTCCATTTTGATTGGTTTTCTTTCAATCACCAGAATACCCACCAGTTTGTGAACTTGTAGAGCAACGTCTTAAAATAATGTGCTATGAAGGTAAATGACTTTGTTACTTTTAGCATTTTTTTCTTCCTTATCCAGGAGTCTTCTGACAGACACCTACTACCAGCTTCATTTGTAAATGTCCCTTCTTCTTATTGCAGATAATGGAAGCATTTTCTCTGTTCTCAAGGTACACACTCCCATGCTCATAGCTGAAAACCATTATCACAGCATATGCAAACATCTCTTCATCTTCCTAGCTTCAGCATCATTTTCTAGCTCTGATTATGCACTGGAGTAAAGAGTTATTTATTTTTAGTAGCCATTCCTTGTTTTATGTCAGTTTGAAGAAATTGCAGAAGTGCTGTCATTTCCAAGTCAGTTACTTCTCCACTTTTGTCTTGGTTTAACTCCAACCAGAAACTATGTACCGCACAGTTGCAGAGAGTCAGGGCTGAGATAAAGACAGTGTAACAAGTCAAGTAGAAGCTGTACATGCAAGCAAAGCAAAACAAGGAATTAATTCGCTATATCCCATAGGCAAGCAGGTGTTCAGACTAGATGTATTAGGTGTAGTACGTGTCTAGTTTGGAAGATTTGCACTGTTGTCTAATGCATTCTGCTTCTTTAGGAAGGCCTGATATCGTTATCAGACTGGTTATCCGATGTAAAGGAAGAGGTTTCTGTCCAAAGAAACTACATTAGTCTACATGTCGGATAGAAAACTTTGTATCATTTTTATTTCATGTTCTTTCCTTATTACCCAACTGTCTTGTTGTCCCACTCCAGCGATTACTTTCCTTGCTGGACCTTAGAAAAGGTTTTCCATTCTGAACTCTCTCTGCTATTGGGTAATTTTTGTCAAAAGCATAAGCAGGTCTAGCAGCCAATCCTCTGAGAAGAAGGCTAGCACTCACTTAAGGTACTTTAAACTTCAGTGCGCCAGACTCTCTAATGGCCTCTGCAATTTAAATGCAGAAGAAGTGATTAAATCAAGATAGCAGGCTGCTGGGACCTGGTAACAGACCTGTTCAAAAGTGATGGAGAAAAAGTTAAGAGTCAGAAGATCCAGAATTATAATTCTTACCTATCCCCAAGCCTGATAATTACTCCTATTTCTTTTTTTCACAGGTCTCGTCTTCTTATGATGGTCAAGATCAGATCACAGGTCATCAACAGTGTGGAGAAAATATCAGCATAACCCAAGTAAAGCATTTCATAGCTAAATAGCTTTTCTTGAGTAACAGATCACACTTGTAAATTAATTATACTGCAACAGTCTCACTCTAGGCTAACTCAACATACCACTTTAACTCATTTTCCATGTTATGAATTTGGAAACATTAAATCTAGGTCATTATTTTCAGAAAACTCAATAAATTATTCACTGAGTCAATTATTTTCTTGAGATCTTTTGTACTACAAATTTTCTACCTCATGCCACAGAACCATTTTAGCATTCAAGGAAAGAAAACATTCTTATCTGTGAAGGAACTGCACAGACATGCATCTCAATTCTGAATTTAACATCCCTAGCTATAGCATAACAGGAGGTAAGTGAATTTCAGCCCACCACACATTTAACTATCTTCAGACTGAGATGTACTTGTGTCTGTATAAGCTTACTCATTAAGAAGGTGAAAATCATTAATGCAATACAATTTGTATATTCCTAGAAGCAAGTCATTAAACAATTTGTCTAACAATGACTGTAAACTGTAATACAGAAAGTGCTATAACTGTAACAGATATTGCTATAACTTTAACATATGCAAGTGATTACAAGATAGCTTGCCTGATGTTTGAAATCAAAATGTTCTCATTAAGATATACATAATCATATTTGTTAGCTTACTTCTACCCTGTTCTTTGCAGTTTACTTGTAGGATTATCAAAATCACATAAAAATAAGAACCAAAAGTAAAAATTAAAAGTGCAAAATAGATAAATCGCCTCTTTTTGTTAGACTTACAGTTTTTTGACAGAAGTTAATCATAAGAAAATTTGAATGAAAGATATGGACATCTGTTTTGCAAAGTTGAATAAGTAGTTCTAAAAATAAGGGCTGGACAGACAAAAGCAAGACAAGAATACAATCAGGACACAAAAAGATGGTTTGGAGGGCACACTGGGAGGCCTGCCAACATAGGGAGGAGCAGACCTAGACATACTGTCATAAAAAATTCACAGAGCTCAACTGCAGTAAACGAAAAGTTAAAAACAAAACTACTAGTAAAATCCTGTCAAAATTGACATGGTCAACACGCTGTTTTTTACAAAGGCAACCCCACCAGCTGTACTGGTAATGGATGGCTTGAACTGAAATGCTGCCATAGAAGTTTCTGTCTTATTGGCCAGCTGATGCTCATTGGCTGTGGCAGGTGCTGTTGAATCTGGCAAAAGCGTCCCTTTCTGTCAAATTTACCTTCCCTTCTCTCTTAAGTGTTCCTTTTGCTTTTCATCACTGTCACAACCATCCTCTGAAACAGGTCCTCTTCCTCAGTTGCACCCTCAGTGTAAACTCCAGAGTGCCAGGCACGCAGGACCATACAGTCAGAACCTCTGCTCCCACTCACTTCCAAAAATTAAACCTTTCTCCCTCTCTGCAGCCTTGACCTGCTAATGGTGGTGGTGGGAGGAGTAAGCCGTTAGTGCTGCTCCGCTGAGTTTGGATTTGAAATGCTCAGCACACCAGTCATTAATGCTGTAATTATTAATAGGTATTTTTTTTAAAAGGCATTGCTGTCAAATGTGCTTTTTTTTTACAGCTTTAGTTCCGATGACTAAGGAACTGCCAGAAAGAAGAGGGAGACTGTTTTCACAGCGCAATACTCAAATGTGTTTAACCAGACCTTTTTGAGTTGAAGATACCGTTCTGAAGAGCCTTGCTTTTAGTAGGTTTTCCACTTATACTGTTGAATGTACAGAGAAGAGAGGTCAAGTAACAAATATGGCCAAATAAAATTAGATGCTGCTGAAATCAGAATCTACGATTTTCTCAGTTCTGAGTCTTTTTCCCAAACCATTCGCTATCAGGGGTTATCTAATTAAACAATATTTTACACAATTGTGCTTTGTTGGCATATTTTACATCTCTATTACAAGTAGCTAATTAGACCACATTTTTCATGTACAGGATGAATATGCACTATCTGAATGCAGTTGCATGGTGTAGAATATTATGGTGAGTAAGAGTGGTTCAATATACAATTATACGTTTTGGATTTGAACTTCACTAGTAACAACACTGATGATGTACTATGCTTTCCATTAAAACACCAAGGCTTTGGGACAGTGAACCAGTATCTCAAAGGTATTTCCCTTTTCAAGACATTAGGCAATGAGCACACATATTGATCCTGGTGTGGCCTCATTCTTGATTGACACCCAAGTGTTTCCATAATGGAAATATTAATATCTAAAAAAAGTCAGCAGATGCATCACATACCAATTCTTTATGCAGCATGGACACATCATGAACCACATGGCAAATACTTAACAGAGTTTCAAGTACATTTGCAGAGTAGGCTGTTAGAAGCAGTTTCTTGCATTTAAATGGCATAAAAGGTCAAGTTTCGGAAATTAATATCAAACAACAAGAGCAAGCTAGAAGATAGGTCTGATACCTATTTTTAGGTGGAGGAAGTCCTTACACACTGTAGACTACACGTCAGGGCCATTTCCTGTCGCAGGACATTCCTGTCATTAAACAGAGAGACTGGGAAAGTCATGGATGAGAAATTAAATCCCTGAAACACTTATTTTTGAGAGCCAGACAGGAAGTGGTGAGAACAGACATTTATTTTTATTCTGCGTGTCTCAGTTCTAGGGAAATAAGCAAACGTAGTGTGAGTTGTATTTGCAATCTATTTTGTTGATAAAAGTGTGGAAAAAGTATCCCTCAAGGAGGAAAAAAACTGTCAAATTTGGAGTTTTGCTCTCAGCTAGGGCAAAAATCTTTTTCAGCAGGTCTATTGTTGCATCCAACCATGTGAACCACTGTAAATATTATGAATGTAAATGCATAATAGCAAATAAATAGTCAAGGAATGACAGCTAATCAGCTCCACTTTCCCCATAATCCCTTTATCTTTATGATGCATAATATGTTGTTATTACTGAAGGCATATATGGTCTCCTGATTTCACACTCATTTCACTGAGTGCTGAAAATATTTGCTGAATACTTGTCTTTTAGAAACTTAAATAACCCTATAGGTATGGTTCCCCAATGGCATAGCTGGCATGTAAAGATGATTCTTATGTGTTTTTCTTGCCATTACTTGAATCTTCTACAGTTCCCTACTACCCTAAGGTAATGCTTCCTATCCAAGGATCTCAACTATGGGCCTGCTGATGACAAGATTATGACCAAAAGAAGGGACATCGAGACACAGCCTGCTCCCTACCGCCATGAGTTTCACCAAGCAGGCCCACTAAGGGAGAGGGACTGCTACAGCTGGTGTTTCCCAGAGAACCAGGGAAAGGTGAATTCCAAATTACACCATTGACTTCCTGACCTCCTCTTGGACTTGCATGATACCCTTTCCTCCAGGTGGCTGAAAAGGGGCTGTGCTAGCTCTGTCATCACAACCTGGAGTCCCACTATCATTTCATTAATCTTATTTGCAGCCTTGAATTCTAGGGCAGGCAAATAGATTATTCAATTTGACGTTTCTCAAGCTATTGAACCAAGGAAAAAAAAAAAAAAAAAGAACAACCTGGTTCCTTGCCCACCTCAGACTGAGCTGAGTGGTATTTTTCTTTATGATTTCAGAGCAGTCTACAGGATGCACAATTCAGAATTTGACATTTGGTTTATTTCTTCCTCGAAAGAGTGTTTATCAATATTTCTACTTGAGCCTTCTTTACCATGGAAAAATAGTGAAAAGCTAACTAGAAACAGGCAAAGAGAAAAACATACTGGGGAGAGAGAGAAAGGAAAGGAGCAAAGTGGGAAAAGGAACTGTCACTATAATCAGTGCTGCAGACGTGGTGAAGTTCAAAGCTTGTATCAAGGCAATTGGTTATTCATCTCAATCTTGGGTTTGTCTGGAGTGCAGAGCCTAACCCATCACTCACTGAGAATACACTGTTCCTCCTACATTGACTGCATTTTTAGAAAAGTCAGCATTTTCCTTGAGAAAACTTTTACAGATGCCCTTGGGTACTGAAGAATACCAGGCTTGCCAAAAGGAGCCTTAGGTTTCTCGTTATTCCCAGCCTCTGACTCCTCAGAGTGTCATCTATCGTCTTTCAAATAATTCGTCAGAATGTGACTTTTGATTAGGGTTTTTTTTCCCTTCTGTTCAGTTGCTTTTACATTTTTCTCCTTCTTATTGAAGCAAAAAGTTTTCTCTTGTTGTTTCAGCTCAGCTTCCTTTATGTTTCACTTTCTATTTCAGCAGTGTGTTGTATTTAATAGGAGTCATTTCCAAAAGGGCTGAAGGTCAGACTTTCAAGTTTGCAGCATTTAAAAGCTGTGTACGTTTAAAGTCAACATCCCTTTCGACAGCTATAAAGGTTCCCTGTTTCACAGCACTTCAGCAGACTGAGTATAGCGATGCAACAAAATGCATTGCTGCTTTACAGATTCCCAAAGAAAATCCTGGTGAGCAGGAGCAGCCGTTTGAGGCTCAAAATCAGGATTCTTATGTCAGAGTGTCTGGGCAACATGCCCCTACCAAAGCAATTCAGGTCAGTATTGTACTGATGTGGAGGCACTGTCCCTTCCAAGAGGGAAACTTGAATTACATCTTGATTTAAGGCTGACATGGAAAAAACGTTTTTCCTTCTCAGCTTGCTGTATATTTTGAAAGGAGTGTAGCTGTTAACGCCATTCACTTTCCAACTTCTCATTCTGGTCTTTAAGTTTGCACAGCAGCTGTGATCTTTAAACAGCTCTTCAGGCACAATCGCTTACTGCAATATCTGTTAAGGTAACTGTACTTCACAAACAGCCTAACTCTAGATGCTCAGTTCATAGTTCTTGAGTACTTTTATTACTATTTTACTTAAGAATGAAAGTGAAAGATTCTGTTGGCAGATCAGAATCAGTCATCACCTTTAAAATAAAAAGAGAATTTTAGTCCCAGATTCAATGCCTGAGTGAAGTTCATCTTTGGGAAGTATTCTTTGCCATTTCCTGAAAAATATGCCAAGTATTTTATATGTTTTGCAGTGGACCCTGTCAACGACAGATTTGTTATCTCATATTCTGATTTTTTTTGCATTTTTACTGCTACCTATGTAAAATGATCAACTGACTTTGCATAATTAGTCCACAAATAAAAGAAAAACCTAACTGTTCTCTAAATCATCTGACATTCCAACAGTATGCTGTTTTCTGACTTCAGATGACTCATTGTCATATTCATTTGTTAGCTCATTCATCTATCAAATGTAACATGTTCTATAACAAGTGACCCATTTCATTTTCAGTTCTAATTTTGCCTTTTTGGAGCATCCTAGACTTTGAGTTCCAAAGGTTAATATCTTACAATTAGACATCTAAACAGAATAGATCCATACTGACTGGCTAGTGACTGCTAAATGAGCAAAGCAATTCTAATTGTGCAGCTTTAAGCATTTCTTCTACTAGCTTTATCTAAATAAAAACTTTCCTCAAAGGTTTCAATACAATTCAATTCTGGTAATTTTAAAAGTTATTCCCAAATTCAAATACTTCTGAAGTTATGGGTAACAAGACAATTACCGTAGAACTCTATAGAAATGTAGATTTTTTAGGTATTTTGCTCAAATTAGAATACCTTCTGATTATATATAGACACAGAATACAAGGACAAAGCACATTCTTAGATACTCCTGTTGATTAGTACTTCTTGATTAGCACATATTTGATGCCATTACAAAACATACACTTTAATAGTCTTGATGTCTGGCAGCTCTGTAAATGCTTTAATATTTTATAGTAGTAGTATTGCATTGATTTCTTTTGGGTATTTTTCTCCTTTTTATTGAGCTTGTGGATCTTCTAGAGATTCTTTGCTACTTGTGCCCAATGCCTTTCAAAATCTGCGTGCCTTTCCTCTCATTCTACACATTTGTTTGTCAGCTCTTCCCCCTCTCCTCCGAGAAGGCCAGTGTAAATAAATTATTTCTGAGGCCGTAAAGGCTGTGTAAAATGTCTGAATGACAAAGTAATGAACACTCTTTGTGACTGGAGTCATCACAAGTATTTATTGCTAAGCAACAAAGACTGATGTCAACGAGTTTAGCCAAATGCAGATGGTGAGTAGGTTTGTTGAAAAAATGAAATCACTCTAACATAGCTCTTTACAGTGGATTGTAATATAATAGAAATAAAATGCACTCAACTAGTTGGAGTGAAGGGCTCCACAGAGAGGAATGAGGTTAATTTAATAATAGTTCCTGCTGGTTTTGGCTGTATTTTAGGGAGTTGCTCATATGTGAGAGCATTCCTAATCCATCTCAGCAAGACTCAACAAAAGAAAAACATCTGCAAATCTTCCCTAAAGCGCCTGCCTTCACAAAAGCTGTCATACTGAATGTTCTTGAGAACAAAGATCAGAGCTGATCTTGGAAGATGAGCTCTGCTGCCTGATTTCTACATGTCCTTCATCTGCTGTGTACAGAGATCCAATGCTCAGTCCAGAATTCCTGCTCTTTGGCCCTAAACTGGATAATGGGGACAGAAAGGCACATTCCTATGTTGTCAGCCTCCATGGTGAGTCACCCTTGCTGGCCTGTACCAATATAGCTATCTTGGTGTGATGATGGCAATAAAGTAAAACACACACACACATACACAAAAACATTTTGTTATAGAAGGTGGCTTACTTTGCTTCAAAGGAAAGTTGCTGCACCTTGGGCAACTCATTAAAAAAGTCTGCTACATCTGAATGAAAAATGTGACATGTATGAAGACTACTATCTTAACTGGTGTGAAAGTAAGATCAGTCAGAGCTCATGTGAGGCTCAGTTGGGAAAATTTATTTTACTTGGAAATTTTACTGGAAAATTTATCTTACTTTTTATTTCTCTCAGTTGTGTTAGGCAACCAGCCATATTGTGTCATACAGCAACAGCAGAAAGACAGGAATGGCTGCTTAGAATTAGATAAATACACCTAATAAAAACAACAATCACTTTTGAACAGTGATTCATTTGGAAAAGGTTTTAGGAAAGATGGTAATCTTTTTTCACTTGCTTCACTGCTTTGATGTGTTTGGGGCTTTTAAGGGGTTTGGATCTAGTCATTCAAGTTCAGTTTTGATGTTTCTAAATGTTCACAAGCCAGTGAGAATAAATGATTTTTCAGCACTTTAGTTATTCACAGATTGTTCACTTTTGCATCTCACTACTGGATATTTGTCCACTTGGTATGTTCATAGTGTCTGCTCAGGCCAGTGAGAATCCTGAAAAGCAAAAACAGTGAACTAGTGAAAGTGGTAGTCCCAAACGTACAGTAACTAATAAAACCTGAGAACTGATTTCTTGGGATTTTTTGGATTTGAAGATATATTTATTATATAAATAAAAAATTATATGTTATTAGGTACCAGCTGACTGGAAGGTAGTGAATGTTGTCCCTATCTTCAAGAAGGGCAGCAGGGATGATCCCAGTAATTGCAGGCCTGTCAGTCTCGCTTCAGTGCCTGGGAAGTTTATGGAGAGGATTATTCTGGGAGTTACCAAAAAACTTCTGAAAGACAATGCAGTCATTGGTCCCAGCCAGTACGGGTTTACAAAGGGAAGGTCCTGCCTTAGAAACTTGATATCTTTCTATAACATGATCACCCAGCTGGTTGGCCAGGGAAAACTAGTCGATGTCATTTTTCTGGATTTCAGCAAAGCCTTTGATGCTGTCTCTCACAGTATTCTCATAAACAAAATGTACAGAATACATCTGGATAATCACATAACACAGTGGGCACACGACTGGCTGATGGGTTGGTCTCAGAAAGTCATAGTGAATGGCTTCACATCAGGTTGGCACCCAGTCACTAGAAGGGTCCCACAGGGATCCGTCCTGGGGCCAGTGCTCTTCAATATCTTCATAAATACCCTGAATGGAGAACTTGAATGTTTATTGACAAAGTTTGTCAATGACACAAGACTGGGGGGAGCCATCAACACCCTAGGGGGAAAAGAGAGCTGGACAATCACCAACAGCATGAAATTTAACAAGGGCAATTGCTAGGTTCTGCACCTGGAACATCAACCCTGGATGCACATGCAGAATGCAATGTGAGAGGCTGGAGAGCAGCCCTGCAGAGAGGGACCTGGGGGTTCTGCTCCACAGCAAGTTGAACATGAGCCAATAGTGTGCCCTGGCAGCCAAGAGGGCCAACTGTGTCCTGGGATGCCTCAAGCACAGCATTGCCAGCTGGTCGAGGGACAGGTGCAGCCCCACCTCGAGCATTATGTGCAGTTCTGGGCACCAGAACCTGTGTACAGAGGAGGCCACAGGGCTGGTGAAGGGTCTAGAAGGGAAATTGTATGAGGAGCAGTTGAAGTCACTTGGTCTGTTCAGCCTGGAGAAGAGGAAATTGAGAGGGGATATCGTAGCTGTTTAATGCCTTCTCACAAGGGAAGGAGGTGAAACAAGTGCTGATCTCTTCTCTCTTGCAGCCTATGATAGGACTTGAGGGAATGGCAGGAAGATGTGCCAGGGAAGGTTTAGATTGACTGTTAGGAGAGGTTCTTCACCCAGTGGGTCATGGAGCACTGGAAGAGGCTACCCAGGGAAGTAGTCATGGCACCGAGTCTGCCAGCATTCAAGAAACATTTGG
Organism: Tapera naevia; assembly: GCA_033556795.1. Taxonomy (NCBI): domain Eukaryota; kingdom Metazoa; phylum Chordata; class Aves; order Cuculiformes; family Neomorphidae; genus Tapera; species Tapera naevia. The sequence continues at coordinate 4,597,616 of JAUMJJ010000079.1, read as the reverse complement.
ACAATGCCCTCAGTCACATGATGTGAATGTTGGGAGTGTCCTATGTAGGGATAGGAGTTGGACTTGATGATCCTCTTGGGTCCCTTCCAACTCGGGTAATTCTATGATTCTATGCTTCTATAATATTTAGGAACACTCAGTGATTCAAATATTTAGGATACAGTGAGAAATATCAGATAAGCAATTAAAATTTAATTTGAATTTCAGCTGTTTAATCACAAATTTTATGAATCTGAATTGAGAGGAAACTCCTGCTTTTTCTTATTCACTGTGCTTTTTCTCCTAATCACCAAAGCCACAAAACTCTGTTTTCTTCATTTCTAATGCATTGCTAAGGTATCTAGCACTCATGTAATTTAATCTTAAAAGCTATTAATGCACTTGGTAAAAGTGAAAAGTGAAATATGAAATCTTGTCAAGCCTACTGAAAGCTGTAGACAGTCTTCTTTAATAAACACTTTTCAGAAACTCAGTTTTGTCTATACTAAATGCACTTTTTCAAGTGTAGCACTGTAGATTTAGTGCTTAGAAAAATCTGTTGACAGCAGTTGAATTCTGAACTCTTTGTTTATCTGCAAAACATCCAGAGTAGATACAGAGACAGCATACACTTTTCAACCACATCTAAGGTCTTTGCCCTTGAACCAGTTAATCTGTCTGCAAGCATGCGAGGATACTTCCTTTTCTGACTCCTTTTGGATGCCAGTCTATCTGCTGAGTCTGGTAAAAGGGCTTGAATTAATGTCAAAACATGATGTGGGTATTAAATATTTAGCATTGTGGGCTTGGATCTTGAGTTCTCACACGCCACCTGAGTGGCTAGACTATAGAGTGCCCTTTGATCCTACAAGTAGGTACTGGTTGTTCTTCAGAAAAGGAATGAGTCAATGAAGCCAGGTCTGTAGACACCAACTGCCCAGCCACCAGCAGCCCTGGACATCCCCACTTGGTTGTGGGGAAAGCACACACTTCTGTCCCTGAAGTGTGCAGAACTTCCGTAGCCTGACTGTTCACTTCCTAAATTCCAGACAATTTCTACATCCCCTGTGCTCCCTGCAACCCGTGGGTTTCTCACCTAGCATGCCCACTGTGCTTTCCAGTTCCAGCTCCTTCTGACTGTGAGAGGCCTTAAAGCAATTTATAACCAACAATGCAAGACAATTCTTTGTTCCCTATTCTTTCTTGCAAGGTTGTAGCTCTTCAAAGTGCTCTCCATCTTACTACTGTGTCATGCAAAAGCAGAACTCTATTCCTGGATGTAAGAAAACAGATTCAATGTGTGAAGAAAAAACAAAGATGCCACCAGCAGCTGTAGATTTCAGTACACCCCACTCTAACAGCAAGTTGCACTGTGTTCAGACTGTCTTGGAGAAGGTGTTAAAGTCACTGATTCTTTCTCTATTCTTGTGACATAACAGGTTTCTGACACAGAATATGGGCATGGGGCAAACTCTTTGCAACCAATGACTTACTTAAGTGTGTTGTCACACAGGGTGCCCCATAATGTCCCACTATGTATAGTCTTTCTTTAAAGCAAGTTTATCACAGTAAGTGCAGAGAATCTTACTCTATCTTTCTTTCCAGGCATATTCTTCTATAATTTGAAACCTGCACCTCAGGCAACTCAGTTGTAAGAGACATGAAATACACATTCACACTTAGAAAAACATTATCTAGAATTTTACACACAGTCTGCCCCTTAATATTTGCTATCATAAACTTGAATTAGAATATCAAAGGACCTTAATGACCTCATGGAGCAGAGAAATTTGTTATCATTGTGCTCTGAATTCTGAAATAGTGGACCTCTTTTCAAGTTTATCATGAGATGTTAAAAGACAAACCCTTCTGTCCTTGGGAAAACCTTCAAATTTAATTAATTATTATTTGTTATTATTAGTGTTATTGTTATTTTAAATTGTCTTCAGCAATCAAGAGGTAAGTTGACATGAATAACCAGTCTCACTTTGCTAGCTTTCTTATGGTTGTCCAAATCAAAGGTCTTCTAAATTGCAACCATCTATAATGTTAGTTGCAATTTAAACTACAGCATAGATTAGGTGACCCATGTCTAATCAGATCCCTTTGTGTGATAATATTGCCCCACAGCTATAGATTTTGAGCAGATACTACAGCCCTCTTTCAAGCAAAAGCACAAATATCAAAGACCCTTTGAAAATAAAATCTTCCTCTGACATAAGGCAGAGTCCGGAAAATTTCATTGAGTATGGAAAGAGCAAATTGCAGGGAACAACTTTCTTACGTATTAATTGAGAACAATGTTTGGTATGTTATAGTACGCTTATAGTAATCTAATATATTAAAAAAAACATTAAAATATTACGAGCCAGTAGAGCCCTGATGCTGATTTGGTGTGCGTATCTTTTGGCTGACAGCCAGCATTGTCAAAATGCTGTGAAATGATTCCATTCTGGTGTGAAGATGTAAAATTTTGAAAGCCTTGATTTATTCTGATTGGTTTTGTTCAGGACGTGTCTTACCCCCTGTCACATTAATAAGGGGTTGCTCTGCACATTGTAGTGTTATGAAATGTGAATATATCTCCCATGCAGAAAAATAGGGAAGACCATTTGAGAATATAACTGTTAGCTGCTCCTGCTGTAGCCCCAGCAACTTTCTTGTAAATATGACTTTAAAATTCAAACTTTCAGCTATGTCCAGATATCTCAAATGGCAGTGTATTTATTTGGCTTTTTGGATGTGCTGTATATTGAATTGTCTAGTAACTCACTAACACATTTATATCTTGTCTTTTTAGAGAGATGGAGGAAAATAACAGGCCTCAAAGGAACTACTTTTCTGAATAAGCATGTTTTCACCAGGTTTTCTTAGAGAAGGGTACAAAGAAAAGAAAGTAGAAGCAGATCGTCTTTCAGAATTATGTTATCTAAAAATTTAATCTGTTTGCTACGGAATTTATGTTTGCTTTAGGCCCATGAGCTCCCATAGCTATTGTTGTGAAAGGTTTGAGAGAAATGAAGTGAGGTTGTCATGCCAAAATCAGTGATATCTAATAATCAGTCACAACAAATATTTTCCATAGTTTCTTATTGACATCTTGCTTGACAGAGATCTAGAGATCTTCTTGACACTCAAGTCAGCTTCTGGAGGAAATAAAATACCATTAACAGAGATGGACAGTAGTATTGATCTTTATAGTGATGAAAATTAGGATACTGAAATGCCAGATATGTTGAAATGCCAAAATTTTTATTGACTTTAAAAAACAAATTCTGGAGCTTTAAAACTTTTTAATTCAGTCACTTAAAAAGGTCAACAGAATTTAGCTGCTCTTTAAAACAAGAAAAAGGACAAAAAATGTCAATAGGTCTTTTATACCTCCACAAGATTCAGCCTTCATAAATACACATCTTGCTTAATAATTAGGCAGCTATATAAGTTTTATAAGTGTTTGTAGGCTGACATACATGAGTGAGCTTAAACTTCTGTGTGTGTACGATTTTCCAGTGTCTCTTCTCTACTTACTTGGGACCCAGATCTTGACTCCTCTGAACCTGGGACATGGGGCAGCCTGTGCTGCAAGAAGCAGAGAGTAAGGAGACATGTTTGCTGTCTCAGGAAAATAACCACTGCTGCAGGAAGGAGGCCTCACGAAATGACCACCAGTCCTTCCCTGGTGGCAGCAGCCAGTTCGTTTTGCAAGGCTTAAGATGGCTGAAAGGAGCAAACAGGCCATGGCTGTTTGGCTACCCCAGCACTGACTGTTCAGCCTACATTTAGAGAGGTCTCTCCTACCACGTGGGGACTCCAGGAAGATTGCTGCATGGTTCATGCTAATTCATTCCATTTTCTTCAAGATTTCTGTTGTTGTGCTTACATTGCAGAAGTTGGTAAGACTATAAAGAAATAAGCTAAGAAGCTTCAACTCAGGAAAGAGACAAAGAAACCTGAGGTGATGGTAATTTGGTAATTTGTTATCCAAAACCCACATGGGTGAATACCAATGAGCTAGGGTACACAATTTTTTAAGACAAGATCTATTTTGTCCATTGATGTCAGGAAAAATAATGGAGAAAAAATCTAGAATCTCAAATTTCCTTTAATAATCTGAACTTGACTATGAAAATACCATGCAGAGAGAAACAGCACATAGATGATGATACAGAGCTCTTAACGTCACTAAACTTCCAGCTCAAAAAAATCCCTCAGCAACTCTATTAACAACAAACACTATTCAGTGTTATAGTTCCACTAACACATTTACTGAATTGCATGCCTGCTAATTCTGAAAAACACCTCCATACGAGAAAAGAATGAAAGACATAAAGTACACCATTTACACCAAAGCTTTTACATAGGAGTAGCTACTTCTATACTTGCCTGGAACTGCTTCAGCTAGCAAAGCCTGATAAGATGCTATAAAGCTGAGGCTGGTTTTGGTTTACATAATGATATAACCTTATTTCTGAATATTCCACTCTGTTTATGGTGCCACAACAACACATAATTGTCTGCCTTCACAGAGTCACTGAAAAATCTCTCGAGTCTATCACCACTCTCTGTCCTCCTTGGATGTAACTGTGCAATGGGAGACTGCTACACTGGCTTAGTAGAAGCTTATTGGGTCCCATCACCCCAAAGTGATTAATCAACATAGTGTCTGTTTTCACTCAAGAGCCTATTTATCATGGTTAGATATTTGCATTGGACAAGTTTGTCATATACCTCGTGTTAGAGAATATAAGGTAAGTTTAAGAAACATTTCATCATGTCAGAGTCAAAAAGAAAGGAGGAATAGGGAGAGTTTTCCTCAATCATAGAAGCAAGGAGTTATTATTTAGCTAGTCAAGGACTTTGCCTTAGCAAGAGGCATCTGCATTTCTGAGGAGCTGGGGCAAACCCACTTATTTTAATTCAGAAGAGTGATCAGATTGTCTTTTAGATAATGAAGAAAATAATAAGTTTCAGTTAGAAAGGTTATAACTGTCTGCATGCCCTATAATATTTCAAAGGAAAAATTTCTTAAAAGAGATAAAACTTTGTCCCAGGAGAGGAAAAAAATACATATGCATCATAGGACTAGCTTACTCCTCGGGGTATGTTGGAGGCATGTCCTGCTTGATATGCCCTGGCCATGTTCGAGCTCTGTGTTGAGAGACTTAGGTACCCTTTGGAGCTGTGGGGATGTCTCCTTAGACTTAAGAAAGATAAAATACTTTCTTACAGCAGCACAGAAAAGGCCACGGAAAAAGCAATAGTATCACATACGTTAGTACTTACCTGTCTAGAACCATGTAAAACCACCAGGTTTCTGCTTCTCCTGAGAAAAGGAATCATTTGTGGGATAACACATATGGCTGGGGTGAGAAAAAGTCAATTTCTGGAGCAGCAGTCATAAGTCTCATTCTTCTTGTTCCCAGGTGCAGGAAGGACAGCATGTTAATACCCCAGAGCTGTCTTTCTATTGCTACTGAGGCTCCACCTAACTTTCACAGTAGAAGAAACCAGGTTTCACTCACTCAGCCTTGGAATGTCAAAATTAACCTGCCTACTCAACTAATTAGCCTTGAGCTTGTGATTGAAAATGTATCAAGCATCCTCAGTTTCTCATTAAAAAAGCCTGCTTGTGCAGATCTCAAACCATTTGTGAAGCTCTTGTCTGACTCTTCTTCAGTTCTTGCCACGCTTTTGAAATGAAGGCAGTCTTCCAGTAGCAGCAGCTCTAATTCTGCAGAAAGGGTTCCTCCTCTGCCCATATAACCAAAGAGCCTTTGCATTTTTCTTCAATATCAGACAGGACAATCATACTTATTTTGGTAATATATTGATACCTCGCCTTCTTAAGTGTCACCTCAATTTGGGATATGGATGAATCCTATTTAAAAAGCCTCCTGTATTTATTTTTTTCTCTGATGAAGCTAATGCTGTCAATCTCTGCCACCAGGGAGACAAAGAAGTAGCTAGAAGAGGGAAGACCAAAGCAGTGTAAAGGCTCTGTAGCTTCAGAGAGTGACTTGTTAGCTCCACAACACCTATACCCGTTATGGAGGTTATTGCAGAGTCCATTAGAACAGCAGCTGAGTTACTGCAGTGCTCTTTGCTGACTACAGTATGGTCAGAATTGCTTCTCATCCAAATATAAATACAATCAACATTTATAGTAGGGACGAAAATAGGAACGGTGACAGGAATTCTCTTATTGGTAGCTATACAAATAGCTAAGAGGTAAGTTACCAGGAGGTAGAGCTTAAGAATATGCAACTCGTTTCTTTGGGTTAAGATCAATAAAGTATGTACACTGAAAATAGTGTTGTCTGTGATCTTTGTACCAGCTCCAGTGCTGCATCTGAGAGGTGAGAGGCTCTTCAGAATATCTCAGGAGTCAAAAGGAGAAAAAAGGTAAGAAAGCAAGGGGGAGGACAGAGATGGCTAAAAGCAATTAGGAACTTCCCCACTATTCAGGTACTCAACAAAAGTTTCTTGGAGCACAACAAAACTCCTAGCAGGAACTGCTCTTTTCTACCTGGGAATGGATTTCTGAAAAGTTGAATAGCTCTGCAAAAGTGGCTTCACAATGTTAGCGGAATAAGAGATATCTCTAAGGAGAGCTCTGGTATTCGATCTTTTCTTTACTTGCCATACTCTGTGCACAGGCACTGTCTTCCTAAAACACTGTGTGCCAACCACAGAAAAGCAGGTCTGAAGATTATAGGAAGGATTTGCCTTTGGTGCTCTACTGGCACATGCTAAATTCAGCATCTGTACATAGCTCCCCCAGCTAATTCTAAATTTGATCACCACCAGATATATTGAGATTCTGGTTAGCTCTCCTTCAAAACAATTAAATTAAAAATGAGCCTAAACACACACCATTGGGGCCTGGGCAGGCGTTATCCTTCAGAATTGGTTTAAGAATAATCTTCTGACCCAGATGGCTTTATCCTGAAACAGAAACTTGCAACATCCATTGTGGCATCTCAGCTTTAGGGGAGTCAACCTTATGTGAGAACAGGACTTTCTACAGTGCTTCAAAAAGATCCCCCAAGAGAGTGTGAGTGCTCTAACACAGGTCATAGCCTCTTCACAATCAGCCACTGTTTAAATGAAAAATCAGAGTAAAAAAAAAATCAAACAAAAAAAGCCCCAGTGGAAAGGCTTGTGTGCAGACCCACAAACACAGAACACAGGACCTGAGAGCCAGAAGCATACATAGGATCAGACAATCAGTAATTCAAAATGTGTACGTGTAAAATATTTGGCCTGAAAGATGAGTTCCTCAAAACCAGTATTTTAATCCCTCTAACTATGGTTTATATCTCTACTGTCTTTGTTAATGATGTTTTAAATATTAACTTAAGCTATAAACTTCGTTTAGTCCAGTGGAAGAGACACATAAAAGCTCCTGTTCATTTAAATCAGAAACAGGATTGGGCCTTTTATATCTCTGTAGAAGTGCTTCTGGGGAGATGTGCAGGGAATTGGTTACTAAAAGGTAAACAGATTAATTTAGGATGCCAATTTCTCTTTGTAGTTCAGTTTGGGTCAGAGTAAATGTAGCATATGGAGCTGACGTCCAGCTTCCAGTTCACTTCATTGCTCCTTCTTATGCACTCACAGCACACTTGGATGTCAGACAGGATGCCAGATTGTGTTTAGAAATGGCTATGAAGAGGGTGCATAAGGAATCCTGCTCTCACCCCTTTGAACAGTCAGTCACAACAGCAGTCCAGGTAGCAGTCTTCCCCAGGGACTTCACACAAACAGGTACCATGTGATGCTTTTTTCATCGTTCTTGAGTCCCCTGATACTGTGGTCCAGGTGATCACGCTGTATGGCTGTGTTACTAGTCCCAGTAGATGCAGCTGTCAGGCAATGCATGTCATCCTCAAAGAGAAAGTATAACAGTATGTTCACCTCCTCCACAGGCACAGGCTGCAAGAGGAAAACCTCCTTTTTGTATAGGCTAGTGCTATCCAGCCTCCAAGATGCAGATCCTTTAGCTGTGGGGATAAGTTCCAAGGGTTTAACAAAAAAATACTTACGAATGGCAAGCTTTTTGCCAATATATTTAAACACAGCATAGATAAACTAGAGAATTTTTAGTGTATCCACGCAAAAATCCTCAACAAACGCTGAGAATCACTGAGCTAGAACTCCTCTGAGAACATAAAAGCATTTCATTCTTTTATGACATCAATACAAAGAGAAGAAAAAAGTATTGCAACTTTTCTGACACTATTGAACTTTCTGAACAAGGAATCAATAGGTTTTCAGACAGCTTCCTTGCCAATCTGATCTGCTGGGCAAGGAGGAGGAATTACTGTTCTCACAGGACTTCGAACCTACACTGAAGGTCACAAGTAGGAGGACTGAATCTGCTTTTCTCCTTCCCATAGGTTTCCCTGTCCCAGCACAAGCTCGTCCCCTTCTGTGCACTGCCTCTCTGAATGCCTCTAGCTCTCTGCAAGGAGTGGTAGAAACATTGTCAGATAAAGGAAAGCATAGCCAGTGTGCAGCCCTTACTTGCAGCCTTATGGATCAGAAAAACATTGCAGATACTGCTGACCTATCTATCTGTGACAGAGTAGAAGAGGAAAAAGTTCTGTCTGTGCTCAATGGGGCACAAGGCTGTCACTGCAGATATCAAAATCCACAGCAGTCTTGCCTCACAGTTCTGGTATTGTTTGAAATTCCATGTCTTTGATGCTACTACAGTATGTCCAGCACCCATCATGAAGGTCACATACAGAAGATGTCACTAGTAAAATGATATAACAGAACTTGAAGTGTTAAATATTAAAAAAAACAAAAAAGAAAGTGAAATATCTTTTTATTTTTTTTAAAATTTGAGGCTATCCTGTGAGATGACAGTATGTATGGATATAATGTAGATAGCTTCTTGAGGTATGAAACAGATTTTCAGTAGCCTTACTATTAGGTATATTAGAGCACTAAGATCTCCGTTTAAGAGCCAGACATGCATAATAAAGAAACATTTGCCAAGTAAGCATATGTGAAACAGAGACAAGACAGTTAACAGCGCTGTTGCCTCCATGCCTTAGTCTCTTCCTTCTTGTGACATTCAGTAATTAGTCCAGCTTTTACATCACTAGTGGTCCATCTTTCAGTGCTATCTACAATATATAGCTGAGATTTCTTTTTATAACTTAATTTGTGCTTTTTTTGCTCCCCTCAAAAGAGAGATATTTTCTAAAAATTTTCTTGGTCAAATGACAAAACTAACACATAACCCATCCTATTATTGTCTTCACAGCAGCAGCAGTATTCTCACTTGGTGTCTGTAACTTGATCTTCTCTTAGGTAGCCTCCTCCCTCCGCAATTGTTCTGCAGCAGAGCTCTGAAGGCACTTATTTATATTCTCCATGACATACTACTCAGCAGAAACTTTGCAGTCTTTTTCCCTCAATGTTTTTTTTGTCTGTAAATAAGCCATATGTGTAAATAAAAGATCATCTACTCCCTCTAGGTCAGAGACCAATAGATTTATTATCCATGCATAGATGTCTCTCATTTAACTCGACCTAAAGTAATAATCTATCGTGCTGACATTTCCTCTTTGTGCTTTGACTTAAGACTTTAAGCTTAAGTGCAACATGTCCAAAGCAAAATCCTGTCTTTCCTCCCACTACCCTTAGCTTTACCTCTGTGGAAAATGCCACAAAGACCTACGATCAGGAATAATCTTAGATTTGACCTCCTTATCCTTGTCTATCTTGCAATTCTTTCTGCACAACCCTTCTTCCCAGCTGAAACTTCTAACTATATCACTCGCTATCTCATTACTTGCTTCCCACAATATTCTTTCCTGTGTCTTGGCAAATACCATCTTGCATTGCTTCTAGCCTGTCAGCTGCAAAGTTAATTTTTTTAGCTCATTGTTTTGACTATGCCATTCTTTCCCTTGTATTCTGTAACAGCAAACATTTGGAGTGTTTTCAAGGCTTTGTGACTGATCTATCCTCTCTCTTTTACTGTATTTTCACACTTGAAGCCACATTCAAATAAACTGCTTTACCTCAGACTTCTCTGCACACCCCCCACCTAAATATATCAATTTCAAATATCCCATGTTATCTACAGCCAGATCACTAGCAACTGAACATCAAAACCCAGCTTGCTTTCTTTATCTTTTCAGGTGTGGAATCATCTTTTCCACCTCAGCTACAAGCTATGTGATATCAGACTGGGCAATTTAAAGGCTGAGACAAGGATTATTAACGAATGATACAAATTCTTCAGTAGGCCAGCCATAGTATAAATTTGCTCATCTAATCTCCAAAAATACCCCATATTCCTGACATTTCCAGTTGTGGCACATATTTTGTTGTTGTTGCCCAAAGAAGAGTCAAACATACTCTCGCATGAGAAACCTGCTTTGTATCATACAAGTGAGAGTTTCACCATTGACCTCAATAGGACTATGATCAATTTGATTTAGGATTAAAATGTATAACCTACAACACTCTGCAAGAAGGGGTAGCCTTTCTGGTAGAACAAGGACTTCTTGGCAGTGACAAGTCTTCTTTTGATCACACTTTTACCGTTGTTTTCTATTGTATAACACATAATAGGCATCACATTCAACTCCTTGGGGTACAGCGGTCCAGACCTCTGTCAGAGTCAATAACTATGAGCTTGTCCCATAGTTTATGTCTTCTCTTATTTTTTGTCTTCATTGGAACAAATTCATCCCAATCATTAGAACTCCACACCCCTCCATCAGCCATCAGTTTTCAATATTTCTCTGGTTTAAGCACATAGCATCTTTGCAGTGATACAAATCAAACCTTCCATTGACTTAGTGGGAGTAGCTGTTTCTCTAGCTCATAATTACAAAATCAAATAGTGAACACAAACATGAGACAGGAGCTTAAAATCATCTTACATTAGATGGAAAAAAAGGCAAGAACTCAACTAAAAGAGGTTTCTTTATTAATAGGCATAGTTTAAAATGAAATTTAAATAAGGGAAGATTTAATTTAAAGACTGCACAAAGACAGAAGGAAAGGATTGTCCAAGGCTAAATGCAGTCAAAGAGAGATCAGAAAAAAAAGCGAAGTATAAGTAGTATAAGTAGTATAAGTAGTATAAGTATTGATCCTCCAAAAAAAACCACAAACAACAAAATTCTGTAAGCCATCTGTTGCTTGCACCTACTCAGACTTTGATTCACGGGCAGAGGTGCATTTAGGCAAATGTTGTCACCCTTTTCTGTCTGTATCATCCTCTTCTAGAAGACGAATTCTTCACTGTAGTTTTTTTATCTTCTGTAGATCGTCTATCATAGTTTTTAAGTAACAGCTAGCAAAATATGAGAGCTATTAAGGAATTCCAAAACAAGATATGTTACTCACTGACAAAATATTTCCCCTTTTGGTTTTGGTGTGTGTCTGCAGACTGGCTGCAATGTGTTGCTGTCCAAGTAATTATTTTCAGATAACATCCTGAATGATTCTTTAAACTGTCATTTATTCTTTTTCTTCACAAAAAGATAGAAAATATCTTATTTTTTATTTCTTTCAACTCTCATCATCTACCCAGACTGTTACGAACACTACTATCAATAAGAAGGGAAAGCCCTTTCATTTTGTTTTCTGTGGCTCCATATTCATGAGTTTGGGTCTTCTCAAGAATGCATACTGTGCACCCAGCTGAGAAGAGGTATGTGGCCATGAAGGTTGTGTAGTCAGGGGGATTTAAATATGATTCTAGCACCACACTCTGTTGTCATTACTGACTGCAAAAACGGGCATTCCAGAACAACAACGTTTCAATGGATGGACCTTTGACATTCTGCCCTTAAAATCTCCACCTGAAATCTAGTCCCCAGCTGGGCTAATCTCTGTGATAATGTACAGAAGAGGACTGGACGCATCAAAAGATTTTGCAGTCATCATAAATAAAGTGTGGGAGAGAAAGAAGTGTAGAGATCAGAGATGGCGTTATAAGTCTAAGAATATTCCTCAAAGATGAGATCAGATGCACAGTTAATCCCAAATGCACCACTAGCCCAAAGTTACAGGTTACTATCATGTCTGGTGTCAGTTAAAAAACAATAAGGATTCCATCAGTCATACTCCTAGATTTTTGTTGCCAGTCAGAAAATTTCATTAGTCATCATTGGTCCCCAGAAGGCATTTTTTCCCCTCCTCAATCTCATAGTAAACTGCTATGCAAAAACTATGGGAATTTATCCTACTGCTCTTTAGATAACAGAAATTTAATGTATTGGATAACTCAGCACATTTTTCAAGGTGTCCAGTGCCACAGTTTTAAGATTTGTAATGAACTGGGATAAGAAATGCTTTGCTACATGTCAGACGTCTAGCCAGATTTACTGCTAAACAAGATCACAGCTTAAAAGAAAGGTACTTGAGAAAAATAGGATTTCAGTCACGGAATAAAGTTACAAAAGATAAAATTACAATGGCTTCATTACGATCACACTTATCAATGCATGTTCTCCCTGACTGAATTCAAACAGCAGCTATGCTCTGCCTCTTTTTCTTTTAGATTTAGTTGGAAACCTACCTGCCACTATTGAGTTAAGGTGGAATGCTTTTGTCATGCCTGCCACAAGCCTTACTCGCTTGGGCATGGAAGAGCACAGAACAAAAGGGTTTTTCAAACCCCCTTCTGACTCATCTCTGAGCATCTCATCTCTGGAAGAAAGCTTTACTCCTCATTGCTTCTGAGTGATGCCACACAATACTGAGAAATAATGAATTACTTTACTCTCTCCCCACCTCTTCTCCCTAAGCTTCCATAATGAAGATTGCCACTGTATCTGTCAATTAGCACATTCAGCCTGCCTGTTTAAAATATCTTAAAACACATATATATGCAAGTCAGTACAGTAAATATTATAGATACAATTTCTTTTTAGATCTACTTGTCTTATTCTCAATTACTTAAAATAGGTAACAAATTGAGTAATGCAGATTCAGCTACATGATTCTGATTGCATGGATTTTCTTCTGCCATATCAGGTTGTATTAGCATTATTGTGAACAGTATGATGGTTACTGTATATATATTAAAAATAAGGATGAATGGATGAAAAGGCTTCCTTCTCTAGACTACTCGATTGAATAAAAGTACCCTCAGTGGATTCATGATTCCTTAATGGTTTAATCATGCACAGACATCCTGGTGAGCTATCTTTGCTTACTGTCCAGAACAAATGAAGAACTATATCAGCCCAACCCACAAAGAAAAATAACTTTTCAAAAATACGAGGAACGTATAAGAGTTTTGTCAGCAAGAAAGGAGTCAGGATTCCATCCTGGATGAGCTAGGGATGAATAAAATTCTGGGAATGACAGGCATTTCTCTAACTCCAAGAGTTAGAAATGACTGCAAACTCCAGATCCATGCCTGGAATACAAAGAAAAAGTGGAACCTGAGACTTCCGGAGTGTGACAAAAGGCAGGTGGATCCCAGCCCTCAGCAAGGATGGTTGCCAGTGTCCTGGCTGAAACATGCAAGGTAAGGAAGTGTGTAAAAGCTACCAGAAGTGATGAATCAAACACTGTAACAGGCTGCCTATAAACATGGATGCCCCAAACCTGTCAGCGTTTAAGAGGCTGGGCAACACCCTTAATAACATTCTTTAACCTTTGGTCAGACCTGAAGTGTCAGGCAGTTGGAACAGATGATCATTGTAGGTCCCTTCCAATTCAGATACTATTCGATAATATTCTATTCTATTCTATTCTATTCTATTCTATTCTATTCTATTCTATTCTATTCTATTCTATTCGATTCGATTCGATTCGATTCGATTCGATTCGATTCGATTCGATTCGATTCGATTCGATTCGATTCATAAGTGTGGAGCTATTTCCTTGCACTTTTGCACACATGCATTTCTGTAAAGTTCTTCTATTGTCTGATGATGACATATATATAAATATTCTTCTGTTTATTTTAACTTGACTTAAAATGTTTTAAAGGTAACTCCTTAACAGCAACACGTTTTATCCCTCTAGCTTTTATATTCCTCAAAATCAGGATTCTGAGACACTTCAGGGATGATTTGAGATCTGGTAACAGAAAAAATATAATTAAGAAAGCTCTGTAGAATACAGAAAGGTAGAGGAGAATATTCACGGACCCCGGGAGTTGTAAGACAGCATGTGACAATTGCACCTAAAAATCAGTGAGTGCTATGGATTTGCAAACTAGAGGACTAGTGGACTGCTCTGCCTGGTAATGAAGCAGGCCTGAACTTTCCATCATCTTGTTCAGTAAAGATACAGATTTTTGCACTGGTTTGTGCTCTGATATCACCTGTATTTTGCTGTTTCTCTGTCAGACTGTAGGTAAATCACCAGCTGCTCTCAGCATCATTTTGCACTGTATCCTGAAACATGGAAAAAGTCAACTCATGACAGGGAATTCATTTTGAAGCACACAGAAGAGGAATGTAACAGGAACTGAAAAGAGCACTGTGATTCCCAAATTTCTAGATCTGACCTGCAACAGGCCAGAAAACAACAGAATCTGATAGCCAAAAGTATGAAAATTCCTGTTCGCCATCCTAAATTACATTTTCTCCAATCATGGATGTGGTGGGAGGCTGCAACTGTCAGCATTTTTGTTTCTGAAACACAAAGGGCCAAATCATGTGAGTACTCTAATGAATTCCTCCTCCCTTGGAAACTGGGTCTCCTAAGACTGACAATAACATGTTCTGAAAAGTATAGGATGATAATAATGCTTATTTCCCCAAAGGAAGAAGACTGGTATCTTTTTGTCTTCCTTAATAGAGAGGATCTAGTAAGTGACATTTAGCTGGGCAAAACCAATCCAGTCATTCTTCTGCTCCCACATCCAGTCAATAACCCCTCATGGACAGCATACCGCTACATGGGCCCAGGGCATTTGAGGTGTAGGCAGTGGCCATGAGAAGGTTGCTGTGGTGGGTGACATGGACCTGGTGTGGGGGAGGAGCACTAGGAAATACAGCTTATGCAACCACTGGGGCTAGCAAAGCCTTGGATGTCCTTATGAAGGTGAAGAGTGGTAAGACATGGGGAACACAATAAAAATTATTTTCCCTGGGGCAGGAGGTCTCAGTATTTATGCTGAGAGACTGCTTCCCACTGAATTTTAGCATTTCAAGGAAAAATGAAATTCATGAAACATCTTGTATGCAGTGAGGATGGAAAAACAAGCTGTTAAGCTGCTCACAGGGGTCAGACAACAAAAATGTATTTATCCATTGTTTCTTTTGATCAAAACATCACAAAGTAAGTGTCCAGACACTCAAACACATGGCTGTCCTTCAGACAGGCACCCTTCTCTGCTTCTGCCAGATGCTGACTAAATGAAGGAAAAAGCATTTTTCTCTGCCTTCCTTATTGCTGGACTGCTTTCCAAGTCCTTTTCCAAACCCCTGCGCCTCTCTCTAGGGAAAAGGGAACTAGTCACACCTCTTCTCCAGCAGCAATGGCAGCCACCTCAGGCACCTTTGCTAACCTGAGATGGGCTGTCATGGCAAGGGGCAGGAGAGCAAGACCTCTATTCCTCTCCTGCCCTCACTAGCATTCACAGGGCCATTCCAGCCTTGCGTGGGACTGCCTGGCTCTGTGGGCCATATCTGCTGGGCAGCACTGCCCAAGGCCATGTGGACTTATGAAAATGACTGGCTGAACAGTCATGTTGTCCCCTCCACAGGGATTGATGAGGAGTTTACTCCTGAAAGTCCACAGCTTACTGGCCAGAGAGGTGACTGGTTTACAGCTGTAGTATCTCTGTCTACGGAAGTCGTTCCCAAATAGTGGTGCTTGGTCACTAATGGAGGACACGATCCCTCAGTGAACGGGATTGGCATTGCCTCTACCGCCTCCATCAGCATTATATGAAAGTAAAATTGAAGTAATCTCAGATACTAAGGGAAATCAATGCTTGCCAACATGAACTGCATAACAGCACTGAAAAACTGTACTTCTTTGCTAATGTATTGAATCAGAGAATGTGAAGTCTTAAGTTAAATGAGTCTTTTAGCTCTCAAAAGTTTTCCTTGAGACTTAGGAGCACTCCTGTTGCTAAATGCAGGTCCCTCAAATAAAGAGCTATTGCCATATTCAGGCAATCTTTTAGAGAAAATATATTATTTTCCTTGCCAGTATTGATACTCCTCTTTGAGATTTCTTTCTCATAATGTTTAGATTTGTAAGTCAGTTTTATAGGAATACATGCAATATATGGAAAGGGATTTGAAAAAAAGGTCAATTTGAAAACTTCAACACATTGGATTATTTTAAATTTTAAATTTTTAAAAATTCCCACTTTTTTCTTATAAAACTAATTTGCAGCTATATAAAATACAGTGTTGCACCTCTGCTTAGGAACAACTGCTCTATTAAATGCAGTGGGGAAAACGGTGTCATGCTTTCTGTTGCCTTTTTAAATGATGGGTCTGAATGGTAATCCTTTAAGCAGGAGTATTGTCTCTAGTCATTTCAAGAATATAATCCACATGCATTACTCAGGAAAAAATCCCTTATGCAAAGGAAGCTGAAAGAATATGAAGAACCTCATTTTATTAAATAAACTAGTAACGATGCGGCTCTGACAAAGCCTAGCAGAATATCTTTAGGACCTTGCCCCTAGCCTGATTAAAGGAACTCAATTATATCTGATCAATTATATTGGGCTGATTCTAATGGGATGATATTATTAAGTCCAAATGTTGGGTACTTCATTTTGGACACAACAATCCCATGCAGAGCTACAGACTGGGGACAGAGTGGCTGGAGAGTAGTCAGGCAGAAAAGGACTTGGGAGTGCTGGTGGACAGGAAGCTCAACATGAGCCAGCAGTGTGCCCAGGTGGCCAAGAAGGCCAATGGCATCCTGGCCTGCATCAGGAATAGTGTAGTAAGCAGGACCAGAGAAGTTATCGCCCCCCTGTACTCGGCACTGATCAGGCCTCACCTTGAATACTGTGTACAGTTCTGGGCCCCCCAGTTTGGGAAGGATGTTAGGATACTGGAATGCGTTCAGAGGAGGGCAACGAAGATGGTGAAGGGGCTGGAGCACAAGCCCTATGAGGAGCGACTGAGGGAGTTGGGGCTGTTTAGTCTAGAGAAGAGGAGGCTCAGGGGAAACCTCATTGCTCTCTACAACTACCTAAAAGGAGGTTGTAGTCAGGCAGGGATTGGTCTCTTCTCTCAGGTGACCAGTGGCAGAACTAGAGGGCATGGGACTCAAGCTTCGTCAGGGAAAGTTTAGGCTTGATGTGAGGAAAAAGTTCTTCACTGAAAGGGTGATTGGTCATTGGAATGGGCTGCCCAGGGAGGTGGTGGAGTCACCGACCCTGGAGGTGTTTAAGGGGAGACTGGATGAGGCACTGAGTGCCATGGTTTAGATGATGGTTGGTGTTAGTGTTGGTGTTAGTGTTAGGTTATAGGTTGAACTTGATGATCTCAGAGGTCCTTTCCAACCTTGTGATACTGTGATACTGTGACAAAACTCTCAGAATATTTTGTGTATGGTAACCAAAGTGCGACTGAAACCTGTCATTCAAGCAGAAATCAATTCCCTGTTCCAATAACAAACTATAAAACTCCCTGTACTACTAACTCTTATTTAATTGAAATAAATACTGCAGTTTAAAAGACTAGTTGGGCAAAAGCGTTCTACAGGATATTGACATTCAACTGTTTTCTGTGGAAGCTGAGTTATAGTAGTGTCAATTTATGGACTAGTAAGAAGGCCTATAATTTAATTAAAGACAGAAGAGATAAAATCCTTCCTTCATAAATGAAAGCTAATGCCCTCTAATTGTGTATAGACAAGGAAGAATCCAGAGGAGTGCATATGAGCCTTCTTTTCCTATAATACCCTGGAGTCCCCTGTTCTGGGAAATTGCAGAATTATTATTTTTTAAAATATTCAGTTCTTTTGTATGCTTAAAGACCCACTTAATAACCTAGAGCACCAGGAACTGGGCCCCAGATTTTCAAAGCAGTATGCCATCACAAACCTCATTCATTGGATGCCCACTTTGAAAGATCCAAGGAGATGCTCCATTTGAATGCAGTCTTTATTGTACCATTCAGCACCCATTTTTAGAGGAGTCATGGCCAGGAAATGGGCAGAATAGACAAGGATCTTAATTCCTATCCACCTAATGCAGAAGCAGGGCAGGGTTGTCTGAGGAATCAGCATTCCTCTGTACAGCTAGAGACAAGAAAAACATCAGAAATGCTTCCTCGGGATTTTCAGGCACAATGCAATCAGACTGAGCAGAACTGCATTTAGAAATGTGTTATTTCATATAATAATGGTTGTGCGGTGAATGTGCCTGCTTTCCCTTGCCTTGCTGTTGAGTTGCTCTTGCATGGTAGAGAGAGGAAGCCTCAAGCATCATCTCAGTTATCTTGGTAGCTAGAGACACACCCTGATGATACTTTTGTTTTCCTGCATGTTTTCTAGTTCTGCTATATCATTTCTGAGGCAGCTTTGACCTTCAAATACTATGTGGGACACAGGACACGGGAATTTGTAAGGTGAAACAATACTGTCTTCTGCTTGGTTTTGTACATGCAATCTTTTGTTTGCTCATTCTACTGCAGTTGTTTTCACAGAACAGTGTCCTCAGTGTGTCTAAAACAAGTATTTTGTGATTTCATTGTGAATTCATAGGCAGAATTATTTTTTCCCCATGTGACATTATTTTGCCCTCTGAGCATCTTTCCTCTTTGCTCACTGATTTTCCAGCCTTTCTAATGAAAATGTTGAGTAGTATATGTCTCATACACATCTGTGGGACTTGGCTGTTGTCCAAGAGGAGGACAGTGCCTCTCCCCAAGGTTTCTGTGAGGACCCAAATCACAGACTTTAAAGATCATCTCTTACTTTTATTTGAAAACGGGGAAGTTATTGGTCTCTGTGTTTAGTTATAAGTAAATATGCTGCTTGGAAGTATATTTAAGTAGGCAAATACACTTCCCAAGCACAAGTAACTGTTCAGTGCCTCGCAAGGAACTAATTACTATTAGCTCCTGCTAAAATTCTAGTCAAAACACAAGTATATAAATGAAGGAGACTGATTAACTCATCATGATGACACCTTCAGCCATGTTTTCTATTAGCACAGAACTTATCAAACTGCAGAAAGCTTGCACAAAGGCACTTCAGACCTACCTATCTGATATGTAAGATCTAAACTTGGGATATGCAAGATGTAGCTCTGACATGAGACACAAAAAACAGAGAATAACTCTGAAATACTCATCTGTGAGCTGCTGAAGATGATTGATTAGCAGTCATCTAAATAATCATACTTTGCCTATGGTGTTTCGACATTCATTCAGCATGCAGACTTCACAACATTTTTTTTATGCTCTTGTTATATTTTGGCAGGTTATTTCTGACATTCTAATTAGTTCACCCTGTATCAGACATTTAGTCTTCTGACATCTAGAACAGTGGCTGCCAGCTGTTTCCTTTCTTATTTTTTCCTGAAAGAGATAAAATGTTAGGTTACATGTTAAAAAGCTCATCTGCACACCTACAAAGAAGCACAGAGACAATGGCACATGGGGGAAGCTGAATAATACCCTCCCTCAGCTCCTCCCAGACCCATCATAGAGGAGCCAAAGGGCCATCAAAGACCCATCCCCAGAAGCCCAGAAGAACACAGGGGTACACCATGGCAGGTGTTTCTGGTGGACAAAATTAAGAACTTAGAGAAAGGTACAGACTGTCCAGGTTCATTCCAGAGTTGTCCCAGGGAGGCTCAGTCCCTGTGTCTGGGCATAAGGGTCTCCATTTTTTGTGCATGTATATGGCTGAAGATCTAAGAGCCAGTAACTGCAGTGGGATCATGGATGGGAAAGGGTTGTGTGTCTGTGGTGCAAAAACAGGACAAACTAGCACAAGTGAGTGTGTGATCACTTGCAAAGTTCAAGCCAGAGTTACCGGACAGTGGGTGAAGTGCCCTGGGAGCCAGGCATGTGTGTGTGCTGTGGTGTTCTTAATGGGTGTATATGCATGCATGTGTGTGTGTGCATGTGTGTGAACAGCAGTAACAGCTGCTGGAGTGGGGCTACAGCTCTGGTGTGTCCAGGTGCAAACAGTTGTGGATCACTGGGATCCAGTGTCTGAGCCCAGGTGCTGGAGAGATTCACCTTGTACGTATTTGAGTATACATATATTTTTACTAGCAGATCTCCATCCTGATTAGCCAGAGACGTAAGCACTACAAGGCCACTGGTGCTGTTTGTGTTAGTGTCGGCACTGAGCGTGTCTGTCTGTGATGATCTGTGTGGCTTGCAATGTGTACAAATATTTTGCATGCGTTTATGCATGTATCTGGGAACACATGCTCAGCCTCACTACTGTTTGGACCTGGGGCGTGTAGGTGTGGAGCCTCATCTCTACCAGGCTTCTGGAGTTGGTTCCCCTAACAGTCCTCCTGATATCCAGAGCCATGGTCACGTGGCTGTTCTGTGCTGGAGCTGGCCTGAGTCAGGGCCACCCAGCCCCAGGAGACAGATAGCCCACGGGGCCCCTGGGCACGTAGGTTCCTTCACCATCTCTTACCTATAAACCGCTCCTGAAGCTCTCCTCATCTTTCACTCCGTGTCCAATTCTTTGAATCTTTCTGGACTCAGCTAAATGCAGGTTTTCGGCAAGTCCCTTGTGGGGACTGAAGTTTTCCTTCTGCTGCCCAAACACCTGACTGTTTTGTACAGCTGTGCTGGTTTATGGGCTGGCTTATGCTCTATCTGTGTCTTTCAATTTTACAGCAGATTTTTCTAGGAACCAAGTTCAGGGAAGGACAGCTTTCTCCTGTAGACAGGAAACAGGAACATTGCTTGCCTTTGCACTAACTCTCTTAAATGTGCTGATCCTAATATTCCACCTGTAAACTACGATTCTCATCTTTGCAGGGAATGGATTTTACAGGGCTGGGTCCAAATGAGATTCGTATTTTAAACATAGTCTGCAGCTAGAAAAGAGCACCAAATAATTGAAATTTGAAATGTGCAGGAAAAGGAATAAGCTTAGCGTGTGCCTTAATATAAAAGCAGTTATGAATGTATTAAATGTTAATGTGAGCATATCTGTGAATATCAAGACTTTTAGAAATTATATTATGAAGCTAATATTAAGATAGTGGGACCCCCCGAGGTATCTGGTTAGAAGGAAACATCTAATTTAATTTCCACGTTCCTGAATTCTGGAAATATATTTATTATTTTTGCCCCATTCCAGCCTAAATCTTTTCCTAAAAACTATCGTAACCTCATTAATGCTGAAATTTTCCAGATCTTGCTTTTTCCTGTTATAATAGCTTTTCCATTAGTTCCATATAAGGAAAGAAATGCCGAAAAGGGATTATTTTACATAATTATCTCCTGTACCTATCTTTCCTATTTTTCTGTGACCATTCACCCTAAAAGAACATATGATTACTCAGTGAAAACCCTGCAGCCATGAACTCTCCTTGTCTCATAGCCTTCAAAGCACTATTTGTATAAAGACAATAAAAAAGTCTTCCTCCTTTATAAGGATGACTGCAAGAAGTTTGAACTCTGAGAAGAATAGCAAAGATTTTCTTTCTCCAGCTCTTGAAAATGACTCAGTAAGAGATTTTGATCTCTATTGTAAATTTGATATCCTGTGGATCTCCTCTTCACCTCACCTATTGAGTTGCCTCAATATATCACATCTTTCAAGCTTAATATGTGATTGATTAAAAAGCTTCATTTTCTGGTTGCTTTTCTGCATGGTCATTCTAAGCTTAAATGCTTCATGCTCATTATTATTATTAGCCAGACTCACTGCTGTAGTAGAGTTCATTAAACTGCCTCTGCGTTTTAGTTTGGGTACTAATTGTTGGAATACATAAAAAACCTCTTAACACAAACTACAAACCTTCCTGTCCTCATGTAGACAGGTTTTTAAGGAAGTATCTCAAATATGTGTGGCTCCCTTGAAGACAAAAGGATTCCTAACAAAGAAGTTAGCACTTACTGTATTGAATAAATGCACACCTGTAATTTTCCAACACATCTCTGGGGATGTTTCTTCTCTGTGAAATCATTTGCTCACCTGTCTACTAGGGAGTAGTAACCCTATTTTTTTTCATTACACCCATGTCAAGGCTTGGAAACTATGCCCTCTCTGGTGGAGAAACCTGTTCTTCAGTGTCCTGCCACATCTCAATTTGAATAGGATCTCACCATTTCAATACAGAATTGCCCTGAGCCACACTGCTTGGCCTTATTTGCTGCTACAAATCACAATGCTTGTTCTCCAATGTTACTACTACTTGGGTTTTTTTCACTTCATGCCCTTAAAGAACAGCTTTAGATTGATCTGGATTTTCATGTGGAAGTGCTTACTTTTCACAATATCCAGCTCCTTCTGACCAAGACAGCATGGGAACAGCATGAGTGAATCAGAAAGTCATGGGATTGCTCTGCTAATGGAAGGCAGATTGGCTTTTTGCAGGCAGTGGTAGAAAAGGGTGGAAATGGGCTGCACCAAATGGAGTATTAACTGTTATCCCTACTACTGTATGGGAGGCTAATGGCCAGGCCAGCTTCCTCAAATGCTGTGGCAGTGAATAAGATAAAAATGTCCAGAGAATTACTTGAAATTCTTTTTTTTTTTTCCTATGGAGCCTTGCAACACTAGTCAAGGCATTTTGTTTTTCTTACACACGCAGAAGAGTGTGGACTTTGTAGGCTGCTGCATGGCTGTATGAAGGCTCATTCCAAGGGGTTCCCCTCTCAATGTCTATATTATACATCTGTATTCTATTAATTGGGAGAGTCTCGAGAAAAATTGATAAATACTAGGAAAACAGTGCAGTTATGGGACTGCAGACAGCTGCTCCCACAACTGCAGATACTATTCCACAGCCATGTCTTACAGTGCTTGCAGTCAGCAACACTATCATACGCATATTCCTTGCCATGAAACATGGGAAATATGAGTTTTGTAAACGTGTGATCAACTTCAAACCTCAGTGTCCAGCTGAGATTTGTCTCAACAACATCATTTGACAATGTTTGAATCCAATGAAACAAATAAATAGGTAAAAGTAAGGCTTGCTGCTTCTGTAATGATAGACTAAACCAGCATGCACTCAGGCACCTTTGGAGTTTATCCATAGGGTGATGAAGAGATTTGCGCATAAACCCCTTCCATGGGACTACAGATACAAGGTAGGCAGAAAAGGACAGCCTCTCCTACTGAAAATTTCAGATGCTACATCCTTCCAGAAGCAAAACACAAGAGACCAGGCATAGTAAGGGAGTGAAGAGGCAGGAGGGAAACATCCTCAGATCTCTCCAGAGAGAGCAAAAACTTTACCAACACATCCCTGAACCCTAACATTTTTCAAAACTCAGATTCAGCCAGAACACATTCCACCAGTCACAAAGAAGCAAATAACCCAGATGGGTCACCCTTCCTGTCCTAAAAACACACTACATGAGTCTTGGTACACGTTTTGCATTTTAGTATTTCCCAGCACTGATTGATGTTTGCCCTACATTTCTTCTTTTTTCACTGCAAACAGATGCATGTTCTCGCTCTTATCTCCCTGTGGGATCGGTTGTCTGAACTGGATGAGGCTGCTCAGCTGGCACAAGGCCTGTAAGTAGCAGGTAACTCAGCAGGACTCCTCTAGTCAGCGACTTCTCTGACCCCAAGTCACTCAGCACAGCGTTTACATCGACTGACTTGCCAACAGCGAGCATAGTTATCTGAAATGTTTGTTTGTGTAGAAAGTTCAGAGCCTCAGCATAAACTTGGAAGATAATTTCTTGATGAATCGCCTTCACTGCCTCTTAGCAAAATGCTCACATCACAACAGGGAGCTGGGAGTATTTGCTGCTAGTTGCTGAAGATGAAAGTATATTCCAGCAGTGTGAGGACTGGGAAAGTCCAACTCCTAAACCTCATGCTGTCCCAGTCATGTAACATTGTGAACTGACAGAAGACTCAATACTCTGTGGAAATGCTGAAAATACTCACTTTGCAGTATGATCTTCCATTTTTTAAACATCTAAGAAGCTTAGTGATTTCACTGAGAATTTGGGGCAAACAAAATACATCTACAAGACTGGAAAATTACAAACGAGGATAGCATCAAAACAATTCTTAACCTATCTTCCTTGCTTTTTTCACTGCACGTATGCAAAATAATTAAATTTAAAAGCACTTGAATCAAATAAACTAGTGTTTTAGAAAATTCCCCTAATCACATTTGTATTTAATAATTTAAGAGAGTACTTTCTAGAAGCATGGTTTAGTAGTTCTTTTTTAGAATTATGCAGTTTTAAGGCAAGTCTTCTGGATTTCTTCACATTACTGAAAAATTTTATTTACCACTACTTTGTGTTTTGCAGACTTCTTTCCTGTCCATGACCACACCTTCCTCTTACAGTTAATGGGAATTTCAGAGGCACAGAGGATCAGGTTCTTTCTTAACTATTCAAGTAGGTAAATAAATCCTTATTATTTGAATGACTCTAAAGAATAACAGGTAGATAAATCATGTAAGATTTTCCAGTCTTTATAACAGCCTCCATCTAGAATTTTTAAAATAAAATTTAAAATTTAATCTGGGATTATATTAAAACTAAGAAGCATTCCTAACAGTACTGGTTAGGTCGAAAACAAAGCTGCCTGTTGAAAATCTGACCACTGATAGAAGCTTGCAATTTCAGCCTTCAATTGCTTTCTCGAGTGACTCATCAAATCAGCCATTACCTAAAAAGTCAATATTGAGAAACTAGGTAAACCAATAAATACTTCTTTCAGTCACACAATCGCCACCAAACACTCTTGAGAACACAGTAAAGCGTTTTATTGTTTATGCTCATTTTCATTTACACAGAGGAACAATCAATGTAGTTCTATCACAGCAGGTGGACCATATCCTGAAACTCTAACTTTGCTGAATATGTATAGACCTGTCTTAAGGTTCGATTGGACAAAAAAAAAAAAAAAAAAGAAAAAAATAGGGGGGAAGTAGGGAGGAGAGTAATTTCACCAACATCAGTTAATTAATGATTCATGGGTATTTATTTTGCAGGTGATATAGCTCTTCTGAAAGAGCAAACTGCTTCACTTCTTTACAAAATACACTAAATAATGTAATTAGAATTCTAAATTTCGCAGTGGTTCATGCGGTAAGGGTGTGCAACTGACACAAAACGGAACACATGGTTACAACATCAAACTGCTACTTCTATTCCCAGCTGGTTCATGGAAAAGGTCATTTGACTTCTTGTTTTCTGCTCATGAGTTATGGAGTAGAAGCAAGAAGTATTTACCTTATAAACGCAACTATGAGGACAGACTAGATATGCAGTGCAGTTGAGGTCTACAACTCTTGTTTCTACAGCATTTGCATTTGCTATTTTTTCAAAATACAAATACAACTTTTGCACACTGTCACTTCTCACAAACGTTCAGCTTAAAGGAGTCATTTACAGATTTTACTGTGATGCTCCTATTATAAATACTGCTTTTTTTCTCCTATTGGCCTCACAGGTGAAGGGAGCAACTCTTTCCACTGAAAGAAAGAAATTACAGGTGTGCAGAAGTACAACTATGCTACCAACACAGACAGAGACAACTGTGCTCTTGTGCACACCCCTACAACCGGCCGGAGAACAAATTAAGAAGTTAAGCCTGCAAAATAAATGGAGTTTGCTCTCAAACTTTTTCTTCAATCCAGATGAATTATAGACCTTGATTCGAGGCTGCCCTCTTTTTTGCAACTGATCTGCGAGACTATTGGAACAGCATCTCTGCCAGAGTCATTACACTGAAATGCAGAGCTGAGCAGTTTGGTGGCAGTATGCATTGATGTTTTTGCAGCATCATGAGTCTGGTAACTGGGCTTCGGGAAGTTTCAAGCAGTGGGTCTTTACAATAGCAACTTGATTCTGCAGACAAAAAGCAAAAGATTGTCAGAATTATTAAAGTAGCACAACAAAGGCAAGTGTGTATTCTGTAGAACGTGGCACTGAGTTTAGCTATTAGCTAGCAGCCACTTTTGTCAGAGGCACAGAAAGACACATTTTTTCCGCCTGTGAAGAGAAACATAAAGGTGTCGAGCCTTTCACGGCGACTGAAAAGCAGCTTTCCTGTAAGGATGCCTGCTCTGCTCCCAGCAGGAGCAGCCGGAGCCGTAAAGAAGCCAGAAAGTAGGCTGAACTTTACAAGCAGCCCTACTCTGGGGCCTGCCCTACCTTCAAAAATAAAAAACCAAACCCAACCCGATGCTGCATCAACTCCCTGGCAAAAAGCTGCATCCCCGCCTGCCTAGGGATGCATTCAGCTGCCAGGGGGGGCGCGGGAGGCGGCACCGGGAGGGGTCTACCCCGCCCTACCCCGGGGAGCTCGGCAGGAGGGTTGGAAAAACAAGTGCAGTTTAAGCAGGACTGGACTAAACAGGGACATTAGCCTACGAAATTGTGGAAAATCGGTTTAATAGGTGGAATAAACAGCAGATTGTCGTGAGTCACTCCCTGCGAGCTGGGAAAGGTGGGGCGGGGGGGAGAAAGGACGGGACACAACACACACACACACTGAAATGTCAGGAGCGTGCAGCATCGCCGCTGTTCTCACAAGTGACAGGTGGTAGGACGAGAGGTAATGGCCTCAAACTGCACCAGGGGAGGTTCAGATTAGATATCAGGAAAAAATTCTCCACTGAAAGGGCTGTCAGGCACTGGAACCGCTTCCCAGAGAGGTGGTTGGTTACTATCCCTGGCAGTACTCAAAAGACGGCTGGATGAAGCGCTCAGGGATATGGTTTAGTAGCGGACAGGTATGGTTGGACTCGATGATCTCAAAAGTCTTCCAACCAACTGATTCTATGTTACTATGTTCGTCGCCACTTGCGAAGGGGCGGAACCCCAGCCAGGGTTTGCTCCCTGCTGCCTCCCCCACAGCTCGGCTCCGCTCGCAGGAAGCCCTGCATGGCCCTCCCGCCTACACCCCTCCGAGCGGGCTATAAAGCAGCCAGTCTTGCCCGAGAAGGCATGGAAAAGCTATTCTGTGGAGTTGTACTTCTGCACTTGCCGAAGCTTCCCCCCTCCCCGCCCCGAGCATCGCCGCTCGCACCTACCTGTGGCGCCGGGAACGGGCGTGCAAGGGGGCAGTCCCGGAGAACACACACATCGCATTCAAAATGTTCACCTTGTGCATCGGAAACGTATGAGTTTGTGGAAAGCTTGTTTGAAATCTTCGTTAGACATAGTATAGATGATGGGGTTGATGAGGGAGTTGAGATATCCAAGCCACGTGAAAAAGTCAAAGATGGCCACGTGGAACCAGCAAGCGTCCTTGCAAATAGGCAAGACCAGGCTGATGATGAAAAAGGGCAGCCAACAGACGATGAAGGCTCCTAAAATAATCCCTAAAGTCTTTGTAGCTTTCCGCTCTCTAGCGGCCGTGAGCTTCTTTTTCTCCAGCAGGGCATCCGAGACCTTCACCTTCACCTGGTTCATGTACACGGGAGAGCCCGTTTCGCTGGATCCCTCGGGGGCCTTGGAGTTTATGGACGTGACGGAGGAGGACGACCCCGGGGAGTCTGTGATTAGCTGAGCCCGCGTTAGTCTTTTACCTGCTTTCTTTGGCGTCTGCTTCAAAATGCGGGATCTGGCTTCCACGTAGATCCTCCCGTAGAGGGCTATCAGCAGCAGAGTGGGGAAGTAGAAGGCTCCCACCGTGGAGTACACGGTGTAGAGGACGTGGTCCGTGTTCACCACACAGTGGGAGACTTCCTCCGCCTTTGCCTGCCGCCAAAACAAAGGGGGCATGGAGATGCAGATGGAGAAGACCCATACCAGAGCGATCATGCCCGCTGCCCGCTTGGGAGTCCGTTTCGTGGAGTACTCAACGGCGTCGGTTATCGCCCAGTAGCGGTCCAGCGCGATGACACAGAGGTGCAGGATGGACGCCGTGCAACAGGTGATGTCCGAGGACAGCCAGATGTCGCAGACGACCTGGCCCAGCGTCCACTTGCCGGTCACAGTGTACATGGTGCTGATGGGCATGACGAGGATGGAGACGAGGAGGTCAGTGACGGCTAGCGAGGCGATGAGATAGTTGGCCGGCGTGTGGAGTTTCCTCGTCTGGTAGACCGTGGCTATGACAAAGGCGTTGGAGAGCACCGTGGCCAGGGTGACGAGCGCCAGGACGACGGCGAGCACGATCTTCCCGGAGAGAGGGGTGGCATCTTGGTAGATCCCTTCCTCGGCGCTGCAGTTGCGGCCGTGGTAAGAGTCGTTGGCGGGGAGCAGCGGTGCCTGGCAGGGGCCGGCCGGCTCCATCCCTCCGCACGCGGAGGGGCGCGGCGCGGCGGGGCCGCTACCCCGGCAGGACCCCGTGGGCACCGCAGGAGGGCTGCAGCATCCCCACGCCGGCACCACCTCCCGCCCTCCCGTCCTTCCGGGAGCACCGAGCGGGCTTCGCGGAGCCTCACTCCCAGCGGGCGAGGGAGGGGGGCCAACCGGGCGCCGGGCGTGCCCGCTTGCCTCGCCAGCTCATCGCGCCGCTGCCTCCCCGGGCACGGGGCTCCCGTCGCGGCCAGCCCTAGGTGCAGCCGCCCCGCCGCCCGCGGCTCCGCACCGCGTCTCGACGGGCGCAGCGGCAGCAGCAGCGCCGCATGCCCGCGGGCGGCGGCCTCGTCCCCCGGGCTGCGAGGGCAGCGGAGCCGCCCCGCCGTGCCCTGCCTTCACACGCAGCCCGCCGCAGCAAGTTTGCAGCCGCCGCCGCGGGTGCAGGAGCAGCAGGAGGAGGAGGAGGAGGGTCCGCGGGAGGCAGCGGGGAAGACCACCCCCCATGGCGCCCCGCCGCGGGCCATGCTGTCGGGGCTGGGGCTCGGGCTCGTTCCAGCTCCAGCAGCCGCAGGCAGGAGCCGGTGTGAGCGAGCGGGAAGCAGCCGCCGCCCCTTTTATAGCGGGCGGCGCGGTTCCGCCAGCACCGAGCAACCGGTGCCGCTCCCGGGCGGACTGCCTGCCCGCCTGGCCGCGGAGGAGGAGCCGCCGCCTCCCTCCGCCCTCCCTCCTGCACCCACCCGCCGCCCGACGGGGGGGCCCGGCCAGCCCCGCGCACCGCCCCCCGCTCCTGCCCTTGCGGGCGGCAAGAGGGGTCCGAGCTCAGCCGCTCGCCCCAACCCCACTGCACCGCGAAAAGGGACCCTCCTTCCCCACCCCCCAGACGGGGCGTGCCGCGGCGCTGGGGGATGCGGCTCCCCGTGGTCCCTCGCCTGACCCCGTCCCATCCCCACGGAGGTCGCTAACCGCGCGGAGGCGGCTGCTGCGCCGCCCCGTCCCACGCCGGCGGTGACAGATGCCGCCTGGCGCCGGAGCCGGGCAGGCGGGGAAGGGCAGGGGCGAGCGGGACGGGCAGGGAGCTCGGGTCTGTCCGCCCTGACCGACAGGAACGTGCCACCACATCATAAAAATCAGAATGGTTTGGGTTGGAGGGGACCTTAAAGATCACGTCGCCTGCTTTACACCTAAACTTTTAGCAATCCAGCGCCTCCCGGGCTCAGGATTTCTTACTAGGTGTTTTTTCTTTTTTTTTTTTTTTTTTTCCCCCTTTTTTCCTGGTGTGCTTGGAAACGCACATCTGTGTCTGAACAGCGCTGCCGTGCCCTGCAAGATGCTCCAGTGCTTGGGAGGCGGGGGGGGGGAGGGGGGGGGGGGGGGGGGGGGAACACGGAGGTGCATCGTGAGCACACCTTTATCCAGGTCCTGCAGCTTCTGCCGGCGTTTGTTCTACGCAGCCGCAGGAAAGTTTTGCACACAAAGGGAAGTGCGAGCTTGGTTTTTGCTGGCTCAGGGTAATTCCAAGCTCAGTGAAATGTCTGTGCTCCAGCCCTAGAGTAAATCTCCCAAAGATGCCACGACAAACCCAGTAAAGAGGATGCAAGGCACGTTAAATCTGCAGGCACGTTTGTGCACGGTTTCAGATGCTGCTACCTGCCTAAGGTCCCTGCACATCCTCAGCGCTCTCCTCTTGGGTATTTTCTCCTGGCTGGTTTCCTCTGTGGCGTGAAGCAAACTGTTTCCCTGTGCCTCTGTCCTTCCCCGACCATGCTCAGCACAATGTAGGGATAGACATTGCATTGCTCTGCCTGGGACATCGAGCTTATGTAGGTGGTCACATCAAGGAAGTACAGAAAAAGGAGGCTGGAGAGGATCCCTCGTGGCCCAGAGGGCTGAGGAAACACTAAGAAGAGAAGCACTGAACTGAATGCCAGAGCTACAAAGGTGTGTAAGAAAGCCAGAGCCCTGCAGGGACAACCTCTTCCTGCAGGGACGTTTTCCCTACCTTTTTCGGTACTGGGCAAGGTATCCTGATCTTGGGATGTGCTAAGCACCTACAGGTCCCCTGAGATCAAAAAAGCAGTGAAGGTGCTTGAGATTTTGTCAAATCAGTCCCAGATCTGCTCTTCAATTATGCTCTCTCAAGAAGTGAATTAGGGAGAGGATTGCCTAGGATTAATCTAAGTATGGTAGTCAAGGTTTGCCTACATTCACCGAACTTACAGGAAGATTAAATGTCAATAAGCCTTTCTGTTTTCCCAAAAGGGCTGGAGATATGGTTTGTTGTATTTCCATGTTTTTATTTTGTGGTGCTTCCTTGTAATCATGGAGCCTGATAATTGGCTGGAGCCTCTAGGCTTTACTGCATTAAAAATAATAATAAAGAGCTATCTAGATTTTTCTGGTCTCTTTGATCTGCAGGAATTTTATAATCTTGGTTTCTCATACAGTGTGCTATTGCTTCCACTTCTGCTTAACATTTCTGGCTTAATTTAGTTGTGCTCAAGTAGGCAGCTGCCCTCGAGCCTGTGTAGCTCAACATTCTTCCCAAATACGGCTATGTATCTGATTCTGATTTAAATTTAAAACACCAACAGTAACAAGAGGAAAACTAGTCCCTCATTCAGTTTTGTAACATCTTTTCTCTTGTGGAAAGACTCTTCTAATAAAATCATAGAGCATAGCCCTAGCCACTGCTATCAGCCGTGTTGTGTAATGTAGATAAGCACTGTGTGAATGGGCAGTGAGTTCTGGCCACCCTACTAATATCACTGTTTACCCTCATTATAAAATGTTTGTGTTCTGTGCACAACAGTTTTTGCTGTTGCCCCTTTCTATTAATTCTGAGTTATTATTCATCAGTAATCATTATTCATTGTTTCCCTCTTTGTCTTGGCAAGGAGATGCTTTACTCATCCGTTGTTTGTTTTCATCTTTTGTGCTCACTTGTTTCTTACTCAGTTACCTAGTGTTGCTGCCAGTAGTCAGGAAAAGATTTAGCCAGGGCATGCCAGGTCTAGCTGCAGTGACTTCACTTGTCTTCCCACAAAGATCATCTGGTCCTCCTGGGCAGTTTCAGTAAGCGTTCCCCATACTTCTCTCTGAAGCTTCAGTCTTGGGTTAGCAGCAGCAAGAAAGAAAAGCCAACTTCCTAACACTGCTCCATGTCATAGACTAGGTGCTGTGCGCCACTGCTCGTGCTGTGCATCACCCAGGCATTGGAACTGCTGCCCTCTTTAGACTGTGCATGCTGGTTCCCAGGATTTGTCCCAGAGCAAGAGGAGATCAGTTTTTAAAAAATTACTCTTCCTCTCAGCCCAGCCAGGCTGCACATAGCCCTTTGCTATGGCTGGGCAGCTATGGGCAAGACTTAATTAAAGCCAGAACCAGGTTCTATCTAGATCAGCCATGTCAAACTCACAGACTGAGGGCTGAATCTGGACCTCCACCTTGTTTTATCCAGCCCGACACCTTGGTTCTACCCAATGGCAGTGCTGAGCTATTTGTCCCTGCGCTCCTGCCAGCGCTGGTCACATGTGCAACATGTGTCAAGCTGCAGGAGCAGGAGAAAGGTGGGAGCTGTGAGCTTGACACCCCTGATCTAGATCATGAATAAGTAAGTACTGGAGTCTTGGAGCGCCAGTCAGAAGCATATTGTGAATCATGTTTATTATCACATGAACGATCATATCTCACTGCTGTGCTATCACTCTGAAGCTTACATTTCATTGTTTACCCTTCCCTCTCCTAACTGGAACTGAAAAGATGCTTATGGGAAGAGATCCTATTTCCTGAAGCTTTGGCTTCCATGCAGAGGCAGGCACAAAATTAATTTGTTTCTACTGGTATAAGACTGTTAATACTTCTTATATCCAGAATCTGATGTACTAAAATACCGAGATATAGAAACTGCTATGAAAACTGAGTGAATTACTGGTTGCATCACAAACTGCCCTTCTATGGTATAAATGCCATCAATGACTTATAAATAAATTAGAGAGAAAAGATAGACACATAGAAACAAATCTAAGTACCAGAAAGGAAGTCATCATCCTACAGTCACATCTGTCCTGGCCACAGGTAGTATTGTGTGGGTTTTGGCTTTTGGATTTTTTGGGCATATTTAAAGACAGGGCTCAGTGCACAACATAAACTTCACCTCTGCTCTTGACTCAGGTGGCAAGTTGTGTGTAACGCCATCTGTAGCCTCCTGCACTGTGATGAGATTCATCCTCATATTTTAAATAATGAAATTTTGAGTCATTCTGTAAGCAAAGATAACCTTCACTATGTAAATCAACGCAGTGGTTATTTTGTTCAGTTTGCCAACAGACAAATAACACATATATGTGTGAAGTTTCTCAACATTAACTTTGAAATATAGCTGAGACCATTTAAATGCCAACACTTTTAAGTCACTAGTCAAAATAAAAATACCCAGCTCGAGTTACTGAAATTTAATTATCAGGAACAGCTGGGCTTGGTTTTGATTTTGACTCTAAGGACCCAGAAAAAGAAACAAGCACATGGGCTCAATAGGCACCCATATACACTGACTTTCTCAGTCTAAGGGAATTAAACCACATCAAGTTATCTCCTTATTCTTCACAATGGTCAGGCACAGAATATTATATTGCCCTTTAAACAGGCAATTGAGGTCAAGCAAAAAGAAATTCCAGTCCTCCCTTACACTGTCTCTACCATTTCATCTCCAAACACTGCAGCCGTCCTGACACGTTTCAGTTCATGGAGGCAGCAGTTGAGGTTAGTGGCTGTGCCTCATTCATCTACAAGGGATTTGCTCTTTAGAGGTGTTCCTGGAAATGCTCCACAGGAGACTGCTTCAATCTTGCCAGTCTCTCCTTCCATGCAGCCCATTATTCTGTTGCTTTGTTACAAAGCAGACGAATTGACAGTTTTTATGAAAAGGGCTGTTGCCTTCTCTTTATTGTTTCCATCTGAGGTTGCTGAAGCCTCTAATTCACACTAAAATCAGTGAAAAAGCCTGTTTTGCTGCTTCAGGGTCTGACTGAACAATCATCCCTACAGTTCTGGCTGTCTCCAGTTGAACACTTGAAGTGATTTTAACCCGTTGGGATCTGTCTGCGATGAAATACGTGCAGATCCACTGAGGAATGAACAATAGGAAATAGCCATGACAGTATAACTTAAAGGTACACCTGTCTACCAGGATTGAAAGTCAATGGCATAACCCTTAACTCCTGCCTGTTGCATAAGGGAAAGAAAAAAGAGAAGTGCACCTGTTCAACATGAAAACAAAAGACCCTGTGTTTAGACTCTGTAGGGATTCAAATCTCATGTTCTATGCTCAGACCCAGCAGAGGATAAATCCTTTGCTTTCAGATATGGAACTGTATCAGGTTTAAACCTTTGGCCCACATAGGTATGTTCATATCTTTCTGCTTTAGAGGATGAAATCTCTAACAATTTCCTTTCAGGATCCAGAACTGATTTCAAATGTGTCCCAAATATCAAGTTTTCAGAAATAAAAGATTGAATTCTGTGTTTAGAAAAAAAAAACTGCACACATTTTAAAGCAACAAGCTACTTATATGAAAAGCTTTATAGAAACTTGTGCAATGCAGTGACTCACAGCAAAGAAGTTAAAATTGCTGAAAATCAAGAATCAAATGTTTTCCTTGTGAAATCAGCACATCAACATTGATTTAAGGGGAGCCACAAAGATTTCTTCCTACTAAGGGTCTGGTTCTTCTGCATTGCTAATTAATATTTATCTAGGAAAGAAGGTAACATATGCTAAACCCACTGCCACTATTTATAAGCATGCTCTAGTCGTCTTTGTTCCCGGAGGTAATCAGAAGCTAGGAGCTTTTGCTGGCATGCAGATTTGGACTGCTAATTTAATAAAACACATTATCCATTAATCTGAATCCTTTTAGGATGTCAGTGTTTACTAGTTGACAGTTTCTTCTGCAGTATGAGAGTTAATTGCAAAATTTAGTTGTCTGTTCTGTTTAGCAAGAGGCTTAGAGAGAGACACGTACAACATGCTGAAACTCAAGAAAGGAAGAAATTTTAAAGGCCACAAAGATCTTTCATCAGCAGGGTAGGGCAGCATGACTAGAGTAGCAGCAAATGACCATAGCATTGTCCAAATACCAGAGCTTGGCAAGGTCAGGAGGTCCTTTGAGGGAATCAGAATACAAGCAGTTACCTCAGCAGCACTTTGCATGGTAGCGCACAGCTAAACATCTCATTCTGATGACAAGTGAGAGTTTCTGTAAACCAATTAAATCCAACGTAATCTGGTCTTGGAGTGAGGCTGTTATGAATCTGTTGGTCTACGTCCTGTGAAGTGTGAAATCCACTCTACTGAAGGCTAATCCAGCCAGCAAAGGCTGTTGGTATCACCACTGCTCTATATGTAGCTCTTTCTCTGAGGAAGAAAACAAAGCATCTGAGAAGCAAAAGGCTCAGAAGAAGAGCCTTGTTACTTTAAGCTTCTGCAAAATAAGAGCCAGTGGTATGTCCCACTGGAAGCAGAACTGTATCATCTCATTTGACTTTAAGAAAAATAACCATGTGAAACTACAGATCCAGAGCAGCATCAACCTAATGATTTAAGGAAGTCATAGCCAATGCCATCGAAGGATATGGCCTGTTATTATTTTCCAAACTTTCGTTATCCAAAAATAACAGGTAGGTTCTAACAGGTAGGTCTCTTAGACACATATAAATTAACATTTCTTTGTGTCTAGTGTATATGTGTGTTTCTTAGGGAAGGAAATAATTGTAAAACATAAATGTGATCTCTGTTTAGAAAGATAAGTTTTATTTTTAATTCAAAGAAGTCATCAGTCTTAAAGAATTCAGATCTCAGGTAGAACCTGCCCAGATAAAGGTTTGGAACTGATCTTAAAAACACCTTGCTTCTAGGTGTAGCCTTTAAAATGTTAATGAATTTTAAAAAGTTGAGACATAGGCTTTTCCTGATTTGCAAGATCATGTCTGTGTTTGTGGAAGCAGAATCAGGCAATTTTATCTTGTAGCTTTCTATTTCAGTTGTGAACTGCATGGTTTTCTGTCCTCGTTTAGGCTGGGATAGAGTTAATTTTCTTCCCAGCAGCTACTGCTTTTTTTTTAGATTTAGTTTGCCAAGAGTGTTGATAGTACACTGGTGTTTTCAGTGGTTGCTAAGAAATCAAGGACTTCTTCATTTTCTGATGTTTTGCAGTATACAGGTGCACAAAAGCTAGGAGGGGCATAACCAGGCAACTGACCCAAGCTGACCAAAAACATAGTCAATACTATATAACGTTGTGTTCAGTATAGAAATGGAAAGTTGCACAGCAGCCAGAGCTCACTTACCTGCAATTGCTGCTCGAGACAGGATGTGCAATTGGTCATCAGTGCATCACGTGGTGAGAAATTGTATTGCATTGTACGTCACTTGTTTTGTATATTATTGATGATGATTTTATCCTTGTTGTCCTATTAAACTGCCTTTATCTCAACCCACAAGTCAACTTTACTTCCCAGTTCTCTTCTGCATTCCACTAGGGTGTGAGATGGGTGTGAGGGAGTAACTGTATGATACTTAGCTGCCAGGTGGGGGTAAACCATGGCAGTCCTTTTCAGCACCCAACATGGAGCTCAAATAACTCAGCTGGCAAAGCATCAGGCTTTTAGTCTCAGGTTCCAGGGTTTGAGCCCCTGTTCATGCTCCAAAAGTTGAGACAATGAAAGATTTGAGCACAGCATGTTGAAAAAAATTATTATAAGCATTCATTATGTTGGTTTGGTTGTCGCTGGTCACAAGGCTGCTTTATGTGTTCTCAGAGTTGTGTTGTATAGCACCTTACTTGCAAACCCAAGAATGCAGGTTGCTTTTCTACTTTATTTAATATGAATCTAGTAAGATTTCAGCAGTGATGATTTCCTACAACAGGGACAGTTGATCAGTTTGTGCAATAAGAGTTACTAGTTTCATGTTGTCACAGACAGCTGTAAGATTTTAGTAGTTCCCTTTCCAAAAATGTTTTGATAGCATTGTTCAGGATTCACCGTTTTGATTGTTATTAAGTACACAACATCCTCTGAGACATTGTCCTCTGAGGAACAGCGAAACATAGATCAGTCAGATGTTGACAGCCTAATATAGGTCTGAAACAGAATAAGAGGGGGGCCTGAGGGTGGTGTGTGCCCCATTTCTTGGATTTGTTACCTGAAAATCATTAGAGCATTTTTACATATTCTCCTGTACTTCATAGAGGGAGACCTTTAGGCTTGTTTTGGAAATGTTAAGCATACTTGAAAATCACCTGTTGTCTGCTCTATACTTCACTGCTGTTTTTGGAGCCAATCCTATTTTCATTTACAAGGGTCAGATTGATGATTTTCAACCTCTTTGACTTTCATTGATGTATCAGCAGTTTCCATTGAATTGCCTACCAGATTTAGCAAAGACCAGAGAAGTGAAGAAATACATTACTTGGATTTCTAATCAAGAGTATTTAATGTGACCTTGAAATGGGAGGACTAGATGAAGTAGCTTTTTCGGTGAAGTTTCTGCAGTCTGATGTATTTGAAGCTAAAGGGCACAATTTGACTCTTCTGTAATTTAAGGAATTTTTAGTAGGTACAGCCAGATTAAGGAAAGCAATAGGGGAATTTGAGGATATTTATTCAACGGGTGTAGATTATTTAAGTCTTTGCATCTTGACAATATTATACAAGCAGTAGCTTCACTAAATTATGCAATATTCAGATGGAAGTGATTTGAAAATGGATGTATCTCTGTAGGAAAAGTTCGTGTGTGTTACTCTGAAAGCCAAGATTGTGAAAGAATAGAAAATGAACAACAAATGATCTGAGAAACCAAAAACCAATTTTGACAAAATCAGGACCAAACCCTGCTGTCATTTAAGTAATATGACTATGTACATTTGCAGTTGAATTCCACCTATGGTACTTACATACTGGATAGCATTTTCTGAATGTTGGAAACTTGGTAAAGAGTTTACAAGCAGAAGAAAGTTTGAGAGCTCTTACGCTGTCTTGCTTATTGAAGAAACAGAAAACAGAATTACTATTAAAATCAGAGCTGCACATTTTATTTTAAAATATACATAACATAGCTGTTCGCTAGTGAACTGCAGATGTACTCTACCATTTCATAAACTCATCAGTGGAAGCAAGGTAGGGGGCAATTTCAAAAAGAAGTTGCACCTACCTCTGCTGTGTTGATGAGGCAAAGTCACAGGCTGACCTGACCTAGTGCTGGTACAAGTATGCTCCCCAGGGTAGGTCAGGCTGGATGACTTCCAGAGGATCCTTCGCCAGCCAGCATTTCTATGTTCGTTTGCATTAATGCAGCAAGGACTTCTGGACATAGCTGTGGGGGTTTAATAAATAGTAATGAATGAATTTTGGAAAGGTATCCTTAGCTATCAAGGCAATGAAGATTTTGTTGGCCTTGATATAGACTTGACACTTTAAATATTATATACAGGTGGGAGTGAGGAGAATCACTCATTTGAGCTAAAATCTCAGCAGGATCTGGATCCTGCCTTGCCGTACCACTGACCAGCACAATGTGTTAACAAAATAAGCAGGGTAACCTGATTCTGTCAGTGTGCTGTTTGGCTTTCAGAATGAATTGCTGTAAAATCACAGCAATTAGAGAAAATAGGGACCGGACTAATGAAGGAAGAGATATGAGTGTTTACCAGGAATGTGGAAGAGCCCAGCAAAGAACAGGAAACAGCAGCATTTCACCAGTCTAAGTGTGGTTAAAGAGGAGATACAATGTGCTAGAAAGCAAAATTGATGGACTAAAGCAAATCTATTTAAATTATTGATCAAGGCAAAGTTTTGCATTAGCACATATGAAAGCAAAGTGTTACAATTCTGTTACTGTTGTTCCTATTAGTTATCAAGTACAAGTCAATAAGACTGCTTTTGTGCTAGGCAACACCTGTGGATCCTATGATCTTCATAAGAATTTACATTTAGCGGGAACACTCAGTGGCTTCTTTTCTAAATCTTTTCATGCTAATAGAGTATTTGTATGACAGGACAGCTCTTACTAACCTAAGGATTTAATAAAAGGTTAAATTGCAGAGGCGTTTTTCCGAAAAGCAGAAGGATATTTATTCATTCCTCAAATAGCCATGAAGAATATTAAATGAAAAGGTTTGTAGTTTGAGATTAATATTGAATTTAAAGGACACCTATCCACTTCAGCAGAATTGGGTTTGTAAAAATTGGAGCAAGGACTTAAAGAATAGGGAATTACTTTATTTGTTGCAGACAAGTAAAAAATTTGAGTTTTCAGTAAGCTTGGAAATTAGCCTGTAGTAACCCGTTTGAGTTCAGCTTGTCTCTGATAGCCGCCTCCATGATGGGTGACATGACTGTATGGTGCAAAATGCGTTTTTGTGGTATGGGAATCTCAGTGAAATCCCAAACCTGTTCACCCTGTCTGCTCCCTCATTAGTGAGAATAAAATACTCACAATCTCTCTCTGTTAGGAAGAATTTGGGGGTCAACATTCAGCCATCAATACATGGGAAGAGCCTGGTCTGTGCTGATGAGTGCTGTTAAAAGCATTATGGTCTGTGCCAGGGCAGGATAGAGGATTTGGTGCTGCACATGTCTCTGTGCTGCAGTAAAAAACAGAGAGGCTGCCTTAGCCTAGTTGCCTCTGCAACTAGATTTTGCAGCATACGTTAGGTTTTTTTCTATAAAAATGTCTCTTTTGTCAGAATGGTATAAAGCATCCAAATGTAAATGAGATTCAAACCCATATTGCACAGTACAGTTAATGCTAATTTGTTACAAAAGAAAGCACTGCTATTCAACACTGTGTTAATGAAATGGTGAGACATATCCATCTTGAAAGCACTGTGGGGAAAGGATGCTGAAGCAATTGATTAGGAAATAAGGGAAATTGAAAAGGTATATTTTTCATAAACCAACATTAAAAAAGGGGAGTAGGCTATGACTGCAGCTCTACAAAATCCAGATTTACTCCTCATTAAGGAAAAAGGATATGCTCTTTATTTGTTGTCACTTGAGTTGACACTGAAAGAGTTATTTAGTGAATCATAATTAGGTTTTCCTAGATCTACACTGCAAAGGGAAACAAAACTGCAGCATCTCACTAGTGTGGGCCATAGTTACATGATATTTTACCCTGCAAATTCCCAAGATTTTGTTTTGTTTGCCAATTTTCATTCTGTCCTCCATTGCTTTTGCAATGCCAGTTGCAAAATCCAGCCTTATTTTTGTTGATCTAATGCTTTTATATTGTAGTGGCAATCACGGGTATTAATGTAGTCAGAACTATGCCTGTAAGATCAGTGAAAAGTAGGAAGTCATATTGCACAGCACTTGAGATTTATCTAGCCGATAGTAATGCAGTTACTTATAAAAGTGTGAATGCAGATAAAGGCATTTCTTACTGTGTTTTATTTTGGTTTTGTTTGTTTTTCTTACACCAGGAAGATCCGTGACAAAATCAGCTACCAATAAGGCAGTGGCAGCTTTGAGGATCTGGATATTTATATTAATTTGAAACAATCAGAAAATATTTCATACCTTATAAATGATCTTGAAAATCAGAATTCCTCTTGTAAGGAAAATTGTGGGCATTATAAATCAGTTGGGTTTTTTTGATCTAACTATTAATTTGTTTCTTTTCAAACTCTTTAAGTGAAAGGAACTGGCACACTGCTCACATATCTAGTGTTTTGCCTTGGCATCCTTATCTCTCAGAACAGAAAACTGGGCAGATTTCTTTCCATGTGATTAGGAACAACTGCAAATCTGCACCTTCTCCTTCATTTCCTCCATTAACCCATGTACTGTTTTGCTGAAAACTCCTCCCTCTCCCAGTTGTCATGCTGACAATTTCATCTCAGCTACAGTCTCCATGTTTCACCTTTCAGCTGTATCTTTCATTCTTTTTTCCTCACTGGCTTTTTTTTGTCACTCTATTGCTTTTATCAAAGATCTCCTTGGCACATGCATATGATATTCTTGCTCTTTGCATCCTCTTCTATCACTGTGTCGTTTCTCTCTTTGTTCTTCCATCCACACACTCAGAAATCAATCAGCACTGATTATCCACTACATCTACAGGGGGGTTAGAGCTGCAGTTTTGAAAGGAAAATTGTCGAGGAATTCAGACTTCAAAGGGGGTCTCATTCTGTTGGATCAATTTGGACTGAGAACTGTTTTCTGAAATGACTGCTCCCTCCAGTCAATAGCCGAATGGTTCAGATCTTGCAGAACAAGTTTCATTTCAAATCAGTAAAACGCTACTTTGTCCTCTCCTGAAAAAAAAATAAACGGTATCAACAAAAGCAAAGGAGGGCTGTTGTTATTTTAATTATTGTTATTGATAGCAAATAAAGCACTGGAGAAATGCAAAGGTGTGTGTTCACAATCTGGCATATTCAAATAATGCAGATGCTATCACAGAAAATTATTTAAATACATAATCAGCCTATTGCCACAAAATAAGATGTTAAGCCAAGAAATCTTTGGGGTCACATTGGTTTATTTAAGAGTTGATGCATTTATGATCACAGCAAGCAAACAGAAATGATTTAGAGCTGCTATTTATGGAGATCATCTCACCAGGACTTGTAACCATTCAGTCTCCTGAAAGACTGTCTCATGATTTATTACTAATGTACAAGGCAGACTGACAAAATTCTGTGATTATTTACCCTGTTCATGGCACCAACAGATCAGTACCACTATGCCTTTCTGGTGAATTTTGTCATCCTATTTCTTTACTGAGTGTCAGCAGATCATAGAAGAGTTTCTTCTTGTGGGGAGTCCAACTTGATTCAGGAGAAATCAAAATGCAAGGTGTGAGGGAACTGAGGAAAGCAAAGTTTGAGAAGACTGAATATTACAGTGAAAGTAGAGCACAATGTTTTCAGCACATACTTAATGCTTAGGAACTCACATATCATTAATAGGAGACATTTAAAAAGCAAAGCAAGCTTTGCTTGGTTATGTCAAATAATTTTGGAGGTTTCTTGAAAGTTTTGGAAATCAAATTGACATTAAAACACACAAATCTGAAAAAAATATTTTATAAACAACACAAAAGATGTGCCTGATATACTGTATTGTGTTGCCTTTGAAACCTAGCCATTAGGAGATATTGTAATTGGATATGCTGCTTGTCTATCTTGGGAAAAGGATAATGTAGGCTTGCTCTTGTGAGTTGTGTGCTACATCAGAAGCAGAATGTTATAATATCCAGAAGAAGCATTTAAAAAACACATTCTTTGAATTGCAGTTTGCAAAAACAACAGTTGGTGGCACTTTGAAACAATTTTTATTTCTAAATGTGCATTTGCTCATTGTAGATGTTTAGAGGATTACATTAAAATACTAAATCAATAGTCTATAGTGATTCAGATTGCAGTAATGACACAGAACTTCTCAACTGTCTTCTGCATGGTGCACAGACAGCTTGCTTAAACTGAATCTGAAGATCTGCATTTGTAAAAACAAGGGAATGTGCTCAGGGAAATTAATTGTCCTTAAAAAATGTCAGAGTGAAATTACCAGGAGAGACAGTAATGACAAAAGCAGCAGGGGAAGTCATTGAAAGCTGCATAGTTTACTCCAGTCTGCAGAGGCACCAGGGCCTGCCAGTGGCATGGCATGTTTCTGTGGACAGCCTGCCTTCACTGAGTTTATAATTTGAGGAGAATTTTTGGCATTTTAATATGCATATAGATTTCTTTTTTGACCAGCATCCACTGGGTAAACAGGCATTTCCCAAAATTTTAATCCCGAAGAAATGTGAAGGAGAAGAACAGAGAGGGACTACCATGACCATACCTTTCAGGTAGCCGTTGACAGCAATGAGGTCTCCCCTCAGCCTCCTCTTCTCTAGGCTAAACAACCCCAGTTCCCTCATCCACTCCTCATTGGACTTGTAGCCATAGTGTTTCATACAATCAGGTGCAATTACATCACCTGCACAGGATCTGCCGCATGTCTGATATCACAGAGGGAAACTTGAGCATTACTAGAGAAAGCTGGTGGTTTGAAAGATACTCTCTCTATTGTATCACATACTTTGAATACATGACATTTGAAGTAGTTGACAAGAAAAACCACTTTGCTTAGAGATTACATATGAGCCTTTCCTCCACAGGCCAGATGCGTTTGGGCCATTTCAGTTCTAGAAGGGACACATCACCTCTTGATTACAACAAAAGCCCTAAATACCAGGATGACTTGCTGCCTTAGCTGTGGCCATTTGTTCAAAGGATTGGAAGACCAGACCACAGCTAGTGCTTGGTAGTCTTTATGGCTTGGCCAAAAGAGCTTCAGTGCCTTCTGTTCTGTTTCTAATTCTTGCATATAGAAAATGTGAAGTCTAAGTCAACAGAGGGTAATAAATCTGGAATCACTGCTGGGCTCTGCCTCTCCCCTTCATCCTAAGGATCAGTGGCAAATGATTGCTGTTTGCCGTCTTGGCCCTGAATATTTTGGCCTTGACAGTATAATCCATAGTGATTCTTATTTAGCTTTCTAAATTACAAATTTTGCAGTAATCAGTAGTTCTTTATATTAGCCAGTTTGTCTTCTGAGGCAAAATGTTACCCTTAGCTTCAGATAAATGTTGCTTGATGGTTGTGCCTGGGAATATTTTCCTGCTTTCCTGCTTGATTCCAGAGGGCTGTTTGCACTGAGGGGAGAGTTTGACATATTGAGTATGATAAAGCAATCCTCCTTGTTGTGAACAGTAATGCTGCCTGGCATTCTAGATTTTCCATAATGTGCTGCTGGGCTTGGTGTAACTGATGTGCTGATTCAAAGCACATCGTCATTCTGGACTGACAGTTGTATTTGTAACTGTCATTACCCACAATTTCTGACCTGCCAACCACTCCCATAGACTGGGGTGGTTTTTTTTTAATAATTCAGCTTGTTATTAATAATGGCTCTGAAGTGCCGGTTTTGAGTAGGTGGAAATCAGTGTCTTCCAGGGCTGCTCTGGGACACAATTTCTTCCTCCAACCCTCCCAGTGTCAAGTTTTGTGATCCCTCAGCAGTATGCCCTGCTCCAGTGGGTGCCTGTTCTCAGAAGAGCATCAGGTGGACCTTACTGTCAAGTGATTAAAAGTATCTGATATTTTCCACAATCTCTTTGTACTCTCAAGAAAGAGAGACAATGCATTTTAGTGCTTCATCACTCCCTGAAAACACCCGAGTTGCCTATGCTGTCAATGAAGAGGAAGATGTGCCTCTGTTTGGTGGATGAGAATGCCCTCTGCAGCATTTGAAAAGCACTACTTTTTTTTCACTGACTATAAGTTCCCTTTAAAGGGAATATATGTCATTATATTAAGTGGACTGGATCACTCTCGTTCTCTTTTATTCCTGATTTCACTTTGTCCCTTCCTCTTGTTACTTCCTCCTTAAGCCAGGTGCCAAAAATGCTGGTGAGGCAGTATCTCAGCTACCAGCTTAAATTGGCAAACTGGCTTCCACCCCTTTCATTTCAGAGAGCACTGTAACTGAAATTCCTCTTATTTTAGGCAGTGGTAGCGTTTTAAACTCAGAACTATGTAAAGAATTGGCAATAACACTGAACTGCTGAGCTGCGAAGGGGTGGTTACAGACCAAGTGAGGAAATGTTTGCATAAATCTATGTAGGCTGATTCTCACCTAGTAAAAGCTGATGT
This sequence comes from Tapera naevia, assembly GCA_033556795.1. Classification (NCBI taxonomy): domain Eukaryota; kingdom Metazoa; phylum Chordata; class Aves; order Cuculiformes; family Neomorphidae; genus Tapera; species Tapera naevia. The sequence continues at coordinate 4,553,575 of JAUMJJ010000079.1, read as the reverse complement.
TTCTGCCAAAATTCAGAATCTCTCTGGCATCCACCACAAGACAATTGTCAGAATTGCTTGGTCCGGCAGAGAAAGGCTTTTGCTCTAATTTCTGTGCATTTGGTGCCAGCATATTTCCCTGACAGTGACGTGAGAGGTGATCGGATGAGTTCATTGACCACGGAGATGCCTACACAGGGAATGTCTTTCTTTCTTCTGCAGCAGAGGTGAGTGGAATCCTACAGTTGCTCCCAGGGAGGATGGGTTGCCAGTGTGCTCAGTTTTTATGAAGTTCCCCAGGCTGCATGGACTGGTGCTACTCAAGCATTACAGGTGGCTGCATGGATGAGTCCAGGCTTAGGTCTGGAGCCAGAGCTCTGGGATGAGAAATCTGGGAGGTGTCCCAACTGGGGAAGATTGGCTTGAACTATGCCTTATGACGTGTTTCTCTGTTTTATTTTTCAACAAGCCTAAAACCCAGGGATTTTAGGGACACAGAAGTCCCGTATTCCTGTTTAACACTTTGGTAACTACATGATAAGTAAAACATGACTCTGCCTTTTCTAAACCGGAGAAACTTGGTTAATTTGGTATTCACTTCTGTCGTGTTTATTTTGTCAAGCGTTAGGGGGCAATAGCAGGAGAGGGGAGAGGATATAGATTATAACTTTTCTATATGGATCTGGCTGGGCTTGTTCGCGGACATGGGGATGTTCAAACTATGAGGCTGCAGTGGAAGATTTGCTTGATTTTGTTCTAAAGCTGGAGAATTATAAAAAAAATAGGATTCCAGTGAGATATTCTTCAGCCCTTAAAATGTTTTCAATTGTTATCAACTATTCAAAAATAATCATGAGCAGGGAGCCTAAGGATGAGGCTCAAAGAGAAATGCTGACTGGACACAAAGATGGACTGGTTTGCCTCAGGTAACCTGAGCGATGATTTGCCCTCTTGAAGTATTGCCATGGGGAACAAATGAAATGCAGCATTATCCACAAAGGCCGAGGGCAGTGTTATATGAAGGCTGAATGTGAAGTTGCTGACCTTAACAAAGAAGGATTTCTTATACTATACTGAATGTGTAAATTAAATTTTAAAGGGAAAAAAAAAGTGAAATGTGGTATCTTTTGATTTGTTAATGGAGAAATGCTTCACAGTGTGTCTCATAAGCAGCATAGCAAGTGTCACTAAGCACTGTAGATAAAAGGGAAAACAGAATTATCCTTTGGGAGATGGAGTGTATTGGGCAACTGAACTTTTCCTACATGGGAAGCCTCTTGCACAGAATTAGCATTGATTGGTTTGTTCAGCTTCAGTATGAGAACTTTTTCTCAACATTCACATTTTTTGCAGAACTTATACTTAAATTTCTCAGCTATCTTCTTAAATGCTGTGTTCTCTGTCTGAAAATATCTATTTAAGCTCTTTGTTGTATCATCCCAGCAACATCCTGTGACGCACATCTCCCTGCTCAGGTGATACTGCAGATCTGTTTGGCTTTACAAGTCTAAGAATGAAATACAGAGGGTTTTTTTCCATTTTAATATGAATTCAGCTGCCAAGGCTATCATCATCATTACCCCACTTTAGCATGCATGGATGCTAAATCCATTATTTATAGGCAAATTTCTGCCAATGACTATCTGTATGTCATCAGCAGAAATTTGCCTACATGTTCCTTCAGAAATAGGTTGTCATTGCATAATCTTGCCTAACCTGCTATAATACTACCAGTGCATGTGTACAGTACAGCTCAAAAAGAAATAAAAACATTTTTATGCAACATTTCTTTTCAGGTGACAGCGTATGTTACCACCATGAGTCTGAAAGTATTAAAGGCTGATTTACAAGATGGTATATTTTTAGCACTTGCTGTCTGGGAGCCAGTCTTAGTTGCCTGTTAATGATAAGAAAACACCCTCTAATGGTGCCCCACATGAAGAAATAGTAGCTTATTCCTATAGGTCGTTACTCATTTAAAAACCAGGAATGCTTGTTCCAAACCAGAGAACCGTATATGTAATGTGTAGACCCAGCCTTAGAAAACATGCTTTCAGGTCTGTTGTCTCATCTGTGAAGTATTTCCTACCTGGGGGAGCAGTGGCCCTGTCATTGAGGGCTGCTCAAGGATTGTATGATATCCACTTGTCTTTTGTCTACCCAAAACCACAATGAGGAAATAAATAAGTTTTTTACATAGAAATCAGCTCTTCAAAAAAACCCAAACAGATTAGCAATATTATGATGTCTATTAAGCCTGTTGAGGTCAAAAGCTTTTGATGTCTCCAAACAGACACTGATTTTTGCAGACACTGTCAGATTTTTTTATTCCTCTTGTCTTCCTGGGTGAGACAGTCACTCAAAAATGGGATCAATGACTTTCATCAATAACTCGCCCAATATTGTGAAAGGTCATATATCATTGTCTCCCAGCACTAGGGTAATTTGCAAACAGACATTCCTTGTATTGGAGTTACGCCTAGAGGATTTGAGCTGGAAGGGAATACCGTTCTGCTGGGCAGGCAGGAAATAAAATAGTCTACACTTGCCAGTGAAATAGGAACGAGTTGCGACAACAGTAAAACACAGGCAGCAAAGGCTTGTGAGGGAAGTGGTAAGTGGAAATAGTGGCAGTGTAACGCACTGCCATTGAGCCACTCTTCCCTGAGGCTGAGAACGGGGTAGCTCGTTAGAAAACTGTAGCTATTTCTAGCACCTCAAGGTAGATCTTTCAGAGGAGCGGGTGCCTGAATGTTTCTGAAAAAATCTCCCCATAGCATGACTGCAGGAGCCACGAGCTACTGACTGCTACTGAAAACTTGGCTTTTGCTTAGCATGGAAGGTAAATCCATCCAGAGGTCTGAGTTTCCGTGTGGCTGCTTGCAGTGCGAGTCTGTGCACATTCCTCCTCCATGTCCATTACCAGACCCTGTTGTGTTCTAGATGTGGGAGTTACTGATGTCATCAAAGGTTAATGGCTGAAGAAATAATTTCTTTTGTAAGTACCCCCAACTGACAAGCTGTTAATCATATCCTAGTAGAGTTTTCCAGCTTGCTTTTTTGAAGATGCAAGGAAATAATGTTATTACTTGGTATTTGCTTTACAGCACTGTCGAATGAGAGTGGGCATCTTGCTATTTCATGTACTGTCCAAATGTGACAGCACCTGTCTTGAAGTGTTACTCTGTTTTGGTACACTTTTTTTTTTCAGGAAAATGTCATACATTTATTATACTCCATATATAGAGAAAGCGCTGATGTTTGGTTAGGTTATTAAATTGACTTGTGCTCAAGGGGAAAACAAAATATTTGTATGCAAGTGAAGATAAAAAAATGAAATTAAATTTAGCTTCACAGAATGGGATGGATTTCAGGGGCTGTGAAATCAGAGCTCAAAAGGAAACATTGCTTGCTAAATATTTTATTAATAATTATAATTGCTTTAAGGTATAGCATAACTGGGCTAGTGGCGCTTGCTCTTTTCCTTTAGGAATACATTTAATTTCTCAATTGTCTGTTGACAAACATTGCTTTCAGTGAATTCAACATGAGAATAGCATCAGAAAGAAATCTAAACTAAATACAATACCTTTCATCAAGTGCCATGAAATGTTTATTAGCTATTTCAGCCACTATGTGCAAGTGTATTCATCTGACTGTCACTGAAATGTAAATACAACACAGGATAGAAAAATGAAACTGTTTGGATTGCCCTGTTTCCAAATTCCTCAGTAAAAATTCCTTCTCGAAAAATGGAAAAGTCTTCTGTAGTGAACCTTCTGTGATGGTACCATGATCCAAATTTAGAATATGCAGTTATGAATTATTGACCATTCCTGACCATTCTGAATATTTAAATATGCCTCATAAGCATACATGTGACTAGTTTTCTTCGATTAGTGTAAGATACTGTCAAAGCAATACCAACTCTTCTGCACGGATTGCAAGATGTCTTTCTTTACATTTATTGTGGACAAACATAGCCATGATATCCTACAAATAAAGAATTATGGTGACATATCCATCACCTCCTTGGCTCACAGGCATAGCTATATTCCAACAATAATAGAAGATGAGCTGGACTGATTTCTACTTGAAATTTACAAATTAAAAACATAGTTGTAAAAGAAAGCAGAGACTGGAACATGTTTGGAGTTTTGTACAGCTTTTTCTAGCTGAGGATTACACCATTAAAATAATCCAGATAACCCTAATTAACAAAAGATTCATATTTTTGAGACCAAAAACCTTAACATTACTAAGATTTACAAAGTACAAATATTACATTAAAAGCCAATTTGAGAAAATTATACTAGATGATACCAGACTAGACTGCAATTCCTGTATTCACATGGAATACCCTTTTCTTCCGAAATGAAAATTAGTTGCATTCACCCTGTTATATGAAAAGTAAAGTACTTCTTAATCCAATAACAGCTCACCTGAGTGACACTGTGAAGATCCCAGCCCACCTGAAGATCAAACAGTACCGGGTTTGCTGTTCCAAAGAAGCACTTCTTCACTGTTCATGTGTTCTGCCACCATTAAAAATGCATATAAACACACAATCCAGGCCTTGACAATATTCAGTTGATCGAGAAGAAGAAAAATGACCTCATCTTATGCCAAATGGTTTATATTTTTATGTAACACCTAGGAGGTCTTGAATTCCCATATTATCCTCCAAAATACAAGTTCTTTACAATGCAGTTATTATTAAAGCCTTTAGCAAGGGTCTTGATTTCAAAATAAATGAATGGAAGCCTGAAGCTGCATCCCAACCCTAATCCAAGATGCTGACTCAAGCAAACATATTGAATCTGTTGTTTTGTCAATATTTATCTTCTAAAACATGAAGATCAATCAGAATCCAGTTGTTTCCAAAACTAGATCCCAAGTAATCACAAAGTGATGTTTGCATAATTCACCCACTTTAAAAAGAAACTTATTAAATTTTCCAGCTATGGAAAATTCTTATGTACCACAAATCTGAGTTCCCTAAGAAAATTTGCAACAAATATGATATCATATATATCTTGAGAGAAGTCTTCACCATTGCACCAATGTGTTGTCTGAGGGGATTTTGTTTGAGGAAGTTAGAGGTAACAACTTTTTATTTAATCATGAAAAATTTATTGCAATGTTAACTACAAAGAGCCCATTTCTACTCCATAACCATTAAAATGCAGGAAGTCACCTATTCAATAATGCAGAATTGTTATGTATTAAAAATTTAAGTCTATAAATATTAATAGAACACAGGTCAGTCTCTTAACCAACAGTGGTAGCTGTACACACAGTTATTGCTGTAAACCTTAAGGGTTGCACATTTGTTATGGCATAGAGCAAAACAGATAAGTTAAAAAGCAATTGTCTGATGAATAGAATTTTGATTCTTTTTTTTGAATGAAGGATAAGGACAAGAAATCCTGTATTAATCCTAGGATCTGTGGTTGTCCTTTGGGAAGAAAACATTCCTATTCCAGTCTAATAAGGCAACATGTTGGAGTCAGTTTTACAAGGGCATGGCATGAAGTTGTGAATGAGTGGCAGCAGCCAACGTCACCTTCTACAGCCTTACTCCTTTACACGACTTTGACTCTCTCAAGAGGTCAGAAGCACTATAGTCCTTTTCAAAGGACTGAAAATAGCTGGCTGGTGTATGCCAAATGTATCCAATACCAACAGAGAGGTGACTGCCATTCAGGACATGCGAAGGAAAGTCCTGGGTTATTGCAGTCTGGATATTCATGTCCACAGAAATGGGGAAGCTGATTGAGTTGTGCTAATCAGCATAAAGCAAACCTCAAGTTCTGGAAAGCTACAGCTAGATGCTCAGCAGTGATTCCTCTTAGATGTGTCAGCAGTTTCTGGATGCAGATAGCATCAGCCTTATTTCTGGCAAGGAAAAAAAAAAGCAGAATCTTTGCTGCAATGGCCCTTTGCAACCTGAACCAAATTTACGTGCCTTGAGCACTCTCCAGCTCATCCATGGTAGCTAGTAAGCTACATCACTGAGTGGTCGCCTGCATGGAAGAAATGCATGTGACTTAATAGCAGAGAGGAGTTTGGACAGCAGGCATAGAACAGATCCATCAGGGCTATGTTTCCTTCTTCACTTGCTTCTCACCCTGTTAGCCACTCTGGGAAACCACTGGAACATGGCCATTCTCTTATACAGGCTTCTCTTATGTTTGCCATGCTGAAGGCTAGTTACCTATGGCTTATAAACACTGTGTAATACTTCAAATGGAGGCAGAGACAGATGTCTGCTGTGCGCAACCGAAGGGTGAGTTGTGAGTGCCTCGTTGTCCTCTTCAGCTCCCTGGGACACATATGCTGCCAAATGGTAGAGGGGGAACATGTGTGCCTGCCTGGAGTGTGCATCTGCCAGGTCACTTGCCTGGGCTTTATGGTTGGAAATGAGACAACAGCTGTTTTACTTGCTGTTTTCCACCTCTGTAGAACTGGTTATGCTTGTTTAGAAGAAGCATTTATTGAGAAGGGATGGAGGGTGGGGCAGGACATGTCATTGTCACAGCATCAGGTGGGAATTTGCGGTACAGCTCGGAGGTCAAAAATGCTGGGAACCAGACAAGAGATGTCCCCGTGCCCATGGCTGTGCCAATGCACTTTGCTTGCAATTTTGAATTGCATTCCCTTGAGGTAACAGGATCCTCAAGCCTGTCTTACTTGGATTAGGAGGATGTGAAGGTTCCCCTGAGCATACACAGGAACAGACTGCAGAAAGGGGTCAGGATCTGCTCTTCTTAGACAACCTTTCCTGTTGCCACTGTCAGAAAGAGAAATAGAAATAGACAGATTTCTGATCTAAGGAGGGCATTTCTTCTGTTCCTGTCACTATTTCTGTCCCTGGCCTGTTCCAAAATATTCTTACCCCAGCTTTGTGAGAATATAAATGCAAAACCAGTAGTATCTTGCTGCAGTTTTAAGTGGTTTCTTTATTTGGGAAGGGTTTCCTGGGTATCCACAATCTGCTTGTCTTTCTCAGAAGGTCTACCAACAGAATTGCCTCCAGGTGAAAACACTGAAATAAGATAAAGGAAAGAAATAAGACATCTTTGGCACAGTCCTGGGAAGCCTTCAGAGGGACCTCAGGGTCTATCTACATTTGGTAATATTGTTTGGGACTGGATGCTAGGTTGCGCAAGGCTACATACCCATGTTGTGAAGGCCAGAGAACATTCTGAAGACCTTGGAGAAGCAGGAAAGACATCAACCCTCTGATATCCTTGTTAAGCAAGCATTTAAGGAGGACACAGACATTCTGAAGAGAATAATCTGTGCTCTCAGCCAAGGCAAATAGCACAAGCTATGAGACAAGACCCACTGAACAAAAGGAAGGAATCTCAGGTAGATGCATGTCTGCATTTATTTTCTTATAGGCTATTGGTTCTTCCTCCTATCCTCCTCAGGTACAGTGGTGCCTGAGGAGAAACTGCAGGCCACAGCATAGGGATAATTCTCCAGCATGCTATAGAGAAAACTGATCTTCTCACATACATTGCCCTTTGGCACAATCAGGAAAGCACATATGTTTTCTCCATTTGTCCAAATGACAGTGTTGAACACCTTCCCAAATTGCTCTGCAGGATGCTCCTCTGGCTCTGCTCCTTGATGAAGCCATCAGTGTCTGGGGTCACAGGACCCATGCCCAGGCCTCTCTGGGCCCTCTGAGAAATGCACCAGGCAGAGTCATTTCATCTATATTCAGCAAAAATCATTGTGCTGAAACCATGTTCTAGTACACTGATAGCTCATGCGAGACCTTCAAATCTCCAGGCTTTGAGAAGCACTTTCTGATGTTTCCTCTGCTTGAATTTGCAGAACTGGCTTGAAACAACCTCGGGCCATTTAATAGGTTTAGGAATAACTCTAAAACAGCTGCATGGATTTTTCTAACTGCTGTTTTCCCAGCTCGTGTCTTGTGTTGAAACTGTCTTTCTTGTTCTTTATCAGTGTCTATAGCTGGTGTATTGTTCAGAGTCATCTCCTCCACATCTGCTGAAAGGTCAAACTTTATTGGAAAAACAGGAGAAAAACAGGGAAAAGTTTGGGGGATTGTTTGGGCTGTGGGTTTTTTTTTTGTTTCTTTGATTGTTTGTTTTATTATTCTTAAAAAGTCCAAGGCTGGTACATGAACAGTTAGAGAGAAACTAGTCCATACAGGAAGAAAAGCAGAACACCAGTATATCTTCAGGAAAGTCACCACCAGTTCCTCAGATGGCAGTGTGGGTAAGCAGTAAATCATTTTGACAATGAACAGTTAGATGTGATTTCCATTCACTATAAAGCTTTCATTCCAAAGTGAGGAGCCCCGACATGATCCATCTGTGTGCTTCAAAGCATGATTTGATTTTAGGGCTTAATTCAGTTTTAGACTAATGAAAGTCATATATAGTTTCACAAGGCTAGTGGAACCAGGAAAATACAAACGATGGAGACAATATTCGTTTCATGAAGTGTTTTGAAATTGGAAACATTGGTTTGAAATTGAATGTTTGTTAGGCAATCTGGGCCTATTCAGAAAGATTGTATTTAGTTATCCAAGTGGATAGTGGAAAGCAATTTCATAGTTGTGTGTCCTAAACTTCTTCATCTGTGTTTCTGAGAGTTTTTAGAATTCTCCCTGCTTTTAATAGTGTGACAGCTCTGCAAAAGATTGATAGCTGTCATTAACATAAACGGCGGACATAGAGATCCCATCTGTGTAGCCAGCTGTGGTTCAGAATAGAAGCCACAGCCAGTGCCAGGTTTCTGGTATCCTGATATGTTCCTTCTCTTAGGATGACCATTTTTATCCCATTGTGGTATTTATCCTATTTCTGATTAAAATTTTTTGAACTCTGCAACGCCAAAGCCAAACATGGCACATGAGTTGATTTAACTTGGACCTTGCTAGGAGGGGGAAGTCAAAATGTAGCTGTAATTAATTTGAAGTACGAGGTTCAGTAATCTGCAGTTAGAGAGGAAAAGATCAGCAAAGCACTTCTTAATTGGTTTGATACGGACAAGTTAACCGTGTTTATTTGTAACTAGCACCTGTGCAATACAATATATTGAAACAACAGCAAAACCTGTTCTTTTGTATATTTTACCAGCCCCAGGTTCCTCCTACTGATCCTGCAGAACTTCTTAGTTTGTTCCACTTCACTATTTTTTTCGCTCACTCAGATTCATACAATCTCACACGACTGCACATGATTAACACAATGGCCATTTTTCAGTTCTTTGTCATCTCTTTAATTTAGTGCTAGACTTTTTGTTATATGATCCACTGATTAGATAATTTCTTTTTTTCTCGATTTACAGCCTGATCTTTTAGGAACACTGAACCCGGCCACTCCCTGTGCCCAATTCCGTGCCCCTGGGTTTTTATTATTATTTGTTTCCTTCCTTCTTCTCCTGCTCATGGCACATTGTGGTTTTCACAGATTAAGAAGTTTGTCAAACATCTATTTTTTGACAGTTATCGTAAATAAATTAAACTTTATCAATCTCAGTACCCTCACAGAAGGAGAGTGGGCCTGGAAGCAAAGCAGATGTGGCTTTCCATTTATGGGTGCTGTTTTATATGTCACTGCCCATCTCCAGAAAGCAGACAGCTGTGTTTAGTGTTGTCTTTTCTAAAGAGACTGAGAGAATTATTTGAGGAACCAAATTTCCTGCTAGCAAAACCAGTGGGATTGCTCCAGGGCAAAATGTGACATAATTTTGTGTGTGGTATTTCAGAAGTGCACGGTTTTGCATCCTGTCTTAGCATTTCTCCTTTCAGAAGAATACAGGAGGTCTTACAAATACCACACTCTCAGTCCATGGGGGCTAGGTGATAGTTTACATGCTGAAAATACAAAAATTGTGATGGGCTGAGGAGTTTTATTCTTTGTCCCCTATGGCGGTCAATGCTTGATTATTTTCTCTTTTAGCTAAGGACAAGATTATTAGCGTATGCCCACACCAAAATGCAGCCAGCACAGAGAAGAACACTTAGCATAGACAGCAGCTCAGTCTCCAAATCTATGTAGACATGTTAGCAAGGGCCATATATTGTATTGGCACTTCTGTGAGGTTTTTGCTTCTGAGCCAGTATGGTCTCTCTTCAGCATTTGCCCTGTCTTGGCAGAGTAGCTGGACACAGTTAAACCATGCCTTTCGTTTAACACACTCCACTTGTGTATTTCACTGGAAAGCAGAATCTTCATAAGGAAGGCTGGATTTGCAGTGATGAAAAGATACAAAATGAACACATATTATGTATTATATAGGGTTATAAATGCTGAAACATTTTATTTGGAAGACGACAAGAGAAGAATGTGTTTACATACCTGTCCCAAATACAGAGGCATAAATGTTGAAAATTTTGCCTTTGAACGTGTATCACAACAACGAAGTAGAGATTCTGTGTGAGGAACATCAGTAGGTTTACTGTATAATAGCTTTTCTTTAAAATTTATCCTCAGTCTTCCATAACATTCACGATGATTCTGTTTACATGCTTTTTATAATTTACACTATTTTCTCTAAGTGCTGAAAGTTGACTAGAGACTATTAATACCTATTTATCACAGCATTTTGTGCAGGTCTTTAGACTTACAGTGTATCTAGTGCTTTTAAAAGAGTTTTCTAGAGGCAAAAAACTGCCCTGTGTTTCAGTGATGATGAAGGACAGAAGGAAGGAAAATAGAGTTGCTATAGCTTCTATATCCATAGCAGTTGCTCGAGCAATATTCAGAGTTGATTCAGACAAGAGAGATAAGTGAATTCTTCTCTTTGTTTTTTACCATGAACTGAAGACTCAGTTGCATAAGATTCAGCTTCTGAGGCATAATGAGAGGGTGGCTGAGCTTTATCCAAAAAAATGGAATTTGACTAGCACTGGTGATAATATATGTAAGAAGGAAAGAAAGAATACAGGGTGTGTAAGAAGGAAAGAAAGGATCCAGCTTGTCACCCATCTGGAAAAGCATTTTATAATGGTCAAATATGGAGCCCTCTGAACAATTTTGGTATTAGAAAAAGTCCCAAGGAGCCAATAAGAAGAATCTATAGATGTCACAGAAGAAAAAGTAATGCAAGACCTTTTAAAACCAGATTGCTTCTTCCCTTCAGTATCTGAAAGTACCATTCCAGCCATAGATCTGTAATGTTAGGTAGAGATGAGACGAGACTTCAGAAAAACCATGCAGATTCTCATGGTCATTTCTTGAGAAATTGACAGAGACAAAATAGTATTATATTTCAGTAACTCAAACATTAAAAATTTGTCAAGTCATATATACAATATAATATTTGAGTTTGTCTAAAGAATATTAAAAATTCACAAATTAGAAAAACTACTGCAATTAGAAGGTGGATTTGCTAAGCCAGCGAATGTATAGTGTTGCAATGATGCCAGTGATCTTCAGTCTGATAACTGGGTAGATATTAGATCAGCAAAGAAGTATCAATGGCACGTCGTGTGTGTGCGCATATGTATTGGCACATGCATGCACTCTTAAATAGGATGAACTTGGTTTTTACAAACTGTAAATTAGTTACTGTTCTCAGAAGCAGTATATCAAATTGTCTGTTGAAGGATACAAGCGTTTTTCCGTTATAGCAATCTTCTATACTCCTCTTTCAAAGGGAAATCCAGACTGTGGTACACAATGGTACAAGAAACTCTATATTTTGTGCTGTCTGCTAGAAATGGCTGGGTCATATCTTTACTAAACAAGGCACTGCTTGATCTTGCATACAGCTGAAATATATTTTGGCATTTAGCTATGTGAGACTAACACCAAATTGTCCTTCCTTGATTTCCTGTAAAGCACATGTGTGACAGGCTAAGAAGATTTAGTTCAAGCTGATGCAACACTGTCTTCATTGCCCAGCTCTCCTCTCAGGTATACTACTTAAATTGCAGTATGATAATTGTTAGTGTGGTCTGACATAATCTGTGATAGTATTGCAAATGCCTTTTTTTTCTATGTGTTACCATGGACAAATTCAACAGATAATTGCGCATTAAATTTTAGGCCTCTGGTTCATGTAATTCCATTACTCCAGTTCAGCCACAAATATATTTAAAATGAATTTCTGTGTTTTATCATAAAATAAAACATCACTGTGAAAATTTTACCACTGTCTCAATTAGATCTTATAAATGTATTCCTGCCAGTCAATTAAATAACTCTGTTTTATAAGAGATTGCATTAATAACAATTGACATACATTAATTCAAGTTTTTAGGAAGGTATTATTAATAAAACCCATTAGGAATGTATCTCCCTGTTTTTGTCTTCATGATTCTATAATTTCAATAATTTATCTCAAAATTAAGGACAAAAGGGCTTGACTGAAAATATTTTAAGCTGTTAGAAAGTGTAACCAATTTCAAAATGATTAGAACTGACCTTGCTAGTCACTGCTAATACTATCATCAATTCATAGAAAGTCAGAGAAGAAAAATCCTTCATGGGATTGTTTAATCATTTAAACAGAATGGGCAGCTGTCACTGAGTTCAGTTACTACAAATCACATCTTAGGAAATGTAGTTCCCAGTGTTGAAGAATTACTCATTCTAAAAATGTTTTTAGGGTTTTTTATTAATATTCTACAGAAAAACACCTTTTCTCATTGTTCATTTTTACACTTCCTGAGCTACACAGTGAGTGCAGTGTTTTTCCAGATGCCAGATTGTTCCAGTCAAAACTATTTTTTCACTTCTATTCAGCCGTAATCTTTAAAGGTAACCCAGAGTCACAGAAGAGCTCTGCTTCTCAGAGCATTCTTTTAGCCCCCAAGATGAATTCAACCTGTGAATGTTCCATTTTGCTCATGTCTATGTTTATGTGAGGAGCTCTTCCACTTAACAAATGTGTTAATGAGGAAGAAAATGGAAATACACTAACTGGTTAAAAAATGGCAGGGTCGAGTGCTTAGGAATTGTTTTTTTCTGTGTAATTTTTTTAGCAAACAAAAGCTTTGTTCTTTGTTGGTTAATCTACCTTGAAGTTTACACATCCTGTAAAGCAAATTGGCTTCCAAATGTACAGTGTCATTCATTTATCTCATTTGTCATTATCTCATGTCGTTCATTTTATAAGGGACTCTTGCTACTCCACTGACATGTTTACCTGCCTCTGAAATATCATTGAAGTATCTCTCTTGAAGATTTTTGTTAAGCTTGTATGACTACTCTGCTTATTGCCTTGCTATTCCTTGCTCCAGAGTGCCTTCTCATGCCTTAGCTGCTGCTGCTGTGTGTTTGTTAATTTGGATGTCTCTTGCATTGTAAAATTCCATTGACCCTTCCAGACTTCGATTTGGGGGAGGCTCAAGAGGAGTGACTGATCAAGCACTGAGACTATTCTGTAATGTGGTAGGACAGCCTATGAAGGCTCGCAGAGGTGTGTGAAGATCCATATTCATACTTAATTTCAAAACTTTTAGTTGTTAATCCTAAATTAAGATGGTACAGTTCCTAGTGGCACAGAAACCAGAGATACTTCCATGGAAAAAAATCAACTTAGAATCATAGAATCTTCTGGTTGGAAAAGACCTCTGAGATCATTGAGTCCAACCGCACCCATCATCCGCTAAACCATGTCCCTCAAAAACTCATCTATCCTTTTTTTTAATCACCTCCAGGGATGGTGACTGAACCACCTCCCTGGGCAGCTGTGCCAGTGTCTGACCACCCTTTCGGTAAAGAAATTCTTCCTAATATCAAGTTTGAATCTCCCCTGGTGCAACTTATGGCCATTTCCTCTTGTTCTATCATCAGTCACTGGAGAAAAGAGAGCAACACTCGCTCTCCCACAGCCCCCTTTCAGGCAGCCGTAGACAGCAATGAGGTCGAACTTAGGGTGCAAAAGACATGATCTACGGCAGTGCTGCTCTTCACTTATGACTTCTTTTTATCAAGTATAGGTGGCAGTTTCTCTGCTTATACTGGATTTATCACTAGCTGGCAATCCATCAGAAAGACCATGCTGGTGGCTGCTAATTTTACAGTGGTTTCAGGTTGTCAGGTTTGGTGGATAGTGTACCCAGAAATCTTTCACATTTCCTCTTCCAATCTGGTCAAAGTCTCACAGACAAGCCCAGATGGAATGGGGTTTGTGTCCTATGCATTAAATTTTGGAGTTTATCTGTAGAAACCTAGGTTGGTGTGTGATTATCTGCAGGGCTTTGATTTTGTTGGAAAGTTCTCGTGATATGTAGGACCCCTTACACTGGCAAGAGATGTTGACTACCATTTAGTTGCTATTTATTCTAGCATCATTAGCTACACTTTTGCAGTTTCTTCAGATTATTCTTGGTCTTGATCCACCAAATTCAGGAGTCCTTCTGTACATGACATCTGCCTTAAGAAAATGTAGATAAAACACTCTTGTCATTTTTTCCACTATCTAAATGCTAAATACGCATCTTTTTGGTGATACCTCAGAAAAGCTACATAGAAATTTCAGCCACAATAATGATCAGAGAGATGGAACAACTCTTCTATGAAGAAAGGCTGACAGAGTTTGGGTTGTTCAGCCTAAGGAAGGGAAGGCTGCAAGGAGACCTTATTGCAACCTTTCAGTTCTTAGAGGGGGCTTATAAGAAAGATGGAGAGAGACTTTTTACCAGGGTCTGTAATGATAGGACAAGGGTTAATGGTTTAAACTAAAAGAAGGTAAATTTAAATCAGACATAATGTAGAATTTTTTTATCATGAGAGGGGTGGGACACTGGAACAAGTTGCCCAGAGAAGTTGTGGATGATCCGCACTTGGAAGTCTTCAAGGTCAGGTTGGGTGGGGCTTTGAGCAACCCTGAGCTAGTGGAAGGTGTCCCTGCCCATGGCAGGGGAGTTGGACAAGATGACCTTTAAAGGTCCCTTCAAACCCAAACCAATCTATGATTCAAATTTACTATTTCAGAGTTGTATAGCATTGAAGATACAAAAGTACATTTGTCTTGTGATAACTTTTTGATAAAGTCACCCAGATCCCATAGGTTTTTGATTTATATTACATTCCTTGACATTGTTGCTAGCTTCTAATAATTGACTTTAATTTGCAAATATAGCCTTATTTGAAGAATATATTTGAATGAAAATGTAAGTATATATAGATAAAGCCTGTTAACTGATCTCATTGTGAACTGAAGAGCAGTATGTTTAGGAAAAAGATAACCACCATTTTGTCACTCTAAAATTTTTAAGGAAATTACTTAACTAAGCACTTATCAGCAGAAAGATGCCACTTTCATTAAGGAAAGGACTGGAAGGATTTGGAAGGTTTGGGCTATTTTTAGAGGGGGGGCAAGCTAGGTGCTGTTGCATGCAATTGTTGCCTGGTAACACATCTAGGACTACAATATAGTTATAGGTCATTGATATAGGCTTATTTCATCACTAATACAGAAAAGAATCAAACAAAAAAAAAAAAACAAACCCAAACCCACCCCAGCAAACTGTTGATTGGCAAATTCTGGTTTTGAGTGTTTTTTGAGCAATTCATTGATGCCAAGCTTTAGAAATATATGTTCTACAAATGCAAGACCAGAGTAACAGCTTGTTAGTCATTGCTTTTGTTGTATTAATAAGAAAGCCAGTTTCGCCTTTGGGCTTGGATTATGTTTATTTTCATTTGCTTTGCATGTCAGTTTACAAATACATAACAAGCTTTGGGTGCTTCTCTGTATGGTCTTCTGCTTTAATAAATATTTGTTGAAGTTTCTTTTGTAATATCTTTGGACCTAATCCTAAAAGTATAGGTCATAATGAAAGCAAAATTTATTTGTTAAGATCAGTCATTTATTCAATTAACTCTCATCACTGAGTGGCAGAATTAGGTTCTGCATGTATGTAAACTGGTGAGTTTTTCTAAGCATGTCTATTTAAATCTATATTTTGGCGTTCAGTTTCTGAAAAAAAAACCCTAATTTGCACAGGCATTGAATACTTAGAATGAACATTGTTTGCCATTGGCATTTTTGATCCTCAGAATGCCTTGATTTAGGTAGAATTTAACAATTTTGTCATCAAAATATGCTTGAAAATATTGGCTAGATAATACAGTTACCATTGCTGCATTCTTAACATTGCTTGTTTTATTTTAACATATCCTACCTTTCTCCAAAAGCACTTCTCCAGCCAAACTGGGGACAGCTACATAAGTCATTCTGCAAGTGGTTTGTCGGAGGTTCAATCTCTTCCTTTGAAGCCTTTTAACTTTCCCAGAATCTTTTATTTCACTGTCAGGGACCAGGAACCCTTCCTACATCATATCTTGTTTGTTGCCAAGTTTTTTAAAGCTCTGGTGTAAGCAGGAACCTATAGTGATTGATGATAAATCACACTGGCCTCTGAATTTCTTGGGCAGTAAAATTAATCTTCCTGGGTTTTGCATGTATGGACTCAGGCTATGACCTTGCAGCTGTGACCTGTGCTGAACTACAGCAAAAAGACCTTGTCATAGACTTGGGGGTAGGGAGAATTCTCTTTTGTTACCCTCTGTACTCTCTTCATCAGGAACAGAGGGACAGACAAATTGGGAAGCATTACCCACTAGTGCAACTTACTTAAATATCTAGAAGGCTCAGCCAGGAAAAGATATGTTCTGCCCTGGTTCTACCTTAGGCACAGATGCTATAACTCTTCTGATCTGTATGTGTCTGTGTGGAGGGCTGTGCGTGGAGAGTGATGTTTTTGTTTTCTGGACTATCCTCTTGTTCAGTAAATTGTGTCCATCTTTGGTGTTCCTTGGCTCCACTGGAAGATGTATACATCATAAGTAGTTTGCCATGTATGCTAGGCAGACTTTTAATGCCAGATATGGAAAATCAATACAGGCTCTTGTGGAAAGGGAAAGACATAAAATGGGAGAAATCACTGCTACCACCTTCTTTTCTAGCACTCTAATTCTTTTTCTTCTGCATAGGTGGTGACCTGCATTCTCCTTGAGAAGCAGAACCTCTTCACACTCAGCCTTTCCTTACAAAACAGATCTTGATCCCTTACACACCTCCCATATTTGTACCACATTTTTTCTATAAGAAACTGCAGCTTTCTATGGACAATATTTTCTCAGTATGAATAGGTAAATATGAAAGGTCTACCTTCATTGTCAACATGAACCAATTAAACCATTGCTTCCTCCAGGTATCATAACTCCATCACTCCAGATTTTCTATAGTGGAAGTTTTGCATTTTGTAGTTTTGGTTTCTGTTAACAAAAAGGCTACACTTTTTACTTTTGTCTTTTTTTTTTCTCCTAGTGGCATTCGTTAAGATTTCATTTATAGAATTATTTCATAATTAAAATAGATCTCATTTATAAAATTAATTCATAATTAAAATAGATGGGAGAATTGCCTCCTTGCTTTCTATCTCCACTGGAAATAAAAATAAAAAGGAAGGTTTTCTCTTGAGTATGCTGACTGTTTTAATTACCCTCTCAAATTTGATTTAGGTTTTTTTGCTGCTCAAAGTAATTTTGCTTGCCAGCAATTAGAGATAGTGCATTGTACAACAAACTGTTCCAAGCACTGGGGGGAACCTCAGGAAAATAATTTCCATGGTGCTTAGTCAAACCTGCTCAACAGTTACTTAGTGAGGAAAATAAGACAAGGGTATTCAAGAGCAGCCAAACAGAGGACACAATGTTCTGGGTTTCAGATTGTGTGTTTGGCCTCACTGGCCAGACCTTCCAGCCAACCTGCTGATGTGTTGTGCCACAGCACAGATGGGGTGTTTTCCAAGGTGAATTTGTTCAAGATTCTCAGTCTGAAGGCCAGATTATTATATGATTCTCTTTCCTTTTTACTCTGACAGTTATGATGAATAATAGATGCAGAAAATATGATTTATGAAGGGCTAGATCTACTGAACTCCGTCCTTCAAAGCCCACCTTTCATTCTCATAGCTCACTGCTTTTCTGAAAAAACACCCCTGAGCCTCTGTGGTATTGCTCCAAAGCTGCATAGAGTCGCCCAGAAGTTGGAGGCTGAGTACTGCAGCTCAGGGAGTCACAGTTGAAACTAGTGAAATGTGTTGCAGCTCATTAAATCTAGAAATACTATTTCTTGCTTCTGCTACTCAGGGGAAGAAGGTAAGGGAGAAATCTCTCCACAAGGTAATCTGCATATGGGACAGGTTCACTTATAAAACTATATAAGAACTCAAGAATTTTGTTTTTATGTGGATGTACTTGCAATCTGGACATCAAGTGTACTCAGACAGGGCAGCCTTGTGTTTAGGAGTTCCCACAAGACAACCTAGCATCTCCCTCAGAAATGGTCAGCCTTCTCCCTTTCAAAAAAATTTTTCCCAAAGAGAATGGAGTCATGTGTTGCTCCTGCCTTGATCATGAGCAAAATCTGATGGATTCAGAGGTCTTCCCCATATTTGCATGGGGCCACGAGATGCCTGAGATCACTGATTCCACCTGGGAGCTTCAGAAGCCTGTGGCTCATCCTTGTTCCCATGTCCGTTGTGGCCGTGACTCACAGAAGGGCAAATGCCACATGAACCACATCTATGGGGCAGTTGATCTAAGGGGCAGGGGATGGACAGCTCAGTCCTGTTCTGTTCCATGCTCCAGTGGGAATAAAAGAGAACCTTTTCAGTGGCTTGCATCAAATGACTGCTTATTGGCACACTTGCCTCTGCCCATTTCATCACGCTCCCTAAACAGAGCAACTCAGGCAACACCACACACAATGTTATATAGACCTGGCTCTCTCAGTGATCTTCTCCATGTAGCTGTGGGTTTAGCTATTGCATTACACTGATTTATCAGTCCCTATTAACTTCTTTCCCTGTAGATATAGTTCTGCATTTTACTGTCAAGCTAGGAAGAAAATCTTTAATGCGTTAAGCCAACTTCTGCCCACAAGTGCTCCATTAATTGAATCGAATCTATTTTGGTCTTATTTCTACCATCAGTTCTGCCACATTTTGTGCCAGCTGAAACCAATAAGCTAAATTATTAAGGCTTGGAGCCTGACTCAGATCATATTGGCACTTTCTGAGCAACACAGGATAAAGGTTAGCAGTAGAACACAGCAGTGGAAAGTGAAGCACAGAAGGGTTGTAGCGTAAAGATGTCACTGGTTTTCTAGCCAGTCCTAGAATTAATGTACTTACTATGTTTCCATGCCGTTCACACCATCTTCTTCCCAGTTAATTTTTTGCTTTGAATCTGAGGACTCCAGCTGGGGAGGGGAACTGGTCTTTTGGAAAAGGGAAGACTCTTTTACTTATTTGAGAGTTAAAGGAGAAATAGCAGAAATGGGTAGAGCAAAGACTCAGAAATTGGGGAAAGGATTATGTTTCATTTGACTTTCCTTTTGCTATAAAATACGTGTAAAATGAACAAGATTTGGATAAGCAGCTTTAGTTTAGAATGATCCCAAAGCTTTTCACAAATGGGACTAAGTTTGTTTTTAGGGGAAGCTTCATTTTCCACTGAAGAATTATGAAGCTTGGGTCAGAAAATAAGGACAAAAGCCTGAATTTGTTCCTCCTAAGTTGAGAAGTTATCTGTCACAATGTCTATCATGGCAACTAAGCAGGCAATTAAGCACCACATAGCTGCTTGCTCACTCTCTCCCCGTTGGATGGGGGACACAATCATGAGAAAGCTCGTGGGTTGAGATAAAGACAGTTTAATAAGTTAAGAAAAATCTGTGCACACAAGCAAAGTAAAACAAGGAATCCATTCACTACTTCCCACTGGCAGGCAGGTGTTCAGCCATCTCCAGGAAATCAGGACTCCATCATGTATAATAGTTACCTGAGAAGACAAATGCCGTAACTCCAAATGTCCCCACCTTCCTTCTTCTTCTACCACCTTTATATGCTGAGCAAGGCATCATATGGTAAGGAATATCCCTTTGGTCAGGTGGTGTCAGCTGTTATAGCTGTGTCCCCTCCTATCTTCTTGTGCACCTGCAGCCTACTCACTGGTGGGGTGGTGCGAGAAGCAGAAAAGGCCTTGACTCCATCTGAGCACTGTTCAGCAATAACTAAAGCATCCCAGTATCATCAACACTGTTTCCAGCAAGAAACTAAAACATAGACACATACTAGCTGCAATGAAGAAACATAACTGTACCCCAGAGATTTTCAGCTACTGATGTGCCTTTCCAACTCATGACATCCAGAGTAGGGACCCTGACCCCACCTGTCCTCCCAAAGAGCTCATGCATTTGATTGATTCCCTCATGCAAGGAATATGACCATCTGTATAAAAAGACCTCACTTCATTCTAAGCTTTGTGCTAGCTTGGGAGATGTCCTGGTTTCAGCTGGGATAGAGTTAATTTTCTGACTAGTAGCCAGTATAATGCTGTGGTTTGGATGCTGTATGAAATTAATGTTGATAAGATACTGATGGTTTTAGTTGTTGCTAAGTAGTCTTTATACTAAGTCTAGGTATTTACAACTTCCTATTCTCTGCCACCAGGGAGGTGCACAAACAGCTGGGAGGGAATATAGCCTGGACATCAGGCTCAAGCTGACCAAAGGGATATTCCACACCGCATAATATCATGCTCAGCACATAAAAAGCAGAATTTGGCTGGAAGCTGGCGATCGCTGCTCAGAGACAGGCTGGGCATCAGTCATTGGGTGAAGGGTATTTTGTATCCCTTGTTTTGTATATTCTTCTGTTGTTATTATTATCATCATCATTTTTCCTTTTTGTTGTCCTATTAAACTGTGTTGATGTCAACCCATGAGTTTTACTTTTTTTTCATTCTTCTCCCCATCCCACTGGGTGGAGTAGAGGTGAGTGAGCAGCTGCATAACCGTTGCCATCTGAGGTTAAGCCACCATAAGAGGGAACAAGCAAGAAGGGGCTGAGTGAAATAAACACTAAGGTGTTTTTTTAATGTGTAAGTGTGAGGATAAACTGAACTGGAGTGGACTGGAAGATACCAGTGGGTTTTAGAGAGAGAGAGATGAAAAAGGAAATCAACCCTGTAAATTTCTTCAAGAGTGGTCAGCTAGTAACACCCTCTGTGGGATGCTGGCAGAGAGGCAACTTAGGGTCAGGAAATAGTGTATGTGCCAGTATTAGGAAGTTCAGGGGGGACGCAAGATCTAGTCAAAATACTCTAGCTCTGAGTAAAAGTGGCAAAGTACAACCTGTCATGACTTTCGGGGGTCCCTGCAATGGTAGTTCTGAATGGTCTAAGTTTGGTTTCTTCACCCTCTTCACCTTCAGGGAATTTCCCAAATAGGCAGCTACTTCATAAGCAAGTCTTAATGGGGACTTATTGTATTTTACACTGGATGCTGCTTCTACAGGGTGCTTACTACTATATGGATGATGATTAAGTGCTCTTCAGAAGGAAAAAAATACGACCTTCTATATGTAAAAATTCCAATTTCCTTACAAGCCTGCATTTAGTACATATAGTTCCTGACATTGTTTTCCTTGTTAAAAAAGCATATTCATCCTTCTCTTCCAAAACCAGTGTCAGAAACATGAAGAGAAGAAGCGCACTTATTTGTAAGATTAAACTTCTTTTATCTTCCTCACTACCAGTCTTCACTTGGATAAGACAAGGTAGGTTAGGAGGCCTCTGCAAAGCACGTAGTTCCAGTTCTCCTCTTTCCTAGTACAGACTTTTCAATCTCTTCCTAATCTTTCTTATTACTCCCATCTGCACCCTTAGAAAGATTATATTTTGAGACACGCTAACCTGAGGACAGTATTCCTAGCACAGCAGATGTCTGTTGATTTATAAATGGCCTTATGATCTTTTTCTTTTTATTGTCCACACGAGCCTTTTGTAGCCTAATATTTACTTTCTGATTTTCATCTCTGTTGAGCAGTGGTCCTTAGAGACCTGAGATTAGAGACCTGGACTAAATCCATCCAGATTTATTGTAGCACTGAATTTCACATTGCCACCTCACTATACTGCCTGTTTCCCCATATTAGTCCTTCTAGTTTTGCCTGGCTTTGCTTGACCTAAATAATTTTGCTATCTTGCTGTTTAGCACCTCCCCAGAACACTGCTACACGCATGTAACTGCACAGACCTTATGAATATATTTTCTGTACCTCAGCAGTCACCTTTTTGTGACTCAGCCCGTTTCTTGTCCATGGCAACAAATTGCCTCTCACCTTAATCCTGCTGACTTTCTTTATCCGTTCGATATAAGGGATTTTGCTAAGGGCAGTTTCAAATTTTAAATGAATAATGTCAATTAATTTTATTTCTTCTATAAAATATGTTTGTGGCATTTTGAAAGTCTGTTAAATAGGTAGGAAGACATGATCTCCCTTCTAGCATACTCACCCTTACTGAGCCCTATGGTCATGAAACTTTAGAGGACTTATGATTATGGTTATAAGTATGTCCATAACAACTCACAAAGTACAAATTCAAAACATTAGAATTACTCTAATAAAAATAATTTTATCAGACATTAACATTGTATTTGAATAAGAATAAATGCTTTTGAACATATAATGCTTTTAATTTTATTCTCAATACCAAAAATGTGGGCATTGTGGAAACTTGCCACATTCAGAGAACGATCTTCCTCTCTGCAAGTCATTTGTGCAGTCATTAGAAGCAAGACCACATGGTGTTATGCTGATCTTTTAGAACAAGATGTCCATACAGGAGATCTCAGTACTACTGGTGTTTTCAGACATTAGGTGAGATTTTATTTGGAACCTCTTAATTGTTACACGGGCCTCTCATTTTTCTTCACTTATTGGATAACATGTTAAAGCACACTGGCATGTATTAAACACCCTATAAAACAATCACTATGCTTTAGTGATAATTTGGCATTATAGTACTTTCACATATTTATTCATTTAAACAAAGTTTTGTTAATGATTATACGCCATCAGTTTAAACAATCTTAAAGACTAATAGAATAAGTTGTCAGAGTAAATAAAAATCAAATTGTTAAGTAGCAAATTAAATCATTAGATCACACTTTCCATTCAGTTTACCTCTAGGATCCTATGTCAACTTTACAAGGAGTAGCAGTTGTCTGTATTCCTTGTTTAACTGGTCAAAATGTGCCACTCCAGTATGCTGATCTCTACTATGCTGGTCTCTATAGGCCTCTGTTGTGTTCCTGTCCAGTTCACATTTTTTCCCATTTTGAATTGCCTGAGAATCAAAGAAAAAATAAAATTTCCCTAGCAATTTAAATATTTTGAGTTTATAGCTTTTTTGAAATCTGTGGCTTCATTTCCCTCATTTAGTAATGAAATCCTTTCCACTTGAACGTATAAAATTTGTATGTATGTATAGAAAGGCTTTTATTTTTTATTCTATCAGAGTACCACTCTGAATAAATATTTCATTTATTCAAAAGATTTACTGAAGAAAACAGATTTTCAGATGGAAGACCACTAGAAGAAATTCCAGTAAAGAACATGATTTAAGTAAGTTAAGACTGCTGCCTTTGTTAATATTATTGTCATCATGGATCTCCTGACAGGATTAGATGCGACAGAAGCAGAAGCTTCTCTAATCTATCCCAATGTGCCATTTTACTGAATTACAACATGCTTGCCTTTTTTTTTCTCTGTAGAGTATAGGTTAGCTATTTGCTCAAGCCAATACTGAATGTAGTCTAAACATGACTAATGGTTTTGACCAGATGGCTGTACAGATAGCTCTTTTTCAATTATTTTCCAATATTTTCTTCCTGTATCTTTTGTCTATATTTATCTTGATGTTTTAGCACCATATGTGCGTTTTATATATCTTTTAATTACTCGGACTGGCTACACACCATTTTCTTTTTGGATGACTCCACAAAACAGTGAAACAACCAAATTGTCACGATTCATTGTCATTTTCATACTCTGTCTTTTTTTCATAATCTATTTAAAAGTCTTTCTGGTACCTTATCCAATTAATGCTGCATCCTCTGAGATATTCCAGAGATATTCTCAGAAAACTCAAAATGTTTGTCCACTCGTTGAGCAAGATGTTAATGAAGACTGATTTCTGCATCTATCACATGCTTTTAGATATGCAAATCTCATCATCTGACAACAAATGTAAGTGTGCTTGTTTCCATATAGAAATACTGTCATTTTCTTTATAATGGAAATCTGTGTGAATGAACACTTGATTTTGCAAGTAATTTTAGTGAGTGCATGAATATGTTCCTGATTTGGGACTGTATTTTCCACTCAGATGTTTAAATTTACTTATGTGAATAATGTCATGGAAACATACTGCATGTCCAACGTCTGACTATAAATGTCTATACATCATGGCATTGGCTCTAGTCTGTGTACCAAACAAAAGTTACAGATAATTGCTTAAGTAATCTACAATAGCAAGAAAATATTTTCAATATGTGTCACCAATTTCTACAACAAATATGGCAGCTTTTATTGTAACTATTTGTTGTTAAGTGGCCTGGACTGGCCCTAAATCACATTGGTTCAATACATCTTCCTGAAAATCGCCTGTGAGTCTTTGCTTCAGGGAGACCTCTCTGTCTTTGACTCTTTTGTTTAGTGCCTCCTTCCACAAGCAGAATATTAGTACTCATCATTTCTCTCACCACCTCCAAGCTGCCACTATGATCATCAGTACCTGTCTATCTACATTATTTTTCTTGGTTCAGGAAATTTTCTTTGTGCTATTTTGAATAAAATTGAAATTGTTTCTCCTTTGGGGATGTCAGCTCTTAAACTTTTTCCTTAATTTGTTGCTATAAAAATGGTAACTACTAAAAAGTCAGAAATTTATCATGCTATTATACTTTGAACGCAGCTTTAATAAAGTCTTTAAACTTATGAAAGTCTCTATCAGAAGAGTTTCTTCGAGAGAGAAAATAAACCTCATATAGAGAAAAAGCTAGTTAGTATTGGCAATGGGTTCATGAAGATGAAACATTCATATAGTTAAGTAACTGATACTTCTGTACTCACTATATCAGAAAGCTGTCATCTCGCCAAACAGTATAGCTTGTGGTCCAAATACCAGATTCTAAAACTAAATAAAAACAGATTGTGGCACATGTGCTGGACAGTTTGTTCTTAAATTGTTTGTAACATGATGTGCCTTTCAGCAGAGAATGGTGAGGCTCAGGTGGTGCCTCCAGAGGGCTGTGAGATGGTCACGAGCTTCAGGGGAGGAAAAAGTTGGCAAGAGGACAGGAGCTGTAGCCTGTGGAGATAGTACTGAAAGGAGCAGGGATTTGCCTCACCTGTAACTCAACCGCTGCAGTGGCACAGAGAAAGTTTTCAGGGATCCAGAGGACGCTGGCTGCAAATCAAAATCCACTGTGATCACAGTAATCACACAGAGAAGCAAGAACTTGCCTGTAAGCATATGATAGGTGGAGATTTGTTTATATACAATTTTGTTTCTACTCTGTCTTATTTAGTCACTCTTTGTTTTTTCTATTTAAAAGGTTAATTATTTTGGTTTATATTTTAATAAAATCTGACTTTGAGTTGAAGGAGCTATTTTGTCTTCTGGTCTCCACCCCAAGGCAAGGGTCAAGAGTGCATCTCAACTTTGACTGGCTCTCCTCTCACACCATTGCACACACAATACTTAACAGTTCTGCTTAACAGTACGTAGCACTTGAATTTATCAGAATTGGCTACAAATTCATACTTACATCCTGTGAAAATGCCAGAGTTTCAAAATTTGCACGGTGTCAGACAAAAGAAATACTGGCACTTTTTTTTTACACAGGAGTAAAACTTTTCAGCATCTTCCTTCTGTTTTGTCATTCTAAGCTAAACAACACTTTCCAGATATTGAGTTCACCGTGAGCTTAACCAAAGTCTTTAATTTCATCTTCCTCCACTTTACTCTGGATTTGAGATGCTGCACTGACTCCTGAAGAGCTGGTCCCACTGTATTTTAACTCAAGTTATGAAACTTAACCATCTCAGTTCTGTGTAACCCAAACTAAATATTTCATCTCCCAGTGGGGGTTTAGAGGTTGCAGTTTGGTTGGGTTTTAATTTTTAAAAAATTCCCAATCAACTCTACATGTAATTTATAAAAATACTGCGCTTAATTTAAGTAATTAATAGTCATTATATTTTTTTTTCCTGGTGTTATGGGACACTCTGGTTGGGACTGGCTGCTTTCCTGATATGATCTCAGTTTTAGATCACCCAAAAACTTGGGAAAAATCTCAAAATATCCTCAGAAAGTGGTTTGGACTTAGAGAAATGCTTCCCCCCTCCCATTTCACTGTAATAGTATTGTCTTTTAAAGTACTAGGTTATGAACATGGGTCTACTCTTAGGTACTTAACAGAGACTTTACATTTCAATACTACACTATTATTTTGAGTACTGTTCTGTAGGTAAATATCTACTTCAATTCTTGGGAAAAAAAATGCACTGTTTTTGGATTCTGACTCCCTATTTCCCTGTTGGTGCTCCCTTTGTCTTCTCCTTCACAGCGTTTCCTTTCTCTCCGGCTAGATTTATGTGGTCCTTCCACTTACACAAATACCACTCTTGAAATCTGGACAGCATCATCGAAAAAGCTTCTTGTTTCTGTGGGAAAGACACAAATAATCTTGGGTCATCACATTTTGTTACTTGTTTATTTATTTGGAGGTTGAGATCCTAATTCTTTAGTCTGAATTGATTCAGGAAGCTAAAGGTCATACCTATTTTGGCCAGGCAGTTGAAATGATTTATAATTTGTGCTTTCCTAGGTTTTATCATGGTCAAATACTTAAGAGTGCTGCATCTGGGGTGTTAAGAGTTTCCCAATATAAGTACAAGGGAATATTTTTAGCATCCATTCTTTTTCCTTTTTTTTTTAAAAAAAAAAAGTTTTGAATTTTTAATGAAGAATATCCAGGAAATTCTTAGATTAGATATTTTCCTGTTTTTTTTTCTCTCGTCTTTTCTTTTTTTAAAAAAAATAGTATTGAAATTGTGCAATAGTATGTCTCTTCCTTTTGGACTCTGTTTTACTTCTATACTAATTTTGTTTCCATAATTGCAGTGATATTCTATCATGTCCAAACTGAATTTCATTACTATCATTCTACCCTTTCATTATGTGTGTTTACTGTATTGTTCTAGCACTAATAGTTTCTGTAAGAGTCTATATGATTTGTGCTACTGTTTACTTCTGCATACTCTGAAGCCATTGAAGATCACAATTTTACACTGATATTATGTGAAGTAGTCAAAATATTTGTGGCATTTTCCATTCTAAATGTCTAGAACTCTATAATCACTATATAATTACATTATTATTTGTGTATAAGATGTTGTGAGTACTATGTTGCCCACAATAACTCTGCTTAAACCTGGGGAAATACAGACAAATAATTAAATAGTCTTTTGCTATAACAATTTGTTTCAATGTATTGACAATTTGAGTTTAGATTTCTTGTTATCTTCTGTTTTCACAATATCAAGTTATGCTAGACTCCAATTTATTGCATATAAAACTATTTTCTTGGAACCTCTGTTTCCAAGCTCTCAGACTGGAATAATATATTTTCAATCCCTCTATAGAGAAGAAACAGTATCTTTCAGAATGTAAAGGTCTGGAAACTGTACTAATGCATAAAGTGCCTTTCAGTGGACAGGTACTTCAGTTAAAATAATATCTATCTGCAATGTGACAGTCTTGCAACAACTGGATTCCTTGTCCAGTCTAATATGAAGTCTCAGAGGTAACCACTGAAAACCACAGAAAATGAGGCTTAATTTGACTATGTCTGTGACCTTGCCTTGATCTAGATTAGTTGTATTACGGTTTCTGAAACATTAATTGGTTTAACAGCTGCCTTGTAGTAAGGACCCGGTAAACAATACCTTTGCCTCAATCTGCCTATTTTTATTTTGAAGAAGGCGAGAGTTGGAGAGATATGGAATGTAAACTAAAAAAAATAGTGAAGCAAACAGACATCTAGATAGGAAATAACAAACATATTGTTACACTACCCAAATGGCCTATCCTGTTTTGATAGCAACCCCTAACTGCTGCATACATCTGTTTTAAATGCAGAGAATCTACTTGCAGAGTTTTGCTAGTTAAGAAATGTTTTTGCAGTTTTATAAAGAAAGCTCCTTCATATTTCTTATTTCAAAACAATAGATCTATTCTCTTGCAAACAAGCTTTTTTCTGTTCTTTTTCTAATCTAATGCAAAGAATTTTAATATACTTAATGTTCACTTGATTCATTCTTCTGCTTGTTTGGCTAAACAGGGATCACACTTGTAGGTGTCTCTGGGATGTACTCTCTTGGTGTTTTTTTTTTTTAATGAACTTGTAATCCTGCATGCTGAATACTTATCAGAAGTAGCCATCTTCATTGGGACTGCATTCAATTATAAGGCTGTTGAGTTTCACCTTCCTTATTTATGTAAGGTGATTTCATCCAGAATGTTATTTGGCTGCTCCATTATGATGCAAATAGTACTTCCAAATAACTTTCTTCTTTTCTTACCTTATAATTTGCTTTCTCATGGCCCTTTCTGATTGCTTCAAAATTTCTATATTCGAATTCCCACGGTCTGACCCTCCCTTCAGCCTAAGAACAGGACAACTAAGACAATATACCTGAGTATTTTGAAACTCCTGGGATTGTTGATACTAGTTTTCTTTCCCTCAGTCTCAGTTTTCTTCTACCTCCCCTTTCACCACCACTTCAGCAATCTTCTTTCATTTGGACATCTTGCAGAGCAAGCATCCTATGAGTAATATGGATCTTTGTGATTCTCTAATGCTACTTCTCTTATCCTATTTCTTATCCTATTTCACCACTATGGAAGACTTCCAATAGTACAGCTCTGCCTCTAGCAGTGCAGTTGTCATGAGACTTAAAGAGTGGAGAAGTTTCTTTTTGGCTCTTTACACTTTTAAATGAGCGTATCTATCTTTGCTGTAATTCTTCGTTTTTTGAAAAACAAGGAGACTCTTCCAGGCTCTAGAAATTGTTACACAAAGGGCTAGATCCCACAGGCCTCCTTACAATAAGTAGGTTGCTTATGTGTCAGTGAAAGGCGAGATCTGGAGACACAAAAATGCTAATTGCTGGGCATAATTCTTCATACTTCAGGAGCTATAATCTTAGAAGTTCTTGAACTCACAGACCTTCTGATAACTGCAAATAAAGGTTTTGGTACTGCTTTAATATTCAGCCTTGACAAGGGGTAATACTTAAGAGCACACTTGAATGGGTGCTGTTGTGTTAACTGGGAGGGAGCTCTTGTGTTAATTGCTGGCTGGTAATAGGCCTAATACTGTAGATTTTCTCACTCCTTAAGGTTTTTACTCTTGTTTAAAAGGAAAAAGGAAACCCTTTATGGACCACTGTAAATAGAGATTCACCCAGAATCCCCTGTGAACAGAAATAAAGAGATAGAAAAGATGGCTACCAAGATGTGTCATACTGGCTAACTATACAAATCAAAAGGAGAAACACTATCGTTTTAGGCATTATACCTTCTACGTGGTCATTTTACCTCTGTAACACTTTATACCTGTGCAGAAAAGGATTTTTTTTACAGTTTAGCAAAACAGATCTTATAGCCATGCTCACACATTTTCTTTAATTTCTTGTATTCATCTGTGTTCTTGGAAATACGTGTAAAATATTGCATCTAAATCTGGGTCTTTTTTAAATCACCTGATGCTTTCCTGTACATCAACAAGAAACAATGAAATTACAATCATCGACGCAAAATAGATGTGTGCTGTTCAGTAAAGATAAGATTAAATTGCTGGGGCTGAGAATCACTGTGATAGTAATCAGCAGCGAAATAAAGGTTAATTGGATTAAAACAGAAAGGATTTTGGTCAGTTGTGTTCTGGAAAGACTGTAAAAAAGATTTCACTGAGCCAGTTCTTGAAGTACTGCCACAGATTTTGAATACAGGTGAATAGATATCTTTAAGTTTCTAGTAAGTTTTTATTACTGGGATTACAATTTTCCAGATATAAGCTGGAGAACATGTATAAATAATGATGATAAAGCTCAGTTATTACTACATAGCCACATGTAGAGGAATAGCAAGCATAGGGAATAACCATAACCAGGATATAGGTTTCTACACCATGAAGAGCTGAGCTGGTGATTGAGTTAATAGAAATAGGACAATATTCTGTAGAACAAAACACAAGGCCAAGGGTTAAGGAGTAGTTTCTAAAGTTTCTGCAGTAATTTAGCTCACTTGTTCAAACAATAGATCAAGAAAAAATGATAGCTGGTAGTGATCCTACAATGGACTGATGTGATGCAGTCGTATAAAAAGCAAACATATCTTCAAGGATAGGGAAGTATTTAACAGTACTCTATCAAGAGCTTACCTGGACTGTAGTGTACAATTACAGCTGGTTACACAAGTGAATTAAACATGCTGAAAAGCAGAGAAAGAATTCTTAAGATATTTAGAGGAAAGAAAGGTTATCTAATGATCAGAGGGCTAAAGCACCTCTCCTGCGAGGAAAAGCTGAAAGAGTTGGGTTTGTTCAGCCTGGAGAAGAGAAGGTTCCCGGGAGACCTGATCGCAGCCTTTAAATACTTAGAGGAGGCTTGTAAGAAAAAGAAAGATAGAGACTTTTTAGCAGGGCAGGACAAGGAGTGACCATTTTAAACTAATAGAGGGTCAATTTAGATTAGATATATGGAAGACATTTTTTACTGTGAGGGTGATGAGGCACTGAAACAGGTTGCCCAGAGAAGTCATGAATGCTCCCTCGCTGGATATCTTCAAGGCCAGGTTGGATGGGTCTTTGTGCAACCTAATGTAATGCCCGTGGCAGGAGGATTGGACTAAATGACCTTTAAAATTTCCTTCCAACACAAACCATTATGTGATTCTCTCCTCTGAGAGGAACTTGGCTTTCATAACCTAACAAAATGTTGCATTTCTATAATATTGTGTATTAATACACTAGAGAAAAGCTATTTGAACTAATAGCCACTACTGGCACAAAAACAAATCTGTATAAACTGACCATTAATAAATTTATCCTGAAAAGAAGGTTTCTAAACATCAGGGCAACAATGTTTTGTAACAGCTTTTCTAATTGCAGCACAAAATTCAATGTGGTTAAACAGCATGACCACAACCTGAATTAAATTATGTCACTAAAATAGCAGAACTCTTGTGCTTTCCTATGGCATATATTACTAGAGGGAAACATTATACAAGGTTTTGGGCAATATATCCTGTAACTCTAAGTTTATAAATTCAGTGCATACTCAAAAACACATTTGCTGTTGCTGATTTTTTCTTGCCTTACTTGATACTTATTTTCTGTGTCTGTTTTTTTAACAAGGGTTTGTGAACTTGATTATATTAATACATTGTTTTACCAATTTTTAGGTACTTCATTATATCTTAATCATTAAATATACATTAATTATTTTAATAATCTAAATAAAACATTTTATTATTTCAGTAGGTTAGATCCTTGCAATAAATTGTTAATCTTTTAGTGATTTTGTTACATTTCAGTTTGGCATGCTGCTGTTTAATGTCCATTCCTCTCTCCACTTGGGGTTTTATTGGTTGCTATGGTTACTGGCCATTGCTTCTCTCATGTTATTTATGTAGACTAAATTCTTAGCAACTGTAAATCTGTTATCATATATATCTTGTTGTTTCTATTTTGTGGGAAGGCAAGGTTCCCAACTTGTCAGGAGAAAGACTTCCAAAGAAATGAATATAGCTTGTCTGCACGACAGTCTGGACTTGGAGGGCTGAGTCCCTCCCTGCACTGCCATATTTTTAAATCCACATCACCAATAACCCAGCAAGGTCTGGTGCATGCTGTAACATGGTCTATCTTGATATTATTTATTATTTAATCTATTAAAACATTTGGCTTTTTTTCACATACAGTTTGGGGACCAATTAAAAGTCCAGTTGATAAACTATAGAGAGTTTCTCATGTAATTAGACATCTCAGGGCATGCTATTAAGGGCCATCTGTTTTCCTGGTTGACTGAGTTTGACTGAGAAACAAGATGTTTCCTTTTGTACTTGGAGTTCCTTCTGTCTTGATTCTATATTTGATTAAAGTTCTATGGGGGTAGGGGCTTATAATGGTCTTAATTTTTATAGTTAGTTAAGTATGGTTTATCAGGTGGAATGTTGAATTATTTAGCATTTGAGATACCCTTTATTGTTTCAGTACAAATAATTCTCTCGGACATTTTTCTAGAATTTCCATTGTTTTTCTTTTATTTACATTCCCCAGTTGCCTGCTTTTTGCCCTTTCTACCAGTGATCCAATCTTGTTATGGATTAAATGGTTACAGCTAGGGAGAAATCACTGGCATTTCTTGAATTTTGAATTTGGCTAGTACAGCCAATCAGATCTGAGCTGTACAGCAAAACATATGCTGCCAAGTTATGAAAACTGGCTTACTCTCTCTTCTGTAACATCTGTGTGGTCTCACTGAAGGCTACTTAGAATATGTCAGACTACCACACAACATGGAGATGCCCAAATTATTTTTTAATTTAATTTTAATTTTAATTAATTTAAATTTAATTTTAATTAATTTTTTAATTTTAATTAATTTTTAATTTTTATTTCTGCTATTCTGCCAGCCATGATGTGTCAATACTGATAAGAAGAGAGTTTAGTTCTTTTGTATCAATGCAGCTGGTGGTCTGCATTTTTCCCTGTGTCTCTAAATCCTAATAGAGCAATGACATGAAGAAATGCTTTTAACATTTCTAACAGCAACTGATCGCTTTCAGCTAGATTTTTGCACTAGCATGAACACATTTAAAACCTAAACATGGCTCTAAATAATACTTTTACTTCTTGTATGAATTCATACAAATAAGATCAAAGGTCTCATGTGATTTGCAGATTGCAAAGAATTCACAAATCTGTGCCAAGGTAAGACATCTGGTCATTCTGCTGTGGTTACAGTACTGTGTTTCATTATATCTGCTGTGCTTTGTCTTATCCACTCTACACGCAGCATCAGGTACAGTTATAACTATATTCAAACAACACGTTTATTCATTCGTTCATTCACTCAAGTGCAATTGTGTATGAAGAATTAACCTGTAATATGACTTTATAAGATGCTTAGCACTGCTAATATCACTGCTCCAGCATCACCCTTACGTAGGTAAATCCTGGCACTTACCCAGGCTGTATGGCTTCCTGTTGGTTTTGGCATGGTTATCAAAATCCGTAAGCACTTTAAAAATAGTATTTGAAGATAATTGTAGGCACTCAGAGTAGGATCATCTCACCAAAATTTAGACAAAATTAGCTATCAGGGACCAAAATAGTTAGCTTTCACTACCTTTAGTGTCAGCAGAGAACAGCAGGAATTTCCAACTTGCAATTATTTTCCCTGACTTAGGGAAGGTGTGTAATTAGGTACCTCATTTGGAGTGACATGAAATCACCTAGGAGACCACATCCCTCATCACTATGAAGAGCTCAGCCTTGACTTCTTTAACTTTTAGCTGCTGAAGTTAACTTTTTTTCCCCCTGCAACGTGTGTTTCCCTGGCCTGCAATGCAATGAACTCAGCAATTTTCAGCTATTTGTAGCTGACTCTAGAGATGTTCTTCCTCTATCTTGAGGAAAAATGTCGTGCATTTCTACAAAGAAATGTAAGTGCAGTCACTGTGACCGTGAAGTTACAGTGGTTCATGATGCACACCACAGTGAGTGTAATTCATACAGTAATCTGGAATTTATTATCTACTGTGAAGGAGATGTGGGTACTTTTGGAAATAACTGGAAAGAGAACTTAACTCCCTTTTTAAAGAATTTTCCTTGAAACAATATCTCTTTTTTATTATGATTATTATTAAAAGTGAGTGAAGTTGCTTAAGGAACACAACAAAAGCTATTAAAACTTTAACAGATTTTCTGCTCTGTTGAAATGGGAAACTGTGTTAATATTAACCCAAATAACATACAGATAGTTTAAGCATGTTAGAACTTTTTGTTATAATACAATACTTTTGCAGACTGAAGTATTTCTTTTTATTTTTTCCTTTCAGGAATTAATTTGTTTAAAAATTGTAATTATTCTATAAACAGAAATAGGAAAAATTAACTTGCATTTTTTTTTTCCATAGGATGGTTCTTTCATAAATCATCTGAAAGCATCAAGACTTGGGGAGAAATGTAATCATCCAAGGATTGGCATTTTCAACCTCATAAAAGCTCTACTTCGAGGATTGTCTTGCAAAGGTGTTTTCACCTTGGGCATGGTCATGTCAGCTGTCTGCTCCCTTGATGATAAAGTATGTTAGTTCTCACAGTTTTTCTTAAAATAGAAGATGGTATAAGTCACTTCAGATTATATTGTTACTAGATATAGTAAAAATAGTGGGTTTATAGATGTGTTTATAATATTTTCTATGTGTTTTAAGACCTGCATCTTCCAGGTGCTACCCTAGTGGCAGTGCTTTCTCAAAAGTTAATAAGTATCAGGAATCCTTGACATGTTTCTTATAGTTTTTCTCCATTTTCTTGCTTCATAAGACTACGCATACTTTTGCAGAGGAAGTGAAAAAAATATGTACGTGAAAGCCAAAGTCTGAAAAATGGGTATACTATGAGCAGGATGAAGAAAGGTGAATTTCCTGGCCGTCTTGCATTTTCTAGGCCCTGGCAAGAATATCTGGGCTTCTCAGGCTCCTTCTCAGACTCAGCAAACTTATTTACAAATACCTACAAGGGGCATATTTTCTTATAATTGAGAATGAGTGGCCTAAGATTCAGTAAAGTCTCTGTTATTCAGTTGTGACATTAATTTTCTATTCCAATACTGTACCTAGAGGCACAGTGAGTCCTTTTCCTCTCAGCATCTAAATTAAGATCAGATTTTTATTGTGCAAAAATTCTTCAGTGATATCTGCTGTTTACTGTGCTACAGAAGACATTACAGGAGATCCTACAGCCTGATCTAGCTCCGACAACCTGTGAAAAGTTTAGAACTGTTTTCACTGATGATCTGGTGTATCGTATTACTTCTTCTGCCCCCTCCTAGGAAAAGGGAATTGCACGTGAAGTCATTTGTTCCCCTCTGGTAGACTCCTGGAGCCCCATGTCCCGCACGCCTCAGCCTGTGAAGCCCTGAACAGCCTAGGTGATTGCTGCCTGCTGCACTTCCTCACAGGGATAGCTCTGGGCTGCAGCAGCAGTAGGCACAAAAGGGTGTTCCTGCTTTGGGAAACAGCTGTCCAAAAGACCCCAGGGGAGTAGGGATAGTAGCTAGTAGATTTTGTTTGAATTTTGTTCTAATAAAGGATCAAATGAGAATGGATATGTGAAAGCTCTCCTCTTAGGCAGAATATTTTTGACTCTGTGTTTGAGTTAAACCAAAGGTATTTAAAATACAGAAAGAGTCTGTCAGGGATATTTTAATAGGCAGAAAGAAGGATGAGTGAGAACTTAGCAAGCTAATATAGGCCTGGAAAATAAGATGTGATGACCTTTTAATCACTGGCTTTCTCAGTATGTACAGGAAGATCATTTATTTTCTCAGTGTTTCAGTTTCTCTCTGTAGAGTAGGGATAGTAACACTTCTTGAAATAAGCCTTGTAGGGAGAAATGTTAAATAACAGCAGTTGCTTACAGGTTTCGATCAAAGAATCATACTAGCTGTTTACTTTGTGCAAGTAAATGCAATGGGTAGATACAGAATTTAAAAGTAAAATAGGTAATGAAATCATGTCATGGTAAGGCACTCCTCTCAGACTCTGACCAGAGGGTACCAGAGGACCCTGTGGTGTATTATGAGACATCTGCACCATGAGATAAACAACTGGACAGTAAAAATCCTGTGACAATCTTCAGAGGAAAGGACGATTTTTTAACTTTAAATCTGAAAGCACAGGTAATTACATTTTCCTCCCTTAATCCTCCAATCCTTCCAATTACGGATACTATTTTTCAATTCTTCTCCCTAAGCATGGTGTATTGTCACTATACATTACTGAACAGTTGCCTTACTTGACCCCAGAGGTGAACGCTTCTTGGTGGTGGATGAAATGAGCCACACAGTGCTTGATTACATCACAGAGATATTGTGATTAGCTTAATTAGATAATACTAAAGAAATGTTGTGAGATACTTGGAATAAAATCATTATGTAAGGCCAAATTAATTATGAGTATTAATACAATCTTTATCTAAAGAGTAATTTGAATAAGGCATAAAATAATGAGACCTTTGTGAGTCACATACAGAGTGCTTTGCTTCTCCATATAAAATATCTCCCACATCATTTAAAATGTTTCCGTGGAGCAGAGCAGGGCAGTGCTGCTCAGAAGTGACAGGAATATGTGCTGCCAGATGTGAGTCATCACCGAGCTCCAGCACTCATTTCTTTGTTCCCATTTCAAGCAAAAGACACTGTGTTCCCTATGACAGAGTTGCCTGCAGGTGCCTTGGTGGAACATGAAATGAGGAACCCACAAGGCAAGGAGCGGTTGTTTGGCTTTGTTTTGAAGTTTGGAGAGTTATTTCCATTCTCTGTGCAGATTTGTGGTGATACAGCACAACTGTCCTAGTCCCTGGGTGAAATCCTGGCATATCTGACATCAAGGAAACATTTGTTTTTGATTAAACACATATATCTACAGTATAGGACAAACTGAGTTGCTCTCTAGATCTGCACTGACTCTAAGAGGAGTCCATAGTAAGTAACTGCATTTAGTCATGTGAATTTTATAGTTTTATATTTAATTTTTGGCAAGTACTTCGGGGTTTTAATGAAATAGGGATGGAATATTGAATTATTATAGGTATTACTAACAATACTGTGTTAACTAACACAGAAATGTGAGCACAGAATTGTATTTTGACTTTAGAAGCTGTGTATCTCTGCAAATTTCTCACTTTTATAACTATCTAAAGAAATTCTTGAACCAAATATCCATTTTCTTTTCAGGTATTGGACAAACATCCCTAATGACTACTCATCACACCAACTCCACTTATACAGCCAGATTTCCACATCCTGACTTCTTTGTTATGTAAAACTTGAGCTAAGTGACTAAAGCCAAGGATATAAATGACATTCTGAACATTCAGTTCTAGTCCTTTTATTTTTGTTTACTTCTGTGCTTCATTATGATGAGATACATGTTTTTCTGTATCGGGGATTATAGTTACTCGCATCCATAGAGCAGCTCACCAGAGAGTATAATCATTGCTCACATGTTGGCTCAAGGCAAGAATTAGACTTGAAAGTCTGACACGGTCATGACTCTTCCATTTTAATTTATTCACCTCCTGGTAGCACCTAGCAGATCAGCTATGCCAGTTCTAATTTTCAGTACAAAGAGATTAAACCCCTGCGTCTGTATCCTTTTTTTCGTGAGGAAGATATTCATACCTGCGAATGAAGTTCACCTTACTCACAAAGACACAGAGCTGTCTAAATTGCCACCTGGTGCAGGGACAGGGATGGCACACAGGGCAGCTGGCTGTGCATGAAGCACAGCCAATGTTACAGAAATGTCAGAGGCCACAGAGATGTGATAGACAGTGCTGGGTGCACAGGGATAGAGGGCATTCTCCTTTTTTGGGAGAATTCAAGCAAGGTCTTGAGGAAGGCTACATATCTACCACAGTTAGAGAGATTTATTCAGGCTGGAGGGGAAACATTCATTGCTCAAGGGCCACGTGCAGGTCAAGAATCAGTTTGATGTGGCCGATGAGGATTCCTTCAAGACAGCAGGGATGACCAGAGAGCCTGCATCATGTGCTCTCTGTAGGTGCCCTGCATGCTTATTTATTTCCAAGTGCAAATTTGTCCAGAATTCACTTTTAGTGCAGGAAGGCGCTGGAATGCCCTTGCTCACCTGTGGAACAGTAGCAGAGGAAGGCTACTGCTCAGCACAGGTACCTGCTCCTTTGCTATTACACTGGCCTGTGCACCACTGACACTTCTGATTTCTTCTGTTTTCTGTCTGGTGCACAGTTTAATTTCCTGGGAACTCTCATGCTTCAGCACAGCAAAAGTCTCCAGGCTTTAACACGGCACACCTGGAAAGGCATTCTGTCTTGTTCTAAATGTTGGGCTAAGCCAAACAAGTTAAGATCTATCAAGCAATAAATACTGGAAACGTCTTTTCCTATTACCAGCGTAGCCTGGGCCTCTAAATCACTGAAGAGTATCTGGTACTCAGGCTTTTCTGGGGTGGATTGCTCTGAGTTTGTGTGAACATCTTCCTCCACAGGAGGAGCTCCTCAGAGCTATACTGCAAGGCATGTGTGTATGAGTTTATTTTAAGAACTGCAGACCTAGCTATAATGCTAGGAGTGGCCAAGATTTCTCCATAAGGCCTTAGCAAAACACCTGAGCCCACATAAAGAGGGCCATCCTGCTCTCCATGCTATGACTGAGTGAATACAGGAGTCACTTTTTCCTCTATACTCATACAACTCATTACAAAAAATAGAATTTTTTTCAGAATTTTTACAGAAATGCTGGTAGTGGTAAGAAGACCATAAGTGAGCCATTTGTAAATATTACTTATTCAATGCTGTCCTGCATGATATTCTTATCTCTAAGTTGGAGAGACGTGGAGTTGACAGATGAACCACTCAGTGGATAAGGAATTGGCTGGATGATTGCACTTAAAGAGTTGTGGTCAATTGGTCCAAGTAGAGACCAGTGATGAGTGGTGTTCCTCAGGGGTCAGTATTTGGGCTGGAGCTGTATAACAGTGCAATGTCCTGCACCTGGACCAGTACCGTTTAACAGTTCAAGGTCTTGCATCTGGGTCAGGGCAGTCCCAAGCACAATTACAGGCAGGGTGGAGTATGAACTGAGACAGCCCCGAAGAGAAGACTTAGGGGTGCTAGTGGATAAGAAGATCAATGTGATCCAGCAATGTGCACTTGCAGCCCATAAAACCAACCATATCCTGCATCAAAAGAAGGATGACCAGCAGGCTGAGGGAGGTGATTCTGCCCCTCTGCTCGCTTTCATGAGACCTCACCTGGAGTACCATGCCCAGTTCTGGAGCCCTCAGCGCAGGAAGGACTTGGATCTGTTACAGTGAGTTCAGAGGAAGTCCATGAAGAAGTTCTGAGGGCTGAAGCACCACCCCTGTGAGAACAGGCTGACAAAGTTGGGGTTTGTCAGCCTGGAGAAGAGGAGACTCTGAGGAGACTTCCTGTGCTTAAAGGGGGCTACAATAAAGATGGAGAAGGACTCTTTATCAGGGAATGTAGCGATAGGTTGAAGGGTAATGGTTTTAAACTCAAAGAGGGGAGATTTAGATTAGACACTAGGAAGAAAATCTTTCCTGTGAGGGTGGTGAGGCACAGGAACAGGTTGCCCAGAGACATTATAGATTCCCCACCCATGGAAGTGTTCATGGCCAGGTTGGATGGGTCTCTGAGCAATCTGATCTCTTGGAAATTGTCCCTGCCCATGGCAAGGGAGTTCGAACTGGATGAAAATTAAAGTCTCTTCCAACACAAACCATTCTATGATTCTATTATTCTGTGAATATATATTAGTAATAAATGTTCACAAACAAGCACAAATGAAGTTCATTCTGTATATTTTAAATTCATTTTACCTGTTTCTGTTATAAGACATCTCACTATATAATTATAAGTGGTTTTACAAAATAGTTTCAAAAGACATGAATCTGTAGAGTTTACATACTCTTGTTATATATCTTCAAAATTATTTGTTTTTGTGCAACCTTTTAGTTACAGAATAAAGGCTGCTTAAACTTTTATTGAGACAACTCAAGTAATCTCCTTATAACAAACTGAATGAAAACCACATAATTAAAAGAAGATTTAAAGATTAGAAAAAAAGTCTTTGCATGAGAGCACAACTCTTGAATAATAACTTCAGCTCTGACAGTGAATTCTTAGTTATTTAATGAAATCCTAGTAAGCAGTACATTATCCCATACGTGTTGGGATTTTTCAGTGAGATAAAATGAACTTTGGTCCTTATGCGTGCTCTGGGAGTGAAAGGCACTAGGAAAGTATTATAGTGGGGCATTTAAAACTTAATTTGCTCAGTTGTCTTTGAAGATATCTTGGGTGCTGGTAACAGCAATTCCTGATTCTCCATTGGGCCATGCATGTGTGCAGGAAAAAATACATCACTATCCTTTTGTTCACCACCTTTTGTTCTGATCATTCATGCTGATACACAATCCATCTCCCCAGCTCTCTCCCAGGCATCACTTAACTGTGACCCAGCCGCATCTCTTCACTCACCCGCCACGTCCACCTCAAGACTTTCTTTGCCATCACATGAGCCCCGTGCTCAGCCAGCAACCCAGAGTCTGGACACATGCTGCTCATGGTGCACACTGGAAGTGCACGCCCTTCCATGCGTTAACACCTTGGCACAGGGTGTCAGGACAGGCTGGGGGTCCCATGGCTGCTGCAGTGCACAGCAGTGAAGCCACCCTCATGATCACCACCTGCCCCTTCCGTGCAAATGCTCAGGTCAGCACCTTTGCAGTGGGCAAGGTCTGCAGTAATATGTTAGGCTGCTGAGGTTGCAATCCTTCTTACCCAACCCCAGCTTTCTAAAGGTTAGAGACCTAGATACTGGTCTGTTCCCTTTCCAGCTAATGAAAGGAGACAGGAACAGCTGTGCTCGGTACTGAAGATCCATGTGGACCTCACTGTTCTCCAAAGGTGTCTGTCCTCCACCTACAGGGACATCAGTTTTAACACTAACTGCATGTGGCATTGCCAAGTAGCGAAAGTTCGCAGAGACACAGCTTGACCTTAATGTGCACCAAAATGATTTTAGCATTAACAGAACTTTCATTGGCGAGGAAGTTGCTGTACTACAAGGAGACACCTACATAAGGTCCTCCCAGCATCCAGCCCTAATATTTCAAATTTCCTTTGCAGATTATAAGGTGGAAGAGCAATACAAAAAAAAAAGTGTTCTCAAGGATGAAGAAATATTGTTATTAGAAGCTAATGAAGTAACTTTCTTAATCATTTTACATCAGTTTGCCAATAGCCTAAGCCCAGACTGAGCTAACTCAAAAGGACTATAATTTCTAATTTTTTAAAACTAATAAAATAAATAAAACCATGCTAACATTATCTGAACAAAATTAAAGGTGGAACCAATAAAAGTAGAAGCAGATTATTTGATTTTCTCCAAGTTTATTGCTGTAAGTATATTTATGTCTTTTAATACAAAGGGGAAACTGAAATTGACACTATTCATAAATCATCACATTTAAAGTAATATTACATAAGTAATTTCATTAAGTATTGATCTATTTAAAAGCCATACATAGAAGAAAAATGCTCTCATTACATGAAGTGCTTCATAATAAATACGCAAAGCATTGAGTAAATCCATCTCATTCATAACCTGCACAGATGATAATCAGTGGGACAAAAAAAAATCCACTGAATCTGTCATTGCTCAATATGAAGTTCTTGTTTAGTGCCAAATTAAACTTTCCCAAGCTTTTTTTTTCCCACTTCAGTATTTGATTCTTTATGTTAAAGGTGTAGCTGAATAGAAAGCCAAAGTCATATCTTTCATTTGCAAAGCCAAAGTCAGATCTTGCATTTGCAAATAAGAAATAATTTGAAATTTCATTAAATAAATTTCATCAAACAGCACATCTGGTACAAAGATGTGGCTGTGAAGCCCTTTCAGTATATTAAATGTCTTCTAATCTCTTTTTATTTGAGAAAAAAAAAAGTTACTTGCTGGCTTTTTAGCAGTAGCATTTACTTTTTACAAATACACTTTCTGTACTTTATTTTTTCGATTGAGCTGTTTTGACCGATTACACAGTTTTTAAATTCTGTGACATATCTCTGTTTCATTGAAGTGGAAGCCTTGATCAGGTGTTGGGGGTCACCATTTGTTAAGGACACCATTTGTCGAAGACTTCGGGAGACTTAACGACATGCATATGGGGTTTGATTAACAAGTCTCTGTCTTTATTAGCAGTAGTTCTACCTAAATAGTTTAGTTAATGAGCTTCATACATATTACAAAACTTTAGCTCCTTATTGGTTACAGACTTTATCATTGCATAAGCATCACATACATCCCTGTAGTTTTAGAAATCCATCTGGTCCCATGGGAGACATCCTGTTATCTCCCTTGCCTAAGCTGCACTGCACAACAAGGGCCCACTGACCTTGCTGGTCAGTATTTTTTCACTTAGCTCAGTATTTTCTCACTCAAGGCCTAAGCAGCTTGCTTTTGTCAGGCTCATGTCTGCTTTCAATGAGCCAGGTTTCAGTAAGTCTCTCCACAATTCCCCCGTTTTCTTTATTTAAGGCAATGTGGCTTTGTAACATATTTTACACTAAGTTTTTCAAGTATATTCTGCAAACATTTAAACATAAAAGGGAGAATCAGTAAGATGACAAAATTTATAATTAATATGACTAGTCCTTATTTCAACAATTCTGATACCCAGGGTCCAAATCCAAAATTGGCCAGTCCTTGCATGTGATGCAAATGTCGACAATGATTGTTTCATTCTGTGATGTAGAGCATTCATAGCTTCCTCCATTTCTCTCTTGAGATCTTGTAATTTTGCTACTTCGTGGAATTATTGTTTCATGCTGTGGCTGTTCTTCATCCTCAGATGAGTTGTCTCCTTTTAAACAAACCGCTTCGGGGGGAGGCGGCCAGGGTCGGTATAACTTCTTGCAGCAGCTGGCTCCTCCCACTCTTACATCATCACTGGGTGTCACTGCAGTTCCTTCCGTATTGTCTGTCAGTTCACTTCCGGCCGCCGAAGCGTGAGCATCGCTCGCGGCTGATGGCACATCGCGTGTTTTTTCTGCTTCATTAGACATATCATTAACTCTTAATAGATCATTAACAGAGTCACACATCTTATCGCTCGATTGACCCTTAATAACACGAAAAAAATACTTCAATGTGACTGTCGCTGCGAGATGGTGGAGCAGCTGTGGTTGTAGATACAGGGGCTGTTACTTCCTGCATAGCTGCAGCGGCCACTTTCGATTCTATTTTTAACTTTTGCAAGGCATTAATCACAGTTCTCCAAGTTGTATTACAAGCAGTAAATAGCTCTTCTCCCACATAAGTGATAAGTGAAAGCATGTCTGCTTTCAATGAGCCAGGTTTCAGTAAGTCTCTCCACAAACAGGCATTGAGTTTTCCTCCTAAAGGTGGATTAAATATAGAAGCATGTCTCTTAGTATGTTTAGATCAACCTTTCCTTCTGCTCATGAACAAAGAACTCAGGAGCAGAGGGAGAAGATGAGGACTTTCTCAAGGACAGGAGAGATAGGTAGGGGCAAAAATAATAAAGCTGCCCATACTTTCACCTTAAAATCCTTAGAAGACCAACTCTGCCTCGCCCTTTGTGTTTTGTGGTGGAGAGGATTGAGCTAATTGGTGATAGAGGTGGATCAGCATAAGGACCATTTACTGAAATAAGGAAAAATAGCTCTCGAGGTCAAAGACTTCCATATCCTTTGCCTTTTCCAGTGGTTAATTAGTACTGCCTTCCAAGACAAAATGACATGTTGTTTCCTGTTGCAAAATAGATTATCATTGTAAAAATGTTCAACTGACAAGGATTGCAAAGTATATATTATCAATTTTTATGAATCAGATCCTTGTTGGAAAAATCTCACTGGGATTTTCTTGATCCTGCAAAAAGCATTTCCAGCTCTAGCTCAACAATCTCATACTAGAGATACAGAACTATAATCAGACCATCATTTCCGTGTATCAGAGTAAAGTTTTTCAGCATGTTGCAAAATTCATCCCTAGCTGTTTCTGTTCCAGTAACTTTTCTGTATTTTTATTGTAGAAAGTTCTTGTTAGTTGATGCAAATTCCTTCCTTTCACTGTATTCGTCCCAGAAGATGCAAAATGTGAATGTATACACACACACATACATATCTATGCACAAGTACACTCATACATACAAAACATCAGTTGGATTCCTACTATCTACACCCAAAATTAAAAAGAGAGACTCTTTGACACAAGAACGTGCAAATGCCCATACTAAACTGAAAAGATGAGTATATCTGTTTTTAAAACATTCTTCTTACCACCAACGTAACTGACATAGCTCTCCTATGTATCATCAACTATTTTTTTTTTAATCACTGTCGGTGAAAACTAGCTTTAAAGTTAAGTTCTGGAAGAATGAAGTTCCTATTTACATACAACTTCAGTAAATAGCCAGGTCCATCAGTTCCGATTTCATTTACTTACGATATCAACAATACCAACATACGATATCAACAATATCAAAGAATGTGAAGATTTTCTTTGATCTGCTTACAAATATTTTGAGATCAGTGGCAAGAATCAAGATACAGTATTATTAATAAGTGATACAAAGAAATTAAGCACCAATGAAGAAAGTCATTGAAATGTCCAAAACTCCTCAAACTCTCAGAAGATTGTAATTCTCCTAAAAGAATTTTTTCTCAATACCTAACTTGTTAATAAAAGTGAAAAGCTATTGAGCTAAGTTAATAATAAGTTAATACACGCAATAACTATCATCAGAAACAATCTGCATTTTTGTTCATCAGTTTCTTCACAACAATTTGCAACCAACAGCCCTATTGTCTGATTTGGAAAACTCTTGGTTCTAGATAGATTCTTAGAGGAGAAATTTCAACTTCAAAATAAATGGTTTCCACTTAGCTTTCAATTTTCATTTTGTTTCCTTAAATTGTATAAGGAGATGGAATTTAATTTTATCATACACATACATTGCGTATTGTAATGGGATGTGACATGCTGTGTATGCAAATAATAGAAATTAAATATTTTAATGTTAAAGGTGCTAGTGTGTAAGTTGATGGTTCAAGACAAATATTACAGTGTTATTGTTGTTGAACAATGTTAGTAGTCAGTTCCC
Source organism: Tapera naevia (assembly GCA_033556795.1). NCBI lineage: Eukaryota > Metazoa > Chordata > Aves > Cuculiformes > Neomorphidae > Tapera > Tapera naevia. Next base: position 4,508,750 of record JAUMJJ010000079.1, on the reverse strand, counting down.
TTCTTTTTCCACCACCTTAATTTGTGGTTGTCATTAATGATATCACTTAACATTTTAATAAATTTCCATTTGCCTGTTTTCTCATTAGGTAGACAGATTTCTTTTTGCTGTAGCCAAGTATCCGCAGAATAATATGAATACTATCCTATTTAAAATGTAGTGTTGTCATGAATACATGCTTAAGCACACAAAAATTTTTTGGATTCAGAGGCTAGTCAGGTCAGTCTCAGGTGCAATTGTCAAAGTGTTCAAATTTTTCTGCTTATTGTACATTCATTGAATACTGAGGTCACATCCTGACCTCAGAATCCTGAGGTCACATTTCTGCTGGTTTTCGAACAGTATACCCTCCACTTCATCATCTTAGAATAATAAGAAGGGAAAAGAAAAATAATTGTATTTTCTATTCATCGTTGTTCAGCATACAAACTGCTACTCTGAGGTATTTGAAGCTCTACTTGAAAATTTTAGCACTATTGAAATAAATGCAGAACACCAAGGAAAATTCTACTAACTCAATTAAAATGGAAAGACAGATGTCAAGGACAAAAAGTCCCACAAATTATTAAATATTCCTGCGCTATCGTCCTGTCCTGTAAAGTAGCTGTGAAAGTGCATTACAGCTTTGTCAGAGGAAATACCAAGCCAAATGCTATCCCAGCACCCTCTCATTTGAAAAGAAGTTGCATAATGTCAAAATGTTTTATTCCTATAATTTATCTGGCATTTTATTTCTCAGTATGTCTCTTTGTATGTGTTAAGAGATTTGTTTTCATGAAATGAATGGAAAGAAAGAGGACGACAGGCATAAAATATGGAAGCAAAGGCAAAAATAAATTATCTATAGTTATGTACCTCTCTGTAAAAATGCCAGATATCCTTGACATTGATAATTGGCTGCTTTGTGTGACAAAGGGCATAGAGGAGGCATTAGCTCACACAGAAACTGTACCAGTTTTGGCAATACCGAGGATTACTGGGTCCTTGCAGCAGTAAGCCCACTGAAGATGAGTTGCAGTTTAATTCACATCTCTATGTTTCCTTACCTGATCACACTTGTCACATGAAATCTCTGAGGATGTGACCAGCATGATATGACTTGCCCTGCTTGTATAGAGAGGTAGGACAAGAACAGTATGTCCTACCTGGGGCTGGTGCAAGCAGTGTTTGTCTCTTTTATGTCATGATTCTGTTGCATCATGCACTGATTAGAAGAATGGCATTCCACTCACCCTTAATGAGGAATCACTTTATAGTACATACATGAGCAATGTTATTGTAGTCTAAATTACTGTCAGTGAACAGAGGATGGATAAACTGAGACATTTTTCTGGTGTGCATTTCACTTTTATCAATAACATTAATAAGAAAAATAACTTTTCTTAGGCAGGCTAGGGAATACGAGTAACTACAACTGTTCATTAACTCATTTACAGAAGTGCTTTTTGCTAAATAGGCATAAATTCTCGTATCTTCACTGCATGAACAAGACAAGATTGCTGGAGCTCAGAAGAAATAAAGACAAGCTCAGGGGCATTGTGGATATTTATTTAATCACACGACCATTTACCTGATTTTCTTAAGCTATTTGCTCACTTGAATTCAAACCTATCCATAACAAGGAATAAGAAATACATGAAATTTTGAGATTTAGACATCAAAACAAGCATGGTTTATCTGATTAAGTAAATTGAAAGGAAAGTTTTGCAGCGTCTGGCACATTAAAAAATAAAAATCCTTCCCTCCCTTGCCATCCCCACATGCTTACACCTTATCTCCAGGAACACATCATATGAGGAAGAAACTTGTCAATTATCAAAACTTTTAGCACTAAGACAGGGAATAGGCAAAACATCGAAACACGTTTGAAAATTAATACAGTTAAGAAATATGGCACTAATAAAGGCAGCCTTTGCTTCATTTTAATATTTCCTCATTTTGGTTATTGTTTTGCAATATCGGCATCTCATTAGCATGTAAGCTACAAAGAAGGCTTCAGGATAATAGATCTTGCTTTAGGCACCAGTGTTTGAAAAGGAAGGGGCAATTTAATACTGTAAAGTCAGTGGAATTGTGTGTTAGCTGTAAGGAAGAGGGGCTTATCTGTTGATTTACTGTGAAACAATTATGCTCCTGCAAGCTCTAAATCCCTCTTTTACTCACAATTAAAAGCATAGATAACTTCTTAATGTACAGCAGCTGACAGTTCATGTGATAGAAAGCCAATACCTATCAGTTTCTCTTTATTACTCACTCTGTATGGGGAAAATCAGCCACATGCAAAATCTGTTTGGGACAAAAAGAGTTTGAGTAGCAGTGTAGACATTATTTCCAGTATAAAACTGTTTTACCCATCAACTGTCTCCAGCAAGACATGACTGTATATTTCATTTGCAGGGCAGAGGAGAAGCTACCAAAGGAGGAAGCAATCATTGAGAAAGTGAAAACTCCTTTCAACCAGAATTTTAAGTTCTTGAATGACTTCTGGAAAGCCTCTGCACAACTCATTCATGGTTCTTTTATTTGCTTGTTTGTCCTCAGAAATGGAATTGCCAGAAAGCTTGACTTGAACTTGTGGGGTTTTGTTCATAGAGAGAGCAGTACAAAAGAAAATGATGTGGCATATTAATAGGTGCAAGGAATCAAATTTTGAAGTCTTTTTTCAGTTGGTGTTTTAGGAGTTATATAAGATCCTAACCAAACTTGGCAGAAGATTTAGCACTTCAGGAACCCCAGCATTAGGCCTGCTGCGTTTCTGAAGCTCTTACATCCATGTCTCTCACTGAGGACTTTGGAAGCAGCGAGGCTTGCCGATGCATTGGAGGATTCTAGGAACAGGAGTTACTGCCTGGGGAAGTCAACATGTATGACACATGGACTGCCAGTTTAAGCGCTCTCGTAATTCTGTTCTGTGTCCTTGTTTTTTCCATTAATCTCTTCCCTTAAATGATGAAAAAAGAAAGACTGACAACTAAACTATGCAAATAAGAATCCAAATGAGAAATCTGGATTGTCTCCAAAGTATCAGTAAAAACATCCCAACTTTCATATTATTTTTCAGATTTCTGTATCCTCCCTCCTCCCCTTCTCTGTTAATTTCACAAGAGATTCCCAGCTGATTCTTGTCATGAAGATTTAGGAAGGAATTTGTTTAAGGATTGTTTACTGAAGATGGCTAGCAATACCTTGCTCATGCTAACTAAAGAGTAACTGAGGAGACCGAAGACTGGTCCTCCAAATGCCAAAATCTGTGGGTTAAAATGAAGACAGAAAGTAAGTCAAAACCAAGTGTGTCAGTTTTGCTCCTTCAAGATTCCATTTTGGTTTCAGTGACACTGGCAGTAGACTAGGGCAAACAAATGAAGATGGCAGGTACTGATCAACAGTGAAATTACTTAATTCCCATTGACCCATGGCTCGAGATCACATTCCTAGAAAATGGTATAAAAAAGCACGTTCAACTTTTTTTCAACTCACTGGTTATTTAGGTTTATGTCTTTGCACTAACATTTTTATTTTTTGAAAGAAAGGACCCCTGGTTTTATCTTAAAAGTTTATATCAATATTTTTCTATCAGATCAATCATTCCTGAGTAGTACATTTTTGGGCTCAAACACAGTGTGTAGAGACTTGAATCAAGAAAACTAATAAAAGGAATTGTAATAATTCTTGGTTCTTTTTTCCAGTTCCTGTGCAGAAAGTTTCTACAGTTCCTTCTATCCAGTTTCTGAGTCTTGCTGTTATTTTTAATCGCTATTATTATTAGTGAATCTTCAAACAAAAAGACATGTCATTATGAGGGTTTGAAGGTTTTTTTATGTTAGACATCAGAAGACAACCTGTTTGAAAACCCCTAAATGCATACTTTAAGATTAGATACTACCAAATATTTTTAAAATCTTTCAGAAGATTTGTAGTTTTTTTAACAATATCTTTTGTAACAATGTAGCTTTTGTTGTATTTACAACTAATGCATTGGACAGTTGGCTGCCAGGTGGAATACTGGGTTGTTTTTCTTAATGCTCTCACCAAAAAGCAGCAGCTAACTACCTGACAAGACACTTTTGCTTCTAAGAAGGAATGCTAGAAATTAAAAATCAACATTATCCATTAGCTTTTATCATGTGGGGAAAAATTATGAAGATGGACAAAATTTACGATTCACAGGTTTTCCCTACGAGTTCTGTGGAGGCCCAAAATTATTTTAAGATCTTTTATTTTCATTGTTTTAAATTGCAAATTCAAATCCACATTTTTATAGTTCTGGTTTTTTTTAGCCTGAACTGTTTTAGTAACCCAACAATTCACTGTTCATGATTTTCTGGTATTTCCTTTAAAGGACCTGTTTTGAAAACTTGCTGTCTAAGCCCTTGTGAAAGTCTCATTTATGATTTTATAGTGAAGTACCTGTCAGATTCTCAATTAGAAAATTTTCTTTTCAAGAACATTTACATCATCTTTGAATTCCTTCAGGGACATCTGAATGGCCCTTTTAGGGGTTTCTATATTCGACAGGATTTTGCAAGGTTTCTGTGAGCTACTTAGGTATTTCACAGGGGCTTTCTTAGCCTCGTGGTACAAGCTTATTGCATATAAATCGTGAAACTCTAATTTAAGCCTAGAAAATAACTATGGTGTGACATTTGACACAGTATCCAATTGCAATTTTTTCAGTTAAAAAGGGTGTAGGATTTTCATTTGGGAGCTCTCTTGCAAAAACGTAAATAATCTGTTCTGCAAATTTGCAGAGAATTTAGAATTGTGGAAGAGTGGTTTGGACAAACGATAAAACTTACTCTGTTTTATTTATAAGCAACTTATCTAAGTATCCAGCTTTTGAAAACTGAATTAACATCTCTGTTGCATTAGTGTCTTTGGAAAATATAAATAGTAACGGTATATATGGTCGCATAACTGACTTACAACTGTCATTTCACTAAAGAAGGAGAAAAAAACTTTCTATCATTTCAATACATTGAAACATGCCCTCCCAGGAAAAGAGTTGAAGGCAGACCTTGTAAAATTTAGACTACAGCTAACAAGCTTTAAGGGCAATATAAATGGACAGTAGCCAACGTTGAGAGAAAAAGGCAAATTAACGGAAAACAGCTTCCGCTTGCTGACCCCACACTCTTTGTAGTTCTTTGTCAACTTTGCTAAACTCCATCTTATGCTTTATTGACAGTTTCTTCATCTTACTGCCTAGTTTTAAAGGGGTTTGCTATTTTCGCCCATAGAGCTATTTCACTGTTAATGGTGTGCTAACAGGTTACCTATTTTCCCTAGAAGATTAGCTGAAGTCATCTTGAATATGATCACAAACTCTTGAAATGAGCTCTGGCTAAAAAAGATTACCTAGAAGAATAAAAACACTATGTGTATCATTTTCATTTTTGCTTTGAAAAAATAAGAAACAGGATGATCTTGGAAACAAATAAGCACGCACTGAAGAAGGCTAAATATATGACCATCTATGAAAGCAGCTAGGTCAAAGAGAGTTAGCAAGATTTTCATCCAAATTAGTTGATAATTAATATCTTTGTTAATCACGTGGGTCACATAGGATAACTGCCATTATTAGATAGGGTGCTAGTTTATAAGCTAGAGACAAAACTTTTATTTCTCACTCTGTGGTATATTCCCTGTGTCATTTTGTTCAGTAAAGTTTAAGCAATGGCACTTTCTTACCATGATAATGCTGAAGAAAATAGAAGAATGCTCAGCTATGGCAGTAATGAAGGACTCAATAGTGCCTAAGAGCCGAAACAACACACAATGGAGAAAACAGATGCCAGCAAGCAACTTCTAATAATATTCTAACAGTCTTTCCCACCTCTGCTGTAGGAGAGAGAAAACTGGGCCAGATGAATCCTTAGTCTCACCCACTGTGGCGCTTCTTATGTTTCCGACTGATGGATGCTTCCATTCCTGCTGCTACTTGCTACTAGACTTACCAGATATGGAGACCCAGGTGAAATCATATTTACTGACAGTTTAAGGAGTGATCTATGGGACCCTGGGTCTTCATGAATATTGGCGGAACAATTTATGGCCCTGAGAATAAGTGTAGAAGTAATTACTTCCGAGGAAGAGAGAAATTCTTGGCATATAAGGAAACACCAGTGGCAACATAGGATTTAAAAACTCTGAGCAGTCTGGAGCATTTAAAGTATTATTCCTTGAAGATATTTAATAGCAAAAAATGGTATTCTGAGGACCACTTAAATAAACATATCAAATGAAGAAATGGAGAGGAAAATTCTCTCTTGCAATAGCCATAATTATGGTTGAGAAGGAATTTCTATTATGATGTTTAGAGTTTTAAGAACATGATCTGTTGTGCCAATATTGTTCATGTTTGTTCACTACCCAAATATGAATTCTTGTGAAACTGTGGTAAAAACCCACTCTGGCTGGTTCTGAGAATATGAAACAAACACTGTTCTGCATAATTTGAAAAATGTTTAGGTTGCCCTTTTACACTGCAATTCACGTAACTTTTAGCTTGACATATACCTGCCTTTGGCATATTTGAAGAAATCTGTTTTTTAAATAATCAAGTTATGCATCTTAAACCTAGCTGACTCAATCACAACTGTGCCACATTGCATATTTATTAAAGGCCATATTTTCCCTTGAGAGAAATATGTGCATATGTGCATGACTCTCAATGAAGTCATGCACATATCTGTGTGTAGAATGTGGCAGTAAAGCATAAATAAAGTAGTACAGTTGAAGAAGGAATAAAAATTATAAAAGTGATGGGAAAATAACTCCCCTCCAAAGGCAAGATGTATGGGAATAAAAGAGAATTATCTCCATAAATACATTTCTTAGTCCAGTTTAACCTTAGGATCTCGCAGATCAACTTCTGATTAAAATTCTGTTTCACTTTCTTATACACCATAAGGAATTTATATATATATAGCACAAATATCAAGTACCATATGTACTCCACAGAACTCATATTTCATTTTCAGATATGAATTATCCAAGCCACCTACATAAGAATTTCACTCTATTGCCTCGCTGCTTTTTCTTTTATTGTTTGTCAAATCCTTGAGACCTTGAGCTATACAATCAATCAAAGTTATAGTAAAAAGCAACCAAACGTTACAGTTAAAGTGAAAAGCAATGTATTGATTTTACATATCATAACTGAAAACAATCAAATAATTATTTCAATGAAATCTTGAATTTAGTTAGAACTAAAGTAAATAAGTTTTAGTTAACTAGAACGGAATTCAGTTCATTTTTATACAGTAGTTTTCATGGATTTAAATGAAGTCCCCTCCCCTTACGTAAGGGGTTTAATGATGTCATAAGTCATCAGAACTCGGTCTAGTTTCAAAATTACACATACAAAATTTAGGTTCGTGTTCATTGCAGCTAATTCCTCCTAATAATTTCTTTTCTTAATAATTACTCATGAAACAACAAAAACTATCTTCTGTGCATCATTACCACAACCTGTATCACTCTGTCATTTGTATCTATTTATGTCAGTCTGTCTACCTATCCACCTAAATGCGTGTGTGTATACATATATATTTATGTATGTATGCCTCTATATATGAACTATTCTGTTTATATCACATATTGCGTTAGAATTTAGTTTTACTAGTCTAAAATATTTAAGTCTTTCTGAGGACTTTTTCTTCTTTCTCCAATCTCCTCTACACATCTGGTAGATACAAGGAATTCTGGGCTCCAAGAAACTACATTTCAATAATTTAACTTGAAGCCTGCATTTCACATAAGGAAAAATTAATTAATTGATGGTTTAATCTTGTTAAACTCAGTGAGACAGATTTACAATTAAAGCAAACTGACAAAACTTCTTTTAAGTGAATGAAATGGAGACAGTTTACATGGCTGAGCAGATGGCCCTCCCTCTCTTCACCTACGAGAGCAGTCCTTGTGAGGGAAGAAGTTACCCTAAGTTTGAAGACTAAATTAGACTGCTTAGTCTGCAAGAACAGGTCTGTTAATCGCTAGTTATGCGTGCACCTCTGTGTGCAAGTGTGTAAACAATATAATCTTCTACAAAATGAGAAAATGTCCTTTGTGGACCGAGGGAAGAAGAGTGTTTTGATGCCTGGTTAATTGGTGTGGATTTTTGAAAGCACAGGACTTCTTTGTGCCTGACACCAGCTGTGTGACACAACCAGACTGATACTGCACAGTGAATGACCTGAATCTCCTCTAGGTCTCATGAAATACCACAATACAGCACAGAAATGCTGTTAGTCCCAGAAAATAACTTTCACATTGAAACACAGTGCAAAGACTGTGGATATTTTTTAGTAGGAGACTTCTCAGCTCTGCTACTGAGGATGAGGGGACAAAGCGTACCCTCAGCAAGTTTGCTGAAGGCACAAAACTGGGAGGAATGGATGATACATCAGAAGACTGTGTGGCCATTCAGTGAGAACTGGGTAAGCTGGAGAGTTGGGCAGAGAAAAACCTAGTGAAGTTCAACAAAGGTAAGTGTAGAGTTCTGCACCTAGGGAGGAAAAACTCCATACACCAGTACAGGTTAGGGGTTGATCTGCTGGAAAGCGGATCTGTGGAGAAGGACCTCAGAGTCAGCTATGTGCCCTCATGGCCAAGAAGACCAGTGGTATCCTGGGGTGCATTAAGAAGAGTGTGGCCAGCAGATCGAGGGAGGTTATCCTCCCCTTCTACTTTGCCTAGTAAGGCCCCATCTGGAGTATTGAGTTCAGTTCTGGGCTCCCCAGATCAAGAAATCTGGAGAGTCCAGCGCAGGGACACAAAGATGATCAGGGGACTGGGGCATCTCTTGCATAAGGAGAGGCCAAGAGACCTGGGTCTGATTAATCAAGAGAAGAGAAGACTTATAGCATGCTTATAAATGTCTAAATGGGGGTGGTCAAGAAGATGGGGCCAGACTCTTTCCAGTGGTGGCCAGCAACAGGACAAGGGGCAACTGGTACAAACTGGAACACAGGAGATTCTACCTGAACATGAGGAAAGAGTTACTTACTGTGAGGATGGACTTACTTACGACGAGGATGACAGAGTACTGGAACAGGCTGCCCAGGGATGTTCTGGAATCTCCTCTGGAGATATTCAAAACCCACCTGCACACGTTCCTGTGCAACCTGTTCTGGGTGAACCTGCTTTAGCATGGGTGTTGGACTATATGATCTCCAGAGGCTCCTTCCAACCCATACCATTCTGTGATTCTGTGATCTTGTGCACCTGATACAATTCACGGGAAGAATGAGACTGACAAAGGCAGGGGCCAAGTGAGGAACTTCTTGAGAGAGTCAAAATTCTTACCTATGCATAAGACCACTGGATCATATGCAACTTTCTCCAGTGTAAATCAGAGCATGTATGACCTCATATAGGTCATTCCTGAGTTTAGGTGCAGAATAGTCAAATTTTTACAAAATATAGATAGTAGCTACTTTAGGCAGTTTCTGCTCAATAACTCAGTGGCCAGAGGGCTCACCTGTAATGTGACACTCACTTTCACTCACTTCTGAGTCAGTGTTCAAGCCCACCTCTCTCACCATTCAGCCTTATTCACCAGATAATAGGCTGACTTCAGCTGTTCAGGGCAGAGCATTCTGCTTTGCTTTTGTTTTGGTTTGATATGTTTTGAAGTTCTTCTATCAAAGGAAGCCAAGAGGGCATATTATGTGGTATCATATATGACCCCTAACATAAAAGTAATTTTGTTTCTTATCAGAAAGTAGAGCAAGTTCCAGCTCTTGCTGCAGAAAAATACACATTATGTGGAGCAGAGATTGAAACTGGAGCCCTCATCTTCCTGCCAGGTAATTTCTCTTTCACTGTATTAAAACTCCCTGTAGCCTAAAGAGTATTTAAGTCCTCTATCAAAAATGGAGCATTTTTAGCAAGAGGAATTGAGACAAAGCTCTTCCAGAACACCACTGTGATTGCTGGGTGCAATGCTTCTCTGGGAAACAAGGTGCAAATTCCCCCCAGAAAAAATTAATTCACTCTGTATCCTTCAAGCTCTGAAGTGGTTTGATAGGAGAGGTGCTAGGAGCACTAGCACAACCACCGTGTCTTAAGTAGGCTAGCATCTGGCATTTTTGTGTGTGTGAAGTGTGATTGAGTATGTTCCAGGAGGTGAAACTCATTTTATCAAAACTTCTGCCAGTCCCATTCAAGTCAGTGGAAATGGATACTGTAAACCATGATTCAGCTGACACACAACATTGGCACAGAGGAATGCCAATCAAAATGTCTCAGGATTAAATAGGAATAAAGTGGATATTTTTGTGCATTCAGCTTTCTCTATCATGAGGCAATTAGGGAGGTCTGCTCAGATGGTCTCCCAGTTCTAGCCCTGTGTGTAGAAGGGTATATCCCAGTCTGTATATCCCAGAATAGGTATTTGATAGAAATTACCTCTTCCTCTCTCTGCATTTTTTATAAACTTCACAAAGAAAACTTTGTAGAATCACAATAAAAAGTACTAATTAAATGAAAAATCTTTTTATATGTCCTTACTTTAATTTTTCTTTCTTCCCAGACATCTGTTGTCCTATACAGGTAAAATGGGAAAAAAGTTTTCACAAGTGTTTTTTCAGTCTTAGATCAATGATGAAAGGCAAATGCAGAAAATTGTCTGCTATATTGTCATGTTCATTTTTTAAGCATCTCTACATAAAAGTACTACCATCATTCTAATTGCCTGGTAACATGCCTTTACACTTTTTCTTAGCTTGTGGGAATCTTCTAGTATTGATTTCCAGATGATGAAATACCTAGTTTTCTCTTTTTTTAGTATATATTGTACAGAAAAGAGTGGAAACTGTTGTCATTATCTTGTGTGTACATCTAATTTTACTGGGTTATGTAAGAAATAGCATTTAAATAAAGCACTGTTAAATGTCTATTCATAACAGAGCATACTGTCATAACTCATGGTGTGTTGCCTCTTAATGGTAGCAAGTTTTGTTTTTTTCCCTCATCTCCTCATGTTATGTCTAACTCTTCACCGGGCTTTCACTGAATGAGCAGTTCATTGCATCAGATGCTGAAGTGATATCTTTTTTCCTGACAAGTAGTGCTTTTTCTCTGAACAGTGCCAACAAGTCATTGCATAATTCCCTGAACATCCTAAATCAGATGATTTGTTCAGAACTACAGATTATGATCAAAGGGACTAATTGAACCATATTTCTGTCATCAGAATTATACACAAAATAGAGCCATCAAAACCACTTTATAATCTATTTTGAAAAGCGCATGATGAAAAAAGAAGAAAAATGAAGCGCATGATGATGTAAAGAAGTAACATGATGCCAAAAATTTTATTTTTAATTAAATATAGCACTGTAAAACAGGAGAATGAAAGCTCAAATAAGACACTGATGTTCCTGCTTATGATTTTTACACTCTTCTCAAGATGGTGCATTCCTTGCCCAATGTAAGCTAAACAAAATTGCAAACTACAACCGTAGAGGCTGCATATTTCATTATTTGCAAACTGCAACAGTTGAGACTGCGGATTTCAGATATGTTTTCAGACACTTTCGGCTCTCGAGTAAATTGAGATGCATTAGAATATAAAGATGTCTGATGAATTCTGACAGTTAGTAGTTGTTCAAATTAAAAGTTATTCTTCCACATTTTCTCAAATTGTTGTTGATACTGGAGGGCCTGCATGTTTGACTAATGCAATCCATATACTTTTAACAGCTGATTGAAGCCTCTGGTTTTGGAGTTTGTTCTTGTGTTGACCAATGACTTGTCTGCAATTATTCAGCACGTGGATTGGTTAAATACTAAGAATTCATGACTTCTAATGTGATTAAATACCTGCAATGCTTTTATGTTTAATTATTAATAAAAGCAGCTAATTATTTTGTATGACCTTTTGCCACAAATGTATCCTTTGACCATGCCTCAGAACAAAATGCATCTTCAGAAACAGAGATCAAAAGAATTTATATGCAAGTAGTAGAATCAGCTTCCTTCATGATCTACAGACTGCTTATTTCAAACCAAAGCTTGATTTTACTGTTAGTTCACTTGGGATTACATAATTACATACAGTGCTAATCATCTCATATTTGGATACCAAAATGGGATTGTATCTTACTTTTTATTTATCGGACATAACATTAATATGCACACTTGCATGAACACATATTCATACACCCACATTGTTCATTTATGCAAATATTAAGGGCATAAAGTTTATACAAGTCCTATGCATTATTTTTTAAAAATGTTCTGTAATGGAATAAGATCTCATATCTCAGTGATCCTGTGGTTGATTTTGTCCAGATTTTGCTGCTTTTATATGAATAAAACAGTCCTTAGACAAGCTGTAAGGGGGAGGATGGGGCTATTGGGATACTTCGATTTATTTTAAAAGCAAACCTAAAAACTGTAAGAAGGTGTATCTTTGTTGGTATTCTGCAAATTGCATGCAATAAGTTTATAATTTTAAGGCATTCCTTTTAGCTACTACTAGCTCAAAATGAGAAAAAAAGGGGGGCCTGTGCATCTAAAACTAAAATTATGCAGATCTTAGATGTTTAAGTACAAAATAATAAAGCAAAAAAATACCCCTCTAGGCAGTTGTTTAATGGTAGAAGGTCTCAGGTTTGTTAGGTGCCTCTCAGTAAGACTACAATCGTAAGTAGGACTGGTACTCTCACAAAAAGCAGAGCCACTTTCCTTTTCAGAACAGTAATAATGTTGCTTCTACCTAATTCTGCTTTTTAGACTCAGCTCTGTGTATATAAACCCCAAGTGTGCAGGTAAAAGCACTGATGTCTCTGAATCTTTTATTTCAGTCAGAGTTGAAAAGAATATGTGAAGACATGGACATTCTTATCTACATATGTCCATCCATGTTGCAAAGCATCTGTGCTACTCACATGCACAAATGATACACAGAAAAAGACAAAGTATAGCTGCTGATATGGCACCATAATAAAAACCTGGAGAATGTTCGGTTATTTTTCACCCAGGGTTTCACTGCAAAATAAGTGGTGATGTCAGAATGAAAATAGTCTCTAAATTATTCAGTCTAATTTATTTTTATCATTTGAAGTCTAAAGTGAGAGTTCCAATGTGTTAATAGCATTCTGTAGTCAGGTTGGTAAATTTATTTTTCAAATTAAAAAAAAAATAGTACATTAACTCAGAAATCTACCACTAAGCATCTTGATATAAAATAGTTTTGAATAAATTAATGAGTTAAAAATAAAGCTGCTTAGATTATCCAAGAACAAAAAATGGGGATTAGAATGTTCAAACTACATCGTATTTGTCACATGTGAATAATTTTTAGAAAAATCGATCCTCCTCTGCTTAAGTTCTTGACACATTGTGGTAAGCCTCACTGCACCTAATGCGTCTGACTTCATTACTAATTTCTTATCTCTTCTCCTGGCCCCCATCCTCACCCTCCTCAACTGAAGAGAATTCATTTCTGGCCAAGAAAGTCTTAACACAGCATTTTCAGCACAGATTCTGTAAAGAATATAATTATACATACAAAATCCATTTCTTAGGTTAACTGGTCAGCTTTGATCACAGTGTTTCAGCTAAAAGGCAGCTTCCAATTCCAATCTAAATTTCTGAAGTTTTGTGATTTAATTTACTCATAGACTATCTGGATATAAGATATTATAAACTCATAGACTTATAGAACCATCGAATGGTTTGTGTTGGAAGAGACCTTTAAGATCGTTCAGTTCCAGCTCCCCTGACATGCCCTTCCCACTAGACAAGGCTGCTCAAGGCCCCATCCAAACTGGCCTTGAACAGTTCCAGAGAGGGGACATCCACAAGTTCCCTGGGCAACCTGTGCCAGTGCCTCACCACCCTCATCGTGGAAGAATTTCTCCCTAATATCTAATCTAAACCTTCCTCCTTCCAATTTAAAGCCAGCCCCCCTTGTCCTATCACTATTTGCCCTGGTAAAAAGTCCCTCCCCAGCTCTATTGTAGGCCCCCTTCAGGCCCGTGTGTGTACAGACGCGGGGGGGGGGGGGCGGTTGGTCCTTTCAGGTGACTCAGGTAACGGTGAGCTCTGAACAAAAAAATCATCACAGCCCTAGGCAGGCTTAGCATGAAGCCACAGAGGCTGCACAGTCAGCTGCACAGTCAGGGCCCTGCTTGCCCTCAGCTTTTTGGTTGGGGCACCTCTGCTATTACGACAGGTCAAGAGATTTGGGGTTGTTCAGCCTGGAGAGGAGAAGGCCCCGCGGAGACCTCATAGCGGCCTTTCAGTACCTGAAGGGGCTACAGAAAAGCTGGGCCAGGCTGGATGGGGCCTTGAGCAGCCTGGTCTGGTGGGAGGTGTCCTTGCCCATGGCAGCGGGGCAGGTGGTTGGTGGGCTTTAATGTCCCTTCCCACCCAAACCATTCTATGATTCTGTGACACCTCCTGCGGGGCTCCCTTGCTTCCCTCTCCTTCCTCTTCCAGACTCAGGCGGTCTTCGCCTTTGCATCCACGCGGCCTTTGCGGTTCCCTGTCCCGCCTGAGTCCGCCTCAGCCCCGCGGGAGGGAGGCAGGGCCCGGGGACGCTCCGGCCACACCCGCAGGGGCACCCGTGCTTGACCGGGTACGTCGCGGCGGGGCGAGGCCGCCCCGTCCCCGAGGGCTCCCGCCAACGCCCCGCGGGGCCGGCAGGGCCCAGGGCGGGCGGCGCGCTCTGCCGCTCAGCCCCGGGCAGCGCGGAGCCCCCCGGGCCGCCGGGAAGGTGCTGCCGCCGCCTCTCGCCATGGATCCGGCGGGCGGCCCTCGCGGCGCGGCCGCCGCCGCAGGTGGGTCCGGGCTGCCCGGCGGGAATGGAGGGAGGCTGCGGCGGGAGGGAGGGAGGCAGCGGCCCCGCCGCCGCCGGGCGTCACGGAATCACCGAGTGACCCGAGCTGGAAGGAACCCTCAATGATCATCGAGTCCAGCTCCTGTCCCTGCACAGGACAATCCAAACATTCACACAGCGTGCCTGAGGGCGTTGTGCAAATGCTTCTTGGATATTGCCAGGCTCAGGGCTGTGACTGCTTCCCTGGGGAGATGTGCCAGTGCTCCACCACCCTCTGGGTGAAGAACCTTTTCCTAATATCCAACCTAAACCTCCCCTTGCACATCTTCCTGCCATTCCCTCGAATCTTGTCATTGGTCGCCAGAGAGAAGAGAGCAGCGCCTGCTCCTCCTCCTCCCCTTGTGAGGAAGCACCAAACTGCTATGAGGTCCCCCCTCAGTCTTCTGCAGGCTGAGCAGACCAAGCGTCCTTGGGTTGCTCCTCCGGCCGCCGCCGTCCCTGCGTCTGGCAACATCCTTCGCGTTTGTAACCGCCGGTCCCTGGGCGGCGGAGGCCCGGGGGGTGCCCAGGGTGCAGGGGGTCCGGTGCCCCCGGGACAGGGTCTCCGTGCGGGCAGCGTGAAGAAAAGCTCACTTTATTAGTTTTTATTTGGAAGGAAATGGCAGCCTTCACATGCAAGTTGCATAGCTTTTTATTAATGATTATTAATAATAGTAATAATTAAGATAACCTATGAATGACTTCTGACTATATTTATTCGTATTCTTAGTTTTCTCTTCTGATACGTTACAAATCTGAAGGGTTTTTTCCTGCTCATTTCACCCAAGTCACAAGTCAGAATGCCACATTGTTGCAAAGTTGTGTTAGATAGGACCTGGAATACAATGAATATTGCTTGTTAAAATAAGGATACATTAAATATGCAGATACAAGAGAAAAGAGTTATCAAAATTTTTACCCAAAACTGGTAATATCTAATGTCAGTGACTGTTTATGATCATAATGTCCTTAGGAAATTAGAGATTGTAGTGCTCAGTCTCCTACATTTTTCTTAGTGACCTATGGAAGAAACTAATCACTGATTTTGATGAGGTTCAACAAGGCCAAGTGAAGGTCTTGCACCTGGGTTGGGGCAACCCCTGGTATCAATGCAGGATGGGGGATGACATGATTGAGAACAGCCCTGCAGAGAAGGACTTGGGGTGACGGTTGATTAAAAGCTCAACATAAGCTGGCAACGTGCTCTTGCAGCCCAGAAGGCCAACCGTGTTCTGGGCTGCATCAAAAGAAGCGTGGCCAGCAGGTTGAGAGAGGAGATTCTGCCCCTCTAATCTACTCTCAAGAGACCCTACCTGGAGTATTGTGTCCAATTCCAGAATCCGCAACATAAGGATATGGAACTATTGGAGTGGGTCCAGAGGAGGCCACGTAGTTGAACAGAGGGCTGGAGCACCTCTGCTATGAGGACAGGCTGAGAGAGTTTGGGTTGTTCCTGGAGAATAAAAGGCTCCAGGAAGCCTTCCAGTATCTGAAGGGGGCCTACAGTAGAGCTGGGGAGGGACTTTTTACCAGGGCAAATAGTGATAGGACAAGGGAGACTGGCTTTAAATTGGAAGGGGGAAGATTTAGATTTGACATTAGGAAGAAATTCTTCCACGATGAGGGTAGTGAAGCACTGGCACAGATTGCCCAGGGAAGCTGTGGATGCCCCCTCCTTGGAAGTGTTCAAGGCCAGGTTAGATGGGGCCTTGAGCAGCCTGATCTGGTGGGAGGTGTCCGTGCCCATGTCAGGAAGGTTGGAACTGGATGATCTTAAAGGTCCCTTCCAACACAAACTAGTCTGTCATTCTATGATTCTATGAAATCATAGCCTTCACGTGCAAGTTGCACTGCTCTTTTTTTTTTATTATTAATGAATATGATAAGACTTCTGCATGTATTTAATTTTTTTTTAGTTTTCTTTTCTGGTATGTTACAAATCTGAAGGGTTTTTCCTGCTCAATTTACTAAAGTCACAAGTCAGAACACTGCATTGTTGCAATATTGTGTTGGATAGGTCCTGGAATTCCATGCATCTTATTAGTGCTCTGTTTGTTAAAATGAGGATGCGTTAAATGCGCAGATGCAACAAAGGAGTTGTCAGAGTTATCAAAATTTTCATCTAAAACTGATTATTTCTAATGTCAGTGAATTGAAATGATTGTTTCTGATCACGCTGTCCTTCAGAATTTAGAAATCGTAGTGCTCCTTTAATTCTAGGCATACTTGATGCTTCCCATGTGTTTTACTTTATACAGATATACTATTTTGTTTGTGAAATGTTTAAATGTTCACAAGGTTATTCTAAAAAAAATTATCCGTGATTCTTGTATTTTCTTCTAAAAAACTTGGCTTTTTTTTAAAGATGTTCAAAAGATCTAGGACTGCAAACTTCTTTTAAAAGGTGTTGATTTAAGCCTTGCAAAATTTATGTTGTTAGTTAGGCACTTAAGTAGTTTTTTGAAGGTCTCTGCTTTAGCTGTCTTTGGTGCATCAACTCGCTTCCTGAAGCTGACTGTCCACAATACCTGTATGTATCAGATCTAGTCATCTGTAG
The DNA here is from genome assembly GCA_033556795.1 of Tapera naevia. Lineage (NCBI taxonomy): Eukaryota > Metazoa > Chordata > Aves > Cuculiformes > Neomorphidae > Tapera > Tapera naevia. The sequence continues at coordinate 4,491,363 of JAUMJJ010000079.1, read as the reverse complement.
TCTGGGGTGGGAAACAAATGTTGCTGGGTCTTGACTTAAATTCATCACGAATTAGATGGACAAGTTACTTGGCTTATTTTTATCATTAGAAATCCCTGTTTCTGCCCATTGATCATAAAAGAAGTTTAGACAGCAAGCTCAGCTGTAGCCTTCTAAACTGTAGATTTCTCTAGTTAAGAGGAGTTAAATCCTACTTCTAAAATGTTTCTTAAATCTTGAGGGATTATGAATGCTTATGTTCTTAAATGGTATGAAATAGTTATAACTGGGGAATGTTAAAAAGCTCATATATTTTTTCAGTTCATTAAGGTTAGTTGTTTTGGAAGAATTTATATGACTTGATTTTAGAAGCTAAAATTATTTTAAACCAAAATTGAAGAAATAAATCATGTTACATTTTAATCAAGTTTTCTTGTGCTTTATACATAACATTTTAAATATTTATTATTTTCAGTATCATTTAAGCATCTTGAGTACATATAAAAAATACACACTGCAGGTATTGCTTAGATTTGTGCTAGTAAACCCAAGTTTTTTCCTCAATAAATGTGTCCACATCTCATGTGTTTGTGTGTATTATGAGTATGAGATTTTTAAAACTGACACTATGGAGTAGCCTTGGTTTAACATACATTTTTAGAATAAAAGCTGCTTAATTGGAACACAAGGCATACTTTAGTCCATCTTGATTATGTAGCTGTCCTATTATCATTATTTATTATGTACACAAATACAGTATTGTGTTAGCCATATCAATTAGGTCAAGTTTATTTTATTGTTTCATAATGTTATGGCCTTCTGTGCCTGCAGCTCAGCCCAGTTTCACTAGAGCACTGGCAGCATTTTGTGCTCCATTATAATAAGTCAATATCTGGCTTACTATTCTGTAATGTGGAATGAGGTTACAATAACGTAGGTAATTTTTTTCAGCTTTCTCTGTAGTGTCTAATTGACGGACTAGTTAAACTAAAAATCACGGCAACTAAAGAGTTTTTCCTGTTATGTTTGTACTTTTAAAGGCAGACCATACGCATACACATATAATCATTTTTTTGCTTATTGGTTGCCTACATTACTAAGGAGTGTCTGAAGATTTTTAGCTGCATAGTAATGTGTAGTGGATTGACTTGGATTTTTCAGATCTTCCTTAAAATAAATGGCCTTTACAGGTCTTCCTTAACAAAGGAGGGCAGAATCCACGGAAGTATTTCATATCTTCCTTTAATGTAACACAACATATACATAAGGTATAGATAAGGGGGTACGCTCTCTTCTTCTTCAGGGAGGCTGGTGAGCAGGAGGCTTCTTGCTGCTGGCTCTGTCTGGAGCTGAGGCCTGCGGTAGCTGCAGTTGTCTGCCCACGCATGGCGGGAGAGTCCTGGGTCGGATTTAGCTGTTCTGCTTTCCTGAAGGGAAGTGATGCGATTTTTAGTGATGAGTTCTTTACTTTGTTAGTTACCGGGTGTTAAAATTGTGCATGCCTGTTTTGTTTTAGTTCTTCTTTGTCCTTTTTCCCATTTTCCCTTCGCCTCTTCCTTTTCTTGGGAGTTTTGCATGATAACCTTGCTGTATGTAGTTGTTTATATTTAGAAAATACACATATATATTTGTTGTGATTTCAGTTTTTCTGTAGTTTTTTCTTAAAAAGGGGAAAGCTTTGGGAAAGGAGCTTAAACTGAGAGTTAGAGAGCTTGGGAAAGCTAGCTCAAACCAGCTCGTAATGGTGAATGGCAATTAGTTTCTGTCCTGACTAATACTTTTTATATGCCTTTTGTTTCAAATGTGAAGAAAGCTGAGCCGTTGAATGGCCTAGAAGTTAAATGAGTTACAGTCTATTTTGTGTCTTACTCTAATGAATTTTTAAAATGTTCAGTCTTGGATAATAATGATCTGAATAACAAATAAATGTCCTGTTTTAAGCAATAAGGTTTTGTCTGTGACATTTGCAGAAGTTTCTTCCATTACTACCCATGAATTTCATGGGCAAACTATGTTTTTTCGTAGTGCCTAATGATCATGCCCAAGGTGTGCAATTCTGTGACATGGATGAATATTACTCAAATGTTGAATTATTTCAAACAAGTTTCATCTTTGCTGTTATTTTGAGGTACCTTATAATTTTTTATTGCGTTTTAACTTAGTCCACTTCTCCTCATCGTTCTGTGAATTCCTTTTTTCTAAGGCAAGCCAGAAAACTATATGTAGCACTCTGAAAAGTAAATTATCTATAATTATACGCCCCCTTTACCCCAAAACACCCCCAAAAGACTTCTTAAAAGCTCTAGAGCTGAGGATTCACCTGTGCAAACTGAGTAGCTCACCCTGTGATGGCTCAATTTCTCTGATGTTTCTCTTGGTAGAGGAACCCAGAGCTAGATGAGGGAGACCAGTGGACATGGGCCCAGGAGTTGGAGGAAGCATATCCAGAGATGACTGGTTTTTTTTCCCTCAAGTAGCAGTACATTTTGATCTGATTGCAGACTTAACTGTACTCCTTTCTAGATTATTCCTGTTTGGAAAGCCAGTTCCTCTAGCTCATTTGTACTAATGCAAAGAATAGTGAAGAGATCATCCCTGCACTTCTGTTAGAGACAGAAAATTTTTTGTTGTTGACACTGGTGCAATTCTGGCATGAGGTAAAAAAACCCAAATAGCAGCCATGAGTATTTATTTCTCTTGAAACTTAATTTAGTGTTGTATGCAGCCATGAATACAACTGCTGTGCATTCAGGGGCTGGGCTGTTCAGTTACCTGTAGCTAGCAGTGAAAAAAGAAACAATGAAAAGAGGCAGAGAAGTTTCCTCTGAAAACTAAAAGAGTGTTGGGGGAGGAAGAGGTGGTTTTGAGCAAGTAGTGGACTTGCAGAATTATCTTTGTTCATTGAAGATGTCACATGTTTGACCTCAGCTCATAGACTCTGACAATGTGTTATTGCTATGAATGTGGGGGCCACTAACTAGCAAGGTGACTGAACAGCCCTTTTGTGGAGTTGCAGGTTTTTTGGAAATAGGAGATTCTGTAGCTTGTTAAAATTACATTAATGAGTGATTTAAATTTAGATGCAAGTTTCATGGCTTTAATGGATATGTTCAGTTCTTCCATAACAATGAATGATTGGGTTTTAACCAATAATGTGAAACTTTTTGATCTTCAGAAGGACATTAAATATGTGAAGTTTCTGGCTGGGAAGAAAACAAACTAAATAGGTTATCATCTGAAACTAGTGTTTGATTTTATTTTTTTTTTCTGATTAGTGGGAATTATTTCCTCTTCACATGTTGCAGACAGTGTCAAAAACAAGGTGGGGCTTACCAGAAATGTATCTTGCTGTAGTTAATGGTGTGATATGAGCTGCTTCATCGAATCCAGTTGCAAAACAGTGGGACTGACAGGTTGGTGGAGTAGGGTAGTGCTAATGAATCAGATTTACCCTGATTCTTTCTGTTATCAAGTTTATATCTAAGGTCCTCAAAGGATCTTACACCACCTCTTAGTTCCCCTGGTTGTCTAACACAGAGCTCTACAGTACAGTTCCTGACTTTTTTTATAATTATTTCAGCAACTGAGTAATTATGCAGCAGCCTTCCATTGCTAGGATCTTGTCGGGGCTGTGGGTCCTTTACCTTTTCCCTACATGAGAGTTACAAGGCTGGAGAGAGGGGAAGGTCTCTCTTTCTCGAGTAGGAAATCTGGAGACCCAGTTTGACAGTGACGTTAGCCAATCCTGTCCTCTTGAGTGCCCTTACAGTATCAGATTGTGGATTGAGAGGTTTGCATAGGAAGCTTGTTGCCAGGTGGTATCTGCTGTTAGTGTGTTGCACCGTTTCTAACACAGCATGCAAGGGGTTTCTGGTTCCCTCCTTAACACTGAGTAAACATACAAGTGGAGCTTTGTTGGTAAGTACTTATTCTCACTCAGTAACTTGGGTACTAGATGTTGTTTGGTTGATAATTCTTGATCCTTTCAGTATCTGTCGGACATATTTTGGCATTAGCAGCTAGTATTAGACTGGTGACTTCTTCCTGCTCTTGGCCTGGTAACGTTCCCAGTTAAGGCAAATTTCTGTTTTGATTCTCAACCTTTTTTAATACCTAACCATCTGTGTCATTTCTGTGCTGATATTAGCAAAAATATTATTGATAATACTCTGTAGCTACCAATATGCTTTTAGTGGAATGCATTTGCACTTGGTGGTCTTCGCTGCTGCAATTCCTGAGAGCAACAGATTGATGTGCAGGTTTTGTTAATGCACAATTGGCCAACATCCCCATATTTCTAATTGGATTTAGAGTTGTGGGCTGAGATTTGTTAAAGATTTGAAAACAGGAGATGGTGATAGTGACAGTAATAGAAAGGACGTGAAAGCTGTATGTTCTCTATAAAATCTTTAGGAAAACCAGTTTCTGGAAATACATGTGGGTATATCTGTATTCATCATTAATTAGTTGGTTTCAACAAGAGATTCTGAGATTCCAACAGAATTCTCCAAAAACTGCTTTGATTGTGTCTTATTCCTAAGAAGAATCAACTTTGTGATCTGTTCTGCCTTTTTTTTTAAACAATGTCTTTTCAAGTAATTATTTTTTTCTAGAGTAAGAGTGTCTCATTAAACTAATTCAGCATAAGGCACTCTTGAAGTGCGTCTGTGTAAGATGTTAAAGAGGAAGGGCCTCCCTCAAAATCCAAATTTCATCACTTAACTCTATGCCCTAAGTTTTAAAGTGGAATGTTATTTAAGATTTTGATGATTGTGATTCATCGCAAAATTAGGTAACACACCATGGTTTATGTGATTTATTAGGACTATATCTCCTTTAGAAAATAGCACTTTCACATGTTGAGAGTGAAAGAACCTGTTGCTTGTCTGTGTTGGCATGTGCACTAAGGATTTTGCTCTGCTTAAAATATAGTAGCCCACTTTAAAATAAAGTAGCAAACTGACTCTCTTTGGTTTGGTAGGAAGTGGTGAAAAAATACTACTAACACTTCTAAATTTCTATGAGCTGTAGAAATTCAGCCTCAACTAATCCAATCCAGTTCCTTTTAATACTTATCTACTTACTAGATTATTTTTGTTGGGGATTTCTTTTTTTTTTTTACTTTAAATCACTGGAGATTTAAAGTGGGCTCAGATTTGTGAAGCACAGAGTTGTTAAAGTACCAGTGATCAAACAGCTAGCTCTGACTTTTTGTTGTAATAGTATGTCACGTGAATAGAAATAGAGCTTGATAGAAAAGAAGGTATTGATGGTGATTGTCTAATGATAAAGGCACTCAAAACATTCATGAAATGCTGAAATTAAATACCATCCTCTGACCCATATTGGAATCTTGGTAGTTCTGCAAATTCCCTGGATGTCATGAGAAGGAACATGTTAGTACTGACAAAGCATATTGTAAAGCAAAAGGAATCTTTATTTGTCCTTTTTTTTCAAGAAGAAGGTGAATTATAAAGCTTTTGCAAAGCAGTCTCTGGAGATATCAAAATGATAAACCAGCAGTGAAACCCATTTGTAAGACATCTTTCTGCTTGCTTTAATTTGTATCTCTGCTCTGCAAAGGAACTTTGTAATAATGGATCTTGACAGACACTGAGTAATACCTGGGTGAAACCTGTATTAAGAAGACGAAATAATCACGAGGGCACCTTTCTGGTTTGAAGTCAAAGATTTTGGATACCTTACTGTTATTACTTACTCTTCTTTCAGTGTGGTTCCAGGTGTTTAATTTTATTCACAGCTTCGAAGGCAGTTCAATGGCTTGCATGGTTCTGTATTTGTAGAACATTTCCTTTCATGTATAAAGCAAACAAGAGTCTTTCATGAGTTTGTTGTCCCACAGAGAGGCTGATCCTTTAAGGCTGAGAGAGTTAACTTCTGCTTTTCACTGGAATTCTTAGACACGAGTGGAAAGGTTGTTTGAAATAGATTTTTTTCGAAGTACCATTTCTTTAATTCATAACTGTTTTAAATAGTGGATATATATAATATAGCACAGTTTCTGTGGGCTTTCTGTTTCATTAGCTTTAGGAGTACACTTGTGACTGGACTGGGCAGGACTGTAGTGTTCCAAGTGCAGAACAATAGCTTAAAACATAGCTCTAGGTAGGTACATCCCAAGGAATTTTTGCAGTCTTGTCCTTTATGTTCTGTGCACTGCAAAGGGTATCTCACCGGTGTGTCTCAATGGACAGTGTGCAGGGAATGTGCAAAAATTGTTTGTGCATTTCAGAAGTATTTCAAAAGTGAAAGAACTATTTAAAGGCAACTCTTTTTCTAAGTGCCTCTGATAGATAAATTAATAAGTGATGATTTACGATTTACTATCCAAAGTTGAGGAGAACCAAAGGAAGAAATCAGCTTAATGGCAGCATGTGACCTGGTGAAGAGACAGCATAAAATACCTTATTCAAACCTGTGCTGTGACTCAACACAATTTATTATAGTGCTTAGCCTGCAGTATCCTTGGATAACAAGAAAGAATAGTATTATGGACAATTTGTAGATGTCAAGGCCAGGACAGAATGTAGGGAGTGATTTTTTTTTATTTCCTTGGAAGTAATATTTTTTAAATTAAAAATATACAGAGAACTACTGAAGGAAAATTTTGTGAAATTACAAAAAAGATAACTTTTCTAATCAGTGGAGCTGGATATTAGTAGTTATTATTAATTTCATTTTTTCCTTTTTCTGTTCCTAGATCCTGTGCTGTTGGTCATGACATAATCATCTAGATAAATATATTCTTTTTCAGACTCCTATAATACCTTTTGCCCTGTCCTCACTTTTTTTAACAGAGCTGATAAAACAATCCCTTCACTTATCTTACTAGCCACTTGTGTCACTTTGAAGCTGTCTGCATAGACGAGCAGGCTTGAGGCTAAATTCAGACTTAGAACTGCAAGTGTAGCAGTGCCAGGTGTCCAAAACCAGAAACTAAGAACCTCAGAAGTTTTGTCTTTTGAGCACTAGGACTTTTTGTTACACATTCAAGAAATTGTATGTATTGTGATTAAGCTAGTATAAATAACTCCGTATACATTCGTCAGTCGTGGGCTTAAGATTTGGGAGTTTTGCAGGGGTTGAGGGATCAGGGGACTTTTTTTGAGATTAATGTTATATTTTCATATTTGTTTTAGTAAAGTTAACATCTGCATTTAAACTTTTGCTAGAATAAGCCTATTGGAAATGCTTTCCATTTCCACAATTTTTAAACAATGCCTGAATGTTATTTTTACTGCTGGAGTGCAGCTCATGTATGTTTTATTCTCACATTGTGTACAGATGCTTATATTTCTTCTCTCTTTTTTGACAATTTAAGAACGCACTAGAAATAAGATAATTGGTCTCACTGTTGAACAGTTTTCAAAGCCAAGAAAATACATACATAATTTCCTTAATAGAGTCATAGTGAAATTGCTTTTTTGTTTTCTGTTTTTCTAATGCAATAGAAATCAAAGGCGGAGGAGAAAATCAAGTTTGGTGTTTGAAACTATCAAAATTAGCATTGGCGTTTGCAATTATCCACTCAAAACCACCAGGGAAGAGTTGCAAAGAATACACTGAGCACCTTGCCAAAACTGTATCCGAAAAAGATTCTGGATGGAAATCGAAAGTTGAAGTACTGGAAGCTGAAGTTCTTCGATTACGTCAGGAACTTCTTTTGATCAAGATCTGTCCGAGATTCTGCTTGGAAAATGGTAAGTTTCTGAAATAATTTCTAACTATGTTTCACTAGCAAGGAAACAAACAACTTTCACCTTGCCTGCACTATATCCTGTATCTAGATATGAAAGTCTTAGAACACTTAATTAATTTGTAATGGGGTTGAGCTTGAAAATCTGATGCTTATGCAGAACTTACATTTTTAACCCTCAGAATCAATATGTATCATATGAAATAATTCCAGACTAAAATTGTCAAAGTATTACTCTATAACCTTGGAGAAACTAGTTTGTAAGAATATTGATGTACCCTATTTACATCACTTTAATGATGCTTAAATCGCAATTTAAGCCTAATGTGTTGAAAGAATGAATACCTAATATGTATAACAGAAAGGCTGAGCAAGCAAAGAACCGAATGTCTGCTATTTCTGTCAATGTATTTGGATTGAATACTGTGAATATTTATTCTGACACAGTAAAATATTCTGAATCTGATATTGTAGGATTCAGGAAAGCTGTTAGTTAAAGAATATTAAAAAAAAGATCAGTTTAAACGGCACTATTTCTCTGACTTATGTGTGTGGAGTGAGTAACTCTCACTTTGCAAGATAAATGGCATGGGATGAGCTTGGAAATCAGGCAGTAGAGGATGTCTCTAAGCTCTGGGGAGATATTTCCCCTTGGAGGTAGAGGTCAACAGACTCTGGGCTGAAGGAGGGAGACAGTTCACTGTTAAGGGGATCTCTACAATCAAAATGTATAGCTAGTTGCTTTCTGAATAGAGATTTTTAGAAAGTTCCTAGATAAAAAACTTGATGAGGCTTTATTAGAATGGTTTTGTACTGCAATAGCTTCTTTATTGGCTTGTGAAAATGTTTCTGGATTCTAGCTTTGACTGAATGAGTGGATGTATCAGACTTTAGCTCAAAGCTCTATTTTTTTTTCTTTTTAGTAAGAGAAGTTTATCTCTACAAAATTTATTTAATGACTATGTATACTCAATTATTGTTTATGTGTCAGCATGGTCCAAACAAGAAGTTTATTTAAGAGTAAGAGCAACTTTTAAGCTGCTGTTTACAATAGGTGTCTTAATGTTGTGAAAAACTGTTTGCATGTGATGCATATGATCAGGACAGATTAATCAACAGGTAATGTCTAGAGAGGATATTCTAAATGTGGATTAGGCAGAACACGTCAACTCATCTGCAACTTCTGTGTTCCAAGTCTAACTTTTTGAAGTTTCTTTTCGCCATGCCATTGAACTGAGCAATACTGATATCTCTCTTACCAAAGAAAGCTCTTTTAGTTGTGAGGTTTTCCCTGGCAAATAACATCTTTTCCAAATATGTTAATTTTCATTGTCCTAGTCACAGTGAAGTTTGTTCACAAACCTAAAATGTGATAAATCTTGTCTAATTTTAGATATCTATAGCTGCATTAAATTTTCTGTGCTTTCTTGATTACATGTACAGGGAAATAGCACGCTTACTCTATAGTTTATGATTCACTTGATCCATTGCGATATTCATTAATGTGGATATGGTTAATTGTCCACAAAGGACGTCCCTCTCCATTCTGTTAGCAATAGACTGACTGGCTTAGAAAAAGTTCCATGATTCCCAAATCACTTCAGTAAACTGCACTTAATAGATAGCTCTTTTTGGTTTTTACGGTCTCAAAAGCCTGTTCAAACATACTTTGCGTAGCTGACCAAGTCCCATTTCAATCTATGGAATCATAAATAGTAGAGATTAATATGTGGTATCTATAATCCTTCTATATTCCTTCAGTTTCTCCAGGGTACAAACCATCACCCTACTAATTTGAAGAATTAGTTTGTAGCTGCTTTTCCCTTCAAATGTTTGCTTATATTTATGATTACGCTGTTGATAAACCTGTTAGACAGAAAACCTATAGATACATTGGAGAGAAATGCTCAGTCTCTTGCTTTTGAGTAAGACGAGATCATTACTGATACCTGATGGGATATCTGTTGGTAAGATCTGTATACTCTTCTGGTAATCAAGTTGACAATGTTATAGATTGAAAGTAAAGTTTGGCTTCACTGAAAAATGGGACTTGGTCAGCTACGCAAAGTATGTTTGAACAGGCTTTTGAGACCGTAAAAACCAAAAAGAGCTATCTATTAAGTGCAGTTTACTGAAGTGATTTGGGAATCATGGAACTTTTTCTAAGCCAGTCAGTCTATTGCTAACATTTGTGGCTGACATTTAAAGGGAGATGGTCTAGAAGCAAAGCCTACCTGAAACAGAGGCCACTCCACCAATGACTGTTTTGCTGACCACTGACCATTTTTCCTCTGGGCAAAAAAATTTCCTCTCGTGTGTTGTGCCAGTTTTGAGATTTTTCAAGCCCATGCAGATTAGAAAATAAAGAGCAGCTGCCATTCAGATAAGAAGGCATAAGGAGCCTGGATCTAAGTTGAAAGAAGAGGTGGTATAATTGGCATTCCATCCTGCCCACCTGAAGGCATAAGGTGTTCTGCTTAAAGTGATGCAACCTCTTCAAAGATTTCACACCCTCATATTTTCTTTGGCTTTCTTGTGTTCTGCTTAACAACCCATAGGTGCAATAATAACAGGGTTTCACAAATTCCACCAGTGGAAATTCTCGTGCAGTAAGGATCAGATACTGTATTTGTGTCTGCTGCTGCCTGTTGGGAGCTGAAGAGTTTGGGTCGTTCAGTCAAGGTTCACTTTGCAGCTATATCTTCCCTGCTCTGCATTCTGAACTTTCCTCTCCCACCTACTGTTTTTAATAATAATAGTAGGTCTTTCGGAGGCTTCAGGATAGATTAGAGGCTGCCCATGGAGTTTTATTTCCCTGATGTGATACATTTGTGAGCTCTTTGAAGCCTGCTTTTCTTCTCCACATAAAATTGCAAACAGTATGAATATGCAAGCACATGAAGGAAAAAGAACAATATCCATTTTTAAAGATATGTTGTCTAAATTATTTTTGTCCCATCTGACTAGTTCTTTGCCCTCAGAGACCCTTAAAAAGTTTAGGATTCCTCTCTGAGGGGAAGGAGGGGAGAAGCATGCTTTGCTACAGGTAAATGGTTTGGTATGGGTTGTTACAGTTTAATATGTTGTTTATAAAATTGCTGTGATATATATTCACTGACTGTGCTGTGTCTGGAAGTTCCTTATCTGACTTAGTGTGCAGCTGTCTTTCTGAATACAGGGACGCTGGTATTCATTTTACATGGTGGTGCTTTTGGCTGTATGTCAGCCAACCAATGAGGAGGACAAGCAAATCTTTTCGTAGTTGTCTTTTCATTATTTTTCACCTGGCCAAGTTCTGTCCTGACAACTATACCGGTGGGTGGAAAAAAGTCAGTCTTCATATTAATCAAATATTCTTTTTGCCTTTCTTTGATTCAGAATGAAATTTCTTAGAAAGGGCAGAAAAAATCATTGTTGTTATTCCAAGGATAAGACTTTAAAGTATTTGAACGTTCTGTTGTCGTTTCACTTTGCAGCTACATGAAAATACAAAGGGTCTTACAAAGCATTGATGAATTGATAGATTCTTGGATTAAAGCACCTGTCCTCAAAGACAAATTCCTTAGCTGTTATCAGCTCATCAAATCAACAATCATATTGTTTCTTGGCAGCCTCTGTTAAAGAGATCTGAAAAGCCTGCAGCTGTTGCTCCAGCCTAAGAAGGCATAAATGCAATACTCTATCCTTTTTTGCCAAGTATGTAATTTAGGAATGACAATTTAGAGGATAGATGCCTATTATCGTGGTTGCTTTAGGCTGATACTCTTAAAGGGTTCCAAATCAGTCACCCAGGGTATATTTTTAACTGAACTTGTATCGAGTATGTGTTCTCTATTCCCTAGCTTCACCTTCAATCTTGGTTCATATTATTCCCTTCTGATGCAGTGGATAGGAATTTACTGAACTGCTTGCACCACTAATTAAAAAGAAAAAAAACAGAATTTCTCCTCTGCCTTTTTTAGAATTAGTTTATTCCTTTTATATGACACAAAAACTTGAGACTAACCCTATAGCTTGGGAACCAGGAACAGGAGGGGAGAGACGACAAGATGGTTATGGAACATGTTCTAACCTGTCACAGTGAGACAAGGCTCATCTTGATCGCTTCACTCAGTACAACTGGATGAGTGTTCAAATACAGATGTTTTCTTACCCTCAGTCAGAAAATGTTGGTGTGTGCCAGCCCACAATGCTGTGTATGTGAAGCAGCTTTTAGCTAATAACTACCTCTTCCCGAAGATCAAGTCAATGCTCAAATGAACCCATTTTTTGTCAATAGATTTGAAAGCAAAACTGATGGAGGTCCTCAATAGCCTTTCTGAAAATGATTTGCAGAATTGTTTTGAACGTTGGCAGCATCCTGTGCAGCTGTGTGTCAACTCAAAAGGGAACTATTTTGAAGGTGTTCATTATTGATTTCTTAATTTGTTAAATAAAAGGACTTAGAGGCACAGTCTCATTTTTTGGTGTTGGACCCTGTAGATTACTTACAGTAGAATTTTATCTGCCATGCCCTGAAGTCCCCCTCCTGTGTTCTTAGCCTCCACCACAGTATATGTCTGCCAGCCCACCCTACCACAGTGTGTCTGGGTGTTGAGGAGATGCTGAATTCTGAGTCAGAATGTAATTAATGTGGATGATTTTTAACTGTGTCCTGAGGCTGTGTTTGACTTTTCAGGATACTGTCTCCTAAATTCTAGTTCCTGTGTCAAGACATTTGAAGCAACTTGTCTCTCTTTAGGGAGTAAGAGCCAGAGACAAAAAGAATTTTGTATCTCCTGCTTAACATCTTAACTTGGAATTCTTCTGAGGCATTTAGTTGTACACATAGAAAAAGGGACTAATTTTCTTAGTGGATTAATATGAATGAAGACACTTTGGTCTCATTTCTTCTTGCTGAAAGCTCAGACTTGCTGCCAAAAGCAGAAACATACAGAATTGGAACCAACTGAATTAAAACTCTTTATAAATGATACACAACTCCAGTGTACCAGAAGCCGTGTTTGGGCCACAGAATACAGCCACTCTTCCTTTTCCACTTCCCTTAAAGTTATGGTTTGTGTACTTCTTGTTCAGTAAGGAGAGGCAAAAACTCTGGTTACTCAGCCTAAAGCCTCAACATTTCCTTGGTAAGCAAAAGAGGGCTCAGATAAGTCCTGCTCTGATGTGAGCAAGAAGAGTGATAGCCAGTAAAAATATTTTCTGAATAATTTCAAACCTCTGCAAGAGCCAAACTCTTCTCCATGACTTAAATATTTTAACTTGTGATGTTTCCTTTGCCCTCTTACATTAAAAGCAGCGATGGGAGAACATGATTGATAATAGATGCTTTTTTAAGCCCATTTTCAAGGAGAAGCCAATCAGATGAATTTAGAAACATCAAACCAAAAACATGTGTGGATTCTTCAGTGAATATGTTATCTGCAGCCTCATAAAGGTGTATTCCTCATTAGTGGGGTGAGCAGTGGTCCAAACCAGACTGAATAATAATGAAAAAATATTAGTCTATTAGGAGAAATTACTTTCCTCCCCAGAAAGAAGATGAAATAAGTGTGAAATGTTTATAGCCGCCATGAATTGTGCTTAGCAAAGATTTAGGTTCCAGTGGCATGGTAGTAAGGGAGAGGAGTGTAGACTAGAATTTTCAAGTTGTTATGGTTATATCTGTGTAAAAGCTATTACTTCAAGTCGGTATGTTAGAATGAGCTGCTGTTATAGATTGCTGTGTCCTGTCACCACATTTTCCCCTTTGGTATTTGACAGGAAGAAAAGAGTGCAAGAGAACAACAGTTGCAGGGGAACTGTCAGCCTCTGGGGAGTATCTTGGGCTTCTTTAATTTCTAGCTTCCTTTTTGCTATGGTGGCCCTCTCTGTATAGATCCGTAACAGCAGCCCAGTCTAACCAAGTGTCATCTCAGCATTTTCGCTAAGGCATGATGGTGTCAGACGGACAGTACTTCGAAAATGAACTGTCGTTTGACATCTTAAGTGTACTAGTGTACTCCCATGCGTCTGCCAGCAGTACTAATGCAAGTTGGCAGCATTGCAAGTAATGTCACACAAACTAAAAAGTATTTTATTTTTTTAGCAAGGGAGCAGGGAATTGAGAACAGATATGTGAGATGACAAAAATTAAGGTAAAATGTGTTTAGCACAGATTTATGGGAATATGACTCTTAGAAAATGATGATGAGAGAAATCTGTTTCCCATAATTGTAGTGACACAATGGGGAACTTTATGAAAGCTGAGGCCTTTTCAGAATAATTAAATAAGTTGAATTGCAATGTGGAAAAAGCTACAGCTGGAGTGTAGTGATTCATTGAAATCTCAGAATACTACTCCTTCCATGGATAACAGGTCTGTTTTGATTGTGGAAACTTTATCCCTTTGAAAGCAGATGCTGTCTAACTTATGAGATGGCATTGCTGCAGCTGTTCCAAGCACATAGTTGTGGCAAAGGGACCCAAGAAGCATTCTTTCTCTTTCCAGGATTCTGTACAAGGAGCCCATTCAGAGGCAAAACCAACCTAATTGATGCAGCAAGAGAAAAGAATGGTTATTATTTTTTTATTCCTTGTATAGATCAAGTTCCTGATAAGATGCATAGTGTTTTTAGCAATAAGGTTCATAAAAGCAAGTGGGATTCATAATTTAGTGTAGATTCATTTCCTTTCTTCTGGAAAACAGAATGATAGTTTTGGGAAAATTGAATATATATGGTAAAAATGGATTATGAAGTGTGAATCGTCTTGCCTATTAAGTCTACTGTGGGAAGCTAAGGATCAGTCATTTTTTTTCTCTGGAAACACAGAATCACAGAATTCTTGAGGTTGGAAGGGATCAATGAATGTAATCCTTGTCAAGCAGGGCCATCTAAAGCTAGTTGTGCAGGACCATGTTCAGACAGCTTCTGAGTATCTCTAAGAATGGAGATTCCACGGTCTCTTTGGGCAACCTTAACCTAACTCAAACTTAGATTTGAGTTCCTCAAGCAGATCTTTCTTTGGGGTCTTCTGGATATATAAGCGAAATATTTGTACAATGTTGTCTCATACTGTTGACCTTAGTGTATCGATCCAGCCTGTCCAGGTCCCTTAAGCAGATCCTTCCTACCCTCCAGCAGACCTCACTTCAGCCTTCAGCTCATTACAGTCGCACCCAGATCATTGCTGTCTGCATTGACTGATACTTTTGTCTCTTAGTGAAGCTCAGTTTGTTGATGACACAAGGCATTTTTAAGAGGATATACTACTTCCAGTTAAGTACTACCAGTTCAGACAGGTAGTCTTCACGGGTAACAGTAATTTACTTAATATCTTGAAACATCTTCTGTCTAGCTTAGAACTCAAATTTCAGTCATCACATTGAGATGGTCGATATTGTAAGGCATATATTAGATCTTCTGTCATGAAAGCTGTGTGGTGAGTGTTCAAATCTATATGTTTGTCACCTAATGATTGATCTGTATATTTACTGCACGTATTCTTTATTTGACTTGAACTACAGAGATTTGTGCTGTGTTCTAGGGAAATCCCCTAAAAATGAATATTTATATCCTCAAAATCCTTCTGAGTACTTACTGAATTGTAAACATTTAGATGCTTCATGCAAGCAAAATCCCTAACAAATTGAAATATATTCTTCTAAGCCTTCCAAGGCTTAAATCCTGACATTGAACAATTAATTTGAGAATTTTAGATACTCAGTCCTATTTTCATTGCTGTTAAATTATTCCTAAATGGGACAAAGTATGTTAGTATGATATACCTTAGCGTTAAACAGAAGTGCTTTTTTTTTCCAAGCTGGTTATAAAAAAAACATGGAAATGCTGAAGCAAAGTGTGGGATAACACAGCTTCTAAAATGTCTTCATCTGGAGAATCCTGGAAGGTTTTTATTGTTTTTTTTTCATTATTAGTCCAAAATGTTCAAATATGTGAGACAGTATTTCTTTGATTTGATGTATAGAGAAGTTTGGCTTGATTCCAAATCAGGACAACAATGATGTGCTAAACACAGAGGAGTTCATGAGGGTGGTGAGAAAGTTGTTTTCTCTCAACCAGCCAGCTTGGTTAGTAATGAAAACAGCAGAATAGAGACAGGCTTGCACATGAAGAAAAGATAAATAAAGCAGTTAATATGTGTGAAGAGATTGTCTTATTTTTAGGAAGATAATAAATTTGATTCATTGTTCATGGAAAGTGCATTTGTAGCAAACCAATCGATGAATATTAAATGAAGAATAACAGAGAGTCCTGAAAAATGCAGAAGTGGGGAAGTGAACACATTAGGAAAAAATATGAGTAATTTCATGTATTTTTTTGTTTCCTTTTAGAAGTTATTGACTGAACACCTGCTTGGAAAGCAAATGCAGTATCATCAAACAGGTTTCTAAGATTGTCTCATTTTTAATTGTCTTTTATTTTTTTCTCTAAGAAGTGGAACTGAGCCTACCAATTATAACTGAATTTTAAGAAAGCATTACATGCCTAACGTCATTGGTTTCGATTTTCAAGCAATAATCCAATCTTACAAAGAGCGAATATATAGACAATACCTAATGCTTGCAATTGAAGTATATTTTTCTTTGCAGAGTTCAATGATCTCTTTGGTTTTTTTTATCTTCTAACTTGAAGCCTGTTGTCTGTTCTTTTAGACCTGTTGGTGGTGTAACTGCTAAGTTTTTCAAAAGATTTGAAGGCCATTTTTTTTTTTCTCCACAGCAGTTTTATATATTGGGAACTCCTCTTAATTTTGCAAATTTTGAACTACATATAGCATGTGGCGTCCCTCATTCAAACACTGTCTGGTCTGTAGCAGCCAGTTGCACAGGTATCTGAGAAAACATCTTCCACCACCTGTGCTCCTGCTACATGAATGTTACAGGTGCTGCCTTTCTTACTCTGCGTTTGGTAGTACCAGGAGCTGAGTCATTTCCTTGTCTCTGCACAGCTCTTAGGATCCTTATGACCATACTGCTGACAATAGGCTGTTGGGAGAAAAAAAAGGTGGTTTGCTATCCTGATGAAGCAACTGGTTCTTCCTCCTCCCTTTCTTGTCCCTGAACTGAATCTTAGTATCTGTATTAAGGTGGCTATTCAGAAGTGACAGAATTCAGTTACGAAATGGGGTGGGCTTTGGTGTTTGCCCGAACTCTGCTTCCTCAGGACTAGCTAAAGACTCTTAATCTTAAGACTGGCTGGCATCTCACTTCCTTGGTAAAAGCCTCTATGTTCTGTGGTCTCACAGCAGTACGTGGATTTGAGTTCTTATGCTTCTCAGAAGTCCCTGCGAGCCTTGCTTGCATACTACACACAGTATGTCTGTCACTTGAACAACTGCTGCTTTTCAGACCAGACACTTTTTGCAGTGGTGGATATGTGTACAGGGATGTCAGTTCTTCAGCCTTTGCACTCCAAGTCTATTCTTGTGACTGTATCTTGCTCTGTTTGCAAGCCCACAATTCTGATTTGTAGTAAGGAGCTAAAGTCCTGGACAGAAATCAAGAGTTTAAATATTTCCTGAATTTCATGTGATATATTTAAGAAGGCTGTAAAATTGCTCAGGAGCGAGTATTTCATTACCTGTATAAAGGCATTGTAAAATTTTGTGATTAATTTATCACGCACACTGAATTTTTGTGTTTCTTGTTCCAGTACATTTATAATCAAATGTTCTTGAAATTACTGTTTAAAGATTATTGTTAGTGTGAAGCAGGCTTAGTGCTGTTTTTTTTTTCTTTTCATACTTGATAACCACACGGTGTGAACATCACAACTGCTTTCTCATGTAAGTGTTAGTCTACCTTCTTTCAAGAAATAAGTGATAAGCTGTTAAGCTGTTTCTAGACATTTTGAGGGCAGTAATGAGTATTTCCTGGCAGGCAATATATTTTTTTTGAAACATAACTTCCGCCTCCTTCCAAAATGACTGAAACCTATAAATGACTGAACATTTTCAAAGCATTTTGTATTATTCTTTGAACTGGAAATATGCTGCTATTGGGGACTTACTGTAACAGGGTTTTCCAGAAGCTCACCGTGGGACAGGAGTTTGATATCTCTGTGAGTAGGAACCTAAGCATAAATGCAACATTGTCTCCTACTGGTAGGCATGTTTCATTGGATGTGCTATAATACCTCACTTATGTGGGGACAGTCTGGTTTGGTTCATATGGATATTTCTGCACTATTCTTTTCTTACTTTTTTTCTTCTCTTTCCCTCTTTGTTTCACCTCTGATGTTTGGTTTTTTTGTTCAACAAGACAATCAGAAAACATACATTTATTTTTTGGCTCGTACTTCTTGTCTTTCTTCTTTTAATTTCTGGTGTTAAATCCTCATAAATGATTTTCATGTTACCCTATGGGGTTAAGAATAAGAACAAAACATTCATGTAGTGAAACTGGCAGTAGATGGATTCCTTAGAATGGCTTTTTGTCCTTAAACACCATCAAAACCAACTTTTATATTTTTTTCTTATGGAATGTCTTTTTCTCCAGACCCTGGGGGAAGAAGAGTTTAAAGATTGATGCTTGTTTTTGTTAGTTGGACCATGGGAAGTATGCTTTGCTCCTTTGCTTGCATTTCAAGCTTGGGTATGCAGGGCATTTGGGAATAATGTTAATATATAAAATGCTAGGCTGGCCTTACAAGCCCTGCTTTTTCTATCACCTGGAAATGTTTTTTGATTTCTCTGCAGTTAGCCTTTTCATTGTGAGTCAGTTGGTACCAGTCTTGTTCAATTTTGAGTATGTCTGAAAGTTAAACGCATGAACCAATGATAAATAAATAAATCACATTTCTAATGTCAATCTCAGTAGTAGTACCCCTGTTGGATGATCTGGTATGATTTTAGAGACTGAAGTAATGGTCAGAATTCAAATTCTAGCCGTATATTTAATTAGGCCTGTATAAACTTTTTTGGGTAATGTTGTGTTAGTGTACAGAATACTGTAGATTGCTGTCTAGTGATGTTCTCTGTGTTAAAAATGCTTTTATTAACTTGCTATGAAATGTAATATTTATTTCCCACCAGACCAAACATCTATAAAATCTTGTTATTCATTTAAGAATACAAACACAGAGGAGTATGGTATTGCTTTATATCCTTGTGGAAAATACAAACAGTATATGCGTGTTTTTTAAGAGAGGAGTAGGAGTTTGTGGCTGTGCTTCAATAAGCAGGGCACAGCCAGGAGTTGGTCAGATGGGTTTCTATCCTTTGCTTGTGGCACTAAGGTGTTGGTCTTCCACTTCAGTGCTCTAGTGCCTCTTGCTTGTTTTGCCTGTAATGTTTTGATGTAGGTAGCATGTAGCACAAAGGGAGTCTGTTGTTGCCTAGCACTGAGTTTATGCCCAGAGGCACTGACTTAAGCATATCTAATGTGTGACACAGGATGAGAGAGATTCTACAATGGTGTATGAAAATAATTTAATAGTGTGTATGAATGTAGTGCATGCCTTCTGTAATGTAGCTTGTGTGTCTTTGAAGAAGATGATGTAAGATAGGAGGTAACTGCAGAAATTTTATTATTTTGAATGTTTTTCTTTGTTAATTAATGAAAAACTCAAGTATAATGTTGTATTCAACTTTGACTCTGTTAGAATTCCTTACCTGACCTAGAGAGAAGGAGTGCATGTAAAGGAGAAGATCTTACCTGATGAAGTTTTGATAACAGACCTTCATTAGCTTTTAAAAGCAGTTTGAGTTCTTGAGAATAAAAGTAGTAAAAATGTTTGGAGGGCCAGAAATTGACATGCATTTCTTTCCATGGGAATTAATGGGAGTATAGATATCCACTGCAATTGTTTGTGTGATGTCCTCTTAAATTATATATGTGAAAACTTAAAACCATCAGAAATTTTAAACTCAAAATTACTGTTCGTATTACTATGAGCTTAAAATATCTTGTTCACAAATCATTACTAACTCTTAAAGTTTTTGCTTTAATTTAAAACAGTCCCTTCTTTCCCAGCTAAATTCTACTCATGAGAAGTTTTTGGGGAGCAAACATACATATGTATTATGTGATTTTTCATGGAAGCACATGTGTTCTGTGGAAGCGCATATGTGTTATGTGGTCTTTCGTTTGAAGGGTATATGACAGTTCCCATAAACACATATTTAAGTATTACACAAACCTAACTTTCTCACTTGTGTTTCAGGAAAAACAGATGCCTCTGCTGAAACTCTTACGGATCAGGAGTGTATAAACCCTATGAGTTACTCAAGCCAGCTAGAAGACTCTGGATGTGACGTCTCTAATGACTGTGCATTTGACTCTTTAGGTGTAGCTTCTGATTTTCACCAGTCTGAGTATAATGTCAGCACTTCTAAAAGCTCGTTGGAAAAAGTTCCACCATTGAATCTTTGCTGTACTAGCAAGGGAGAATCTCTGACTGCTCCAGTGCAGTTTTTGCAACATCTACTGGAAATAAGAAAACTGTCAGAAGGAGGAATTCTTGAAGCAGACTTCACAGAGCTTGAGAATGATTCTCTCACCATATGTAGTTCAGTGTCTCAGCTGCTTGATGGACTGACTGTTTTTTACAACAGTCCTGAATTTCCAGTTTCAAATTTTCTTAATGAAGCGGTTTGTGTTTTGATCAGTTTAATAACTGATACTAAGTTATCTAATCACCTTTTGAAGAAGTGTTTCAAGAAATTTGGAGAATTTAAGAAGAATCTGATTCAGATTATTTTAAGAAACAACAGTATCAATAGGGTAAGTTTAAAAGATCTTCCAACTTTCCTGTGCCATTTCAGTATGCTGTAATATTCTCTGATTTTTAAACTTTTTTAGTATTTGTTTGTCGTATTATATTTTGAAAAGTACTTAGATTTTTGTGATTGACCTTTATTGTGATGTGGACAATAAATACTCTAGAACATTTAAAAAACTTCTTATTCATGCATGCAAGTTTTTCTAGTCTGTTCTTGAGTATTGGATTTCTTAAAAACTATTAAAAAGACAGATTAAAACAACTTTATAGCGTACGTGAGAGAAAAACGTATTGTATCTCTTGCTATATGAAGATACATTGAAGAAATATTAGCAGAGTCACTCTCTAGACATTTTCAAATTTGTGTTTTAAAAATAAATCAGCAAATGAGTGAAGAATTCAGAAACAGCATGTCCCCAGCACAAACAGCAAATGGAACTGAATTGCATTTTGTCTGTATTCATCATTATGCATTGTTCCATGCATCATCTTGTTAGTTTCCTCATTCAACTGAAATATCCCTAGTCTGTCTTCATGAGACTTCCCATACGTAATGAATTCCTGAAATCTTAGGATTTTTGGTTTTCATTCTGTCTTATAGAGTAACTTGGAACAAACATGATGGTGGAATGCTCTGAGACTTAGATGTACCAAGTTAGAGTCCTCATGTATGTAACTACAGTACTGTTATAGTAAATGAAGATTGTATCCTGATAATCCATGCATGGAGCCTGAAGGATGCTGACTAGGTACTATATCCCTATTTAGGAGGAGCTTTAATATGGCTTTTAGCAAAATGAGTGCCTAGACATCTGCTGCACCAGTGCATAGATGTACCCATTTGTCTTAATTTAAAATGAATCCCACTCACTGTCTATTAAGGATTTACCCCAGAATGTGACTATCAAACAAATATTATTACCAAACTACGAGTGGGTTGTGGGGGATGCGGGGGTGAATATGATTGTGTTTTGCTTAGAAAATATTCAGAAGGAAGTCTTCATATATTGAAGCCTTCCCAGAAGTAGACCCTTGTGTCCCTAATACTAGGCTGCTTTCTATTTCAGTGTTGCTGTGATGTGATGCTTTGTTTTTAATCGGAGGTGTCCCTGGGCAGTGTTTTGAAAGGACGTGAGTGTACATGCCATTTATGTGGCAGCAGGAATAGAGCCATGCACATATGACTAGATTTATTTTTTGTGTGTGATTACACAATAAAGGACAAAGAAAACTTGAGCAGGCATTCATTAAGGACTTCTTCAGAGTTGATGATGTCCAGTGTTTCCACCTGTTCCCCTCTACCTGAATAAGAAGTTAATAAATAGTTACAGAAATGTTAATTGTTGGAGAGAAACCAAGAGGTTGTCCAGAGAGGGCGATTGCTTGTTTATTGGAGGAACCTGGCAAAGCTTAAGTGAAAGGTGTCACATCCTCAATGACAGAAAATATTCTGATAGATCAGGGATGTTTCAGGTCTTCAAGAGTGCTTTTATAGATCATTCAGGAAGAGTGGAGTATGTCCACGTAATTTGCAAATGGCATCTTTTCTCTGAATAACTTCATTGAAACAGATGTTTTTTTATGAAATGTTTTATATCTTGCTTTCACCAAATATTGACTTAACAGCTGTTCCTATTGGCAGCCATTACTTCAATCAAACAGATTCAAAGAGTTTAGAAATTATATAAACCAATTATTAAGGGATAATTGTGGCAGTTTCCAGGTTTCTAGGGAAAAGAGGAAATGTTATATGTAATAATTGCAGTGTTTATAAAGATTTATGGAAATACCCTTTTTAGAGGTTTGGGTTTTCTTTAAACTGAATTGAATATGGAAATAAATATGTAGAATTCAGAAACAGTAGTGGAAATCATGTAACTAATTTTTCATGTGTCAGATATCTGCAGATATCTTCTACCAGGTATCTCCCGGGGACATTTTATGCTTCAGTTTTAATCATTGCTGTTTACTCAAGTGTTGATTGAAATATAAAAATTATAGGTTTAAAATAAAATTAGCATTAATTACAAGGCTGTCATCTGGAAAGTGTGGCAAACCATATGAATTTTGGTTCCAGGAGGATGCTTAAATCCCTCCAGTATAAAAACAGTAGGATTTTTTTTGTATCTAACCTTACTGTCAGAAAGCATTTGTACAGATAGTCACTAATGCAGCTATAGTATTTGACACAAATTTTTTTTTGCCATCCTCACTTACAAAACTGCCAGGAGCTTTCAAGAAGGACAAAGGGCTGTTAGAAACACCTTTAAAAAGTGACAAAGAAAGAAATGGCTATGGATTACACTTAATGGCTCATCATCAGAAGCAATCCCAGCATTTTGCAAAGCAAATTAAATATCTTTTAAAAAACCCTTAGCAGCAAAGGAAGAAAACCAGCAGCAGAATAATTTGCTGTAACTTGTTGAGTTCTTTTGTTTGAGGTGTTTCTAATCATAAAGCACTGGGAGCTATAGGAACCAGCAAAGACACTCACTCAGTGCTCTTCTGCCTAGATTTAGTTGCCTAAAGCTGTGCACTTTGGAGAGAATTTTTGACTTTAAACACCAAGTTTACATGAGTATCAAAAGGGAAAAAAAAAATCTATCATTTAAGATATGAGAGATAAAATAAAAGGAAGTTTTGCTTAAAATGTACACCCATTTAAGTCAAAAAACTGCAAATAAAAGGACCCTGTTGAATTTCTGGTTTTAATTTTTCTCCTCTCTCCTGTTTGGAGAGCAGCTCAGAAGTCTGCACACAGGTGCCAGACACACAACTTTCTGGAAATACCTAGAAGGAGCCTCAAGTCACAGCTGCTGGCAGTGAATCATGAATGCTCTGAGGTTAAATCATCTGCTCAAAGGCCTGCTCCTGTGCCTTCTGCTGGCACGGTCTTATATCCCTGTATAGCAGCCACAGAAAGGCTTGTGAGGATCCTATGTCTAATTCTGGTACAGACGAACTGTTGGTTACATGTTGCAAATCTGTGCTAGTCACTGCTGATCTATAGAGCAAGTAATTTGCTTGTCAACAGGTTTTGAGTCCATACCACTGAGACTTTTGGATGTTTGTATGTATGTGTTGCTGTTGGTGTATTGCCTTTCGATGTGCAAATTGTTCATTCATGTTGAGTCACTCCACTGTTGGAGGAACCACTGTCTTGTTTATGCAGGTTCTTTGCAAGTCCTGCTTTCAAGCAGACAGAAGTATATTATAAGAAATCTCTATGGGGCTATATTAACTTTGTGGAGCCACTGGCTCTACTTTTCAAATGGATTGTTCTCTACTACCTGAGAAAACATGGGAAAACATTTCCCATGGAAAATTTCCATATGATTTGTAATTACAGCTCCAGTAGAGTAGAAATTGTCTCTTCTCCTTCAGAAAGGAAGTACGGGAGCATTTTTTTTCCCTAATTATCCATGTGGGATTTGATAACAGCTATCTCGATCCACCGTCACAGGGACATAGGAAATAGTGCATCTCTTTTGCTCCTAGAGTCATCACTCACTCGCTGTCGCTGAGATGTGCCTGTTCTGTTGAGGTTTGTCTCTGTTGTCCAGACTGTGTTGGAACATAGGATCATTTCTCTTAAATTAGAAAAATATAACAGTCTGAGGCACTGAGGATTCCCAACTCCCCATGCCAGCTTCTCATGCTCTTCGTAACAGCATGCATGGTTTATATATGTTTTATGTTTCTTGTGAAGGTATTGCACAGCTCATTGCAGTATGACAATTCAGAGATTACACTAAATTCTTTTTATATGGGCATCATCCTAGAGCCTGCCTAGAGGCCTTATGTGGTGATCTTGGGCTGGCTGTTGTTTCATAGTATATGGAATTAGCTTTAGAAGTCAAATCCCTAGAAAAAAAAGATACTTCATGCGTGTTTTATTTATGTCTCTCATATATACAGCTGTGTAAAACTTCAAAGCAATTATGGTCAAGGAATTCAGTCTTGCTTTTTACATTGGGGATAGAAGAAAAATGCTTTTGTATCTGGCTTCTTACAGTGCAAGTTCAGCTGTATTCAAAGCTGTCATGGCCAAATATAGTCATAGGGTGTTGTATTACATAGGATTTATGTGATCTGATCCCTAGTGGTGTCACACTAGTTTATCAGCATTGTTGAAAAAGGTCAGGTCACTGGTTGTTCTTCTTTTAGGTGCAGGTGGTACTGTAATTTGGAACATGGCTGTTGCATCAGTTATATGCGAAAAGATCCTGGCCTTTACCCTTAGATCTGTACAGAAGTTTTGTTTTAAGGAGATAATCAAAACACTGAAATAGAAGGCAATGGTACATTTCAGTAAAGTTTAGCTGTGCAGGGCGCTCAGAAGACACTGCTTTCTGGTGCCTGGTTAACTCTTCAACAAATACCTCATCCATCTGCCTCACCTCACTCATAATTGCTTTCAAATAAGACCCAGAAGAACTGTCTGTTTAGAGAACTGTGTCTGTTTACCACTTCTCATACTACATTTAAAACGTCAATAGTGACTTTGATGATCCTGTCCAGAGTCCTGAATTGCTTGCTCCATTAAAACAAAGTGAAAAAAAAAGATTTAAAAAAAGCTTCTGTGCTATTTCCTTCCTTTTTTTGACCTTTGTCCCCTATGGAAACTGGCTACCCTACCTTTAGAGGTAGTTGTTGAAATTGTTTAACAGTATGGATATTGAATGGATATTGAAACATGAGCATAGTCTCTAGGAATTTTTCTTATCCTGTTTGGAACTTTACTTCCTATTTTCATTTTTCTGTCTCTTATCTTCCATCTAAAAGTCTTTATGTAGAATTCTGCAAATGCTCCAATATTGCTGTTGGTATAGTTAGCAGAAAATCAAATGCAAGCATTCTGAGTGGTAGTTTAATGCCTTTACCTGCTGCATGTGTGAGAAAGGGTTCATAAATCTTCATGAAAATAACAAGGTAAAACATAGCACAGTGAAAAGCAGAAAGAGAGAAACGTTTGAATCGCATTGGCAATTATGTAATGAAATGTATTGTGTTCTTGTGCAATTGAAAAAGTACACATTAGTCAGAACCATGGTTTTGAATCTTTTCTTATCTAGGATACAATTTGACTGAAATTGCCTGGAAGAGAGTTATCATAAACTTACTCTGGTGGTTTTAAGATGTACAACAGTATGTACATAATACATGCTCCTACTAGGTGTGGGCGACAATAAATTCCCCTGACTATGTATAGTTTGCAGTATCATTTGTCAACAACTGCCAGGACAGTACTTCGTTCATCAATTTACAAGAGTCTTGCCTGCTCAGGGACAAATAAGATTTAGAAATAGTTATTCATGTCAATGGTGGTTCCCAAGTATAAAACTAGTGGCTTCAGTTTTCATAGATTAATTGAGTCCAAGGCGATATCATGGCTCTTGAGACATGGTGCATTTTCACTGGCCAAAGGATTTTGCTTATATAGTAGAAGAGTGGTTCATTTGTTTGAATATTAAAACACGTGTCCAGGATTTCATGGTCTAGTAAGAGTCAATGTTTGAATCTCTTGATTGTTGAATTAAATTTTCTCAGCAATCTGTTGTCCTATGTAGAGAGCTGTTTAAGTCAAATGGTAATCAAAATCCATTGTCTTGCAAATCACTACAGGCAAAAGCAATCACCAAATTGACTGACTGGCATTTACTTCAGTGAAGAGGATTTAGCGGTAACTAGGCAGGAATGAATGAAAGAAAATTTTGTCTACCTCTCAGACTTTTGTCTGCCTTCCCTCCTACGCCAGCCTCAGCTGATATACATAATGCACTAAAGCTACAATTACTGAAGAGTTACAGGATGAAGTTAGCAGGATTTATTTTTTTACCATTAGGACAAAAAAGTTTTTTTCATCATTTCCAGCCTTAATGTAAGGCTATATTGGAAGGACCATCTGATTTCCTAACAACAAATACTGTCATTGCCTGGTTTTATCCAGGTAATTAACTAGCATTTAGGTTATTTCAGATTAATTCTACTAGGAGGAGAAAAAGGGAATGGAATAGGCCTTTGCTGTTCTCTTGCTTTACAAATTAAATATACAGGGGCCCTTAATGCAAGAATATAGGAAGTTCTTGTATTTGCTGGATGGTAGGAAGCATATATCAAAAGATGATTGTTTCTTTCCTCTGCCCCTGTTCTCTCTCCACTGAAGGCTTTCTGTTAAAGCTCTGTTAATTTTCTGTAGCATTGCAGTAGCTGTGTCATTTTGCTTCTTTGGCATCTTGGTGATATTTGCAGCTGAAACTGTGTGGAACAGCAACAACAAAACCTATCACTCAGCCCTTCACTTGTCATGCCTGTGTAAAAGCATTTGAATTCTGCTTAGACCTTGTTTCCTGTTACTTTAGCATCTTATTGAGTTGTATTTTTTGGTCTCAGGGGTACCATAGTAGGTGGTTATTCAAAGGGTTGGCTCCATCACAGTTACTTACCCCAGCTCTTTAAGTCCATTCTGGTCACTTCATGGTGAAGGTCTAGGGCTGTTCCTGCTGTAAGGATTGTCTTTCTCTTCATGGAAAAAAATGAGTTTGTTGCTTTTAACAGAGATGGTGCACTTTTTTTTCTGTCTTGGGGGAAAATTACCACCTACATCCTCTAGTTTTTAGAAGTGGTTATATGTCTCAAAGGGGTTTTGGTAGTAGTCCTCAACCATTGTACGTATTTTAATAATGAGAGTCTTAAGGTATCTCTGTTCTTTTTGCCTACCTTTTGACATAGCTTAAATTTGTCATACTTCTTCAGGAAACATTTTTTGTTTGCCCAAATAGGGTGTGTGTTTGTGCTATGTTGGTTGGATAGAAATGAAAAATTGCCTCTGTAGAGCCTGTTATCTACAGCCAGTTGCAAAGACAGCTGACTATTCCATGTCTAACTTTTTAGAGCTCAACTCGTGGTGAGATCTACAGACCTAAAATAGATACCTCTGTTCTTCCCTAGGTATGCATGCCAAATAGTTGGCATCCTTAAGTAGTATTGAAAGTAACTCGCACATTATGGGCAGAGGAGAGAAGAGTCAAGGATTGGGAAATAAAACATCTGAAATCCAAGTTCATTTCCAGCAACTGTCTGTAAATCTTAGACACTTAAATGAGGTATCGATTAACATCCAGCTCACTCCTTAGTTTAAAAATCTAAAGGCTAAAGAATACCTGTTTTCTGTAATTTATCCAGTGACTTTTTCTAAGCAGTGCTCAGATTAAAAATTTGAATCCGTAACTCATCTACTCCAAGAGAGCTCTCACTTGTTACCACGTCTTCTGCATCCATTAACATGGCTTGGCAACTCAGCATCAGCAGGCAGATAGACAGTTCTTCACTCCTCTAGGCTTCTGACCAGGACTAGTTAAGAAGCAGTAATCAAAAGTAATATAAACTTTAATCTCTCACAGAAGAGTTTGTATCTAGAGCTGCTTTTTCATGATCAACAGAATGTCTACATTAGTTATCAAAAAAAATGGGCCACAGTAACATTAGCGTTGTCCGAGTGGCAGCTGTCTGAATACCTTTTGTTTAACTGGGATTGATACTGTCTTCCTGTTCATAGTATTTACTGGTTCCAGCCTCATGGAGGAATTAGATATTTAGATGCTTAACTCATGAATCCCATGAAGATGCAATCCTTCTTGATCTCTGCCAAGCAAGCATTCCTTAAAGTAAATTTATTGGGGAAAACTATGCCAGCAGGTTCCCAAGTATCTTCAGAAGTTAGCTGGATTTCTTTATGCATCAGTTTCTTGTGCTTAATTATCAAATTAACTGATGACTTGTGTGTTTGCGTGCCCTCAGGGAAAGTGTTGCTTCTTCTGCAAAGGCGAGTGGGGTGAGGTGATACAAGCAAGGTACTTCGTTTTAATGTATGGAAATGGATATTGCCATTCTGAGGTAGGCACTAAATTAAACATGACAGTTATTTGCAGCCCTGAATTCCTCTAAGAACATCCAGGTAGTGCTTTGGTTTTGGGTTGGGGATTTTTGTCTTGTTGGTTTGCACTTTTTTTTCTGTTTTTAAAAAAAAATCACATACTCACAACAGGGTCTGTTATATGTACTTTATCCCATCAACTAGGTGTCATTGTTTTA
Organism: Tapera naevia; assembly: GCA_033556795.1. Taxonomy (NCBI): domain Eukaryota; kingdom Metazoa; phylum Chordata; class Aves; order Cuculiformes; family Neomorphidae; genus Tapera; species Tapera naevia. The sequence goes on along the minus strand of JAUMJJ010000079.1, from coordinate 4,462,848 downwards.
TATATATGATCCGACTGAAGAGAATGTAAGGTATTGAGAATGGGAAAGACCAGTCTTTTTCTTACAAAACTGACAGAAAAAAAATGAAAGAAGTTTCAAATCAAAGACTTGGAAATGGTATTATTGTAACTGTAGAATTTATAATATGGCATGCTCTGTTTGAAAGTGAAGGTTAAGAGGAAGTTACCTGGGTAGCAGTTTATCTCAATAACATACAGTGCTTTGTAACAAAGTTAAAAGAAAAGAATAATTAAGGATTTAGAGATAAATGATATAGAACGCAATATGAGTTTACCAGAGGTAAATTGTGGAAGAACAATGTAAGAGCATTCTTTGTAAAATTAACTGTGTTTACGGATGGGAGATTTGGTAGCTTTTATCTTTCTGATGTTCAATAAAGCATTTGTTATGGAACTCATACTAGAAAAATATTAATGAAACTGAAAAAAATGTTCTTTAATGCTTTAATCTTTCGTAATTGGATAAGAAAGCAGGTAGCAAAGTAGCAACAAGTTCTGCTTTGTACTAAGTGTTTATACTTGACAAGAAGAGGAGGGGAAAGGTTTGCATATGTCAGTCAGTCAGAGGATGTACTTAAGGGTCTACTTAAGAGTAGTCCATTCTCTGCAGGTGCACTGGATCTGGTTTGAATTTGTCATTGCTTCAACAGTATCAGCCTTCCCTTGTGTACTGAAGGAGAGGGTAAACACCTAGAAGATATTCTGGGAAATTTGCTTCTGCCAGAGGGATTGGTGGTGTGAAGAACCAGTAAGGGAGGGGGGAAACAGGGAGGTGGCGGCAAGTGTCTCTCCTTAAAAGTACTTCCTGTGATGTCTCATCTCTTTCTTCTTGCTAATGTGGCAGCAGCAGCAGCAAGGAGATGCACTAGTAACTGCCTCTTTCCCTAGGGAACTGGTATTGGTTTGGTTAAAAGCATATATGGAGCCAGAGGGACACTGCTGACCAGTGAACCAAAGAGTGGCTTTTAGGCAGCCATGATGAAATAAACCTAAAAAAGTTATTTTCAGTCTATGAGCAGAAAAAACTTCACCTTCACATTCCCAGTCTCACATAAAGGCTTCATTGTTAGCAAAGATGATTGGGAGTTCATGTAGTACCCATCCTGGAGCTTCTCTCCTTACTCGACAAATTCAAAACAGCTGGTTTTAAGCGCATAGGTTGCCCATTTATTTCAGTTAGTAAGTGTTTTGGTTTTCAGTATATTTAGCAGGCTGAGGGCAGGCATGCAGGTGCTGTATTACAATAATTCTTTCCCAGATATTGAAATATCTTGCTTTCATTTTCATTATTTTCGCCTTTTCTGAGTATTTTCTTAACAAAATAAAAAATTGTTAATCCCTTTTGGGTTTTAGCTTGTTTTTTTGTAAACATTTTTGATGCATAGTCAAACATGTCGCAAATAGACCTGCCTCTATTATATGTCACATTGGCTTGTCAGAATGTTTTTTCAGCTAAAGCTCTGCAAAAAAAAAGTACCAAAATACTGTAATATAAAAGGCAGCTTGCAGCACAGAAGCTAACTGATGGTCCTAGCAGAAAATATCAGGTTTAGAAAAATGGAGAGAAGCATAAACAAGGTTATGAAGGGGTAAGAGTAGAGGAAGAGCTTGAGATGAGGCTTACAGAGCAAAGAATTGGAACAATATGTATCAAATCCCAAGACTTCAACACAGGAGAAACAGTGCAGCATAACCAAGAGGAGAGATAAATGACAACCGCCAAATTGACAAAGGAAGCAACATGACAATAAGATAAGGAAAGGGGTACTAATGCTGTCTGTATAAAAGTGAAACTTTTCGATTGACATTGATGAGTTAGAAGTGGAAGTCAGTTTGGACTAAACGGGCAAAGGGCCAGGGTGGTGTGAATTCAAAGTTAAAAATACTGTTTTGTTTTCAGCACCTCACAGTTTGAGGATAACTGTAGTAATTATTTGCCTTAGTTTTGTATTACCAAACATGCCAGCCACCTGGGGAGGAGAGCTGTATACTTGGGATCAAAGCTGTAAACCAGTGAATCAGAAATGAAAGTACAGTTTGTGTAGTTGCGGGATTTAGTGAATCATGCAAACCAGGAAGGAATTAAACTCACAGATTTTGAATAACTGTTATTAAAACAAAGTCTAATACGTTCTGAAAAATGAATTCCAAACAAATTATTCATAAGTAAAGATTTTTGACCTGGTTTCCTGGGGAAACAAGGCTCGTAGGTGTGTGCTGTTTGTTTTGCTCATCAGCCTTTTCCTCTATTAGTAACTTCTGAAACTGATTGATAGCCAGTTTGAAATCATTTGGAAAGCTGCAAAATCTGTGGGTGAGTGGAGGAGAGACCAAATTAGTATGCTCAAGGCAAGCAGAATATTGACATTCTATATTAAGTTTGGCAACAGCCAGGTTGACACATCCACACACCCTTCCTAGCTACTGGAACAATATTGTTCTTTCTTGCTCTGCATCCTGAGGAACATGGGAAGAGAGCAGAAACCAGACCGGGAGAGGAGGGTTAAGGATAGATGGTGCAGCTCCTGAATAGTGAACTGGACTCCATTATGTTCTTATTTCTGATGGTATGTTTTTTAGAATCTGATTTTCTAACTGCTTTTACTGGGGAATCCCTGAAGAGCATAGGTTTTGTTTCATCTGTGCCATTAAGCAAGCCAAAGGGATTTAAAATTCCTCTTCCTTTTTTAACGTTTGATAGATTTGAGAGCTGAAGATAAAAGCATATCTTTAATGATGAACTATTATCAGTTAGAATATTTCCAGTTTAATTAGCAATACATGAGCATTTCACCGAAACAGTCTGACTTGTTTGCTATTTATAGATCTATTACTTATAGATTTATTCTGTATGCAATTAATGCATACTGTCTGCGAGCATTTTTTTATCCTTAATTCTTTGCCTCCTTATTTTCTTAAAATATACCAAGAGATGCACCAAAATACAATATTAAATCCGTACTCTTTAATACCCTTTTGGAACATGGATGCTGTCAAGGCAGAACTATCCAGGTGCAGCAAACTTTGATTTTGTTGTACAGTTTTAGTAGATACTATGGAAGACCTTTCAAAACTGTAAATATCTAGACTATTTTTATGAAGAGAAGTCACTGTTTTTTGTTTGGAAAGGTGTACATTTCCAGTATGTGGAGGTGGGATTTTAATTCATATATCCTCAAAGCACATCTAGGTGTATTATATTACATTCTCCTTTCATATGATTTTAATTAGTCATTAACCTATGAATGATTTTAATCTCAGCTTTTCAAAGCTATTTGTGTACAATGAATTCTCTTTAACGTGAGTTTACTTTGCGTCTCTGCAGATTTGATTCTAAGACTTGTGTCTTTTATAGTTTTCTTTTTATTACGTGTTTTGGGATTATGTGCTAATGTAAGATAATTAATAGCAAAGATTTATTAAAATTTGATTGTTGTGTGAATAGGAGAATATCTCATATTGTGCAGGTGATAACCAAACTGATCAACCTACTCAGTTATAAGAGGCTAGTAAATAGGTACTGGATCAGCTGGCAGAGCAGTTTGACTATCTGATCAGGCAGACAAGGATAAACTGTAAATGGGAACCTGCCTAGTGGTTTTTACAGCAAAAGTCTTCAGTCCACCTCACTGTCCACTTGCCTAACCTAAAATTTTGTCAGTAACAATTTTACAGAATACACTGTTGAAAAAACACAGGAAAGGTAAATGATACTCACTGCTAGTACCGGCAATTATTTTTATTTATGTATATATGTGTGTGTGTATACACGTGAGCTGGGTGGAGGAATAAACTCGATTGTTAATAGGTTGCGATGGTCTGCTTTTGAGTAATTAAAACATGGTAGTTATTCTTAGACATACACATTTGGGTGGTAGTATCCTTTTGTCAGTCAAAACTACTTGTTTATGAGAAGTATTGAGTATTAATTTTGTAGGATTATACATTATTATAAAAATATAAAATATAGTCATTGTATTTCATGTGTGCTAATTTTTCTTTGAAAGAACTCCAGTATATTTATATATAGAACTGATAACTTCTTCTAGTTGTTTTACAAAATAATGCCATGTTTACTTTGTAGAGCAGTATGTTTCCTTGCATAATAGCTATACATTTCCGTTTCAGGGAACAAAGAAAACAGTTGTTAATTTGCGTGTTTATTAGAAAAGATATGGCAAAAAGTATAATTTTTAATATTATTTTCATGTAAGTTCATGTCACTCCTCCTGTGGTTCAGGAGAAATGCCTTGGTTACAGCTTGTTAAACAACAATATGATAGTGAATTGCTTTAATTTGAAAATGTAGTGCATCTTCTATTGGTTAGCATTTAATCAAGTTTATTTCTGATAACTTTATTGACATAAAATTTCAGTATAGCTCTCAGCTTGCTCATATGTTTGAATTTCAAGGAAATTGTTTGCTCATTTGTCTTCCTGAGACAAACAGAATTATTGTATATGCAGGGTATTCACCTGCTTTCTATGACAGTAGATGGGCATAATGATAGCTAATGCCGAAAAGCTGCCTCCTGGGGAATTCATGCTGTTGGAGAAGTTTATTCATATGACAGTTTCCTGTAAGGCTAATCTTTTGAGAAAAGAAAGTTTCCAGGTAATGGATGTAGGTTTCTCTTAGATTTCATATGTATAGAATTATGAGAGTTTTAAGCTCTCTATAATTTTGAATTTGACTTTATTTCTTTAAAATTTTAGTACATCAGTCCCATTCCTGTTTAAGGTAACTGGGGAAAAAAAAAAAGATGAAGACATAATTTTACAGATTGAATTTATTGTTTTTTCTCTTTAGTTTCAGGCACTGCATGCTATATCACACACGCTGGTTTTGCTAGGAAGGAACAACATACTAAGAGATTCTTTAATAACTCTTTTACTATCAGAAGTACATCAGTTTGCTGAGCAGCTGTTGCAAGTTTACCAGGTACTGTCATCTTTCCTTTTGGTGAAGGGCTGAAGAATGGTGTTGAGGAGTGTTTGATTGGTATGTGTTTGTGTGATAAAATGTAATAAATGGCTCATTCTATAGATATGCAGGTTTAAGAACCCAGAAAATGCTAGCACCTAAGTTCAACAGCAGATTCAAAAAAAGAGATAAAAAGTAAAAGAAAATTTCCTCATGGACAAAAGTAAAATTATCAGACCATGTAATAAATTGTTCGTATAACTTTTAAGATCATGTTATAAAATTTGGAAAATACTTGAAATAATTAGTTAAAACAATTATTGCAATGTCTACCTTGATGGCTATAGAGGCAATACAACTTAGGTATCCAGCTGGACCCACAAAGAATTATATCTATCCCTAGCTCAAGTAAAACTGAAAAGAATTAGATTTCAAGTTTCATGTTATAATGTTATTATGATGCAAGATTTATCCAACACTTAAATTTGTATTTAGTTTGGTACAATGAGTAGGAGATGAAGAGCAGAATAGAATGGAAACGATATTTTTGTTAAAATTGATTCTTCGATTATTTTTTTCTAATAAACTCTAGAGTTTAAAGAAAAAAAGAGAGAAAAAATGGGTGTTCCTTTAACATTTGTAGAAGACATCTATGAAATGAATTGGATTTTCATAGATTTTTCATGTGTTTATATATGTGTAATGTTATGTACTTCATGTAAACTGTTTGATTTCACTTGGGAATATGACTTGATTGTACTATCCTAGAAGGGTCAACAAAAAGAAAACATGCAACTTTTTATTTGGTAAATAAAGTTATTGATATATGTTAAAAACATTCAGCATAGGCATATCTAGTGGTGGTCGAGTTTAACAAATATTTTAAGTGTTGCTCAAGCAGTCTTAACTTTATTCTTATTCTCTCTAAGATACAATATTAGAATAAATTCTGACTGCTGGAGAGGGAACATATAATTTCCAACCCAAATTTCTAGTATGTTTGAATATTCTGAAAAGGCTTTGGGAAGGCCAGTTTTTAAAGAGATAGACAATAGCCTGTGTCTTAAATTTTAAGTCACTAGCAGCATACCAGAGTTGTTGATGGCAGCCAAAAGCGAGCAGTCTTTAAACAAATGTAAGGATAGGGAGAATTGTGTAATTAAAAAAAAAAAAAAAGTTTTGTTTTATTTTTAAACAATTTTCTCATTCTTAACTTTATTAAATCTGACCTGTTTTACAGAATTAGTCATCCCTTCTTTCAGCAGAGTTTTTGCCAGTGGCAACACAGAACTCTCTAGTGCTCCTTACAGATGAAAAGCTTACATTGAACATTGCACTTTGAGTTAGTTACTACTGTACTACTTTAACATGCCGTCCTGTAACTATTTGTAGTATTGCTTTCCTATTTGGTACATAAAATTTATTTTTAAAAATTTCTGGAAGAAATTTGACTCCTCTTTGTCTTCACCTTATGTTGGTAAGAGTCACGTATTTGATATTAGGATCATAATAAGAGATTACAAAACTGTGAAACTTGCAGTAAAGAAAATGGAAGTAGATTAGTGATTTTAACTGTAAAAGATTCTTTATCTGCGCAAGTGATTTTGATTTTTCTAACGGCAAATTATTTTATTACTGGCAGTGTAATTTGTTTATTTATGGGAAGATAGTAGAAGAATTGATTCATATATAAATACAGAGAATTTGGTAATTTAATCCCTGAATAATTCTTATACAGCAGCTGGTATAATAATTGCTTAAATGCCAGTCTCACTAGGGTGGCTCGATACTGCTAGTTGATGGTGCCGCAGTTTCCTTTTTTATTTTCACCTCTGTGGGAACTATCACTCTGCTTAATCTGCCCCCACCCCACCAATGCCCATCCAGAAACTGAAACCTTCAATTGTCTTTCTGGAGCAGCTGAAGAAAGTTCTATCTAGCACTGAAGGGAAGGTGCCTGTGAAGTGGGAGACATTTTCTGGGTGAGGGAGAGAGACTTGTTGTCATTTAGTGAAAAGCAAAAATAGTGATATTTATGGTCTTTTAAATTTATTCTGTTTTATCGTACTTAGTATATGTGGACTGGAATTTGGGACAAAAAAAATGTGTTTGCTACACAAAAGGGACTAAATCCCTTTTCAGGTTAAGCCTTTTGCTGCTGGCAGCCCTCCATCTGTCTGTCTTAGTTGTCCACAGTACCTATTTCTGCTACCAAGAGACTCAAAATGCCTCCCACCTTCACAAGTGCAGAAACTTATGTTTATGATTGTCAAATGGGAAACATCATAGAAAAATTTTATGACAAAACACTTACTAAGGTTCCCTTTCACCCTTTTTTTTTTTTTTTTTTAAATGCCCTTTCTGTTCATTCAGAGAAATAATGCTCTTATGTTCAGGAATTTAGAGCCATGTTTGCCTAAGGAGAGTTCCCTGCTACGCTGCTTCTTCCTCCCACTAAGCTGTCAGTCTGCTTACTGCTACTGAAACGTGGTAGACCCCCTTTTCATTTCTCATTCTTTTTTAACTGGTACTGTAATTTATTTATTTATATTTTTCTCATCCAGTATTACAAGCATTTCTTGGAAGATCAATGCATTTTGATCAACCAGCCACAAACCATGGTCTGGAGCAGGACTTTCATATAATTTTAAAAAAGCTTATGGGGCTTTCTTTTAAGTCTTTTTGAAACACATTGCATTTAAGTGACCATCATAAGAGTGAGTTTCAGGCACTTAGGAAAAGACTCCAATGACTAATTTTACAATAACAAAGTGGTTTTGATATGTTCCCCCCCCCAGCACAGTGTTTCATATTTCTGGGAATAGTGAAAGGTTCAAGGTGGCTGAATTTGGAGCTGCAGGAGCTGGGCATATATCTGTGGCTGACACTTTGTAGGACAGTAAGGTTTGAAAAGCTGCAGTTCATGTAGGGAAAGTAACTCGTGTTCTGATTTGCCTAGCTTTCTTTGAACTTGGTGCTTTTAAAGTTTATATACTCTTGCATTTAGTCCAAATAGATGTTTTGTTGTCTCTTACAAACCCTTATATGATCTGTATGTGATAAATATTTCTGGAAATACTGATTAACAAGCACCTTTCTACTTATCACAATAGGACACTAAACTCTAGTATTTCTGTCAGCCTGATTTACAGACCTACTTCTGAATGTTTCTGGCTTCATGTAGCATTACTTTTGGTAGGCATGATTCTAAAAAGGATTAAAATATTTATTTTTCTTATTTTGTAATCAAAACTTACAATAAAATACTAGTTTGAAATATACCAAATGACAAATTTTTTTAAGAAAAAAATTCTTTATAAATGCTTAAATTGAAATTTGCAGAAGTATAATACTGTATATAATCGAATTTCATTAGCTGACAAGTATCCTAATCCCATTTTGCTACTTAAGCAAAACTGATGATAATTACAAAGGCTTTTCATGTCTTCCACTTAAGACAATCAAATTAGGGACTCTGAATTTTAGTTATAATTAGAGCTATGCAAATATCTGTTTTCTTTTTCTTTTGTTGTTTGTTTCTTTTTTGTTGTTCACAGATGGAAGAAATAAAGAAATTATCTGCGGCACGTATTCAGGTTAGCTTGCAATTGACTTTTAAGCATTTGGTGAAAAACAGAAATTAAAAAAAAATAACTTATTCATCTAAGCAAATTTCTATGGTTTATTTTTGTATAATTATATTTTTGTAAAAAAATAATTGAAGATGCTTTCCAATGCTGACTTGGATTGAAAAGAAAATTGCCTTTATGTTTTCTAAAAGTAAATCATCTAGATATCTCAACGTTATTATTTTAACTTCATCATTAAGACTCGGTCTAAGCTACAAATAGTTTGTAAAATCTTTGCATTCCAGAAGTTTATATTCAATCATTTCTTCAATAGGAAATGTGCTCAGCTTTGGTTATTTAGGCTTGTGGATACATCCTTTCATAAATATTGAAAATTTTTTCCTTTAAAGTTCTGACTGATTTCAGTGCCTTTGTATATGGGTTGACTGTAGGAGAATATATTCAATGAGCTATACCATAAAAATAAGTGTCCCTAATTGGCTAAATCCATTAATCTTAGGATATAACAAATTAATGTGAAATATGTGAATAATAGAATTTTGTTTAGTATTTTGAACCAGTATTCCCACATGTTGATACAGAAAATAAAAGTAATTAAGGAGCCTGTAAAACAGTATAGTTACCCTGATCTTTGACCCATTTAAGATTAATTTTATGGTAGTAAACTCTCAAGCAAGTTAGTTCATTTAAGTACTGCATCATGTGCTTAAAGTGAAGTTCATAACTTTCGCACTTTACTAACACCAGGACACTGACTTCTTGGCCAAAGCATATTAATATAAACTCAGTTGGTCCCCTTCATTTTTACTGATGTTGTATATGTACTTTTCATTTTCATCTGTAATAGGAAACTTTCATGCTTCATAAATACATAGTATAAGAATACAGTAACTGAACCTTATCTTCCTATGGAATAGAAATCTTCTGATCCCCCATTGGATTCCTACTGCAGAGTAGATACAATTTTAAGATACTGAAATTTCAGAATGATCCTGTGGAAGATGGATTATTTTTCAAATGCTGAGCTTCTCACCATGATAGCAGATATCCCTTTATGATAACTGTTTCAAAGACAGAGGACCAGAAATTGAAAGAATGGATTGGTTCATTGCCCATTATTAACCACCTGGTGATAATTCCAAGAACTCTGAAAAAGAAAATTAAAAAACAGAAAATAAATTTGAAAATAGAAAAAGGAAGACACGCTGTGAGGCTTTGGAAAGCCTTGTTATTTGGTAAATGCTGACACATAGCTTGTCTGGCATTACATTTTAATATCACATTACTTTCTGTGAAATGTTCTTCCATTTTTTAAACTTTAAAATATTTCTGTCACAAAATTGTATAGTGAATAGTTTGTTCTTAAAATCAAAGCACGACATTATATGTAGCATTGACTCAAATAAGCCAAATGAGTTAGATATATAGTGATATTTGTCTCAGTTCAGATTTTTATGGTGTTTCCATCTGATTTTCTTGCTTTAGTGCTCCTTTATAGCCAAGGGAGGGAAAGAGGCATTTATTGTCCAACCTATTTTGGATGTACCCAATTATGATAATTGGCCCTAGAATTGTCTGCTTCTCTTTTCTGACTATGAGAAACGAAACTAAATTCAGCTGAAATGTAGGTATTTGTAATAGACATTTGAAGCTAAGGTGAGAAAATCGCATTGTCTCTGAAGGTCTCCATTGGATAATCTGGGCTAGAGCCGTTTTAACAGGAAACACGTGATCCTGCAGAACAGTTTTAACAGGTAGACACACAAAGTGTACTTCTGTCTGAGCTGGCAAACTTATGTATGTAATCTTATTAGATGTTTGTAACAAGTTGTATTTCAGTTAGGATAGTAGTAAGTTATTTCAGTTCCCAGGTATCCAAATTCTTTAAATTTACAACTTGTTGCATACACATGGTTGGAAAAGATTGATTATGAACTAGGGCGCAAGATACATGTATTGGAGCCTCTTGTAACATGCATTCAGCTATGGTGTGTCTGATGTGCGTGCCTTCAGATAGGAAGCTCTGTTAAACTAACAGTCTGTGTGGCAATGTATTTAGGAAGAAAAAGAACAAAGAAGAGCATGGATGAGGTATGATTTTGAACATTTTCTGATTTTTTTTTGTTGCCATTCAGTACTGTGTAGCAAACAGTTGTGTCATGTCAGATTACATGGCAACAGCTCTATGAGGAAGCAAATGAAAGGCTGAAATCTTCCTGTGGCTGAAGAGCCCTTTTTTCTAGCAGTCCTGCAAATTGACATTGCGAATGTCAAGATGGACTGGCTCAGTCGGTAATCAATCCATTGGGGAAAATGGAACCTGCCTAGAGCTGTGTTCAGCTAGCTAACAGAAAGGTTTAAAGTGCTAAGAACTAAGCTATTAATGTCAGGCCTTGTCTTCAAAAGCCTTTCTCCATGCGAGTGAATGGTCTCGGAAAGTATGGTAACTGCTACGTGCTTTATTCCAAATATGAGTGTGTCTGGTGTGATGTAGAGAATCCTTCAGGTAACCTCTTTTTCCAGGAAGTCTACTTCATTCATGCAACATGTCTAATCTCTTCAATCATAAGTTCATATATGTTGTAATAAAGCTTTTACATGTGTTAGAAAAAAAACTATACTCTTTTTTCCAAATATGGTAGAAAATGACTAAAATAATTAATTATAAAAAAGAGATGAGAATATTATGCAATGAGGAAAGCATTTTGCAGTCCACTGTTATTCAGGGTACTAAAACGGCTATTCTGTATATTTGGCTTTTTGTAGTTTCTATTGTTGACTTTACTAACACATCAGGTTAGTAATAACTTTACCCAGGTAAAAGAAAAGAGAATGATGCCTTGTAGGTCTCATGAAAAAAAAAATTAAACCTACATCTGGACATATGTTCATCATTTTAAGATGTCATTTCATTCGTAATTATGCTGGTAAGCGGAGATTGTAACGTATTTTAAATCGTGTATGGTTAAAGCTGCTGCAAAATAGTGCTCTGGGTAAATGTAGGATTATTTTTTATTCCATATGACTACTGATGCTACTGGTAACGCTGAAAATAAAGACTGAGTAGAATAAATCACTGGATCTGTATTTTGTCTCATAGATGTATACCTATTTTGGAGATGTGGACTTGTGAGAACATAAACATCTCCCCTGAAAGACATGAGTGAAAGAATCAGTTGAGGCTCAGTGTATGTTGGAAGAGAGCCTTACACCTTTTGAGAGTATACCTGTTTTTGGAGCAAATATCATCCCCTATTAGAGATTAGATGTTAAAATGCATACGTGTCAGGCAGAACTGGAAAATGACAAATGACTCATGCTGTTTCTCTCTTCCCTCTTATACTGTAATAAAATGATAGCGCTAAGGAGAGAACAGTTTAGAAGTATTCATCTAGAGCTAAAAGGTAGCGAGGCTTTCACTGCACTTAGGTGCTTGGCAAGATTGGGGATGACATGTAATCAGAAAACCTCAGGTGTGTTTGGGAGTAGAACCAGTAAATACTGATTACATGAGGAGAAGTCTGTGTTATTGTCAACTAGAGAATTATTACTCTTAGTACTGGTGAATCATCTCATTCATGGAAACATAATACTGGAAAAGGAAAAATGCTTAATTACAAAAATCAGAATGTATCATAACACAGCAAGTAAATAAGTTGTATTCCTGGAAATAATATTTTTTCAAATTGTGCACATAATCCAGGCTTTAAAAAACTAAAAATAACATGATTATTAATTAAAATGACCTTTTTGAATTCTTTGTACAGTAAAAAAGAGTGCAATGAAAGCTTACCTGGGTTGCTGCTGCTTTTACTTCCTTAATCTCTGTCCTTTTCCTATTGCTTGCTTTACAGCTTAGTCTTTTTGCATCTTGAAAGCAGAATGTGAATAAGGAAGAAGCATCTGATTTTTGTGACACATGGTATACCCACTAGTCTGGAAGACCATTTGATTACTAATTACTCTGTCTCCAAATAGGTAGTTCCGATGCTCCCGTTAACCCCCTCTCTTCATGGAGAATTCTTGCTTACTGACAGTGATTTGCAAACCAGAATGATGTTATAGAAGATTAAGCGCTGCTTCCTTAATGCTTTTGGATATTGGAATTGTCTATTTGAGTTACAGTATATACCATATGTGCTCAATTTACAGGCAAAGTAACATTTTGCTGCAGAATTACCTTCTGATTTTCATTTTTCTTTTGGAGAATTGTTTGAAGTCTTCATTCCGATGTACTTTTCACACAGCTTCAGTAAATGCTTTTTAGGATACATATAAATGCACAGTTACTGTGTTAATGACTGCACTTTATTTGCTGCTTTAGTATTTTATATCTTCAGAAAATGAAAATGGGAAGAGTTGTAGCCCTAAAATTTCTAACCAAAAACTACTGATATAATGGATTTTTTTTTGGAGGAGTAATTACAGTTGTTGATTAAAACTGTCTTTTAAAAAGAGCGTAGTTAAATATGGTAAAATATAAGCTGAAACTATGGCATAGCAGATACTAGTGAAATTATCACATCTTTCCTTCATAATATTCTTCTTATTTTACAGGACATATAAATATCTTTGGAAATCTTAGTTTCCCTCTAAACATGTGTGACAGTCCTACAATCCTATATACAATGACTTAGAACATCAGCTTGTAGCATTGGGAAATTTATTGCTTTGGGTTTGGTTTGTTTTTTTATAAAAATACTTTTGAAGCTGTGTTTATCTGCCTATAGAGCTTATGCATAACTGTCATTGCTTTAAATCGCGATAACCAAGAACAGTAACTGATGTGCATTTGGTGCTTTCTAAAATGTTAAAGTTTGTTTAAAAACTCATTGTGTAGCTCACCGTGAGATGTTGTAACCGCTAAGCTTGTACACAGTGGCATATCTTCTGCAAGATACTGTGGTATGCTATTGAGCATAGAAAAACTGCTTCTGTTCTTTGCACATTCTTTTTTGATAAGCAATGTTTTTGTTTTACATTCTCTTTGTGCTTGGATTGAACTCTGGATTTTCAAGGGGCTGTATAGCTCAGCTTAGGTTGTTAGTTAGGAAGGATGGCTGTAGTGCACTTAGAGTTAGGTTGAGGCTTATAACAGGATTTAGATTTAGGATGTTAGAATAAGATCCTTACAACAGAGGGAAATGCTTGGAAAGCTGTCTTTGTCACATCCAGCCAGACTACACTTGTTCTACTAGCTCACTGTTAATCAGGTTAGAGTTGATGTTTGAACAGACTCCCTGGTTAAGTCCTCAGTTGAAACTATCCTAGGCTACAGTTGTGATGGAGGTCTGCATTTGAGTGCATATGCTTATGAGCTGCATTGAATGTCTCCACATCCAGAAGGAGCTGCTGTCCCAGGTTAAGACTCCAAAACAAGTACAGTTCATCTTGCTAGAATTTAAATGATGTACAAGTCATAAATAGAGTAGGTTTATGTCTGGGATGGCAAGGCTTGGCTACCTGGAGTTTGTTTTGTAGCTAAAGTTGGAATTGTGATTTTGTAGTGGTTTAACCCCAGCCAGCAACTAAGCACCATGCAGCTGCTCACTCACCTCCCCCCGCAGTGGGATACGAAGAGGAATGAAAAAAAATTAATAGTCATGGATTCACACTGAGACAGCTTAATAGGACAACAAAAGGAAGAGACTATAATGAATTGGAAATCGGTAGCCTACCAATAACCTTTGAATTCTAGCACTCCAGGTGGCAGCCAGAACTGAAGGGTTATTGGTAGGTTACAAACTATCACTAGTAGAACAGTAAGGACTTGAGCCTATTCCAGTTAGGAAGGGGGTGGAAATAACAGCCCAACTGAAGTGCCTTTACACTAATGTACACAGTATGGGCAAAAAACAAGGGGAGCTGGAAGGCTAGAAAACTATGATATAATTGCCATCATGGAAACATGGTGGGATGATTTGCACAACTGGGAGTGCTGCCATGGATGGCTATAAACTCTTCAGGCAGGATAGGCTAGGAAAGAGAGGCAGTGGGGTTTCCCTGTATGTTAGAGAAAGTTTTGATTGTGTACAACAAAATATGCTAACGATAGGGTTGAGTGCTTATGGGTTAAAATCAGTGGAACCCACAGTAAGTCAGCAGTAGTGGTGGGAGTCTGTTATCAGCCGCCCAGCCAGGACGAGGAAACTGAAGAGCTCTTCTAGGAGCAACTGGGAGAAGTCTCGCGATCGCTGGCCCTCGTTCTTTGTGGGAGATTTCAACCTTCCTCATGTTTGCTGGAAGTAAAACATAGCAGAAAGGAAAGAGACTAGGAGGTTCATCGAGTATATGGAAGATAACTTCCTGACATAACTGGTGAGTGAACAAACTAGAGAAGGTGCCCCACTGGATTTGCTGTTTGTGAACAGAGAGGGCCTTGTGGGGGAGGTGACTGTTCGGGGACACCTGGGGCCCAGTGATCACGAGATGATAGAATTCTCAGTTCTTGGAGGAGTAAGCAGGGAGGTCAGCAGAACTGCCACCTTGGACTTCCAGAGGGCAGACTTAAATCATTTAGAAGGCTGCTTGATAAAGTCCAGTGGGAGGCAGTTGTAAATGACAAGGTAGCCAAAGAGGGCTGGATGCTCCTCAAGAAGGAATTCTGGCGGCGCAAGAGCAGGCCATCCCCATGTGCTGTAAAATGAGTCGGCGGGGAAGAAACCGGCTTGGCTTAACAGAGAGCTCTGAGTTGTTCTCAGGAAAAAGAGGAAAATATATGAGCTTTGGAAGAGGAGGCAGGCATCTCAGGAGGACTACAAGGAAAAGGTGAGATCATATAGGCAAAAAATTAGAAGGGCTAAAGCCAAACGGGAACTTCAACTGGCAGGTTCGGTGGAAGACAATAAGAAATGTTCCTTCAAATATATTAACAACAACAGGAGGGCCAAGGAGGATCTCCCTCCTTTGCTGGATGCAAGGGGAATGGCAGTAACAAAGGATGAGGACAAGGCAGAGGTACTTAACCTCTTCTTTTCTTCAGTCTTTAATAGTAAGGTGAGATGTTCTCTGGGCTTCAAGCCTCCTGAGCCAGAAGACTGTGAAGGTGAAACCACAATGTTCCAAGAAGACTTGGTTAGAGACCTGCTCAGCCAATTAGACATTCACAAGTCTATAGGGCCGGATGGGATGCACCCAAGGGTACTAAGGGAGCTGGCAGAGACCCTTGGCAAACCCCTTTCCCTCATCTATCAACAATCTTGGCTGACTGGGGAAGTGCCGCTTGACTGGAGACTGGCAAATGTAACTCCCATTTACAAGAAGGGTCAAAGGGAGAATCTGGGAAATTATAGGCCTGTCAGCTTGACGGTACTGGGGAAAGTCATGGAGCAAATCATCTTGAGTGCTGTGACACAGCACATGCAGGACAGCCAGGTGATCAGACCCAGTCAACATGTATTTATGAAAGACAGATCCTACCAGACCAACTAGATCACTTTCTATATCAAGGTTACCCAGTTAATGGACGAGGAGAAGACTGTGAATGTGGTGTACCTGGACTTTTGTAAAGCCTTTGATGCCATTTCTCACAGTATTCTGATTGAGAAACTGGCTGCCATTGGCCTGGATGGACACATCCTCTGCTGGGTGTAAAACTGGCTGAATGGCTGGGACCAAAGAGTGATATTAAATGGAGTCAAATCCAGTTGGAGGTCAGTCACAAGTGGTGTTCCCCAGGGCTCGGTGCTGGGTCCAGTCCTGTTCAATATCTTTATTAATGATCTGGATGAAGGGATCAAGTGCACCCTTAGCAAGTTTGCACAATTCACCAAACTGGGTGGCAGTGTTGATCTGCTTGAAGGAAGGGAGGCTCTGCAAAGAGATCTGAAGAGGCTGTATCGATGGGCTGAGAACAGCACGATGAGATTCAACAAGCCCAAATGCCGAGTCCTGACTTGGGACACAACAGACCATGCAGTGTTACAGGCTTGGGAATGTCTGCCTGGAGAACTGCCTGGAGGAGAAGGACCTTGGGGTGTTGGTTGACAACCGGCTGAATATGAGCCAGCAGTGTGCCCGTGTGGCTAAAAACACCAATGGCATCTTGGCCTGTATCAGAAACAGTGTGGTCAGCAGGACCAGGGAGGTGATTGTGCCCCTCTGTTTGGCACTGTTGAGGCCACACCTCGAGTACTGTGTTCAGTTCTGGGCCACTCAGTACAAGAAGGACATTGAGGTGTTGGAGTGTGTCCAGAGAAGGGCGACAAGCCTGGTGAAGGGTCTGGAGAACAAGTCCTATGAGGAACGGATGAGGGAACTGGGGTTGTTTAGCCTAGAGAAGAGGAGGCTGAGGGGAGACCTCATTGCTGTCTACAGCTACCTGAAAGGAGGCTGTGGCAGAGCAACTGTTGATCTCTTCTCTCAAGTGACAGGTGATAGTACAAGAGGAAATGACCATAGGTTGCGCCACGGGATGTTCAGTCTAGATATTAGGAAGAATTTCTTTTCCAAAAGGGTGATCAGGCACTAGAACAGGCTGCCCAGGGAGGTGGTTGAGTCACCATCCCTGGAGGTGTTTAAAAAATGGGTAGATGAGTTTTTGAAGGACATGGTTTAGGAGAGGATGGGTGTGCTTGGACTTGATGATCTCAAAGGTCTTTTCCAACTGGAAGGTTCTATTATAATTATAATAGAACCCGGAAAGTAAGTGATGCACAATACACTTGGTGACCACTCCTCAAGCAGTGATTGCTGGCTCCCCGTCAACTCCCCAGTTGATATAATCAGCATGACCTTCTAGGTATGGAATATGTCTTTAGCCAGTTTGGTTCAGCTGTCCTACCTGTTCTCCCTCCAAGCTTCTTGTGCACCTCCTCACTGGCAAGAGAAGCTGAAAAGCCCTTAACTTAGTATAAACACTACTTATTGGCACTTAGCAACAACTGAAAACATCAGTGTGTTAACATTTTTCTCATACTAAATCTGAACATAACACTATGCTAGTTACTAGGAAGAAAATTAACTCTATCCCAACTGAAACCAGGACAGGTTTGCATGGCTGATAGATACGGGAGTTTAAACTTAGTTCCATAGCTTATCTTAAACTTAACCTAGATTTTGAGTGGCATCACTCTACCTGTTTCGTTAAGGCTTTATCTGATAAGGCAGTGAACTACTATTAGTGCTGTGCCCAGAGCAGGAAGTAGGTTTCAGGATTGGTGTCAGCAGCGACTCCTATGTATTGTTAGATTGACAGGATTTCTGGTATAGATTTTATTTAGGGAGATAGGATGTGATAAACTGAAGCTGAGCAGACTTACAGATGGTGTCACAGGGCTAGATTTAAGGTTGTTGTGCTGACGGTTTTGTAGTCTGGGGTTTCAGTTTTAGGTAGGTGCTGATGGCATGGTCTTCTCCATCCACAACTGTTTCGGTGGAGGTAATGTGTTGCTGGGCTTAGATAAGTGTAAGAATGAGAAGTAAACACATTAATGCCTTTGGGATTCCTAGGGCCCCTGGGGATATGAGACATGGAAGCTGTGCGAGGTTTGTAGTGAGGGAGTGACTGTACAGCAGCTGAATGTTTAGATCTGACAGTGACATGAGTTGCAGGACTGGTGTTAAGGTAGAGAGCAAGACTTGGATGTCTAGGATTTGTGCAGCAGAGAATGCTTTTGCCAAAGCTGGATGTATTCCAGAAGGAAGAGCTGAAGTATGCTTGGGCAGGATATGATTTCTATGGCTTGATTAGATTTAGGATTAAGACATTTTTCTCTAGAAATCTTAGTACTTGGGTCTTTTAAGAGCTGGGTTTTTTTACATCAGGATAAGTAGATTGGTTGGGAAGATTTCAGCTTAAATTTTGACAAACCTTCCTTATTTCTGCTCATGTCAGCATGCATTCTTTCTGCTTCAGGGGGAGGTATAGTACTTCTGTTTTAGCAGGGAATAGAGAAATTGCCAAGGATTACTGGGAACTGATATTTTTCTAGAGCAGTGCCATCAACATGGTGGTTCCTTCACTGTGATTAACCTTGCTTCTATGTCTATCCAGATATCTTGAATTCTCATAACCTTTTGTTTAAGTCTGGTACAAGTGTATCACTTCTACATCATTGATGTTATCACACCTTTCTTCCAGTGTCGCCCACACTGAGTCACAATTATCTTTTACTTCTGTCAGCCCTAGTTACGTTCCAATCATTGTCTTTCTTTCGTAGACTCTTAGCTCCAGGAGGAGGTAGAACCAGCAGTCTTGGGGTAAAGAGGACAAGGAGCTTTTAAGCTTGAAAACTTTCTCATTAAAAATAAGAAATAATTCTACAAATTCACTAATTTTTTTCTCAAAAGTTAATGGCATAGGATTTCATTTGGTGTTTCCAAAATGAATAGTAAAATTAGAATAGTGAATTATGCTTCTGTCACGTAAATGCTGTATGGTTAAAAGATGTTATTGTACTATCTACTGGAACTAGAATAAATTTTCAGGTATAGCGTGTGAAAATAATACTTTTCGCTCTCAATAACAAGACAAAAGAAACAACTCACGCAACGGAATTTAACCACACTGTAGATCAGGTAAATGATCATGTTTTCTATCACAATAGCTTGTTTTAATTTTGTAAATTTTGGCAGATGTTAACCATTCAGGCTGGAACTTCTTTCTGTAGATGTCTGCCTTAGGCCACTTTTTGTATGTGCTTTGTTTTTGTTTCTGTGAGTGCAAGTTTAAAGAGGAAGGCATAAGTGTCCATAGCTTTCAAGGAAGCCAGTAGGAGCTTTGCTTTGAATTCTTGTAGTTCTGTATAATGGCAAGCATTGTGTAACCAAGTCGCTGTCAGCCAAGATTGATATTAGCGGATACTTTGAGTATTTAAAAGACTTTTTCATTACCTCTCTAAAAGCAATTTCAAAGTTAAAGTAACACTTGTGGTATGTGTGGAATTATAGCAATGAATGTAATTTAAAAAAAAAAATATTAATTCTATATTCAGAGAGACTGAATGATACACATTTTATGCCCACACATATAACAAGGACAGAAAAAGTACTAAATAGTGTTTTTCTAATTGAGCATCACCCATCATGCATTGTAACAGAAACAAGTACCCTTGCAAAAAAAAAAAAAAGGAAACAAACCACAACCAGTCAGTGATCAGATAATTAAAACTGAAGACATGAGAGTCAAGTTAGGCTTGCAATGACATTGTATTGATTTAAAATTGGTGTTCCTAATAAAAAGCAGGTAGCTAGTAGTACATTAAGAAACTATATAAAACAAATGAGAGGATTAATTTGCAATATTAAAGAACATAGTCTGAATCATAGGCCTTAATCTCCTCAATGTTTCATGATTCTGCTAATGAATCCTTTGACCAGCCTTTGGAATATGTCCCATTGGTTCGTTCTATGTGGTGGTTGCTCAAGAATCATTCATCTCTACTTAGCTTAGAAGAAGGTATGCTTTGATTAGTGTCCTAGTTTAATGAATAAGCAGTTTATACTTTTATTTACTCTTTGTAGCATAGGAGCTGTATCCAGATTGTGGTTTTTTTAAGAAACAGTTTTCCATGGTTACAGATTCCTAAAATT
The DNA here is from genome assembly GCA_033556795.1 of Tapera naevia. Taxonomy (NCBI): domain Eukaryota; kingdom Metazoa; phylum Chordata; class Aves; order Cuculiformes; family Neomorphidae; genus Tapera; species Tapera naevia. The sequence continues at coordinate 4,442,782 of JAUMJJ010000079.1, read as the reverse complement.
AATTGTCTTATGAAAGACAGCTCCTTCTAAACTGTGCCTTGCCTGTGTGTTTCTCTGTGTAGATACCAGTGTAGAAAACATAGATGAAGTTGACTTTCAGGGAAAGAATGAAGCTGCTGAGACTTCCCTTATGCATGATTTAAGACTAGTGAAAAGCAAGAGGATTTTTGCTCCCATAGTGGTTATAGAAGAGGCACATGGAGATTAAACTGCTTACGGAATTCCACGTTTTATATAATAGTATTGTGTTATTTGCTATATGGCAACACTAATCATCTTTAAAGTGTAACTTTTGAAATAGAACATTTATTAATATTTTGTTCAAAATGTATTTTTTTCCTTAGAGAGTGTTGCTGAATTGGCCAAATTGTGAAAGTTCCTTTATGATGAGGAGAGTGGAATGTTGCCCAACATTCATTACAGTTGTGCTAGTATATACCTAGGCAAGTTGTGATATAAAGAACCAGTTCAAAATGTCACGGATATGTTACTTTTACTAAAAATAATGATTATTGGTAATTTTTGGTTTTGGTTTGGTTTTACGGGTTTTTTTCTATTTAAAAATATAGTAAATCATAGAATAGGGCATTTTCACATTTAATAAGGAATCTCCATGGGATTCTTTGTGCACATGTTTAATGTATTTTTATGTATTGTTGGCAAAATGTGAGTTTTCATAAAGTAATTTGAAAAAGAGAGAACTGAGGGAGAAGACTACTTGTAATAGTCTTCCAGATCATGAAAAGGTGGTATACAAGGAGTAGTCCTTTTGAATTCTGGAGTGAACACAAAGAAGTGTAGTTGGTGATGAAGGTTAGTTATCAAATTTCTTTTACTGAATGTTTTCACATATGTTCATGATGAGCATCGTTTTGGGGTGACCTAAATGTACTTAAACCTTTCTCAAGTGAGGATTGGGATTAGATTATTTGAAGATCCTTTCAGCCACAAATCAGAACTCTGCATTTCTATTGATGTATTATATTCTATTAACATTGATAATTATGCTCAAAACTTGAATCAGTTACAAGGGAATGGACAGGAGGCAAAACTCCACTGCACATTTCCTCTACTCCTGAATTTTGGAAGAAATTGAAGTACTATTCTAATTAAATGTGTGAATGCTAGTTTGAGGGGGGATTGGTATAATGAGAATTTAATAATTAATCCTAATAGGTCAGGAAAGAGGTTGTACAGAATATTTACAAAATTTGACTCTTTTTAGAAGAGCACTAATGCGCCTAACAATCAGGAATTCAGAATTCAGAATGTTAAAACTCTCTCCTTCAGGCAGTAATGAAAATTCAGGATGTAGATTAGATGTATCTTGGCAGGGATTTTAAAGAGGTGATTTTTGTGCAGAAGTGACTGGCTTGCACCAGAGAAAACCTCTTGGGGTTTTCATATTTGTAGTCCTGTGAATTCTGTATTTCTCAGGCAGATTACTTTTGATGTCCCCACTTATATTCAGTATTCACTGTAAAACCTGTGTATAATATATTTTATCTATAAAAATGGAGAAAATGGTAATTTTAAAAGAGATCTTGGAAACTAGGAGGGAAAAAAAAAAGCTGAAGACTCTACTGCACCGTTGACTGAGACCTTATAGAGTAGTGCTCAGTTACTGTGGTGCTATATGGACGCATAAGGATCTGAATAATGAGTAGCTTACAGCTGTGTTCATTTGAATAGTATTTCAGATAATATGTGCTGTTCTGGGTTGGTTTATGCTAATGGCAAAATTAATAATATTCAAGAGCCTTTTTTCCCATTTTTAAATATTTGTATTTATCATAAGTGCTGTTCTTCAAAATGTATTTTAGCATACATTTCAATTTCATAACATACATCTTAATTTCCTCGCAAACAATTTTAAATGCATTTGAAAGTTAAATTATATTATTGATTCATGGATTCTGAGGTCAGAGGGAGTCATTTAGTCCAAACTCCTTTCTGTACAGGTGATAGATTTTTCTAGAAGCTGAATTTAAGAATGTGTTATTAATAAATCTAATCTGAAAACTGTTATTGATTCTACTCATTGTGTACAATTATTTGTGGAATCACTAGCGGACTCAATTTTTCAGCCAAATTGCATTAAACCTTTGGGTTTATTATATGATGTTATTATACCACTGCTGAATTTGGGTACTTAAGTATTTTTAAATACTTAAGTATTTAAAAAAAAAAATTAAGAATTTGTTTATAAATATAATTGAGTTTCATTTTTATCTAGGGATTTATATTTTTTTTTCTATTTCATATAACTCTTACTTTGTACTAGTAATTTTTACTATGACCCTATATAAGGCATTATTTAATCATTTATTATTGTCTCTGAAACATAAACTCTTAAGTAATGCTACCTGCACTTATCAGTCATGTCTGCCTTGATTGTCTAGATCTGTTTCCTTATTCCCAGTATACCACATTTATCAAACCTCAAGTACTCTGTTTGCATCTACATGCTTCTTACTAGCCATTTCTGTTATGATTCCTGTGAGGAAGCAGCAGTTACAGTAATATTAATACATGTTCACTAACAAATGCAAATGTCTGGTTTAAAGAGAAGAACAAACCTTAACAGACTAAGTTTTCTGTACTATTTTGTGATTGTTTTCATGTAATCCCTATTTTCCTTCTCTTATTCCTCTTGTTTGAACAGTTTTAAATTGCAGTGTAAGATATTCAAAGAGGAAATTGAGTGGGGATTTTGAGGGATTATCAGGATGCAAAAAAATAAGCTATTTGAGATTGCTCCAGCAATTCAATCTTATTTCTTCTTAACAGCATTGGAATGGAGAAGAAATTTTGTGTTTTTAAGGCAAAGCCCCAAAAGATATAAGCAAAATAAGCTAATCTAAACATAGCAAAGATTTAAAGTACATAGCGTAGTTGTCATGGCAAAGCTTTTGTTCTTTCTGTTGGCAGACGAAGTAACTGGGAGGGATCCTGCTTTTCCTTATGACCTCGGCACCCCATCACTCAGGTCCTGTGGGACAGGACCCCAGACGCCTTGCTGCCAAGCCTGCAAGCAGCAGTTCTCCCTTTAGAGACAAAGGACCATTTCCTGACTTGGCATATTTTTTGTCATCCTGAAGTGCTTCCTGTTTGATTCTCCTGCCCGAAAACTGAGGGCAGAAGAACCAAAGCATGGCATTTTAAATATCCTTGCTGGCTGCCTCAAAGAAACTTTACTGTTGTTGTAAGTATGAGAAATTCTGTCGGAATAGCAGATAGTATGCGACATTGCTTTTAACTCTACATACACCACCACTCCTTCACCCAAATCTCAATCTTTCATTTGTTGCACTGTCTTTAGATGCATTCCTCATGCTCACTTCTTTCTTCTAATAACAGTGCAGACTTAGGAAAGAAGTCAACTTTTTTCTCCTCTGTCACTATCAGTATCCAGATCTGAAGTCACCGTGAATGACTGAGGGTGCTTTATGTGTGCAGAAGTGATGGCTCCCAATGAATTTCTGCACATGCAGGAACATGTCAAATTTTATTGTAATCTATGCATTGATTTTTTTTTTTTCTTTATTCTTTATTTGACTGATCGGGAGGCAGATTTCTAGAATTTTTCTCACAGAGATGAGATTCTGTAATCATTTGATCAGTAATATCTTACTTGTAAAACATCAGCCTATGCTAAATTCCAAATTCCAAAAAAGATTTAAAAAAACGAAAAATCTAATGCTAAGAATCTGAAAAGCCTATTTACTTCAAAGGATCCTGTTTCCTTCATCAGGAAATTTAAGGAGTGTCAGGATTTGCAGTCAAATGCATCATGTGAAATAGCAAGATTTTCAGGAACTTTTAGCTAACAATGTCATTATGAAACTAGGTTGACAGAGCCATTTGTGATTTTTTTTTTATAATTGCATTGAAATTAAGGCATATTGATTTAATTACCCTTGTGGTGTATTAGGGATCTACAGGAGCAGCAATGAACTGTTCTCTTATCAGATTATAATTGTTTCTATCATTGGTAAATGAAAAAAAAAAGTCTGAATAGTGAAGTACAAAAGCATTGCATCTGGAAAGCAAACTCAAATGTAGGCATCCAGTTACAGTTGACATATTTCTAAAAAGACCTTCAGGGCTTCACTGCTATGGGGAAGTCATAATTAATGTGAAATGCAGTAAGTGCACGTCTGTCTGCTAAGTTAATAAATAAAACATGGATGGGTTATATTATCTGCCAATTGTATCCAGGAACACAAACAGTGAACTGTGATACTTAAAATAAATTGGCATCTTACAAATGCTGTTTGAGAAATAATTATAGTCCCTGAAATGATTAGCCATAGTAATAAATTTTACTTTTCCACTTCTTCATGCTATTTTAAAATTAATTGACTATATAAAAGTAAACTATGATTTTGTAATTTAATATTTGCTAGTGCTAAGTTCTTTCTCGAGTAGAAGAAAGATCTGCTTCCTTTTATACTCCTTATTTGCAGTCCAAACCATGAAATAGTATGTTTGTATTGAACATAACACTTTTTGCACAGGAAACTTTGTATTTTTGTAATATTCAGCATAACGGTGGAGGACAGGACTGTGATCTAGTTAATTCCTAACTGTACTAACATAAAGAAAACTCCTTAGCAGACAGGCCCCACTGCATTTTTTGGCAAATGCAATACCATGTTGAAACAGATGTTTCAAGAAGTAATCCTATAGCTTAATATACACCTATGCTTGATGTTTTAATGTGGGCCTTGACATTGTGATAAATTCTACAAAAGTACACTGCAAAGAACCTGAAAGCATCTCTTAATATAGTATTGGGCTGTTGCAGGTGATGTTTCATGTCCCCGCTTTTTCAGTTCTATCCACAACTTCATAAGTAATAGAAGTATCCTTTTGTTCTTCCACTTCAGACTTGGAGGAGAAACCAGTCTTGACAATTTCGGGGGGATTTTGCATAACTACTTATAAATTTCCTACTTACATTTAATAGGAACTTTGCTTTTAACTGTGGTTATACATTTATTCCTAACGTGCTTCAAAGTTCTCACTGCTTTGTTTTGATTTTTTTTTATTTTTAACTCTTCTTCTTATTGATATTCTGTGGTCCCTTTAGCTTCTCTCATCAGTTACTTGCATTATTTTACCCTAACTTCAGTGGCCTTAATTGTCTCCTCTTCTATTCCCTATATACAGATTACTTAAAGATTTATCAGTTCTCCCACATTTTCTTTTAGTGGGTTCACTTTAACATCAGCATATGGTTCCATTTATAATCTTAGAATCTTCCGGTTGGAAAAGACCTTTGAGATCATCGAGTCCAACCGCACCCATCCTCTGCTAAACCATGTCCTTCAAAAACTCATCTACCCATTTTTTAAATGCCTCCAGGGATGGTGACTCAACCACCTCTCTGGGCAGCCTGTTCTAGTGCCTGATCACCCTTTTGGATAAGAAATTCTTCCTAATATCTAGACTGAACATCCCGTGGCGCAACCTATGGTCATTTCCTCTTGTCCTATCACCTGTCACTTGAGAGAAGAGATCAACAGTTGCTCTGCCACAGCCTCCTTTCAGGTAGCTGTAGACAGCAATGAGGTCTCCCCTCAGCCTCCTCTTCTCTAGGCTAAACAACCCCAGTTCCCTCATCTATTCCTCATAGGACTTGTTCTCCAGACCCTTCACCAGGCTTGTCGCCCTTCTCTGGACACACTCCAACACCTCAATGTCCTTCTTGTACTGAGTGGCCCAGAACTGAACACAGTACTCGAGGTGTGGCCTCAACAGTGCCAAATAGAGGGGCACAATCACCTCCCTGGTCCTGCTGACCACACTGATTCTGATACAGGCCAAGATGCCATTGGCCTTCTTAGCCACCTGGGCACACTGCTGGCTCATAATCAGCCATGTTGGACTCGACATTTGGTCTTGTTAAAACTTATTCCATTGATATCAGTCCATCCAGCCTGTTCAGATCTCTTTATAGCACCTCACTTCCTTCAAGCAGATCAACACTGCCACCCAGCTTAGTGTCATCTACAAACTCGCTAAAAGTACATTCAATCTCTTTATCCAGATCATTGATAAAGATATTGAACAAGAGGGGTTTGCCAAGGATCTCTGCCAGCTCCCTTAGTACCCTTGGGTGCATCCCATCCAGCCGCATAGACTTGTGGATGTCTAATTGGCTGAGCAGGTCTCTAACCAAGACTTCTTGGAACATTGTGGTTTCACCTTCACAGTCTTCTGGCTCAGGAGGCTTGAAGCCCAGAGAACATCTCACCTTACTATTAAAGACTGAAGAAAAGAAAAGGTTAAGTACCTCTGCCTTGTCCTCATCCTTTGTTACTACCATTCCTCTTGCATCCAGCAAAGGAGGGAGATCCTCCTTGGTCCTCCTGTTGTTGTTAATATATTTGAAGAAACATTTCTTATTGTCTTTCACCAAACTGGCTAGTTGAAGTTCCCGTTTGGCTTTAGCCCTTCTAATATTTTGCCTACATGATCTCACCTGCTCCTTGTTGTCCTCCTGAGATGCCTGCCTCCTCTTCCAAAGCTCATATATTTTCCTCTTTTTCCTGAGACCAACACAGAGCTCTCTGTTAAGCCAAGTCAGTTTCTTCCCTCCAGAAGTCCAAGGTGGCAGTTCTGCTGACCTCCCTGCTTACTCCTCCAAGAACTGAGAATTCTATCATCTCGTGATCACTGGGCCCCAGGTGTCCCCGAACAGTCACCTCCCCCACAAGGCCCTCTCTGTTCACAAACAGCAAATCCAGTGGGGCACTGGATTCTCTAGTTTGTTCATTCACCAGTTATGTCAGGAAGTTATCTTCCATATACTCGATGAACCTCCTAGTCTCTTTCCTTTCTGCTATGTTTTACTTCCAGCAAACATGAGGAAGGTTGAAATCTCCCACAAAGAACGAGGGCCAGCGATCGCGAGACTTCTCCCAGTTGCTCCTAGAAGAGCTCTTCAGTTTCCTCGTCCTGGCTGGGACTCCCACCACCATCTCTGACTTACTGTGGGTTCCACTGATTTTAACCCACAAGCACTCAACCCTATTGTTAGCATATTTTATTCTTACACAATCAAAACTTTCTCTAAAAGAGAGGGAAACCCCACTGCCTCTCTTTCCTAGCCTATCCTGCTTGAAGAGTTTATAGCCATCCATGGCAGCACTCCCAGTTGTGCAAATCATCCCAACATGTTTTCATCACGGCAATTACATCATAATTTTCTAGCCTATATAATATCGAAAGTTGATACCTAGAAAATTTGGCTGACATACTGGCAGCTTACAAGGAAAAACAGTGATTTCCATAGTTTTATCATCTTGAAGATTAAGCTCTATATATTTTTGAAAGATGGTTAAATTAATTTTCTTGGAAAGATGTGGTGTCTCTTTCCTTGAACTCTCAGATCAAGCAGTGTCACTGTTGTGATCACATATAGATTTAAAATTGAAGGCTCTGTAAAACTATTGTAATGCATTATTTAATACTTCTAGATACATGATCACTAAGAACTTGGAATTATTTTTAAAAAGATGCAGAATTACTTCTCTGTGTTTTCTACGTTTCTTTGCTGTAAAAACTTTAAGTCAGAATATTTTTTTCTGGAAAATGAGCTTGTTTATTTAGTTTTTACATGCTCTTCACTTCCCTTCAAGAGCATTTCATTTTTAAGAATACCACTAAATGGATATGAATTTGGAACGAGGAAGGATAAAGTAACCGTCATATGATGTGAGAACAACAGCAGCAAAAAAGGAAAACCTTGGAGAATTGATTTCTAAATAAGCAAAGCAGCAGCAAAAAAAGAAATTTTTTTATTTGGTTTCATGGACTGCATAGAATTTCAGCCTTCTGCTGTCTGATGTACACATGTGAAACGGAAATAAGAATACTTGTCACAAACTGAAGGGAGTGCTACATATGATATACCAACAAGGACTATCTAGTTGTAAATGATAAAATAACTGATTTCTTGTCATCTTACTATTGTTTCTGGTTCTTATTCTGAGCAATAGGTATGATTTCCTAGTTAGAATGTGATTCTCCAAGTAGGCTAGTGAGTCACCGTCTGTTTGGCTTTTTGCTGTTGGATGATTTTTGCTCCCTTGCTCACATCTTTTTGCCACTCTGTTAACTTTGCATTTTAAATAATTTTTCCCTGTCATTTCACTATACAGTTTGCTCTAAGGCTGTTGATTTTCTGCTTTCAGAACTTCTTTTTTTTTGTTGACTATGCTTAGAAGCTAAACTGCTGTTCATCTTTTTTTTAGTAAATATTCATATTGTCTTGTATGTTTATTTTAAAAAACAACAGATATTCTTTGTACTGTAAACTGAAGTGTTAGATCACAGAGGGACATAACCAAAAAAACATTGCAGTGCTTTCACTTGTATTTGCCTGTTCCCCAGTGTGAAATCTTTCTGTAAGTTCCTGGTACAGTGCTAGGAAAGAAATGAATATTTCAGAATAGATTTGACAGCAGTAGAGAAAATGGATGACAGCTATTCTAAGTAGTTGGAAAAGTAAAAGAAATATAAGTTTCTATTTTTTTAATGTGCATCCTCTGTAGTATTGCAGTTTAAAAACCCTAAGTAGTTTCCTAAGTTGAAGCACCTGAACCTTTTATTTCAAACTGAAAATGGGAAGGAGAAGATTTGCTTATGTCTTTTTAAATTAAATCAGTATGTAACAGTGCTTCAGATGTCCTGTTTTCTGAAAAATTACTTTCTTAGGAAAGGATAGATTTGTACAGCCTAATCACTGATTTAGACTAACAGCTTATGCTGTTTTTCACAGCTTACTAAGTTCGCTACGATACCACTTGAAATACCACTTATGTAATATTCACATTTGGTAAACAAGCACAGCAAAACCAGTCTAGGACTAAACAGGGAATGTAATGTCACTTCCCACTATACTTGGAACTACCTAGAAGGGTTAGCAGCAAAGGATGACTCTCATTAGATTCATTACATTTTTCCAGTCTTGCTATCTCAAAGTTTCACAGCAAAACTATCGTTAAGTAGTAAGTTATGCTAATTTTCTTATATGTCATTCATATTTGTATTTCATTTACTCCTCTTTCTTTTTATTTACTTACACGCCTTGTTAACATCTAGAGTTTGTTTTTAGAAGAGATTATCAAATTTGCATTAGTCTTCAGCATCTGTGTCAATATCCTCTAATGGTGTTACTGTTGTGCTGTATCTGTCTAAAGCAATTCAGAGGTTGATTGTCTCTGTAGCTAATACTGCAGCTACTAGAGTAGCCACTATACTTGAATTGGTTAACTTTTTTAAAAAAACAAAGACCAAGGAAATACTTTCAGACTTGCTCAAAGTCAAAATAAAACTAAAAATGTACCTATGTTCCTGCAAAATTATTCCCACCAGTCAGTGGCTGTCTTCTCAAAGGCTTTTAATATAAATGCAAAGATAGCGTTCCAAAAGAACAAGTCACTGACTGCTATTCAAAACTGCTTACAAACATGAATATTATAAAACCAGTAGAATGGCAATTGCAGTCTGTGTAGAATATTAATGAGCTACTTTGCATGAGGTAATCTTTTGTTATGAGTTCATTTTATAGGTAAGCCAGTGTAGATTGTTTTCAATATGAGATATGACAGGCAGTGGTATTAATAAAATCTTGTTACACATATTGCCATCTCTTAATATGCAATTAAGCACAGTTCTAAATCCCAAGATAAATCATACCGCGTTCAGGAGAAGCAAATTAAAAAACACTCCAAGTATTTTGTCATTATTCTTTCATCAGTTAGTGTAGAAAGGTGGTGCTCGCTATTGTAGATTTACATTTTGAAGATTGCGGTTTGTGTAATTTTTATTCATAACTGTAATGAATTATTATTTTGTTTAAACTTTAAGAGTGAGCTCTTTAAATTAATGGTATTTATCCAGTCGAGGAAATAGGTTCTTAGCTGTTATTTCCATGCAGAGCAACTGTTCTAAAATATTATTAAGATTATGAGATAAACTGATAAAGGTGTAGATGATGAGTTGTGACAAACTTGTAAGGTCATCTGTTCTGAGAGAACAAAAGATTGTGATTTAAAGAAGAAACAAATGAGAATACAAACCGGTGTAAACAAGATAAACTATTTTTCTGCCCTTTATCATTCTGATAGAACTAGATGGCATGGAAGTTCGAAGGGAAAAAAAAATTGCATCTCAGAAAGAGACACCTTTATTCAAAGGTAATATGTAGTATATTTTCTTTCCTGATCTTCAGATCCTGTGCAAGAACTTTCCAGCTACTTTGTTGGATATTCTGTGAAAATCCTTGTCGTATGAGCTAATTCTCTGTAAGCATTTTTTCTTCTCTGTTTTACCTTTTATCTTTGGGCGGTTGATATCACTGCAGATGTGTTTCTCTCTAAGGCAGTAATTCTCAGCCAATACGTTGTGTTGAGTGAGTAAGAAGAGTAGATTCGGGAAGTACTGTGATCCTAACTATCTTGTTCTCGAAAGATGCTGTTAAGAGATGCTGCAATTCATACAATTTCTAAATGTGCTAAAGAATACAAAAACTGCATTATTTCCTTTAAAACCCTCTGCAAATTCCTGTATTATGCCAGAAGTTTTCCCTCTACTATAGCAAGAGCTATTCCCTAGTTTTCCCTCTACTCTCTACAAGAGCACTGATAGCAATGGAATGTATAAAAGCTCAGATTCAAGGTAGTGACTTTCCTCTAAGAAAGTCTGAGCATTAAAATAGGACATTTTCTTTATATTGCAGCTGATGTCTTTCACTCATCAGTAATGTTATGATTACTGTGCTAGGTAGGCCAGACCTTCTAACAACTAGAAATTCGCTAGGAGTCATTTCCAGCATAGCAAAGTTGATCTATGCACCTTAATTTTGATAGGATTTGATTTTGTTTCTTCTCTTTTAATGAGTCAGTCTCTAATGATCTTCTGCTATATTTTTGCTAATGTATTTCCTGCAGTCATCTGGAAGCATTTAGAAGAGCTAGATTCCCTGTATATTTAGTATAATTCGTTAATATGATCTTTTACGATCCTTCACAGTGATTTTAATCCTGCGTAGTAGGTTAAGCAATTATGTTAAACTGTGGTGAATGTACAGGATTATATCTGTTTAAAATAGCAAAGAGAAAAGAGGAATCCAATTGTGGTACTGAAGGCACTTAAAGAAGCTCTGCTACGTTCTTGAATGTATTGCCTACTGGTTACTAAATAAAATTAACTGATTGTAAATAGCTTAGTGCATAGAATGAAGAAGCAGGTATTTTCAAATACTATATTACACAGTTAGGGAGATGCTTTATTTCTTGCTCTGGATCATTTTGTTTTAAAAAAGTTTGTCTCAAACTGAAACTTAGCTTATCCTTTTGAGAGGCCTCTGAAAAGTTGAAATTTTTCTAATATTTTCAGGACAGTTTTTTTAATATCATGCTATATCTAACATTGCATTCTGATTGCGCAGTAAATCTGGCATTAGCATTCCGTTTTGTCTTCTGTGTGCTCATCTAGTAACTGGCAAGTACTCTGGCACCTGCAGAAAGAACAGAATCATCTCTGAGCATGTGCTGAATGTCAGTTACCTTAATTCTGCTAGTATGATGCTATTTGTTGTTTTACACAAACGGTCATATGCTGTCTTAATGGCGGTGAGGGTTAAGGACTGCTTTCTGTATCCTTTTTCAAACTATTAAGCTCTGAAATTGCTTAGGTAAATACCATATTCTGATTGCATTTATAACTCTGCTTTCTATAGAAGCAGCATGCAGTGTTTTAAAAAATGCTAATTATTCTGCTAGTCCACTACCCTTCAAAACTTCCATATTTTTGAAGTGAACGTAAAGAGTTTTCAGATTTGCTTGTTTTCTACTCTTTTTGAATATTTTGCCCAAGACCATGTTCTTGTGGGAAGCTCAAATCAAATAAAATTGTCTTGCCCAAATTCAGAGTTCAAAGACATTAATAGCAAAGAGTTTGTGATGATTAATGAAATACAACCTTGTATGTATTTCATTCCTGTGGTTCCACTTCTAGCTCAGAGAATGGTCATGCCAATGCGACACTTGTGTTTTCCTGAGATGGTGGAGGGAAAAAATAAACAAGAGCCAAAAATGAGGACTGGGGTACAGTAGAGAAAGGAATGGCAGGGCAGGTGGTAACCACTAACAAAGACGGGAGTGGTCTTCACATAGAATTCTCCTAAGACTATATGACTGGTTCAGGCTTTTAGAGGATATCACGACATTAGCTGGAAGGTGGGTTTGAACTCTCTTTCTAAAAAATTCAATTCCACCAAGTGGACTTCTGGTGCTATCACAGAGTGACACACCATTCTATTGCTGCCATTGTTTGTTATTTTCTGGCTCTTTCTTTGATAGAGTGACATTTCTTTCATGCAGCCGTCATACCACGTTCGCATCACTGACAATCTGTTTCTGGGAACTTTATCTTACTAACTGTTATCAGGGTCCCAGGACCCTTAAAGGTACATTTATGTCAGCATTCTGTAGCAAGTCCACCACACACCTCAGTCATTTGCCTAAAACACTATCTTTTAGGATTCTCAATGCAGATGCTATTTCATTGGATTTTGTGACAATCTGTTTTTGACTTGGAACATACTTTAAGCTCCACCTGAGCTGTTGTGTCTGATCATTTCCTGAATTGATGCTTGTACTCCAAACTTAATTCCTTTAAACTTCTATGATATCGCTGTTGTTTGGGTGCAGTAGTTTCGTTTTGGGGGACTCGGTGCGATAGATTTCAGTTCTGGTCATTTTTAGCTTTATTGTTCTTAGGTCTTAGGCTTAGCACAGCCATTTGATAAAATCATGTGTACTTTTGCTTGGCTACTCAGCTCTTAGATATCCAGTCAGCTGCAGAACATTATCCTTCAAACAGATTCTATGAAGGATAAATAAGCCTGATTCTTCCCACTACTTTTCAATACTAAGCAGTCTTACTGAGCTGTGTTGAAACTATGGCATAAGAATTTATAACAAAGGGTGAAAAATCACATGCTTCTCTAGTCATATTTAAATCTTCTTAAATTTTCTTCAGGTTTCTTCTAGGTAATTTCAAATCTTGGCACTCACAGATTCATTATTTCTCAGTGGCATCCTGCTAGTGCAAGGAGTGAGGCTTGCTGTAAATGACTGTGTTCTTGCTGAAAATGGTGCTGCTGTGCATCAAAATTTTGGCTTAACTTTACATTCTCCAGAATATTTCCCTTTACTTAAGACCAGTTGTGCCACTGGCAACTGACACATTTGAGATTTACAGAAACATCCAGATGACAGGTTAGGCCATGCACAAACTATGACTTATGTAGCAGAAAACCTATCCCATACTACCTTGAATGGGACTCAGGCTATTGCAGATTTAGCTATGGGAAACCCTTGGACTTGGGTTGGCTTGGTATCACCTGATTTATTTCCCTAAATAATAATAATAATAATAAAAACAACAACAACATCCACTAATAATAATAATGAGGATAAGAATAATACTAACACAGAGACCACAGACCTTTCTTCAATAATTCTTCCATGTTTGTTTCAGATGATATAACTTTTAGAATTATAAGCATTTTCCTGTGCATAATCCTTCCTGTATATTATATTATTTTCTACTTCAAAAATTGAAAGAAAAGCTAGTTGGCTTCTATTGGTCACTTTATATTTAAATCCCTTTCAAGTTTCCTTTGCTTTTTTGTATTCTGTCAGGATGCTGCAATTTTGACAGAAACTGTAGAAATTTTCAGTTTCAAAAGGGTCTTTCTAAATGTAACTGTCTTTACAGTTGCTGCTGACATGCTGAATTTCAGAGGGCAAATCCTGAACCACCTAAGACTGCTTTCCAGCCCTGGTTTCACAGGGACACTCACAAATTCTAAACTGCTGCTCCAAGCTCTTAAAAATCAGTCTTTTTACATTATTATGCTGCTGTAGCATTTGCAAAAACAAATCTAAAATGTGAAGATGTCTATAAAGCTACTGGTTCGGGGTTTTCTGGAAGAGCATAATGGAAAAGTAGAATTTGAAAGATAAATGATATTTGCTCACACTCATGCCCATTAAGTTTCTGTAAAGACTAAAAAGATTGTAGGAAGCAATCTGTTCCATTTATTATTTTGTCATGTTTTAGTCAAAGGAGTAATTGCTTCTAAAATTAAGCTTTATAGCATGAATATAAACTTTTAGATACACTATGGTACACTCATGATTTCATGATATTTTATCTTTTGTATGATTTCCAATTAAATATTTTACTTCTGTAATTCTCACATATGTAAGCTGAATAAGCAGCATAATTTTCATATTGTTAAATTCTGTAAATCCATTCAAGATTTGTTCTACGTATATATTCCATGTAGCTTTAAATACATTAAATAAGAAAGTATCCTCTCTAATTTTAAAGAAATTATGTTACACTACCATACCTCTTGAGTCTTCCAGTTAAAATTTAGAAGGCTCTGAGGCTGTTCTCTGCAAACTGGGAAGAGGTTATGGAATTTGCTGACATAACTGTAGTAGAAAGCTGATGTTTTAGGCAGATTAAAGAATCATTGAGACACCATATTTTGTTGTCATATTTCATAGTAATATCTAAGGGAAATGTTCATCCATTTTAGGCAACTAGTTTGTGAAGACATTGGTTTTCTATGAAATATATGTATTTTCATAAAGATTTTTTTCTGTACAATAAAACATAAGATTGTTTTTTTCCAGAACAAGAGGGAGGATAAATAGAGAAATAAAACAGTTCTTCCTAAATCAAAGAAAAAGTTGGTTTGTTTGAACATTGCCTTGAACAGTTACACAATATTCAGCCTTTAGCTATGAAAGGGACCTGGACAGATTGGAGAGCTGGGCCGATTCTAATGGGATGATGTTTAATAAGTCCAAATGTCGGGTACTTCATTTTGGACACAACAAACCCATGCAGAGCTACAGACTGGGGACAGAGTGGCTAGAGAGTAGTCAGGTAGAAAAGGACCTGGGAGTGCTGGTGGACAGGAAGCTCAGCATGAGCCAGCAGTGTGCCCAGGTGGCCAAGAAGGCCAATGGAATCCTGGCCTGCATCAGGAATAGTGTAGTAAGCAGGACCAGAGAAGTTATCGTCCCCCTGTACTCGGCACTGGTCAGGCCTCACCTTGAATATTGTGTCCAGTTTTGGGCCCCCCAGTTTGGGAAAGATGTTAGGATACTGGAATGTGTTCAGAGGAGGGCAACGAAGATGGTGAGGGGGCTGGAGCACAAGCCCTATGAGGAGCGACTGAGGGAATTGGGGCTGTTTAGTCTAGAGAAGAGGAGGCTCAGGGGAGACCTCATTGCTCTCTACAACTACCTAAAAGGAGGTTTTAATTGGGCAGGGATTGGTCTCTTCTCTCAGGTGACCAGTGGCAGAACCAGAGGGCATGGACTTAAGCTTCGTCAGGGAAAGTTTAGACTTGATATGAGGAAAAAATTCTTCACTGAAAGGGTGATTGGCCATTGGAATGGGCTGCCCAGGGAGGTGGTGGAGTCACCGACCCTGGAGGTGTTTAAAGGGAGACTGGATGAGGCACTGAGTGCCATGGTTTAGATGATGGTTGGTGTTAGTGTTGGTGTTAGTGTTAGGTTATAGGTTGGACTTGATGATCTCAGAGGTCCTTTCCAACCTTGTGATACTGTGACACTGTGATACTGTGAAAGGAAAAATAACTGTACAATTAGAAGGAAACCTGCCTTCTTTAGCATTATCCTTTTTTATTTATGGAAAGTATACACACTTTGATTCATTGAGTAAAAGTGATTTAAAAAGCAGGCGTCAGTTTTCCTTTCAAAATCTTTGGCTTGTGTTCCAACCAGCTTTGTACTTTTCTTCACATAGGGCAGTTTTTTTGGCAGTTATACATTACTGAACAGATCTCATGCTTCAGCTTGTGAAGTGTTGGGACATTTTTATTCTAGAACAGATTTCAAAAATAACATATATGACAAAAATGACAGCTGAATTTTATGCCTTGAAGTCTGAAGTAAAATAAGTTTATGAATTACCATTATCCCAAGAGAGTTCATACATTAATTTTTTTTCTGTTGTTCTCTCTGAATGAGATTTCTTAGTGGCTCATATTTTAGTTTTCTTTCCCAGGATAATAGAGATTAGAATTTACTTTTAAAAGCTTTCTGTGTCATTATGTTGCTTACAAGGCAATTGTTATGATTCTTACTCCAAGGTGAAAGCCTGAATCCTGATGTGTTTAGTTTTTTACAATTTGTTGTGGAAATCATATTGCTAGGTAAGATGCTTAAAATAGCTTGGGAATTTCTTGTAATTCAGTGTGTCATATTAAAGGCTAGTAACAGATGACCCTGCTAAATGATACATGGAAAAGGCACAAGGTGTAGATGTCTCAGGGATAAGTGTTTTCCCCTTTGGTGATAGAATTGAAGGTGCTTGTTCTCTTTGGTATCAAAGTACCTTCCACGGTGTGCCAAATTATCATGTCTAGGCAGATATGTTTTCACATCTAAAGTGTTGTTGACAATATGGTGCTCAGGACACACTCTAGATTCATTTGTTGCAAGAATTTAGCTGATGGTCCATCCTCTAGAATTTAACTTTCACAAATGTTAAGAATTCCTTAACCCTTTCTGCAGGCACACTGGATCTTGATCTTTAACCAGAATTGGTGAATCTTAGGGAGATGCTTGAGAACAAGGAGATAGTCAGTATGAATAAAGGCGACACAACTAAAAATTCAGATCCCATTGAGAAAAATATCAAAATACTTTGAAAGTTTGGGGGACGGTGGTGGTATAAATTTAAATAAGGAAATGCAGATAGAGTGAATTTTGCTTTAGATACTGAAAGAGGGTGTAAATCAGTTTGAAACTTCTTGGCAGGTGAATATTGATGTGGTTAATGAGGATTATGATTACTGGGAGGGATGTTATGAAAATATGTGTTTCAATTCACAAAAAACAATCAGAGAGAAATGCTGATTAGTTAAAGACTGAATCCTGAGTCATGGCAATTTGTAAGGTAATTACCTTTTTAACCAAATACAATAGCATTAAAATCACTACACAAAGATTTCTAGTAAAGTCTTTTGTGCCTACCTGCCTTAAATATTTTAGAGATGTTTTTCAGCTTGTTATTTAAACAGTAAACAGCCATCAGAGATAACCTCTTATATCCTATTGTGTGCTTTCTTATACTATGTATATTGTTGGTTTTGTAAATTTTAATGATCCACATAGAGGTTATTTACATGCTTGTGGAACATCAGTTAAAAGACTTTCCATATTGTTTCGAAGGAAAATATCTATTATCCAAACATACTGCACTCCAAAAAATAGTTGTCTTGTATTTAAGATTTGAACACAGCAGCAAGTAGCTCTCAAAGAGAGAGGGGTCAAGAACAGAATTCACTTCTTTGTTCTTAAAATGTGAATGTATTGCCACTTGAGGAAACAATCCAGTCATTCTTGAAATAAATTTCTATTAACCTCTGACTCAGACTGGATGAGCGGAGTAAAACAGTGCTGATTTCACTTTGTCAGTGTTACCTTAGCAAACAAAATTTACTAAATGCTGATCACTTGTTGATAGTGTTTCCAGCCAATTGTTTCTTCCTTATTTTTCAATATGATGATTTAGAAACTCTTTTCCTAAAAAAAAGATGTTGTCAATATCTCTTCACTTAGGGACTTGTTTTTATAACTATATACTTGTTTGGACTGTTAAAATACTGAAAACTGTTTCGGAGAAGCATCCCTCCTATATGCAGGTATAGTGAGCACAGAAACATTTTTTTCATTTATATGGACATCAGTGGCTGAATTTACTTTGTCGCTGCCTTGTTGTTTAATCCCAGATCCACCTTCCTCAGTTCTAGATGGAGCAACCCCTCCTACTTAAGAAAATTAAGGCATAAAATAAAATAAATAAAAAAAGTTGGAGTAATTGACTGTAAACCAGCAAACCCAGGATACTGCATCTCTGGAAACGTCTAAATCAGACTTGGACTTTTTGTGGCAGGCATGTTCTGCTTCCTCCATTTGAAGTAGTTTGAGTACGTCACAAGTTTTTTGTTACATGGGACATCAGCTTACACTCACTGTATAGACTCATAGCCCATGAAGCTTCATTTTCCTGCCAGAAATTTGGGCCACGCGTGTACCTGTCTATACTAGCAGCTTTCTGCAAGGAAGAAGGGGGTACTGGGACTATTGGCTGAGACAATGTTGGTTGGTGATGGACTGGTTAGAGGTAGATATGTGCTCTCTGCCCTAAAGAGTTTCCAGGAGCTCTGGCTCCTTTTGCTTCACTGAGGAGTGGGTGGGCCATGGGAGATTTTTGCTAGAAATGGCTAGATGGCAGATTCGGTTTTGTTCTGTCCTCCATCCTGCTTAACTACCTAGGTGATCACAGTCCAGCAGCTGGCTATACTGCAGTTCCTACTGGCTCTGCTTCCATTGAAAAGCAATATTAGCCAGGCTTTAGCAGTTCCTGTTCTTTATTTCTACCCTTTATGCTTCTCTGAAAAATATGGCTGTAAAAGAAGAGAAATCTCTTAATTTAAGACTTGTTGCTTCAGTGAAGTTTGAAATAGAATTTCTTGGGGCACAGAAAATAAAACTTGCTAGCATAAAAGTTATATCCCTGATGCATTGTGTAAGTTTTTCAAGCACAAGAATTGGCAAAAGTTACAAGAAAAAAATGACAAGAAACAAAACTGTTAGAATATGATGGATTGAGGAGGTTTGAGGGGGAAAATATCTGTTATAATAGCCATCTTGTAGAAGTGTCAATTTTATCATTTTCTAAGCAGAGTTGTATAAACAGTTGTCTTTCCAATTTGATTTAAATTTGTATCAGTATATCAGTTATTTCTGTTGTATTATGTTGTGTATAATTAGGTGTTGCAAGATACGTTTAAACTTGGTATCGTCAGGTGCTAACTAAATTATAGACATAGAAAAGCTTTTTGCCATTAATCAAACCTAATAGTGCTTCTACATTAATTTTAATCGTTTCCATTTTGTCAGAAGTTTCAACATTTCAATATTCCATTCTAAACCAAAAAAAAATTTCCTGAGTGAGAGCTGTTTTTGCCTTATTCCAGAAGGGATACAAGGTGTTGCTGACACTTCATGTATCCTACATAAATATCTGAGATTGCATGGAAGCAAATGTTAGTTGCCATGAGCATAATTTTTTCTTTGCATCTGATTTCTGTTTACACTGGTGAAGTATTGTCTGCATTCTATAGGTCCTTTGAGACATAAAAGGAATAAAAGTTATTTGCCTATACTCAGAAGGCAGCATCGGTCTTCTGCGTGTAAAAATTCCATCATTAACAGACTGCATTTCTAGAAATGGAGAAGGAGCCTTATGAGAGAACTGGGGTTGTTTAGGCTCTTTTTTAAAAGACGGGTAGATTAAGTGCTCAGGGATGCAGTTTAGTAGTGGACAGGTACGGTTGGACTTTTGATTATCTCAAAGATCTTTTCCATACAAGTGATTCTATGAAGTATGATCTATGCCTGGTAAATGACTTAAGAATTGTAGATAACTTCTTCAAAGCCAATATTTATTCTCTTGTTTCTGTTTTATATTGCTGTTGTTGAGAGCATTGAATAACAGATAAATAAATGTGTGTGAACGACTAAGACATGACAAAATTTTCTAAGTGCAAAATTTTATGTACAAATCCCTTGGGATTTTTCCTGGATCTGATTGAATAACCTTCAGAAATTGTTTCCATCATTCTGTGACGGTTACTTTGGTTAATTTTGTGCTTTCGTATCCCTACTTCTGTCCAAAATTTTGCTGAAGATGGCAACTCCAAATCTGTCCAATAAGAGAGCAGTGGCTTGGAATTTGATCCAGGGCCATCTGATCTGTTGCTTTGCAAAGAGAGGTATAATAAAGGCCCAGAGTCCTGGAACACAGATGGCACGTTAGCATTCTGACTATCATTACTGCCTACATTTTTGAGCAGTTTCGTTTAACATATTAGTACTATTTTTTATAATACCATAGTAAAGAAGATAGGTTACAAAACTTCTTTGCTACTTTCAGATTATGTACTGGATGTATCTGCTATTCCAAGTGGTCACCCTGTAATACAGAGGAAGCTTTGAGAATTAATCTCAGCCCAAAGCTTTGACAATTCCTGCATTCTGAACTTGGTGTTGTAAAAATAAGAATTCTGATTAACAGATCATCAAATCTAGCCAGGGGATAGTTGTATCCCTCGTTTCAATCTTATGTAAAACTTAATTGTATACAATTAATAATTTCTTAAAAATTATTTAACTTTGAAAAGTTTGTTTGGATTGATAAATCATAAGAAAAAAAATTTCAAAACTGCAGTGTATGCAAAATGCATATCTAAATACTTAGTGAGGAAAAGTCAACAAGGACTGATCTCACAAAAAAAATAGTGTCCAAACCCCATATCCCATGCCCATCTGATCTGTAAAAAGAACAATTATCTTAAAATTCTTTCTGAGAAACAGAGCTAATGTTAAAATGTTAGAAGAGTGGGAGGGGAGAGACAAAGAGGTGGTTATAGAATGTGTTCTAACCTGTCACAGTGAGACAAGGCTCAGCTCATTCACTTCACTCAATGCGAGTGGATGCGTGTTCAAATATAGACCTTTTCTTACCCTTGGTCAGAAAATGTCAGTGTGCAAGATTGCACAGCGAATTAACAACAAGGCAATGCACCAGCCCACAATGCTTTGTCTGTGAAGCAGTTTTTAGCTAATAACAACATCACTGTGCTTGAACATGCACACCAGACTTGGCTCCCTCTTTCTGAAGATCACGTCGGTGCTTAGAAGCACCCATTTTTTCTCAGTAGAAGATGTGACAGTGAAAATGACAGAGGTCCTCAACAGCCTTTCAGAAAATGATCTGTGTAATTGTTTAGAATGTTGGCAGCTTTGTATGCGGCTGTGTGTCAACTAAGAAAGGAAGAATTTTGAAGATCATAGTTGATTTTTTTAATTTGTTAAATAAAATGAGTTACAGGCACAGTTTCGCTTTTTTGTGTTGAACTTCATATAACTTTCTGGGTGGACTAGCTCTGTGTGTGTATGCATACATATGCAGCTACTCACTTACACTGGTGAGTAAAATGAATAGGTCTGTTATGTGACTGCACACCATTAGGTAACAGTAAAGTTATTCCTCTACAAATTTCGTGGCATAAATTTGCGTTGGTAGTAATTACATCAATCAGTGCTACAAAAGACATTAACAAAGAAATGGAGGCACATTTTGTTCAGATTATTAAATGGGTTGGAAAGGTTAATAAGCCTTGAGCCAGAAAATGTTCTAGTCTGATTTTTTTCCTAATTTTATAAAACAATATTTCTAAGTGCATTTGTTCCCTGAAAAGCAATTATCTCAAAAATATACTTCCTCCTTGCCATCAGACTTACTCTTTCTGTTCAAAGTCAGTTCTATGTGGCTGAAACAATTTTCCTTTAGTGCAGTTATATTTGCAGAGCTTAGAGAATTAGTTAGCTTGTGGTTTCTATTATCCGTAATCAATTAGATTATAGTTTACCAAGTTGCAATTAGTTGCACTTTTCAAGACCCACTGAAAGTAACACAATTGCTTGACTGCTTGGAACAACCTGAGGTTATGGGGATAAGTGAAGTGATATAATTTGCTTTTCTGAAACATTTCCTGTTGATTCCTTATGCAAAAGGAATATCTGAGTGAATTTACAAAGCCCACGCTTAAGAATCAAACAAAGGTTTTTGCTTGTAATGTTGTACTTCTAATATCCAAGTTACAGGAACTTCAGTTTATGTTTCCACATAGTAATTTTTAGGGGAACAAACATACTTTATCACTGTAAAGAGTTTCAAGACACGGTACGTCTGAGGATCTAGTTTAGAATGAGAAGAGTTACATCCTGAATGACCCTGGGAACTACTCAGTTGCCAAAACTGAATTGTCTAATACTACACTGGATGCCCTGAGATACCCCTCCTGGCTTGCAGCTGCTGTTGTAAATCTCTACTCATGTGTATGCATTGGATACCCTTGGACATCCAAAATGGCAATAGGTTCAGCAACTTAGTCCCACACCATGGACCCTCTGTTGACTGAAACAGGAACCAAGGATGACTATGAGCTTGTTGTTGATGCCTGTGTTTGGTCAGATGACTCTTTCTTGCACTGAAAGTCTTAAAAGCAGACCTAGTATGCCTTTAGAATCATCTGTTGCCTAGAAATTTAGGAAATCATTAATACCAGTATTTTCCCAACTTGGAGACCTGTAATTTATTCAAATAAACAAAACAAAAAATGTGAATAATAAATTGTTTGAAGAAGCAGACTGTCTGTCTTGTGACCTCTACTTTAGAAGGTTTTCCTCAATTATACAAGCTGATTTAATTGGACTTTAAAAGTATGCAAATACTTAATATCGTATTTTTATATTTTTTGTTTTCTGCTATGATAAGAATGTCAATATCTAATTCTTGACAGCAGCTTTTGAACTGCAGGTTCTTACCAGGTTCCAGAGAAACAGAGCTGGAGCCTGCAAGGCTGGGGATAATATTTTTCAGCAATTAACCACATTTTCAAGTTGTCTAGAAAATTCAGTAAAATGACTTTGCTACATTGAGGCTTTGAAATATGATGACTGTGGTTTCTAAGCATTGTCTCTGAGGTGGGAGGTTACCTGAAAGACATTACCCTAGAGAACTTCAACAGAGGTTTTAATTTTAAGGACTTCTAGCTCAGAAAGAGTGAGCAGTCCCTGAGCCACCATCTGCTGCAGAGGTGGATAGTGGCAGCCTTGCCTGTGGAAAGTAAAGTTCTAACTTTTTTCTAGTTCTAGTAGAACCAAAAGTTACTTACATTGTTTGTAAAAACAATTGTTACATAAAAAATTTCAATTGGAAAGGCTAGCAGTGTGCAGTTTAGGGTGGGTAAAATGATTTGGTACTGACCCACATCAAAGCCTAGACCTATCTCATTTTGTGCCACAGGCCTAAACTTTCTGTCCATTTTCTAAAATACATAGTAAGTTTTCCAGCAGCTATGATTTTACTTTTCAGTTCTGGTGATCTAGCTACTGTAATTGCAGACTTTTTCAGAACAAGGTCATCTCAAATTAGTGGTAGGTTGTTAAGGAGGACACAGAATTTCATTTGAGAGACAACTCCTCAAGACTTAAATTTTTCTCTTACCAGTTATTTCCTATGTTTGGCAGAGATTTTGAAAGCTGCAGTTTAAAATTGCAGTTTCCAAATACAGGACAGGTAAATTTATATTAGATAAAGTTGTAAAGCTTTCAATCAATTTGTAATTTGGTCAGTGAGCTTATTTGACCAACTGACTTTCACTTTGTAACTGACAGATATGTAGTATTGTGTAGTTTCTACTGAGATTGAGAATTTGAAGGTTTCATTTGCTTTCTAGAGTTGTCACTTGAATAGATGATTGTCTGTATTTAAGAGTAAAAAAAAATACTTTTTAAATTTGTTACATTATTCCCCAGAAAACAGAAATCCACCAATCTTAATTATACCCCTTAAAACAAACAAAGCTTTTGATGGTTTTGTTTATCTGTAGATCGTTATTGTATGTCACAGCCTGTAGATAATCAGGTAGAGCAAACTCTCTTTGACTCATGAACAAGACATTTTGTTGACTTTTCATTTGGGACTATAATGGAGAGTTAGTTGTTGAGTGTTACCACAAAAAGGAAAATATTCCTTAGAATTAATCATATTGAGTATATAGTCATTCTGATTATATAAATACTACTGCAGAGTTTAACACTGTTCTTTAAGCTGTCCTCTGAGATGGTGGACTGCAGAAACATTTTCACACTGTTCTTATGTATTGATTTTTCTTTATTCCTAGATCCAGACCGTGTATGACATTACCCAGTACGAGAATATTTTTTTTTTGTGCATGATTCTGGAACAACTTCTTCAGAATGAGAGAGAAGAAAGTAACATTTCAAGCTCAGTCTATAATGGAGAAGAAAATATCAAATTTCTGAAGAACCTTGATCAAATTATTCTTCATCTCTCAGATGAATTCCCTTTGTTTTCTTTATATTTATGGAGAGTGAGTGTTCTTTTGAACTCAGCTCAAATACAAATTGATTAAAACAAGCAGCTTACTTTTTAGTGGTGTATTTGTTGTGGGATTGCGTTGGAAAATTTTTGAGTCATACAAGAAAATTTCAGTTATTGGAAAGCGTTTACTTTAAACTATTATGCTATACAGCAGCTTCAGGGATAATGCAGTTTATTTCCAATATTAAATATAGAAAAAATGTAGTAATCCAGGTGCTGTTTTGAATAAATGCTATTTCTCATGGTGGAAAACAATACGTTAGTGTTTGCGTACACAGTGAAAATGGCAACAAAGAAAATTGTTTCAGGTGATGTTTAAAATAAGTGGTATGAATTTTAAAGTCAAAACATAAAATGTAGGTAGAGCTTCCAAGTTAAGGAACTAATGCCTGTCTTTTAAGAGTTGTATAGCTTCTGTGTGCTTTAGAGACAATGGCTGGTCAGCAGAAATAAAAATGTTTCTTTTGAACTTGGTAATTTATCACTACAAATTTTTATATGACAGACATGTTTCTGATTGAATCAAAAAAAGTCATTACCTAAGCAAAATTAA
This sequence comes from Tapera naevia, assembly GCA_033556795.1. Classification (NCBI taxonomy): domain Eukaryota; kingdom Metazoa; phylum Chordata; class Aves; order Cuculiformes; family Neomorphidae; genus Tapera; species Tapera naevia. The sequence continues at coordinate 4,418,118 of JAUMJJ010000079.1, read as the reverse complement.
ATCTGGTGCTCAGTTTTACAACTTTCTTATATTCATTGTGTACTGCTTGGCTTTACTTGTGTTTGCACAATTGTAGACACAGTAGGCCTAATTCACTCCAAGTTGGCTAATGATTTCAAAGATTTAATCTGAATAAATGTAACTCCTTTAATGATTACTTTAAACTTTTCTATTCAAAATTAATGAATATTGGTAAAATCCCCTTTAGATATTTATGGATTATATGATTTTTATATTTTTATTTCTGTGTGATAGAATTATATTCATAATAATAATTAATGTATTTTAATAGCAAACATCTTAAACTTAAAAGACCTTTAAAGTATGAGTTCAATAATACCTTAACTGATCTGGAGTCTTTGATAAATTTAGAGGGTAACTGCTATGTTGAACAGTATTTTTTCCTAATAAACAATATTTTAGTTTTATTATGTCTCCTTTCTTCCAACAGAAATATTTGATTTGCAAAATACATGTTCCTGAATGTCCATATTAAGAAATCAGATAACTTTAGTCAAATTAAATAAAATAAACTTCAATAAGTAGGTGAGTTTGGTAGCCTCTCAGGAGCTACTGTGCCCTTATTGTTACTGCTTGCTTTGTTTGTTTGTTTCATTAAGGTAGAGGGTCAGTTCTTCCACCTTCCTCCACAGCGATGAAAGCATGATTACAAAAAGTAAAGGAATAAACAAAAGGAACTGATATCTAATTCATAGAATAATATTATTTTTTTTTTTAAAAAAAAAAAGCTTCATTCAGAGTATTTTTTAAAGAAGACAGAGAACAGAAGAGAATCCTGGAATCTGTATAATAACAAAATGTGTATTGTTTTGAGACTCCTGTTCTAAAGAACAGTTTCAACACCAGACTGCACACCGCTGCATCTTTGCTAATCTATTGGCAAAAACTGTTTTTGTTACTAGTAAAGCAACTCGAGCACAAAGGAACACTTATTTTCTGCTTTGCAGGTCGTAGCTTTCTCTCGCCAGCAAGATCTCTAGGCTAGAAGAGCAACAGATATTTTGGGAAATACATGCAGCCTTGATAAATTTGAAGTAACTTGAGACATGACTTTTGAAACTTTTTCCTAACATACAGAGAGAAGGGATGTTGTGTCCAGAGGTGGAATGACTACATGGCACTTAGAACATGACAAGGATTTGAAAGAGACTCTTAAAGCAGCTTTGACAGTGTTAGAGCAGTGTGCGAATTCCCGTTATCATGCTATTGCAGCAATTTAGATACACCCTAGCCTCTCTGCAAAAGTGCTACTTTCTAGTTGCCTGGGCTCTCCTTACCTGTTTCAGTGCAGTTGAACCACATCAATGAGCATATCTCAGCTTTGGTAGGAGCGATAACCAGAATAGTTATTAGACAGGTTGTTGTCTCATGTTTCTTGAAGAGATATTTCACCAAGATGAGACTTGACTCAAAATGAAGATGCACAAAAGTAGAAGTGCATTTAGATATCTCCACATGGTTGGCATGTATTCTAATGTTTTCGTCTGGGTCTCCAGTTGCTACCCCAAAAGACTACACATCTGTAAATCCTGTATCACGTCTTTTCTCCTAATATAGGTGCCTCTGTCTTTAGTGGCACTGTCACTCAGTGTGTCTACTTAGGCAACTGAATTGAGCAACGATGAGAGTATGGGCTTAGATATGTAGCTCAGTGACACGAACGTACATTTAGGTGTCTTAATGTGAGAACTAAATCTCTCTCGTGATACCTGTTGTTAAGAGTAGGAAATCCTACGTTTAAATCCATTATCTTTGGACAATTTCTGCCCTTGTTCAGTGACTGTTAGATGTAACTTCAGTAAACATTGCTGTCTTTAGTTTTGAAATAAAACAGGATGGCTGAGCTAGTCCCTGGACTTAGCTGTTCTGCGTGAGAATTTGTGACCTGGTTGGATGAAACCTTCCTTCAGGCTGGACTTTAACTAGTCTTAAAGTACTTACTCAATAGGTATATTAACATCCAGCTTTTACATATCTGGCCTCCAGAGAGGAATCCCAAATCCAGAGGAAGTACCTGTAGTCTTTGCTGAATGGAGACCATTAGCTGTCCCAAAAGAACAATCTCAAATTCCCATGTGGTGAACATAATGTGTTGTAGACCTAAAGAACAGGAAGCACTAAGAAAAGAACTTGGTCAGATCCGTCATCACTCCCTGGAGTGTTTCACCTGAGTTGCCCTTACAGTTTTACAAGTAACGGTTCAAAGATATTTCTTTTGTCTTGCTGACTCCCTTTTGGTAAATACTTGTACTTTAGAATTTGGCAAAATGCTAATATTCTGCAAATACAAATTGTTTAAAGTTTTATATATACACACAAACATATGGTTTAGTTATATATTTATATGGTTGAATTAGCAGTGCTTACTAATTAGTAGCCTAATAGTGGTTTATGATTTTGGTAATTTGTTAATCTGCCGCATTCTTAGCTTTCCAGGTGACTGTATTTTGTACCTGTCTCCATCTGTTCTAGAAGTAATTATATGGTAGTGTGCCTCTTTTGATGAGAGTAGAAAAATTAGGAGACAAGGAAAATAAATTTTTATTCTAGTGTTGCTCCATGTGCTGTTCTATTCACTGGAGAATTTTACATACTTACTAATGACAGCCGTGAGTGGGATTTTGAAGTGAACTGTCTCAGGATGTTTATGTAAACTTAATTTGGAATTTTTTTATGATCTGTTTATGATTTACTGATTTTTTTTTTGAGGTAGTTATTGCTTTTATATGTTGGTAATAGTGGAAATTAAATTGTACCTTATTTTAAGCTTTTAATAATTTATTTTTTCATTGTTATCGGTGTATTACTAGCTGATAGAGAGTAACACTTCAGTGTGCTGCAACATTCAGCTGATATTCGCATGATCATAGGAAAATTACGATTGGAAGGGACCTCAGGGTCTCCAGTCCAAACTTCCGCTCGAAGCAAGGTTAGCTAGGGGGTCAAACCGAGTTCTCTGTTGCTGGTTTAATATTCAGTCAAGTATTGAAAACCTTCAAGGACAGAAACTGCACAACTTCTCTGGATAACTTGTTCTTACGCTTCACTGTCTCCATGGTAAAAAATGTTTCCTTACATACAGTCTGAATCTCTGTTGTTTCATTTGACACTCAGTGTCTGTAGTCTTCCTACCACCCAGAGCCTGGATCTGTCTCCTCGATGCTTTCCCTGTAGGCATTGGAGGATGCTGTTATGTCCCCCTGAAACCATCTCTTTCCAAGGGTGAACAAGCCCAGCTCCCTTAACTGACCTCACAGCGTGGATGCTACAACCCCAACCATCTTGTTGTCCCTCCGCTGAATAAGCTGCAGTTTATCAACATCTTTTTACAGTAGTAAAATGGGCAATAGTAGTCTAGATGCAAAATAACAAGTACTGAGTAGAGGAGGGGTTAATACCTTCCTTTTGTCTGTGCTCCTACTGACAGCCAAGGATGCTGTTGTCCCTCATTGCTGCCAGGACCACTCCTGGCTCATTGTCAGCTTGTTGCCCACCAGGGCCCGAAAGGGATTTGCCTGTAGGGCTGCTCCCCAGCAAGGCACTTCCAGCATGTATTATGGCAAGAGGTGCTTCCTTGCCAGGCTGGACACTTTGCGCTTGTCCTTGCTGTATTTCATAGTCTCCGTCAGCCCATTTTTCCAACCAGCATCAGTGCCTCTAATGACAGCCTTGCCCTCAAGCGTATCCACTGGAAATCCCAGTTTGATATCGTACACAAATTTAATAAGCGTGTGCTCCATGACCTCTTCCAGGTCACTGATGTTAAGCAGGACACATCCCAGGATAGCTCCCTGTGATACTCTACTTCTGACAGACATTCAGGTAAAGTACAACCCACTACCCACTACACTGTGTGCATAATCATCAAAAAACTTTTTTACCCACCTGTTTTTAACCTATCCAGACACTTCCTGTCCTTGATTGGTAAGGACACTGACCAATTCTGTCAGCACCCATGAATCCCATGAACGTAAGTGGGCTGAAGTCTCACAAAGAAAAACCCTGATCTTCGTCTACTTCTGATAGTTCCTCTCCTTCAATACTCAGTGAGCACAAAGGCCTAGGATACCTCATTGAAGACTGAGGCAAAGAAGATATCAACTTCCTCAGCCTTCTCTGTGTCTGCTGTCACTAAAAGATTCATCTTTTGTAAATCCTTAATTTGATTGAAACACATCTGTGAAATAATATGATGTAAATCAATTTGAAAGTCATCAGTAATGTAATTAAGCTTATCTTTGCATTTCCAAGAGGTCTAACTTTGAAATTTTGGAATTAACATCGGATTTGTATAAAATGTTTTAATCTGAAATTCAGCTCAACTTAGCCTGTTTTACAAAGCTGTATGATAGAGAGTGATTAATCTAGACAAGGGAATTTAGTATTTAGATCTCTTGTTGGTATGGAAACAGAGGACTTGGAATGACTATTTCATCATTCTAACAGATTCTGCTTTTTAATTCCACAACCCATGAGCATGTCTGGGACAACCAAGTGGACCAAAAAAATGTTTACTTTTCAGAGGTGGAAAGCCCTACCTTGTTTTACACCATAGAAGTTCAAGGCATTCTCCAAAACTCCCAACTGGAAGGGAACGCTGAAGTGCTCCTTGTCTTCAAGGTAAAATAGCAGTGGCTTCTGCGTACAGGTATTAAAATCACAGTATTTATATGCAGAACCTCTTGTAGCTCATGCAAGTATTAATTCCTTTAGGTATCCTCAGCATCCTGTAACAAGGGGAGAAGCAGCTCAGCCCAAAAAATAGACTGGGGTGAAGGACATTGTTGGAGCTGCTAGCTGAAATGAGGAGTATGGGAATATCACATGGCTGAGTGATGAGATAAAACATAATATGCAGAGATCAGTACTGTAAAAAAATATTTAACTTTTTCATGTTTGAGAGAGCTCTTTCAAATTGTACTTGAGGAAGAAGTCTCTGCCAGCCAGGAAGAACCTCCAGTGAACAGAAATAGTTCTAAGACAAGCTCTTCAGAGTTGTCTTTCTTTTCTTGTTCCTGTAGTTTCCAAAGATTCACAGAACTCGATGAAGGGCAATCCTGACACCTTACAGAATACAACTCTTCAGCATGTGAGGCTTGTAAAGCAGCACACAAGCATTCATCAGCATTTTCTCCATGACAACAGCATGAGAAACTGTACACTGCAGATTTTAGCGCTGATGATACTCCAAGATGTTTCAGTGATTTCTTGCCTCCTGCTGTCAGCTGCTGTTTATAGTGGTTTTTTTTCTGTCAAAGCATAGCTTTTTGCACTTATCATTATTGAATTTAGTTATGTTTTTTTGAAAACCTTGTTTCCAGACTGTGGAGAGTGAAATAAGTCTCTGTCCTCCAGAGTAACTGTCCTCCCCTGGCACCAGCATGATGACACAGATTTTATACATATTATCTCTGATAGTTTCAGCCAAATTTGTACAGCCAAAGGAATATTACAAAATAAAAACTCTGGAGAAAACAACAGAAATTGAAGCTCCTGTAAATTACTATTATGTACTGAAAGAAGATACAACATTGAAAGCAAAGGTGTTATTACAAGGAAAACACTGAGCATTGTACGTTTTCATTTAACATGTTACTTCCATTGATTTAGTGAAGTGCTTATTTCATGTTTCTGCTGAATGCAAGGAAAAACAGTGTCAGCCTAATTTTCTATTATCTTTTTGACTTATATAATTAACAAGTAGGTTTTACATCTGCAGAATGCTTTGAACACACCTATATACTTCTCTTTTGTTACCTGAGGAAGATACTTCACAGTCCTTCACAGTGTCTTCCTCTGGAAAGTTGTTACTTTTGGCCATTGGGTATTCCATGCTTTGTACCAGAGATAAGGAAATGTGTCTTGAGCAAGAAAAAGAAAGAACGAAAGATTAGTCTTGTAGCATACTATTTTTCTTAGTGATTGACTTCTTTGAAATCTTTCCCCCTTTTTTTGGGGGGGGGTGAGGGGGTGGGGGAAGGAAAATGCGGGATTGGAGGGAACAGGGCTAACTTTCCACAGGGGAACTCACTGCCTGTTTTCAGTGCTGAATTTTATAGGATATCAGAATGCCTCACTGCTACCTCACTGGTACTCGTTACTCATGTGGTAATGAGTCCCGTCAAGATCAAGGTCCTTCAGACCTTAGAGACAATGATGCATCCTTTAGCTAATCTTTCTATTTATTTTAGTAGCCATCCATAGAAATGGTGCTAAGGGCTGAGATAATTCCACATTGACCTTACTCTGAGGCTGTCTTGTCCTCACAGTACAAGGGGGAAAAAAGACAGTTGGGAAAAACAGAAACAAAAAGACAAACCCTGATGAGACCTTGCAGAAAGTGCGAACTCCAGTGAAATCAAAGCCTTGAGTAGCTTTTAAGGGTCCAGGCAACATGAACAAGTCATCTCTGGCAGGGTACTTGCCGTTAGATTGCAGCTGACTTAGGCAGTAGGAAAGATATTCACACAACCTAGTGCAGTGTCCTCAGCACCACACAACTCTGGGATCTGCAACACTAACTGGTTTGGATCAGCAGGGCAGGCTAAATTCCCATTCAGTGTTAATTTTTGCTGTTAATTATCACTTACTTTTAAAGACAAACCCTTTATTTCAAAGGAGACCTTTATCTTTTTTGTTTATGTATAAAAGGGTCTTTTGAGTAGAATTTATAAGAAATTATGTAAGATTTTAAACATTACTCTGCAACCATTAAAAAATAACAGAATAGATTCTTTTGTAGGTTTTTGGTGCAGCAATTTGTTCTTCTATTCAGAAAATCGATAGTACTATTTGATCCTTTAAAACTCTACTCGTATATTAGAAGCTAATAGAAGGACAAAGCAAGCCTGTCCCACATGGATACCACTTGACTCCAAATTCCTTGTTGCACTGAGGTATTGTTGCAAGCATTTCTGTATAATGCTAACATATGCTATTGAGCAGCATACTCTACTTCTCTTTTTTCCTCCTAATGGTTACAAAACCAAAACCAACATCCAAAACTGTAAGGAGTAAACCGAGTATTGAACTTCAGGATTCTGTTTGGCATATATAGTTTTTTGATCCAAAGGGGAAAGAACATCTTCTTAACTGATTAATGCTGTAGAATGAAAATCACTTAAGACAATAACAATTGTATTTCTTTAACAAATAAGTTAAAGAAATACATGTCAGTCATGTATAAGTGGAATTAGGTTTGAGATTTTCTGTTTTTTCATCCATTAGCTTCTAGTAAAGAGTACTAGAGGCAGGTTATACTCAAATCATTTCACTAAGTTAATTATTCTGTTCCACACAAAATGCCCTTATAGTTATTTTGAAATAAACTAAGGGGTTTCATTTTTAACAGGAGAAAATGTTGATGGCTGAAAGGCTTTGTTGCGTTCTGTGAATGGACTGCACACAGATATCACAGCTACCCTTACATTTTAACACCTTCCCTAATGTCTTCAGCTTTAGTCAGGCAGACCATAGAGTGAGAGTTTATCTGTACCTGCTTGACAACGAATGAGGAGAGTGAAGTATTAAAATTGTACTGTCACCTTTAAAATCAAACATTCCTGAAGTTTTCTTACCCATTTCTTCTTTTTTTGTAGGATGTTTCACCTTTGTTTTGTTGCTGCAAGCACACAGGCATAACTAAGAGTTAGAGTTTACATCCTTACTCAGGTTAATTGAGGGTTGTTGGGTTTTTTTCCGGTTTCTGGATTATTAATTTATTTTAATTTGATGCACACGTAATGTAGGAATTAACAGACAAGCAGAGACATGAGTCTAAACTCCCTTAGCAGTCCTGCCCCAAAGAGCAGAAAAGACAAAAACCTTATAGATGACACTGAAGAAGAAGTCTGTGTAGTTTTCACTTTAGGTTCTATATTTCTTCTGGATGGATTATTTTCAAAAACATTTTGAAAAAAGCCTGCTTAATATAACCAAACCGTAAAATCCACTTTTAGGCTGGGTGGCAGAATTCGTATCAGCAGCACTTTAAAGGAAGATTAAAAATGATAATTAAATGAAAAAATATCTCACTAATTTTCAGACTGATAAACAGCAAATCATTTTACATGTTTTCTTGGTAATGTGCTGCCAAGTGTTGATAAACAGGAATATGTCCATTTAACATTCCATATTCCTGGTCAGATCTTATATTCTTCATTTGATTTCATTTAAGTCTCTTGACTGTCCCCTACGATTCAGTCTTTCCAGAATTATTTGTGTTGATAACCTGTGATAACCTGTGAGCTGGTTTGATAATAACTTTCTGGTAATATTATTATGTTTGGAGAGTTGAAATTCTAGCTGTGACTGCACCTCTTCTGCTTTATGTAGTTGTAGCCTTTCTTGTGCATGTTGCAGTTGCTTGTACCAAAACAGTATACCTTGTGCTGGATACATTCATCATTTAAGTCTTTTAAAAATACTGGGCGGGGGGAGTGTGTATTAAGACTTAAGATGTGCATCTCTTTTTTCTTTCAGTGAAAGAAGAGGCTAAACTCTTCTAAATGGTTTCTGATCACACTCAAATAGATGTTTCTGCTAAAATGGATCAGTCTAGTACAAATGTGCTCTTTGTGGTAGCTTATTTCAACTGAGATAGGGTTTGGGTGTGAACAAGAGCAATTCAGTAGGCCATCATGATCCCAAGAAAAGGTAGTTGTGGGAAGCTGGAAGTGATTTTGAGAAACTACATTTTTAGCTGCCAGCAGGAAAAAGTAAGTGTGTCTGCAGCCTTACTAATTCCTGGGTTCTCCTTTCCTCCTAGTGCACTTAATTTGTCTCTCATCTCCTCCCCCTCATCTTCTTCTTGTGCTAGATACCTGTATTATTTACTCTACTTACCGCATAGGTGCAAAGATTTATCCTAAGCCAATATGCTTTTGTGCATACTTTGTTGCAAAAGGTGGCCCCAGAAGGCAGTAGTAAGGATGTTTTTTTTTCTTCTTATGCAGCACATAGGTGGATCACTCACCCGAGTGTGGAAAATCAGTGATCCCTGCTCAGTCTCTCAAAAAAAGTCTTCTGGATGGCTCTTTTCAGAAAGGACTTGATCTGTGGCTCCCAAGTAATTTCCTATAATTTTGTGTAAAGGGTTACATTTAAGACAAGTTCTTCTCATTACTCTCCCAGGTGATGAATGCTGAGCAGGACCTTGCTAAGCATCTTGGTTTTAGATGGCTCCCTGCTGGCTGTGCTGCCTGCTGCAATTCCTCATTCTGAGGTGTACAAGATGTGTGCCACCCCATTGAGACCCAAGATTAAAAAACTACATCTGTACTAGCCACGACACCAGTGCCAGGGCCTTCCTGTGGCCATCAAGCCAACTTAAATCCTCAGTTTTCTAATCATGCTTGACATGTCCAAAGTGACCGCTGAGGCCTATGCCAGCACCCCAGCTGAGTTGTAAGGGAATCACATGGGGAAGTGCTAAGTGACCAGTACCAGGGACCATTCTGGCATTTCAGCAAAAGGTAATTTGTCTTCTCTGCCCTGATGCTTTCTGATTCACTGGTACAGACAAAGTCCTCAGATTTCTAAGGTTTTTGCACAGACATGCCTATTGCCAGACATTTTGTTTGGCCTAACATCTAGTTATGGGTGTATTTACAAATTCTATCACAAGGTTTGTGCCTTTTGCTTTAAGAAAAAGTCGCCAGAAGGTCTGGAGAGGGTGTCAGAGAAAGTCCTAGAAGAAACAGGGGAGCATAGCTTTAGATGGGTGAGAAGCCACAAGGCTTGAACTCCCAGGAAAGAGAAATAAAGGAACTCAGAATTAAAGGATTCCTGAAAAGTATAGCGAGGGCCTGTGCTTCCAAAGCAGATGGCATGTGAGAGCTAGATCACAAATTAGCAGTTCGAGGCAGGGGACCATCCTGGGCTGAAACATCAAGTATAGTCAAGATTATTTTCTTCCTGGAGGTATTAATTTTGTTTTTACTGTTAACTGAAAAATTCTTTTACTTAACTTCTGACTAATCTCTTCTGCTGGTTTCTTTGCCTTGTTTGTGATTTGCAAGTTCTTTCCTTATGCCATAACTATGTTTGAGATTGTCACTAACACGATCTTTACTCGTTCTTGCAGATCCCTTGTGACATTATAAAACATTGTCTGTCTTAACACCATCTTCTACAATACCCACCAAGATAGTTGTCTGCAATCAGCTCACCAACATTTAGCATCACTTTTTGCTAATGCTGCTTTTCTCATTTATTTATTTATTCAAGTTGTAGTAGGCATGAGCCCAGGGGAAACTTCCAAGGAGAAATTTAATGACAGTCAGCAGAAGGTCCTCGAGGCAGAGGAGAATGAACCAGGCTTGGAGAGGGAATCATCAAAGTTGGAGTTCTGTTATCTGCTCCAATTCCATCTCCAGTTCTTGCTTAAATCTTTGATAGCACCACCAATCTTATCCTTACATCAACTCTGACAATTATCCTGAAGGAAATAGTAACTCTAAGTGGGAGCAGATGACAGTAAAGGAATTAAAGCTCAAGGGAGGGGAAATCACTCAGAAAAAGAAGAGACTCTTGTTTTGACCTTCAAAAGGACAGCTTTTGTAGGAATAGGGCCTCAAAGTTTACTATGGAAAAAAAAGAAAATTTTATAAAAATCTGTGATAATTTAAAAAGTTACAATAGAGGATACCTGATTTTCGATAAAGGTTGTCTCCTGAAACAGCTGCAGCTGAAATGTTGAAGGGAGGAGCTGAAAGTGAAGGGGGATTCACTCAGTAGTGTGCAAGAAATACAGGAGGTAAATAAACATAATGCAATAAAAGTAAGTAGTACAAATAATAGTGACTTATTCAGCTTTAATAAGCTGATTAGCAATTATGTTAAAACTGTGATCATTGTGAATTGTGTGTTACTGAAGATTTCTGTTCACATAAATTTAAAGATTAACCTTTATAGTGCTGATATCTTAGCATGAAATCAAGAAAGGGAAATTCTCATTTACAGATGTTGAGAATAAGGTTGATACATTAGTTAGTAATGTATATTTCTTGTAAAAAAGCTATTGTATTCTGTACTTTTATCAGAACGTCATTACCTGTCATTCAATTTCTATTTTAGTCTGGATTTTTATAAGATTTTTTTCTGTCAAAACCCACCAACTTTGTAAGAGTCTTAATACTTAGAAGCAAGCATATTTTTAAAACTTACATTATAATTTCTAAAAATCAAGGCCAGCTCTACGCAGTGCCAACTTTTACACATTGAAGACTTCAGATTGCCCAGAAGTTCAGAAACAATCCTCCTCTGGCACAGAAACTCTACGACTTATAAAGACAAAAGTATGAGCACATTAATTTAACTCATGAATAATTTCAAAGAAAATACGTAAAACATTAGATGAATATGAAGTGAAATAAGAGTGCTGACATATCAAAATTTGCTTCAATTCAGAGTCATAATGAAATTTTGTGATACTTATTTTGCATGAAATATGATCTCTGCAACTTTGCAGTTTCTTCTTTTTTTATTGCATTCTTGCCTCAGCATTTCACTTTTATATTGTATTTGTTTTATTTCTGGTTTTTTTTAATATGTATGCATATATATTAATATATACTTTATACGTTTATTTATATTTTACTTGTATATGCTTGAAATGCATTGTCATTTTGTCTTTAGTACCTCCGGTTTGAAAATTGAAGAGTTTCTGAAGTCACTGCCTCCTAAGTGAGGTCTGTGTCACAGAAGAGCAAAAATGTATCAGTCTCTAAGTTTGGGTACGTACTGATCACATGGTGACCGGAACTCTATTCTCACATTCTTAAAGTTTGCATAGCTTACTTGCTTTACTACTCATCCTATTGCCTATTATCTCTCCCCTCTGCTTTGTGTTCGTGTTTGTATATGTTTTTTTACACGTACACATAGCATTTGTGTATGTGTTTTTTTTTCTACAGGTAGGTGGTTTTTTTCTTTCTTTCAAAAAATAATTATATCCAAATTAAATATAGAGCAACTTTGTTTTAGTATTTTGTGTTCAAAAAAGCTTTAGACTACAAGTGGCTCAATAAAGTACTACTAATTAAAGATTTCATTCAGCAGATCAGATTCCATTAAATACAGCTCCAAGTTATTTAGTCATGTCAACAATCAATTTTGCAGAAACACATGTTAGTCATTGATGTGTTGGAACCCATTAATATACAACTGTTTGAATAAATAGGCTGTATTTATATCAGAATATAATCCTCTGATGGAACAGCTACAAAGTTTGTCTCTTTCTAAAAGCTTTTTCTGATGCCTCACTGATTTTTATTTCTTACTCAATAAATTATATCCTAATTAGGGTAGCACTTTTTTTTTTGCAGAGAAACAGCTTTTGCTTTCTAAAATGTTAATCTTTTCATATTTCTACTTTCAGCAGTAGTCTGTCTAGAAATGATGCTACTCTGTATCAAAGTTGCCATTTCATTTACTGTTATAAAATGCTGAGGTCATGAAGGGTGTGGAAATTGCTGTAATTATGCAAGTATATGTGTTTACTTATTGTTTCACAGCTGCCTAAATATTATTTAAAGATAATACTCATCAACATACAACAATTTCATTTACTGATTTGTCATTTACATTAAATATCTCCAGTACAGTAGCAAAGGTAAAGTGTCAATGAGGATAGAACTCTCACTCAGACCAAAGTTTAGGCTTCTTGCTTTTCTGCAATCTGAATGAGGCAAGGTCTCGGACCTGTTTCTGTCCCCTTGTATGCTTTAGCTTACAAATTGACTGTCTCTATCTCTCACAACTCAAGCAATACCATTCTTACTGTAATTAAGACCTAATTAACCTGGTATTTTAAATCTAATTAAGACATCTACCCAAATTTAAGAAACCTTTCCCAGCAAAATTTATTCTTTTTAGTTAGATCTTCACTAAAAAAAAAGCTTGTTAAAAAAAAGTATTTTCTCGAAGGTTCCCATTTTGCTCCTTTTAGCTGCGGGAAGGGGGGAACAGTTTGCTTCTATAAATCATGCGCAGCACTTAAAGATAATTTGTGGAGCAATTAAATAGCTACTAAGATTTTATAGTGTGCAATTATGTTTCTTCCATCAGAACATCATTAGCAGGAAACTTGTTTACCCTTGCAAGTAGAGCTTGTTAAATGTAAAGAAAAATGCCACTGGCAAGCAATAAAGGGCAGATTAAGGAGAAAGTAAGATGTCCAAGGAGTTCTTTATGAACACGGCTTTTCTGTGTGCTCAGCTTTTGTTTTTCTAGCCTTCCCTGGAATAAGTGCTCAAAAAACATATTGAAGCCCATTATAGCTAGCTGCCAATTTAAATGGGATTTCATGCATGAGTACTAAGTGAATGAGGTTATAGTTAAAAAGTAGTACATGCTCTACTGGTGTATTCAGTACGATGTTGTGACACTCCCCTGTTTTTTTTTGGTGTTTTAATCAATCTTGAAAATGTGTCTGTATGTTTTTTAGAACTGTAGGAAAATCTAGGTTAGAAAGGATCTCAGAAGGCCTGTTCCAACCTCCTGCTCAAAGCAGCATCAGCTAGGAAGGACAAACAAGATTGCTTAGTGATTTATCTAATTGAGTTTTGAAAACTTCCAAGGACAGAGACTGTATGACCTCTCTAGGTAGCGTGTTCTGCTCTTTAGTTGGCCTCATGGTGAAAACATTTTTCTTTACCCAGTCTTCATCTCTTTTGTTTCCACTTATCCTTGATATCTCTCTTCTGTCCGTGCCTGGCTCTGGCCTCTTGATAGTCTCCCTGTAGACACTAGGGGATGCTCTTAGATCTTGGTCTTGGTCTAAAGCCATCGCTTCTCGAAGCTTAACGATACACCCCTCACAGGTCAGCTGCTCCAGTCCTGACCGCCTTGGTGGCGTCTGCAACTCACTAGAGTTTATCAATGTTTTTCTTGCTCTGGGTGGGCTGTTATGGGCTGCAGTGGCTTTGAGGCCATCTCATGAGTACAGGACATAAAATAATCCCATCCCTTGATCAGCCATCCATGTTCGTACTGACATAGGCCAGGATAGTGTTTGTGCTCCTTGCTCCCAGGGCTACCCAGGCTCTCATGTAACTCAGCTGCTAGGCACTCCCAACCTGCAGGGGTTGCTTCCTTCCCAGGTGGGTCACAGTGTCTTTCCCCTTGCTGAATTTCATGAAGTCTCTGTTAGCCTATTCTTCCAGTCTGTCAAAGTCCCTCTGCACAGTGGACCATTCATGTGACCAACCGTAACATTTATATATTTTATTTCTTAAACGAAAATTTGGGTTTGCATATGCATCAAGGAACTGCCTGAATAAAGCACACAAATACATGCGTAACTTCAAGCATATATTCCTGAGTAATTCTGCCCCAATTTAACAGTAATCCTTGTTTAAAAAAAAAGGTTTAAAAAGTGTAAGTATACTCAAAATAGCATACGTACTAAATAAAAAATGAATTCATTGGGACTTTTTGCACTTTTCCAGAAAAATAAACATAACATATTGCCATGCTGAGGCAGAGTTGATAAACATGGCACTGGAATCCATAAGAGAAGTGAGCTTTCAAAACATGAAATCATTCTTCTCTACATCCTGGTACTGATTATACCACAAGAAGAAGAAGGACCAGTAGCAGAGAATTGGTGGTGGTGGTGTTTGTTTTTTAAAATTCTTCATGATTAGACAACCAACCATGACTTTTGGTGGAAAATCAGAATTATTTAGGCTAGTGAAAAGAAGACTTGGGGGAGATATTAATAGCAGTATTCAAGTACAAAAAAGGTGTATTTAAATATTGTATCTGATTCTGAATTTCTGGTTCATATGTAATGCTTTTAAGTTTAAAATATTACTGACATTAATCAACATGGAAGAACAGGGTTGTCAGATGGACCATCCTCTAGGTCAACCACTGTTCAGAAAGGATTGATTTAAAATACGAATAGAACTAAGTTATGTCTTGCTTTCTGTTAGAAACTTGAGCTTTCGGCTGAAAGAAAGAAGAAAGTACAAGTTAGTATGAAGTATTTGTTCTATTTAACCCATTGGTATGAGAACAGATAAAACTGAAAGAAGTTAAAGGTCTGTTGAGCAAAGATAAAATGTCAAAACCACTCATTCATTTAAGGCATCCTTATGTTTTAGGGAGAAAGTGAAGGAAGGAAGAGAAGGCCTCTCTGTTTACTTGACAGGTTGTTCAAAAGTGATACTGTATGTGCCATTTTTTTTCTTACTAGCACTCCTGGAAAGAAATAGAAGTAATTAATCTCTGCAGCAGTGTACCAGATTCCCGAGTGTCCACGTTGAATGTGTATTTAGTTTCTCATTTCAGGCTTCAACTGAAAAGTCTACTGGTTTAGCTAATACTGTATTCCTTTTGGGTTGAAACAGACAACTTCTTGCTTTAACATGTACAGATACAATAGAAGTAGAATAGGAAAAAATAGGTCAATAGATACTTAATAACTTGAGTAATACACTTATATACAACTTTACTCAGAATGCCCATTAGTTCTCCTCAATTTTGTCGTCATCTCTTACTACACTGTATTACAGCTGAACATGGATTGTGCAGACTAATAAAAAGGTAAGTTTCTGCCATAAATTATTCTGAATTTAAATTAAATTTAACACAGCAGTAAACCAAACTTAGAGAAGTAATTATAACAGTAACTGTTAGAATAATAAAATTGTTTATTGTTGCAGATTTTTAAAACTAAAAATGCTTTGAGTTTAGAAGTTAATTTCCAGAGGGCAAAGATGATGCATTAATCCATGTTCAGAAGGAAAAAATCCAGAAGTTTTCTGATATTAAAATAATGCAAAGTGGCATGTTATGTTCTGCGGCATTGACCATCCACACTCATTGAGTTTCTGGATATGTGTATGCTGAACCAATCTAAAGTGAAGATTTAATTGCATTTGTAGGTTATTTCTCAAATATTCCTGTCTTTAACACTCTGTGGAAGACCATTGTGCAAAAAGGTATGATGATTCTCATCTCTTTTGTCAGCAGCGGCTGGAGGTAGATGGAACCTTTTATATCTAGCACTTTTGTTCTTGTCAGTATAACCTCCTTTTCATCACTTACTCGTTTGCTTTGGCCTTGAAAGTTTCATTGATTATTTTCTTTTTTGGGTATCATGTTGTCATCGACCACCAATCTCCATCTACAGTGGCTGTCACCATGTTACATGTCTGTCTTGCCAAAGATCTCAGGAAAGTGAGACTAAACTCAAAAGATTGCTGCACAAGTAAATCTTTGAGTTTTCCTCTGACTGAAAAATTCTAGAGTCTGGAAGTCTTCAGCTTTTTGTCTGGAATGTGCCGTAACTTTGGGAACCAGCAAAGTTCCTTAATGACCTTGCACCAGGAGATCCCCACCCATTAATTTTCTCTAGGTAGCCTAGTAGAAAGGGTTTTTTCTACATACTCCCATCAATTAATGAGTCCCGTGTCCTGAGGCTGCATTTCATATGTTTTGCTTTTGCTGTCTCACAGACATCTTTCTGAGGAATTTTTCAAGACATAAGGGAGACTGAGAGCCCATTTTTAAAGTCCTTGGTGATGTCAACATTACATCTGTTTTTTACATGTCTTTGTACTTTTGATAGCATCACAAGGAAGGGAGAAAAGATTTGAGTTCTATTGTTCATACTCTGCAAAGGCACGGTACATATGAGTTCCCTGCAGTTTCTAAGATTTGTCTAATTCAGAGTACTAGTCTACCTGTCTTCTACCAAGAACTTCATATCCCAAAAGTGGACTCATTCTTCGATGTTTCCTTTCTAAAAAGGTAGCTCCTAAAACAGTCCCTAAGGTTGTTTCCATTGGTAACTGGGAAAACTAAATGTGTAAGTATCTCCTGCTAGAGACTCTTAAAACGGATACATATGTTGTGTCAGGGTCCCATGAGACTACCAGGGTGGAAACTGTCCTCAGCATTCCCTGGAATTCAGTACAAGTTCTATGTCCATCAGAGACAGGTATAGGTAGTAACGATACAGGAGGTGTCAATAGTGCTTCCATTATTGGCACATACCAAGCTTCTGCTTTTACCTAAATGCAACTTATCAGGCATTATAATATCTCAGTGTCTTGAGTGACCAATAAGCAATGTCTAGTTTGTGCCTATACTTTCTGGGATTCTTTTTGTTGGACTCTTGAGCCCTGTATGTCAGGGACAAATGTTGAGTCATCCACAGTGTGTGTATACCTGCTGGCAATTACTCAAAGGTAAACAAATAGGTTATGTGGCACATTCATGCTCATATGCGCTTCTGTGCTTTTCGTTACAGACACTTAAAAATTAAAAATTGAATTGCATTTGAGAGAGTATTAGTCCACTTACAGTGGGGCCGCAGATACATGCATGTCTGTGAACTGTTCCAGTAGTTACATATTTCTTGAGTCTGATTTAAGAGAGCAAAAATTTTGATAGATTAATAGAAGACAGTCTTAGTGAGGTTATATTTTACAGTGCCAATCCCTGAGTAATAATCATAGTAAATTACTCAGGAAATTTACTACCCACATCTGTGAAGCTATCATCTGATGCTATTCTAGCCAGCGTATCCCTGGGTCCTGCTCCAGCACTTGTACATAATTTTTAGCCCAGCCTCTTTCCGGTAGCATGTAGACTGGCAGAAAGCTAGACTACCTTCATCTCAGCCTCCAAGTCCTGTCTTGTCTTTGTCTTTAGGCTATTGACTTCTTTTCTCACTTTCTTAGCCTTGGCTTGTGCATGACCATGCAGTTCCTGTGTTCTCTGCCTCCTCTGGCTCCACTCTAGTCTTGGCCTCAAAGCCTTCCTCTCGTGTACCTAACAAACACAATCAAGAACAGCACAGTTCAAGCAGGATCTCACTATAAATATCTACTTGTACTTAATTACTCCCCACCCCATGTTTTAAAAAAAAACCAGTTTTTTTTTAATTAGACTATTTTCTTAATAAGTTTGGATAAGAAGATAGAAATGTTGCTGTAGTTCTTAATTTTTCAATAGTTTTCTCTATTTTTAAGTTATCTATTAATTTCTATGAGAGAAGCAGGAAGAAAAAACTCATTTTAGCCATAGTGAGATTTTAGGATTTGATTGAAGAGAAATTATTTAATCACATTATTTCCCTATGATTAGCAACATTTACCTTCCTGCCCTTTTGGATACATTTCCTGAGTCAAAGAGCTACATTAAGAATGGACATTCAGACTTTTCAGCTGTTAAGTCAAGGCTGTAGTGACAATCAAAGCATTAGTTACTGAACACAAAGGAGAAGGATGGACAGGCCTTTTACTTTTCTCTTTTCAGAAGTAATGGATGTAATATATCTTCCAGCATTATCTCTATGGATGAATTGTTTTGGGTTTTTTTAATACTTTTTTTCTTATGTCAGTCTTATGATTTATTTTCTGTATTAATTCAATGAATTGATAATTTCAAAATTCAGGAGCCTACTAATGTTTATTCATTATTTGATTCACTCTGTCTTTGATATATTCATTGTTTATTTTTAATTACAGTAATTTAGCACCAGTCATTGTTATTGTTATTCACTTCTTCCTTTAATCACAATCCTTACAGAGAAGAGAACTGATCTTCTGAATTACATCATTAACTCTCAGATTGTCAATAACTTAGCAAATAAATTCAGTTATTTAAGCCATTTTTCTAAACTACTACTTTTGTCCCCCCAAAATGAACTATAAATTTGGTAATGAAAAGCAAATAGGATTGATGTTTTGAGAAGACATACCATGGTTAAATACAAAGCAGAGAGAATGGATCAATGTTAGTCAGGATCTACCAGTTCTCTCTCTATGGCATGGGATAACATGTGGGGTCTCTTGAGAAAGCTGTGGAAAGAAGATACTCACCACTGGACTGTCCATCAGTTTAGCATGAAAGTCATCACCTATGAATATCCTGGGCTCAACTTATATAAATATCATCGAGAGTCTCTGAGCAACCCCACAATTTAAGCTTGGGCAGCAAGGAGCTCTCTGCATGGGAGATACAGGCTTTCTCAGAGGTTAATTCAAGATAAATTCACTCAGCAGAGCTCGTGGCCATTGGAAAACACCTCTACTCTTTGATCCAACTACAAAATGTGTAGGATTTTTTTGGTTGATTGGTTGAGTTTTTTTGATACCTTAAGATAAGTCTAGAACAGCATAGACATTGAGCTCTTGCAGGAAAGCTCCCTTCTGTCACACTAACAGCCTTTATTTTTACTTATGTGGCTGGAGCTCATCTCTCTAGAACATGCATAGTCTGACACATACACAGGACTCCAAATGTGGTTTCACCAAGTTCTTCTTGGGAATTTACAGTGCTATATTCTATTAGCAATCATTTCCCTGATACATGTTTGTTTTCACAACAGCTTCCCTTTGGTGGTTCACTTATCCTCTGATGGATTCAAACTCCTTTATTGTATCGCTCCTCTGCAGTTTTCAGATAGTTAGCTGCATTTTTAACACATTATTCCTAAGTGTATAATCTCCTCTGTTCCACTCATTTTGGTACATTCTTCTGTTTTGACAATGCTTCCCAACTTTGTGTCTCTTATCTACTGGTTTCATTATCATCTTCCATTATATATGGAAAATTCTTATATTCTCGAATAAGATTAGTCCAGAAAGGAAGCTTTGGTGGAAATTCTCCTGTGTCCTTTTAGTCTAACCTGCTACAATTCTCTTCTACCCAGCTGTTTATGGCATATTTGGATTACACATAACTATGCTTCATTTACTATATGTGATTCAAAAAGAGACAACACTATTCCTAATCACCATTTTGTAACAGTGTTAATTCGGAAAGAGCAACTGTCAATAGATGTAGTTTTGCTTTAAAGAAATGTCATGGGAGCCCAAACTGATTAACAGTAACTACATTTTTATTATTATTATGGAAGTAAATTTGCTTGTTTATGCTTTTTGAGAAATCCTGAATTATATATACTTTTTTTCCCCTGAGAAAACAAATAAATCTGCAGACCTGTCCTGACACACTATCAAGCACTGAAACAATTCTGTGTTGTTCTCCAGGCATATTATTCCTGACTTTATATGACAAGTTTATTGGAAACGTTCAGGTAAAATGTTCTGATTTATTGCCTTTCCATGGCAGATTTACTGAATGCATAAAAATGCAGTGAAATTATGCATGCAATAGCATTTTGATATGAGTGAGAAATCACGATTTTAATTTTATTTTAATGTGTGCTTTGATCCTTTACTCTTTTATCAATTGTATACTCTTTTTCAGCCCTGTTATTTTCTTGTTAATATTTCAATCATGCTCAAAAGTATTTATGAAAAAAATATGGGAATTTAAAGTACTGAGGCTTTTTGTAGATGTTATGTTTGGTGGGTTGCAAACCTGTTACAGGAGGGTAGAAAATTAAAAATGTATTAAGAACATTTGAGAACATATGTCATGTTCTGTATGAAATAAGAAATAATATCTTGCCTTCTCTTAACATCATCTGATGATGACACATTTTAAGCAGGACTCTGATCATAAACATTAAGAAGAGGCAACTCTACCTTTCTCACTACCAGTCAGCCGGATGTGCCTACACAGGGAAGGCAACACTGCAACTCCTCAAGGGCCTCAGAAAATAAAAAACATATTAGGATTAGAGAAAACAAATGCCCTTCTGATTGAAGTCAAAGATTTCCTGTATGTTGAGACCAAAAATCATGTCCTGGGAAAGGAAGGAGTGTTCTGGTACAGGACAGTCTGTAAGAATAAGTATGGTTATTTACTTAGAGAGAATAATTAAGTGTTCCCTGGAGACATTGTAAGGCATTACGTTTCTCTAATAGTGTGATAGTTGAGGGATTTGGAATAATTTTTACATAAACATACAACTTTGCTTCAAAAGCTTGCAATAGATTATATAGTTTAAACTGTATTTAAATTGCATAAATTTGTTCCTACTAGGCTGTGTTCGAAATAACTTTATGTGATTGAACTCACAAAATAACAATAATTTACATTTTTCCTTCAAGTTCCAAACCTAAAATCTGAATTTAAAAATACAATCTAAATATAAAGTTTAAAGATTATTGATATAGAAGTGGTAATCAACCCATGTGCTCTTTTCTGATTTCTAAGTCTCTCGTCATTGCTGGGGAACAGATCCTGCACTAGCTCAGCAGTGCACTTTTTTTCTTGATAATATTGAAATAGGTTCAGAATTTTTTTTTTTTTTTCTCTCCAAACCCTTTGTCTTCCTAGTCTTAGAAAAATATACCTGCTTTATACACATCTTTCTTCTTAATCTTTTATACAGTAAACCTAAGGAAAATAGTAATCTTCAAAGGGTTTGGATAATTTTTTGTTCCAAATATTTCCAGCCTGTGCCACCTGGGATATTGTGATTATTGGAGCAAAACCTGTTCACATTGAAAGACTGACATTTTTACTTAGCAGACTTTGATAGGACCAATTTTAATGGCAGAAATCACAAAAGCTTAACCAATTTGCCTCCTTTCTGCAGTAAAAAGGTTTTGTAGTAGAACAAATAGGCTTTCCTAATTGTTCTACGCACTGTTCCACATGAAGTGCTTAGAACGGTTGCCAAACCAGTGTTAACATTCTACAGCAAAACCATTCTGTTTGTGAATGCATCAAAATAATAGACAAAAAGAACAAAACCCTTAAATTATACTTCATTTAAATGTGAACATTGGGAAACATTGCAAAACAAAAATATTGATAAAGCTTTTATTCATGTCCTCTACAAGAGGCATATGGATTTTCTCACTGAAGTAAAAAACTGCAGTAACCCAGGAGTTCAGGACTGGTCAGACTCCTATCTGACGAGTAGCTTAATAAGTTTTATTACTTCAGGAATTAATTCAAAGTTAATGACAATGCCATCTGCACTTTCATAGTGAGTGTGTCACCTGGAAAACTGTCTTGCTATTGAGTAAATAGATTGAATACCATGGGAATAGTGGGAAGTATTAAAACCAAACAAACCAAGAACAACAAAAAAAAAAACAACCCCCAAACATTTCCATACAATGTGAAATATCACATCATATTACTCCCATATACCTCTGCCTTTGTTACATTTCAACAGTGTGCTATAATGCGAAGAAACCAATGTGCTTCATTATTTCCATTTAGTTAATTATGGGATATTCAATAGGGAAACTCATCTGTTCATTTATTTTCATTTACACTTTCTGCTTTCTCACTGCAAGCTGTGTCAGTTTGCCTTTTTGATGTTAAGATCTCTGATACAAAACAGCAAAGATAAAATATGATCAGCCTTATAAAGGAAAGCAAATAAGTATTATGTCTTTGTTTCAAGACTTTTAGTAGGATTCCTTAATAATTCGTAGTCATTGAAATCCTACTTCAATAGTCTTAGTTTTCTGGTGACTGCATGCGTCAGGCAGGTACCTGTACTCTCAGATTTTAAATACTACTGTTCAGCTAAGCCTGTCTTTTGTCTATGACTTAGTGCCACTGAATCAGTACATATTTCCTTTTCTGTTTTTCTGTTGCCGTTAATGCCTCTGTGGAAGTCGTGGTTTAAAAATTAAGCAGAAGGGACAATTTTGGAGGTAGTGGAGATGGTAGTGCTTCAGCAAATTTGAAGGACAAGAGAACTTGAGGTGGCTGTGGCCTATATATTGAACCTGAGGATATAGTTCTTGCACCTGACTGCAAACACCTCTTCCGCACCTTGTCAAGCACCAGAAGCTGCACCAAATCACCACAACTAGTTACCACCTTCTGAGTCAAGAAAAAGATGATGGTAGAGGAAAAGGAGGTGAAAGGCTGTTGTGTCCAAATTTGGTGGACTGTGCACGCATCCTTCTGGTGCTCCTGCTGTTGGCTCAGTTGCCTCTGGCAGAGGAGGGCAGCAGACAGCTCAGCCTGCCAGCTTGGTCTTGAACTCCTGATTTTGAGTCAGCAAGACACCATCTACCAAGTGCCCCTTGAATTCAGCCACTCTGCCCTACATGGCATCTGTTTCTACTGGCAAGAAAGGTGATGTTGATTTTTCTAACCTATAATTATACAGGCTTTCCAGTGGTTCTGAATAGATTGTTCTGGAAAGCATCTCCAAAGCCCACTAGCTGGTCACATGAGGTAGATCAATTGTACATTAAATTGTACATTAAATGAGTCCAATTTTTCTCTGAGCAGGGGCATTTTGTCCCTATGTGACACATCAGTGAATCAACATCAGAGAGAGAAATGCAATCAGATAATAATTTCACTAAAGCAGAACAATTCATCAGTAATTATCTCTCACAATTCCTATTTTATTCTCAAAACAAAATCAAAGAAGAAACAAAAAAAAAGAACTTTCTTTCCCTATATAAACAATTGTATAAAAAATTGTATTTTAAAAAGTGCAACTAAAATCTATTTGTCCCTTTAAAAAACAGATCTTGGAACTGGAATACTTTCTCCAACAGGACTATTTTACAACTCACTTTCCTTGGATAATGTTTTCTCTGCTTTTTTTGTTCTAATTGTGTCTGCACAGAAGTCAATAAAAATATAAATTATCTTTATTTTATATTCTAAATCATAAAAAGTCATAATTTAATAACAGAAATATTCTTATGTGGTAACAAAAATTCTGAGATTCAATAAGGAAGTGTGCATACAAGTTACAGTGAAATGTTCGTGCACAGGAGCTCACCTAATTATATTTATGAGTTCACTGACAGATTTTTAAGGTGCAGAATCACTATACTGTAAAAGACCCACTTTATTTTCATTGCATATACCAAACTCTCACTAAAACTCTCAGTAAAGAGGAAAATGGGTTAAGAAATACCCATTGGACCCAAAGGACTTTTGCACCGGCTCTCTCATGAGATTTAAAATAATACTGGGTACAATATGTAGTGTTTCATAGTCTAACAAAGTAAACAGAGCTTGCATTTCTGTAAAATTGAAGGATTGCTGCAGAGAAATACATTTTCCTGGTCTGAAAACACTGTTGCTTTTTTTTTTTTCTGCAGAAGTATATAGAATTCATACAGGTTTTCTATATGAATACCACCTGTTCCAGCATGGTGATTTATTCACATAGGAGGATGATTTGCTGTCTCATGCTATGATTTTTGCTCCGGTTAATGACAAAGAGAAAATCAGATAAAATTATTTGAGCAGTAAGTAAAATGTACATGTTTTGTTACGGTCATATTTTACATCACACCTTTATATTTTATGCGTATAGGAACATACATGAGTGTATTGCGTGGGAGTCTTATGCCAGCAGAAAGGTTTGGCAGTATATGCATACAGCAAAGAGCAGAATAGTAGAATGGAATGTAAACACTTTTGAATTAATGGTGGAGACTTTCCCGAATGAGCTAGTGAGAGAAGACTTGCATGACTGGAGACAAAAGGGAAAGTAAAATGTGTTTCAGTGCCAAATGCTAAATTTTAAGGCAGATTTCTAATGTAAACCAGAGGATCAGACAGGGAGAAAAATCTTCAAAATATGTAATGTGGTGCAAATAGAGGAGATAGAGTAGAGAGCAAGATCAGAGATGCACAATAAGCACGGAGGATAGTGTAGAAAAGAGGTCAGAGAGCCTACTGTGGATCCCTCAGAGTAGGAGGAAAGGTTTTAATGTGACTTAAAAATACCACAAAGGCTATGAGGAAAGTGATTGATAAGGTGCAGCTTCTGATTTATAGAATATACAGCAATTGATGTGCAGTATACTTACCAGGAAGTCTTCAGAAGAGGATGAACAACAGTTGAGATGAGAAGGACTTAAGTCGGAAAGTGTTCAAGGAGATAGTTAAATCAGACAATGGGAATGCAGGAATGAATTGTAGTAAGTTTCAAGGGTGGGGATAGGCTTCCCTGTAGTAGAAATAATATGAAGAAAAAGCATTCGCTAGCTATGAAAGCCTCTGAAGGTTTTCCTGAAAATTGGACTCTAAGAACAATAATAAAGTCTGAGATTCAGAGCGTAATCAAAGTTACTCAGCAGAAAATAGTAATTGTATACTTTGATTGACTATACCTCTAGTTTATCCAGTTCAGACACAAAAACAAGAACAAAGCTTAGTAGGGAAGGAGATACAGATACAACAGAGTACATCAGCCTATAAAAGATAAAATTAAAACACTATTGTTTCTGTAAATTCCTGCCACTCAGAATAGACCTAAATTCAGTTAGCTAGATCCCAAAGGCAGTGCAAGGGAAACATAGTTTTAAAATTGAGGCAGGGAGGATGTGGATTCACCAACAGTTGGAGGAGAACACAGTTACATAAAATGATCTGGAAATGGTGCACATAAAAAAAATCTGAAATGCAACCCTTCTGAGTAATTCATCACTTTGGGATCCATGGCTTGAGGCACTGTATTGAATCTACATTCCCATCATTTAAAGAACTGAGAAGGGACTCCTCAGGTGTATAACAGCCGTTCTACACCAGGACTTGCAGGGCACCAGACAATCTTTTGCCATAGTAGATAACTCTGTCTTGACTGATTGTGGAGTTTGGGGGTTCCTTTTCTTTCTCTTTGGGGTTTCATGCAGAATAATTGGAACAGAACATGAATCCAGATATTCCCCCAGGAAATTTAATTTGTCCAATCCTTTTTACCATCACTCTCCAGAGTGTTAGTTGCTAAGAGTTTTTGCAGCCTCAGCAGCACTAGTAATTGGTATTATCTTTTGCCTTGCGTGTTCTTCTCTGTTGTGTCTGGATTAGGTTCTAAATGCAAAGGCGCACACCACTATCACAGCTGTTTATTCATTCACCAACATCTGAGATGAGATAACAAAAGGATCTAGGAATTAGATAGCTATTTAGGAAAATTTTGGAGATGACTTAAATAAAACGGAACAGCTGCTCTCTGTGGAAGCCGATAGCATTATACCAGAAGCATAATCAGCTCCCTTTAAGCCAGATGTCTTTAAATTAGAAACAGACCAAATAAAGGACTTAAATATTGATGTGCTATATTGAGATACTGTAATGCTGTAATTGGGGTTTTGTTCCTAACAAAAGAACCCAAAGCACAGCGAGGTACACAGGTGTAATAACCATTGTGTGAAGACTCTCTGGTAAGTCAGAATTAGACCCAAATGTAGAAAGCACTGAGCAAGGGGCTGTTTAAGACTAGCTATACAGAAGGACTGGGAAGAGTGCTGTACGTGGAAGTCTCACCTTGATGTTTCAGAGAAGGCTCCTTACAGATATGTATGCAGAGGCCCTGCTCTCTGGTCTGGTTAACCTGTGCTAACCATCTCCTCAGGGCATGTGTCTACTATCACTCATTAACAGTGAGGCAAAGCTTAGCCTTTTCTTTTAAAGGATAGCTATTTTGTGGTATTGCCTACTTCTTATGTACATTCAAGAAGTTGAATATTCAAAGAAAGAAGTTTATAGGTTACAATAGACAGGGCAGAGGGGCACGTTTTGAACTTTTTAAAACTGGAAGGAATAGGAAATTCTTTTCCTGGTTTTCAGTAGCCAAGGCAGTCACCCTTTTCTGGGAGCAGCACCATTCTACTGGGCCCATTTGGTGCAATCAGAGCAGAGCAGCTCTGCTGACCCAAGCCCTCTTTGCTGGGAATGTACAATACCGAAAATTAAGTCAAAATGGCAAACACAGATTGATGATAACAAGGTAATTTGAGATGTTAATTGGCATATGGTGTACATAAAAAAATGCGTTACAGAATTGGAGGAATACCAGCTGTGTATGTTAATATTGATGATGCTAAACAAGCAGCATCTGACCATGCAACAGTCACAGATGGGTAATTCTAAAGGAGCACCTGCACTGTGCTGCTGCAAGGAGTCAGGGCAAGTAAAATGCAACCCGTGTTTCCTGAATACAATGAGTTGTCATTGGTTATTCACATTAGTAGCGATAGCTTAACTGAAGAAAATTATTATACTCGTTGTACGATATCATTTCTATAGAAAATAAGATCAACTAACAGGCAAGTAAATATTTATATGGCAGGAATGGACACTAACAAAAAACCTAATTTACATGATGAATTCAGAATGATTGTGTGTTGAATATTGGTATAAGTGTTACATAGTGCTAATTAAAAATGCAAGTGCTTTATTTTCTTGGGGCATAAATCTTTGCTTATAAAAAGGAGTAGGCACCTCCTTGATTGAAGTGATCAAACACCAGCTATACCCTGTCTCTGGCAGTTCAATATCTAACATACAAATCAGCATTTTCAGGCAACACATTATAATCAAGCTAGAATAATATCAACAGTTAAAATCCTTAAAAAGAAGAATGATGAGAGAATGTTTAATTAAAAGGAGATGTGATTAGAAGTGGGAGCTTCTGCACAGCAGAGCTATAGATTTCTTTTTTTTTCCTTAAATCTCATTTTTACTGTAACTTGGCATGTAAATTATCAAGAGGAAAAAGAAAAGAGAATAAAATAAAATAGCAGCAAGGAATGTGTTTAATATTGAGTGTCAGCATTTGTCATAAATATATACAAAAGCATTAGAAATGCTTTCTCTTTGCTTGAGCTTTCAGCTGGAGCTACTCAGTAAAAAAATGTGGCTTATAAAAAATAATACATTAAAAAGCTAGTTGTACACTTTATATGCACACATGCACTGTTTGTTTCTATTGTTGAGAAGATTTGTACATTATATTCTAGAGCTTGTTATCCATGGGCCAGATGGTACTGTGACTTGCACCAGGTGAGGAGCCAATTCGGGACAGTTTTTAATAAAACAATCAATGTAGTGTTGAAATGCATCTTTTGGTAGTTGTTGTCATCCAGATTCATCAAAGGAATTATGATACGAAGTGCAGATAGTTGTGACTGTCTGTTTGTAAGGAAAAAGATGAGCATATACTGTATAGCAGCAGACAGACTCCAGTTCCCGCTAGTGCTGCTGTTACCAGGACTTTTAAAGCTTTCTAACACACAGAGTTTATACAGGCCACAAACAACTGTGGACAAAAAATCGTCAAACGAGACTTGAAAAATGTTAGGTTTAGACAAATATTTAGTGTTCTGACATGAAGAGGAATGAAGCAATGATTAGGGAGACGTAAGGATAATTGCTCTTACGTATAGCAGAGGGCATCCTGGATCAAATCAGCTTGTGCTTACATGAAGGACTGTCACCAAGACTTGCTTCCACTTTCCCTCCTTCATAATCTTTTTCTGTAGGCTTGGTTAGCCTAATTATTTTTTTACTGATGATTGTCAGTTACTCATTCTGATCCCAATTTTTCTTATCTAAGATCTTACAGGTAAGGGGTTTTATCCCGATCTTGATCTAAAGAGACCATCAGACCCTTTCACTTCACTCCCTGTCAATTGATTATTAGGGAACTATTTTAAAACATGTTACTCTTAATTTGACACATGCAAGTGGCAACACAGAGTGCTTTTCATATTGCAAGTTGTGCTCAGCTATCACAAAATATCATTGAAAGTATCATACAGGGGACACATCTTTTCCAGCTATATATAAATGTGAAGATTTTTTATGTTTGTCACCAGATTAGTGATTAGTGCATTAAATTTAACACTGTTTATCAAGAACCTCTAAATAAAATTTTAAAAATCATGACCCAAGACGTATGATTCTGAGCCATCTTGGCTTGTAGAAGATTTGCAAGATGTATTATGCCCCTGCTGAAAGATGTACCCAGTGTGTACCTTGAAAAAGTACATTTTTCTCCTCCAGAAAAATGCAAACATCTAAAAAACCTGTAAAAGGATAAGATTTGGATTTTTTTGTTTCAGTTATCTACTGTCCAGTATCAAATCTCTGATGTCTGAACAAGGAGAAGCTGCCTAAAGATTAATTCATAATTTATGTAATTGAAACTTGCATTATAGACATGATCAGGGTGTTGACCAGAAGTAGTACTGATATATGGGGGTTTTGACCTCAAGATGTGAGATAAGGGTGAGAAGATCTGGCTGGGATACAGAAAAATGTAGTAGGGTTCTCTGAGTCCTTCTTGGAGGGCTGCATCCACAAAGTAGTGGTGAATTAAAGCACAACTGAAAAGAAACATAGTATGACAAGCTATGTTACAAAGAAGAATTGTAAGACTCTCCATGTAGATTAAGAAGGTTATAGTGGCTTCTGAGAAAATCTGTGGGATTTTTTTACTCTTCTTTTTTTCTCCTCTTTCCTTCTGACATATTTAAGGAATTTACACCCTCTCAATCATTCTGCTCTTTGTTGAATGAAAATTAAAATAATTTTATGAATTCAAATGTTTCCCTGCACTGTTAGTCCAATTCTGTTTTTTTTTTTAATAGACCATGTTTCTTGGTTTCATTCTGTTGTAATATTCTGGCCTGTGTTGCTTTAATATAGTCTTATTGATTATAATTATCTTACTACATCTTTTGTAAGGGCTAGAAGAGTTTCTTATAATGTGCCAAATTCTGAAGTACATTCATAAAAAGATGTAGCATTGAAAGGATTCTCCAAGAGTCTTCAAATCCCACTGATGCGAGTTCAGTGAATACCTTATGAAGAGTATTTCTCTAAACTGTTCCTAAAAATCTTCTGAGCTTTCCTATGTGGACCTATTACTTCTAAAAATAAATTAAAAAATGCAGTGTACTAAAAAACTACATTGAATTACTAAGAATATTCTCACTATAAATTTTAGTAGCCTTTCCAGCTTCAAAACATGTTTAAGTAATCTCACTTCAGCATTATTAAATAAAAATTGTATTCTGTCATCCTCATTCACTATAAACAAGCACTTACTTCTGTATAATGAGTTAATAAATCAAATGGATTAAATCCCTGTATGAAAAAAAAGGAATTTTTAGCAGATGTTGAGGAAATTATTTGATCTCCTTGGTGATGAATGACTTCCTAGATGACAACAACTGCTTTGAGCTGAAGAACTTAAAACTATTCTCTGTCCTTGAGAAGAAGTAATAGAAGTCAGTACTTGCTCACAATTGTGACACTCAAAACATATTTCTCTTGTATAGAAGTCATTTCTATACAGCACATGACAGATAGTCTTAACAACCTCCTTTTAGTCCATATACCAGCTGAACACCACTGGGACAGCACGCCTGTAGCTCTAAGCTTCAAGTATCTGCGTGGCCCTTTTGGATGCAGATATGCCTCAGGCTAAATTCTGTTTCCAGGGATCTCATAAGCACAGCTTGAGGCGGGACATATGATGGGCTTCTTGCCTAGACAGAAATTGCCTGACGTTTCCTGAAATTGTATTACATTGCAGTTGTGTTTTATAACCAACTGGTCTTATAGCTGGGCTGCTGTGTTGGAGGCAAAGTTATATTAAATGGCAAATATAAATTCCATGTTGGAGTAGAACTGCAGCAATTTGGTTTTCTTATTATTCAAAATGGTTTACAGTCTTGTTTCAGACTTTCGCTTCTGATCTAAGAGTGTGCATTTCCTGTAGCAGATAGAGAAATTCCCTTTCTGCAGGTTTGTAGTGGCATCAGTGGATTTATTCACAGTTTAAAAATAAATTAGTAACAATCTGGAAACGCTCGATGTTTTTAATAGGAAGCAAGAGATTAGGAGAGAATGTGATTTCTGCAAGACAGAGCAAAACAGTCAAGCCTTGTAACTTCTGATAAAAACTTAATCTCAGACTTCATGACATTTTTTGACTATTCTGAATACCAGTTAAAACACGCACTTTAAAGCAAGCATTGTAAACATCTTCCTGGTGTCATCTAGACACAGGAGTGGAATTTGTTCCAATTCAAAATTTAACAGCAGGATCTATCTTCATAAAAACATCTGTGTGTAAATCTTAAGCATTTACTTTGAGGCTTTAAAAAAGTCATTATTTTCTTATCCTTTCCTAGCAAGTTTTTTATCTTAGATGCCATAAAACCAAAACCAATAATTTGGATATAAGTGTGTATAGTGTTTTCTTCTTGTGCTAGTTTATTTAATTTGAATGTAAATTGGTCAGTGTGAAAGCTAGGTTTTTAAATTATAATTTTATAATAAATTAATACACTCAATAGTAAAGTGTGTGAAAAGAATGGGTTAGCACTGTCCATTAAGTACTGTTGTGTTGGGGATTTTTTTGGTTTGGACCACACTACTACCTTTGTTTCTAAATTACAGCCCACTGACGAGTGAAACGAGCCTTTGTCTCTATAGTTACACTCTAATCAAGCATCACTAATCTTGTTATTTCTTCACAGCCTTCTGCAGAGGGAAATAACAGCCATGGCAAGCTGGGACTGAAGAGAGACAGGAGGAAACTACCAAGAAGCGAGTACTGTAATAGTGGCTGCTGAAGCTACTGTATGACTGGAGGATTACTTTGTGTAGTATTTCTAGAGGCATCCCTGGTATTGAGCATAGTTTGTCTTTTAAGTGTTAATTCTGGGATTGGGATTCAGTTTAGCTGTTTAGGTTCTGGACATGAAGTTAAATGCACAAAACTCTCAATGCTTACCAGTGTATAAGTACAGCAGAACAGACCAGCCTGTGTCTCTCTCTGGGATAGTAAATATCTCTCGTTCAAGGTTCAGTCTGAAGAGTATTTTGACACTCTAAGGCTATCTGGTGCATAGAAGCGATTGCTCCTAAATGTCAGCCCTCACGAGCCTGGAGGAAGCTGGAAGCCCAGAATGATCTTGTTTATCATCTTTCTCAGACTTTTTTGAAGATAAGGAGAAGAAATGAGCTAGTTTAGAAAGTGTCTTCTTTCTGGTGAATGTCTTGTCTGTCAGAAGATATAGCCATGAAAAAAATCCCATCCATTTTTCTGTTGGGGCTCAGCATGACCATGGTGCTGCCCTGGAGTAATGAGTACTATCTCTCACTATGAACAATGTCCAGAGAAGGTCTCTTGGGACTTGCAGCTACTCTATCCCTGCTTTGCCCCATTATGGTAGCTCTATATGTGAGATTTCTTGACTTCTGGCACAAATTCATTGTCTTCAGAGGACATATTTTCTATGTCTGGCTCTTGACACACACGTACAAGCAAAGGCTGCTGGCAAGGAAATGTGCCTACCTCAGTAAAACAGCAAAGACCTGATTTTTCTGTTCACCTCCAAAAAAATAACTGATTTCATCTAGCTCCAAAATAGATATCTGATTGCCTGAAATAATCTTCATTATCATTGCAGTCCCACACCAAAATCCTATCCATGGAGGATATTGAAACCTCCTCCCCTTTGCAGCTCAGCTTTCACAAATGCATGTGAGATGATCAGCAGTCTCAAGTATGCAACAAATACGCACAAGATCTCTATAATTAGAGTGTGCTGCTCAGTGGTTGTTTTCTCCTTTCTGGCTGGGATTCATCACTTGAGATAACATCATTTAGTTTTTTGGTCAGCCTGGGTCTTTTGAATGGTGTGGTAACAAGCACCTCTAAAGGACAGTTTGTGTAGTGTGTTTTACATGTGTTTTCACTGGTTTCTTTCCAGTAACTTCAAAGGATAGAACTACTGACATAGTTTTGCGTAACTACTCATTTGAAGGTCTAAATTAGGTGAAATGGATGCCATCTGAGACTCGTGCCTAGTGTCTGTTATTTGTAAGAGATTTAAGCCTGTGTGGATGAGAAGCCAGGTTTCTCTTTAGTTGTCAGCTGATTTCTGGCACACCACAATGGCCTTGTGATAACTGAAGAGTCACTTTTCACAAAAAATTGATGTGGCAAGGTTCACTGTTAGTATCTCAGAACTATATCTTGCAAATAAGGTTTTTGTAGGAGGTTTCTTTTTGCTGGATTAAGTTGCATGCTTGAGTTCTTAATTCACTAAAAAACATAACACACCCTTATTTGAAAATAGATTTTAGAAGAACAATGAAGAGAGAGTAATAAGTGGAAAATAGCATGTATTTGCTTGTGAAAGGCAGAAGAAATTCAGTATTAGTCATGCTGCCAAACAATCTTCATAGAATATTGAAGGCTGTCAGAGCTCTCATGCTGAAAAATTAGTGGAGTATTTTGCTTTTCAGATAAGTAGGGAAAATTAGAATAGTTCCTTCTGTATGTAAGTTTTTGGTTGTACACCACTAAAAATTTTCATTCTAATGCTTCACCTTATTTAATGTTCAGGCTCTCCCACCTCTCAGATTTGTGCATACTAATTATCACCTACCATAGAAAATCATTCCTCTTGCTCCACAGTGGATCCATGTCTGCAACTGCTATGTCAGTGCTGACAAACCCCCACATGTCTCTGGGTCCTCTCACTTCCCAAATCAGCTCTGCCTCTGCTCTCCTTGTACTCTCATGTGGCGTCCCTGGCCCCAGCTCCTGCCCTGGCTACCACTATCTCTTATATTACGCCTGAAAATGGACAAAGAAAGAGTGAGTGAGAGCAAAGGAGAGATACTGATGTGAAAGGAGGAAACTAAAGCTGGAGCTTTTCTTAGAAACTAAGATGTTGGGCTGATCCTCCACCTCTGGTTCTCACCTCTTCCTCTATGAATGGACATGAGTTTTTAGGAAGAGATGGAGAATTAGACATAGAATCATAGAACCATAGAATCATAGAATCATCTGGTCAGAAAAGACCTCTGAGATCATTGAGTCCAACTGTACCTGTCCCATTTCTAAACCATGTCCCTAAGAAACTCATCTACCCACCTTTGATGCTCTTTGTTGTAAGCTCTCAGCATAGGGAGGCCACTGTGAGATTGAATTTGACCAGGTTAGACATAAAAAGAGCTCCATGGCACCATCCATTGCTGAACAGCAGAGATTAGGATGATTTTTTTTTTCTACCAATCATTTGAAGCCCCTATAACTTACAGGCTCAGTGGCTGCAAGGGAAGTTCAAGACTTCTGTAAGCTCCTGTTCTCCTCTCTCACTGTGCTTCTACAAGGAGTTTGAAAAGGTAGTAGTTAGAGGGTTAAATCTAGAGCTAAATACTCACAAAAGATCCCAGTGTAGTCAATAAGGCTTGTTAAAGCTATGGGTGACAATAGCAGGGCTGAGTCCTAGTGAGCATCGATTAAGGCAGCGCATGAACTGAGGTTGCTACAACTGGATTAATGAAGCCATGAGATCAGGTAGTTTCTCAGGAGAATTGCTGAACAAGGTAGTGAGAGCAATACCCACCAACACTGAAGCTGTGAATGAATGGGATATGGGCTGGTGAGAAGAAAGGAAAACATACTGTAAACAGCTGTAAGAAAAGCATGCTGAAAGTATGCTGTATACAGCTCTTATAAGAATGTAGAAATACATTCCTGGGTGGGGAACCGAAGAGATGGAATACTTACTGTCAGAAGAAAGTTTGATTTTGCAATTCAGAGTAAGGTCTCATTTTCCTCAAGTTGATACTGAGTTCTCATTTATCCTCACAGTTTTGGGAAATGGGAAAATGTGGCCTATTAGAGGCACCCAAGGTAGGTATTTAGATTTTCCAGAAATTCAGAGCAGATATTCCACGTGTTGTTTCTTTACTTTATCAGTGCTTGGCTTTCCTGATAAAATAATCTGTTTCTTTTATGGCTGTGTTCTGGACGATTTAAAGGTGAGTAACGTCTCCACTGTGTTGTACAGAGCAGCTGATTTCAGGGGTTAGGTTTTCTGGGGTTTGTAGGAAGCTGAGTTACTAAAACAATAGGAATATAAAATTCATATAAGGACCTTTCAATCAGTCCTATTAGTTCCTGTAATAAATTCACTTTAAGAACTTTGTCAGAGAGTTTTAGAGAATCCAAATATCGTATCTGCTGCATCACGTTTATCTACACGCTCCTGGATACCCTTCTCAAACATCAGTTTGTTAGTGCTGCAGATACAGAGACCACACTGACTGAGATGCTCGCAGCAGACTGTCACTATCTTTGTGCTTCTTGCTCTTATTCTTAGTTACAGGTCCTATTGTCTCATCAGAGCTGAAAGTCGGTCTCAAGCATGTGTGATGCCCAAGCTCCCTGCAGAGTCCTTTCCGTAGAGGTGAGCAAAATCACCAGTCCTCTGGCATCATCATCATTTGCATGGCAGGTGACACATTGGCCCTGTGACTCCACATTTGAAAGACTTCAGTGCTCTGGGGTGAGTACCAACCAGAATAGAGGTCCTTAGCAGTCATAGCTGCCATCTCTTTTCCAGGCACGTTGTCTTCACTTGTTACCTTGAAGCATTAACATCATGTGAGGCAGT
Organism: Tapera naevia; assembly: GCA_033556795.1. Taxonomy (NCBI): domain Eukaryota; kingdom Metazoa; phylum Chordata; class Aves; order Cuculiformes; family Neomorphidae; genus Tapera; species Tapera naevia. Next base: position 4,383,007 of record JAUMJJ010000079.1, on the reverse strand, counting down.
GCAATTGAGCACATCTGTTAATACCTCCACACCAGGAGAGAATGACTAAATGGTGCAGGAAGGAAATGTGTTCAGCTCAAGGTTGTCTTCTGCCTCCATTATGTAAAACTTTAGTTCAAATATTTTGACTAAAGTAAAACTATTCATATGGACAAAAAGTAAATGTTCTACTCATAAGAAGTACCTGAGCAGATCAAATGCAGTCTACTTCAGGTCTTCTCTGCAGACGCTGAGAGCAGAAAGTCAGGCTCAGGCTGCAAATGAATTCAGAGTAAATCAGTACAGCACTGCATTTATTCTTCCTAAATGGTTTTGACAGGCCAATGCTAATGAAATAGCAAGGAGGCTGCACACTTGGAAAATTCCAGGGATGGTTCAACACTTTGAAAATTCCTTTGCAGTATCTTGCAACCAAAGGCTGGAGTATCAAAGCAGCATGATTAAACTAAGTGATATTCTAACCGATGCCAAATGTAACCCATCATCAGAGATCTAAAAATTGCTTTGACTTAATAATTAGATCTGCAGAAATTCATGTTGGCAGTGTGTTTCTTTCACTCATCCCCTTGCAATAAGCTGTTATAGGAAAAGCTGCTTTGAGGAAACAAGTCATAGCCTTGAACAAACCCTAGTACAGTGGTCCTATGCCTTCTGTCTCTCTTTAAACCCTGCTTATACAGACAGACACAACTGACACAGAATCCTCTTTCCTTTAAGTGCTTCTTTATCAAGAGAGAGAGGCCTAAATGAGCCTGTCTCTACCTAGTGCTTTTAAATTTGACACTCTTTATCTTTCTAATTAGGAGTGAATATTTTCAATGAGATGTTGATATTTCGGGTGTACTTTTAAGGGGCTGGGGCTGAAAAGTATCAGACTGACTGCTCTGGTGTGCTGAGGACCTGAAATACGCAATGTTGCCCATGGTCATAAAAAAAACAAAACAAAAACTGGGCACTAACTGTTAGCAAATGTTGTGTTAATCCCAAAATATTTGATTGAAGTTGTCAATCATTAGGAACAAAATTAGTCATTCCCAGGCTGCAATCCAAGTGTCTTAGCTAGTATAGTAACATGAAATGAAATAAAATAAAATAATAAAAAAAAAAAAATTTAGAGGAAAGCCTTTCTCTGCGCTCCTCAGGCCTCACGTTCATGCGCACATGCACCCATGCAGAGGACAGGGCATATTAAGCCTTGCAGTCCAGCACACATGTCAGTGAACACTTCTAAATTGTCACTCCTATGTCCATTCTCTCTTCTATTCAGCCTGCTCCTCCTCTCATGCTCTTTCTAATACTGTAGCTTTGTGTGCAAATTGGGTGCAAATGGCTTTTGAAACATTGAAAGCTGAATGTGTCTAAGGCATCTTTAATGAAGAATATGGAAATTATTTGGGATTCTTCATTAAGGCCTTTACTATAGCTCATGGAAGCTTAGGGTGAAATCACAGCTATGGTAAATGTACTTCTTAACTGCTTTGAGAAATACTGGCTCTTGAAACGGTACCCCCTCAAACCTGGCAATCGTTTAGGTAAAGACATAAAAACTCCTTTATATATTTGTTTAGTTAGTTAGTTAGCTTGCTCTTCTATCCCTGATTCGATCTCGAGGGATGCTCTCAGAATATTCTGCTTTGGGGAGGCTTTTTTTTTCATATTTCTCTTGGAAGAGTTTTCATCTCTTCACTATATTCCCAAGGAGAAATTTGCCCTTTCAGGTAGTTAGGGCATCTCTAAAGTGACAAAGAAGGTGGTCTGGAGTGGGACAGGGTGGAGGTTACCCAGCCGATGCCACTGCCCAAAGCAGATCCTTTCTCATTTTTGCACTTCAAACCACCCATAGACGGAGGATGCACCAGCCCCTCAGGTTATCTGCTACAATGTTTTACTCTTCTCAGCAATTTAAAGTTCATCCTAATATTTAACTCCAATAGTTATTGCTGCACATTAAGTCGTTACATCTTGTCTGGCTGCCACGGACAGAAGGATCAATTGTTCCTTTGTACTTTGTACAACCTTCAAAAATGTCCTGCCTTATCTTCTTTCCTGTAGTGAAACAACCTTGAGGTTTTCCCATATATTTTCTTTACCAGGCATGTTTGTGTAATTGATTTTTTTCATCTAAATAAATTATTCCTGTGGAATAGGAAAGCTAGGGAGGTTTCATTATCAGAGAGTGCATTGACAGCATGACGAGTAATGGTTTTACGCTGAAAGAGAGGAGATTTAGATTAGATATTAGGAAGAAATTTTTTACTGTGAGGGTGGTGAGGCAGTGGATGAGGTTGTTCAGAGAAGTCATGGATGCCCCATCCCTGATGACATTCAAGGCCAGGTTGGATGTGGCTTTGAGCAACCTGCTCCAGTGGAAGATATCTGTGCCCATGGCAGAGGGGCTGGAACGGTATGATCTTTAAGGTCCCTTCCAACGTAAACCATTCTTTGATTCTATGTTTCTACGAGCTTTGCCCATTTTTTCTAGACCTTTTTGCCAGTTGGTCAAGATCATTTGCATGAGTTGGGTTTTTTTGGTTGGGGTTGTTTTATTCCTTTTTTTTTGTTACTTCCTTCCAAAAATCTGAACTTGTGACCATTATCCTCTAGTTTTATGTATGCTTCATGGGAATTTATAATAGAGAATAAGAAGCCAAGAATGTATCTAAGTGGAAAAAGATGAAAAGGATGAGAAGACAGGTTCTCTTACATATTATTGTATTAAAATAACTGCTTGTCTGCAACTCTCCTGTTGTTGCAATTGCAGTTTTGTTGATGCTGCAACTGTGTAGCGTTAACATCATGGGAGCACAACAGATGTCCAGAAAATTTTGGAACAATACATATTACATACTAGCATAAAAGTATAATAATTAGACTGTGTTAATTTCTCTTTGGAGTTACATTTTTTAAACAGCCACAGCTGGACTCTTCTGGGAGGAAGGAAGTGTGATGGGTGTGTATTGGTTGATTGATCTTGCAAGATTCTCCCATTACCTGAGCAACAGTTTCAGATATCCTTTTTAGGCACTGTAAACGATATAAGACTGAGACAGATCCTTGCAATCCCTCCTTCATTTCCATTTCCTTGCAAAATTTTCTTTATCCTGAGTGGACCCAGTCCAGAAGTGGCTTTGTTCTCTGTCCCTTTTCTTTGCTCTGACCTCCATGACAGACCTCTATTGTATGAACTGCTCTTCACAAAGTGAAAATGTTGCGCAGTGGCGTTGAGGGGAGAAGAGTACCTTTGATGCCTTTGATTTTTTGATGTTCATTTTCTGTGTCCTTTCTTGAAGCCACTGAAGTGGTATTAGATATCACCTTGTGGCTTGTAATAAAATGCCCTAGAATAATCAGTGCTCCCCTTCTGGTTTATAAAGCCCACCTCTGCATACTTTGAAAGCTTGTCCCGATTTTGCTGGGTTATTAAGAGATAAAATTATTTTCTTGAAGGTTTATATACACCATTTAATCAAGTGCTGCATTGCTTGCTCATCTCCTTAAAGGTTATTTAAAAGATAACTTCTATTGGTTTGAAACATATGAAGTAATGGGTAACTCTGAGATAAATTGATAGCCAGCACAGTAATAAAGCATTTAATAAGCCTACAAAACTATTTATGGTGCTATGTTATAAAGCAATTTTAGTTATTCTATAGCAAGCCATAGAAAGAATGTAAAAAGTACTGAATGCCCTTTTGGGTGTGACATCATAGTGCTGAAGTGATGAAGGTGTTTTGAGCTGTCTGCTCTGCAATTCAGTCATTCAGTCCTCACTGTGTTTCTTGCATCCATGTTCAACAGACACTCTGGGCCCAAGTCAGAACAGTAAGCATGCAATTCCCATCAGAGGCAGAAGACTGACATCTGTTAACCGTGGATCTGCTTATTTCAACAATATACTTGTGTTTTCACAAGAATGAACTGAGCATTGATTTTGTTTGAACTTCCCTCCTGTCAAGTTCATTGTCTTTGCTAACTTACAAGTTTTTTTTTCCACAATAGCTGAGTTCCTCTTCTGTTTTAGGAAAATTTTAAGAACTGACTTGTTCAGGCTGTACTGATGTCATTTTGCTTCAAAAGGAAAGGGAATCTGAATGACTATAAGTGTCAGGTAAATTAATTCCCTTGGGTTACTGAGTGAGGATCTTGGACTAACACAGAACAGAACATCTGAGGCTGCTCTTCAGTGCCTGGTAGCTGACTCTTCAGACCGCATGCGTGAGCAGAGGTTGTGTCTCTTTGTGCATTGAGCTGGTCTGTGGAGACAGACTCATGTGAAGTTTGTCCTCAGAAAGCCTGTTTTTGCTAGCAGCAGCCTTGTTGGCTTGTGTGCAGGGATGGGGAAGCCGCTTTTTCCTTGGCCTGAAAGATTGTAGTGTATTTGGAAATCCCTATCACGAAGGGCAGATTTTCCTCTCAGGTAACAAGAGGTATTCTCCATAACCCTTCCACAGTCCATTAAGAAATTTAACTCTTTCTGTGTGCAATGATGAAAACAGATGTTTTTCTTGCCAGATGTTTTGTTCTCGCCAATCACAATGTTAAATTAGCCTCCAGATGCCTACATAGCTCAAACAAATTTCCTACCACAGTTCACACCAGAGTCACTTGACAAATTAAAAATGTTTTTTCCTTCAGTTTGCTTGCTCTTTCCTTCAGAGTTAATGTGTCCTCACTGGAATAACTTTGTAAATACACTGTTGAAGAGTTTAAATATGTTCTTAAAAAAAAAAAAAGACATAACGTATGGTCAGGACACGTTTACCATGTTACCTTTGCACTCAGTTCTGGATATGTAGAAGCAGATCTCTTGTTTCCAAGTTGGTAACTCTTTACCAATACATTGTATATTCCTGTTTATTTTTAATCACTGCCTGTTCCTTGCTCAATGTAAAGACTTGGTAAATGACCAAGCCTCTTTCCTGAAATGTTTTCTCTTTAACCAACGTTTCTAACTTCTGTCTCTGCTTTATGTCTCTAGGGCAAATCTCATTGTCATTTGTATCCCACTTCTATGAACTAGGTTTCCTACATTTGCTATTTATGACACGTGAAAGGAAATCAACAAAGACTGAGATTCTGATTTCTTCAGGAGAAAGTGATGATAATACATACTTGAGCTTGCTCTGAATGCATAAAATAATTGCCAATTGCAAATAATCATCAACTAACATTCCATTCCAGAATTCTTTTTGTTCTTACAGTGATAGATTTTGTAAACCTCCATACCAGATCCTGAAAACTATTATGAAAGTTCAGCGGAGTCAGGAAACACTGTATTGAGTGTGGCAGCAGCACTTTTAGCCAGATCACTTCTCTTAGTCAAGAGAAGAACTCCAGTTATGATACATCTGTGGGTGCCAATGGAGCAGCTAAGAGACAACTTCCTATCCTAGCATTCAGAAGATGTGCCCAGCATCTTAAAAAAAGTGAATATTATGTCCATCCTCAAAAACGTCTGAGCACTACTTCTGGACAAATGAAAGACAGCAAAACTAGGAACAACCAGGTCAGATCTACCAAAGCCAATTTATATGTAACCGACAATGTTGCCATAAGTAACAAAATTACCAGTACGGTGGATGAGGAAAGAGCAGTGAACATCATTTTCACAGCGTTAGACCTTGCAGACTCCTCTTCTCAAGTGATATCAGACAGATGTGACAGGGAGGAGTTAAACTGGGAGGTCCCTTTAAACTACTACAGGAAAAAAGTAACTGCAGAAGTCAGTAATATTTATTCTGTAGGAAAAAGAAAATAGAGTAAAACCTTGTGAGGAGGGAGAGAAGTTATTTTTAAGTTGTGATATGTCTCAGCAGAGGGAAAGGAAGAATGTTTTAAAGTCCATCTATCTACTCTGTCTTCTCATGAAGGTCTTTGTCTTTCCTAACACTCTGTCCTTAGCAGCTCCCATGGTGATTTTTCCCTGTCTCATTAAGATACTCTGCAGAGTTGGCATTGCAAAACTTTTTTTAATTACAGCCTCAGTTCTTACTGCTCAGAGCATTTCCTTGTGGATGTGTTTTGAAATGTTTGTGCTGTAGCTGGAACTGATAAAAATTTCTCTGTAGCTAAAATTTGTGTAAGTTTGCATTCTGGTTGCATTCTCTAAAATTTCAGCCTTGTAGGAAAAGGGAAAACTTGCCATCACGTTTTCGCTAGAGGCATTAATGTCTGAAAAGTACAATTGCCACTTGGTCTTTGTTGCTTTTCTAGCAAGAACATGCCTCCTTTTTACTCCTTTGAAATTCCTCAAGTCTTGTGTAGCCTGCTAATGTGATGCTTTGGAGTAACCTACCTATTCAACAGCAGTAAGCATTTTCTACAGCTCACTCCCCATCACTGCCGTACTGAATATTGTCCACTTGTTTCTGCTGTTCCCTGGTTTCCCTTGGCTAGTTTCTGATCTGTAGCAATGTCTCACATCATTACCACTTAGGTTACCTCTAGCTATAGAGTTAGCTTGGATATAAACAGGTTGAGATCTGCCCAGATGAGAGCATCTCAGTGCTCAGTGAATGTTCATGGGGTTAGTAGCACAAGCAGCTGCATTCCTCTGCGTGAACTGCTGTCAAGCTCTGTCCCTGCCTCACACAGCCACTGGCTCAAGCCCTGGTTAACTCAGCCGAGAGCTCAGCATGCTGGCACAGCCTGAGCAGGGAGAAGAGTCCGAGTTGTCCCTTGACCTAGCTCTACCAAAAAGATAAGTTTGTCTTATTTTCTTATGTTTGGAAGAAAAAAAACAAGTTTGATCACCATCTGTAAATACTCCTTCTGTGTTTTCTTCTTGTTTTTCCTTCTTTCTTCTGGATACAAGTCGAAAATTGCCTTTACTTCCAGTGTGCAATGCTGTATGGGTTAGCTGAAGGCAAGTACATTTTTTGTTACAAATGGATGTGTTAGCAGCTGGAGGAAGATACTCTTCTGATAAAAGCCCACAGAGCCACGCCACCCTATGGCAGAATCTCTACAAGTCTTTGGCCCATCTCCAGATCCTCCAAAAAAAAGGGAGAACAACTACTTTTGGCACATAAACAACCAGACTGTTTCTGAAATGATTGCTTGAGGACACTGCTATAAGCAAATCCAGCAGCCGTTCTGTAGCATCTTTACCCTCATTCAAACTTCCAGAGGGGAAGGAGCATGGGATAGGATGCAAAGTGAGTAGTACTGAGATGAAAGTTTTGATAAAAGTTGTAGAGATAAACTAGGTGTAAAAATGCTAAGGATATAACTATTAATACCATGTGACACAAATATATCTCCTAAGGAAGTGTCTGCTCTGCCTTCCCTGTCCAGTATTTCAAACTTTACTTTGCTAATCATGCATGACCACCTAGTCAGAAACTTATTGTGGTAAAGGCATGTTACAGGTCACAGTAGCTGAAGCACACTGTTAATTTCACTGTAGCAAAACATGGGCAACTGCAGTTTCAGAGACATAACTTAGACTACGTTGTGGTTTTGCTGAGTAGGTGCAAAGCAAACATCCTTGTAATTAGTGCTGGTGAGAGCAGCAGCTGAGTCAAACATGAACCAACTGCCAAAGTACCCTGGACAGGCTCATTTAGACAGGCTAGTGAACACCTAGATAAAGACAAAAATAAGAATCTAATTTGAATTTATATCGTTCATATCTTCTTTTGAAGTTGCTTGAAGTTGTTGAAGATTATTTTTTTTTTTTAATAGTATTTTACCAGCACCCTTATTGCTTTTCTGTTTTATCTAGCCCCCATGGACAAAACAGCTAAAGCACAGTTCATATTTCCCTCTTTTTTTAAAGAATTTCTCTTCGTTTTCTCAGATGACACTGTCTTGATTCAATACAGTAACTGCAGGCAACAGTCTATCTCTATTTTTTTTCCATTTAAGATTTAAAAACCTTTCTATGCAACTGGAATTGTCTCTACATTAAAAATCAAAGCTCAGAAACCCTTTGTTTGAAGAGGTAAAATTGGGTACTATGATGATACTTTTCCTGGAAATGGAAGAAAGAGGCTGTCAGCCCCTAACAGGATGATGTCTACTTTAACTCAGATGACTTGAATGTAGCTCATGAGATCACAAAAGGCAGAGTGAGAATGACAAATACTCCCACCTTATAAGGGGCACTAAAGCATACTTTTTTTGAGGTCTATTTATGTTTGTTATGTAGGAGATGGATAACATGGTGATAACTAAGAAGTCCACGCCTCTTTGGTCACTATTTCACACCCGTATTACTCATGCTCAGAAGTGCTGCCTTGTAATACTGTGCAATTTGGCATGTTTACACTTCAGAGATTACTGTGCAGATCTGCTGAGTTGTAGAAATAACAGAGCCATGCCCAACACAATTTTGGAAGCTGAGAGATGAAATTTTCAATTATATACTGATCTTTGGCCGCAGCATAGTTTCTCATAGTAATCCTTGAAAAGTAAGTTGATGGGAGTTTATATCACTGCCTTACTGTCATCATGCTGTGAAGGTGGTAGTTGTACTATCATTTCACAAGAACACTGAAAAATTAATGCTGAATTATTTACAATAAAATAATATTTTAACTTTTATTTCTCTACCTTATCACTTCATCACAGTTCTAAACAATTTACCCAGAGTGAATGTGTTTCATTGCAAACGGGTAGATATTTTCAAGGTTTGAAAGGAATGTGAGATGGCTTTTCATACTTTCTAACACAAAAAAAGGAAACAATAATACTTCTTATCGGGGCTAACCAGGTTTATAGCATCAGTAGGATATGTAATGTATTTTTTCTAAGTATAGCATGATATCTAATAGTAGAAAGATACAGAGATGATTTCATAGCACCAAAGGGCATGTTGCTAGCTGACTTCTTTCATCTAAGATAAATTAATGGGTACAAAAATATGGATTCAAAACACTTGTATTGCCCTTAAGGTGTAGAAAGGCATCATGTATCTTCCAAGTTGGCACTATCCTATTAGATTTCTTCTACTGGCAGCTCCTTTCTTGAGACTTACTCTTTCAAGAAACTTTATAATCCTGGTATTTATTTGGAAAAGCTTCATATTGCAAATGAGTAGGCTAAAAAATGCCTCTTAATCTTGCATTTATATTACAAAAGTCCTTTTCAATAATCCCATACATCGCGCTGGAACAACTGTAGTATGATATCAATACTTTATACAACAAAATAATAGCTGGAGTCCTCACCATGGAGAAGGTTGAACTCCGTTTGACTTTCTTAGTCCTAGAAAATTCCTTCCTTCCAGGAATGTGACTTAACATCCATAGCAGCACCAGCAGCTCTACGTGTGTTTATGAGAAAGAAAAGTAAAGCAAAGCCAGGGGATAGTAGGGTGGATGACTGCATTGCAGTGATGTAGGTATTCAAATGGCAGTGAAGACATTCTTAGGTCTGCAGCTTCTTTGGCCCTTTCTGTGTTTTAGCCAATGGTTACTGAGAAGTGGCTACTTAGAAATAGTAGTTTAAATATTACAAAGTTAAGGCAGGCACTGTTTGCTCTTGTTATCTCCGCATGTTAAGCATCCTAAGGGCAGACCTACTTGGTTTTGTGTTTGGGTCAATGTGTCATACAGAAGGTAAGGAATCTCAAACAGACTTACATATACTAAAGCAGTCTCCATGCTTTTGTGCTTCTAAGGCATAGTTAACATCAGTTTTCCTTCTAGGTCTCTTATGTACAACAGGATGTTTTCTATCTATCTGTCCCTGATGATCAAAGTCTGTTTATAAACTGAGGACAAAGATTACTTTCTTGCCCTACAGAATGATTTGTATTAGTCCATGGATAAAAAAGGATGAGTCAACTTATAGCATTTTCATCTTGCCACACGATGACAGTATTCCACTGAATTTCTCGATTGGGGTTTCAGGCATAGCAAATGATTAGTAGCTTTATGTATTTATTTAAATGATACACCTTTGTTTCTCTCACTATCACACCACTGCTTTCTGCAAATTACGTGCATAAAACTTCTACCAGCAGAACTACTGTCAGAAAGCAAATGTGAAATTTTGCACTGCAGTCCTTGTGGGATATGCATTTTCAATTTGGTTTATCATGAGCACTGGCACCTGCACATGAAGAACATTCTTCAGTCTAGACCTCATCAACAAAACACTTAAGGATTTGGCTGAGTGCTCTCCTCAACTGGGGCCTTCAACTCCAATTCTGAGCTCACTGCAGTCAGTTTAAGGTTTGATAAGAGCTGCAAGTAGAACAGAGCGAGCCTCCCAGCTTCAATGAATATGTGAAGTGTCCTTAAAAGTTTCTATTCTACTTTCCTAACCTTGATTGTCAATATCTCCTACTACTGCAACTCTCCTTAAAGTGCTGCACTTTGTGGTGCTTTATTTATTGGTTTTGCCTCCTGATGTATTAAATGAAGGACTAATGTAATGTTGCAGGATAGCATTTTGTTCTTCTCAGAGCTGTATTTGTTTGGTAGCCAATTCCCATCCAGATGGATACAGAGACCCTGCAGGTGCCTCAGCAGAGTGCTGCACAGCTCCACAATCCTCACTCCTAATATCTTATAAAGCATGCAACTGTAGCAATTTGTCCATCACCAGTCTCATACCTCAAACAGTAAAGAACAGGACCCATTTTCTCTTTCCCCCTCAAAAGTTTTACACCATTTTTGTCTACTTCTGGCTTAAATCACCCCAAATTTACAGAGAAAAAGATGAAGTATTTGTACAGCTGTAGCCTTTTTTTTCTCTATTTCCTTTAAATATTAAATGGTTACTACTGGGTTTCTTTTATTATTGAAGATTAAGAGTGACTCAGGAAAGGAGGTGAACACAGGCCTATCTTGAATGCAAACATTCAACCGTCATTGATTTAAAAGAGAATTGAGCATATACTGTATGAATTAAGGTTAAAATAATGTCCTATAAATTGGGGTAAAATTTTTCTCTGGACCCACAAGCAGGGATATTGGTGAAAAATAGGGAAGGAAGAGGCCTAAAATATTAAACATAATGGCATTTTCAAATTGCGTAGTTCTGAAAGCACATTTTAATTTAGTTCTGGGAGTGTTAGGTTTCTTTTTTCAAAAATAAGACTTAAAAAAGCAAGTACTCTTTGAGTTAATCATCTTCCATATTTATTTAATATGTGAGTCAGATCAGGGACAAACTGCCGTTTAGAAGTTGCCAGATCAAAAACTTTCTTTGTGTAGGACTGAGTTTCCCCCTCAGGTTTAATAATTTTCTTTTCACTAACAGGTGTCAAAGTTCCCGTTTCCAGTGCAACTATGGCAAGAAAAGCCATAATTTTGTCTTGCTTACATTCATTGCTACTGCAATAGTATCTACATATCAGTATTTTCAGTCCTGAATACAATTACTAATGATTTACATAACAATTAATAACAATGTATTTAATAACAGTTTCAGTAGATGAAAGTTCATGACCATTATTGAATTAATCTGCCACTTCCAAGTACTGTCACTTCCAGTACTATCACAACTGAAGAGTTGATTTTAATGTGCAAGTTGCATCCTCAGCAACATATTTCAGTCAGTTTACATCGATATTCTGGGGTTACTCTAATTTTACATGTCTCTGCTTTTATTCTAATTTAGAAGCAGCAAGAGGTTAAACAGGACTTAAAGGAAAATGATAGACAATTACATTCCATTGCATGCCTGAACCATTTGCAATTATGAGTAGTATTGAACTTTTGTAAACTAAATTTCTAATTTGAACTTCAGGAAATATTTGCTGTCACTGCATTTTATGAAAAATAAAGGTGTCATAGAATGTCCAATTTTTGAAATTAACTAACTCTTAAGTGAGGTAGACAGTGTCACCTTTCAATCTTCTGTAGATAAGTCAGCAAGAAGGAGAGACTAGCAAAGTCAATACTAGTAATAAACCTTCAGCCTTGTTTAGAGGTAAGTAAGATGCTTAGATAAATAAGATATTTTTAGCTCTTTCAGACCTAATGAATCTCATTCTTTGACACGAAAAGGCACTGGCTAAAAAGGTCTCAGAGGCAGCAGCAACTACCTCTGGAAATTCTCGAAGGATGGGTGAAGTACTATAATTTGACCACATTTTTGCAGGTTTTCCCCCTTGTTTTAGGGGGATTAAGGATAAAAAGAGAAGCAAGGGAGCTACATACCCAGAAAAACTCTGGAACAAATAATTCAACAACCTATTCATAGGTAAATGGAAAATCATAAAGAGATGAGTTGCCACCAACTTTCTTCTTATTGAACTTGTTCTTGGCAAATCCAAGTAACTCCCTTTGTAGAATGGGAGCTGTGAATATTTTATACCTTTTTTAATGTGATATTTGCAAGCCGGCTACAGAATCATAGTTTAGATGAAAGAACCATAACCTGCAAGAAAACTCGTGTTCTAGAAATACTTTTCAGTGGTTTCTTGACAAAAGGGGAAGATATATTTACGCAGCTCTGCAGGGCTTTGTCTTCACTCTGTTTTCACTTTGTTTTCACTATAAGTCTGGGTGAAGGAACAGATACGATGCTTATACTAAAAAAGACAGAAGAACAGTTATGCTGCAAGGCATAAAAGAGTTGAAAATGGAGAAATAATCAGAAAAAATCTGCACATTCAGTAGGGACAAAGTATTCTACATAGGCAGGAATAATCAAATGAACTAATAGGGAATGGGGAGCACTGGACTCCAGTCTCCAACCTAGATAGACTGGAGCACTGAGCAATCATTAATGGCATGAAATTTAACAAAAACAAATGCTAGGTTCTACGTGTGGGGTGGAGTAATGCTGGACACAAGTATAAATTGGGAGAGGAGTAGCTGGAGAGCAGCCCTTCAGAAATGGGTCTGGGACACTGGTTGGCAGCAGGTTCAATACGAGTCAATGGTATGTCCTGGTAGCCAAGATGATAAACCACAACCAGGGGTGTATCAAACACAGTATAGCCAGACGCTGAAAGGAAGTGATTATCCCACCACTGTATTTGACATTGGTGTGGCGTCACCTTTAGGAAGGTGTGCAGTTCTGAGCCCTGCAATTTAAGAAGGATGTGAAAGTCCTTAAATGCATCCAACCAATTCCTAACCCAGCACAGAGCACTCCTGTCCAAGTCATGGGCTTCCAGCTTCTGAAAGAGTCTACTATGGGAGACGGTGTCAAAGGCCTTGCTGAAGTCCAGGTATACCACATCCACAGCCTTCCTTCATCCACCAGGCGAGTCACATGGTCATAAAAGGAGATCAGGTTGGTCAGACAGGACCTACCCCTCCTAAACCTATGCTGGCTGGGCCTGATCTCTTGACCGTTCTGCAGGTGACGCATGATTGCACCCAGGATTATCTGCTCCATAATTTTACCTGGAACCGAGGTCAAACTGACAGGTCTGTAAGTACCAGGATTGTCCCTACAGCCCTTCTTGTGGATGGGCATCACATTGGCCAACTTCCAGTCATCTGGGACCTCTCCAGTGAGCCAGGACTGTTGATAAATGATGGAAAGCGGCTTAGCAGGCTCGTCTGCCAGATCTCTCATAACCCTAGCATGGATCCCATCTGGCCCCATAGACTTATGAGGATCCAAGTGGCTCAGGAGGTCTCTAACTTCTTCCTCCTGGATTACAGGGGAGCCATATTCCATCCTGACCCCAACCGCCACTTCAGAAGGCCAGTTGTCCAGTGAACAATCTGTCTTAGTGTTGAAAATGGAGGTAAAGAAGGCATTAAGAACCTCAGCCTTTTCCTCATCTTTAGTTACTGTATTTCCCTCGACATCCAATAAGGAGTAGAGGTCGTTGCTGCCTTTCTTTCTGCCATTAATATCTCCTTACAAACATCAGATGTTGACGCAATACAAGGAATAAAACACTTTTTTTTCCCCATTCTTTCATTTTTGTGGATGAGGCATTTCCAGATGGTGTTTGTGAACAAGGAAATAAAGTATCTATGTATATTGGCCACACTGACTGTTATTTCTGCTTTTTGATGTTGGTGGTAGTGTTTTCTTCAGTGAATGCGGATATATTTTTAGTGTCATCCTTTTTGAGGGGTTAAAAGAAAGGATTCTGTATTTCAACAGATTTGAGGATAATCCTCTATTTCGTAGGACTCCTTTTTGTAATGAGATGAGAAATTATTGCTTTCTTTTGTTTGTAAAGACTTGTGAAATATTCTCCTGCGTTTTTTCTAGTAGTCTATTAATTTTTTTGTAAGGAAAGCTCCTATTGCATGTATATCTCAAAAAATACTTTAATTTTACTGGAAGTGCTTTCTGTTTGCAATTCTAATTAAATTAAGTTCCAGCCTAATTTTAGATCTGTGGTAATACCTGAGCTGAATACATAATTATGTTGTCCACACATGGAATTTGTTTGCAGTTTTCTCTCAGGTAAATTCCAATAGGTCTCAATTCAGCAGAATTCTTAAATTAATCTCTTTCAGAACTGAAAATATGTACTCTATTTCTATCAAGTTTGAGATCATGCAGAAAATGCTGCTCCTTAGGTGTCAAATTTCTCATGTCTCTTAGTCACGTATTTATGACACTTTTATTATAATCTATAGCAAAATGAGACATGGTATTTGGAATATTGCAGATGGCAGTAACCTCTGAATAAGCCTTGCAATTTTCTCATATAGGACATACGAGACCTTTACAAACACTCTTTCACATGTTAACAAAGGAATTGGCCTTTAAAATTATGATAAGGAAAGGAAGGGAATTCAAATATAGCTCAAAAAAAATCAACAGGGTGGTGTCATTTTTTCAGGATTCGTGGATCTTCCTACAGTGTGGGATGCTTGAAATCCTGACTGAAGACTTTACTCATCTGAAACCTTACTCAGTCTTCAGTCAGTATTAGCACTGCATTAGCAATCCCTGCCTAGCTTGTTGTGGTGGGCGAAGAACTGGTTGCCTTCTGTGCTTTGCCAAGGCTTGTGCTAGGAGTTAGAGCAGACCCGGCAAGAGAGGCTGCGCCAGGCATTTAGGATTACCTTAGCCACCTGAACCTTTACTTGTGCCTCTTTGGGAATACTCTCCCTGATGCTGTTACAGAAGATACTGTAAAACTGAAACAACTGTTGCTCTAAAGTATTTCCATCTTTTTTTCATATTGAACCACACACTGGACAACAAATATTTGTTGAAACTGGAAGGGGGAAGTCTGTATCTTAGATCTACTTTGTCCTCACCATACCCACGGGGGCAACTAGTGTGATGATGCTGTAGGCTGACCATGTTTACCGATGCCCAGGAAGGACAGCAAGGTGAGCTGTCAGTGCAACAGATTGCCTCTCCCAGGGACAAAGGGCTGAGAGCCATTCTGAGATGAGAATTTAGGGAGTCCTTTCTTCAAAAACAAAGCAGATTTGGAGCCCAGTTTTGAGAGGTATTTAGGAATCTGAAGATTTAAGGTGGTTTACTCAGGGCATGTGGCATGTTAGTTCAGTGAGTAACTCAACCTGGCCCCTACAATGAAGCACTGAACACAGGATGGGATGTCTGCATATTATGTATGGCACACAGACAAATTGACTGCCTTGGGAGCTTTCCTTACCACACAGATCTCATTGGATTTCCAGGGGACTCAGCTTGATGTGTAGTATTGTCAGTTTGAAGATTTCTGGTGGTTGCCATGAGGACACATGGGTCTCAACTGGAAGCAAGTTGACCAAGGCATCCTCTTAGCTTAGCTTAGGAATCTATGATAGGAGGAGTTTGGGTTGATATTGTGGCTACGTGGTGATGAACAGCAACATCTTAAACTGGCATAGCTGTGCCGCTCATGTCAGTCCAAGTCAAAACTTTGCCATAAATGAGTCTCTTTATATGGATGTTTAGAGATGGGCTCACACTCTGTAACTCCTTACTGCAAAATAACACCTCCTACCAAACCAGCCCCTCTCCAAGACCTGTGTTAGTGACATCAATGGATAGAAATATTCGTCATCAGAAGAGCAGGACCATGATTCACATTTTTTACTCATTAGCTGAGGATCTTGTGCCAACTGTTGGGAACCTTATCAGCTTTCTCTCTCCCTCATGCAGCCCACTTGTGTCAAAATGAAGGCTTTAATAGGGTATTTTGCATTAAAATGGAGATAAACAGTGTGTTTGCTTGAAGCAGAACAAGGCAGAATAAGCCAGATCTTCAGCTGATATACATTTGTCACAGCTTTATAAAGATAATGAAGCTACGCTAATTTGCATAAGTTAAGAAGCAGAACTGCTGTCTCTCATACAGACTCCTCTGCAGATCTCCTTCATGCAGATAAGGAGAGACAGTGGAGACAACATGTAGCCCTGACAGCTTCCAGCACATGCCACGGATAGGTCAGAAACAGCCTGAATCATGCCTCCACTGAAGGCTGCTTTTAGGCAATAATTAGTTGTAAGTAAAAGGTTGAATTCTTATGCTTTTCCCTGTACTGGCCTTTAGTACTCTTAAGCAAAGGTGCTCCATCTTACCTCTGACTTTAGGACAAAGAGTTTTCAGTTTTTCGTGACTGCTTGGAATTTTTCATGTGCTATTAAGAGTAATGTGTTACTCCAAATTTATCCAAGGACCCACTCCATTCTCTCTGGTATTCACCTTCTCTCTTGTCTCTTGTCTCTTAATTGTTAGGCAGTGTGTAGGTTTTTCTTAGATTTTCTGCCTCTTTCAACACTGTTTCCCTCTCTGTCTCCCTTAGTTCATCCACTTGATTCAAACCTTCTTGTATGGTCCCCTACTAAGGAATCAGGTATTATTTACCTTACCTGCATGTATTTCCATCTGATCTCACTCTGCCTTTTAAAGTGACAAAATAAAATAAATTTCAATAATTTGAATCTTGAGTAACTAAAAAAGGTTGAAGGGATTCTTTATTTTGTATTATTCTGAAAACAGAGAGCCTTGGGCCTTCAAGAACCTACAAGATGAGTCTGCAGCACTGCAGATTCACCATCCGGGGCACAAGTATTCAAGTCCCACTTAAATACCAGCTGAAACACTCAAGTGCTTTTGCAGATGTTGCTCTTGAATTAATGCAAACTGGAAGCAAAAGTGATGACAATCAAAGAGAAGTATATTTGTCCCTCCTGATTCCCTTTGCTGGGAAGGTCATAGAGATTTCATGTCATGTGACAGTACGTAGTGGACAGCTGTGTAACCAGTAGCCTGATGGCCTGGGGCATGGGAACAGGGACACTCGAAGTCCCATGACTGTGAGACTCTGGGACAATTGATACAAAACAGTCAGTGAAAAAATTAACAGAAACAAAGTATTTTTATGCTGTTGAGTAAAGTAAATTGTAGCCCTCCCAAACATAAATTCTTTTAAGACATTAAATATTTTTTTATAATGTCAGTTTTCTGTGGATATGTGTGTGTGAGAACATGAGCCATATGAACTCCTTTTTCTTTCAAAATTCAATGTGGAAAATTTCTGTAGCTGGAGGTACTTTTCTGCCTTTGAGTCAGAGTATCCACTGAGACATAGTATTCATTTCATTAGGCTCATCAGTGTTAATGCTGTTCTGCTCCACTTAATGAAAACAGTAAATTGGCATGTGCAATAGTTCTTTTTAACTAATTGATGTATGATGAAAGTTCCCATGTTACCAGCTAGTACATCTTCAAGAAGAGTAACTACAAACAGAGGCTTAAAAGTTTCTAAAAATGCATGTTTTTAATAGTGATAGCCAGTATATGCCATTTAAGAGACAAAAGCAAAATAAGAATCAGTACTGCCTGATAACAAAATCTTGTCTAATTAATTTTCCACACTGGAATTTTGTGTAACTATTGTTCTTATGCAGGAATGGTCTTTGAATACATATTTCAGCAGCTTTATGTTCTTTAGCGTAAGGATTTTCATTCTGAAATCTGCTGTCATAGTTTGTTTTTTTCTGGTGGACTTTGAACTTCTGATCGTGTGCTTGCATCTAATTAAAGAAGTGCTTATATGACTCTTTCTGACAATTGCTAGTCAGAAAAGACTTGAATTACTACCTGTTTTCCAGGAAGTGAAAATGGAGCATAGCAGGTTCTCATCTAATGTTAACCAGTTGCTTTATTTAAGATGGAATTGAATTGTGCTGATTTGCATCAAAGGATGGGAAAGAAGTCCAGCAAGGAAGCACTGAAAAGACACTTCTGTCAATGACAGAGGCATCATAGTGCTCCAGAAGCACAGAGGACCTTTATCAAGCATACAACCAAGCATCTGTTTCTGAAGGAAACTTTGAATGACCAGTAAGGGGAATAAATGAAATATCATATGCTTCATCAGTATTGGCTTATGGATTACTTCAGTCTTCCTTAAAAATCAGCTACTGATATCTCCTTCTGTTGTTACATATGTCTACAAAACCTTCAGACGGAAAAATCAGAGACTGATTTGAATGAAAAATGCAAAAGAAACTGAAAATAATCCATTCTTCTGGAGGAAGCATGGAAAAGATTCCAAATAAAAAAAATAGCACATCTTCCCAGGGAATAATTTTTTAAAAAGGGGTGGATTGGTGTGAGAAGCAAGTAGCCGAACTGTTTTACTCAAATCACAAGAAATCTCTGTCTAGGTCTTGTAGCATGCAAGGCCTCTAAACACCATGCAAACTGTACAAGACACCAAGTTGCTTAGAAGTCAGACTTTCCTTAGCTAGTACGTCTGCAGCAGTGAGATGTTGCTCATCTGCAAGTGATAAAACACCAGGAATCAGCTGGTTTTTCAGAGTTCGCCTGTGCCGAGAAACACATTGCTTTTCCAAAACAAATGCATTCTGTCTTCATCCTGCTGCCTATCAGCAGCTACTCAAATTTGCACAGTGCCAAACCATGCGGCCCGTGCAAAGAAGTTTTTTCTTGGCAGGAAAACACAAAGGTGCTGAGCAAGGTAACCTGAAGACTACTACACTGGCATTCGTTTAAATTGAGCCGGAATGCCAGTGCGCTCTGTTGAAATAGGCCTTGCAGTGACTTTAGAGACCAAATAATGCGTTAGATAGTTTGCATTTAACCAGAAGTGAACTTTATAAATTCAAAGTTTTTATTTAACTAATCCAAACTTGATTTCTCCTACTTATTTTTTAACAAGTATCTCAGTGCCACTATACTCCATATGGACAACTCAACAGCTCAGAAATCCTGTCCCATAGACAGATGGAGTAAATTAAGGAGAAAATATTATGAATGTGAATAAAATTATTTAACTTGGAGGTTTTAGGTTCTAGTGTGTGAATTCTTTCTCTCATATGTGAAAACTATCATAGGGCAGTGTTCTCCTATTGCATTTCTGACTTCATCATGTATTTTTCAACTAAACGTTATGTATTTTTGAACTAAATGTGAGAGGATTGTGTAAAAAAAAAACCCAACTAGATGAATGCATGGAAGTATATCTCAATTTCTGGCATATATTTTAAATCTTATCACAAGGAGTGTAATCTATCACCTTCCTGCCTGCATGGAAAGCAGAATGGTACAGTCTCTGCCCCTGCTTTCCAGATACAGTTAATTTTTCTGTTTAGTTTGGATCATTCCAGAATCATTTCATATTGTGGAGGACTCTATTGATTCCACTTTAAGATATAGACTTTTTAAGTACTGCATTGTATTCTTCAGTACCATCTATATTTGTTGAGAGGTGAATTGGGTATCTGAGTGATTGCTAAAGTTTAAAAGGTCTGTTTGTGAAGATTGATAAAAATAATAAAGCACAGGACTGCTTCAGGTCATATATTGGCTTCTCTTCACAAACTTCATGTGGGATTACCACTGAGCAAAAAGGCACAAGGGTGATATTGTAAAAGATTCATATTGTTCTGTGTTTTTAGAAGAGATCAGTGCTGTAGTGGTAAAGG
Source organism: Tapera naevia (assembly GCA_033556795.1). Taxonomy (NCBI): domain Eukaryota; kingdom Metazoa; phylum Chordata; class Aves; order Cuculiformes; family Neomorphidae; genus Tapera; species Tapera naevia. The sequence goes on along the minus strand of JAUMJJ010000079.1, from coordinate 4,363,210 downwards.
ATATGAAGGAAGACACTTTGTTTTCTATATTCTCCTTTAAGTGTTATGCCAGGTGATAAGATTTCCCTTTAATTCTGTCAGCCGAACTCCACTGCTCATGTAATAATTTTTACTGTGTTTTTTTTCACTTAAAATAAAAATCTTCAAACATGTTAGACTGGAAGCAGCATTTCAGTTTATTTATCTGACTTTTTATGGAAATGCTGGGTCAGTTGCCCTAAAATTACTGTGACAAAATAAACTATAGTCTTGCCTGTGCTTAAAGTTAGCTGACGCTTAACAAATTCCTCAAAGCCGTCCTGGATGAGATGGAAACCCTAGGATCTAGAGCTTCCCTGCAGTGATTTTGAGAGTTTCATACCTAACCTGCACAGACCCCTGGCTCCAGCTTGCATTGACCATACCCTGGTTTTGAACAAAACATTAAGTTATTTTTCTATTGCCCTCAGTCCAGTCAGGCCATATGTAACTGAGGCTGCAGCTCACTAATGGAGTAGTGGCAAATATGACCTTGCCTTTTACTATTTTTATTCTTAGCCTGCAAGTAACATTATAAAACATGAGATTCCCAGTGGAAATTGAACTACAACAATTCTCCTAGAGGAAAAGCATAGTTCCAAGGGCTCTTCCACCTCCCTTCACCTCATCCTGAGACACATTCCTGGGTAATGCCGTATCTTGTGGACTCTTAAATCCTGTTTAACTGTATTAGTAATTTAAGCGCTAAATAAAACCATTGATAATTGGGTCATGGAGGGGAAGGCAAGCTTTAAACACTTTCCTTCTTCTCTTGCTGTTCATTTTCGAAAGAAGCCTAGGGAACTCATGTCCTACGAGTACAATATTGATGGGTATGCTGGTCTTAAGAAATCCCAATTATCCTCGGGACTGATTATATAAATTATCTTTTCAGGTTTGTTAGAGTTTGGGGGTTTTTTTGGGTTGTTTTTTTTTTTCTGGTGAGGAGGAGGCACTGATTTGCTTTTTATCCCTAATTAAATGTTTTTTTTTATTCTGTTTGTTTCAATTTGTTTCCTAAGTCATGTTTTCATTTGGGTTTTTTGACCGTGCCCTCAGTGAACCTGAACATTGGTAGCATTGTACTTTAAGGTGAGATACAGAACAGAAATTTGAATCAACTTCAGTCACTCTTTTTGCTAAACTTAATTTCGATACCTTAGTACATAAAGAGGCTGTAATTATGCTCCTGCTGTGGTCTTCTATAATGTTTAGTGTTGGGTTTTGGACAAGGTGCACCATTGATCTGACTCAGTGCAGTCACTCTTGTGTTATTATTGCTAAGTAAGGCTAAAAGCATGAACTCTCAGGGTTTTTTTTATTATTTTCATGATTTTTCAGTAGCTCCCAAAATCACAAAGCGTTAGACTGAGCACAAGAACCAGACAAATTTTCAAATGTTAGTGGGATGCATGAGTACCTCACTGGTCTACACTGACATCTGCTCACTGAGTTCAGCCTGTGCTTTAGATGTTGAAAAAGGACCCAGACATACCCTATTCCTCTTCCTATTCCTATTAGGCTGCATAAAGATATTGTTTCACCCTTAGTGCCACAATATACTTCTCATGTCTTAAAGCAGGAATCCAGGAGAATTGACATTTAGTTCTTCCAAAAGATTTAAGCAAGTGAGAATTGCTTTCTGTTAAAAAGATCAGGAGGATGTCAGGTAGCCAGTTTCTCAAACATTTCCCTGACAAGGTCACTCTACAACTGGGGAAAGTTATATAACTACTAAATTTAGTGATATAGTGAGTGTACTTAAAAGCTTTGGATTGTCTCAGTGCCTGTACTATCAAGGGGAAAAAAAAAATAGTCAGCCTGTATGATTTAACTAGACTCAGATTCTGCAGATGTATTCAAGCCCAAATCAAAACAGCTTAGTTTCCCTAAAAGTGTACTGTTTAGGGTAAAAAACCTTGCTGTGCACAAGTTCTAGCATGAAAGAAGAAAAAAACATGGTATACTTCAGGTTTAATATTTCCATGACACCTCAGGAAACAGGTCTGCTGCTGAGATCACAGCCATACTGGCTCCTGAGGAGAGCACCCATTTCCATCTGTGCTTGTTCTAACCTTGCCAGGGAAAAACAAAATATTCTCACCCATGTGGAGTTTCCTATTCTTTAAACTTACTTTTTGCCTACTTTGAATATTGACGCAGAGCATCCCAGCAGTCTGATGAAATTAAAAGACACTACTACTTTCCAAAGAGCCCACCTCAGGAGAAGCAGGTCTTTACCAGAGAGTTGGGAGCAAGATGCTTAAAGATGATTTCATGGCAAAGCTATCCAGAAGTTATTAACTATGTACACATGCAAATTCTTTTTTCAAAATATACACACAAACATAATTTATATCTAAATAACTCGAGTAGGAAGAAGAAAACAAAGCATCATACCCACTCAGGGGCTTTGATGACAATTATAAACTGCGTATATCACAGCTGATAGAAGCTGTCCAATGTATATTAGATCAGGCTGAAGTCTGATCTTTTTAATGTGCTTAGCAAAACTCAAATAGAAGTTAGTCGCAGCCAAGGAGTTTACCCATGGTCATCCACCCATCGTCTTGACACCTTTTATTTAGGGAAATCTCTAGCATATTTCCAGGTGTACAGTCAGGAGTGGTTTGGTTTGTAGAACATGAACAAAACACAACTACTTTAGTTGCCCTGGTTTTGGCAGTCAGCAGCCCTTGAGGTGCAATTTCATGTCATAAATTACTACTCTCTGAGGAGAGCCCAGAGCTCACTCCTTCTCCTTAGGAGAGCTTCAGCTGCCCAGCTATTAGCTGTAAGTCTGGACTGTAAAGTAAAGTTCTTGCACATAGACTCAATTTGCAGAGCCTTTATTGCCTGCACGTGCCCCCTTCTGAGAACTTCCAACTGCCTTTCTAATAAACTCTTTTTTGTTTAATATTAAGACTGTTTTCAGACAGCCTTTAATAATGAAACCTATGTTTTTGTTAGGTCATGTTTATGTATGAAGCAAATTATAATATTCAATAACTTTACAGTCCTATTATTTTTTATGCATATTTAAAATTGTTGCACTGTTTAAAATTTCCCAAGCATTAGAAATGCAAGAGACTGTAAATTAAATTTATATTGCATGTTTGAATATTGGATGTCAGCATGCTCTAAAGTTATTTGGATTAAAGCAAGTGAAATAAACTACCTAATATAAATGCAGTGATTTGCCTTGACATAGTTTCTTGATTCATTGGCAGTTTATACAAATACAGAAAAAAAGATGACAGGCATTTCAAATTGTTCGGGAGAGTTAACAATCAGGTCAAAATTGTAATTTGCAAAGCTAATGGTAGGCATGGAACAATATCAAATTTTGAGGTTATATCTTTTCCTTTTTTCCCCTTTGGCTTCTGTTGTTTATTTCTTCTCATTATGGATCTGTTTTCTCTATATCTTGTAATGTAACTGAGTCACACAGGTGCTGTGAATACAAAATGTGTTTATTTCCATCTAGACTCTCTCTCATACAATTCACATTTTATTTCCTTCAAATTTCTGTCCTTGGAAACAAAAATTAAAAGATCCCTTGAACTGTCTCCAAGAAGCATCCTAGCTACTTCTATCTCACATTAACAAAAATTGTAGGCAACACAAATAAGAGAAAACAGAAACAAAGGGAAAGCATAATTTGTAGTGCTTAAACTACATTCTTCATTTCGTCTCTGTTTTTTACTTATCTTAACCCTGTGCTCAAAATAATACAGGTAAGTATTTTCAAATATAGCAAAGAAAAAGCATTTTTCAACATTTCCAATTATACAGGTTCTTCAGCTTCCTCTTCTTGGGTCCTTTCAATCATCAATCAGATAAGAAACCGGCAATTTTGTTTCTTTGCTATTGTTGCAACCTATTTCTTTAAAGGAAAATGAATTTATTTCTCCAAGTCCTATGCGGGATGGACAACTCATAATTGTCAGAAGTGTAATCAAAGATTCTGAATAATGGCTAGGAATGTAGAAAATTTGTGTAGGTTCAAGATTTTGAAGAAAGAAGCAGCCATTAGCCTGGTTGAGCTTCCTTTCTGCATAAGTCAGAGCATTTCACACCGAGCCTCATACTGAGCCACACAATTATAGTCTACTTTAAAGCAGTCTTTCAGAAGGCATCCAGTCCTGATCTGGAGGCATTTAGAAATTAGGAAATCACTTGTTTTGTAAGTTACCCTTTCTGTTTAAAACCAGAGATTTTGGTTGACTTTTGTCTAGTTTGGGTATTGTTTTTTTGTATGCTCTTATCTTAGGAGAGTAGTGTCTTTAATACAGTATTATTTTATTTCTATGATGATAGCCAAGTTATCTCTCATTCTTCTCTGTTACAGACTGAACAGACTGCCCTCCGAAGCATGACCAGGAGGTGAAACGTAGAGCGTGAAGCTGACACAGAGGTATTCAGCACTGAGAAGGTGGGTGGAAATAAGGTTGTGTGTGGTGCACACAGTGGTGGAAGGAAAAGGTCACAAAACACAAACTGGTTATATCACAGGCTTTGGAAATCAGAAAACCAAATTACTATAAACCTGAGGGGCATATGTGCAGTGTATGGTTCACTGCATTTTCACTGCAGAAGAGGCAAGAAACGTAGCCCAAAGTTATGGATTAATTAACCCTGGATGGAAGTCCTTATGGGAGTTGCCAAGTAGCTTAGGTCTTGCTTTGCTGCATTGGTAAGAAATAGGAAAATAGATAAAATAGGAGTAATTAAGATAAAATCTTAAAGAATTTGATAGATAAGTACTCTGTATTTCAGAAGCACTTGCTGCTACCTAGCAGGCACTAATAATTACAAGATGGTAAGAGGCTAAAAGTGATCCTTAATCAACTATCCTGTAAGAACACTGATGGCCATTAAAGAAATGACCCTGGTTAGTATGGGAAACACCACGTCCAAAAATCATCAGAGTCAGAAAGGTAGTTTAAATTTTTTGGCTATCAGTAGCATGACTGGAAAAATGTAGTTAAATATAAGTTATGGCTTCATTCCATGTACTACAGCCTGTAGCAGAGGATATTCTAATAAACTTTACTAGGAAGAAAATAAAATGGATTCTGTGAAAATACCAGAGGTGTTTTGAAGATACTGGAATCCAAGGAAAAATATTTTATGGCAAGCATCCCTATAATGCAAAGAAGCAGGGGACATGTAAGTATGTAATGAATATAGAACAGGCTTTGGAAAATAAGTGCTGGTGAATTTAAGCAAGCTGTGTGCCTTGAAATGTAAAACAACCAAAGTATATTTCTTCAGTACAACAGTGAGTAGTAGTATACATTTATTAGCTGCAGAGCAACTAAACTCTCTATCATGTTAAATGCAAACCCCTGAAGGAATAAAATGTTTTGATTCAAAAAAAATGGAGCCTTCACACAGTGCAGTCAAGTCCATTAACAAGAAGTGGGTCTTAAATTGCATTGTTAAGGGTACTGAATAAGTGTCCAATAGGGGGGAAGATAGGAGGGGAAGAGGTGTCATGGGGGGTGACAGAGGAAATGTTGAAATGAGGAGGTGTCACCTCATGTTCCAAAGTCACAGAGAGCACCACTGCTGCTGCTACTGAAACAGGCAACACCAGCAGCATAGGTAAACTGGTTTTAAGCACAAAAGCATTAGGACAGTGTGGTAGGTCCACGGTGACCTGGCAAAAAAATATTTTTTGGGGCTCTTTTGCTGCCACTGCACTAGGTACCTCCCTGCTTGGCTTAAATCTAAAATCAGCCCCAAGTAATGGGTGTGTCTACTTACTGATATAAACTTCTGTGTGGCACTCAATGGGCAAATAGCAGAAGAAATTCCTTCCTGAGGAAGCAGCCTGAATACCATGATACCTGACAAGTAAATGTATTAAACAGCACGGGTATTTCTTTAGCATGCAAAATAAAGTTAATCAGCTTACACAGGTTTTTGAATGCAAAACAACAGCAAGGCAAATATGGTAAGGCTGCAAGCAGTCCTTCAGCTCTTCTGCAGTGCAGCACTGCTCTAGGCACTCCTGGAAGTTTTAGGAAAAGAGTATTCTCCATCAGCTGTTCTCCCAGCTAAGTCTGTAACAATATTAACTGGGTTTTGCATAGCTGGCCTTGTTTCCACAAGGAAGCTCGTTTTACTGCTCTGGGGGCCTGGAAGTTCACCTTGTCTATGCTGTAGGAAAAACTGCAACTACAGTGTTACTACAAGCTCCATCTGAGCCCTTATAGGAGGAAAATATCATTTTCTTTTAAAAGAAATCTGACTTCACTCACATTTTCCTGCCCTGCTTCTCATAAGCACTAGGATTCATGTCTCCAGGTGTCTCCTGGGCATGATAGGAAGAACAACACCAGCTCTGAGTCCTTGCCATGTTGTTTGGGCCATACTTAGGCTGGGAGTATGATTAAGCCTTGAACTGTTCTTTGTGCCTTTTAGCAGCTGCCAATGTTTTTTTTACCTATCTGTCCCACCCCCCTTCTGTGAGTCCATAGGATTTCTTCACCGTCCTTCTTCACCTTCCATGGGCAGCTAAGGGATCCAGCCTGTTCTTTGTTTTCCCACCCACATGACAACACTTACAGGTTTGAGTCTTGGGTGTAGGCTGTTCCTGGATCTCTAGTTGCCCTGAGAAAATGCACATAGCTGTGCTGGACCTGCTAGTCTGAGTGCATGTTGCTCTTACAGCCATTCTCCTGTTCCTTCTGTCACCATCCCTGGAGGTATATAAAAAATGGGTAGATGAGTTTTTGAAGGACATGGTTTAGCAGAAGATGGGTACGGTTGGACTCGATGATCTCAAAGGTCTTTTCCAACCGGAAGATTCTATGATTCTATGATTCTGGTGCTACTACATCCAGATCTCTTGCCAGTCTTAATGTTTCTGTTACAGTCCTTTAAAATACTCAACAAAGCTCTTCAATGACCCATATCCTCACTGCTACCACTCAACCTTATTTATTATGAAGTGAAATGAAAGCTCAGATCCAAACTTAACTGTCCTTGCAATTCCTAATAATTCAGAATATATTATTCAATATCGCCTTTGGAAAACAATTCAAGTTATCAACAATTTTAAATGAAGACTACCTCAGGAGGAGTATTAAACTGCAATGAATATATGTAGTGAGAGGAAGCAGAAAGCATCTGTGTTAAATGAGGTACTTCATTTACATCTTTGTTCTGTTACATGTTACAGTGATTCTGCAAAATAGCTTTGCTACGGCATGTTCCATTATTATTCTTACCCAATCTCCACAGGGTTTTGAGCTGTTAGCTTTTGTTGCTGTTAATTTTGAACAGAGATTAATGTAGTTTTCTCTGTTTTCTGAGCCAGAAAAAAAAATGCACTGCAGTACATAACTGGTACCCATTTTTAGCTATCCAAACAGAGCAGAAGCTGCAGCCCAGCTCATTAGGGATATTTATGTAATTATAATATTGATACATAAAGGAAAATCAATGCAAACTTTTGAGAGTCCACCAGTTAAACAAATCGAGTAGTCTCCCTAGTTTAGCAATATTAAAATCTGGTTAGTAATAAAGTACTCAGATGGAGTGTTTTAGTTCTAACCGGTGCCGTTACCATATACGTTTACATACTTATAGCTGATGTGCTCGTATTTCTTCCTGCCACGGTCCTGTCCTATACCAGAAAATGGTTTCTGAAATGCAATAATACCATACAGCCTCTATGGCCAGAGCTGCTTCTTCTTTCGGTAGTACTTTGGGTGTTCAATGTTGATTTAGAATGCAGTGTCATTTCCCAGGAGTTATGGGTTAATTCTGAAAAAAAATTAAATGACCTTCAGATACATGTTGTATAAATAGTTCTAACTCATCCATATTCAAAACAAGACTTTTAAAAGAGGGTCCTTGTAGCTCATATCTGAAAGTGTGATTTCAGGGAAAAATAATTGCATTCAAAATTGCTGTTACTTAACTAGAGGCAAAATTTAAAAAATGTTTACCTCTTTAAAAAATTCATCTCACATTTGGAATTTATTTTCAATTTCCCAGGTGTTTTTCTTTGTCAGTGTTTCAGGAAGTAAAATAATATGTATGAACCAATAGACACTGGATTATTGAGGACACTGGATTATTGAGGCCTCCTATAAAGACAAACTACTACATATGTGAACATCTCAGCAGTGCCAATATAAGTAAAAGCGTGCTGAAAAGTAATATTATTGCATGGTAGACAGTCTCAGAAAATTGTTGCGGATTTTGTAAGGAACAATGCTATTTCATTTCATGCAATATAAGCACTCACTTTATTTTCCGTTAAAAATACTTCTTGTAATGCTTTAATGCACTTCCAAGTCCTCTTGGAGAACAGCAGAGCTGTCTTAAGTTTCCTTAAAAAAATTAGACCACCTCAGAAAACTGCCTAATTTTAAAATGTATTCTCATTTTTCAATGGGAGTAAATACATGTTTTCTTTTGAGCAAGGAGTGGCAACTAAAAAATTCCGATTTTCTAGGTGAAAATAAGAGGATAGTATGTGTTTAGATATGTGGGTCCTTCAACTGTTTAGTTGATCTTGATCTTATGGGTGTATTTCCTTTCTCTGCTTCTGAAGTCTTTGGACGAGACTCTTCACTCCCAAGAAAATGTGCCTCTAACATCTTTTTTCTTCCAATACTATTTTTCCAGGAGGCAGACTCGGCATTACGAGTTCCATGTGAGAATTTATCACACTTTTAGAGGTTTTCTGGATTTGAGCCCATACATGTTACCCAGCAGCTCTATCTGGCAGTCTGAGAGTTTGAAGTTGCAAAGCAAGCCAGTCACATCTGCACTGTAAGTCTAATACTGGGAAAACAGGTACATAAAGCAGAAAATGTCTGTGTGTAGGCTATTCAATATCAATCCCAGAATTGCATACCAAGGCTGATGACAGAGTAACAACATGCCTCACTGCAGGTCCAGCAACTGGTGTGGAACCAGTTGTTCCCAGCTGCTGCATCCTGGGAGCAGTTCTACTAGGCCAGGTCACAGCCTCTATCTTTCTGTCAGGAGTTCACTCGCTGCAAGTAGGGATTTTGAAACTGCTAAAGTTCCTCATTCTGTATCATGAGCACCAACAAATCCAGGCAATGTACCCATACTTGTCTAAGAATGCTGAAGAAAAGGTGGAGCCTCTAGTACATAATGATATGTACTGGAAAGTTTTGGTTCTCCTTTCCTAATCTTGCAACTGCGGAAACCAGTTTCAAATATATTCTGAATTAGAAAACGCTTCAAGTTGAAATCACAAATGAAAATTTTTTGATCTTTTTGGATTTTTTTAAGCTTTTCCATTATGAAAAGGTTAATCATTCTCAATTATGAAAAAGACCAAGTATATGAAGGTCTAGATTCTCCTACTGTGCTGCTGTAAAACCCCCACAGCTAAACCAGGATCTCAGGGGACATTCACCACTAGTCTCTTTCTTTTATGTGATCCTTTTCAGGTCCTTTCCAGGCTTGGAAATGAATTCAGCTTAGTATGGAGAGAGTGACGCTACTTGCGGGATGGAAAGAGCTGGGAGGAAGTGTCAGCGCCTTCTGGTTTTTACTGAATGTAACACCAACCAAGTGCAAGAAATTGAGAGAGACAGATTCCATGTCCTTGCAGAAGATGCTGGGAGGTGCCCACTGATTTCAGTCCGTTCTGAATCAAAGCACAGGTTCAGCCACTGTCTTGTGAGTGAGGTACATTCCTTAGCACTAGCAAATATGCATGTGTGGTGGAGAAGAAAAGGGCACTACTGGCAAATTTCTGGTCCTTCATTTGCTTGTTGTTTATTGCAAATGGATTTAAAATTTTCTTGACCTGCTGTTTACAAACAAAGAAGGGCTGGTGGGTGATGTTGTTGTTGTCGGAGGGTTGTAGTGATCATGAGATAATTGAGTTCTCTCTAAACAATGTAACAAGAAAACCAGGAACAGAACATCATTGCTGGACTTTCGGCAGGCAGATTTTGGATTATTTAAGGAACTGGTCAGGAAAGTACCCTGGGAAATAGTTCTTAGTGGCAAGGGGGTCCAGGAAGGCTGGATGCACTTCAAGAATGAAATCTTGAAGGCGCAGGAACGGGCTGTCCACATGTGTTGTAAGAAGTGTCGTAGGGGCAGACGGATGAGTAGGGAGCTTCTGAAGGAGCTAAGTAAGAAAAAGAAGATGTATCATCGTTGGAAAGAAGGGGACGTAAGCCAGGTCATGTTCAAAGATGTTGTTAAGTCGTGTAGGAGGAAAATCAGGGAAGCAAAAGCCCAGCTGGAGCTCAAATTGGCCACTTCTGTTAAGGATAATAAGAAGAGTAGAAAGAAGGGTGGCAGCAACCTCCACTCCTTGTTGGATGTGGAGGAAAATATAGTAACCAGAGATGCAGAGAAGGCTGAGGTACTTAATGCCTTCTTTGCCTCAGTTTTCAACAGCAAGGATTTCAGCTCGCTTGACAGTTGGCCCTCTGAAGTCGTTGATGGGGGCAGGGTGAAATATGGCCCTCCTGCAATCCATGAGAAGGAGGTTAGAGACCTGCTGAGCCACTTGGACCCTCATAAGTCTATGGGGCCGGATGGGATCCATCCTAGGGTGCTGAGAGAGCTGGCGGATGAGCTTGCTAAGCCGCTCTCCATCATCTTTCAGCAGTCCTGGCTCACTGGAGAGGTCCCGGAAGACTGGAAGTTGGCCAATGTGACGCCCATCCATAAGAAGGGCCGTAAGGATGATCCAGGTAATTACAGACCTGTCAGCCTGACCTCAGTCCCAGGTAAAATTATGGAACAGATAATCCTGGGTGAAATCATGTGGCACCTGCAGAATCAGGCCCAGCCAGCATGGGTTTAGGAGGGGTAGGTCCTGCCTGACGAACCTGATCTCCTTTTATGACCATGTGACTCACCTGGTGGATGAGAGGAAGGCTGTGGATGTGGTATACTTGGACTTTAGCAAGGCCTTTGACACTGTCTCCCACAGTAGACTCCTAGGGAAGCTGGCAGCCCGTGGCTTAGATGGGAGCACTCTGTGCTGGGTTAGGAATTGGCTGGATGGCCAAGCCCAAAGAGTGGTGGTCAATGGTGTCTCATCCAGTTGGCGGCCAGCCACCAGTGGTGTCCCTCAGGGATCGGTGTTGGGTCCCGTCTTGTTTAATATCTTTATTGATGATCTGGATGAGGGGATTGAGTCCATCATCAGCAAGTTTGCAGATGATACCAAGCTGGGAGGAAGGGTTGATCTGTTAGAGGGTAGGATGGCCCTACAGAGGGACCTGGGCAGATTGGAGAGATGGGCTGATTCTAATGGGATGATGTTTAATAAGTCCAAATGTCGGGTACTTCATTTTGGACACAACAATCCCATGCAGAGCTACAGACTGGGGACAGAGTGGCTAGAGAGTAGTCAGGCAGAAAAGGACCTGGGAGTGCTGGTTGACAGGAAGCTCAACATGAGCCAGCAGTGTGCCCAGGTGGCCAAGAAGGCCAATGGCATTCTGGCCTGCATCAGGAATAGTGTAGTGAGCAGGACCAGAGAAGTTATCGTCCCCCTGTACTCGGCACTGGTCAGGCCTCATCTTGAATATTGTGTCCAGTTCTGGGCCCCCCAGTTTGGGAAAGATGTTAGGATACTGGAATGTGTTCAGAGGAGGGCAACAAAGATGGTGAGGGGGCTGGAGCATAAGCCCTATGAGGAGCGACTGAGGGAGTTGGGGCTGTTTAGTCTAAAGAAGAGGAGGCTCAGGGGGGACCTCATTGCTCTCTACAACTACCTAAAAGGCGGTTGTAGTCGGGCAGGGGTTGTTTTCTTCTCTCGGGTGACCAGTGACAGAACTAGAGGGCATGGACTCAAGCTTCGTCAGGGGAAGTTTAGGTTTGATATGAGAAAAAAGTTCTTCACTGAAAGGGTGATTGGTCATTGGAATGCGCTGCCCAGGGAGGTGGTGGAGACGCCGACCCTGGAGGTGTTTAAGGGGAGACTGGATGAGGCACTGAGTGCCATGGTTTAGATGATGGTTGGTGTTAGTGTTGGTGTTGGTGTTAGTGTTGGGTTATAGGTTGGACTTGATGATCTCAGAGGTCCTTTCCAACCTTGTGATACTGTGATACTGTGATACTGTGAAAATGAAAAACAAGGTATTGTTCAGATCAAAATCCACCTCCTCTTTTGTCCTTTTCTCAGTTTATCTGCCAACTGCACTCATTTTTTCCCTACAGAAAACAGCAAAAGCAACAAAATCAAACTCCAGTTACTTGCACCTATGTGTACCTACTTTCACGTTTTATCTGAAGATCAATTACTCCTGGTTTCTGATTTAAGCCTTTAGCCTTTCATATAAGATGATATCATGGCGGTTGTAGGGACAGAGATGTGGACATACTTATACACATAAAGGGATCTGAATCCGACCTTCATGTTTCCCAAAGCAGTTTCTTACTCAGATTCCAGCTCTATTTTACTAGAGCCGCATGTTTTCTCTTAGTTAAGGGTTAAGCTAAATTATGCATCGTTTAGAAGAACTAATACCAAGTGCACCATTAGTATATTTCATGTCAGATGACTACCTAGTCACAACAGCATTGTCTCCAAAGCTAGTATTCTAAACCAAAGATTTCAGAGTTAAGCTTAAATTTAAAAGAAATTGAAAAATGTCATAGTATGGCATCTCAAGAACAAGTATAAATATATTCCTTTAGTACAGTGTGTGGGGAAAAAACCAGAAAATCTGGCAGTGTGAAAAAGCTGTGAAATTATATTGGATATCGTCTTGTTCCTGCTCTGTGTCCATAGATACCTAAAACATATCTTTCAATTGTGCTTTTTTTTTATAATTTTTTAACATAATCATTGCCCAGGAATTCACTTTATATTGATATTTTTGCACCCTGTGTTTAAATCTGCATTTTGTAACTTTACACTGTTTGGCTATTTTTTTTACAACATGAACCAAATTCCATATTGTCAGTCAAAGAGGAATTGAATCACAGAAACAATACACAGTGACTTTTCATTAGTCTGAATGAAAGTTTAATAATCAAATTGTTAACTGTGTTTTCTCAAACACTGTATAATCTGCTTAAATATTAAAGTTCTTATTCTGATAACACTATTTTTCCATATTGACGTTGTTCTCATGAAAGACTTGACGTCTTTTTATTAGATAGTCACTTTCCAATAAGTGTGTGTTAAAACTGTAGAAATGTTAACAGTTTCATATGTATATTTGCTGCCAGTGTATAAGAAAGCATTTTTTTACAATCAGAAGCCCTTATCCACTAGAATGATAAAAAGTTCAATGAACCTTTTCTCTGCTAGCACCCTGAGGGATTCCTCTTTTAGTAGGCTGGAATGCAGTGGAAAAACTTTTGTTAGCTTTTAGTTGAGGTATATTGCTATGCACTGTAATTCTAAGAATTTTATGATTTATTGCTTGATTTTAAAGCTATGTGTTTGTAGTGCCTTTTTGCAATAGTTTCAATATTGCAATAGCGAATAACAGGTTAGAGGCAAAAAAATAGAGAAATCCACTTACATAGGCTATCTCTAGATATTTCTGTTTGATCCATTGGCTCCAACTCTCTGTGTAGCTTTTACCGTGAGACTTGCCTTGCAAATTCCTAGCACCTGACATAACAATAGCCATGTGCTGGCGCTGCAGTACTAGCCATCTTGGGAGGAGCAATGCACAAGGGTAGAAATTGTGTAAGGAATATTAACTTTTATCTAAGAAGTCAACTTACTATTTCCATGCAAGTGTTATATCTACATTTTTTAATCACCTTCTTGTGGCTTGAGTATAATGGTGCTTGGAAACTCTGGACTGTGCTAGATTTAGTATCCTAGCTCTAAACAAAATAGACCACTGAGAATATATAATATCGTACTTGCTAGTGACTTAAAGTCTGTATTTTAGGTTCCTTTTTTTCAGTCTCTAGTGGGACTCCACCTTGTACTTTCAGGAGGTACACATTTCGGACAACCTCTCTCTACCTGCTATCCACACTATAGATATAAACAGACTGACAAGGACATAAGGAAATATATCCTTGAAAATGATATGAAGTAATTTCAGTGCATCATCAGCCTAAACAGTTGCGAAGTTTATGTGTGCCATGGAAGAGTTCTGAAGGAGGGATTTGAAGGTGGTAGAATAGTGAAGTAACATGGAGTCTTACTCCTAAGAGTGAGGGGAGGCATGTGATAGATTAAAGATGCAATTAAAAATTAAAAGTAGAGGTGGAAGCATCACAACATGAGCTGACTGATGATAGAAAAATCAGAGTAGTTGGTGGTAGAAAAGAGAAAAGGCTTAAAAGGAGAAAAGCTATTAGATAATAGTTATTGCTTTGAAAAACAGGTAATCAATGTGGAATGAAAATAAAAGCATAATGCAATCAGAACAATGCTGGAAAATTATCTCAGCAATAATATGAACATGCTGAAAATAGTCAAACAAGCCAAGGACGATTTGTCAAGACCAAATGCAATCATGTTCCTTCAGTTTTACAGTACTCAGGACTGACATGTTAAGAACTAAGATGAGGATTATATTTGTGTTGACACAAAAGTAATGCAAAATAATCAGCAAAGTTTAGCTATAACCCAACTGTGAGGAGCCAGTTTAAGCACGAAGACGTAAAACTGAGTGGAGAGCATACAATCAGGGTACAAAAATCAGGGCAGGGTAGTCCTTGCACCAGTCAAGGTCAAAATAAGAAGTAAACATTAAAAAGGGGTACTGATATTGCAAAGCTTTTTTTGCAGATGATTTTTTTTTTAGCCCAGAGATGTTGGCAGAATGGCCTTAAATGTACCCAGACCATCTTATCCAGACGTAACTTCCTTACGTGTTCATATTTTGATATGCTTCTCTGAGGGAAGATGGACTCAGGAGAGCTGGTGAATCTTCAAGGACAGCCTCCTCAATCAACATGGCTGATATATTTTGATGTTCAGGAGAGCAGATAAGGGTAAGAGAAGACTCACATGGGTTGAACAAGGAACTTCTGACTGAAATGAAACAGAGGAAATGAGGTGGAAGAAGGAATATGCTACCCAAAAGGCATGCAGGGCTGAAACTGCAAAAATGAAAGCTTGCTGGAGTTGAAACTAGTCAAGTTTGCTGTTGAGCAACAAATCCATCTTATCTAGATATACTAGCAGGAAAAAAATGTTAGCTTGTTGCTGAACGGGTGAGCAAGCCACTGATGAAGGATTTGGAAAGGGCTGATCTAGTCAGTGTCACCTTTGCCACAGTCTTTCTGGGCAAGGTCTACTCTCATGCCTTGCAGGTCCATGCTTTATGGGGGAGAGCAATACTAACCAGAGCAAGGGAGGACTGAGTTAGAGACCAGATAGGGTAAACCAGATATGCAGAAGTCAAAATGACCAGACAGGAAACTCGGGGAACTGGCCAGTGTCATTGAGAGGCTGCTCTGTTATATCTGAAACTGATAGCAAATCAGTGGTGCAGGTTTCAAACAGCAGTTACAAATTTATAACTGTCTTCAAGAAGGCCAACAAGAATGGGTCCATGGAACTTTAGACGGTCACCCTAACTTAATCTGTGGGAAGACTATGAAGGAGGTCCATGTCCAGCACTTGACAATTTAGCAATGGCAAATCATACCTGACCAACCTGAGTGTCTCCTGTGATGAGACGATTGATTCAGCGAACAGGAGGAGCAGTTATCTTTAACCTTGACTTTTGACAGTCCCATAGCTTCCTTTAAGCCAGAATAGGGAGATACAAACTAGACAGGGGGATGGATGGAAACCTGTCCTGATGCTGCCTATAACAATATGAGAGAGAGTGGCATAGAACTGAGATCAGTGAAGAAAAGATCTCTTAATAGATGATATGGGGCTGGAACAAACTACATGGAAGAGAGCTGAGAGAGCTGTTTCTTTAGCCTGGAGACAAGAGGGCTAAACCAGGGGCAGCTGTAATTGCTGTCTTCAGCAACTCAGAGGTCGGGAGGAGGGAAAAAAGGAGTAAGACTTTTTTCAGAGCTGTGCAACAAAAAGACAAGAGGTGATGGACACAGCTTAAAGTTAGACATAAGTAAAAAAGTTCACAGCTAGTATTCCTGTTAAGCGCTGGAACAGATTTCTCAGTGAGTTTGTGGAGTTTCTATCTGGACAAGACCCTGAACAACCTGAGGTAATGTTGAAGGCGGCCCTGCTTTGAGAGGAGTGAGGACTAGGTGATCACCAGAGGATTCTGCAGCATTCACATTTCCAGTACTCCATCACTTCTCTTGCTTCCTCTGAAATTAAAGTCAAATTTGGCTTTGTCTCTGATGGGTGAACATGATCAAGCCAGATGTAAACCAAACAAAATGATGGTTTAGTAACAACTGGCCTCTTCTTATTTTATGCCATTTATGCTCCTTTCTTCTTAATGCTGGCAGCAGGGCCCTGTCTCTTTGTGTGAATTGTTGTTACTCACCAGCTGCATTCCCAACTGTTCTGGAGATAAAATGGATAGGTTCGATGAATGACAAATATTTGTAAATTGTATCACCATGGCTGTAAGGTGATGTCTCATGTCTCTGAGACTTGCTTTTATAATTGGTTTTGCTGGTTTTCGTATCCATCTCATACCTCTCTTAATTAATTTCCAGTATGATATTATCATACATAACTTGAATGGCTTTTTTTGTGTGTTTAAAGTCTAAATGTGTTACAACACAGTGCAAGGCAAAACAATAATTTTTATCACTCAATTAAACAGATGAACCAAAGCACTCTCCTTAATCTGTATAAGGTCAGACACATTGAAGCAGATCTCTCCCTTGGGAGGTGCACTGGGAGGTCAGCCCATGCTGTGCCATGAAGAGATTCATCACTTACACTGTGAGTAAAACCAACTACTTCCTCCATCTTGATGCATTTTGTCACAGCACTAAGGGGGCCTGTGAAGAGCTGGGTTTCTCACCTACTTGTTACAGTGTTGAGGCCTTAAGGCTCAACCGAGGTTCCCTTTTTTTTTTGGTCCCTTCCATGTCTTTGAGCTGTTGTCCACATTCTTGCTGCAGTCACTTTCTAGAAAAGAAGACAAAATTATGGTTTTGCTCACCCCCACAGTATCACACTTGAACCCTTACCTTTCTGTATGTGAAGTCTGCAGCTGGTCTACTCTTCCTTTTCTGATAGCTGCCATGTACCTTGAAGTAAATAAAACAAGCTTGGCCAGCGTGCTCATTGCTTTATAAACTGTTTGTCATGGCTCTCAGTGTATCGTATGTTTCCTTTATAATACTAAGCACACAGAGGGCGCCACAAAATATGTGTCTGCTTATTTATTCTGGAGAGTAATTTCTACTGAATGAGAGAACAGAAATGACTGATACGTCCTGCCAGCTTTTGGCAAGTTGACTAACCTGCCAAATCCCTTTGTTTGTCACCATCCACCGAGCAGATATGCCTTTCAAAACCTCTTTTTGAGTACTTTTTAAGTTCATCTATTTTTATTCTCCCCTTAAATTTTCTCCCTTGACATCTTTCGTTATTTTCCAAGAGCAAAGCTGTATTTTTTTCTGGCTATACCTCTGGCAAAACGGGAAGTTATAAGTCACTGTTTTGGGGTGGGGCATTGACATTGAGGGATGAAATATTTTTTCTCCACTGAGCCTTCAGGATTATTTTTATTTTGCTAATAATTTCAGAATGTGTACATATCTGAGAATATTACTATCGTTATAAATTAACATGAAAGAACTTCATGATATATGTCTCTTTTCACTTGTACATCTAGAATCTGGTAATTCAAGTCTTGATATGAGCATCCTGTTTACAATTCTGTATATTGTATTTGCTCTGAAGCTTATTAGCTTGCAAATCCAACATCCAGCTTGTCTAACTTCTTATTAACAGTTCATGCATATGATTCACATCAGTTCAGATGTCTAATTTCTTTTTCTAAATTGTGTTAGGCTTCCTGAATCATAAATTTTATCATATTCTATTAAGCATTCCTACACTCTGCCATGCTTGAAGAATAACTCTGTGCTATATGAACATGACTGACAATAGTTTCAGTATAAACAATGTTTGTAAAAAAATTAATACCTCAAAAAAGGAACAGTCCTTTTAAAAAGTTATCCCAGTATAGCCATTTCTAAGTAAAGTCACATATATTTGTAACGTATTGTTCTAATTTTAACATCTAAGACTGCCTTTATTCTTATTAATATTATTGTAAAGACTCCCTGGAAATATTAAGCTTTGTTCCTCTATTTTGAGGTAGTAGCATATGTTAATTTACAAATGCTGAATACATCACAGATGCATGAGCAATCAAAATGTTAAAGCAGATCATTGCCAATGCACTATAGCAGATGTCCTTGCACCCGCTTTCATCAGAAAGATCCATGTCTTGCTATTCACATATACTCAATGATAATTTTCTTTTTTTTTATTGCAATCTTTAGGAAAAACACAAGAAGCAGAGGCAAAGAATACCAGTGATGTATCCTAATGGAAGCATAGCCTTTGGTGCTCAGTAATAATTGTCAGCAACTCTTCAATAAGCTGGACTTTGGGAGTTCCAAGCATTCGATTTTCCTGAGGTGATAGACATCTTGGATCACCCTGATACACTGTGTGACCTCCAGGGTATTGTAATGAATGCAATAGCAGAAAAAGATATTGAAATATACACTGAAAAAAAGGTGGTTCAGTAGAAAGAGGTCATAAAAGGACTTTTAGTGATGTATAAAGTCATGATGTGGAAAAGTAATTTATTAACCTGTGCATTTGGTAACCTGGCATGCATGCCCTTAAGCGACAGATTTGGTTGGTTCCTGTAGACATTATCTCTGATTATTATTGCTTTTATAATACCTCTTCCAATGGTTAGTTGAAAGTGCTGTCCACGGGCTATCTATGCCACTGAGATTTCAAATTCATTATGGCCATCTTTCAGAACAAGGAAATCCATTTTCTATTACTCAAGATGTTAGCTTCATGTATTTCTGAAAGAGCACAATTGTGATGGCTGCTGCTGGTGAGTGAGTAATTGACCAGAGAAATTTTCAGTATCCACTTCAGCATGATGAAACACCAATGCTGTTCAAACAAAAGGTTACAGGCTTTTTCTTTGTACAAATAACTCATTCTTTGTCCATGTAGCAGGTGCAAATAATTCCACACCATTTAGCTGAATAAAAAGAGAGATGACAGAAAATAGGAGAATACTATTAAAGAGAAGGGAACCAAAATACTGTGTAATACTAAAGAATCATTTTTACCTGGACAGAGTCCTTGAAATAAGAATTAATATTCTTCTTAGCTGCTCTAAAAGGAAACTGATCTCACAGTTAATACCACATCCCTACAAATTAAACAACTTTTTTATGTCCTCCTGAGATCTCCCTGGTATGAGTCGCTACATCTTGAACTCTTCCTGATGCCACACAGTAGGCTGTGCAGCAAAGCAGGGCCAGCACAGCCCTGCTAATGGGCTGGAGGGGAGTGGGTGTTGAGGGAAAACCTCACCAAGCACAGAAAAAAAGTTAAGACTGTGAATCACCAGGTGTTTCTTCAACACCTGGTTACATATACTTCATCTCTGGTACTTCTGTCTTTCCACTTTCTCCAGCCTGGTAGAGATGGTTGTAGATAAAAGTCACTTTCCAGATTAATGTATGTCCTCTAAAGTGATTGTTTCAAGTTAATCTTTTGTGTATTTTTGACAGTAGAAAGAAGGGAAGGATGACAGGGCTCTGTGACGTGAAAAGCATTTCTAGCAACCACAAGTAGGGCAGACACAAAGTTGTTACAGTAGCAAATCCCATAGGTTCTACGGCTTTATACAATCAAATGGCTTTTTTGCATCATTTGTTTTGCAATGCATGACTCTGTTTCCTAGGTTGGGAGTACTGTTCTTTTCCTTTACTTAGTAACAGAGCATAATAAAACACAAATGAGCTGCTCTGTTGCAGCATAAAATTTTATTTTCCTAATTTGTAGCAAAGCATAGTGCTGCAATTTAATATTGAATAAACGCTGAACTCCAAAGAAGTAACAGTCAATTACAAGAGAATAATATATATTTGCAAGGTTGTGAATTTCAATGGTTACATAGAAAGAAGCACCGAGGGAATTTAAATACCATTGAGGAGGATTTTGATAAGTCATTAAACATGAAGGACAGCACAACCAGAAAGAAAACTACAAATGAAGTTCCCAAGCGTAAAAAAGAAGAGAGAAATAACAAAAACCCAAACTGCCACTGAATATTATGCTGGAAGTCTGATTTCAGTCATCTGGTAGACAGGAGAGCCCAAAAAAATGTATAATTTAATAAAAGCTAGTCAACATAGATCCATCACTGGAAGACCATGCTTTAGAAATTCACTTGAACATTTGTTTATATACTACAAAAGAGATCAGCATGAGTGAAGATCATAATGTATCTGTACTTCAAGAAGCGTTTTAAACCATACTGTAGAACAGATTATTCTGAGGGAAGGTTCACAGGGCAGCTATCTGCCAAATGCAAGAAGCCCTGACTCAGGGACAGCTGTCCGCAGTGGCATGGGGCACAATCACACTTCTATGCTGAGCGGTCTGTGTGTACCTGTCCAGCAGGAGATGAGGGAGGGTTTGGGTGCTACAGTGTGACCTACTATGAGAAAGGACGCAGACTGCCTTAATACAATGGCCTAGATCATCTTCCTATCAATAAAGACAATTACATCCCTCCTGCCCACATCTAGCAATGTGGCATTTCATTAGTCTTCATTAAGATACAATTGGGTACATACAGTCTACTGAGACACCTACCTTAGAGCTGTACTTTTGATTTTCTGGTGAAGTACTCTTCCATCAACTGAATGCTGATTCCTTGAATGGTCAGTGCGATGTGGTTAAGTGTTCTGAAGGTCTCCAGGGAAACATATTTTCTTCTGGAGCTGGATTCTGGATCATACTTAGGAAGAGATGAATCTTACGTTTATGGATTGCATTTGCAACACTTACTGACTCGATGAGTAACTTAATTCCTCTTCGCCTCACTTACGCTATGCAGAATACAAGAAAATATGTCTAGAATCCCTTCTAGGGGCTTTTATCTCTTTATATGACAATGACTATATTATCACTAAGAATTTTGAGTTTTGAAAGGCCACAACCTTAACACTATTGCAATACCAATAGATATTAACCAGAAGGCTATTTTGATTTTATTATGCATCATGTGCAAAAGCCAAGCTCTTTACGTGCCTGAATAATAACTCTTTTTGCTTTTAGAACTTGTCTCACTGTCTCATTCTTTGAACACGTTCAAAGAGGTTCACTTTACCAAAATTTTAGCAACATTGAACACTTATTAGATACTCACTTTGTGTTTT
This sequence comes from Tapera naevia, assembly GCA_033556795.1. Lineage (NCBI taxonomy): Eukaryota > Metazoa > Chordata > Aves > Cuculiformes > Neomorphidae > Tapera > Tapera naevia. The sequence goes on along the minus strand of JAUMJJ010000079.1, from coordinate 4,341,859 downwards.
GACACCTCACATGGTACATATCATTCTATGCTCGTTTAATCAAGGTCGTGCTTATGCAGATAGTGAAAATTCTCTCTGATTATAGATTTCCTATTTCAGGTATTTTTGTCTTTCAAATGCATGTTAGATGTAAGAACAATTCTGTTTTGCACTTCTAATTTTCTTCCTAATAGGCTTGATTTGAAAAACATCTGGAACTGACTTCTAAATCAAACATAGTTTTATTATTCATGCTATTGCTAGGACAATGTAAATACTCACATTACAAAAATGATAAACTAAGGGTAACCAATTGTTTTGTGACTTTCTTCGTCTGTGAAAATGGAAAAATCTTGGAGTTTAGCTGTCTGTCACAGTAAATTATAAGCACAGGCTCCTACATTTAAGGAGACTCTCTAATCAAAGTGGTGGATAAACCCTATCTATAAACTGTTATCCAATAAAAAGTAGTGCATTATTATAAATAAGGGTAAGATGTACAAAAATCAATCACTGACATCACACAAAGTTTTGGTGTTTGAAGCTGAAGCTTCTTATCAGCCTCTTCTGTAACCTGTGTAGCAAAGTCCTTGCTATTGAGATAGCTATGGCACTTACATGGGCAGTTTGTTGCCCTGAGTCTCAAGCACACCTTCATGTTCAAAGAAAACAGAAGCATGCTTTCTGATATTCTAATACTGATTTTTGCTTATAGACATAAATTATAATGCTCCTTTGGATGAAGACTCCAAATTCTCTTCTGGAGAGGAGAAAACAGTCATAAGTTGTAAGAGAATGACCTTGTCGTAGTGAAATAGCATATTACTGGTTCAGTTGTCACACTCATTTACCATGTTACAGCTGCCTGTGAAAGGTAGTCAGAAGTTCATGTTGCATGCCATATTTGTAAAAGGTGATGCTATCTCATTATTTTCTGGCTTGTCTGCAATTAACCTCTTATTTTGAGCATGGTGAAAACGTGCAGTAACAGCATACGACATTTCAAATATATTTCAAAGAGCATCTTTGTCACTTCAGACACACGTGAGGGAAACAAATGCTTCCTTACTGATTTAAATGCATGCTGATCATAAATAATTCTTATCCTTAACATCATGTATTTGAAACAAAGGAATAAACTTCATTAATGGACTAGTTGTATGTCGTCATTGTCTGAATTTTGATAGTTCCTGAATATTGAGTGTAAGTAAGTAATGCAAGCAGTACTAAATTTGTTGAGATCCCTAAGGAGATAATCCTGACCCCAGAGCTGCCTTGATAAAGACTGGCTAGACGCTAGTCCTGAAATGAAGTCACTGTGCTGTCACTCAGACCCTCAGGGGAACTCACAGTACTCCAGTTTACAGTTTGGGTGTGCAATATAATGCAGAGTTGCTACTAACTTATATTTTCACCCTTGCACTTACTGTGTGGTGACAAGCCTGTTTTGATGTTTATATCCTGACCACCCTAGATGTGTCACAGCTAGTCTTAAGGACCTAAGTACCTTGCCCAACCCCGTAGCCAAACACAACCATCCATCAGAAGGCAATTCCTCTCATCCTTGGAAGGTGGTTGTGATAAGTGAGACAAACTGTACCTCTGGAATTACCTGCTCTCCCTAAGAACAAAGTTGGGAGTGATGAGTTTCAACTTGGACAAGGAACTTTTAACCTCTGGCTTAGGTTTGGCTTTGCCTGCTGTTTTTTAACTTTTCTTCTGTGAGACAGCTATTCTAAGATAATCATCTGGTTTCCCACCTACAGACAACAAAGAGCAAAGAGAAATCTCCAGGGGATGATTCATCCTCTCCAAAGATAAGTATCTGACGCAGGTGGGTGCTAGTCAAAGTAGAAAATGTGCTGTAAATGTGTTTCTCCTGGTATTGTGAACTACTTAAATAGTCTCTTAGGAGGAGAGTTTTTTATCTGCTTTTTGCTTCTCAGAGAGTCCCCCACCCATCATATAGCTAGAGGCTAAAATCTCCTGGATGTTAGTTTGAGCATTGTTTCAGTGTAGACCATGTAAATGAGGGGATCACACAGACGAGAGTATGGCCCTTGGGAAGGGCATGAACAACGAAAAGTAATTCGGAAACGGAAGAGGGCGCATGTGAGAGGCTGTGACTACTGAAGCAAATAAAAAGAGATTCTTAGGAGAAGGATGGTGCAGGAGATAGAAATAGAATTATAGAAAAATAGAAATAGAGAAATAGAGAATTAGATAATAAAGAGAACAGAAGATGTGGGGAATAAAGAAGATAATGAATACAGATGTCATTGGAAATGGACGGTAAATACAGGATGAAACTTGTAAGGAAAAAGAAACCTGCAAAACAAGAGAATTGCAAGAAGATACTTACAAAATAAGAAAAAAGAACCTACTGTCAGCTAAATAAAATAAGTACTGTTTTATTCCTTCCATATCAGGATAAGCTCCTGACAGAGGTAGGTAAAATTATTGGGAAACACCTGTTTGATATTCCCAGGCCAGGCTGTTAGAAAAAAGTGAGTTCTATATTGCCTGAATTTGAATTCAATAAACTCCATTTTCCTGTGCTTACTCCATGAAACCCTTCACTGGGTCCTAAGTATATGGCTATCTAGGGATTTTTCAACTTGGTTTTAAGCCCCGGTTCTCAAACTAGTATGTGTTAGGAGTGTGAACAGTAGAGAGGAAGAGCATCAAGTGATACAAAAGACATAAAGGTAATCCAAAAGTCAAGTATCTTTGTCTTTGTGAACGTGCAAACAAAACTTTGAATGAGTCGCAGTTAGTAATTCAAGGGTAATAAATCAATTAAAAGGGAAATAGTAAAAAAACAACTTTTGAACTTACTATTGTTTAGAAAATCCTTTTCCCTTTCTTAGGTCCTTCTTGGATTGTGTTATCTCCAGAGTGATACAATTATTGTCTAAAAAAATGTATGTATTTGAAAATTTTTCAGTGTGTCCAAATATTGGAAAAGCTGTTAGGAACTCAGTAAATAAGAAAGCAGTCCAGTGCTTAATGCCTAGTTCCAAGTAGCAGTTTGAAACTTATCTTGACTGCATACTGTGGAATATTTCAGACACTGAACAGCATAACTATGGCAGTATCTAGTCAGATGTGAGGAGACAGCAACTTATTTTAACATTTGAAACAGAACTAACAGATAAGACTAGAAAAAAGCGTGGCTCCAGAGAAGTGACATTTTGAAACTTAAAATTACTTTAATATCACATATTTGAACAATTTTGTCTTTATAGTGAGAGGACTGTTGTCCTTTCCTTCTTTCCTTTACCAGCCACAAAACTTGCTGGATGAAAAATGTCTGATGAAAATAAGTCTTCAGAAACTAGATCTGGAAGGAGGCTGTTACGCCAACTAGATCTTTTCGTTTAAATAAGCAAGGACGTGAATATTGATCACATTATGTTGCTGAGGCACTAAATATGGCAATAATTCTAGGCTTTCCTACAAGCACCTCAGGGCAAAGAAGGTAACATCTTGTAATGGGGATTTCCCTAATCAATGGGGGAAAAAAAATGTGCTTCCACTGGGAAAATTTTTCTCACATTCACAAAGCATTTTTAATTAATGTCATGAATACACACAAATAATACAAAAGGACCTGTGCCCTCTCCATCTCCAGGGACTGGGAAGCCGCTTCTGTTTTACTCAATGCTATTAACAGGAGGCAAGTTGTTCCTTTAGGGTTCACTCATGATGGGAAGAATTATTAGTTTATTGATTTTTATGCATCTAGAAAGAAAGAATACCCTAGAAAGAAAACTGGAAAATGGAGTAGATGTAGTTGTGGCAACAAAAAGAAAGTCAGCCTCTCCTCTTTTAGCAGTGTGAGAAGGAAGAAGGGAAAAAGTTCGAATACTCACAAGTACTTTACTGATTTATTTTTTAAACTGACATCTGAAGCACAGGTATGAATCTGAAAGGCACATCCATGAACTTGTTTTGTAGACTTCACCTGAGCAATTTTATCAGAAATATGAAGGTCTTCCAGGTGAGATTCAACTCAGAACTGTAGCATCTGAACTGAGATGATCGCATATTGTGTGCATAAGTTACTGTGATTTGCCCACCCTAGGGAGAATTCAGTTGGCCAGCCACCTGCTTTGGAGCTAACAGAAGCACTTTTGTAGTGAGTGGATCTCCATTTACCAAAGTGGGAGTTCAGACCCATACTGATCTTGTAAACACCCAGAAGTGCAGTTAGGTATGTTAATTTTGAATCTTATTCTTCTAGGCTGTGCCATCCAGCTTATGCAGACACTAAACTTAATTATATTTTCCTTTTCTTCCTTCCTGTTCTTTGTTAGGATAAGGATTTATTTCCTTGGGCAATAATGAGTACATATCCACAGCATTGTGCAGCAGTTGTGATGTATAAGCCCCACTTGGACAGAGAATTTTACTTCCATGTAAAGATGGAATAAAATATGGTTCATTAAAACATATGAATGCATCACTTTTAAATCATCAGAAACACATCAGAAACATGCACTGGGAGTCAGTTCACTTGATTTAAATAGCTGTTAAGATCTAAATTGGTCTCTTCTAAAACAGATGTCTTAAGTGTTCAGAGAGAGAAGTGACTCTAGTCCTCCAGAAAAAGAGTCTGTTGCATTTAGGTGATTTACTTAAGTGTACAGGACTTAACTGAGTGGCTACAGCCCACGGTATTCACTTGAGCAGTATGGACAGCATAGTCAGAAAACTATATCTACATTGTACCTGCTGTGCAAGCTATAATGCAGAGTTGTATTGTGACTAGATTAGACTAAAATAATTATTTCCAGGCCATTTCTTCCTACCTGTTGGCGTTGCTTTTGACACAACAAGAGTACAATCCTGATTACTGCTGCTGGACACAATTATAATACAAGCAAAATCCAACAGTTCAACTATTGTTCATAGAAGTCTAATGAAGCATGGACTTTGAGTTCTTGTTCATGGTGCAAGGCACAGAAGAGAAACTGCATTCTTCTTGCAGTATTGAAACCAAACTACTTAAGGACCCTGAATATCCGTAAGTCCTTTTAAAGTATGTGGTAGTTATTGCTGTTTGTTAGCACTGCTCAAAATCTGGGAAAGATTCTCCTTGAAGTGCTAAATGCTTAACGCAAAAATACACCAGTGTTTTGTCAAAATGCTGAGAAAAGTGGAAAGTTCTTATCTTTTGTCCCAGGCTGGCAGCTGAGCTTTATTCTAATTGAGAAGGTGTACAAGTACAGTCTATTTTAGAGCAGAAATCTGTGCATTAGAAGACTAGCAATGACTTTGGGCTAAAGCTGATCCATGAACCAATAGAAACTTGAAGAATAATGTCGGGTTTCTTCTTTGGGAATCCTTTGTACTGTTTCTATTGCACCTCTGACATAACAAATCCTCTATTTTAAGTTTATAAATCACTCTCAAGAAGAGTATTTAACTGAAAGTTGAGCTCCTTTCTCTGCACATCTGAAAGTCCAGCAGCCACATATGTGAGGGAGTTTCTTCCCCCACAGAGCAGAGTATTAGATCCCCCTTAAGGTTCTGGTAGCTTAAAGTGAGAAATAAAAGGTACCTTTATAGTTGACTTCCATCCACATATCCTATCTAGCCTAACTGATCTATGCTACTGGCTTCAAAGGCCCTGGGCTCCGTATAGGGCAGTGAATGCATAACCATGGCTGGCTGTATCAAATTATGCATGTAGATTTTCAGATCCTTTCGAATTTCAAAAGGTTTCTGTTAGTATAACTTTTACAGCAGTGTGACAGCAGGGGCTGCTGATCAAAGACACTAGGTCCAAAAAAGTGGGATGCTTATATATCAAGCTCATATATAAACATCAGAATCCAGCATCATATAGCTAAGACCTGTCTGAGAAAATCCTCTCCGTACACCTGGTTCATTTCAATGGCACGTCGGAAAAATAGATTGGGAATAGAAACTTTAAGTGAGAATCATGCTAGCAAAGGAGAATTTAAACAATGTAAACATTTTTGAGAGTAACACTTTTGCACTCAGATTTGCTGTGATTCTTTCATATGTATATTTTATTCTTTAAGAGGAAAATGTTAGATCAATTACTATCCATTCCTATAGGATTTTTTTGTTCTTTTTTAAACTTCAAATACAGCAGAAAATAGGCTTAAATTCTAGAAGTTTGTAATAGAACCAAATACACACATAGTAGGTATTCCAAAGGGCTTTTATCCTCCGTAAATGGCAAAGCTGGGTGTCAGAAATCACAGCAGTACTAAGAACATCCAGCACATAATACATTAAAGTAAAACAAGGGCAATACATTATTTCTAATGACCATTGGTCCTTCATGGTTCTAAGATTCTATGATTAATGTTTCTATGATTCTAAAAAGAATTACACATAACCTTCCTAATATGCCAACTGTAAAATTTTAAGCATACCCCATTATCTTTCAAGAAATACGTGATTTCCTGCACATTGCATTTTCTAATAAACATTATTCTACTATGTCAAATTCATTCATGAGTTTGTTCTTTTCAGTCCTGAAAGTTTGTCTATTGGAATCCTTTTTTTGAGGGAGTTCTTCACTGGATAGATTTTTTTTTTCCAGGTTCTATATTGATTGTGCTGTCCTTCCTTAATACGCTGTTGTGATAAGTTCTTACTTATTCCAATATGATCTAACTGTAGGACACACTAAAAATATTAAAATAAATTCCCCTCTTCTGAACTAACATTAGATTCAGCTCTGGCCTAAAATATTCCGTTGCATGAATGGAAGGAATGTTGTAAAGATAACTTACTGTTATATTTCAACTGATATCTATATTCACTGCAATCTGATGTAAGAATATATTACTATGATCCAGCTACAGAGTATTAAGTTGAAATATATTGATTTCCCCCTAAGATCAATACTCCTATAACATACATATTTTAATCTATATGCAAAGTTGATGGTGGTATTTGAAAAGCAACACAGACACCATTTATCTCTTAGGTAAGTCTTAAACTTTAGATATTTTATTATTGCTACCAGAATAACTGACCATCATCTTTTCTCAAGTTCATCTATTTGTGCTGTTTCCCACACATCTTAACAGGAAACTCTGAAAATTGTATGTTATATCCCATTTTAATTAAACTTCAAAAGCATTTTCATATCCTTGTTGCTTTTAGACAGTGGACCTCAATGCAAACAATCCAATTGAATTATAAGTTGGTTGTATTAAAACACTTCATATTAAGAAACTAACCAAGTTGTTATACATGTGACAATTTTGCTTGTTTCCCTCCTCTCCTTTGGGCAGTAGAAGGGAGGTCATCATCCTGCCTATTCATCACAGATAGTAGAAACACTTTTCACAAAGGTACCTGCAGCATGGTAATTGAGAACTTTCATGGATTTGTTCATGAACTGACTGCAAGATAAAGCTGGTTAAAACTGGAACATTTTGTTATATTGCACAAAGGCTTTAGAAAATTTTCTGTGATGAAATAAATATTTTTCCAAGTTTCTCTTGCTATTTTTCAAATGAATATAAAAATGAAGGTATTGTGTTTTAAAGGAATGATAACCTAACAAAATCCAGGTTTTAAATAAGCAATGAGAAACAATATTTTTCAGCACATTTCTACAGCCTGAAGTTCCCTCAGGATGTCACAGAAGTCATCATACTCTAGTAACGAATGATTTTTGAAAAGTTTATAGTTATTCTTTGAACGTTAATAAACCGAGGAAAATATCAACTGCTGTTTTCCTCTTTGATACTAACATTGTCCCATCTTTCTCCTATGGGGACAGAATACATCTCTGTTCTACATGAACTACAAGTATAACAGGGCTTTCTATTTTTAAAATGGCTGCTCACTTGGGATTTTTCACAGGGTAGTCACAAGTAGTTAGAAGTCAAATTGTCCACCCATCAAACTGGTAAAACAATACCCTTTTACTCTAACAATACCCTTTTCCTACAGTAAAAGGGTGGGTAGATCAAAAATAGTAGGCAACTAAAGGTTGAAGTTGAACAGGCTAAAATTTAGGTTTCTTTTCTTCCTAGAGGAAGTCACTAAGATGTGCAGGACAAGGCATCTGTCATCCCAACCTTTAGATCTTTGCAAAAGGCAAAAAGCCGCTAAGTGAATTCTTCTGTATAGAGCAACAATGGCAGAAAAAAAAGACTGTTGCCGTTAAAACTCAAATTATTAAACTCATTAAAAATATTTTATTGATAGATTATAATGAGAAATGTCAAAACAAGCGTAGCTGTGATTCTTGGTGTGCAGATCAAAACTTGTGCTTTCTCAACTTCAGCACTGCCAACATAGAAATCTATAGGAAAAATCTGAGACATAGTTTAGGTAAGACTGATTGAAAATTCAAACCTGAGGGAAGGAAGCAGAAAAAACGAGCCTAGTAGCATCTAGAAACCAGAGGGCTGACAAGGTGGAATCGGTCTGCTGCAGTAAATCAGATTGTTTCTATTGTTACTCATTGACGTCAATTAGTGATTTCTATTTAGGTAATAGATTGCTTTCCACATGGATTTTTCTCTTTATTTGTGCTGAGCAGCTGTTACATTAAAGAGTAGGTTTTTTCTTTATGAATATTGACAGATCATGTTCTGCTCTCAGTTAAATCAATAATCAAGTTCAATTCCAACTTTATAAATCTGTTATGCCAATAGTTGTCATATCAGAAATAGGTGCAAATAATGGTGGAATTTTCATGACTAAATGTAACCTATAAAAATAAAACACCTTTATGCAGTTTCTGGAATCATAAATTTTCTAGCTAAAGCTACACCTGTCAATTATATGCATTCAGTAACTATCTCAGGTGTTATAAGGTACTAGATTCAGAAGGCATAAAGTTTTTAATTTTATATGATAACTCCTATGTTTTTAAGAATCTCTTGTCTTTGTATATAAAAAAAAAAATGCTTACAGTCTTTCTTTAAAGTTTGGGTTTTAGAGAAGATTTTACTAGTTCAGCTATACTGAGCACAGAAGTGAAACCACATAATCCTCGATGCAATACTCTGGGAACTCCTGAGTTTTCTTGACAGTTGCACATCAATTCTGTAGTGACCTGGGGTTCAGAACTTCTGTGGTCATCATTATGAAGGCATAAATTGGTCATCACTAAGATTTTTGATCGGAGGTAAATAAAACTTCTCTCATCATCGTCAGTATCCCAACCAAACTGACTCGGTTGTGACTCTGCTATTTAATAAACATATTTTTTTAAAAAAAGAGGTAAGCTGCATTTCAGTTGTTAGTGCTTACAGCATAGACTGAGCTGCAGCCTTTTGTGGCTTTCAAAAAACTTGTATAGCTTCAAAAACTGTGTTTAGAAGAGTATCTTCCATGCAAAGATGCCCCTATGCCAAAAAAACAAGTAATATTCATTATATTCTTGGGATTTCAAAACAAACGAATTTCCAATTATTTTTTACTTTCATGTGTTGCATAAAAAATATTAGAGAAGGTAAATTTTGAAGTGGAACTCCTCTGAAGTGAACAATATGATTTTCTGACACATGTAGGTCTTCACTCTGGAGCCAGTGTTTTTGTTTCCTTGATCGATAAAGGTATATGAGGTTCTCCCTACTGACCCCTTCTGACTACAGTTTGGCTAGCTGTGCAGATGAAGTGAGATACGATTTACGAAGAGTAGTGAGGTTCAAGTTACTTTTTTGTGCAAATATAAAAACATGTCTTTTATACAGGACAGAAACACCTCTTTTAAAATGATTGCATAGATTTGTGAATATCCATAGTGCATAGATCATATACTGGTCTACCTGAAGGGTGAAATTATACAACTTGATTCCACTGAGCTTTCTTTGGAGCTCCTTGAGAACTCTAAGAAATTTTCTGTGTTAACCTTTTATAAATAATATATTTTTGTAAAAATACAAAGTTGAGATTGAAAAGCATTTGCTAGAAACCTTCTCCAATCTGGAAAACAAAATTACCATTGTCATGTTTCCCTTACTCTGAAGAGAGTTGTATAAAGGAGAAAAAAAATGTTTCTACCATCACTTTGTTTTCAAAACTGTGTGTTTGGTATATTGCTTTTATGCCATCTCTTTAAAGTGGCCTTCGTTGTCCTTTATGCCATTGACTGATGTCTTGCTTCTTTAAAATGTAATTGTTATGTTGCTTTCCAATGCGTGCACAGTTTTCACTGAGGTGCCATCACTCCAGAAGCAGTGATGAAAGTAGGTCTTCACATGTTTAACTCTACTTGACAATTAAATAAGGGGGGAGAGGCTCAAAACCTCTTCAACCCTGCCAACAATAGTTCGGGCCATCTGTCTAGTACTGCCCTTTGCCTCACAACTGCCAAGATTTTGGCTTCATTGATATCTTTTAATAAAATCCTTTAAAGAAAGGTATTTTGTTCATATTTTCATTTGTAAAGCCATTTTAATCAGCTAGTGAAAAACAGACTGCCTTGTCTTCTGCAGTTGTAGGTACCATGTCATAACCCCTTACTGATAGGAGGAAAGTTTTTCCTTTGGTCATTTTCTTACAATGGTTTGATACAAAGAAGTAGTAAAAAGTAAAAATCCCATATAATCAATATGAATTTATGGGGGAAAAGAAATGAGAATTTGTTCTGCCAAATTCCAGACCTATGTCGCTCTCACAATACTGTTTTCTACTTCTTAGTTTCACAGAATCATGAATCAATTTAGTCGAAAAAACAACCAACTATTTGTGTATTAATATGTATGCACACATAACTGTTTCATTGACAGGACATAGGGGTGTAAGTTGATGACCATCATCTAAATACAATTTTTTATAGTTTGTTTGTTTGTTTTAATGAAGCTGAAAAGTCCCATAGGATCTCAATTCTAATTTAGTGGAAATTTTCCTTGACAAGAGTTTCAAAGACATTTTCTTGATGTTAAATGTAGTTTTCTAGCTCCTTTAAAAGAAATCTGAAAGCTCTCAATGGTTCAAGGCAAATCAGTGAATTTTGTTTTCCATTACAAAGATGCATCCCAGAATAGAGATTTACCTTTGAGCTTATTTCCTTCAGCATTTTCTGTTGAGGGTGCTTAGTACATCAGTTGTAAATCAATATTTTATGAAACTGTTTAGTGTAACTCTTTTAAGCACTGGAATGAAACAGGTAAAAACAGTTATGTAGTGACACGGGATAACTAACAGTTTCTCACAACATAAGGACAGAGAAGCAGCCAATGAAATAATCAGCGAGCATGTATAAGCTAAAGAAAACAACTACTTTTCCACTTCTAGTGCAAGAAAGGCATGGAGATTGCTGCCACAAGTTGTGTATGGTAGGTTGACCCTGGCTGGACCTCAGGTGCCACCAGGCTGCTCTATTACTCCACCTCCTTATCTGGGCAGAGGGAGAAAAAATATGATTAAAGGCTTGTGGGTTGAGATAAGGATAGGGAGATCACTCAGCGATCATCTTGGCTTGTGGAAGTTAATTTAATTTATTGTCGATCAAATCAGAGCAGAATAATGAGAAATAAAACCAAATCTCAAAACACCTCTCCCCACTCTTTCTTCCCAGGCTCAAACTTACTCTTGATTTTCTCTACAACCTCCCCGCAAATGTCTCAGAGGGACAGGGAATCAGATTGTGGTCAGTTCTTCACATGCTGTCTCTGCCACACCTTCCTCCTCACATTTTCCATGGCTCCAGCGTAGGGTCCCCCCTATAGGAGACAATCTTCCACAATCTTCTCTAATGTGGGTCCTTCCCATGGGCTGCAGTTCATCGGAAACTTCTCCAGTGTGCATCCTTTCTACAGAGTGCATTAGTTCAGGAACAGACTACTTCAAGTCACAAGTCCTGCCAACAAACCTGCTCAAGCATGGGCTCCTCTCCCCACAGGACCACAGGTTCTGCCAAGAACCGGCTCCAGTGTGGGCTATCCACAGGGTCACAGCCTCCTTTGGACACATGCACCTACTCTGACAATGGGCTACAAAGTGAATATCTGCTCCATCATGGACCTCCATGGGCTGCAGTGGGACAGACTGCCTCACCATGATCTTCATGAATCTCTGCTCTGGCACCTGCAGCACCTCCTCCTACTCCTTCTTCACCAACTTTCATGTCTGCAGGGTTATTTCTCTCACATATTCTCACTCCTCTCTTCTAGCTGCTGTTGTGTGGCATTTTTTTACCCTTTCTTAAATATTTTATCCCAGAGGCGCTACCACAGTCGCTGATGGGCTCAGCCTTGGCCAGCTGTGGACCTATCTGGGAGCCAACTCTACTGGATAATGACTCTACTGGACGCAGGGAAAGCTACTAGCAGTTTCTCGCAGCAGTCACAACTGTAGCCCCCCCACTACCAAAACCTTGCCACACAAACCAGATACAATGTGGCAGAAAAACTGAACTACAAAGGAACTCAAAAGTGGATTAAGCATGTTGATGAAATAGCTATTGACAGATTGTCTACAGATGTCAAATAGAGTTGATGGGTCCAGGTATTCTACAGACCGGGCATTCCCTACGACAGTGACTGATGAATCCCAGGAGGGTGGGCAGGAAAAAAACAGTTAATACCTTTTCTACTCTTCTACACCGCTACTCAAGAAATTCACCATGGTGACTTGCAGGGAGCAGGCACCTAAACTACCGGGACCGTTGCTCACGCACAGAATAAGATTCTATCCTCAGCTGTGCTAAAACCAGCAGGGTGGATTTGAACTCGTAAAAACACTGTTAAGGTAAAGTTTCCTGGTTTGTAATCTCTTTTCTTAACCTTGGGGTCTAGTAGCTTCCTAGAATACATCAGCACCTCACAGTGGACAGAGATACCAACAATATGAAACATATGACAGTGTTTTAAAGTGATGGAAGAAAACATTTGGAGAGAAAACTATTAATAAAATAAACAGATTGCCATGTTTTCAACCTGATATTCAGCTTTATTCAAAGTCTTGGTGGCATTTTATTTCCTATTGGGCCTAATTAGTTTTCTACAATATACAAAGTACTTTCCCTGTGACAAATTACTTTAGGGAGCTAATTAGACATGTGTTGATGGGGTAGACATGTTCAAGGCAGATTTAGGAAAAAACCCATAATTCTTAAAATTTTTAAATAGTTGAAAAAATTTGGGGTAAACTGACAAATGAGAAACCAGTCCTTATGCTCTGGAGATAATAATGAAAAATACTGCACTGCTGTCTCTGGGTTTTAATGTGCGCTTATACTTACAGAAGAAACATCCAGATTATAACAGAATTGCCATTGTTGTTTCACTTCAGATATTTCTTATAAAAATACTCAGGAATTTTTAAAGGTGTTTACCTTTTTATTCACTTCAAATGCTATTTAAATAAGACTATCATGTATGGGTATTTACAATTGCAATGGTAGTATAATCCTTGAAAAATCATTGTGCTTGCCAGTAAAATAGATGAGGGCCTTCAGGCAAGTAATCAGCTGAGTTACAAGTCTATGATCTACTTTCTTCATTTGTTTTTCCTCTACAGTTATGTCATTACTATTATGATTATTATTATCACCATCATCATCATGCACATCCATAATAATCATAACTCTTATTCTATAGTCTGAAACTAGTATAAAGTAGACTTGGTAATGTGCCTGCTCAGCAATTGGGGAGGGAAAGGATGAAGAAATTTGCTTCGTGTTTTCTGCTGCCTTTCATACATTCTGCAGTTGAGACCCCTCTCTTCTGTGCATAATTTGAATCTCTTTATCCTGTGTATTGCTGATACTATCATAAAGCTGGAAAAGAGAAGTATTACAGAAAGAAAAGAAGCTTCCCTGTACTCAGTTCTTATGTCAGTCTCCCTTGACTTTACCTGCTACCTTTTTCTTACGTTTATCTGACTCTGTAACACAAAGTGTTTCTGAGGTTATTTCTATCACAGGAACTTTGACAAAATGTGCTTTAAATAGATGAATAGGAAGAGAATATAGTTCAACTGAATGTTTCAAATTCGTCGTAGTGGAAATCTCTGTGATTTTCTTTTAACCATTAATATTTGGAACTTACATTCCTTGAGTGATGTGTTGCTTTTCTGTACTCTTGTCTCATTAAAACCAGTTCAGACACAGCAGGTAGACTGCTTTAAGTGCTTCTGTACTGTATTCTGAGCATCCAGTGGGAGAAAGCTAGGAGCGGTTCTGTCCCACAGATTTAAATGGTCATCCTAAGCACTGCAAAGACAGAGACCCTTGTCAGTGACAATCCATTGCTGTATCAGCATTACTGATTTGCTTACAAGACACAAATAATGTTAAACTACTTTGTGTACACAGCGATTTAAAGACAGGTAAGTTAACATCCATCTCTATTTGGATTCGTGAATAATTAACCTGACAGCAATGAAAGGATGTGAGAACACAGTCCTACAGGATAAAAACAAACCCCTGCAGATTTGTTTGCATCCTTTTTTTCTCATCTTTTTTTCTACCTTGAGGCCCAGATCAGTAGTCACTTCAGCTTATCCAGCAATATGACTGTCAAGTTGCATCAGAGTCAGTGAGAATTATTTGCCTTTTCTGTGCCTAACAATATTTTTTCTTCAGTGTAAAGCTGAGATTAAAAAGTAATCAGTCACCTGTGTCCGTGGATTAGATTCTTAGCTTCTAAATGACTAGTATACAACATCAAAGAAAAGAAAATTATCCTACCTGTGCAAATTTCAATTAGACTGCAGTATGTATATCCACTGGCTTGTACAAAGCGGAGAAACAGAATTATTTAAAAATAACAGTCTGTAACAGGATTCCCTCATGAACTTTCGCTTACAAATTCAGTTTCCCAGGAGAAAGAAATAATAAAAATTTTTCTACAATCCTCACTTTCTCTATTGCTTTCCAAAATGCTTATGGTTGTGAGAAGAACATCATTTAATTAATATCACTTGCTCAAAGCACAATTTTCCAGCAGTGAAAAATTGCAAGGTGTTCACCATGTAGGAATATTGTTGTGCCCAGTGTGCTGTAGCCACCCAGAAGCAGTACGTATCAGCAGGGTTTATGCTCTGGAGAGGCCTAGCATACTGTTAAAAATAATTTAGTTAAAACATTACTGCAAATAAATACTTAAGTGTAAACAGCACAGAGAAATCCTAGGCAATTAAGGCTTCATAAAAACCTGCATAAAGTTATTACTTTTGATCGGTAGCTTTTTCTTCCTATTTTTTTCATTACATTTGTTTTATGGCATAAATACAGGCAACCTCTCTGACACTTGTCTTTATTTTTGCCAATTTTTCCCAATATCTAACAAAAATCTCATGCTGTGGCCATCACAATAGTATCTAAGGAAGGTTTTCTCACACAAAGTTGCTTCAATGAAGGCACAGGAAGACCCAGACTACAAATTAAAGTGCGCCTGAAAAAATTCAAGAATATTTGTTAATTTGCTGTTCAAAGTTACTTCAAAACTTGAATTGGATCAGTCTGGGGCAGTGTCCCAATTTGTTTTTTTTTAAAAAACACTGTGTGGAGATGGAGTTAGTCTTAGATGGAAAGCTGCAACTGTAACATCCCTTAGCTTAATTCTGAGTTCTTAATGAATACTGCCTCTCTTCTTTCCCTCTTACTTCCCTCTGGTAAAAGTGGGAAATCATTTAGTGACTCTTCCACCAGAACAATAAAGTGCAGTTCCTCCTGACTGCAAAGACATTCCTAAAGGAATATAAAGCATTCCTTCAGTTGCTGGCTATGTAATTAAAATGAGGATAAAGAGAAAGAAGAAGTACAGCCGTATCAAGATGGTGCTTTATAGCATCAAATGGCAGTTAGAAACAACAGAGCACCACTCAGAATATTTCAATTCATCAGAATGTGTCAGCAAATAAAGATATATGTTTTAATTTGAAAATGTTCCTTTTTTTCTGGATTGCTCTATATGTAATCATAAATTTTCATTGGTGGCACAACTTGGAGTAGACAGCACTTGTGCAGCAATATTGTGTATGAAATGGTTCAAAAGCTTAAGTATCAAACACACAAGTTAAATTCTCCGTTTTCAGTGCCAAGACAATACATATCTCTAGACTTCTTAATATACTCTGAGCCTGAAATGGAAAAGACAGCAGCTGCTTTTAATGATATCTATTGCAACTCTGACAGATGGTGATGAACAATATGAAATCAGTATTTCCCAAAAACATTTTGTAATTGAGGATCTTTACTGCCTGATTTGCCACCAGCTCTCCAGTAAAACATGTAGATTTATGCTGTAATAGTACAGTTTGTCTTTGTGAGCTGTAATTCATCAGATTCTTTCTTTTATTGGTGTGTGTTGGAGTGGCTGACATCTCCAGCATAGACCGGAGATAAGTGATACTGGAATTGTTGTTACAGATATGTGCAGGATGTGGAAAGAGAGAAAAAAATATTTTAAAATAACAGCTGTGCCAGCAGAATTTTGCTGCATTGCCTGGTGATTTATGAAATTTTACTTGCTTAATTGTTTCTTTCACCTTGGCTGTCTGTTGCCCTATCTAGTGCCACCTTGTCTTTTTCACTTAGTCTCAGTAAAAATGAATCCTTCAAGGATGTTTCTAACACTCCCAGTGGTACAGGGCAAGAGAATTTTTCCAATATTTCTGAAATGTGATCTGAGGTGCCAAAACCAATCACCTTCTCAGGGCATAGAATCACATCTCCTGACTAAGCATTTTGTCTGTACTCAATACGTTGAAAATAGCTTGACTTTTTAAGTTCATTTAACAGTAATTTTACTATATTGCATAATAATTATATCACCTAAGACATAAACAAAAATTAAAGAACAATAAAGAGTATTTACTGAATCTGCTCTTTAAAGAGTACCAAATAGGAGTCCTGGAAGTGGAATTAAACATTTGAAATATGTTCTGTACAATAATTTTTTTTTGTTGTTGTTCTTGACATGGATATTACAATAAAGAGCAGGGTACTTTGAACAGAGAATAATGTATTTTCTTTTTTCACATTCCTGTCCATTGAAGCTTGGATTTTGGTTAGATACTGGTTATAACAGTGTTGGAAGAAAAAAGGTACAGGAAGTAAGAGATGACACTACACAGAAGGTATTATTTTCATACTTTTGTGTGTAGTTATTTCTGTTGTGCTCACTTTATAAACAGGTGCTGAAAATCGGGAAGTGTTTAAAAAAATTATTTAAGATCTTAAAATCACGCACTGTGTCAAGACCCTAAGGCACACGATCTATTTATGTTACAAAAGAGACAGTTAAGAAGGGATTCAGTAGTTAATTGCACAGAGAGGTTTTTAATGGCAAAGAGCTCTTTTCATCTATCAGACAATGTATAATAAAATTCTCTTGTTACGAATGGACGCTGGATAAATTCACTTTGGAACTAAAGTTCAGATTTATAGGCAGGTGACTGTTTCAACAGCTCCATGAGAATTATGATGAACTCACTTGGTTTCAACAAGTCTAAACTTGGGATGTGTCTTAGAAGCATAAATGATTTACTTAATCAAAGCTAAAGGAGGAATTATTTGAATTAAATTCTATGGTCTGGATCGTGTAGGACATCAAACTGGAGAGCATTATCTGTTCCTCCTGGGCCCAAAATCCATGAGCCTAGAACTACAATATTTAAGGCTGAGTTTAACATAAATCACAGGCCTTTATAACAGTTGTGGCAGGATAAAGTGTCCTTTAAGTGAAAGTAAAGGTAATTTATGCACACTTAAAAGTTACTTTACACTGCATGAACAGTCTGCAAAGGCCTTGTTATAGTGACAATAAATCCACAGTTTTTTGGGAGTAAAAGGGACCCTCATGATCATCTGGCATGACTTATGGCAGAATACAAGCTAGAGAAATTCATACAGTATTTCCCACGTCAAGCCAAATGACATGTGCTTGATCTGTCGGAAAGGTATTCTGTTTTATGTCTTCAAATCAGCTTCTTGATTTCCTGCACTCAAAACCCAGCATACTTCTAAATTTATTTTTCAAAGAGAGGCCTGTTTGGTGAAGAGTGGAAAATTTTTCACTGTCTTTGACATTCAAGGCCTGACTTCATCTGGTGAATTTTGAGGAAAATTGGAGTAAAAGTAGATCACCTAGTTTTTAAGAGAGAGACTGAAAAATGTACTTTCTCACTGTACTAATTTCCCCCTGAATAATCTTAACATGTTAGGTTAGGTTAGCTTCCTGAAATTTGTAAAGATGATTGTTTGTGCAGAGAAACATGCTTTTTCTGATTCTGATTTAAAAGTTTGATTTGTTTGACTAGGTAAAAAGATGTATGTCATAGTCAGAGCTAACAGCATAAGTGGTTTTGAATAATATCAAATATCACACTGCATTGCCTTACTCTGGGGCATGGTACAGTTTCTTTAAAACATTAGGAGCTTTGGGATAATGTTCTGTTTCAGCACAGTTTAGGGGATTGATTCATCTCCTTCTGTTGTGGGAGCTGGATCAGGCTCTACCAAGGTTTCCTAAAATGAGTTTGCCAGACTTGTCTGGAACACATCCACAAACAGGAATACATTTGGCAACAGGTGTCTCTGTTCAAACATTCCTTTCAAGGAAGAAAAAATTAAGTTTAACGTTTTTATTTAATTTATTGTAGTTTGTTGACTTCTATTATATATCTAGTTTTCACTGCTAATGTGTCTTGTCTCTCTGCCCACTGGCTTCTAAGTCCCACACTTTTTGCAGAAGGAAAAGTCTTAACTTGGTGACTAAAAATAAAGGTTTGTAAGAGACTTGCAAAGACTTATGCTGGAGATCATATTAAGCTGAAAAGTTATTTTCTGAGGTGAAATATCATAGCAATGTCTACATAAGCAATTATGTCTAATGTCTAATGCTTTCTGAAGCTGAAGGAAGTTGTGAAAACTCAGATTTGTTAAGGGAAACTGTTTTAGTTAAAATTTAATTATCCTTCCCATCATCACTAAAAAAGGCTGGAAATTAATGGGGAAAAAAATTGTTGATACAGCATTTTTGCCTGTTGTTTTACTGTGATAGTGTCATAGATATCCGTGTTTATGGGAAAAGAGAAAAAGAAGGTTTTTACTATTGTCAGGGTATTATCTGCAAGAAGAGGCTTTTGCTGTGAAGGCCTGTAAAACCTTTAGTAAGTATCATGTTAGTGACCATAGTAAATATTGAAAGATGAAGGGAGAGTAAGTTTAATGTGCAAATGAAAAGGTCACTGAATGAGGTCACATCTGGACTAGACGTTTCAATTTTTAGTGCATTAGTAAATATAAAATGTGAGATTATTTTGATCTTTGTTTTCATTTACTAGCTAGACTAGGTTAACTAACTCCTTTTTCTATCTATTTGTATAGCCAAGATACTGTTACTACTGTTACATGTTTTGAAACTATTTTTTCATATCAGCTATTAAAAACATAGACAGATATGAAGAGAAAAATTATCATAAAGAATATGTTACATGGAACATGAAAATCTCAAATGACAGGGATTATTGATGAACTTTGCAGTGTTACCAAACATTATTACTTCAGTGATGGTTAGGGACTTAATGCATACTTTGCTTGGGAAAATTCAATAGACCTAACCTAAAGTTCCTGAATCTCTAATTAGTGGAGTACTTTATAGTGGCCTTTTGGCTGAAGGTCTCTATAGGAGAGAAAACTGCAATACACTTGTCAGCAAACCATTATGAACTTCCCTGGAACTGGTCTCGAATAAAAGCAGAGCTCTTGGTAGAAGTACTTCCTTTCCTGCCAGCCCTAGGTCTGTTCTGTAATATCCATAGCTTTTAAATCCTGTCATGGGATATTTGCTCACATTTTGGCTTGAACAGCGTGGCTTAATGGATATTACTTAGTATGGCATGTCATAAGCAGGCTGGATAAGCAACCAGTAAAATTGCAATCCCTAGTGAAACTTAGAAATGTCTCTGGAAGGAAGATAAAATAGAGAACAGATTATGTTAAGGATAAGAAAGGTAGTGGTTGAATTGTAAGAATAAATAATTGAGGGTTTTTTGCTAGGAAAGCTTCTTCAAAGATGTAAGAAAAATTATATTTTAATGTTATGACAAAAATGAAGTGTCAATAGTGCCTTTGATGGCAGTGCTTAAAGTCAGTTCTATACCCTGGAAAAGTCCAGCAGTAGGTTGTTTTCCCATGTGTAATAGTAAAGCTAATTATTCAGAGTGACAGTCATAATGATTTATACCTTGTACATTGCATTCATATTTATTATTAAAACTTCTTAAATATGCTTGTTTTTTCATATAGATAACAGTCCAGAAAACCATATTCATGTGTCAAAATGTTCTAATTCATGCTACAGTGAAAGTGGGTAGAAAACATTTCACTAAATACTTTCCAAATATTTAATTATTCTGCAAGAGAACGGTCAATATATTCTTTCTCAATCATTCCATTAAAATTATGGAGTATTACTGAAAACTTGCATCTACTACCATCTTACCTTTTAAGAACCCTTCTTACAATATATGTGTCTTCTGAATTGAAAGAGAACCCCATTTCAAACAGATGAAGCTAGGATAAAAAACGCTCAGTTAAAACCTAGTGAAATGTAAAGCAAGCATAGAGAAAGAAGGTAGTCTGACATTTATCGAGAAAATATGTATTTAGAAAAGTGAAATGTCACCTTGAAGTAATTTTTGGTAGTGAAGAAATAGCCATACTAATCACTTCTATAGCTATTTTTTTCTCAAAACACTCTATCAGACTGCTTGACTGAATATTTTAAAGTGCAACAGAGGGGAGGGGAGCTCAGAGATCTTTGAGTTCACACCCTCTCCCACACCAAGGCTTTCTTCAGCTGCGAGTAGCAGACTCTACAATAACAATATGTCAGTGCAAGTGAAATGAAGACATATGAGTACTCTTTTCCTTTCTTTGTTCCTCACAAGTCTGTCCTGTTACTCACTTTCTGTGAAATGTGGAAGCATAGTTACCTGACAGATAAAGAGAAAATGCCACACTTGTAAAATTGTTTTGCATAATCACTTTAATATTTTAGTTGCTGTCCACAAGAACCCATTCTTTGCAGTCATGCAAATTTCCAGATTTCTCTTTTTGATTGGGAGATAGCCTAAGAGATATTTTGGGCTCAGACAATGGCAGCATCAGATTCTGTAATGTCTGCCCCAGAGCCAGACATGGACAATTTGTTTCTGCTCTGACTCTATTGATTTAACCTAAGTAAGACATGAGTGGTGGTCATAGACCAGTTATTTAGCAAGTTTAGTTATTCTGACTTTGCCAGTTTTATTTTCTGGTGTGCCCCCAGGAACAGAAGTCTGAAAAAAGAAAGAGTAAAAAAGAAGAGTTTACCAGAGTAAATCCTTCCAGTAGTCTTTGTTACTACATTGCTCCTCATTTGTTTTTGCTATTGGAAAGATGGATGGTTTGTTTCGACATAAGACAAAAATGGGTTTGTATGTAGAAATAACTATACAGAACTGGAAATTTAAATGAAGAAGCTAGTCTTTCTTATTAGATTAAGAAGAAACAGATACAATTTAATGACTAAATGAGTTGGTATTTTGTTGAGGAGAAAAAAGGTTTGAGTTATATGTCTGACTTTTTTTCATGGAATTTTTTTAATAATCACATATTGAATTTGTTCTCATATATTTTGCTTTCTTTGGCAAAACACATTATGCTATTTATCTCTGTGAAAACCATCACATAATATACACACTAGTATGACTGTTCTCAAAGGAAAACAAAACTAAACAAAAAAGAACCCTCAACAGTGCTATTAAACTAATTTAATAAACCTTCTTGGAAATACACCTGACTGAAAAGTGTTAATATTTATAGTAATTTCTGGCAGGACTTGCTTTCCTATTTCTATAAATTCAGCTTCTATAATACAATTTACATGATTGTTAAGTATCTTGGAATTAAATGAGACAGAAATTTGCATTTAACATAAAAGTGGCATTCTCAGAAATAAGCTCTGGTTTATGATTGTACTTTTCTTGTATTGGTGTCGGCACCTGTATTCTAATTCCAGAAAGGCAGAATGCTTTTCAAGCCCTCAGCTTTAGCTCAGCAAGAAATGTAGTTGTTGGCCATTATCTGAATGCATCATACAAGTTTATGATGTTCCTAAGTTATAAGATATTGTAAAACCCTGGCAAATGACAAAAAAAAAGAAACCCAAAAAAAAACCAGCCAACTTTTAAACTCATAATACAGTGAGTTTGAGATAAAATTCAAAACCTAGGGGACATACTGGCATATAACTACCTTAAAGGCTTTTTGAATTACATTTTCGTTATGCAGGTCTGGCTTCTGAAAAGAAGAATATTGGCTGGATAGTGGCGCCTTCCACTGGCTTTTAAGTAAAAATACCAAAAATTTAGTCTTAAGCCTACCTCTCTCTGTATTTAAATTTACTTTTAAAATATCCAGCGAAGTAATTTATTATACTTTACTGATCTCCCCTTGCCCCAGATATTCTCTGTGAAAGCATTTAGAGAAGCCCTAAAATTCTTAAATATAAATAACTAAGGATAAGTATAAAAGGTTTATCTAGTATAGCACATTTAAAAAATCGATAACCAACATTAGCTGTTTTAATTAAAAATAGACAATAAATGGCTTTCAAGTAAAAAAAAATTCAACAACTTCACTTATCTCCCTAGCCTGGTCCTGCCAGAAGAATTAGCACGTTCAAAATACAAACAACTGAAAACCCACTGATTGCCATTACTGCCAAAGAAATTAATCCATGAAACACCAATCAACACCTGTGTGTCTTCAGAGGATAATCACAATTGTTAATTTGGTTATTTGCTTGCTTTCAGTACTGAATCATATTTTTTTCCTGTTAGAGTTGTATTGATCTTCTATTACACAACAATTTTGCAATTACTTAGCGTGTTGACAGGGCAGCACTGTCACAATGGATGCGGGCAATTAGGCAGTCTAATTGTGAGAGGCATAAAATTTACACGGTGTCACTTTTTATAGACAATGTTATTGATGAGGTACATGTACCTTGAAGTATAATCATTGACTATTATTTAGGAATTCCCAAACTAGCACAGTCATGCGTTCATTTTGTCACTGTTAGAATCTTACTGGGTCACCACTACTTAAAAAGGCTTTTATTTTTCTCTTTAGGCAATTAATATGTGTTTATCCACCATTGACCTAGAAACCTATGAAGGTTCTTGGCTTCTTTCATAGCAGAGGTATTTATTTGAACAGTTTACATCCTGCCTAATCTCTGCAAGAGAAATGCAAGTGCTAAAATCTTGTTATCCCCTCATTAAGATGTTCAAAGCACTGGCAGGGTTCATTAATGCCATTTCCATACTTCTCAGAGATTTTTGTAGTGTAAATAGGAAGTTTCATAAACATGCACACGCATCATCTACCTTTTTCAATAAATAATCTAGAGTTACAATTCCAACTCAGGCAATATTCTATCTCTAAGAGTATAATCACTCCTACCTTCCATCTTGGAAGCAGATCATGGCACTTACACTCTCTGAATATATCATTAATTCAGAAAAACACATCAAAGACTGCATTCTTAAGAAAGTATCACAGTATCACAAGGTTGGAAAAGAGATCGAGTCCAACCTATGACCCAACACCAGCACCTACTTGTTGTTCAAACCATGGCACTAAGCACCTCATCCAATCTGTTTTTAAACACCTCCAGGGACAATGACTCCACCACCTCCCTGGTTGGTGCATTCCAATAGCCAATCACCCTTTCAGTACAACTCATTTGGTGTAGTAACTATGAACAATATTCTTGGTGCATCTCCAAATGTTGTGAAGTGGAACATGCTGAGGAGTCTTAGGAAATGTTGGAGTCTAGTTCTACGAGTTAGACATGTCAATCTGGTTTATTCCCTTTCCCTTCCAAGTGGAGTCTCAGACTACTGATTTTCACTCCTGTTCTCTACAAGATAACATCTGGAGGGCAAACCCTTTTCTATATCCATTTGTTCCCCATTCCCAAGCTCTAAATGCTGCTTCCTTTCTTGTAGTGGTGAAAGCAATATTGACCTGGAGATGATGTGCAAGAACAGGCTGTCTAAAGAATGTGGCAGCTGTACCCTAGAAGCCAGGGCACTTGGGTGAAAGCAGAATGTTTGAGGCACTGGTCTCCATTTCCAGGCTTATTGCTAGGGGGTTTATTTATCTCCAGAGCCAGGCTTTATTCAGAATCACTTCAGAATTCTATGCACTGTCTAGGTCTCAGTTTAGTTCTTCTTTCTTCAAATATATGTGCTGCTTTTAAGCCTAGATGTAGCCAAACCGGCTTCCAAAGGGAGCTTTCAGCTGTGTATTTGCTGGTGCCACTGCAAGAGAAGGCAAAGGATGAGAAGCAAGACTATAGAAGATGCCCTTTTTCTTTCAACCCAAAAAGTTAGAGCAGTAAACATAATATTTACTCTTTCCTGTAAGAAACTCTGTCAAGGCTTCAAGATGGACTGACTTTTCCATCACTTTTTTCTAATAGTCTAGTATACTTTCTTTTCAATAGTCCTGTTGACCAGAACATAGACCTGAATAATAATCTGTTGTGACTACGTTCTGAAAGTAGTACGGGAAATACTCATCCAAGCTACTTCATATCTCAGAGGTTTTTATGGTGGTTTTTATGTTTGCTTTATTTGCATCAGAAGCCTATCTAAAGCAGTTTTTACCACACACATCCAGACACTAACTTACAAGGGAATAAGTTTTAACACGCTCAGAAATCCATTCTTTCAAGCGCAACACAAGATACGGAGAAAGCATAGTGTGTAATAGAGAGGTTACACCAACACAGAATTGAAATCTCCGTTTTTGTGCATCAGAAATAATCATGCCTTGATCTCCTAGCATCTCTAAGAAATAACTGTACCTTGATCTCCTAGCATCTCTTCTTATCTGATCTTTAGCTGAATTTGTTCCCACAAAAATCTTCATCCTTGCTTATGCCTTGGCAGGTGACCGAACATGACTGATTCATAGAATCATAGAATTACCCGAGCTGGAAGGGACCCAAAAGGATCATCAAGTCCAACTCCTATCCCTACATAGGACACTCCCAACATTCACACTCTGTGACTGAGGGCATTGTCCAATAGTTTCTTGAATGCTGGCAGACTCGGTGCCATGACTACTTCCTTGGGGAGCCTGTTCCAGTGCTCCACCACCTGCTGAGTGAAGAACCTTTTCTAATATCCAGCCTAAACCTCCCTGGGCACATCTTCCTGACATTACCTCTAGTCCTATCATAGGATGCAAGAGAGAAGAGATCAGCACCTGTTTCACCTTCCTGCCTTGTGAGAAGGCAGTAAATAGCTATGAGATCCCCTCTCATTTTCCTCATCTCCAGGCTGAATAGACCAAGTGACTTCAGCTGCTCCTCATACAATTTCCCCTCTAGACCCTTCACCAGCCCAGTGGCCTCCTCTGGACACTTTCCAGTAGTTTTATGTCATTTTTATACTGAGGTGCCCAAAACTGCACACAGTGCTCGAGGAGGTGCCGCACCTGTGCAGAGTGGAATGGGACAATCACCTCCCTTGACTGGCTGGCAATGCTGTGCTTGATGTTGAGGACACAGTTGGCCCTCTTGGCTGCCAGGATACATTGTTGGCTCATGTTCAACTTACCATCTATCAGAACCCCCAGGTCCCTCTCTGCAGAGCCGCTCTCCAGCATCTCACACTCCAGTCTGTACATGTACCCAGGGTTGCTGTGTCCCAGGTGCAGAACCCGATACTTGCACTTGTTAAATTTCATGCTGTTGGTGATTGTCCAGCCCTCCAATCTGTCAAGATCCCTCTTCAGGACTCCTTTGCCTCCAAGAGCGTTGATGGCTCCCCTCAGTTTTGTGTCATCAGCACACTTTGTCAATAAACTTCCAAGTCCTTCATCCAGGTCGTTTATGAAGATACTGAAGAGCACTGACCCCAGGATGGATGATCCCTGTGGGACCCCACCAGTGACTGGGTAACAGCCTTATGTGAATCCATTCACTATGACTCTTTGAGCCCGACCCATCAGCCAGTTGTGCACCCACTGTAAGTTGTGTTTAACCAGCTGTGTTATGTACATTTTGTTCATGTGAATACTGTGAGAGACAGCATCAAAGGCTTTGCTGAAATGCAGAAAAAATACATCGACCTGTTTTGTCTAGTCAACTTGGTGGGTGACCTTGTTGTAGAAAGATATTTTTTGAAAGGCAGGATCTTCCCTTTGTAAACCCGTGCTGTCCGGAACCAATGACGGCATTGTCTTTCAGAAGTTTTTTGGTAACTCCCAGAATAATCTTCTCCATAATCTTCCCAGGCTGACAGGCCTATACTTACTGGGATCATCCCTGCTGCCCTTCTTGAAGATTGGGACAACATTCGCTACCTTCCAGTCAGCTGGTACCTCTCCAGATTCCCAAGAGCATTTGACGTAAGAATCTACCTGCTTTGTACCAAATGACACTATTTATTTTTACATAAATACATTATCCCTTTACACTTACATTTTGGAATACGGGTGCAATTAAAAAGTTGCTGGTACAGTACTTTGGATAAAAGACTGATTACTTCGGTAATATCACAGTATCACGGTACTACAAGGTTGGAAAGGACCTCTGAGATCATCAAGTCCAACATATAACCCTACACTAACACCAACACTAACACCAACCCATCATCTAAACCATGGCACTCAGTGCCTCATCCAGTCTCCCCTTGAACACCTCCAGGGTCGGCGACTCCACCACCTCCCTGGGCAGCGCATTCCAATGACCAATCACACTTTCAGTGAAGAACTTTTTCCTCACATCAAGCCTAAACTTTCCCTGACGAAGCTTGAGTCCATGCCCTCTAGTTCTGCCACTGATCACCTGAAAGAAGAGACCAATCCCTGCCAGACTACAATCTCCTTTTAGGTAGTTGTAGAGAGCATTGAGGTCCCCCTGAGCCTCCTCTTCTTTAGATTAAACAGCCCCAACTCCCTCAGTCGCTCCTCATAGGGCTTATGCTCCAGCCCCCTCACCATCTTCGTTGCCCTCCTCTGAACACATTCCAATATCCTAACATCTTTCCCAGACTGGGAGGCCCAGAACTGGACACAATATTCAAGATGAGGCCTGACCAGTGCCAAGTACAGGGGGACAATGACGTCTCTGGTCCTGCTTACTACACTATTCCTGATGCAGGCCAGAATGGCATTGGCCTTCTTGGCCACCTGGGCACACTGCTGGCTCATGTTGAGCTTCCTGTCAACCAGCACTCCCAGGTCCTTTTCTTCCTGACTACTCTCCAGCCACTCTGTCCCCAGTCTGTAGCTCTGCATGGGATTGTTGTGTCCAAAATTAAGTACCCGACATTTGGACTTATTAAACATCATCCCATTAGAATCAGCCCATCTCTCCAATCTGCCCAGGTCCCTCTGTAGGGCCATCCTACCCTCTAACAGATCAACCCTTCCTCCCAGCTTGGTATCATCTGCAAACTTGCTGATGATGGACTCAATCCCCTCATCCAGATCATCAATAAAGATATTAAACAAGACGGGACTCAACACCGATCCCTGGGGGACACCACTGGTGACCGGCCGCCAACTGGATGAAACACCATTCACCACCACTTTCTGGGCTCGGCCATCTAGCCAATTCCTAACCCAGCACAGCTTCTCTAGGAGTCTACTGTGGGAGACAGTGTCAAAGGCCTTGCTAAAGTCCAGGTATACCACATCCACAGCCTTCCTTCATCCACCAGGCGAGTCACATGGTCATAAAAGGAGATCAGGTTGGTCAGACAGGACCTACCCCTCCTAAACCTATGCTGGCTGGGCCTGATCTCTTGACCGTTCTGCAAGTGCCGCATGATTTCACCCAGGATTATCTGCTCCATGATTTTACCTCGGACCGAGGTCAGGCTGACAGGTCTGTAATTACCTGGATCATCCTTACGGCCCTTCTTGTGGATGGGTGTCACATTGGCCAACTTCCAATCTTCCAGGACCTCTCCAGTGAGCCAGGACTGCTGAAAGATGATGGAGAGCGGCTTAGCAAGCTCATCCGCCAGCTCTCTCAACACCCTAGGATGGATCCCATCCGGCCCCATAATGACTGTCTTGCTCATGATTCCACTCATTGAACAAACTTCAGTTAACAAACCAGCGCGCTAAGATGGTGCTAATATTATTATTATTCAGCATCATTTGTCATTTGCTCATTTTCTCTTAATGACACGAAATCTGATCACTCTACAATTCTTATTACATATGGCGCTTAGTAGACCATTTTTTATAGCTCATCATTTTAAAAGTCAAGAACCTATTGACCTTGCTCAACAGAGCTATATTATTGTAAAAATTATTCTAAATATTTACTACTTCTGTAGGTCTCAATATATACTACAAGCTCTTATCTGACAAACAAAAGAAAGGTATTTTCATCCCATGTTCAATAAAAAAGGGAAGCATGGAGAAGTCATTAGTTCAGTCTTGGGATTAGTCATTGACGAAGCAAGGAGTCACACCCAGTGCTCTAAACTCAGGCTACGGTGCCTGCAAAAGCATTGGCAGGAAAACAAGTGAGAAGAAACATAGCAAAGTAATGAAAAATTGCTTCCCAGCTTCTCTGGTAACATTAATGATAAATGTGTTGGATCGTACAAAGCAAGTGTACCTGACAACAGCATCAAGAGAGTGCTATAGTTTTATATCTAATGCTTGGCTTCACTGATTGAGAATTAAGGTTGTTTTTTTAAGAATTTAATCAATGAAGAGTCATAGTGAAAGCAATGCTGGACAAAGACATTCTTAGTACAGGAAAAATATTGGAGTTGTTGGAGCAGGTCCAGAAGAGGACCACAAAAATGATCAGAGGAGTGGAACACCTTGAAATATATAACTGAGTTGCTACACATCACCAAGCAAATATTTGTTTTCCTAGTGGTAGATTTCTGTCTTTGTGAAAACTATGTATCCAATATTGGGCATTCTGAGGAGGTGTTTTTTGGCATTTCGGGGCTCTTTTTCACCTTGGCCCATGGATTTAAAACTCTACTATGTATCCCCTGAAAAATGAAGTAACATGTCATTATTCTTCTTCAGAGCCTTTGTTCTTCACAAATAATATAATAGTGTACTACTAATGAACTTCTATGACACCGGTACCAGGCTCCTGAAAAGCTATCAACAGACAAGATTTCAGTCAAAGAGAGACAGTAAACAGGGGAGGGTAACCCATGGTGGTGGCAGCAGGAGAAAGGAAGGTGAGAGGTAATTCTGAGCCAGAGCAGAGCACACAAGTGAGTTACAAGCCCTTTAAACTGCTAGTCAACATGGAAATCATCGCCATAAATGATGTAAATCTATCTACTTCATACCAAATGACAATGAAATTGTATGAACTAGGGTCTGAGGGAAATGTATTTAATATTTATTTTTACATAAATACATCATCCCTTTACATTTATGTTTTGGAATACCGGTGCAAATAAAAGGTTGCTAAACTTTATTAAAACGAAAAGGAAATAATGTGCTGTAGGAATCCTGACATTGCACCATAGGCACTTTTGAAAATTCTTAAGGATATTCAAAATTCTGGCTGAGTTGCTTACATTCCCCAAGGACCACTTGTAAAGACATACGTTTGTAACTTAATAAGATTGACCCATAGTACTTTGAAAAAACTGTAACAAGGAAATTAGGGCTTGAAGTTTTCCAAAAACAACTGATCTGTTCATGCATAAGTTTTGTCCAACTTGTATCATCTCCCTGTGCACTGAGATAGTCTTTTATATGTTAATATCGTCTGCTAACATTTTGCTGTTAGATATTGCTCTGCAGTTCGATATTATAGTTATAAAGAAACAAAGTTCTAGGTATGTATACATTTAAATTGTGTTAGAAGTTTCATTCAAACCCACTATTTGTTATACTCCTCCTCAACCAGCTGCAGGTAACAGTAAAGATAAGAATTAACAAATTAAATCCAAATGTAAAGCGTATCAATTGGATATGCAAGTTCCAGTGAGACTGTGAATTAATTCTGTTCATGGGAAAAGTACCTAAATAACTTGTGGCAAGCTGTTAAGTCTTCCTGTCCCTTGTGGTGTAGTTTCCGTAACTCACAGAGTTCATTAAATGGTTTGCATAAATATAGATTATCCATGGAAAGTATTTAACCATGCTACCTGTTTAGTAGCCTGTGTGTTCTGTCTTTTTATATATGCCATATAAATATTAATAGTCCAGGAAAAATGCTTATGGGAAAGGTAAATTTTCTGATTTCATTTTCCTACTTTACTGTAGTGTCTAGTTGCTATATTTTATAAATACGCAACTATGTGCCTAGTTTCAGGGCATAATTAAGGTAATCAGGGTGGAAAACCCATTACATAGTGATGCTAGTCATAATCCATTGAAGTCTGTGAGAGATTTGCCATTGATTTCAATGAAAACAAGGTTAAGGCCATTGAGTTTCAAGATAATTCCTGTAAAGTATGCCTTAAATAGTAAAGGAGATTATGAATCACTGGACATTAAGATTCTTTCATTTATCATTACACTAATACTTTGAATTATCTTGAGTGCAAGCAATACTCAAGAAAAAAAGCGTTGCAGTTTTCTGAAAAAAAAAGAAATGTTAAATAATTAACTCATCTGAACCATTCGAGAACAACTTAGAGGATAAGGTAATTGTTTTTCAAAATTCTCAGAAATTTTGCATAAGTAAAATATATGCTATATATTTATACAATGCATTCTTGCAAAGAGAGCAAACTAACAACTTTGGATAAAGAATAACCCTTTACATCTTTTTAGTCTTTTCTGAGAAAATCCTGCATTTATCCAAGAATCATAAAGTCACTAATATTTTAAACTGAATGGATGAGGAAGGACTTCAGCTTCATAAGACCATACAATAAGTAAGACAATGGATTAATCAAAAACTGTTGAAAAAAATTTTAAGTAGAGGTAACTATCCTTACTTAAAGGAAAGATACAAAAAAATCCACTCTTCAAAATACTCCTTAAAGATTGCAAATATTACTGCCCACAGTGTCCCCATGACGAGTGTGGCTCCAGCCCCTGACCTCTCCCAGGTCTCTGCTGGTCCTCTGGCCCCACAGAGATCTGGCACAGCACCCTTCCATACTACCCACCCTGTGAACAGCCCGTGGAGGTGGGAAGTAGAAGGACATTTCCATGATCCTCTCCACACATCTGTACACTTTATTTTGTATCTTTTAAAAAGATTTAAACTAATTTTAAACCAGTGAAACAAGAGTTTCTGAACACTCCCTTAGGTCAAGCACTGCAGGATGCAGTGGACAAGAGCTACACCTATCTGCAGTTACAAGTTCCTCCATTGTAACAGAAAACAAAACAGGCTACTTGTCCGGTTACAGCTGCACCAACATTCTACTATCTAACTGATTATTTTGAACAGCTAGTAAACAAACATTTAGGTGTTCAAATTGTGCTGTTGAATTGCTAGATGAAGTTGACCACCCTTTTTATAGGATGGTCAACACCAGCATAAGACACAGGAGAGAGATGGGGGAGTAAACGTTAAAAATCACCGTCATAGCCCCAGGAAGGCTACAACCCCAGCAGGAAGAAATCCATGATTCTCAGAGTAGAGCTGACCAGCACTGTGAAATATAAATGAGATGAGCCCTAGGGTGGGAATTCACTCACTGGGACTTATTCTGGACAAAAAATGAGAGAGTGGTAGAAGAGGAAACAAAGGAAGCGTGGGCTTAATCAACATGCTTTCTAACATCCTGCTCTCCTGAAGAGACCCAACTCCTTCAGCACAGGACAGGAGTGGAAGAATACTTCATTTGATTATTTTTCTTGTCTTTTAGAATAGATACTAATTGGTCAAAATATAGGGAAAAAATAGTCCTATATGTTGCATTCTGCATTCTTTGATTTTTTTCCTTGACGATCCTGATAAATTTTATGGAAATGGCACTTAGAACTAATTTCCTTGGGTTGGGGGATTTTTCCAGCTTTTTTCCCTGACACTCAACTTATAGTGAACTGGTTGCGTATCTTATTTTAATTTTTAAAAATGTGTGATAAATGATTCAATTTATTTCTTTATTGGTTATACAATATATCAGTAATGATATAGTATAGTCAGAAATCTTTTTTTTTTTCATATACATGTGTATTGCGGTATCAAACACCTGTAAAAACACATAGTACTGAAAATTTCCATTACAGAGGTTTTTATGACAACTTTAAACTGATATGTGGAGGAATCTGAATTTCATTCTTCCTTCAGACACATGAAAGACACATCTCTGTAGTGTCCTCAAAAATTACAGCAAATAATTGTGTATATTTGTGCCTTTGCTTGTATTTAGCTGTATACCATTTTACATGCAAGTATAGTGAAAATGTGCTCTCCTTATGACAGGTCACCTGAGAATTAACTATCTTAAAGCCCTGTGGACGTTAGCATTACTTATTATATTCAAATATTCTTCTTCATAGTAATTCAGTTCATGACTGTTTAGGTATGCCAAGGATTAGTTCCCATTGGTGTCCTTCAATTGCTTTATGGAATGGGCATAAAAATTGCATGGATGAGAGAAGTGCTCTATGTGGAAAAAACATCAAAGGTAAGCAAGAATTTCATATCTCTTTGATGTCACTCAGCTTCAGTTAGAGAGCAGTACAGCCTGCCAGAGTGCTAATTAAAACCTATAGTTATCTGGTTTACTTGACATGCCTTTAAAACAGCTTGTTAAACTTGTGATTCCTGACAAGAGGAAGATCCTGAGTCCAGGAACACATATGATTTACAAATCTTCCTCCTTATCGCTTACAGACATACATGTAATTAACTTTAAACATAAGAACTAAAAGATGGAGCTGTGCATACTAATCCTAAGAGCAAGGCAATTTGTACTTTTCTTTTCCTGCCATCTTTGGGAGATCTATGAAGGAGAAGTGATTAACCTAAGTGTGATATTTGCATTGTTTTCCTTTATAATTCTAACAAACAGTGCAATTTCTAACATAGGACAAAGCTGATGCTTACTACCATCATCAGAGAATTCTTCTATCAACTCTGTCTTGTTAATCTTTCCCCAAGCAACACCAGTCTCAAATACACCACACACTTTCTCTAATCCTCGTTGGGTCTAGTTCTGTTCAATATCTTTATTGATGATATGGATGAGGGGATTGAGGGTACCCTTAATAAGTTCATGGATGACACTAAGCTGGGAGGAAGTGTCGATCTCCTTGTGGGTAGAGAGTCTCTACCGTAGGATCTGAAGAGGCTGAATCGATGGGTTGAGACCAACAGGATGAGGTTCAACAAGACCAAGTGCCGAGTCCTGCACTTGGGACACAATAGCCCCATGTAGCATTACAGGCTTGGGGAAGAGTGGCTGGAGAGCTGCCTGGAGGAGAAGGACCTGAGGGTATTGTTTGACAGCCAGCTGAACATGAGCCAGCAGTGTGCCCAGGTGGCCGAGAAGGTCAATGGCATCTTGGCCTGTATCAGAAACAGTGTGGCCAACAGGGCCAGGGAAGTGATTTCGCCCCTGTATGCAGCATTGATGAGACCACACCTCGAGTACTGTGTTCAGATTTGGGCCCTCCACTACAAGAAAGACATTGAGGTGCTGAAGCACATCCAGAGAAGGGTGATGAAGCTTGTGAAGGATCTGGAGAACAAGTCTTATGAGGAACAGCTGAGGGAACTAGAGTTATTTAGCCTAGAGAAGAGCAGGCTGAGAGGAGACCATATCATTGTCTACAACTCCCTGAAAGGAGGTTCTACAACTTCTTCACTACTGAGGTGGGTGTTGATCTCCTCTCAGAAGTAACAGGCAATAGGATGACAGGACAGGGACTCAACTTGCACCGGATTAGATATCAGAAAAAATTTCTTCACTGAAAGGGTCATCAGGTACTGGAACAGGTTTCCCAGGGAGGTGTTTGAGTCAACATCCCTGGAGATATTTGAAAGACAGGTAGGTTAAGTGCTCAGGGATATGGTTTAGTAATGGACAGGTGGTGATTGGATTTGATGATCTCAAAGGTCTTTTCCAACCAAGCGGTTCTATAAGTCTATTAATATATGATGTCACATTCAGTCTTGGATCAAAGTCAGTAAGTTCTTTTCTTTTCCTTTCTTTCAGCAGCTTAGCTATTCCACTACTAATAACCCATATAGCCTAGGGCAGATTAACAGGCAAAAAACATGATATGCTAAGGAAATTTCATTTTCACTCTGGGGAAGATCTTCCAAAATACGTGAAGTGTAAAACAGAATGTATATAAAAGTAATTCCTCTTCAAAAAGAATTTGATAGCAGATTTCAGTTTCAGCTATCATAAGCCCATTACATAGAAAAGAACAAACACCTTCCTGACACCAAGAGGGTGCCCGTGAGGGCCCATTGAGGGTAGTGTCAAAATGTTGAGTGTCTCTGCACTCAAAGTGGAGTGTAGGACATTACTTGACATTTTGGGGGGGGGTTTGCTGCTTTGAGCATGTTGTTTATAAATGCTGTTTTTCAGCTAGATAGTTTTCTATTGTGTAACTTCAGAGTAATTCCATTGCTTGTTTGATTTTTAAGGTGATAGTCCAAACACACACAACAGTCAAGAAAGGGGCAATTTGGGACATTTTGTTTTATTAACCTGCTACCTGCTAATAGATCATACTGTATTTCTCTGGTTATTCTCTCACCATCCATGGCTAAATAAAATGTTCTTCACTTTCACGTCTTCCTTTAATCTCCAACAGCTAGTTTGCCATGTCTCTTCTTCTGTCTGATCTGAGACTGATGAGTATATGTAGAGAAATCTGCTTTTTATAGGTCCTGATTAAACTCAAAGAACTGTTTGTCCTCAGGTTTCAGCATACTGCCCTGTAAAATTTGTCTGCTGGAAAAAAACCAATAACCTCAGACTAAAAGTTTTTAAGATAAGACAGATTGTGTAACTTTTTTTTTCCAATAAGGCATTTCACAGCACCACAGATCCATACAAGCTCAAAGGAAGCTCAGGAGATCTCTTCTCACACCTCCTGCTTGAAAATCAGTATCAACCATTAATTCAGACCAAGTTGCTCTTGGCTTTAATCAGATCTTGAAAATACCCAAGACATTAAATAGAACACATCCCATGATAACACCCTGTTCCACTCTACTTGCCACATCAATCTAGGTAAAGTATACCCCATTAACCACTACTCTGTAACCTCATCCATTCTATCATCTGTTTTTTAACCATCTATTTGTCCACCCATCCAGACTATAACATCCTAATTTGGATACAAGAATACCATGGAGGAGAATGTCAAAAGCCTAGTTAAATTGGAGGTAAATGACATTTACTACTCTTCTCGCATCCACAAATCCGGTCATTTTATGATAGAATTCAATGACATTTGTCAGCATGATTTAGCCTTGGTAAAATCAAATCCTCTCCCCTTTGAACCACGTAGCTAAGCACAAAATTGTTGGAGACCTTGTTGAAGACTAAGGCAAAGATATTAAATATGACAAAGTCTTTATCTGCATTTGCTGTCGCTAAATCATTGGTCCTATTCAACAGCAGGTCCACATTTTTTGGTTTTTTATTCTTTTCCTACTGAGGTAGGTGTAGAAGCTCTTGTTATCCTTGCCAGTTTTCCAGATAGCATCAATGCATGCCTGGGCCATATGCTTCCTTTGTCACCTGTGCTCACTTTCATCTCCTTCCTACTTTTTATTTTTTGTTTCTTTTCTTCTTTTGTTTTTACCTTTCTTTTCTACTGTTCACTTTGGAGCACTGTCACAAGTTATTTCTTTAGCCAAACTGGTCTCCTAATACGTCCACTCAGTTTCCTGAGTATATGGATGGAGCATTCTTGTGCTTTGGCGAAGGATGCATTTGAAACTGCCAGGTTTCCTGAGGTGCTTCAGTGCTACACCACATAGCATCCCATTTATAAGTTATCTGAATAAAGAAAAGGGACACCGTGGTTTTAAAAGTCAAGGCACTGCCTGCAACACTAACCATGCTTCCAGCTGTTAGCTTGCAAGGTACATCCACTTTAACTTTTTCCTTCACCTGAAGGATTAAGGAAGATATTACCTAAAGGGACCTACAGGAAAGATGGGGAGGGAATCTTACGGATAGGACAAGGGATAACAGTTTTAAGCTGAAAGAGGGTAGATTTAGATTAGATATTAGGAACGAATTTTTGACTGTGAAGGTGGTAAGGCAGTGGAACAAATTGCCCAGAGAAGCCATGGATGCCTCATCCCTGGAAGTGTTCAAGGCCAGGCTGGATGAGGCTTTGCATAACCTGATCTATTGGAAAGTGTCCCAGCACATGGCAGGGGATTTGGAACTAGACAATCTTTACACTCCTTTCCAACACAAACCATTCTATGATTCTATGATCAGCTGAGTCCCGTGTCTCACTGTTTTCCCATCTTCCTGTAGGCAGTCTTGATTTTCTCCATATGCTTCTTGGCAGTATCATTGGTGCTGAAACTGTCGAGGAACAAAAGATTAAGGGTGGGGCAAGCCTTGGTGTCTCTGCAACACTGCAGTTCCTACCCTCCAGAAAACATCAAACCTCCAGTAAGGTTGCCTGCACGTGCCTGCTCAGCTGATAGTGTCTCCCTGGATTCATCCTCACCAATCATTTCTGCCTGCTTCTGACTTCTTGTTCAGACCCAGTTGGCTCCTGATTTCTTTTAATGGAGCTTGACCCTCTTCACTGTCTATTAGAATACTTTATTAGTACTACAAATGCAAATTTGAGGGTAGAGAAAAAGCATTGCTTCTGCTGTCAGAAGTCACAAATCACCAGCTTTCGCTGTCTTTGGAGTATTCAGCCACCACTTATTCATTCCCCCAGCTGCCCCTCCTTCCTTTCATCATGTGGCTCAGGGCATCTGCAATGTTACTGTGAAGACTCTGCCTCTTATTCATGAGGGAGATATTTGAGGCTTATCTCTTGGAAAATTATAAAATATCAAGTTCTTCTGAACCATACTGTGCTGCCTCAAGAAAATTACTTTACGTATAGTAAATATATCAGAGTAAGTATAAGCTTTTTGTTTCAAAATTTGTTTATATCCAAATGCCATCTGCTCCTGGGTGGGTTTTTTCATTAAATAAATGTTGGTGTGCTACAAAGGACTTGTTGATTGCTCTACCGATTTTTCAGTATGACACCTGATTTTGAAGAGGAGCCTCATGCAGAAATGATTTGTTTTTCTAGGGTGGGGTGTAAAGTTTAAATGCTCTGCCACAAAGTAAAGGACATTTTCTTTATGTTAGGCACACTGCGATTAATACATTCATTCATTTTTAGGACAGCTGCACGTTAGTGTTATAGCAATGGAAGTTATTGATATAAAGAGCCTATGGAGTACACAGGAAACAAATCCTAAATATTTAAATTGTGTGGTGACAGTGATCAGTATTGTTTCTATAGTCAGTTTCTATGATCCTTACACTGTACTTTCAGGCATCCAAGTAGTAGGCAAGAATTCCTATGATTCATCTGCTCTGATATTTTTCTTTCTAGTAGCAGAAGATAACATCATTCTCAGAATGTCCTAATGTGAAACATGAACTTGAACACTGCAGTATTATCATGTCTGTAAACTACTTGTATCAATACTCCTGTTCCATGTGTTTCTCTCTGACACTATGTGATGCCATCTGTTAGCGAATGGTTCTGTCACTCGATGCTGGATCTTAGGTAAATAATGAGTAAAACACTGTTCTTGGGGAAAAAAAGGCAACAACAACAAAACAAACACTACCTTGGTCTTATTATTATCGTTACTATTAGTCCTCGGGGTCAAAGATAGGCTCAGATGAAGAATGGCAGTGTTATGGCTGCTGTCTTTGGCTACAATATCACATTCAAACACTGGCATCCAAGCACGCTGCCTATACTCTCCCTGTGCCTGGTGAGACACACACAACAGAATGTATAGCATTGTTAGAAGGCTTTCCAGAATCACAGTTAACCAAGGGGGAAATGCTAAACACAACACTGCGTCTGAAATCCTGCTCTGCTTTGGGACCTTAATGTATTATTTGGTTCTTGCAGAGGCAGCTACTTCTGCTAATACTTCACAGGTCTGCTCAGCTCCTCAGTTAGTGGAAGCACTAACTATAACCTTATCTCATTCCTGCTTCATGTTTCTAGTAGGAAATCTGATTTATTCTCGGCAGAAATTGCTGATGGAAAAGAAGGAGAGGGCATGAGGGACAGGAGGGGTCTGGTGCAGAGAGCCCCAGAGTGGGTGAGGGTGTTCCCCTAAATGGAGGCAAGCATGACTGTGAATCCCTGCCTTACAGACATAAGCTCTCCTACTGAGCTAACATGTGGAAGTGTGACAGGGGCAGAACGAACACTTTTTTTGCATACAGCATGGCTGCCATGGTGACTGCTGCAAGGCTCGCCCTGGGAGAGGAACACAAGGAAGCCTGCCAGTCCATTGCCTTCAGGGAAAGATCATCAATTCTCCTAGATCCACAGCAGGCTAAAGTGTAAGACTGATTTCAAGATGTTCAAAATTCATAATAATCTGTGCATGTACAGATGTGAAATGAAGGTGCTCAGGTATTAAGATGTCAAATACTGAGAAGATTATAGAGCCTGGGAAACTCTGTAATTAGGAAGAGCAGAAGAGGTTTTTTGAAGACTGCATTTTTTATTAGGCTCCTTCTTGTAAGGCTTCAATCTCTCCACAAAACCCTAGTGGAACAATTACCAATGGACCTCGAAACATCTGACAACTAACAGTGGCACAGCCCGGATCCTTTAACAGAGAATTTCAGATCATTAGACCTCAATTTTTTCAAGTTTTTATTAACAGATTGAAGTCTGTGCAGTGAGAGAGAATTAAGATGAGGAAAATCTGTGCAGTTTAGAGTAACTAAAGACAGCTTTATAACAAATATGCCACATAATATTCATCTTATGCTGAATTTTTTATGTACGTATTACCTACCATAAGTACATAGTTACCATGCTCCCGCCTCTCTACAAGCAATGAGTCATTGTGGCTTAGTGTTCAGGGGTGCAGCCTGCATTGTATTCTTACTCATATATTTGTTTTTAATAAACTATTCAGCCTGAGGTATTAATATGACAGCTACACTCTGGGAACATCCAGCTCAATTCCTTTTCAGCAGTACATAATTATTCCTCAACTCAGAGGATGCACAATACTCTCCCTCTCCTTACCTTAATCATTAAATGAGTACTTTCAGAAGCAGTGAGTTTTAAGTGCATGTTACTTCAACTAATCCGTTGAAAAACAGTGTGCATAGGCCCATCTCTGTAGCCAATTTTTTAAGAATGTTGCACTTTTAGACCTCCCAAGCTTCAACATCATGCTGAAAGGAGGAAAATATTGAAGAGCTCTGTTGAACTGTTAGCACTTGCAACACCAAAACAAATCGAACATTACTAGCTATACAACAACAGAATTCACATTTTCAAAAACTGGTAACAGAAAAACTTTTGACTATAAATCTTTTTTTTTGCATTCACAACCAGATTTTTGAGAGTCTCATTTAGCAAAGATTCATTTTCAAGACAAATAGTACTTTCTTCGAAAGAAAACAAAGTGCAGTTTTAAAGGGAGGTTGGTGAAGGACCTGCTTGTCTAAATTTCTTCTCAAATCCAAAATGTTTAAATATATAGTTTGCAACATAAGGCTTATGAACTGCCTTTTGCAAAGCTCTGCGGCCAGAGCAGGTACAGAAATTTAGTGCCATCTTGTACTCCTTGCTGAATGATGCAATCACCTTTAATTGACTGGCCACTTGAAACTTGCACTTATAATGAACTTATGTAGGCAATATTTGTTTAATTTCATGATTTCACTAGTTCCTTGGAGCTGTATCTATCTACAAAAAAAATGAGGTATTGTAGATATCAGCCCTGCAGCAATATGTTGGGCATTCTGCTTAGTCCAACCTACAATCTTCAGCCACAGACACATTTTAATGGAGGTCGGTAACCTATAATTAGATCAATATGAACTACAGGACAGGCTTATTACTTGATACATTGCACAACATTTTTGTTAGAAAGAAAAACGGCTTTTTAAAGGAAGTCTGTCTTTAGAGAAAATCTCAGTGGCCTGTTTAATGTGACTTCATTTAATTCTGTGGCTATCTTTTATTTTAAGCATTTTTTTACAGAGAAAACATACTAATATGATTTCACTTCTCAGTAATTATTTCCCAGTTTTTATACTTTATGATATACCATGTTATGACTTGACTGCATTATAATTTTTTAAAAATGCACATTCTGTGCTCATACTGCTTGCTTGTATCACACTGGCAAAAGATCACCTGTTGATCATGTGTCTGCTTATTCACCTTATGCAGTCTTCGAATATTTCTTTGGAAATACTCTACTTGTTGGCCAAAGTGAGTAGTTTAGGAATTACTGTAGAGACTACAATGTAGAAAGCAGACATATACAAACATGGATCCAATCTGCAAGCGAGAAGTACATTTAACATTTTTAATTACTATTACCAAGACTTTTATTGACAATTGATTTCTACTTAATAATAGATTTAGAAACAATATGGAAAATTGATTTTTTTTGAGGAAAAGGGAAAGTTATATGTATTTCTAAGTTAAGAATGCTGAATCTTGAAATTTTTAAAACTGGACTCTGTTCAGAGAAAGTGAGCATGTAATCAGTAATATGACTGATGTCACATGATAAAGGAGAAATCTGCATCATAATCTGTCTCAGGGACTCGAATTGTCACTTCTTGTTTTGTGGCTTTCCTAAGTCCTGAAAAACAGGTACTCATAAAACTATGTGACGTGATGGTATTAACTGAAGGGTTTGTGACTGTTCTCAGCCCAGTATTCAAAGCAAATACATCAGTAGGAATTAAAAAAACACTACAAAGCTGTCAGGAAATGTTCAGTTTTTAGGCAAACTGAAGCTGGGTATACTTTAAACAGAAGATAAAATTTTTCTGAAAATTAAGTCCTTATAAAGCATTTAGGAAATATGAAAGCAATGCCTGCAAATTCCACATAGAAAATTTTAAACATCTCACCTTCACTTCAAAAAATAAAGCTGATTTTAGCTTAAAAATTAAATTGAAGAGGCTTAGAGGAAATAATAACCTAGTGTCTCATCTTAAGTTTTTAATATTCATTGTTTGTGTTCTCTGGGCCCTCAAATACAGAGAAGAAAGTCTAGAGCTACAAACACAAAAATAAGTTACTAAGAGTGGTATGTTTAGCTATCATTTTGCACCGTCTGTGAATCTCAGTACTGCACATCCCACTGAATTACTTTACCCCTGAGGAATTTGCTGTTTTTTCAAGAAAGAAGATCCTGCCTTTGCAAAGAAAGCCGAACATAGGTGGTACTTTCATCTTCCCATAAACATACATGTTTGTTAGAGGACACTCCCTCCAGTTTAGAACTCTGGATCCACACAGGACATGGAGCTCTTGGCTTTTTCAATGGGATGCATCTGATGTGCTGAACAGATCGCAGGCCCTGGCACCACACAACAGCCAGTTGAACAGCTCTTCTGTGAGGCTGCAATTGTTTTACAGTACTGTCGTGAGAACTCCTGAAATAACCTAGAAATGTTTGTATTATTATTATTGTTCCTTCTTCTTAGTTCCTTCTCAGAAAACTGTCCATCTCTTTTTTTCCCTCTGCAATGAATACTTAGTTAATAGCAATTTTTTTTTCCTTGGGCAAAACCTGCTTTCATCAAAGTCTGACATAAAGC
This sequence comes from Tapera naevia, assembly GCA_033556795.1. Classification (NCBI taxonomy): domain Eukaryota; kingdom Metazoa; phylum Chordata; class Aves; order Cuculiformes; family Neomorphidae; genus Tapera; species Tapera naevia. The sequence goes on along the minus strand of JAUMJJ010000079.1, from coordinate 4,300,165 downwards.
ACAAATCCAGATATACTGAACACTGCATCCAGTCCATTCTTTTGGAAACTCATTCTTCCTGTTTGAGTCCCCTGCAACCTCTTGCCTCTTGCCTTGACTTCTACTAGTAGTTCAGTATCCACCTACAGTATCTGATAGCAACATTATGGGAGGTGTGAGCATTGATGATGGAGAATTTATTCCCAATGTAAAGATCCCTATGCTATATCTGCTTATACCAAGGAATTCAACCACCTCTCTGTTTATATCATTATAAACCCTCCAGTTTGCAGCTGTCTCTTCCTTGAGCTATCAAATCTTTCGTGAGGGTATTTTACTACTCTCATCTCCTTGGTGTCAGAATGAAGAATAATTCTCATGTCAGCAGATAACTAGAAACTAATATCTTCAAAGGAGAGCAATCAGAAATAAAATGTTGATATTGATTGTCCACCTGACAGGATTTGAGCAATTTGAGTTTTCTCCTGTCCAGTGATCCATAAGAAGCGTAACAAGTTTGCCCATTTCACAGTCCCCCTGCAACAAAGTGGCTGCTATGATGGTTTTCACATGTCACTGTCAAGAGTCTGACAGCACTGATGGTCAATCAGAAATCTCCCCTTACCATCTTATGGGTTGCCTTCTGCAGTGAGAATTTCATTTTTCCTCTTGTCGGAAAATGGGAAAGTAAAAGTATCTCCCAAATCCTTATGCAAGTGGAGAGCAATTTAAACAGAGGTGTTAATACTGCCTACACAGTAGCTGGAAGAAATGTTAACATCAGGGCTGGAAAATGAGTCTGTCTTGTTCAAATGCTGGAAGGAACCCTCTGCCTTTGTGATTGCAGAAGAAGACCAAACAAGAAAGATGGAGGACTGTATTTCAAACAAAAATCCTAGGCTTACCTTTTTTCCCTGAATTTCATCTTTTGCACATTTTGAGTGTTTCAGGGAGATAAAGTTCAAGTTATTGCTAAAGTGACACAAAACATACTTGAGAAATTTGTCTTCCTTCTAGAAAAGACCTTTTAATTTAAATATTCATTTTTTCTCAGCATCTTTGTCTTGGGGGATTTCTTACACAAATCATACAGAGCTGAAAATTGAAAATCTGCATTTAGATAGATATCTCAGAAAAAGCCTTCTATACAAATTAAACAGTATTGCTTATTTCTTCCTTTCAGTATATGAAACAATTTTTCTCTTCTGTTCCTTAAACAATAACACTGAAGCAGATCTCCAGGGTCCCTGAAACATGCACAATGAAGATGCTGTAGTAGCTCTGATTTTGTGTGATGAACCAATATTCCTGCATCAAATGTCAAAAAATCCACATTTTCCTGTTTACTATAAACTTCATCTTTTCTTCTTTCAAGCATAATGATCGTATTAGAAGGCAATGGAAACGAATGGGAGGGCTAAGGAATAAAATTCCTGTTATATTCATGCACAAGTTCTTGCTGCAGTCCGTGTACTGTGAAAAAAAGGTTAAAAGTAACTGTTGACATTTTAGCAGGTTTTCCTAGATTTAAGTAGCTGTGATTTGTTTTCAGTCAATAATTCACATGGCTGCAGAAGGCAACACCATTGATTTTTAGCATAGCACTACTTGAACAAAAGGCTCGTATAACCTTTTACACACACTGGGACATGCCGAGTAGTTTCACTGGTTTTGCAAAGGTTGGATGAGATCTGGAGGAATGACAGTGGAAGCAAGTTATGTATAATCTGAATGAGAAGAGAAACGCCTCTTTCACTCGTGGAACATTGGGTTCGAGGAAGATAGGAAGAGCAGAGTCTCAGAACAAATTAAAATCTTATGCTTAGAACATTGCTCAAGACCTTCTGGAAAGGAATAAGGATTTTCCCACTGACATAAACAGCAAGTTTATCATGGCCTTCTGTTTTTCTCCACAAATAACAGTCTTCACTTAGAGTGCAAATTATTAAAGTCACTTCTGTAGCACCAAGAGTATTAGTAAGCTACAGTAAAATGCCTTTACCATGGCCAGGGTGGTTCATACCTAATCCGCTAGACAGTAAAATAACAGGCAGATTTAATGAGATGAATTCACATCAGCAGTTTTCCAGGAACCATGCATGACTTGGTATTTGTTTTGATTTCCACAGAAAACAAGACAGTCATGTAATTGTACTCTCAGTATATAATAGTATGTGCAAAACAGCTTCCTCAGAGTTGTGTTTTCAAGCATTATGGTTACGATAGGGATGCATTTGCAGCAGATGGCTCCCCAAAATGCCTTTGTTATAGAAAATTACAGATTGATGATTACAATTTACTTTACTTTATGAAAATCGTACAGAAATCTTGGTGCCATTTAACATGTTTCTATGTAAATTAACCTAAGGAAACTTCTGATCTGAAAGACAGGAGATAAGGCAGCTTGAATGGTCAGACCTCAGAGTGATGTACCACAATAAGTAATGCTGTCTCAGAGGATCCCAGCATCCCGGATGCATCATTAACAAGCTGCAGATGTTGAAGGACCTGTTGTAGTGCTGTCCTGAGAGTGAAGGAAAGAATTTAATCATCTTTTTCTGAAGACTTACGACCTTATGTGGCCAATATGAGTGCCTGGCCAAACCCCTTGAAAATATGTTGATGTGAAAACATGATCTTAGGAATTGTGACAAAAATCACTGAGTACAAAAGCTTCAAAATGATCCTTGGTTTTCTGATGAGCCTTATTGCAAGTTTAGAGGCAAGGTGGAGTGGTCGTTGTTTTGCTGGCTCTCTCCCCATTTGGAAAACAAACTCAAAGTAGCCAAATTTCAACTTATCTGTCTGTCATACAGGCCTATGAATGAATGGAGTTCCTGCATGGATTTACTATGTTAACTGAATACTTTATTTTAAGTTTTTTTAGTCAAGACCTTTACCATATACTCCTAAAGTACTGTTACCTGAAAGTAAAAACTATCGTAATGAAATTCAGTAACTTTAAAAAAGAATCAGCAAGGACTGGGACTGCACATTATTGTCACATCTTATTCTTTACTTATCCTCATCAACATACTTATTGTAGCAGCTTAGTGAAAGGTCTGTGGTACCTGAGTTGAGAGGAGCAGATGAATAATGAAGTAGAAGCATGCCAGGGCTTCATAACAAATCAATTGTGCTAAAACATTATAATTAATTTATCGTTGTTATTTCTCAAAATTTTTCATAGTGGGTAGCAATCTATAAAATAATTAATTCCATTCCTACTAAGGATCTGATAGTTTCAGAGTTAAAACCAGTCCATCAGGCTGTATTACCCTTTAAGATATTTAGAATCGGGTTACATGATTGCACTAATTACTAAATAATAATAACATGTCTGACATTTATGAATAATCCAGCAAGTTCTTTTTTTACAAGCCTCATTACTTATAGGCAAGGTATAGTGATAAACTTGGAGGTCAAGAAAAATGTCAGTGAAGTACTGAAGGCTTTCTCGATTGCGCTTGTGGCCTATTGCAGCACTTCTCAGTATATTCATATCACACTCAAATGTTGCACTATACCACTGGATATAAGCCATCTTACCTAGTCTGTCTCTCATCTTCCCAATAGATGTGGTTGTGTTTCAATATTCTCTAAAATATAAAACTTTTACTGATAGTAGCAGGAGACGGCTCTATTAACATGCTCTGGAGTTAGTCAGGAAGAAGCATGTTCGACTGTCACAAGCTATAGGGTACAGAAATATCAAGAAGAACAGTGACAGTGGGGTTTTTTTCTGAATAAAAGCATATCTAAATGGCGTTGATATGCCTACTGTTAAGAGAAGTGTCTGAGAAATCCAGATGGAAGAGGCAGGCATGCCTCTCATTCTTCCATCTCCATTTTTCCACATTGCCTACTTGCTTCCCAGTGTATGCTGCAAGTCTTAATTATTCAGGTGGTGTTAGGAGACTAAAGGATATGATACTTTTAAATGTAATGTCACCTTGTTCAACTTTCCTTTCCTGAGATGTTCTCTGTCACTCCAAATGGATGTCATTCGTGGAATTGTTAAAGCTACTTAACAACCTCTCCAAGCCAATCCATGGTATATAGTTTCCAGTAGTGTGCCTTCCCAAAAGTTAAAGGAAAATAATAGCAAATTCTCTAAAAGAAATAGACAATAAAGGCTTTTAGTACTTAAAGATATAATTGTTGCATTGTTCCTGAGTTAATAAGAAAAGTTCTATGATGTTTATTTAGATTGTGGACGTACCTAGATATCTCCATATCTCTTTCTAAAAAGGAAAAAAAAACAACTTTGTACAAAAGAAATGCCTGTTTAACAAAGTCATTGAGGTTGGAAGGGACATCTCGAGATCAGCTAGTTCATTCCTCCAGCTCAAGCAGGCTCAGCTGGAGCAGGTTGCCCAGGACCAGTTTGGTATGGAATCTCACCGTAAATGTGGAATCCACAGCTTCTCTTGGCAACTGGATCCTGTGTTCAACCATCCTCACAGGAAAAATATCTTTTGGTGTATTCAGACAGAACCTCCTGTCTTTCAGTTTGTGCTCATTGCCTCTTACTCCATCACAGGATGAGACTGAGAATAGTCTGGCTCCATCTTTTTTACTCCCCACATAAGGTGATTTTACCCATTAGTAAGATCCCCCTGAACATTCTTTTCCTCAGGCTGAACAGTACCAACTCTTTCAGTCTCTCCTCATATGACAGATGCTCCAAGCCCTTCATTATCTTTGAGTCTTTCTCTAGACTGACTCTTGTATATCCATGTCTCTGTTGCACTGTGTAGTCCGGAACCTGACCCAGCATGTCAATTCATCTCATTAGTGCTGAGTAGAGGGGAAGGACCACATCCTTTGACCTGCTAGAAATTAACCCACTCCTGCCACGCAGGATGCCATTGGTCACCTTTGCCACCAGGATGAATTGCTGTCTCATGGTAAACTAGCTATCCACCAGAATTCCCAGGTCCTTCCCAGCAAAGCTGCTTCATTTTCAACAGTATTACATAGTATTAATGCATTAAATGTTATTAAAGAACCTGCAAATAATGCCATTTCTTCTGTCTGGGTGTCTCAGTTATTTTCTGCAACAGGAGATAGTTATTTTAATTGTCTTCTATTAAGACAGATAAAGAAGATTTTACTGTCAGTTAAAGAATAAATAGTGTTTTATTCTTTAAAATAGAATAATTTGTGATATTATACCATAGCCCATGTAGAATATTCTGTTTTATTTAAGCTACTAATATGACTTTTGATTTACTTAAAGCCAAAATAGCTCGCTAGGGACTGAAGACGTCTGAACTGGAAAATGATCCTTTCAGTTACTCAGTCTTGGCTGTAAATGAGAAATTATTCTGAAGCTTGTTCGCTGAGAACATCTTCCTCATTCCCCAGAGCTTCATTTATAGCAATGGAGAGCATTAGTGCTAAGTGAGAAACTATCTATCTAGATGGTATTTAGCCAGAAATTAAACCAAACTATGTTTCCAAGCCATTCTACTCAGTACAGGGTAAGGACTTCTTCAGTAGTGTTTTTGCAGGAAACATAAATGGAGAGTAGATTTCAGCTGGGATAGAGTTAATTTTTTTCCCAGTATCTGATGCAGTGCTGTGTTTTGGATTTAGGGTGAGAATAATGTTGATAACATACTGATGTTTTAGTAGCCACTAAGCAGTGCTTACACTAAGTCAACAACTTTTCAGCTTCTCATATCAGCTCTACCAGCATAGAGTCTGAGGTTTCACAAGAGACTGGGAGGAGACACAACCAGAACCACTGATTCAAACTGGCCAAAGAGATATTCCATACCTTATGAGGTCATGTTGAACAATAAAATTGGGGGGAGTTGCCCAAGGGGCAGCAGCCACTGTTCAGGGATTAGCAGGGCATTGGTCAGCAGGTGGTGAGAAATTGCACCATGCATCACTTGTTTTGTATATCATTCTGTCATTATTATTTCTATTATTAGTCTCCCTTCCTTTTCTATCTTATCAAACTGTCATTATCTCAACATACAAGTTTTACCTTTTTTCCAACTCTCTTCCCCATGCCACTGTAACTTGATACATTCTACTGAAAGGGAGTGAGTGAACACCTGTGTGGTGTTAAGTTGCCTGTCAGATTAAACCTTAACATTAGGCTAGCAGAGAATTACCCATTCTGTTACTGCTGTTTTCTTGCTCTCATGTCCCAGCATGGAAAACCAGACTTTCTCAGTGTAATGTCAGTTTTGCTCTGGTTCTTTTGCCGCATGTACAAGATGTGAGGAGACATCTGTGCAAGAAGAAACAGTGTATACCCTGGCTTTTTTTAAGTTTCCTGCCCCGTGACACATCTGAGTACAAGTAGGAAGGGGATATCTCTACCACAAATGCATGAAAACACACAGCCCTTATTGAGACAACAGTTGCAGCTAACACAGAGTAATTCTGTAAATCCAGAAGCAGTCAAGAATATGAAAGCATCGTCTAGTTTCCAGCCCTTGAACAAGAAGTGTGACTTAAGTTCTTCAGCAACTAGCTGATCATAATTGTTAGAGCTTTACCGCCAGCTTGCTGTGGTTACCATTCCTTGTCTGGATTTACTCCATTCATTCTTCTCTTGGCTGTGGGGAGGAGGGATCATGAGGGCAGGTAATTCCAGGCCTTCTATTCTTCAGTGGCCAGGAAGGATCCTGTATTTTTAAATTGCAACACAAGTCATACAGATATGTATCTTTCTTTGATGTGCTGTTGGTTTTCCATCTCAGCCTGGAGAGGTAATCTTAGAAATCTGGACTCAATTGGAATAAGAAAGGTATTTTGTAAACCAATTGGGACACACAGAAATGTGTTAATGTAGGCTTAAGACCTTTACCAATAAGAAGCAGAAATGTTTCCATGGTGACCTTGTTTTTCTTAGTAAGCAGTTTCAGTTCTCCTATTTAAAATGCACTAAATTAATTGTTTGCTACTTCATGGTGCTGGCTTTTGATGGGGTTCCTAGGCCTATTCTCTTACATATAACAAAGTAATATATTTAGAGCTAGGCGTCTCTGCTGCCCTGAGATCCATAGGGTCCTGGTTTTATGCCCTTCTCTCTCTCAGGTTATTGCTCAATAGAGCACTGCTTCAGACAGGTTTCCCTGTGGTATGATCAGGGCATCATACTCAACTTTGAACTCATGTTGTAGCTCTATTGTTCAGTGCTAAACTGGCAAGTACCGAAACACCTGCCATCTACAATTCCAGATCTGCAAAGACAAACCAGAGATGGAAGAGTTGGCCTGTAAATTCCAGAAATTTTGATGTGGTATTTTGGCAATATTATAAGATATACCTTGCCTTTTCCTATGAATTAATACTTCCTCTGTCTCTTCTTAGTGACCCACTTGTTTCCCGGCCAAGGGTTACATGGGGGTTGGCAGAAGCAAGGAGGGTGACCGCACACTCATGGTTTCCTTGCAAGAGGTACTTGTAGCCACTGTGAGTAAAGAATAAGTTATCATACAGACATTGGAAAATAGTGTCAAGGTTATCAGGGATCATAAAATGTAATGACAATGGTGTGATTACATCTTACAGTATAGACATTTCCTATTTGTCCAGGTCATGCTCAAAAGAAGATAACAGCCTAATAGTCTAAAAGTCTAAGCCTCTGAGCCATTCACGCACATAATAATCAGTCCTCTGGCTGGGGGAGTTGCTAGGCGATGAAACGCTGACAACCCATTTGAGGAGCCAATTAATTGTAGTTTGGTCAGTCAGTTTTGTTGAGGTGAATCCAGGCAATAATTCTTCTACAGCTGCCATAACAGTGTGGATAAAACCAGGTCTTTATGAAGGCTCTTCCAATGCAAGAGAAGAGAAGGCAGCGCTGATACAGCTGTGACATTCCCTACTAACCCGGCTGCCAGGTACATGGCTCACAACCAACAACAGATGAGGGCAAGGTGTCAGGCCACCCTGCATGCCTTGAAGGGGAGTCTTCTCAGCTGACTGACTTATAGCATTAGGTCTGAAAGGCATGTCAAGGCATTGCTCATAGCAGCTTGAAGAGCTGAGCAGATTGCTTCCTATGCATTTTTCTTTTCTAATTTATTAAAGCTCCCGATTTAATGAGATCTGTTTAGATTCCAAGCCCTTAATAATCCAGGTTTTTTTCACAGCTATCTTTTTAAATTTCTATCACAAAGAGTTTATTCATTGACAGCTTTAAGCCAACTGATAGGTGAGCAGTGCTCTCTGGGTGGCTGTCTGTCTTGTAACCTGACACATAAATGAACCTCTCTCTGTGTACATTTAAATATCAGATTGCTCTTGACAGAACATGTTATTCCAGAGTCCTTCAGTAAATACCGTAAGAACCAGCTGCTCACTATATTAACTACATCCTTGTCTTAAGAATTAGCTTATTGTTAAATGACTGTTGTAAATAATCACTTCAAAGCTTTGGGGACATTTTATTTGTTCTGTCACATGTACCAGCACAGCAACATTCATGCATAAGGCAAATGTTTACCCATGATAGTTTACAAACACACAGCTCCTGACTTCTGCAGGTCAGAGAAACAAAACACATTCTTGAGAGAATAGTAAGCTTTGATATTTCCTCCCCCTCTCACCTCCCTAAGCCTTTCAGGAAGATGGTTTCCAATTATCAAATGCTCATTAGACCCCTGGTTTTGAGACAATTAAGGCCACTCCCAAGCCAGGTGAAAGGAATTGCTAGAAATCATAGACACATGTTACTCGCAAAGAGTAAAATCTTGTGTGAAAGCAATGGAGGAAAGAAAAATACATCAGCAAGGACAGTTCGGTGTGACAGGAAAGAATTTCATTTAGTGTCCAGAAGCCGAAGTATCTCAAATGTGCTCAAAATTTTTGTTTTGAAAAGTGTTTGAAAATGAAACAATGATGTTCTTATCCCACATCCTTATAAAACCACCTGATGTTTAAATAAGTACATGAGAAGGACGCGGGCACCTCTTCCAGAATAAAGAATAAATGAAATATGCTTCATACATGCTATTAGGTTTCTTTTTCCCCATTCAAAAGAAAATAAAAAAAAAAACAAGTTTTCCTTCATATTAAGCTTCAACTATTCAAAGGCTTTCTGAGAAATGTTATTTACTTAAACTACCAATACAGATTATTGGCAAGTTTTCCCCAAACTCTTGTTTCCAGTGTAGGAAATTCGTAAACTAAATCACTTGACTCAATTACCCTTTTTCAAATTGAAGGACACAAGTGAGAAACTAATAGGGTTATTTCTTGAGAAAGTATCTTTCATCACCCCTTGAGACTGTAGGATTGGATTCAGAGAATAAGAAGGGCAATCAGTGACAACCACTGCCTAAAATTTTGTCTTCCTCTGCTATATAATGTAATTCTTTGAACTTTCAGATGTGTTAAAAGTGCATTTTGTGTATGCTCTTGGACTGAAATTGGTTTGGACTCAGTCACTGGTGCTGCGTACTGCACATCAATTTTTATGGCCATTTTGAGTTCATGACACTTTTCTGATTCTGAGCCTTTCTATTCAGAAAATTGGAATATGGAAAGCAATCTTCCTTTGTAAAATGCTTTGGCAGTTAGAAATGGAAACAGATGAACTAGCAGCACATAATGGCAACACTAGTAAAACACCATTCAATAAATACTATTTCTCAGCAGCAAACAGTTGTAGAAATATAAACACTATTTGCATTTATAAAAGGAAGACATTCAGATTATATCATTAATTCATCTTAATGAAACACCACTTTTTGGAAAAATTAAAATAATGTGTCAATTTTCAGTGAATGCACCAAACTACAGAGCAAATAGATAGTTAGATTCCTCTAGTAAAATCTTAGCACTGTTGAAGTCAGGGTAAATTTTGAAAGTGACATAAAAACAAACATTCTATCTCTATTCAGAGACATATTTTCTGTTGCTTATAAGCGTTCTTGAATGACTAATTTGGGGTTATTTCAACACTGAAACATCATATAAAACCAGAAAAAAAAATGAAACATACTACACAATGAAACAATACTACACATTCTTACTAAATATTTCATCAATGCAAAAAGTGTAAAAACTTTGTGTTAGTGTGTCTTGAAACCCACTTAAAAGAGTCAACTAATCATTTAAATCAATTTAACAGCCCATATTTGACAGCATTCGGTTCTCCAGAGTGGCAAATCTTACCGAAGTGTATTGAAAAGTCATGGAATAATTCATCAGATCAAGTATGAAATCCTTGTTAACATACAGGGAAAACCTAAAAAATCCAATTTTATGTTTTTTTGGGTTTTTCAAAAAAACTTTAGACTGCTTTACAGATGTGCTTAAAAAAAAAGATAATTAGAATTCAATGTTTTAAACAGTAACGTAATATATGCAAACTCCAGTAAAATATTTGTTAATATCTAAATTACAGCTTTTTCAACAGGAATGCATTTGTGACTAATTTACCACACAGTGAAACAATGATTTAATAAGCATGATTGAATTTCAACTGCTTAAAACTACTTATCATCAAAGAGCTTTAGTTTTTACCAAGGAACAGTAATGACAAGGGAAATGTGAGAATGCCATTTCTCTGTCTTCCATCTACGGTGGCTTTCAAATTAGGAGGGTTAGTAGTTTGAAAAGTCTTTCATCACAGCCTAATAGAGTCTAAAAAAATGGGAGAAACCTAACTCTAAACTTTCTGCAGAATGATGTCTGGCCCAAAGGGTAAAGGCTGTCACTGAAAATATCAGACATCCTCTGTTCCACTTCTGCTCTTTTATTCCTGCTATAATCTAGCCCAGTTCTGCTAGGAAAGGTTTTCATTTGTCCTTCAAAATTCTACACTGTGAAGAGAATACTTAATATTATCACCTAATGTTTTTGTTTAACAATGAGAATAATAATGTACGGGTTTAGGATAAATGAACACGTACAAATGCATTAAATGTAACTTTTAGAAGCTTGAAATAAAGTGCTATCTTTGCCTGGAAAACACTCTGTTGACCCAGTAGACTTCTTTCTCTCATTCATTTTTTTCTTGATACTGAATCTTACTTTCTATGAACAACTTTTCCCATTTTGAATCAGTCTTAGTTTTAATTCAGTTATCATCACAATTGTTGTAGTCACTATTATTCATACCTATATATACATATATTCCATTACAAATATTTCTAAACATAATTAAACGAATTGACTCTGATAGTTTAAGCACAGCTGAATTTTTGCTTTATTCTCATTAATATAAACATTAAGTTAGATAATCCTAGAGGCTGACCATTAAAAAAATCCATTAATTGCTTAGATTCCAGTGTCAGCTTCTTCCATTTTATAAAAGCTCAGCTCAGCTGTAAGGGACCTACAACAACCACCTAGTCCAACAGCCTGGATTTGTCATGGTTTCATCCTTTTTTCAGTTTTGATAATTTTACTGAAGGTCTAGACCTTCTCTTCTTTGAAAACTTCATTCAGGCTGTTCCTATCATCCTTGTGTCATTCCAGCAGCAATATGACAGTATCATTTGTCTCGTGCAGATTTTGTATGGTTTCCACTGTTGATATTACTTTCAGTCCCTCTTTTCTGCTTGTCCATCTACCAGTATACCATTCTACCTCTGCGACCTTATGCACTTTCCAATACATTGCTTTTTCTGTCCTTGGGCCTTGTCACCTCTTTCAGCGTATTAACCTTTTTGTGGAACTGATAACCATTTCTATGGTTTGTATTTTTTTATTCATTTCTACTTCTCCTCTTCCCTCTCCAGTGAAAACTCCTTGTTTGTCAACTCCATTTTCCTGCTGTACACCAGTCCCTTACTCTTCATTCTCCTGCTCTTGCAGTCACGTCACTCCATGGTCCTTCTTTTCATCCAGTCAGAGATCCATCCCTCCAGTCCTCTTGCTGGGCAGATGGTTTTCTCTGCTATAACCTCATTCTATTCTTTTTCTCTGCTATGTCCAGATTCCTGCAGTGCCCTCTGGTTACACCTCTTCTCCTCATAATTTCTTGTCCATGATTTCTGACAGTAATGCTGCATACATATTAAATGTGATCTTTATTACTGTCATATCCAATCATTTCAATTGTCTGCTGCAACATCCAGGACCCTGTAAACCATCACAGTGTTCTCTACACAGCACTTCTTTTTAAGCAAAAAAAGAAGGTGAAATTTCCCTAAATTCCCTTCTGCTGTTCTCACCTACTCTAGTTCTCTCCAGCTGTACTCTCTGGTCTCTAACCTCTTCTGTTATTTATGGTGTTTATTAAGATTTATGCCTAGATCTGTTCTATTCTCAGGCCCCCCAAATGACCGTTCCTGACCAGAACGAAAGTCCACCTGTATCTAACAGGGTACTGTGCTGCCTGGATTTCTGCAAAGCATTTTTATTCAGCTTTTAGGAGACTGTACCAAAAAAAATCACTTTCTGAAAACTTACGGGAAAAAATAGGCTTCCTATGACCCAAAGGCTGATGCTTTTATAGTATTGCAATGCCACACATTTTCCCACTTTTGAAAAGGAAAATTAGTATTAGAATAGTGTATTTAGAGACATACATAGCCTCTAAAAGACATAGTCTCTAAAAGACAAGTCTGGAAGTTTTACCGTTCTTCAGGCAATCGTTTGGTTCATGATCTATAAAGCAGCATTATTTCTGGAAGACTACAGAAGAAAATATGGAGCTTGTAGCTCAAAGATCAAATAAGGAACCACATAGATAAGCAACTAGAGTACTCCATCAGTTATTTGATTTTTACCTAGCTAACTAGAGAAGATACATGACTGGCAGTTTACGGCAAAGAAGTCCATGCCACAGAATCTCAAACAGAAATGCAGCCTCTTAACTTTGAATAACAGAAAATTTCTTCTCTCCTTCAACCTGCACCTGACCTTTAAGTACATTAGGTTTGATTCCCCCTAAGCAGCACTTGTGTATGCAACATATCTTGTTATAACTCCCTGAGGTGATCCGAAGGTGAATGTCTCTGTGGATGACCATACCATGTAATTTTCAGCTGCTTTCAGTTTACCCTTAAGACATGTCTGTTAATTTCTTTGGAATGTCTTCCTTGAGGCAGTGATAACATTCACTTATTTTGCAAGGCTAATGTTTGCCTAAAGCCTTTCCTTCTTTCTTCCCATATGGTTTGTGCGCTACCATGGCTTTCCAGCTCTCCAGAATAGATTTGTCTAGGAGGGCTTATGGTCAGTCTTCCCCCAGCTTGCTTTGCAGATAGGAAGCACTTGCTCTTATGTACTGAGCATTTTCCCTCTAATCCCCGTTGTCAACAGAAAATATTTTGATTATTTACACAAAAATTACCTGATTCATGTTAACTTTTTGGAGAGTGTCTACTTTATTTTCTTTCTACACGTTCACTCCATATAGACAAGTACTTCCAGTGATCTGGAGGTCTGTGGGCTATTTGCCTTTTAGCTGAACATACTCTGAATTTAGTGGTTTTGGGAACCAAAGCAGACAAAACCAGATCAGATCATTTAGGCATCTTCTACAGGACCCGGCATGTCTATGGCACAGTCACAGCTCACTTGCAGATTCACTGAAGATATAGCATCACTCTCACTCAAAGCAGACATACATATTTCCCTAGAAAAGACTTCTTTACAGTAGTGCTTCTGCAGGAGATAATTTTGAAAGTCATTAAATTTATAAAAAAAAATTGCTCCCTGGCTAAATGAGCTACTCGGATCATTTGTAAATATGTGGATAGTTTTTAGATTGCACTGTCTCATAGCAGCTCCATTTCATCTTTGGAAAAACACCTTTCAGGTTTTGTAGCACTATAATAATGAACATTCCTTGGCAAAATCAAATGTGCTGGGAAACAATTTAGGACTGATAGCATGAGACAGTGCAATATCCAAATATACATTCACAGATTGTAAATTCCCCTGATCCATCTGCAGAATCAAAAAGCTGAATGGAGTTCAAAGACCCTAAACATTTTAGGCAATCATTTAACAGATTTCTTACAATTTTAATGACAAACATGATTCACCACAATTTCAGTTTAATTACTTCACCCTCAGCATACTCTTTTACATGATAGCTATCACATCTAATTATTTCCTTTCCATTTGAGTTTTATAAAAGAAGAATTGGGCTGATGTAACTGTTAGAGTAAATCCATAGTGGAGTAACACAGCTGAGCTTCTATTCCTACTGTGTCACCACTAGCTGAAACTGGGGAAATTTGTACTTTAGAATAAATTCAGAAATTTTAGTGGAAATAAGACCCACTCAAATACCTCTGCATTTTCACCAAAAAGCTTCAATGCAGAAGATCTAAACTTCCATTTAAACCAATGAATGTTTGTGTACTGCTATTGCAAAGCAGCACACCAATTCAGGACCTGAAAGCGAAGCAGACTTAGCTGTTACAACCCTGTAACGAAATTTTGAATCACAACCACTGTAAAACTATCTATCTGGTAAGCTCAAATATCTCAGTTATGCAGTGTCTTGATAGTATTGTTGGTAGGGAAGTTTCTGTCAGACCTGTTTTCACCATTGATGTTGCTCAAACTTTCTGGTATTTTCACTAGAATAAATAAGATTAAATAGTAAATTTTGATCTATTTGACTGTGAACCTGCTTCTGGTGCAGCATTTCCTCAATTTCCTTTGGCCCCAGGGTTAGAAAACACAGCACACTCTTACCTCTCATCTAACACTATTGCATGCCCTGCAAGTTATGTGGCAGCAGAGATACAGTCTCAAATGGTCACTTGAATTATACCTTTCTGGAGATAAGGCAGCAACAGAGATACAAATTAATGACAAAATTACTAGAAAAGAAGAATTTTCAAAGAAACTTTACGAAGATGGCAGAAACAGTGTTAAGCTCAATATAATGTCATTAATTGTTCTATTTCATGAATGTTTTAAGCATGTTGTTTTGATAGAAAATATCAAACAGAGTTGGACCATTTCCTAATCTTTTTCTTCACTGCAGGAATACTAGCATTTTCCATCAGAGACAAAATCTAGTTTTCATTCTGCTATAGTCATCAACAAGTTTTGAAAAGAGGATTTTGTTTGCAGCACAGAAGTCTTAATGTTGATGATATCCCTAACCTGAAGGGCCAAAGAACTTGGGTTTGTTATTTTTTTTTCCTGTCTTCAGAACATTAATTGCATGTTCTTAAACTCATTTGGTTCTTCTTCCAATGGAGACATATTAGTTACCTTCACTCCCAAGTACACTCCCATTTTTTTTCTTGTTTATGTTGCCTTTCTAATTTGACCCACTCAGACTCATGTCTACCTTGCAAAGTTTTCCTTACTGTTTAGTGGAGTTTGCAAATATTCCTAAAGATCAGGTTTACTGTTATTTCAAAAAGAATGGGTTTTTCTGTCCATTGTGCAGAAAAATCTCTTTCCATTCTTCAATGCTCTTCACAATGTTATTCAATTAGTCCATTATCCAGAACTTAAAGTCACTTCAGCTATCATTCTCAAACACTTCAAGCATGGTTCAGCGCCAGCAGGATGAAAAAGCTGTATGAATCTTTTATCTCTGTATTACAACCCATTTGTCACCCTTTTTTTTTCTTTTGAGTTAATACCATTGCTCTGTGTATTCTTAACCAAGCAGCAAACAGGTATGACAGACTTGGCATCAGTTGCACATGAAAAAATTTTCACTTCACATTGGCTTTTCTACACAGAAATTAAATTGGTCACCTGGTCTTTAATAAAACTGCCTGCAGCTCATCAATCTGTTAAGTTTAAGATCAATCAACAGTTATTTACTTCAAACAAGATTGGAGGTTGGATTTTTAAAAATACTCAGCAGCAGTCCACTCCTTGTCCTCACCAAAATCCACCGGCTTCTGCCTGATTTCAAGGAGCTCAAAACACTGTTCTAGAAATCACAGCCTCTGTGCTTTATGGCTAAGGTTAATGGTTAATGAACATCTTCCTATGATGTCTTGAGTCATTTCAATATCCAGAACTCTGAAGCTTATAGTAATTTCATCCGCATACAGAAGTTTTTATAGCCTCTCAAAAAGTCTTTGGGATTATTTTGCAAATGTTTGCATGAATTTCAAAATCTCATGAAACGCGATACTTCCATTATCTATTCAAACAATATTATGAGCTGTCCGCTGTTTTGATACCCCAGTACTTTCTGTTTCAGTGCTTGCTACCTAAAGAAGCAAAAATCTCTGCAGAAGCTAAGTCAAAATATTTTCTAACTCTTTTGTCATCAGATATGGCTCAAAACTTTCAATCTAATATAGCACTGTCTTTAAGATGAATATTATGTGATTCAAATGTTACAGGTAATAGGTATATTTTACATATTTAATACATTTAAGGTATTTAATTTTGTCTCTTAAAATCACACTTTTCCTTTAACTTCTAGGCACTCATAATCATAATGACCAATGAACTAATTTCGGGAGTTCTGAAAGTAGTTTAAAGATCAGAAAATTTTTCTAAAGTGTTTTAAATTCTTTGTACCTGTCTTTTGGTGTGAGAACTCTTTGGATGGACATATCCAAGATTTTGTCACCAAAAAATGAAAAACTTGTTTAAAAATAACCTGAGATCATTATCTTGGTGCAAAAATCCAGAATCTGAAATTTTTAAACAACAAAAAAACATAAAAAAGTTTATAAAAATAATAAAAAGAGGACATATGATATCACACGATTTCCAGGTCTCTTAATCTGCTATCATCATTCTTCTTTGTTCAAGTGAGACAACATTAGCAGTTGCAGACTATGAGTTTTCACAACAACATTCCATTCTAAATACACACACGTACACACAGAAGGAATTGTTTCCAAGTGCAGAACCCAGCTCTTACTTCATTCACATCCATAAATATAGTAGATGTGATTATCTTCTAGGGGTAGTTGTGATGAGACTTAATCGCTGCAATCCCCAAGGCTTTTTCCAGGGAACAAGAACATTCAGATCCAGCTCAAGATCGCATATGAGACTGCCAGTGAACTTGCATGGAATTCTTTGAGGAAAAGGCAATCTGCTCTATTGCTGCTGGCTCCTTTATTAAACTCCACCAGTTTTAAATGTTTACACCTGTCTTTTTTTTTTCATGCTGACAAAGTCTTGGCCATGCTAGCACTTCCAGGACATTCCTGCTGGCTGGGCTTTCCTGACAGCATTCATTAGCAGGTATTTGCTGATTGCTCTGAGAGTCATATTGTGTTCTGCAGTTTAAAGATCTCTAACACACACCCATTGTGGCGTTGTGGCTAATTGAATTCTATTAATCCTTGCTGTAGTTACTTTCTTTAAAGGATGCTTGCAGCCTATTAAAGGAACCATTAAAACACATTCTTTTCCACTTTTAGAATAACAAAACCAGCCAGCTTTTCATCCACCTGTGTCCGGTCTCAGCTGCTGGAGTCACGTAAGCCTTTCTTCAACTGTGAGGCTTCCACTATTTTTTTCCCTTTTTTTTTATTGACACTGTTCATCATTTGAGTTTCAGAATTACAGCATTCCAGTTTCTCAGTCTGATTATTGCAGGCAGTGCAAAAAAAAAGTTGTAACAACACATTTAGAGACAGTGAAACTTCTGTGCTGCCTCCAGTACCATGGTGGTTCAGTCAGAGTTGCCACCAAAACAGCCTTACAAAATCTGAGCTTGTCAAACAAACCAGGAGAGAAACGCTCAGGATTATAGTGAAGATACAAAAACTGATATGGAAAGCTGTACTTTGGCATGGATTAAGCTGGGGAGGTCTGCAAATGAAAGTGTCTTTTTCCCCCATTTAAGTTTTTATACTTCGTTGGCATTTCTTTAAGCATTGGGGACAACTTTTTCCAGCTGCATGGCAGGATTAGACCACCCTTTTACTGTCTCATGCCAGATCCAGTAGGAGACTCCAAGGTGTGATTGGTTTGGAAAGGAAAATCCAAAAGGCGTCTTGTGCTCCAGTCTCTTCTATGTCCTTACATGCCAGCGTACGTTGACAGCCACATGCAGTGAGTGTTACCTGTCATCTTTCCTGTCTACTTCCTGACTTGGTGGAGCGGGTGGGGCTTCTCACTCAGAAAACAGCAGGGCACATTTCTTGCCCTGACATGAAATCCTGGCCACTGCTCCCAGGGGCTCTGGTCAGTAATAGATTAACAAAGTTATGGTTTCCTGCAGTGCCATTTGTTTTAGCTGTCCCACTTTCCTCAGCTTCTGCCATTTCCTCTTCCCAAAGTCACTTTCAGTCTTGGAACAGGAATCAATTTCAATCCTTCTGTTAGAAGGGAGACAGTGCTTGCCAGATTCATTCAAATTCTGCTGTTTCTCCAAAAACTGCCTCCAAAAGCCTCAAAAGAAGAAAGAAGTGAGGAAACTGCTCTTAGAAACTCCATCACCTGCTCACATACTACTGCAAATAAACATCAAGGCAGATTATGGTGCCAGAATTGTAAATTGTACCATACTGACATAGCTGAAGATATTCGGCTTGGTGCTAAGGAGAACTGTAAGAACCTCAGGAGAAATGGAGAATAAAATGAGTCAGAATGGAAAAAAGTTAAGAAAGTGTAATACAGCTGCAGCAGAATAAAAATTGAAAATAAGTAAAAATAAAATCCTGCCTTTGACAAGGAAGCTTGAGCTAAGGAAATCGTTGCTCTGACAAGCCACCTTCACAGTTGCCTGCTGTCAAAACATCAAAATTCAAAAAATTGTTTCCCTACATAAAGAGACAGAGAAATTACATTTTAAATTTGATTTCATCTATAACTCAAAGCAACAGTCCTGTCAGGCAAGGAGTTGCTTTAAGTTCTCTTTTGCTTCCTTTTTTTTTCTTCTTCACTGCTTTCTCTTACCTATGAGATTTGACTGCAATTGCTTTTATGAAGGAGTGTGAAGGCACATATTTTGGGCAGTCTGGTTTGAGTCCTAGGGAAACAATCATAAATTCAGTACTTGAAGAGGGGAGTGAAATACAGATTTTTGTTACAAAAAGAACCAGAAATTCAGGGACACCTGCTTCTGAAAAGATCTGCTGATACCATGAACTAAAGATTTCTCTGCTCCACACAAAAAAACTGAAAAATTGGACTGAGTGTCTTGTGAAAGACTCAGGATAATATTGTAAAATTGTCCCTGAAATACTCTATTTCCTATTGACTGCCTCTTTTTTATCCAGCTTATGCTGGTATTCAGAAATTTGTCTCCTCTTTTCAGCTATTGATGCTGATGTGTTTCCTCCGTATTCCATGTTCTCAATTTTTCAGTCCTTTTGCCTCCTCCTTTTACACTAATGGTGTAACTCTTCCTTCAGGTCTCCCACTTACTTAACCACAGAGAAAGAAAAATAAGCCAACCTCAGAGTCTGACTGGCCACTCCTGGTTGAAGAAGCTGGGCTTTCCCTCTCTGGTTGGGGCAGCGGTCTGGTGCAGATTACTGGGGTTGTAGCAAGCAACAGCTGTCAGACTTTACTACTCCTGGGCCATGGGAGAGGCAGATCTTTCCACTTCTGACACTGTATTTTTCAAACATGGAAGAAATCAAATGGACGTGCGTATGCTATACCAGCATTTCTTTAGAAGTTGAGAGTCCATCAGCATTCATTTTCCCTCTGAACTCCAGACAAGTAGGTTGTGCTTCAGATCTTTTCTTCTCTTTTTACCTCTAAACTATCACTGTTTGCATTTCCACCCCCACACTCGAGATTTCACATTTATATATGACAAAGCCTTCCTCTGAGAATGACAGGATCACCTGATCTTACTGACATCTTGCCTTATGGGACTGCTAATTAACTGACATCTGGGTTTATAGAGGACTGGCATGTATTATATTTCTTTCCTAGAAATACCAGTATCTTCCAAGCCATGCTTTTGCCTGGAAAAAAACATGAATTCTCCAACTTAATCTACCATGCAGCCTCTCCGATACATTCATCTGCAGACAAATTAAGTACTTCTAAAACGCAGTACTGGCAACTTTCTTGCCCAGAAATCAAGGAAAAATCTTATACTTTATTATGTTATGCATCTCACTGAGTTCTCAGCAAGGGACCAATCCAGACCAAGTTACCTGTTACCTACACCCTGTAGGTATATTTTCTAAATTAAATACCATGACCCTTCTTTGAGGTAGCCTCCAACAGAGAAAATGATGGGCCTCAGACCTGCATTAAACAGTGTGTGGCTAAACACTGCTTTTTCTTCCTCAGCTCATAATGTGCAGCAGCTGTCTGGTGGAGAGATCCAGAGAAACTGGATGAAAAAATGCCAGAATGGTTTGCTCCCACTCCAGCCTCTCCTAAAGGATAGATTTAATAGGCAAGTGAAACAGTAAGTTTGAAGACAAGTACGGTTTTAACTTTTCTTTAGAATGAATGCATTTAGCGATACATCAAGATTGTTCATAAAAGTATTATTTTCATTGCTTAAAAAGCACAAATAAACAGAAGCCTGAAAAAGTTGCTAATATTTCTCTTTGCCTGAGGTGTCTTGATGCCATTTCTTCTGCAGCTGTTTTTTGTAAGCTCTTGGATTTGTTTTTTTCTTGAATAGGAGGTAAATCTTGGACCCACATTTGAGTCAGAGTCATATCTGGAAATGCTGTGGGAATTTCAAAGAGTGTGAAAACACCTGTTCAGGTCCTGAAAATAGACTGAAAAGCAGTTGTCTGTGGACATCAAATGTTGTAAAATCCATGATTCCAGAGTACTTCAAAATCAATTAAAAGTGTTTTTAAACGTGTGAGGTGAACTTGGCTAATCAGTAAACTTATCCGGAATATTCATGGCAATAATTCCATCATTCTCTACACTGTAATTGTCACAAATCAGTACAAAAGACTCATCTTTAAGTAAAGTTGTGTTTAGTCCTTCTCATCTAAGATACTACAGTCCATGAACAATGATTTCATCATCCCCCACTATAGTTATAAAATTGCTTCTTTTTTACAGCAATTCCTGCAAGAGTTTTAGAGAGGCTTCCTTTAAAAATTTTTGGAACTTGTGATTTATAGGCTCTTATTTCAAAAAGGTATTTATTTTAGGTATGTTCTGGCATTTTTTGTCTTCCATTTCTTGTTGGGATCTGCATCCTTTTCCCCCTCACACAGTGTGGTAATGATTCAGCTTTTCTACTAGGGATCATATTTGCAGTATCTTCAATATACTACATTTTCAGTCACAGTAAGGTACACTGCTCAGCAATTTCATTAACATCCTGTCTGTTATCTTCTTTGTTCTGAGAGCAATGCATATTCTTCCTTGTGACTTTGAGGAAGATATCGAGTACTTCTGAATCCTGAAGCTGGGCTGAAAGGAATGAACCAAAGGAAAGAGAGCTCTAGTGGGAAGTTCTGAGCACAGCAATCCGTCATAAAATCTGATTCATCCTTTGGTGACCTGCACAATGTGTGGAAAGCCATATTCTTTTGCACCAGCGGAGTGCAAATCTAATTACTCATTAAAAAATAACTAAATAAACAAAGTCACTTTCCTCATAACTCCTGTTTTTTCTTTGAGAAAACACAGTTTTCCTTGTGGTATATTTTAATAAAAGACCTATCATTCTACAAAGTTCATTATATTGAAATGGGAACTGAGGTAGCATAAGAAATAAATTAATAAATCCCCTCAAATGTCAGTTAATTCAGGAGTGAATTCACCTCCTTGAACGAATGTCACAACAAAGCTGCTAGATCTGAGCTTATCACTTTTTGGACAATTGTAAGTTCTGCAGTTATAGTTTTTACACTTCACAAGCTTTTATACTACTGCTACGGCTCAACATGTGGTTTTACATTAGATGCCACTATTTTATGAATTCACATAAAAACTATGGGCCTGCCTGTCTGGGAGAGACTTCCTACAGGAAGTGGAGTAACACCATGACCTGTGTCACACTCGCAAAGAAGGCACAATCCATTTCTCACAACATATTTATTTTCCAGTATAAAACTTGCTTTATCCCAGAACCTGAGAGACTTTACAGATGTTAATGCCTGAATGGATTCTGTCAACCTTTTATTATAACATAACTTTTGCACTATCATTTAGTGGTATATTTCAAGTACTAAATTCAAAGAATTGATCTACAAAGTGCACTTAAATTAATACTGAATTTTAAGTGATCTTTATCCACCAGCTAGTCAGAAAACCAGTGTTGCTAGTGCTATAGCATAGGCAGCTTGACAAGACTAAAGTTTAACGTCAGAAATCTAGGGATGTGTTAAACAATTGAACAAAGCATGCTTTCTGGAATCAAAATGCTAAACATTGTGTGATCTGGATCTCATGTTGCACAATACCCATGGCAGTGGAAAAGATTCATCCCTTTATGGATGAATGCAACATTCAGCGTTGGACTTCTTCCTTCAGAAGAGACACTCCTGGCCACTCACCCACTGCGCATGCTTTTAATCCTGGTGTGAGGCTTTAGAAAGTCTTCACATAGTGCCCTGCCCTTCTTTGAGTGTTGGCAGGCAATATGGACCTACATAGGCAATACAATTTTTAAGATTAGATGGAAGTCAGCATCTGATTCATTAACTTTACTTGACTGTTAAGTACAAAACAAATAAAAAATAAGGAAAGTGATAGATGGAAAGGAAAAGGAAAGTGACCATAATGAAGACCAGAGCTCTTTGGCCGCAGATTGAAAGCCATTGAGGAAACTGCTCGGGTGTAGCCTTGGGGAAGGTCACCTGGACAGTGTAACTGATAAGAAGGGGAAACATGATTATCATGAGTGTCAGGAGATATTACAGGGGACTTCTCTGAAACTACTGATAGGCTTTTGGAAGGGGTTTGTGGGCTTATGCAGAACTTATTACAGGAGCTTTATGAAATTGGCCAAATAAAGATAAAAAGAAGGATCATGTTGTACCAGGAAACAACAAGTGCAAGGAAAAGAAGAACAGGGGGAGGAGGGGCCAGTCACACATAAGCAGCCATATACCCATGTTGACACACAGCCACTATAGAGGGAGCATATAAACGGCATATCAGGCAAATTTAAGGCCTGTGCTAATATTCAAGGGATGTATAAATGTGAGTGTGCTTCTGAGTCTTGAAGGAGAAGGGGCACGCATCATATTTCACATAATTTCAGTCCTGAAAGTGGTAAGAAGAGGATGGGAACATGAGCAGCTAGGGAGAGTTTTTCAGCACAAGACGCCTCATGTCTATTGAGGTGTAACATTATAAATGGGATAATGTGATATAACATGTTGTGTGGTAGGGGGATGACCTTATTGATGCCATGTAGAAGCTGACAGCAACTCCCCACATTCTTCCTGGTCTGTGCAAAGAGAAGACATCAAGTACCATTGCTGCATATTTGGCATCTTTCAGAGGAAAATTGTTAGCAGGCAAATTACTAAATAAACTTCATAAAGAGAATATCCTTTCCTACATTCCTTCAATGAAAATTATTTCTTCTGAAGGAATGTTTCTTTAATCTAAAACAAATTAAATCTGGTAAATATTCCTGTACAAGTTGTAACAAAACTAGCACAAATTCTTAACCAACAGTTTTCATTGGAACAGGAACTCAGTACAGCAAAACCCTTAACTCTCTACCCATTGAAACAAATACGTGTACATACATACATAAAAAAATGAGATGACTTTAGTCCTCCCCAAAGTCCTAATTTGCAGACTGTTGCTTTGAACATTAGCAAGCAGGATGATACAGTCTTCACATAAAAGAGAAATATCATCATTTTTATGTATTTTTTTTCTGTTTTTTTACCTTACTGTGACCACAGACAATATGAAAAGTAAGAGTAAAACCAGGCTTCTGCAGTTAAAGTAGTAACATCATCGATAGCTTGTATCTGCTAAATTTGAACAATAAAGGTTCATCAATGTCTTTGAAAGCCATGTCCTGCTATGCAGAATATCACAAGGACAACCTCAGTCTAAGCTAAGTCTAGCACTTTTCATCATCTCATGTAGACTGAAAAGGATTTGTCAACATCAGATAGTTTTCAGCTCAAAATCATAGAACTACTGAGATTAGAAAGGGCCTCTGGAAATCACGCAGTCCAATGTCCCTGCCCAGAGCAGAACCAGCTAGAGAAGGTCATTCAGGGCTGTGTCCAGGCAGATTTTAAATACCTCCAAGCAGAAAGACTTCATCACTTCCTTGGGCAACCTCTGCCATTGTTCAACCACCCTCACTGTAAAAAGTTCTTTGTTGGCTTAAATTGGAAATTCCAGCATTTTCAAGCAATTTCCACTGCCTCCACTGGATACCACTGACAGAGCCTGGTTCCACCTTCTTTGCTCCCCCCATTCATGTGTCTACATGCATTGATAAGATCCCCCTGAGGATTTTCTTCTTCAGGCTGAACAGCCCTAGACTTCTCAGCCTCTCCTCAGGTGTCATACTCCCAAGTCCTTCATAACTGAGCCCTTCACTGGACTCTCTTCAGTAAGTTCTTGTCTCTCTTCTGCCCGGGAACCAAAACTGGACCCAGCACTATAGATATGTCTCACTAGTGCTGAGTAGAGGGGAAGGATCACCTCCTTTGATCTGCTGGCATCGCTTCTCCTTGGGCAGCTAAAGAAACAACTGACCTTTGCTATGAGGGCACATTGCTGGATCATGTTCAACGTAGTAACCAGCAGGACCAGGTAATTTTCTACAAAGCTGCTTTTCTGCCAGTCAGGCCCCAGCATATACTGGTGTATGGGGCTGTTCCTCCCCAGGTGCAGGAAAATTCACTTCTCTTTGTGGAATTTCATGAGCTTCTATGGCCCATTTCTCCAGCCTATTGAGGCCTCTCTGGATGGAGAGATTTTGTGTTCACACTCCTATTACTGTCAGTGGTGACCTTATTTTGATTGCCCAAATATTGGAGCTAAATGTTATTTGAGATGTCCTCAGCATGCTCATGGGCATAAGTCTGGTAGATGAAGGAACTGTAGAAGTTCTGCACCCTTTCAGAGCAGCAGACAGAGAGCAGATAGGATGCCCTAGGACATCTCAAATGGCACTGGATACCAACATTTGGGTGACTGAATCCCACCCATAATCTCCACAGAGCACACCACAAGTAATAATGATTAGATGATGTTTTCTCTTCAAAGCAGAAATGGTTTTCTTCCTTCTGATATCAGAGTCAACAGAAAGGGGGAAAAAAAAACAGTTGAGCACACTGTTTTCCTTAGGCTTCCCAAGCCAGCTGCCAAACCTGTACAATTTATACTTCTGCACTCACACTTTTAATTATTTCAGAATGTCTCTTTTAAAGCTCTAAAGGGAGAAAAGTTTGGTCTTCATAAACAACAAGACTAATTAGTTGTATCTTTCAAATTAAATAAAAAGAGTAAGCCATGGCTATAGTGGCTTTTTTTGCAGGAGTATTGCAGCTCTAATTTTCCAGGTCTGCCTGAAATTCTACTTCTTCTGTCCTTGATTCATAGCCAGCCAGGATTACATCTGAGCCTGGTTTAACAGCAGTCCTGAAGCTGATAATATGTAGTTTGATAGGAAGACAAAAACTCGCCTGAATAATAGAACCTCATACATCCCTTTTAAGAAACCTGAACTCATTTGTCTCCATACGTTCTTTTTTGTTTAAAAATTTACATGGGAATATTGCATATAAAGGCTGATGTAGCCAAACTATTTGTGTGCTCAGCAAGCTCACGAAGACTAAGAAAAATAAATTCAATAATATTATGAATAAAATGCATGATATAAGGTGTATATATTGATGTAAAACAGTTCAGTGCTCACTCAAGTGTTTGTGTTACTAAGAGTCAGCCTAAAGAATACATTTCTTTCCTTTCTTTGCAGGTCAACAATAGAACAGAAATCAAACCTTTGTGGAGTAATAGAGATACATGCCACTGAGAGATCTGGGAAAGCAGAAAGTATTGAGACACAAAAATATTTTTAAAAATTCTTGCATGTTCTGAAACATGGAAATGATGGTGGCTCAAAATGGTTTAAAGTGGTTCTAAGATTCTTAATACTGAAGGCTATAAAAATCACTTCATGAATTTTGAGGGCAGAGTTAATCTTTGGTATTAAACAGTTCAGCAAAACAATTTCTTTGCAGTTTCTATTTGCCTAAATTCATAATTTCCAGCACATTTAGAAGTACCATCTTCTGCCTCACATCCTATGCCAGGGAAAATGCCATGATAGGAGGAATATAGAGAGCTACCACTTAGCTTATCCTTGGCTGCAAGGCTGTCATGATAACAGTGAAGCATGTCAGCATTTCTCTTCTTCCGTATTCGTGGAGGGATGGTGGTCTAGAAAGGCTCAGTACCAGGAACTGCAGATCAGGAAAGATTCTGCAGCAGGGTGGAGCTGGGGAAGTATGAGGCAAAGAACAAACATCAAAGATGAAAGCCAGACCTAAAACAAAGAGGTGAACAAATAAATTTGATGCTGATTCTTCCCATTCTTCCTTCTTACTGTCTTCCAGGCCCTTTTTTATAACTTCTCCAGAGCAAGGGTGTTCATCAGTCCTTTCCCTCAAGCCCTCTAATCTACTGAACAAAGATTTTCTTAGCTACATTTTTCCATGCTTTAAATATTTATTTCCTTTGTTCAATTTTTCGTTCTTTTCTTTCCTAGTATATCTCTTCTGGAGCTCTGAAAAAAGCATCAACCCTACACAGTCTTTGCTACAATTTTAATACTCCGATATTCAACCAGTGAATTATCTTTTTCGTATAATTCCATTTGTACCAGAAAATAGTAGGATGTCACAATAAGGTAAAAATTCTCGCCTAGAATTGGTGTTTATATTTGTAAAGTGAATCAACTTTTCTTACCAATTTTACATGTTCCATGATATGTGCAGCAATATTATTGTTACATATTTATGTCAGTAAAATTTCCAAACTTTTATAGAAACTGTAGTCAGTAGAGGTTAAGCTGACATGGTTGGATAACACTACATGTAAACAAGGAGTTATATTTTAAAATTTAATTTAAGATAAAAAAAAACTTTCTTGCCATTGTCATACCACACTGGACTTTCTCTGTGTATCACTGTAGTCCAATTCTGTTCACGAGTAACAGAGCAAAAACAGTGCCCTGATGTCTCAGTAGGATAAGACTAAGTTACAAATATTAAAATAAGCCTGTCCCTGTTGGTAACAATTTGGCAAGTTTGACACGGTTAAGCCTCTAAACTCCCGGTGATCTCCTTTCCTTCAAGCTGGATCCACTGAGGTCTTTTTGGATCAGTATGGGGTCTTCTGTTACCGAACAGGAAGAAACGTGACCAAACTTCACTCTGAGGTGGAAAGAGATTTTCCTCAATGTGACACTTCATTTCCATGGGGACTTCCTTCCCCTCACGGATCACAGAGATGTTAAGAGAGAGTATGTGACCTTTCCAAACCAGAAAAAAAGAAACAGCTCTTACAGCCAACGTAATGTCTGCTCAGGAACCAACAGAGTTGGGATGTTGTTTTTTCCTAAAGGCTGATGACATTCACAAGTCTGGTTGTCTTTCCATTAGCACTGTAAGACTCAGAGAAACTTTCTTCTGCCTCACCTACTCTGCCAAGATAATAGTACACATGATAAGAGACATCTTGCATTCTGCAGATTGTGTAATGCAATCAGATGGCTATTGGTAGTTTTAATACTATCGAGTGCATTGTTTTACATAGCAAAATTATACAGAAATTTGAAACTTCACTGAATTCTCCCATTTTTCAATAGAGTTTATTGCAAGCTGGGCTGTTCCTGCTTATAAACACTCATTGACCATCTCTCACTGGAGAGTTTTTGTCCGCTATAGAAGAAAATACTGGCCATTCTGGTTGAAGACTACTACCTGACTTGTGAAATAAACACCTTTAAACTCTTTAAAAAACTGCTCAAAAAACACTCAGTTTTGTCACTTACTACTTAAACACTCTGATGCAAGCAATATGATCTGTTGGTCCAGATCCAGGCATGCCTTTCAAAAACAATATGTAGGGTCAGTCTGTTCATCAGCAGAGTTCTCACCACTTACGGAAGAGCTGGTGTCACAGCTAAAGCTACATCACAGGTGTCCTCCTTCACTAGCTCTTAACTGTGAAAATCTCCTGACTAGCCCTTAGCTTCTCTCAAGCGTTGCTGAAAAGTTGAATTTAAGAAACACAGAAGAGCTCTACAAAGGAATTAATCTACATGGGTGTTGACTTAAGAAAGTTCTTCAGTTGAATCCAACCAAACCACCAATTTTTTCAAAGTTTTTGTTTTACTTCCAACCATCTTATTTTCCCAGAATTGTGATATCTGACACCTCTGTCTCTCTTTTGCATGCATTTATATTTTTTGTCTTATTGGCCTTAAGAGCAGCCTTGCAGAGTGTTCCAGCACTTTTCTTTCTGTACTGCACGAATCATTGAACTGGACACTTCACCACGTGCAGCTGTGTTTGTCCCTGTAGTGATTAACTACTTCACCATTCTGACAAAGCAATGACTCAAATACATTGTCCATCCATTACCAACTCAGATTTAAGAAGTGGTTGGTTAGAAGAAGTCAAGACTTGTGCTTAAAAGTAGATACAACAGCTGAATAATCCCAGTGGGTCTTAAATAATCGGTCCATTGCTCCAAAGGTCCAGTCACTCGTTACAACACAATATGTGACAGTTTTCTACAAAAGCAATGACTGATATTGCAGGAAAAAAACCAACAACACCTCAACAAAAATGGGAAAAAAGCAAGAGGAAGGAATAAGGTTGTATCTGACTTGAACTCACTATGCACAAAAAGTGCTATGCAATTGTAAACTTTTTTTGTTTAGTCAGACAAAAGCCAGTATTTTCATCAGATTGCTGATGGTTAGTTTAAAGTTTTTGTTCTTAAACTAGGAATTTCTTTTCCAAAATTCTTTGCTGGCAAAATAAATGCCAGTAGGAAATGATAGCATAGTTTAAAGAAACATCTTTCCGTAGGGCATATTGCTGATTGCTATTATGTTATCCTGATATGGCAGGACACCCAAACGTAAGAGAGAAGAGTTTTAATTTAGTAGGAGAGAGTGCTTATTCCCCACAAGAGACAAAACTTGCAGAAAGGTTTGTCATTTTGATTGGGGACATGTTTTCAATGCAGACAGATCCTTTTAAGCCCATGTAGTTTCCTTAGTAAGTAATTAAAATATGCTCAGGTGCAATGCTCAGAGCAAATGTAATGAAAAAGATTTTCTGGGAAGAATCATGCAGCACTACATCTGATCAGTAATTCAGAGAGTATCACACAGATGGAAATATAATCATTGTATGGCTGAATGGAGTAATGTGTTGGTGCGGAATTTCTGATTCAGTAGTAGAGGAGAGAACACATACCTCAGGCAAGGCTCTGATTGTCACTATGTAGTCCTATATATTCTCACAGGTAGATCCAGTCCATGCTACAGGATGCTTACTACGTTTTTTCCTCTGCAGATGGTTTTTCTGAGTATACTAATTTCAATAATTTCTATACTTATTTTTAAATGAAAATCACACTCTGAAAAGAACTTACTGTAAATTGCCAGATTTTGTGCATACTTTGTTTTAACTGTTTGAAACTTGTAAAAGCAAATGTAGCATAAGATTCAAGCTACAATTTGCAGTAAATTCAGCTTTCTGTAACTATGCCTTGAGTTCCTGAAAAAGTTCCAGTATGACAGGTATTTCTCTCAATTTCAGTTAAATTTTATTCTTCCCCAAGGAAGAAAAGTATAATATATATTTTTTTGATTTTTTTTTCAGCATAAGCTTTATGGATGATGGAATTTAACAGTTTGAAGATAGAGGTGAGTGGAACTTCAGGAATATAATCTGATATCCTCTGTTTTCAGAGCTCACTGCCAGTGACAGAAACAGCATCTCTTTCTTCCACCAGATAAATTCTGAAAAAAAATTAAAACACAGTATAGTTCTTTTGTGATATGTTCATAGAAATCCTCACTGAGTTTTCATTGTTATATATGTGTTCACATCCACATTTTACTGTAAAACAGAAGTTAAAATGGAGCCTCATATAATAAATGAAGCATAATGGGTAATAAACAACTTTCCACAGCAATCGAACTAGTACACAAAATGCTTTGTCTCACCTGTTAGGCATTCCTTTGGAAAAGACCAAATCATAAATTGTGATTTAATGTGGTCCAGAACATGGATGTGGCAGTGCTGAGACCTACATTCTCATTCATCAAATGTCAAGAGCTTGTGGCTACACAGAATCAAGTGGAAGTTTGCAATCTGTGGAGATTTCACCTGCTGTGAACCTAATGCTGGCGTGCTGGGTGATTAATAATAAGTGCTGACATATGAGATGAACTGATTTGGTTATGTTATGGATTTTATAGGAAGCTCTGATTGGAATCTGGGAAAACATGAGGGGTTTTTTAGATCATGAATACTAACAGCAAATAAATCAGGTGTCATTTTAAAATAAATAAGTGAACTTTGGCAGAGTCAGAAACATCAGCAAACTATTCTTATCTATGTATTATGGGGAATCACAAGCAACCTGAGTGTATGAACAATGCAGACAATTCAGATTTTTCCAAAGATCTAGGAGAGTTACACAGGCACAAATTGGAAGAATTTGTTTGTCTACTGGAGAAATCCAAGAATGCTGAAATTGAAACCATTTCTCATATAGAAGATATAGAGTATTTTACAAAAATGACAGATATAACTATTAAGAGAAAAAATGAGGGGGGTTTTACTAATAATAATAAATTCAGTGTATTATTCATCTAACAAATACCTCTGCTATGTTAATTCCAGAGGAGCATGGAAAGTAAGAAATTTGAACTGGAACTCAGACTGCACAGAACCTTCCTCGACATCTCTACATTGCAAAAACTTTTCCAGTAAATGGCTCCACATTAAGAATGCATATGTATCCTGACTAAGTAATGTTTCAGTAATGGAAGTAGAGTAAGCAGTAAGTAGATTTAATAGGCTGAAATTAATCGATGGAAAATTTGATCTAGTTGCAGGAGAAAATTCTTCCTGGGAGATTAACTTATAACTGTCACTCAATAGTTCTAATTTTATGTTTTTGTCTCTCCAAATTAGATGTATAAGATGTTTTT
This sequence comes from Tapera naevia, assembly GCA_033556795.1. Taxonomy (NCBI): domain Eukaryota; kingdom Metazoa; phylum Chordata; class Aves; order Cuculiformes; family Neomorphidae; genus Tapera; species Tapera naevia. The sequence goes on along the minus strand of JAUMJJ010000079.1, from coordinate 4,269,186 downwards.
TGACAAACAAGTCAAATTGAGTAAATCACTAGTACATCTTTCCCACTAACTTATGTAGGACTGATGGAAAATTATCTGAATAATCTAGATCTTTCCAGTATGCTGTATATAATTGAACAAATCACACCTGAAATTGGTTGCTTTGCTGCGATATGTGTAATTCTGAGCTTTAAACAAATGCTGCTGACAAACACTGACTTTAAGAGCAAAAAACCAAGATGGATCTTTGTGTTGATCTGTGAATTATTTTTTTTTCTTCCAAAGGAATTTGAAAAGCCTTCAGTAAAACTGTTTTTTTAAAAGAACCAAAGTTATTTAAAATAAGAAATGACTTAAATATATGAACAAACAAAATAAAAGGATACCTGGGAAAAAGTATTAGTACAAACTATTCCGCTTTAATGGTATAACTGTATATTTCAATGCAGTATCATCTCATTTATATGTTGTTGTATGCTCTCCTGATGCCAAAACAGAAAAAAAAAGCTCACAAATGTTCATACAACTGCCTTCCAGTAGGGAAAATGCACTTACATATGTTTCTGAAAACTCTGGTTATAAGGAATAGCAACAGTTATCTGCTTTTAATTTCTTCCAACCTTACCTAAGAAGCATAAAGATCTTCCTTTTTACACTGATGTGTGTCTGTATTTGTTAGGTAAAATTCAGCCCAAAGAAAATTTTGAATGTTATTGTGAGAAAGAAGTGGAGGTTCTGACCGCTAGAAATAGGAGATATAATACTCTAAAACAAAATCTCATAAGGAAAGAGGAATTATAAAATGAATTGAAAATCTAATGTCCTTGGGTAAAATGCAATGTTCTTCATTACTATAACTGAAATGTCCATGCTGCGCTCCACCTACAAAGCATTAAAACAAGAAGGGCCTGGGAGAAGTATGATGAGGAGAAATGGCCTCAAGTTGCAATTAGATATTAGGAAAAATATCTTCACTCAAAAGATTATCAGGCACTGGGATGGACTGCCCAGGAAAGTGCTTGAGCCACCATCCCTAGAGGTATTTAAAAGATGGATGGACAAGATGCTCGGAGATATGGTTTAGTAGTGGACAGGTACAATTGGACTCGGTGATCTCAAAGGTCTTGTCCAACAAAACAATTCTATGATTTAATCATTCTATGAATTTTGAAAGTATTATTTTCTTTAATTTTTTGAAGTCACAAATTTTAGTTAATTTACTCTCTTAAAGAGGAAGGAATGATTCAGTTTGGGGTGTTGTGGGGAGAGGTTATGGACAAATAAATATTCTTGATCTGCTGCATTTTACTATTTCAGGCCTATTGCAAGACTGTCTTTTCCTTTGGGCTTTAAAGGAGGTAGAAGTTTTCTTAAAGAACGATGCTAGGGTTAAGGGTAGAGTCTTCTAGTGAAATGTCTAGGCTAATTGTTTACCAAGACATAGTACTGGTGTGCAAACATATGTAGATACATACATGCCTATTAATATGGACTAAGGATAAGAAGTTTCAGGAGCAAACCTACAGGACAAATTAACTGGTACCTCAATGAAAAAATACTACTTCTCCATAAGTCAGCTAAGACAAAACAGTGGGTCCTATGTCTGATAAAACAGATCAAGAGAATGATAACCTGGGTCTGAATTACTGTGGAGCTGTGCCACACATTTTTGCTGTAACAAAAAACTCTGGGATATTTTAGAGAACCACAGTTTTCTACAAACGGCTCATTTAGAGAGGTTTTTTTTGTTTTGCCTGTTCCAGAATGTCAAGCAGAAGAATTAATTTGCAGAAAGCCTTTAAGTTAGATGACTTTTTCTCCAGGAGAAACTGTGGGAAAAGTTAGCTCCCTATTGTTAATGTATCATAGAGTCTTTGTTGTCTGTGCTTCAAACGGGGGCTTTAACTCATATGAAGTGTGAGGGTTTATACTAACTAATTTGAAGAAAAGGTCAAGTCCATGCTAATAACCAAATTGAACTTGTGCCTCTGCATGAAGGTCACTGGAAAGGAATATGATTATACACAGTTTTAATATAGAGACTATTAGCTTCATTGTGGCTTTTCCTCTCTTCAGCATTGCTTCTGTGAGAGCTGCGTTTTGCAAATTGAAAAACAGAGCAACTGAGGGAGGAACAACTCTGCTGGGAAATTATATCAGAAGATTGTTTTATATAATAATGTCATTGTCACAATATTTATTCCATTACATTCATAAAAATATCTGTATTTAATACATGCAATGTGCCGTGTCCTGTGCAGGTATTCTCCTGGGCCAGCACATTTGGGAACCTACAGCATTCTAAACTATCTGAATTCAATCTAAATAAATGTAAATTTTTGTTATAGAAAACTGGGAGGGAAAGAAGGTGGGTATGACTACTGTTGTATGAAAAAGCAATTTCCTTTGCCAGTAATCTTATGAACTCCCATTCTTTTTATTTGTTATATTTGTGTTTTAATAAAGTCTTTTTTTTTCACAGGATAGGTCATAAATAGACAGAATTATTTATTTTCTTATAAAATACCTATTTCCATCAGAATATCTATAATTCAACCTGATTTCCTTTACTGGGTTAGTTTTGTTAGAAACCCAGAAAACTAGATGGTCCCTCAAGTGTAGAAAGGCAGAAGAAGATATTTCAAAAGGACAAATCATCCCTTTAACAGAGGAGTAAAATATTTCTTGCCATGAGTAAAGGGAGCACAGAGAGACCTATCAAAAAAAGGATCCCACACAGTAAGCATGTACGCTTGTCCTAGCTTGGACTGAACACCAATAACTATACCTAATGTCAAGACCATGCAGAAAAATGGTACTTATCAAGGACAGTAGGACTCCCAAACTTCAATAAGGCAGACAGGACTAGGATAACCAGGCACTGCTGATTTGTTGGTGCCATTCAGTGCAATTGCCCCTCCCTCCACGCACAGCTTTAGAGACACTACCCCATGGGTGGTTCCTCTCCCATCTATGCCTTCCCGACAGCTCACTAGGATCGTAAAAAAAGCAATCTCAACGGTCAGAAACCGAGTGGTCTGAGGTCTGTGCCAACTGCTGTTCTGGGGCAACTGCTTCCGAGTAGGCATGTCTCCACTTTGCCTTCAATGATACTCCAAAAAACACCCAGTCCTGTCTTTTCTATAGGTTATGAGACTGTCAGAATATCTCCCATAACCTTCTCCTCCATGCCCTAGAAAAACAGAGGAGTAAAAGACAAAGGGTTGTATTGCTCATTCTCTGTTATAGGGACATGAAATTCCTGGGGAGAGGAGTGAAGTATGTATAGGAAGAAAAAAAGCTGTGAGAACTTGATTGTTTTATCCTAATCTTGATGCTGCCACAAGGATGGAGAAGAGTGAATACAGGAAAATGTAGAGGGGGAGAAAACGAAAGAGGCTATGAAGACAAAAAGAAAGGGACTATGCATATTTAAAAAAAAAAAAAAAAAAAAGGAAAGGAAAGGAATTTATGTAAGGGAAAAGGAAGCTGACAAAAAATGAAATAAATTAATCTCACTTAAAAGATGGAATAAAGAATTTACTTTGAATACGCTATAGAAAGAAAGCAAAGCTGAGCAGGGCAGGGAAAACACTTCAATACAGCAGAGTGCATACCATAAAAATAAAATTTTGACGCACTCTGCATCTACTATGCCACTTAAGTGATGGTTTAAACACTCCACACACTTTCAGTTCTTTCACTGCTGGCATTTGACACATTCACTGTGTAAAATTTACTTTGAAGATACACTGTTTTGAACTTTTATAGGAAAAAGCCCACCCTTCCAACAGCAAGCAAGTCAGATAGCATGCCCAAAGCAGTCTGTGGTCTGTCTGCTTTCTCCAAGGTGAGAGAATGTTGTGTTCCAGTAACTCTGAGCTAAACACAGGGAGGTTTGGTGATAAATGGTAATCTCCCAGGTGTTTGCGCTCCCTTATATGGTAACTACTGGCAAACCTCTGGCTTTGGATATCACGAGTGAACAGAACAAATAAATTCTGAGGACCTTTGAGTTTTTAAAGTCTATTTCCCAAACTTGGCATCTGGTTATTATTAAAATTAAGAGCACACAGATCTCTGAAGGTATGAAATCAAAACACCAGAGTAGTGTAAATCAGTACTAATAAAAGTCAAAAAACAAGTCCTTAAAATGTAAAACCAAAAGTTTGTAAAGATACAGATCAGTTGCACAATATGCAGTTTCCTACAAATAGTGACAGTAGTCTTGTTAGCGTGATAGATGGCTGATGAGTAATTTTTGTTTCTGTTAGTGAGTTTCAGTTCTGACTTCGATAATTCTTCATTAGATGCTCCTGAAATATTGAATGTAGTTTCACACCATAATAAAAAATATAAACTCTCTTGTTTTATGCTCTCATCAAATGAAAAAAAAAAAAGCAGTGTGATCTAGAATATTTGTCAGAGTTTACAAAATAAAACTGAGATGCTTGTTTGAGCTTAATTTTAGTTTCTAACACATAAAATAAGCCTGGGATTAATCCTATAACTATTAATCGTAAGTAACCATTCTAAATAGCAGTTGAAAAAATTTAATAGTACTATTTACCAGTGACTTATTTCTTATTTCCCAGTAAGTTTTAATACAGTGAATGTCAACCTAGAGCTGCAGTTGGTTTATTCCTCCTCTTTGTTTAGATCTGAAAATACCCACTGATGGAGGTCAAATGGATAGTCAGAAACAGTATGTAGGATAGCATTCCCACTAATAAGAGCAGACATTGTGTTGAAATCTTAAAACAAGAGCTGAAAGTAAGTATAAGAAATAGTTAACCAGCAATTTAATCCTAAATTCACAGGAAAATACACCCATTATTCCTGTATAAAGGAGTTTTTTCTGAAGCCAATAAATTCTGAACAAGTGGGTTTATGGATCAGTGAATAATCTGATAATCATCTGCAGTGAATCTAAATACTGAGCTTGAGGGTGAGGGCCAGGATACCATTGCTCTGCAGCCTTCCTCCTGAGTGACAGAAAGACTGATTCACTGGCTTAAAGCTGTCAAGAAGGAAGCGATGGATTTAAGCTTATGTCCAATACTTCCTTAATACCCAAAATGTAGTAGGTAAGTTACATTTGTTGCCACTTGAGGAATTTCCTGCCTTTGTGGGAGGCTGTTGACCTGTGAGGAAGAATTTCTCCATGCGATAGCAGACGAAGGAAGATACAGAAGCCAGGCAAAGATTAGTCCCTGACCTTGAAACAACAGTGGCACGTGAAGAAAAGATCAGGCAGTTGTTCATTCAGTATCTCCCATGTGGAAAGGAAAGAGAGTAAGTAATTATTGTAAATGTGCTATTAACACCAAGCACAAAGCCATTAGCATTTTCATCACTGAAGTTCTACCTAACTGTGTATGATCTCCTTACTCTCAAAATAGATGGGGTCAGAATGTTTACGAGGCCAGTCTCTGAAGTCCATTGACAGACTGGGTTTTTCTCATTTCCTAAAAGTTCTGCTTCTTGGGATAATCCAGTACTACACCATTCTTGGCACGAGGGCTAGATTCAAGAGGGATGCCACATATGTAGGACTGACTTGCCAAATTTGCATATCTGGCAAATTTCTGTTTCTTGTGCATCCTTAGATAGGCATTTTGTGACACTGGATTTTCCTGAGCATGAGAAATTCCTGCTGACACAAACAGAAGCATCTCATTCTGGGGACAGCTTGATTGCCCAGGTCGAGAGCACAACCAAAACTTGCTTTTGTTGTCTTGATATAGCAGGTAATGTTGCGGGATGCCTTCAGACCTGGGATTTCCACAGAATCAACATCTTTTAAATAAAATTTCGTCCACTTCAGGGGGAGTTCTCTAACCGCTAGTTACATTCTCTTTTCTAAGTTACCGTGCTCCTGCCTGGAAGGTGGAAGGAAAGGCTGCAGGCACCAATAATTAGAGAAGGATCTAGAATGCAGAAAATGTTGTTTAATACATTACTTGAGGGATCAAATTTAAAATAACACACAGTGCCTGCAATTTCTAACAGCTACTATGTTCATTATGCCTGCTTGCAATATGTAAAAATATAGCAAGGCAGTGCCTAACTTATGACAGTGCATGCTCCTTTTTCTCTTCTGACTGCATGTCCCTTGCACTGTCCAAAACATAAAGCTGTTCCTCTGGGCCATTAATGATATTGGAAAATGCAAAACTCTGAAGATAATATATTAAGCCTCTAATTGCTGAGTGAATAAGAAAGGCAAAGTTTTGATGGACATACTAGATGAAGGCTGAAATCTAACTAGTCCCTTTTCCATGACGGCAACATATTCCTTTATAACCAAATCGCATCTTAGGAGTTATGTTCAACAGTTGTGCTTTTCTGGTCTCTGGAGAGGAGTCCAGTCGTAGATCCTCCACAGCAGCTGATAATCAGAGACAATGCCTTCTGCCAATAACTGGTAATTATCCTGCAAAGTTTGGTGCTCAACACAAAAATGAATATCAAAAGAAACCACTATCAAACATTCTTACTTTGAGCCAGCCATGAAGATATAAGACACAGGTCCTGGAGTTCAGTTACACATTACTCTACAAAAATCCCATTCTGTCATGCTTATAGAGTAAACAGTGACTTGCTTTTAATGTAAGTGGAAATTTGAATATTTTTAGTTATTATAAATTCTGAAAAATGTCTAGAAGTTTATTTGGAGGAGGGGGAATAATTTTTGATTCTTGTGTTCCTAGCCAGTGCAAGCTTTGGGGTAAGAAAGGCAAAAGTTTCTGGGGATTTGGGGCTTTCTTCAAACTTACATAATTGCCATCAAGCTTATCATTCTGTGTGTTAGTTTCCAAACAAGGAGAAACGCTGTTAGATTTAAAAAGCATCTTTGGGGAAGGGATTTGAAGTCTCAGCAGCTCTGCTTACCAGGACAGAGAACTTACCTGTCAGCAGCTGGGCTCTCACAAAAGCGTTTGCATAACAGACAGAAAAGAGACTACCAGCAAGCATCTATCTTGTTATTCACCTCCTACCTATGGGATTCACACCTTGGGATGAGAACAGTAATGCAAAAGGATGGAGTTCAGAGAGATGAATGTTCAGCCAGGGAAAAAAACAGTTGATTTCTTCTATCATTCAAAAGAGTAACAGAACCCCTAGCACATTCTCACACCATCTTTGCCCACACTAGGCTTTCACCCTATGTGTTTTTAAATAATATCAAGGCCCCCTGAAATTTCGCTAGACTTTAACAAAATTCATATCTGTGCATCATCTTGAAAGTGGAGCAACAGCCTGAATACACACAGGTATGTAAATTGTCAGCTGTCACTTTGAGCCTGAGATACTACTTCTCAATCATCGGTTTAAGAGCCTGAAGACACAGCAATTCATGAAAGTAAAGTGCTTGTTCACTGCAGTGATGACACCAGAATTACACACGTCGCCTTGGGCAATTAGAAGAAGGAAGATGTTAGGATTTAGTTCCCTCAGACCCTGTATGACCCCAAAGATCTTCATCTCAATAGAGGCAGTTATGATCTTATATGGATTTAGGCAAATTTAATATTCTTTTCAGTGCTCGAAATTGAGTCGTAATATAATGTTCACCAGAGGAAACGGTTTCATGTGGAGTCATGCACCCTGGGTTACAAACAAATCACCCAGAACACTTTTATCCACCATTGACGCAAGTATTTTTTGATTAGGGAGTCCAGAACAGAAGGTGATATATGGTTTAACAAAGAGATATTTGCATCTCAGGAAAGAGGGAAAATATTATTCTGTTTTAGAGGAAAGTCTAGATTATTACCAAGTGAGAAGGAAATAAAATTTGCATCTGGAAGAAAGATGAGATCTGTCCAAAACTGACAAAGGACTTCAATGGCGACATTAGCCAGCAAGTTCAGCTAATGTGGAGTCCTCGATAATGAGTGAATATGAAACACAAGGCATTTACAAAAGAGTCTATGAGAGCCACTTCATTAGAAAGGCCCTACAATAAGTCAGCTGGATAAGGAAGATAGAGACAGCTTTCTGATTTAATCTTACTATAAGTGGATTCAGGTGGGGTTTTCTTCCATTTTCTCATCTCTGTCTTTTTTAAATTTTCAAGACTGTTGTATACTTTGAGCACTGTAAAATGTAAAAATAATATTAAACTTGGCTTGAGCAAGGAATGACTTTGAGGTAACCGGATAATGGTTGGTGGTGGAGATCTATGCAGTCACTTCCAGAATTCCCTGCTAAGTGTCCTAGCTACCAATCATCTGTCCTTTATGGTACCCAAAGGGTAATAAAGGAACATCCATGAAATTTGGCTAAGCCAAATGGAGAGGAAGAACTATTTTCCATTCCCTGGAAAGGCTCAAGATATGAATGAGGAAGTATGCTGGAATCTTCTGCCAGCTTTAACCGATGGATTTCTGAGAACACTCTGACCACGTAAATGTAGCAAAGTATTTTAAAACTTCTCATAGAATCACAGCTTTAACAAGAAGCTTGGACTTGTTTGGGGTTTTCTCGCAGAAGGTTATAAAACCTGTTTTTTGAAAAGTCACTGTCGGAACTCAGATTGCTTTCAGAAATCTCAAATCTGATTTAATCTAGACAACCAGAAATCATCTGCCTGAACTCTTTTCAAACCACAGGTCACGTGGGCCCCTTTATCTCTGCACACTGGAGAGAGCAAAGCTTCCTTTGAACTTTCATAACATACAGTTTTGCTTCAGACAAACTAGAACTTGCTAAGTCTGTGTGCTGTGATGTTGTTGTATAGCAACCAAATTGGTAGTGTCAGGTGACCTGCTGAGCTCTTAAGGATTTGCATCCATGCAATTCTTCTTTCCAAATGAAATCTCATGGTTAGAGGTAGTCCTCTTTATCTAAGAAAAATATGCTATTCTGGGTTAATTACTGTAAATTAATTCTATGGGTAACAGAGGATAAGTTTATTACACTTTATCACAGATATTTCATAGCCATTACAGCATACACCTTTTTTTCCCTTTTGTTGAAATAACAGTTTGCTAACTCCAAAGGCAGGCTTATTTTAAATTTGCTGGTATCTGTAACAACCACACTTTGTATTTGATGCACGTGGTTTTAAAGCAGTTATGCAGAAGCAATCTCTATTACTTGCTGTCAAGAAAATCTATACGCAGCTTTCGTGTAACACTGATTCTCATGTGTCATCTCAAAGTAGTCAAAACTAGCATTGGCTGCAGCCCACAGAGAGTTAATATAAAAGTATGTTGAAGCTTCTGCAACTTTCAGAAATCTTCTTGCTCTCCCTATTATAACATCACTTCTCTTTTTAAAAGCTCTGATGTCAGCTTTCAGTTCAGCAGATAAAAATTGAACGGCTGATTTCTTCAAGAGAGTTGAACATTAATTTTGACTTCATAAACAGCAGATCTTTGGCTAGTTTAAAGAAGGTTGTGTAAGTAGCAGAGGATCTTCGTCTACAACCTCAAATATCTATCAGACGCTTTCTTGTGCACTTACCAGGAAATTTCTCTGGCTGGTCCTAGTATTGACTGAATAAGGACAATGTTGAAGTGAAAACAGAGCAGAAAAGCATAGGAAACCAGGAAGGGGGTCAACTGAAACAGAAATGCCATTATACCATCTTGTTTTTCTTACTGTGTAATTGAGACTGACTTTACCATGAATAAGAGCCATAATAATGGCTCTTATTTATTTTCTTAATTTGCACATTGAAGCAATGAAAGAGACATAAAAAGGTGCTGTACTCAAGCAGTGTATGTCCACAGAGGCGGGATGGCTCAGCATCTCCTGTTTGACATGACGTGATATCATTGCCTAATATAAATATCTTGTTTACTGTTGACAAAGCACTAAGACTGGCACTGGCTGGCTAGGTAGGACACTTCAAAAGCAATATTATATGACTAAGAAGAAGCTGAGTTAACCAAAATTTCACACAATACAAGAAGTAACTTTATAAGTCAATTTTTTGGATAGAAGATTACAGAGCCTCATTTGTGGATTTATACCCATGAGCAATCCTAATCCATAGTTTTAGTTCTGGTGGCCACATAGACTTAAGAAATTTCTCTTTCTGTCCCCAACAACTAATTTTTTTTTTCACCAAAATATTTCTTGGGATTTGGATGGTTGCTTTTTTTATCCAGCTCCATGATCAGTTTTAGCCCAGTCCTAAAAGCATTGGTGTGGTAGGGATATCATGCTGCTGTGGAGGGGCTGGTGTGAGCAGACTGGTTGGGCTGAAGAGACAAGCAGAAATCCTTAAACTGACATTGCTGACAAATCTGTCTCAAGGGGAAAATGCAGTTGAATCTCGGAAATGAAGATGAGATTTCACCTCAAAGAAAAATCCCGTTTTTTGGTTGGCAAGCCTGAGGACAGGACTTGTCAATGACTGTGTTTCAGCTTTGGAGAACTGTTGAGAATGCCCTAGCAGACAGTTAGACAATCTGCTACACACAAGAAGCAAAACTATAGTCATCTGTTTTTAAATATAGTAACATGTTTGTTGTGCCTTTTCTTTTAAGGTCTGATCAGTATTAGGAGTGATTTCAGGGAATGCAGCAGAAGAGAGGCATGTGAGTTTCCAAGGAATGGCTATCTAGAGCAGAGCAGAGGTGCTCCCTCATATGCCCAGGACCATGGAATAAGCCACTCCTCCCTCAAACCATAGGAGCTCCACTGCAAGGCTGCTCCCCTTTCACAGGTGTGATGGGAGTTCCTTGGGTGGCACATGCCAGGAGAAGCTCCTTTACACTCATTGTGCTACAGGGAATGCCAAAGCTGTCCTCAAAACCATAAAAGATGATTTTCATGCAAATAAAGATTACTGGTAGGTGAATGTCATTGTACTGACCTGTGTATCCCATCCTGATACTCCAAATGCATCTAATAAGGATTTGTCTCCCTAACCACAGACAGATGTTGTGCATCCTGCTTCTGAAGGGCATATGTATTTTATTTGTTGTCAGTTCTAACATTAGTTCTGTGGTAAAGTAACAACTAGCTTCAAATACTTAATAATTTAGTCTTTTACTGTTGGTCAATTCAGCAACGAAAAGGATGATAGAAAAATGGGGTTTGTAGACCAGCAAAAATTTCTCTGCGTAACAGATATTTGTATGGAAACAGGTACATGGTGAATGGCTTGTCTTATGCTCAAAGCAACAGCCTCTTCCAAAGATATAGGCACTTAACATGCAGGCACTCCATTCATTTTGCTCCGTTGAGACCCCCCCACTACAGTGTGAACCAAGCACTAAATGACTTGCCCACAACCTTCTGAGAAGCAAGAGTAAGGAGCAAACTCAGCAGCAATGACAGAGTCCCTACTGAATGTAGTGATGCTGCTGGCAAAGGAATTGGCTGTGCTTAATATTTACTGTAAGGAAAACTGAGCAGTGCCTCACTGAAGACAATTCAAGAGCAGTGTGCAGGGGAAAGAAAAAAAGAGGTTCTAGCATTTTTTCTTTCTAAATGTTTGAAATGTAAAGGAAGATCAAGACAAATCAAAGGATTAAATCCAAGTAAAAAGTCTTAAAAGAACCAGCATGGTCTTATATGTTTACGTCAAATGTGAATCATGTCTGTCTAACCCTGGAAGTGCATAAACCCTTGAGTATACTCTTTTTCTTTATATATTTTCTAGAGTTCTGCTTTTTGGACCTTCCACTCTGAGCATTTTCTCCATGCTTGTAACTGACAAGACTACAGACACAAGATGGCTTTAAGTCTCAGTTGTGGAGAGTGTTGGGTCGAGCCCTCACAATACATATGGAACCACTCCAGTTGCTCGGATTCATCCAGGAAATGAGAGGTCTGAGTTAAATGGTCTCTGCAGCTTGAGGGAATTAGCCTCATATCCAGGTGCAAACTGACTGCTGTCTCTGCAGAGATGAAATACCTCTGCTCCTTGCTCTTTTCTATCCAGTGACTGACTGAGGCTCAAGCTTGAAAGAAAAGTATACAGCTAGTTTATTACCAGGGATGAGCAGTAGTTTTCCCAATTCTAGCTTCATTTTAAAAGGCAACTGTGAACCTTGTTTAACTCTATCAGACAGAGGTGCTTTGAATAATTTCCCTAGTCAAGGGGAGGATCTGAACTCTTTACCCCAAGTGCATTGAGGTACCAGCCTAATGCCCAGGTTCAGGTTTTTGCACATGTACCTCATCGCTGCAGGTAATTTCATCACTAGGGTGTTTCCACAGCTGAGGCCTGAGTCAGAGAGGAAAAGTCAATGTTATGATTCCTTTTGAAGAGCTAAGAACAAGTTTCAAGCTAACTCTCAGAAGAGATACAAATGTTTAATTTACGATTTTGGCAGTGACACTCAAGTTTCAAGATTGTTGCATTCCTACTAAGAGCAGAAAGGGGAGACTGTGTGAATATACAGTGGAAATATAAACACAGACACCATAATGAAATCCCAGAGTAACACTGTTGTCTGCAAAAAGTGATAAGGGAGACAAGCTGCGTTTATCATCTTAATCTAATCTTCTAAGATTAGATTCTGAGCACCCTAACTTGTCTGTCAGGCTTCTATATCATGCCTCTCTGGGCAACCTGTTCCAAGGTTTCACCAGCCTCAGCCTGAAAAAAATATCTTGCTAATATCTAGTCTGATTTTCTCTTCTTTTAGTTTAAACTGTTATTACAAGACCTGCTAAAAAGTTTTTCCCCATCTTTCTTATAAGCCCCCTTTAAGTATTGAAAGGACACAATAAGGTCCCCTCAGAGTCTTCTCTTCTCCAAGCTGAACAACCCCAACTCATTTAGACTCTCAGAAAGGGGAAATATAGCCTCTCAAAAGTGTACATCCCTATATGCTCCCTTCCCACACCACTGATGAATGTGCTGAACAGCAAAGTCATCCTATCTCCATTGTTAAATGTTGTATTATTCTTACCTTTTCTTCTTTATGCTTTCATTAATGTTAATCCGTGCATGCAACTTCCTTCTTATACTATCACAGCTTATTTTCTTTAGGTCGTGTGTAACAAACCTATTCAAACATTTTTGGAAATTCCTTATGTGATTATAAAACACTGTTATCAACATATTCACTGACTCATTCAAAGAGCACTACAGACATGTGAGGCATGACTACCTGCTGCAAGAGGTAGTCTTTTTTCCTATTGTACCCTTTTCACCTATATGTCTCCTAATTCTTTTCTTCAACATAGTTTGCATCAATTTGTTCAAATATAGTAGTCAAAGTTACTTCTTTTTCCTAAAGTTTGCCACAGTTACGTTTTTTAATGAATGTCATATTTGCCAATTGACATTTCTCTGGTACCTTGGATGGCTTACTTAAACTATTAGCAAGTCATGGTTAATTGGCAGTATTGCACACACAGGACCCCTCAGAACTCTTGAGTGAATATCCTCAGGTCTCAAAAATCATCGCATATTCTTTTCAAGGGCCTTGGATAGTTTAACTATTTATGTAACAATACAAGAACTCTTAATGTTAATTAGAAGTGTTACCAACTCTGAACAAGGAACAAACACAAGATTGTATTTGATAGAGTAATGACTGCTACTAAAGCTGCTTTGCAGAGTGGCTGCACATATTAGGAATAACGAACAACTGTGAAGAAATCAGGTGGTACTTCATGGAAGTATAATAGTGAGTGATACAGGTGGGGTACATGTATTGAGCACCAAAAAAGAGAAAATCCTCTGGTTTCCTAAAATACACAGCAACTCACACCACTTAAAGTTGTATGAGAGATTAACTTCTCAGGAGTTATTTTTAGAATCTAATAAGAGAGTGCTTAGATTGAGAAGCCTGATATCCTGTTCAGTTATCTAGTAATAAATCAAGTTTCATGCATCTCCCTCTCATTAGCCTTTCATATGGCAAGCGTCTACCAGACTCCCCATTTTGCTGAAACCAATCATTTTACCTATATGAAACACATTATACAGACATAGACTGGACTGCCATGGTTCTCATTTTTTAGGATAAAATTAGCCTAGATCTTTATCCAAATAATCATTAAGAGTCGTCATTTTTTTTCCTGCAGCTTTCACTGGAAGATATATCACAGCAAACTTCCAGATCTGATTTTACCTGAGCAAGAGACTCACTAGAATCGCAGGAGTATTATCACAAATAAAGGAAACAGAGCTACAGTTCAGCAGAAGAAATCTGTGTAAGATGGGAAAGGATTCAAATGACTCAGTTTCTTCTGGATATTTACAAAAATATTCACAGTACATTTTTCTCTTAAATTGATGCCATCTTATTATGAAATTTTATCATTTTGTGTGCCCCAATAAAATAACATGTGTTTTAATATCATTGTATCTTTTATATTGCAATGGAAGAGAGGAACTTTTACCTCTGTAAAACAAAAAGACTACAAATCTCATTTTTACCTTTTCCCTTCTTTGTCAACAGTAAAGGGTTTGTTGGTATTTATTGACTAGAAATTCATTAAAAATGAATTTGTTCAGTAAGCCTGTGAGAGCAATACAAATAAATCAAAAAGAGCTACAGATATGAAGTTAGGTTATTAGACTGATTCAAGGGCAGACTCTTCTCTGACAGCCATGTAAAGGCCTCTCTGCTTCATTATTCTCTGCTCACAACAGTGTCTCTACATTGACTGAATGCTTTTGCTCAACGTAAAAGTTTTACAAATTCACAGCATCCTCAATGAGGGAGAGTGAGATCTCCAAAATGTCTTCAGTATTGACCAAACTCTGGTCTGTTGAAGTTGTCCAGATGCCCTAAGGAGGTGAATGAGGCCAAATCAGAAAACTGATGAGGTTACCAGAATGAGTACTTACAGAGAGCCACAAGTGTGTAGGAAAAATGGCTGGACATTCCTTCCAGAATTTTAGTCTAATAGTTGCATTTAATTTCCCTATTAAGTTCTGAATTGTTTCATATAGTGCATAATAGTTGTACATGTCCTATAGTAGGTGGACAGGATTCAAATAATTCAAACAATGCCGGTTTTCACTGTCTCACTTAAAGAGAAGTGATTTTCCAGGAACTACTCTACATCTGGCAGATTTGCATCCTTGTTAGGTGTGGGCCCTCAGCCAGGCTGTGTGACAGAGTGAGAACTGTGACTTTCCAACTAAAGAGGAGGAGGAGAAAAAAGCTCCTTCAAATTACCTTTCTCAGATCTCAATTCTTGTGAAGCAGAAGTGGCAATGGCTGCCATTTCCATATCAGATGCTTCCAGCCAGGAGCAGGGGGCACACCTCTGCAATATCACAGTTCAAGATCACAGGAAGAAAAAAAGTCTGTATATAAATACTCCAGAACTCAGTCATCCTTCTGGCTCCCAGGTGTTTCCTGTCTCCCAGCCACTTACTCATGGAGATTAAAGCTCTACCATTATATTGATACAAAGGTATGTCAGAAGTAGAGCAAGAGTGAGAGTGCAGGAAGGCCCTTATTCTTCCTAGCACAGCGAGAAAGCGTGAGGTTTGATGGACTACATGAATGTAAAGAGATGGATACATAAATTATTCTGTCACTGTACAACAGTAAACAATTAGAGGCGCATTGGTTTACAAGTTCAGAAATTTCAACATGCCTTTTCAAATGGAGACAACCATTAAAATCTGTACAGTCTTTTTCTTTAAATACAAAACAAAAATAGTAGAGGTAAAACATTTAAAATTTAAGGTATAAAATAGTTTAACTTTATTATTAACATCTTTTCACTTTCTGTACAAGGACAAAATCTGAGTGATAATTTTTGAAGGGTGACATTTTCTTCAGCTACTATCTAAATGAAATTTTATTAACCTGAATATGCTGTGGAAATTTCTGTTACTTTCAAAATCCAGTCTGCTTCCCATAAGATGAAACAAACAGACAAAAGGTGAGAAAGGAGAAGGAAAGATGAGAACTGGGAAGGGAGGGAGAGAAGGAGAGAGAAGGAAAGAAATACCAGCCCAGCAATATCTGGAGCTCTGCCATAATGCAGACTGGCTCGTTGCTGCAGAGAAGGCCAGTCACAATATAATCTTTTCAGTAGCCTCAGAACCCGATATATATGTACCCAAGTAATGTTAGACCAAAGTTTTATCACTGGCTCTGGTCCCAGGCTCATGGTAGTGTTGAAAAAGATGCAACTCTGGCTAGCTAAACAAAAAAAAAAAAAGGAGAGATGGGAAAGAAGAAATTATATAGGGAATTGAAAGGACACAAAAGGGAGAAAGAGATAACTGGAGTCCCAGTCTCATATCTACAACTTCACTGAATCCAGAATGGAAGGTGATAGCCTCAACTCACTCTGTCTTGAGTTTGCTAAGACTAAAGGTAAAGTTATATAGTGTCAGAGCATTTGATTTTGTCCCAGGGTCCTAGTTGATATGAGGATCTGTGATGGTGAAATTTGCTTCTTTCAGGCCAGGACATATCCTTAACTTTTCCCTTTCCTTCTATCCCTCTTCCCTTTCCTTTCATTCAACATTACAGATGAAGTTTTGCTCAATTTGCTGTACTAAACAGAGGATGAGATTTACTATCCAGGCTGTTTTTGCTGGACCTTGCATGAGCTCTAAGACTCTAATAGGCCATGCAAATTTCTTGTGCTCTGGAGATGCAACCAGTGTGACCCAATGCAACAAAAGAGTGATTCAATAGAATAGTCAAAGGAACCATAGAATCATATAATCAGAGGATGGTTTGGGTTAGAAGAGACCTTAAAGATCATCTAATTCTAACCCCCTGCCATGGGCGGGGACACCTCCCACCAGACCAGGCTTCTCAAGGCCCCATCCAACCTGGCCTTGATCATTTCCAGAGAGGGGACATCCATAACATCCCTTGACAACTTATGCCAGTGCCTCACCACCCTTATCGTGAAGAATTTCTTCCTAACGCCTAATCTAAATCTTCCCCCTTCCAATTTAAGGCCCTTCATCCTACCACTTCTTGCCCTTGTAAACAGTCCCTCCCCAGCTCTCATGTAGGCCCACTCTGGAAGGAGGCTATGAGGTGTCCCTGGAGCTTTCTCTTCTCCAGGCTGAACAACCCAAACTCTCTCAGCCTGTCCTCATAGCCTAGGTGCTCTAGCCCTCTGATCATCTTCGTAACCTTCCTTTGGACTTGTTCCATTAGTTCCGTGTCCTTCTTACGTTGAGGATTCCAGAACTGAACACGATACTGCAGGAGAAGTCTTACAAAAGCAAAGTAGAGGAGGATAAACACCTCCCTTCACCTGCTGGTCATGCTTCTTTTGATGCAGCCCAGAACACTGTTGCCTTCTGAGCTGTGGGCTTTTGTTGATTTTGTTGATTTTGTTGATTTTGTTGATTGCTGGCTTTTGTTGCCCTTCTCATCAACCAGTACCCCCAAGTCATTCTCCACAGGGTGAGAGACATAGTGCTGTGATGTCAAAGGAACCAGATTTGTTAATTCAATGCATGACAAAATGAAACTACCACTTTTAGCACCTATTTAATTCATACTAGGTGACTGACCTCAATTAAAATACTCAGAGCTCTCTATGCACGTTGTTAAAGTCCATCTGGCAACTCTTTCTGAGCACCAATGATATTAAATCTCTCTTCAAATATGATACAATCAAGATAAAATTAAAAGGATTTTCAAGATACAGCCACCATTAAAAGATCTGTTTCTGCTAGGGCTCTCAGTTTAATCAGTGCTTGATGTAGTTTTACACACCTACCTTCCTTTGACTTCCTTCCTGGAAGTCAAAACTTTGGCTGTGTACATGGGTAACTTCTGCTGCCACAGGAGACCTTTCACCATATTTCACGAAGTTAAGGTGCTGCTAATCTTCTCCTAGACCCTTACCTGGAGTATTTTTTCATTTCTGCATCCAAACACTACAATCAAACACAAAAATTGTCAAGTTTCATCCTTATATCTCACAAACACAGGGGGAGCTAGTGAAGAAGTTCACACTCTAGAGAGTTAATGAGAAACACCCACACTATCTACAAAGGTTTCTTTAATTGCACAGATCACTAGGCTCTGTGTACCATCCAGTCCTCACACACACCATCCTGAGCATTAAGATATCTCTTCTAGACACTGCACAGGGGAAAGAGATGACCAATATGAGCTGCCTCAAGCAGTGTAACCTATGAAAATTCATCCAGATTATGCAAAAAGTGACTCACACCGACAAGGCTGCACAGCTGTCCAGGACAGCTGGATGTCAAATGACATGATCAGAGCGGTACCTCCAACTGCCTTCAGGATGCCCAGAAGTCCTGAACAAATGGTCATGACCCAAGTGCCCAGCTCCACCTGGGAACCAAACCTGTAATGGCTATCCGTACAGTGTGCTCACTCCATGTTTGATGTGTTCACTGTGCCACCAAAGCAGAAGTACAGAAGCCCTGGGGACATGCTCCAAAGTCATAGTACACAGTTTTATGGCTTGAGATGTTTCCATGCTTTTATATAAGTTTCTATTTTCATATTTCGGAAAGCAGGAGACGAAGATGGGCAGGAGAAAGCAAAGAAGAGAGCAAGAGGGGGAAAAAAATCATTGTTTTTATATTTTTTCTACTTACCATTTAGTGGAGAATAAATGAATGAAAAGTAAATCTAAATTACACTTAAGGACATCACCATCGGTTTATGTAAGTCAGCATGCCTCACATTTAAAGCTCTAGTCCAGGTTCAAAGTGATTGCCAGATTTGGATCCTTTCCTGATGTTCAGTTTGACAGAGTAGTTCCCTTGCAGTATGGGGCATGCCTTTTAAGATCATCTGAACATATTAGGTCCTGCCATTTAAGAGTCTTGAGCCTCTTTTCTCTCTTTTTCTCTGTCTGTAGTACACCCTGTTGTCTGATGAAGACTGAAATTCTTTACTCTAACTCCAGACAATGAGGTTGATACAAACTATCTGGGTGAAACTTAATTGCCTGCACAATACAGCAGGTCAGTTTAGATGATCTAATGGTCTCTTCTGGCCTTAAACCATGCAATATCTATTAAGTAAACCATTAAAAATTTGCTATGTGTAGTAATCATGAAGATAACTAGAGCTTTTATAAATGCCTCCTAATTTAAAGGGTACTCTTTATAGTCTGCGTACAAGCTCTAATTAGATGTTTTAATAATGTTCCTAGATGTGGTAAGCGGTTTGTATAACCTAGAGTTTAACAGTTAATAAGGCCTAGTGTGCTTCTGGCATCAGAGCTGAACTGAAAGCACAGTAATGTTTCTCTGTTATACTGTTTAAAGCCTTCCCTAACAAAAAATGTTTGGAAGACAAGTGTAAAGCATAAGAGATGATCATTTACCCAGTACCTTTTTTACACATAGCAATATAGGCTTGGGTCTAGAAGTGAGCCATTCATGGCCCCGTGGACCTAGTACAAAGAGTGACTGGACGGCGAACTTCAAGTGGGGGGATACATTTTGGTTTTTTTGCAATAAAGCCCATCATAACCCTGGGCACACAGAAGAATTGATGCTGTGCACACAGACCAAGTCTGGGCATCAGGCAGACCAGCTAAGCAGGTGCTCCCTGTAGCTTTGTGCTAAGCAGGATAGTGCTGTAGCCCTGAGGCCAATCTGTGTACCAAGGCTCAGAACTATACAACTAAACTCTCTTACCCTCCAAAGTTGAGTGATCGCACCTCGCAGAGGAGCATAATTCTTCCCAAAGCACAAAAATTCAAATATTCTGCACAGGCATTACCCACGAGAGCAGCAACTGTCCCACACCAAATTTGCACCAAGAACTATAGCAAGAAACTTAATTGTATGAATGATTGCACAAGCCTGTGTCCCCTGCTCTATTTAGTTTCAAAACACCTTTTTTTTCTTAACTTAGATGTAATTTACATTTATGTATTGATACCTTGACAGGTGCCTGGAGGAATCGGGAGGAAGGAGGAAGAATGTCTCAGAAACAAAATACTGCTCAGCAGACTCTAGGACTTTGTTGAGACAATGACAAATCTGTTGGCTTTTGTATCAAATATTTATGACTTTTTCCTTTACAATCTTATATTCAAAGCTAGGGAGTACAGCTTCGTTTGGAGGGAGTTTTGTTCCATCCAGATGAGGGTGACACCCAACACTCCCCTGTGGGCTGAGTCCAGACCTACCCAGGTTCCCAGTAGGGTAAGGTGAGTGCATGAACAAGATGGACATGTGTTTTAACCTCTGTGTGGTAAATCTGTTTCTACAGAATACTTTGCTTTAGCAAATAAGCTAAAGGAGATACACTAAATGAGTGTGTCTTAAGGAGACTTTTTGATCAGCATGGGGTGACAGTTTCTTGTAGGAAAGAAATAGAACTATGCATCTGTCAAGTGTGTGGTGGGTTCCATGCACCAGAGGAAAAAGATGTCATCCAGAGGACCTTGGCAGGCTTCAGAGGTTGTCCCATGTAAACCTTACAAAGTTCAACCAGGCCAAGTGCAAGATCCTTCGTATGGGTTGGGGCAATCGCTTATATCAATACTGGCTGGGGAGTGATGGAATTGAGAGCAGTCTCTCGATTTGGGGAGACTGGTGGATGAAAAGCTGGATGTGTACCGGCAATCTACGCTTGTAGCTTAGAAGACCAAACATATCCTGGGCTGAATCAGAAGAAGCATGGCCAACAGGTTGAGGGATTTGATTCTACCCCTCTCCTCTGCACCGAAGAGATCCCATCTAGAGTTCTACACTCAGCTCCAGAGCCCTCAGCATAGGAAACTGGGAGGGCAGGTCCAGCAGAGGGAAATGATCGGAGGGTTGGAAGACCTCTCCTATGAAGACAGGTTGAGAGAGTTATTCAGCCTGGAGAGGAGAAGGCTGTAGGAAAACCTTATAGCAGCCTCCCAGTACCTAAAAGATCTACAAGAAACACCTATGAAAAAAATGGAGAGGAACGTTTTACAAGGGAATGTAGTGATATGTTAAGGGCTAATGGCTTTAAACTGAAAAAAATTAGATTTAATTAGATACAAGGAAAAATTTTTACTATGAGGTCGGTCGGGCATTGGAACAGGTTTCCCAGAGAGACTGTGAATGTCCCATCCCTGGAGGTATTCCAGGCCAAGTTAGATAAGGCTTTGAGCAACCTGACTTAGTGGAGGGTGCCCCTGCAGGAGGATTGGAACTGGATAATATTTGAGGCCTCTTCGAATCCAAACCATCTGTGACTCTATGATTCTAAATCAGTGCCTGCTCTGGGTAATGCTGGTGTATTCATAACTGGTATCCTGGAATAAGGCATTCTTCATCTTTTTCAGTGTCTGCATTTTGTGTGTCTTGTGGTACAGTATCACTGTTCATCTTTATGACCAGCCTAGATTATAACCCTAAACTGGCATTTTACTTTTCAAGTAGCTAAAGTTAGAATTAAATCTGCCTTCCCTGAATTATTCATGTAAGCTTTAATTTATTATTATTACTTATGTAGCCTTTGTAAGATAAAATATAATTATTTGCCATATTGAACTCTATACATGATGGATTGCCCTTCATCCCTAAGTACTATGTCTCCCATCCTTTAAAGGAACTGGAAAACTGTTCAGTGTAACTTTCAGTTTCCAATCTATTTTGGGTTTACATTAAAAAGTAAACTTCATTTCACTATGCAAATGGTCTTTCCTCCTCATTTCAGAATAGCTGCCTTTCTTCATTACAACGGGATGAATGTGACTGAAGCCAGGATTTTCAGGCATTCAACAGATCTTGCACTCAGTTTTCCGTTGTCACAAGTAACACCGTCTAAGCAGAGGCATCCTTGTGCACCAACTTGTTTGCAAAAGTTATAGGCAGACCTTGTCTGGTGCCTTCTTGCTAAAATAACTCTGTGAATGATGCAGTATTTATGTCTTCAGCATAATGTGAACCCTTCTGTACCCACATGGGAAAAGATGTCATGTGCAAATTAAGCACATTGGGCTGCAGGTTTGACAGATTTCTCTGCACACCCAGTCTTCTGGGACGGCAGATTTCATTACCCAGGTCTTCAGAGCATGCCAGAAAGGTTCATAACTTTAATGCCAGTTATGAGTGCTGAGGTCAATGTTGCAGTTATTACAAATACAAAAATATTTCACTTTGTTTATAATAGATTTTCTTTCTACTATCAGCTTCAGTATTTCCCAAACAATTTCTTTGTGTTCCCCAGGCAGCGTTACAGGCTTGGAGAAGAATGGCTGGAAAGCTGCCTGGAGGAGAAGGACCTGGGGGTGTTGATTGACAGCCAGTTGAATATGAGCCAGCAGTGTGCCCAGGTGGCCAAGAAGGTCAATGACATCTTGGCCTGTATCAAAAACAGTGTGGCGACATATTCAGAAAATTCACCAACATCTGAACATTTTCCCAAGGAAATTAAAATTGATTAATGTGCTTCTGACTCTTAAGTGCAGAAATTTAACTGATTTCTTGGAATCTCCAATTCTCATCCTCTACAGTGTCATAAATGTTCACACATATATTTCGAAATAACATAAACACTTAGAGAAATCATTATTTTTCAGAAGAGCTGAGCAGTATGAGCTTTTTCAGTTGCCTCTGTATGCCGTGATAATTAAACATTTTAAATAATTTCTGAAGACTAAGTCAGAGATTATTGGATCATAAAGTCTGGACTTCTGTATCTCAAAAAACATTACACTTCACTCAGATATCTGCAAAACAAACACCAGAACATTTAGCCATGTTAAGCTTATACTCCAATCTCTCTGAGCCTCTGGAGATGAACAGATACTCAAAAAACTCAGTGTTTATCTTTCGGGAGTTTGCTCTGACTGTCAGTTCTTGTTACAGCTGTTCCTTGTTTGTAATTTAATTCTGTCTGGCTTCCATTTCCAGGCACTAGTTCCCAATATGCCTTTCACCAACCAGCTAAAGAGACCATTAACATCCAGCTGTTTTTTTCCAGAAGCATTTCTGCTTAATCACTACTTCAAAAACAGGGAAAAAAAATGAGGAAAAATCTACAAGGTGTGCATTAGTGTTGAGCTTCTTTTCCATACCACATCCAGTCCTACAATGCTAATATTCTCAACCTGTATTTGCAGAAAACTTAAAAAAGTCTACTGAGGAGTCTTTTTCTCTCTCTTGACCATTAAGGGAACTCTCACTGTTTAGATGAGATGTCTAATGTCAGAAGTAGATGTCTGTGAACTGATTCCCACCCCTCCGACTGTTAAAACATGCAGAAAGACCTCTGGCTTCTGCAACATGTTAAAGAACAGCAGAAATTCTCTGTCTAGTCCAGATAACTTGAGAAAGTTGATGAATGTGTTGCTTCATTTTGAATTGTGAGAAGTTTCAATTGAATAAAATACGTCAATAAAATAAGTTAATATAGATGTTCTATGCCATTTTTTTTCCTGAGAAATTCTATATATGCTATGTTTACTAATTTTAGTTTGAGCTGCTTCAGAACTATTGTATCAGAAGATTTTTTCATCTGGAAAAAGTTGAAGGATCATTAGATATTTTCACTGGAAAATCAACAAATATTTTGCATGGTATTACAGTTAATAATATGGACAGCTAGAGGACTGAATTTTGGAATTGACTTCCCGTGCCAGTGTTAAATTGGGAACTTAAGTTTTAGAGCAATTGTATCAGACTATTTTGCAAGCACACCAAGACATCTCGACTTTGGTCATCTCTTGAGTCTGTGTTAGTTCTGTAATACACTGTGAAAGGAGTGTAATGTAATTTCTTTTTGTTTTTGATAAAATATAGATTTGGCAGCACAGTTTTGCTTGAGGATGTGGATTTGACAGCAAATGCCCTGACTGTGGGAGACCTTGCTTGTAATAAATCACCTCCTGACAACCCCTAAATCATGCGCTCGAATTAATATGAATAAATTACAACAAATTCTTCCGTGCTAAAACTGGGAGCATTTTGCCTTTTCTTCCTTTGATTTCCTTTCCTTTTTTTTTTTAGTGCCTTTCTCTTCTCTCATTTTCCACTTTTCTGAAGTCTTTCCTTTTTTTTTTTTTGCAGAAAAACCTACAGTTTTAAGAAAGGAAAGGCAGTTCAGCAGCTTCCTTTTTTTCCCATCGTTTAAGAGCTTTTTTGTCTCCAGAAATATTTAAGACATGACTAAGAACTTTGCCTAATTCAGTTCTAACTTCTTTTGTTTTGTTTCAGCTCTGGCCATTCCCATCTCTCTTGCCTCCTCTTTATCACACTCTTTCCAGCATTTATAATCATATCTCCTACCCATTTCTTTCCCTGAGTCTTTACATCGATTATTATTAGCTATCTGTTCTTTCCCACTGTGCTTCTCAGTTGTCTATCTGGTCAGACTTTATTTTTCTTTCTCTCTCACTTTTTGTCTCTGAGGTTGTGTTCTCTGCTTCAGCTGTATTGACAAGACTTCAACAATGGTCTTAGGTGTTAGGCTCTGAAATCCTCTGAGATGGGATGCCTCCTACCTGAAAGTTGGTTTAGGAAGTCGCAAAGCTCCATTTGCTTCAACACACTCAGAATAATCAGTGAGAATTATGAAGTCGTGGTCAAGGGACCTCTGCCTAATCTCTCGATGGCTGAAGGCACACAACATCACCACTGTACCAGTAACCCCTTCCTTCTCAACCCCCTCCCTGATCTCAGAACTGCTGAATTTTAAATACTGCAGGCAGAGAATCATTTACTGTTCCTTTTCACTACTCTCATAAAGTACTCCATTATCCCTCAATCTTACCAATTTAACATTTTTAACAGGAAAAAATTATTGTTGATAGGTAAAAATGTATCATGCCGATGACTGTTGTATTTTCTCACCTCTGTCTTTTTGTTAAGAGAGAACAGCAGTCTAATGCAGCACACTGTTAAGCTGAAAGGCTGCAATTGCAGCTGGTTCCAAGTACTCTTAAGCCAGTATCTTCTTTGCTTTTAGCAAAGTTTTAAGCAGTTCTTTTCAGGATTTTTTCAAATAGTTTATTGCCACTGGAATGCACCACATTTAAATAAATTTGTCATAAAAAAAAAGGGTTCTGTGACTGCAAAGCATGCTAATTCAATACAGTTTACCTGAAAAGTATTTCATTCAAAATAACTTCCTTCTGACATTAATTTAACACAACAGAAATAAAAAAATAAAATATTGAAACAGTATTCCATTCAAAATTATTGGTAAAAGAATCTAGATTATTTCCATTAAAATGTTCAGGCTTTATTTTTACTGTGATTTGTGGCAGGAACATTTCACAAAATGTCAAAAATTCCCATTGTTGCAGATGCAATTTGCGCTCTGCTCTCTTGAAAAGTTTGGTATATATGGTATTATAAAGAAAATTTTGGTTTTGTAACTGTACAGCTGCATTTGTACACATTTTATTCTGCACCATGGTAATGCATACTAATTGACTTTCCCTATTTGTTATCCTTATAATCATTGGCTTTACATTTATCCTGGTTTATTGCACAAAAATAATTTAATACTTTAAACATGGAATAAATTACACACAGCAACTCCAGTTTTAAATGCCTATTTCAGTAACATTGTATAATTTTATATTCTGCATAAGATCTACTACATAACTCCCTGTTACTCCAATAAATCATTTTACAACATTACTTAGTATTTGGTGTTTACATTACATTTATCCCAGAGCTCACACACTACAACATATTACATATACCTCAGCCAGGTGTTACAGGTTTCATTTGCTGAACAATTAAAAGCTCATACATGCACGTATATAAAAGATTTAGCCTCTGAAATAGATTTATTAATATTTTGTGTTAATAACTAAAATAATACGCCACAAATTGAAAAGGGCGTAGATGGATAGATAGCAACAGTTTTCCTATTCTTCATACTCAAATCGTACTGCCAACCACTTAAAACACAGAAGAGTTCTCACAATGACAGCATATCCAGTTTTTTAACCTCGTACTATGTTTCAAGATGTTTCTTAATTGCACTTGTGTTCTATACAGGGACAATATATATATGGGATGTATTTTCCTTTTCCAATTGTTTCTTTTCTTAGATCCCAGCTAACATCTCCGAAGTCAACAAGATTCCCTTCTGAAATATTCAGTCATTTCTTCTTGAATAGCACTGCTTACCTGCCTTGGTTTTGCTGACTCCAGGGACAACAACACACTCAAGGCCAGGATAGTGCATAGACACCTACAGGCAATGTAGGTATTTGGATTCCAGCACTACCACCCATAAGACTTCTGAAGATCATTTTGGTACTCACACAGCTGGACTCCTGGCCAGGCCAAGATGATGGAGCTGTCTCAGAAATGTCACAGTAGCACATCTGGGTTTACTGATTTTCTCACCGCTGGAGCAAGAGGGACTACAGCTAATGGAGACTAGAAAGGCTGCTCAACTGGAAGTACGAAGACTTGGGGTCAGATATCCTTCCCCAAAACTTCTTTCTGCTCCCCACTGGACTATAGGCAGGCTCTGATTAGCTTCTGGCCTCCCTCTCCGCCATGAACCTTGTGTATGACCTGGCTTCAGCAGAAGTCAACTCATCCTGGAACATCTTCCCTTACAGACAGTGGTGTGGAAAGAGTGAGCCTTCAAGATGTGCAGCTGGAGGAAAGGGCATGTCTACTTCCGGAGGTACTGTGTCACCAAATGTTCCCTTACTCCTTCCAGCACCACAGCAGAACTTATGTCCCCATGTGAAATTTCTTCAAAGGTGCTGACACCTCTTCCTGGAGATCTGGGGAAACCTATACGACCAAGTGGATCATCCACATGTTCATAGTATTACAGAATGGTTTGAATTGGAAGAGGCCTTTAAAGATCATTTATTCCAACCCTCTGGCCATGGGCAGGAATGCCTTTCATTAGATCTGGTTGCTCAGAGCCCCGTACAACCTAATCTTTTACACTTCCGATGATGAAGAACCTACACCTTCTCTGGACAATCTGTTCCAGTGTTCCACCACTTTCACCATAAAAAAATTCTTCCTTATATCCAATCTAAATGTACCTATTTTCAGTTTAAAGCTATTACCCCTTGTCTTGTCACTATAAGCCTTGGTAAAACTCTCTGTTTCTTATAAGCCCCATATATACACTGAAAGACCATAAGTTGTTTTAAGTGCATCTGAGGTTACCAAAAGAGGAACTGAATTTTCTCTCATATTTAGGTACAAAGACAGGATTAGTCTTTCTAATATAGGTGTTTACCACACAGACATCTCAAAATAGACATTGGGACCCATTCATAACCAATGAAGAAATGTAGGACCCTCTAGAGAACAATTATTTTCAGAGGCAGAAGGATTTGTAGAAAATCAATAACCTGAAACTCTGTGTCCTTTTCATCCTACCACTGTGTAACTCCAAGTGAATGTACACAGTCTCTGAACTCTATCTTAGAAGTTGATTAGATGTGTTACAGGGGAATGTATTATACAGAGAAAATTCAGCTTTGCAACATGAAATTCCAAGAGTTCGCAACTATTCATCAAACCCACAATCTAAAGTAATCTAATCATTTTTTTCATACACATCAGAATAAACAAGGAATAAACTGAAAGTGATTCTGAAATAGAGCGATTTGCTTCTTTGGAAAGCCATTGGGATGAGCTCCTGAATGGATGAATAGATAGTTGAGAGAAAGGACAAAGGTTACATTCTGGACATAAAGATATGATTGCCTAAATGACAAAAGTAATATTTTACCCTCACAAAGAAATATTAAAGTTCAGAAGAAATAAGAGTTGAGAAACAGCCATTGCTCTGTGTTTGAAGGCTGGTTTAGCTCATCAAACATAACCTTTGAGAGAAAGCTAAAGACGTCTCTTATGCTCATCAAGGCAAAAGCTTATATGACATTTCCCGAATCCTATCTAACTGTCCAGCTGGCTGCAGCAGCAAGTGCCCAGGAGTAGCAGAGAGCAGGATGGCTGTTGTGTCCTGTCTCCCAGAGTGTTGTATTTTCAACTCTCACCATTGCTATTTCTTTTTCCTAATTTTTTTTATGTTCATTTGACAGAGCTGGGATAGTAAGTTTTCTGTTGGTTCTGAAGAGAAGGTAGTATCTGTGTCATTTTCATGCTCCATCATATATTCAAAAGCATGATAAAGATTTTAACATATGGAGGAAAATCTGGGCCTTTTTCTAAGAACAAAAAGCTTCAAGGACTGGGTTAGGAAGGTATTCAGCAGGGTATTCATGGAAAGAGTATGGAGAAGGAAGAGCGGCAGGGGCTGCTCTGGCTCTCTGTTCCCTCATGTAAATCTATCTGTTACCCCTTAGGCTACTGCAGTGAAACACCTCTCTCATCAAGTCAGGTGACTAAAGTTCATGGATGGAGTTCCTAAAATAAGGGATTGTTATCAGGGTCCTGTACCTTTGTCCCTATATTCAAGTGGATGTTGAGTGTCATCATTTTTAGTCAGCACAGAAAAGCTGAGTGCACAGAAAAAAAGAGAAGATCATCTATGATGCTGGAGAAGCACCCTTTTATGGGTGTATTTATACAGAAAATAATGCCAATTTTAAAAATACCATTAGTCTTAACCAGTAAACCACACAACTTCTTATGTAGCCAACAATTAGAAAGTATGGTTCCTCAAAGCCTGTTATCTTGCCACTATTATTTTTAATTTCCTACTTAACAAACTGGACTTGACATCTTTCCTCTTGCCATTTATATCTCAACATCCAAGTACCTATTTTGTTTCAAAATCAGCCCTTGGGATTTTTTACCTGTTTTACCTACTACTCAGATTTTCTATCACCCACTGCCTTACTTTATGAAAATACCCCATTGCCTACTTCCTCTAATTTAAGACTCAAATGTACACATTCATCTTAAGCTGATATCACTAGAGAAATACGACAGTGTTTGTACACTACCAGTGGCCCTATTTTTGGTTTTCTTTCCCCTCTTATAAATGCAGTCCTGAATTCTGCTGCTTCTGCTCTTTCAAATGTAAAAATTATAAACATAAAGAAAAAAATCCTTATCTGCCAGTGAGGATGGCAGCAGTGCTGTGCCAACAATTCTCAGTATAGCTATGAATGTACATTAATATTGTTCTCTGTTAGTGAGAGCAGAAGCACTGGGCTCCGTAGAATGAATATTTCCTAAACAATGCTGTAGTCTGTATACCCAATAATACTACTGTGATTTGCATATCTACTTTTTTCCTTAGAATGAAAACATATCACAGTTATAGCTCTGAAGTTGAGAATGAACCATTTATACACTAATAGAAATTATTATCTATAATTCTTAGGATACAAAAGATATTTCATGATAAAGAACATGGCAATCTATTAAATGGGAGACACTTTGCTTGAAAAGCAGGTGTTAGTAGAGATGCCTCATCCTCCAGTGGAATCTTATTTCATACACACTTGAAAAGACCAAAAGTAATAAGTAGAAATAGAAGCAGAGATCTGAAGCAGTGGCAAAAAGTATTTTATCCATATATAAAACATGCAGAAGCATTCAATACTGATTTATATTTAATATATACTCTATATTCTTACAATGAGAGGTGGCATGGTTGATTTTGAGATAAGAAACAGCTTCTCTAGATGCAGCCTACACTGTAATTAACAAAACCCTAAAAATGTATATAGGGCATAAAACCATCAGCAAGACTGGCTCATTTGCACCAGTAGAAATATTGTCGTTCTTCATTCAAGTTCAGTATTTCTGATTATATCATTTCTTTCCTGTATTACCAAGTATCAACTGAAGTTTGAAGGTCAGAGAATGCTTGCCTAATGTGCAGTTACTTCAGGATACTTTCTTCTGACCTTTAGGTTACTGATAAGTATTTCAAGTAACCACATAGTTTAAGACATTCCCATGACATTTAATCAGGAAATAATTACTGCTGATGTGCAGCATTTCTGTATTTCAAACTGTCAGCGCTTCAGCTATCATCATTGCTCCAGTTCACTCATCAGACAAGTGGAGTTGGATGAGGTCTGGAGCTTCAGCTGCTCTTGACTGGTTCAGCTTATGAATTCTCGTGATCATAGGTTTTAACCTTATTTCAACAATGTCCTCAATTTCCCAATGCCTGCTCTATCACTTCAGGCTGGCTGGTCTGCCTCAGTGATAAATGTCTCCATTAGAACAGATGCATTTTATTTTCTCAGTCTCACTCCATGTGTTTAAAAAGGTCTTAGAGATTTAGGAATTAATAGAGCTAGGCAAATACAGCAAGAAGTGTCAATGAATCATTGGTTCAATATTTTTAATGAACTCTCTTCATCTGTGTCCAACAATAGTCCAATGCATGGGTTTCACAGCTGGCAGAGCTAAAGAATCAGCAGTTTTTAAATGTGTTGGAGCCTAACACAAAGATTCACTTTCCATAAAATACTTACTCCAGAAATAAGATTTTTAGGAGCTCTAAGAATGTAATAGGGAGTTGAAGCACTCCTGTTAGTGTGCAGAAGTTAAGGAAGTACTGCAGCTATATTTCAGTCACATGCAAGTCCCCACTCTCAAGATAACTGCCTAAAATTCAGTAATATATGCTGAGCTAATGGCCTCTTCTGGCCTTATAAATGCCTCTATCACTCTATCACTGCTGTGGCAGAGTCTATTTCTTTTCCTGCCAGTCCTCTGTGAAAAGCAGGCTCAGTCGAACTGGAAGACCCAATGTTTTCTGGTGCAGTGCCCTCTGCATACCCAACAGTACAGTGAAGTTGCGACCAAAAACTATTTCTGTCACAGAATTAGTATGCCTGGTGGCAAGCGTGGTTGTACTCTACTTCTCTCTGAAGCTGCTTGCAGAAGATGCTTTGCAGACTGTGAAATGAAACTTGTGAAAATGAATGGTAACAGTGAATGTCCCGTCCCAGCCCCTTCAGCGACGGTAGAAGCATGCTGGCTCTGTACGGTAGTCGGCTACACGAATGCATCTACTTCTCATTTCCATATCTGCTCTAGGCATGGCAACCAGTACTACAGCACACATTGCTTTTCATAGAAGACATTTAACTTGTTTTAAAATCCGCTGGCTACTTGAAAGCCACATGACAGTTTGAGAAGTTCTTCAGCTTACTGCGAACAAGATTTATTTATCTCCAAATCAGAAGTTGCAGTGCTTCAGTAAGCACCATAGTCTTCTAATCTGCAAGGGCATCTTGTTTAAAGTTTTCATAAGTAGTTCATTATCTATGAATGGGCCATGGGCTGTTTTCCAATTAATCTATATATTTTATTCAGGCCTGAATACTAACAATAATAGATCAAAAGAATATATATTCCTCTTGCTTCAAGTGGTTCTGTATAGCACTGATAATTTCCTCTGTTCTGGAGTGGTTTGTTTCTTTCCTCTTCTTTCACTTCTAGCCTGCCCTGAAACATCAGCCAGATTAGGGTGTCTGAGGACTTGAGTTCCCCCAGAACTTATTTGCAGCGGAACCCTGAAAAGGTTTTTCTTCTCCAAACCAGAAAGATTCTCTGTGGCTATGGATAGATTAAAAGAACTCTGAGGAGGGGAGGAGAATGGGAAGTATCTCAAATTCTAAGAGCAATAAAATAAAGCACCTCTTTATTGGAAACCTTGATCAATATCAGAAAGGAAATGAAGTCAGCACTCATTGCTTTTGCCAATAGTTTTTCATAGTAGCTGTTTTCTTCCTGACAAAGAGTGTGCCAAATGTAAATCCAAATATCAAGAAAATATCCATTTAAGATGTCAAAACATGTCACTGTCCAAGCATAATATAAGCAATGTTATAATTAATATCTAGTTTTAAAAAAATGTGTCCAGGCAAGCATATTTATCTGCTTTAAAAAATTACCAAATTTAAACAGAAGAAATTCTGTACTCATTTGCCAATGCCCAGTATAAAAATGTCATGATCGTTTATTTTATTTATGACTAGACATCTGGTGTTTCAACATTCTTTAAACACATTTCCTCTAATCAGTCTCAATCATTTTACACACTTTCCTGGAGATATACCTGTAAAAAAATTTCTTCAGTTTTTCTGATGGTAAGTAGTGACAAACAAAGAAAGTGAAATAAATTTGTTGGAATACTATTTTTGCCAAATTGTGAACATTTCCTCAGAACACTATTGTTTCGCTTTTCACCCAGTTATCTGTCAGACAGGGAATTTGCCCTGTGCTAGAAACATGGGAATTTTTAAGATACTCTTACAAATCATGGGAAAATGGTTTCGTAACAAAAATTAGATATTTAAACTCATAATTATTTTATTATGTCCGAGTAAAAGGCTTAAACATTAAAATATCCAATTAAATGCACATCCTGTAGTTTCTCTGTGTTGTCTGAATGGACTAGGGGAGTTTTTCCCTTAAACTTTTCTCATCATCATTACTCATATAGGCAGACAGGTTTTGTTCAGAAAGATCTCTGGAGGAATATCGTTCTAAGAGCACAGGCATTCGTGTGAATATGAATATTTGTTGTTTTTTCAGTTCATCATTTATTACTCATTTCAGCCAGGTGCAGAAAATAGGAGCTGAGTCTTAGTAAGCACCACAGTCTGAGATGTCAATATTTAAGGTCACAAATGCAGAGCCACTGCCAAATCTGTGCATTCCCAGAAGTACAACAATGGGGTTGTTCCTCAGTTTATCAGCAGATCTTTCATATATATATATAAAAATATATATGAAAAGGATTATAAAAAACACATTTGATTTTTCTAGGGAAAAAAAGCAACCAGTCATTCATTTGATTTGACAAATAAAATGGGATTCAAGCTAAGGTTAAGACATCTAAATCTGTATGTCTACATATAGGATCCAAATATGCACATCTGAACTCCTACTAAAGTCAATGGACACCAACTTAGTGCCAGAAACCACAAATAGAGATTGCAAAGTTATTTAACTGACTAGCTGATATGGTAAGATACAGTAGCATAAATATATAAATATAAGTGTTTAGTTTTAGATCCTGTGAATTATCTTTCCTGTCTTTAATTGCTGCCACAAAAGGGTGGAGGTCTCCTGTGTCTGTCATATCTTCCTGCCCTGGGCTGATCTTCTGGGCATCTCAAGCACAGTAAACAGTTTGTGTTCATGCAACTGAGTCTCACCCTGAGTGACTGCTCTGGGGTAAGATGAACTACTCTCCAAGCATGAGTGACTACTTTGACTGTGACAGGAGTGTAAACTCCTGGAAAATGCTTACTAGTACAAAACTTAATTTGGATATCTTCTTTTTTAAATTAATCATACCAACAAACTTTGTTTTGTTCTGAAACAGAACATTTCATTCCAATGAGGTTTAGGAAAAATAAAAGGTTGTGTTCTCACTAATGCCATAAAAAGAAAAGGTGGTCTTTTTTACACTCTTTTGGGACTTACAGCATTACAGATTTGTTTTCTTCTACTGCTTTTGAGGACTGGAATGCATATTTCCCCTTTGCAGATGTGACGTATTGAGAAGTACCCTCCTTCTTTTCAGCCAACAGCTGTAAATCAAGCCTGGAAATCCATCATCATCCAGGAATTGTCTAACAAGGAAGACAAGTCTCATTTTATTATGCTTTTATGCCATTTGTGATTGTTCAAGTAGCACATGCCCACAAGAGTAACTTTAATAGGAAAGACTTAAGCTGAGGCTTCACAAGATGAGGCATCCAAGTGCTTTAAGATATTCATGGCCTACATCTCACTCCTACATTGTGCTGTGTGCCATTGCTCTTCTGAGGGGCCAGAATAGCCGCTTGTGTGGCTGCATGGTGAAATGACTCAGGGAACTACTGAACTCAAAAATAAACCAGTCATTAAAGAAAAGTAGGAGTTATTTTAAAGCCAGATTGATCTCCTGATACTGTTTGCAGTTTAGCCACAGGAAGAAGAACTGGAAAGAGATTGCAGATGGATGATGATGGGGAGAGGATCTGGGGGGAGGATGAGAGGTTGACGACTAGGGCAAGAATACTTCAAAATAGTGTCGTAATGCATGGCTTTGTCATGTGAAACTGCTGGCGGAACTAACCTCTTTTCTAAATAGGCTCTAGACTAGTGATTGGTACATGTACCTGACAGTTAAGATATTCTCACTGAACTCTGTGATTTCAATCAGGAAAGGCTCTGCCCTCACAAATAAGCCCTTTAGTGGAGTGAAATTAGATGGGGAACGTATTGTGTTTGCAGAGTTTTCTAGGTCTGAAGCATTTCATGAATTGCTGGAGTTACCTCTACTAAGGCAATCAATAACCTCACTTCTCTGCAGGACATAAAAAGCCAAAATGCCACAACTTGGGTACACAGAAAAATTTTAAAATTCTGGAAAGAGGCCAGGCTGGACCTTGCAGTGTGTTGGCCTGACCACATACCTTGCCAGAGGCTGATTCAGTTCTAGCACAAACATGGCAGGGCTAGGTGAAGGAAGGGCACACTCTCCTGTGTGAAGTCTCTGCTGTCTATGTCGAGGACATGCCATACTTAGGCTATATTACTGTTCTCTGCATGCAAACTGACAGCTGCTTGGACTGGGCTGCTTTTTGCCTAATTACCTAGCCATGGGTCCAAACCCTGCTTTCTCAATCCAGAGAACCTCTCTAGGCAGTACTAATGGAATTAAAAATACCTATACAACACGTTTCCCTTCCACTCACCCAGCAACTCCACCTCTGCTTGCCCAGACTTCACATCATAAAAAGTGACTGTGCCAAGAACTAAGTGGTTTGGAGCCACAAGGGTCCCAGGTTTTGGGTTCACTCTGCCTTGGCAGAACCCAGGGAGTCGCTGATGAGTGATGTGGTCAAGTTGCAGCCCCTTGCTCACAGGAGTTCTTCTCTACTAAAATGGTGCTGTTGTGTGCAATGGATTTGAAAGTTTCAGAAGAAAAGCAGATTTGCCTCCAGAACTGTCATCTCTTCCTTATTCCCTTATCAATTCGAGAGCAGTTCACAGGCTCAGTAGGGAACAATAGGCTCTCTCCAAGGCAATAACATTACTACATGCTGTATCCGTCCAGCTACTTGCTTTGCTATCGTGGTGAGCATTTTGTCTTGCTATGAGCTGGAAGCCTTAATTATGTTCTCGTGTCGTCCATTGTTTGAGGCAAATAACTAAGTGACTTACAAAGACAACTAGATTTACATCTTTTAAATAATCTTTTTCCAAGTGTAATATCCTATTAGACACATTGGGTATTTTTTTGGGGTTGGTGTCGTAAGGGTGGTGAGGAGGGAAGACTCACATTAAAATACTATTGACAGACTGAAAAACTGGGTAGTTCACATCGCTCAATCTTTTTCTAGTTGTTACCAGCTACCTTGTCTGCTCCTTCTGAACTTAAATACATGCAGTAAAGACAGAGTTACAAGAAACAGAGATAGTAGATGAGAAGGGTAAGACACTGTTTTGTAAAAATACTCTTACTCTGATCAGGAAGTTCTTATATTTGGGGAGAGAGGAGGATGCGTGGCCATTCAATCACTTTGAGATTGCCTTATTGACTTTAGGATCTCATGATCTGTCTGTGCAGAGGGACATTTATATGTGTATCATACTGCCTTTGCACTGAAGAGATTATCAACAAACCCATTACACTGAAATGGAATAATACATTTAAAACCATTTTAAAAACTTCTGTTTTTTCTTCCTCAGTCATTCCTATGAATCCATGTTTATCTTTCTTAACTCACTCCTCAGTGCTGTATTTCTTGACCCCTTTGTGGCCTTTATGGACAATTAGGGCTTTTTCTTATGCCATGAGATTAACCTCTGCTCCGTGACTGGTGATGACAATTAAATAAAACAATTAAGACCGTATTCAACATAAAGCATGCATGTCCACTGACACTTTCTAAAGCAATTTCTGAGGTTTAACAAAGCAAAAGGTCATTACGAAAAATTAACATTTGTGCATAGCTAAAGAGTCAGCTGTTTTGTCTTGTCGTTTCAATTTATATTCACATCTAGCACAAAGAACATTTTAGATGTGATCAGAAGTTAGTATAAAAGATATTTTGCAAATAAATAACATATATATTATGTAAAAGACAATAAAGAAGACCTTTGTTTGTTTTGTATATAAAGATACTTAGATAATAACACATTACTTAGTGTTGAGTCTTCTAAGCATGAGCGATACACAAATAAGCATGTTGTGATGTACCAAATCTGAATCATCTGCTACATTTAAATAAATGGAGTGTTTAGTCTCAATTAGAGAAAACCAAAGGGAAATACAATAGCAGTCTACAAAACACATCAAAGCTTCCTACCAAAATGAAGAGAATACATTATTCTCCAAGTCAGCCGGTGAAAGGATTAAGCATAACAGTTTTATGTTGGAAATTCAGGAGATGCTTCAAGAATATTTTCTTAGCAGCACGAGGAGCCCAGCACTGTTGGAATAGATCACATGGAGAAATGATGAGCTCTTTTTGACTGATAGTTTTTGAGAAGTGTTTGAGTTAATTTCTGTCAGAACTAATTCAGACACAGTATTTCCTACTAGGAAATGCCAGAGGAGAATGGGGGACAGCACATCCCAGGTGGGCGGGGCTCAGCTTGGTCTTGCTCCAGGGTGAAAATTTAAAGCAGTAAATTTATGCTGACCTCCTTGTCCCCCAGCAATGCCGGGGCAGTCCCCATGGTCCAGTGAGGAGCGGGAGGAGAAGTGCAAACGAAG
Organism: Tapera naevia; assembly: GCA_033556795.1. Taxonomy (NCBI): domain Eukaryota; kingdom Metazoa; phylum Chordata; class Aves; order Cuculiformes; family Neomorphidae; genus Tapera; species Tapera naevia. The sequence goes on along the minus strand of JAUMJJ010000079.1, from coordinate 4,232,710 downwards.
GCATACCCTGTCTGTAAACCATTCTGAAACGCTCTGCTGTCAATCAAGCAGGCTTGACAAATGTTGTTCAGATAGATTGGGCTGCTGGAATCTGAAATAACTCTCTCCCCCCACCCAAAGTAGCATGCACTTAATGAATTATGAAAAGAAGTAAAAATCAATTTTCCTTGCCAACTACTGATGCACTAAATGATTGGTTTCCTTTTCTAAATTATTTATAATTAGTGTTCCTTATCTATGTTATCTATTAATCTAAAAATGGAACTCTGGTTATCCTAGTACTGTTAAATCACAATTACAAGAGCTGAAACACTGACAACCTACTTCTTTTAAAGAGCCATCTCCAAGATGGAGGCACATATAATTTTCCTAAGGTTAGAAAAAAATTTACACTTTCAATTATAACCTATTTTAGTTACCATGTGTTAGCTAACATAGTATAGCATACAGCAAAAAGCCAAAGTATTTCTGTATACATGTTTACAAAGTATGCATGTCCCTAGAATACAGTTTTCAAAAATACCTTATGGCCGGTGAATTCTATATACCATAAAATGATAGTTAAGGTGTTCTTCTGAATCTTACTGAACACCAACCTGGATCTTCGACTGTCTTTGCAAATTTTGTCTATATTCTTAGGACCCAGAGTATCTGTTTCCTGTTCTCAAATAATTTAAGAACAATGTGATTTACTCTCTTCACTTATATCAGTAAACCTTGGAGATGTGTAAATGTTTTCTATCTTTGAGAGCTATGATAATTGATAGAAAACTTAGATTGTTCTAAATGTAATATAACATTAACATAACATAATAACATAATAAAACATAACACAGATCTGGAAATTCATCATCTTTATAAACTTATTTTATAAAGCTTAATATGCTGATGAAAATGTTTAGTAGAGCCAATTTTCATTTCTAGTTGAGCAGCCAAAATGCACTTTAATCTTAGAAAAATAACCATTTGCTTTGTACTACTTTGATCACATATTTTTATAAATTCCTTTTATAGATGCAGGTGAACAACTTGTGACTGAGAACCCTTGAGAATTTTAAAATAACTTCATGAAAGACCTTTCCTTGTAATAAGTGTTTACGTTTCTAGGCTGATTTCTTGTTCTGCCAAATGTTCCACCAATTTAGAAAGACATTTCAAGTATACAAAGAAGTAAAAGTGTTTTCCTAAACATAGGTTTTGAGTGATTCTGTAGTACGATAAGGAGTTTGGATTACCTTCCTATCTGGAACTACTTGAAGACATCTCACATACCTAGTTATGCTTTGCAGCACTTTAAGCTGAAACTAAAGATATTTTGCAACACTATGCGGTGGTTGACCTTGACTGGCTGCCAGGTGCCCATCAAGCTGCTCTGTCACTCCCCCTTCTCAGCAGGACGGGGCAAAAATAACAATGACTAGACCTTTCTGGTTTAAGGGTCTTTAATCACTCCAAGAATAGAGTTGTTATAGTTTAGCTTCTTTTCTTCAGTGATTTTTAGCTGATCTGAGACCTACAACTTTCTTTGCTGCCACTTCAATGTTTCTTTGCAGAAATAGGAGTTGTGCATTAGCTGTGACCTACATAGTTTTCCTATTCAACAAAAAGAAGCAAAGCATTGGGTTTGGACCATACTTGTTCTTCATAGAATTATACATGAAGTGCTGGCATGTGAACTGCCTAAATACAGGGGTAATTTTGTATACATCTAGTTGCTACCCAAACCCATTAGCTCCACAAAAGTGTAATAATTCCTTGTCACTTGTTAGCCCTGAAAAAGATGCATATGCCATGAAGCTCCTGGACTTAAGCTTGCCCTCTCATCAGTCTGGAGAAGCCAAGTGCTCTGCTCTCTGAGCAACTGTGAGTGTTGAGATACTACAGAAATGCAACTTATGCAAAGTGAGTTTGGGATCTCTGACTTTATGTGTCAATAGTTGTTGAAGAGGAAGCCAGAGAGCATTGCGGTTTTATGTGAATCCACATTGAGTAAGGAGTCTAATAAAATGCAAATGACCTTAATTCCTGAGATTATTCTGAAAAACTTTCCTTCTTTGTGCAAAACTAGCCTGTAGAAAACATCAGGTGATATTATAAATAGTGCTGTACCATAAATCATCACTTATGCAAGCTGAAGCATACCAGCATGGTATTAGGACTTACATTTAAAACAGGCTGAGCACAGTTTTTCCCTTGCAGTTTATTGAAAAGGTAATTGGCCTTTTTATTAAAAAGAAAAAAAAAAAACCTTCAGAGACTACAAAAGACAGAAACAGGTCCCCAGATACAAACTTTGTCATTTTTCTTTCCAGTGATATACGCCAGGGCACAGTGCAGACTAGGTGGTAGCTGTTCAGTTTAAAAACTATCATCTCTGGGAATGGGGTCAGCCCTGAATGAGGCATCCCTGCAGCACTGCCTATGCACCTGAGTCCAAGGTCACCAAAAGAAGGAGCTGCCTTTGGCTGCATTGCCACAGAGCGCCCAGACCTTGAGGTGGGGTGATGCCCTAGGAGCCCTGACATTGCACTCCACATGCAATGTCCAGCAGTGCCAGGGAGAGACAGCACAAACACAGACAGAAGCTCTTCCATATACATGAAATACTTGAGCCAAAACTGAACTTTTACCTGCCACTCCCTTTGTAGCTAATCACTGTTGTATCTCATTGCTGCTCATCTGTTAAGCTACATTTCATATGTGCTTTGTCTTACTGCTATCCCAGTAAGCAGTATCTGTATTTCAAGAGTGGAGAGGTTTATGATCGTTTTAATTGCTGTCTTACGTTGTGTTCCTGAAAAGAACCTCTCACAGGCCCATTTTCTTAATTTTCTGGGAGGATAAGTACTGCAGTGGAAATACCCAAACAAAGGGCTAAATACAAGTCGTGAAAGCAGCCATCATTCTCCCTCAGGACATGACAGTATGAATCATCTGTCTAGATGAAGGTGAAGCACCAAGCACATTAAGGATGCTGGGCAGCCTTTTCAAAAGGGTGTTCATGATTGAGCAGTAGGGAAAGGAGCCATAGCAGGACTCTAAACGGCAGCAGCTCCTCTGCGCTAGCTTCTCAAATGAAAGTTTTACTTCATGCTCAGAAAGCTGTGAAGTGGCCTAGTTTAATCCATTTCCAAAAGAGCTTTTTAAAAGCCAGCATTCAGCAGTTTGCACTCTTCAGTCTTCAGATAGTAAAGCATATGAAAATTTTGTCAACACTCAACTCAGGACAATATTCTGTTCAGAGAACAGCGAGTGTTCAGCACAGCATTGAGTTTTGATACAACCAAAGCAACTTCAGTCACAGAGCAACTGCTCAGTCAGATTCAATTGCAAATGTTCCGGCAATAGCAGGATGCTAAATGCAGAGGGCTATGAGCCATTCAATTCTTTGTAAATGGTCCATTTACCGCAATAAGGAAATGAGGGTCAATAGGAGACTGATACCATTTATTTATTTATTTATTCATTTCATTTTTAATAAAGTCAATTCATTCAGGACCCTTAGGTCACACATCTAACCAGCCTTAAAGTCATATCATCTTCTTAGAATGTCTTCTATTTTTCTTATTGCCTTTAGCAAGGTTTTGTATCTTGTTTTACTTATAACTGTAAAACCTCATAGGGGAACTTCTTCCTTTAAATTCAGATATTATTCGTTATAATGAAGTTCCAGTCCTTTCTCAGGTGCTATGACAGTACAAATAACTATAACAACAACAAGCCAAATTTCTTGCTTCTGTAACTCCATTGATTTAAAAGTGCTCAGCTGCAGATAATCTGGGATAACAATTCCCTTCAAGTGCCAGAAGATAAAACCACTAGGCAGAATGCTGCTACAACAACAGCAGATTCACTGTCAGAATATACAAGACTAAAAACTGTTCTTATTTATATTGGTGCAGACAGAGAAATTCACTTTGAATCATCATTTGGTAGCCAGCCTTAAGTTTCTTGATAACACAGTACTTTATGAGATAACCCAAACAGAAGATATGAAAAGTAAACAGAGGACATACCCGAGACAGGTCATTGGTCTTCACCTCAGGCATTTTTTTTTTATTCAGGCTTTAGAAACTAGAGTTGTAAACAGCAGGGCTGAAGAGGTAATACAGGTCTTAGATCTCATCAAATTCAATCTTTTGATACAGTCCATCCAATTCTTTTAAAATCAGTGGAATTTATACAAAAGGTTATTACACAACCAGCCTCACCACATAGCATTTCGTCTTACACTGAAGTTGAATTTGGCATATGATTTTGGCCGTGTTGCCTTTGGCTTCTGCTTACTTTCCTGTATGTTCAGATACTCACTTTAGATTGTCCTTACTGACCACCTGCTCAACAGTACAGGCTCAGGAGCATTTAGTGCACATGTTTTATTTTGCAGGTGGTGACTCAATGTAAAGATACAGACTGCTCCTGGAGAAGATTTTGAAAGTGGTTTTGATAACACGGATAACTATAAGCTGCAAAATTTTGTCAAATTGTTTCTTCTGACCCAAAATCATTACATCTGAGCATTTTTTTCTGGCAAATTTGAAAGGATTTTGTACACAATTATGCACCTCTACAATTATTCACGTTTTTGTACTGGTATTCAAAGAATCATAGAATCATAAAGTTGGAAAAGACCTCTGAAATCATCAGGTCCAACTACACCTGTCCCCTTCCTAAACCACATCCCTAAGAAATTCATCTACCTGCCTTTTAAATACCTCCAGGGATGGCGACTCAACCACATCCCTGAGCAGCTCTTCCAATGCCTGAGTACCGTTTCAGTGAAAAGGTTTTTCCTGACGTCCAGTCTAAACCTCCCCTGGTGCAACTTATGGCCATTTTCTCTTGTCCTATCACCTGTCACTTGCAAGAAGAGACCAGCACCCATCTCACCGCAACCTCCTTTCAGGCAGTTGTGAACAGTAATGAGGTCTCCCCTCAGCCTCCTCTTCTCTAGGCTAAACCGCCTCAGTTCCCTCAGCCATTCCTCGTAGGACTTGTTCTCCAGCCCCTTCACCAACCTCATCGCCCTTCTCTGGTCACACTCGGGCACATCAATGTCCTTCTTGTACTGAGGGGCCCAGAACTGCACACAGTACTCGAGGTGTGGCCTCACCAGTGCCGAGTACAATCACCTCCCTGGTCCTGCTGTCCAGGGAGTATGAATATTTTAACAAATAATTTGTATGGGAAAGCTTAGTCATGAAAAGATCTTTTTGTGACATTAATTCTACCCTGCCACAAACCCACTAACTAAAATGTGTTTATGCCAAAGATGAATATGTACATTTTTTTACTTTAAATTACATACAGATTATAATTACAATGAATCACTCTAAAATGTGTAATTTGAAAATGTAATTAAGTGAGAAGTGTATTAGCTTTCAAAAAATATTTAGAAGGCTTTAAGTAAGCTGCTGTGGCATAGATTATTGCATTCCTGTGACCACTGCTGATACTAAGGATCATGTTTTAATGCCGTCCTAATAATTCATCACTGGGGACACTCCAATGATTCGGTATACTGGCAGATGAGGCGAATTTGCAGAAAGATGCCATTTGTGGGAAAAGCCTTCAATAAATCTGAATAAAACTGCAAAATGCTTCAGAAAAATAGGTGACTGCCATCATTTTTATATGTTTGCTATGTAATTGCTTTTTCACTGGCATCACAACTTTAACTCTGCGAAAACGGGATTCTGTTTCACCTGGGGAATCAAAGCTCAGGCAGGAAAATGCCTTATATTCAAACATATAGCGTGTGTTACCCTCTATGGCTTTTGATGGGGAATTTCAAAAAGGTATGCCCATATTCTTTCTCAAAGCCACGTGTCCCTGACACTCATCCATCCTAGGCATAGGGCTGAAGAGCACCTTGAAAGTGGAGAAGCCATGAGAAACGTGACCCTGGGCAGGAGGAGAAGGAGCAGAGTTTTCTAGGGAGTGGGACTAAAATTCAATTAATCTGGGACAAGGACTTAATCTCCACCTTGCTGCTGATGAGCATCTGAGTTGGTCAGCCACTGCTCCATCTCCAAGCTTCAATTTGTGTGGTTTCGCAGCCTGAGAATGTACAACGACAAATCAGCAGGGAAGTGGAGAGCCCGGTGTCGGGTGCAGCCTGCACCCCAAGAATGTGATCAGGAAAAGAGACATCATTTCTCATTACCCTCAGCTTCTTTCAGACATGTACAGGATGTGTGCAAAAGTACTGTGCAAAAGTACTGCTTAGACTCATTACCCAAAGTTCATTTCAGACTAAACAAAGAAAATACCACAGAAAATGTGGACGTCTGTAGTAGTAAACTGCAGTCATCTAAATAACTACGCTAAAACAATCAGGAGAAGAATGATACAAAAGAGGAGCTACCCAATAGGTATTTAGGGAGCTTCATAGAGCAATGTATCATAAGGAACAGGCCACGTTAAATGAAATTAATACTTCTACATTCAATAATGCAAATCGGTGCCTTATATGCAGTAGAAAATGCATGGCCCAAAACTCACTGTATTATCTCTCCATAGAAAACGCCTGTGTTCTGCCCTTTTGTCCTTGCTTTTGCAAAAGTATTGAGAACATTCTCCTCTTGGGGTTCAGGTGCCGGGGTTCAGGGCAATGTCCCCACCAACACAGACAGGGCAGCTCCAGTCCTTAGGAAATGCAAGGGGCACCCAGGCAGCCTGCAGGGTGGCTGTGGCTGCAGCCCCCACCATGCTCCCACTAATTCCAATCCACACCCATAGATGGGACCTTCTGCCCCCACTGCAGCAGGATCAGCCTAGGGGCTACGGGGTCTGGCCTGACTCCATTATCACCTTTGACAAGTTCCATTGTCACACTCAGGCTCTGCGGGTAGCAGACCCTCTGATGGGTATATTACTACAGTCTCTAAATTTGCTTTGTTATTTTATTTCTCCATTATTATACTACAAATTAAAAAAAAAAACGAACTGCTGAGAATGTTAGTATCAAATTATAATAGCTTCCCTTGAAATGGATAGTAAATCTTCGTATCTTTTAACTCAATAAAGTAGTCGTAACATTAAAAGAAATTAATACAACTATTGCTTGCTTTACTCATGCATTCAATAATTGAAACCTGTGCCTTATTTGAGGTTATGTATAAATTTAATATACATACTATTACAACAAGGTCACTTTGGAATAATCATCTCTTTGATTTATTGCAAGGAGGCTACATGTGGAGTCAAAAGTAATCTTGTATGGAAAACACGCATCTGCCTGCATGGAAATGGTACAACAGCCTGTTTTCAAGTCAGAGTATATAAATGGCAATTATTGTAGTTTTGCTTAAATAGCAGAGCCAAGCATGGTTGCAGCTTTGCCAGTTGTTTTCCATAATAAAATTAATTCTTCTGCATTCTCTTCAGTACTGGCCTTATTGTAATGTTTGTCAGTCTAATACTGGAGTACTTAACACGCAAAAAAACACCTTTTAGGTTTTGTCTTCTGATTAATTCTCTACATCTTCTCCTCCACTCTGTTATCAAAGAAAATGAGCTATCAGTCAGGATGAGAATGTCTTATAAAAACAAGTAAGAATGAAAGCAATAATCTCTAGAACATTTCTTCTCAGCACAATATTGCAGTCAAATACTGAGGCAACTGACAGCACAAGAAGAGAAATTTCCATTACCGCATGTATGTAGATAAGAGAGATCCAAGTAGGAAGCGCAGACTCCTTTGCTAAGGGCACAGTGCACTGTTAATACTTAGTGCTGGTCACTAACATCTGGACATTTGTATCAATGGCAGATTAGGCTGATACTTAAATTGTAGTATACTTGTATTACATCTTTTGGTTGTTTTAAATCGGAAATGGCTGTGAAACTTTAGCAGATTCTAAGGCATCACCATCTTCTTCTCTTCTGACTGGCAATCAAAGGCTGGTTCAAATCCAGCAGCTAAAAGCATCTGTTCAGGTAACCACCTTGTTTCAAATACATTTCAAAGGAAAAGGAACCTATCGCAACAGCTCAAAAATTGCTCCAGAAGATATTTGTTCTGATGATGGGAAAAAACCTTCTCATTGTCCTCTGACCTTCAATTTTGGCAGCTGTTAGCTAGTGGATATTGGTGTTCCTCTGTCCTGCTGGTTTGAAGAGCCCTCTGTTACCATAGCTGTTCCCCACATGGGTGTTCATGGACGCCAACCATTCCTTTCATATGCTCAACAGAGTCCCCTCTCCAAGCCATTGACTCTTAGGCAATTTTCTCTCATTTTTTCAGTGTTTTGATAAGTCTTCCCTGAATGGTGCAGGTTTTCAACAATGTTTTTGAATCATTAACATGAAAACTGTCTTCCATTCTGTTCGCATTAATATCAAATAGGTGATAGAGTCACTTTCTTGTTATTCAACATTCCGTTTAGCGGATGTCCAAGGATGCCATTAGCACTTTGACCACAGTGTTGTCTGGAAACTCAGGTCCAGGTTAGGACCAGTGCTGAGCCTCCAATTTTCATGAGGGACGCAACTCTCCAAGGCAGACTAGCCCATGCTGTCATTACAGCTTCTCATATTGTTCCCATGCACAACATGCTCTCTGGAATGAAATGACTTTTCTATGTTGCTTTCATGCCCCAAGGTCTGCATGTGTCCCAGGTAACTGGTGGCTAAAACTAACAATGGTCCCACAAAGCATTTCAGAGCACCTGTCTGGACTGTACACTTTGTCCATCTATTCATCTCCATACCAAGGTGAGACTCGAGAAAATTTTGAGACCCTTTCTACCTATTTTTTACTCCTTCATCCACCCTTCGTAAGGTGTGGGAGCCCAAAACAAAACTGCAAGGCAGGCAGGAATTCCTGAGCATCCCAATGAGGTCTCTAAGATGGACAATGATTGGACAGTGGCTGAGGTCTGGGGAAGCTGAACAAGGAGTTGTTCTTTTCATTGTTTATCATTCATATATTGTGCTGTGTGTTCATATATGGTGTCTTCTTTTAGCATTGGAAGAGGAAACAAAACATCAGAAAGTCCCGTCTTATCACTGATTGAAAAAGTCAGCCATATTTTGCACAGAAGATGAGTACAATAAGAGCTGCGAGTATCATAGATAGGAAACAACACAGGGGAGGCATATTTGGTGTTCAGTTTCCCTACAATTTGAATACAACCAAGTTATTCTGAGTAAGTGAACTTTCAACCAAGGTCATGCCCAAAAACATTTGAACTGCATCTGACTCAAGATTGCAGGTGACAGATTATCTCAGGCTGCTGTCAAAATTGCACATTTGGAATTGCAAGTTCCAAAGTTGGATACCTCAGTAAGCAAGTCTCACAGCTTTCCCCAGCCATGGTTTGTGCTGCAATACCTTTGGCAAATAAGAGAGACCTTTCTCTTTCTCTTTTTTGTATGCATAAAAGAAGAAATATCATATGTGTTTGTCCTCCATCCATAACAACATTTTCCTGAAGAGCCCTGGTTCATCTAGTGTGAACTTTTTTTTTTTTTTTACACCTTTGAAAATATTTTAGACTCTTCAGGAAAGTCATAAGCACTCTATAACTGCCCTCTTCCTTTTAAAAAGCATTTGTGGTGGACTAACACATTGTCTTGAACATGCTAATTTTATCTGGTAGTGGCTGGGGTTTGCATTACAGGGCAGGTGCTGTAAACTCAACAACAGCACTCCATTTCTTGTGCTCTACATGTTAATGAAAGCAATAAATCAATTACATGTTACAAACCTTGAGTTTTCCCAAAAAGGGAAACATTAACAAAATTTAGCACATCCTGCTTAGAATTTCTCAGAAATAGATAGCTCTCTTTTCACCCCCAAAAGCTTTATATTCTCCTTTCAGCATAAGTGCAATTCCCCAGGATGCTGAGCATGCAATAGATCTGATTGATTGTACCCTTTTATTTTAGGGACTCTATTAACTTTGAAATAGGTACACTATTCAGATCAATGGTACAAAGAGCAGATGGCTCAGATGAATGATTTGAGAAAGAGAGGCCTATGGAACATGATTTTACAGAGATGACAGAAAACATGGAAACTTTGATTCAGAAAGCCAGATAAGCCTGCTTACTATGTTATGGTACAAACATGCAAAAAACATCAGTCTCCAGAGGCAAAAAAGTAATATGAAAGGACTTTAAAACATTACTGTCTCATAGTCTGGACAACAAAGTTAGAGTTAAGGCTAGATTTGAAAGATCAAAGGCTTAAGTTATTTCTCTTCCATTGGAGCTGTACTGCATTTGCCTAAAGGGTGAATTTTCAATGTTGTGCAGTTGAAGTCGTTGATAACGCATATCGCTGTTACCTGTGGGGTGTATAAACCTTAGTCTGCATGTAATGACCAGATATTTCTCCTCTGAAGTTTTGGTGTTCTTCCTCAACTGCTGTAGTGTATATGGACATTATTTTTAAAAAGCAAAATAAAATCAGAAATCACTACTAGTAATACCCAAAAGTCACTAGGAACTAAATTGGCCACTCTGTGAAGGGCCAACATATGACCCACCTAGATTTTTAGTGTCAAATATGGTCAGTATGCTAGATGTTAATATCTTCAAGGCAGTGACACATAGATACTAAAGGGCTGCAGATTTTAGCCTATTATAGGCTGGCGTGAAAAGCATTGAGGGTAACTAAGGATCCACATTTCATTTGTACAAGGATCTGAACATCTCTTACAGTTAGCACAGAAGGACTGAAGATATTGTTCCAGTTCTCTGATTAGGGCTGTTTTCATTTCAATGGATCCTCTGCAACCATCTGCAAGGGGCTTGTTTGTGCAGAATTTATGGAAATAAAGTGGATTCCTTGCTAAGGGCTAAAGAGAGGTAATGTATCATGTCATAGAAAAGTCAGATTCATTGGTCTAGAAGATTTAAACAAAATTGCATGCATTTTATATACAAAATTCTATTTATATTAATATCTGTGTTTGTTCAGCACCTGAATATCAAAGTTTAAAGGAACACAGAGTAAAGAAAATTCCCCCTGCTTACTGTGACAACAATAACAAATATCAGCTACCGCAATCCAGTCTTCGTTATTTTGAAATGGCAGGCCAGTGAAATTTTTATTTTTCTATTTTTTTTAACTGGTTCCTAAAATGCAGAGGTAAAACCAGTCATCTCATATTATTATGTTGCTTGGAGAACACATAAGGTGTTTTATTAAACCTTATCCATCACAAATGCCTCATCACTGAGGAATCCTATGAATATGTATGTTAAAATTTCTATAAGTTGTGTGACATTTCAGAGCATGCTGAAAGGATCTTCAAAAAGAGAAAAGCTTATAAAAATGTTTTTAATAAGGTCTGAAGATATTACTGTGACCTGATCCTGATTTCTTGAAGACAACTAAGTGAAGCACGTACAATAAAGAAATCACAACAAGAACAGAAAGCATGACTTCGGTTCCAAGTTTTTCTTGTAGGCTAGTTGTTAGAAAAATATAAGCACAACACTTACCTCTGTCAGCCACCCCAAAAACTGCCAATCTGGTGCTAATTTTTTTAATACTCTGCTTTTAGCTGCCATTTGGAGGTGTTCAAAAGGGCAAGGGACAGGAATGAGAAGAAACAGGTAGGAAAGGCTGGTAAAAATAAATACAGTGGACGGGAATAGTTATAGAACTTGCACCTTTCAAAAGGTATCTGTCAGCCAGACAGAGCTGATGTGATCCTGATATCACACATCTGCTCTCTCCCTTTCTGACTGTCGGATCATGACATCTCTCAGAATCAGGAAGATAGTGGCACAGTGGTATTAATAAAGTGGGCTCTGGAGTGAACAGTGAAACTTGTTTGTCTTAGCTTCATATCTTACCACTATACAAATCAACTTGTGATCATTCAGCATAGCCACCTACCCATTATTTTGTCCAGTAATTGGCCCTAATTTTTAATGGATCATTTTGGGGCAGAGAAGGTCATCAGTTTTTCTGCTCCTATACCTCCTACTTACAACTGTGATCTCAGCATTGCCACACTTGTGACATATCCAAAAGTCTTTGATTTATCAGATTAATTCAATTTTTTTCTTTGGTAAATTTTGACAAACATTTTTGTGTATGTGGATGAAGTAGATTTCTGTTACTTGGAACTCCTGTTACTCCTCTGAGCTGTGTGCTAAATGCCTCTCCTCCTTTTGTTGTGTTTGACTTGCAAGAGAATGGATCTGCCTGAGATGCATCTCCAGGATGTTTGAGTCTGTGAAGCTGAAGAGAATTTAGACACTTTCTTCTGAGGACGAGATCCTGTGCTACTCCTCCATCTTAGATTTTCCTTCTGAGTAACTTCAGTAGAGCAGCATGACAGTTGAGATTCACCTTCCAAAACAGCACTCTCCTTGGGACAGGACAGTTTCCATCACCCTTACTGGGACTGGGATTTCACTGGTTTACAGGATGATGCAGGAACATTTCCACACTGACCCCATATCTTTTTGTCACATCTTCAAACTTGTCTGATTTGTAGGTTCTGACACATATCAGTAAAGTCAACTTGACTTGTAAATTACAGTAGCCAAGAATCTTAACTTATTGTATCTTCTGCCAGTGCATTAGCAATTAAAGACTCTTACTGTGTCATTCACGTTCCAAGTAATAATATACAGATCCATTACAGCTGCCTTAGAAATACATCTAGTAATTATAGCACATTTGTTATAATGAACTTCACTGCACAAAAAAAATCCCTCTTTACCTAGGAGGAAGAACCTTAGAAACTCAAAACCAGAAAGGCAAACAATTTTCAAAGATGACAGCTATAGGGCATCCAGACAAACAAAGACTATCCTGGAGTCCAAGCACGAGATGCACTCAAAAAGGGCAAAGATTTACTCTGCATCATAGGTCAAACCAATCTGCTTTCAGGTCACTACAATGGTTCAGACTACTGACCACCTGTGTCAGGCATGGGGTGGTTAGTATTGCACAACAGCCGGAAGACAGGTGATCCAGCCAAGGTACTGTGCACGCAGGAGACCCTGCAGAGTTTAAGAGTTTATCTTCAGAGTAGTTTCTCTAGGAACAGTGGCAGAACACTAACTTTCCCTTGGTCTTTCTGCTTCAGTTCACTTTCAGACTATTTGAAGCTGATTTTCTATAGCCAACCCACATCCAGTCGCAGCAGGTAGCACTGTTCCCTCCATACTGAATTACTTTCCTCCCTCTAGACTGCTTACCAATTTCTTTCATTACTCTTTCTAGTATTTGTTTAAATACAAATGTAGATCTCCTAGATTTTAAGATAATAAGAAGATAGACTCTGTATTTGATCATGCTCTTGATGTTGTGTCTGTAAACAGGTTAAGCACTGAAAAATGCAACTGATTTTCTGTTGAGCTGCTTTTGTCACTCATCCTGGGCATCTGATCTCCAGATGTCCAAGTATGGGGTTCCACTTAATAATCTGGATGTTGTAAGAAATTACAAAGGACAATGGAAGTATTGCTAGTGCATACAAGACATTTTGGCTGGAAGAGTGAGTGCATTGCATTGTTGTAAGAGTATTTGGCCTTCAAGAAGACAGTAATTTGGAGAACATAAAGAAGGAGACAAACAATGCAACAGCCGAAAAGCTCTTGAGGGTGTTTTGGAAGTGATGGAAAACCACACAGTGGTATGGATGAAAGGGGAAAAGGGGTGTGATGAAGGAAGAGAAAGAGGAAAGAAGGAGAGAAGAGACAGGGGAAGGGAAGAATAAATGTTGTCATCATTTTCAGTGCTTGGTCTTTGTTCTTTTGAAATAACTGAAAATTTTGTGATTGCCTTAAGAAGTAAAAGGAGAAAAAACTTTTGTATACTCACCTGCAGGTAATACAATCCCTCTCATGAAGAAATAAGATAAAATCAAAAGCAGTGCAGATACCTCTCAGATGCCAGTACTCGGGGCGGGGGTGTTCCTATACAAATAAGGCTTCCTCAAGCATTATTTCTTGTATCCTGCCCGTAGCAGAAAGCAGTGTGAAGACTGCAGAGACATTAATTCACACTGACACTAATAATCACAGAACTCTCTTTCCCCTGAAGATGCTTCATCTCCAGTGCCAGGTTTCACATGTCTATAGAACGTGTTGCTATGGTCTTAATTTGGATCCATATTCCCTATGCCACATACACGTGTTTGGTGGCTTGGAGGAGCTGGTACCAGGACCAAAGAAGAAGCAAAGTACCCGAGGCACTGAAAGGCAGGCCACTAACTAGAGGACTGCAGTCAAAAAGGACTTAAAAGGTGGCATATTTCACAGCATGCCCTGGGTTCTTGTATTGCCCATCCTCTTTCACACGGTCTAATGCTCCAGGCACCTCCTCTGCACATGCCTCCTCTCAGGAGGATGGTTTGCACAGATTCATTTTGGCATAAAGACACACTTGTCACTTGGCCAGCTAATCTGAATAGATGAATGTGTTCCTCTTCATTCTATTCAACTTTTTCTTCTTATTAGAGATATTACATTCTAGGCAAAGACAAAGACTTGGGCTAGTATATCCCAGGAGTTCAGATGCAGAAGTCTAACTACAAAATTTGGAGTGTCTCGCAGTCATCTGAGGAATTAGCACTACAACTTACCTCACTTTAGACACACTCTAGGTACGAAATGTTTCCAGCTGTCTGTAAGGTCACTGCCATTTGTTTGTCTTAGTCTCCAAATACTGCAGTACATTCGGATTTGCTGTATGTCCCGCTACTGCTCCCTGCTGCCCATGTCTATTTCAGATCTGTAGATCCATTTTACCACACCTATGTATGAGACATATCATATACTGACTGTGGATAACTGCTATCTCGGAAGCAGAGAAACTGCTTTCTGTCAATGAGATATTTGCCTTGTCTGATTAATTACTGTGAATTGCACACAGAGATTTAAAATCATGATTAATTACTAACAAATGCACATAATCTTAAAGACTAAATTCTACCACTAGCTAAGTTTACTCAAGAGTTCCTGTACATCCTGCATCTGGGGACACTTTTGTAACACATAATCACCTGATAAAATTCCCTCAGAAATATGGTTAACAATCAGGAAAATATTAAATAAAAATAGCTACTAGAAACTTCTATGTCAATATATATAGATATTCAATGACTGAGATGATAAGAGTCTATTTCTTTAACTGCTCATTTGCTTTGCTTAGAACATATTAATTTATTTACAAAAGAAACCCTTTCAAAAAAATCATTATATTGTTGTTAGTGCATTTTTCTTGATTTGACATGCTTGAAGACATAACAGTTCCCAAAAGGTTAACATTCCTTCAGAGTAGAAATTGCTAGATCCCATCTGTAGGATGCATTTCTTTCCTAGTTTATTCAGTGCAGAAGCTGAGAAGATTAATAAGCTCCAGTATTTTACACTAAGCTTATTAGAGATCAAAATTTTAATAGGTTTGAAATCATCTTCTGAAATCCCACATTAAAAGAACAGCTAAGAGACACTTACTCCCTTTCTTGGGAAGCTTTCCCAAAGAACTTTATCATTCAAATAAAACCCAGAGTCCAAACTATATTGTATCGTGTGGTAGGGAGAGAAGTATTTGCCAGTCCACCCACGTTTGATGGTTGTCGGTTTCGTGATATTTTCCTCCCTTCTGGCAGATGAGTGCCCATAAGTACATTCATGCTTCATCAGGTAGAAGCAGTCTGGTTTTACGCTGGGAGAGATAAAGTGAGGCAGAGGACCTGGCAATGAGTGTATGCTACCTGCTCAAACAAGTAACCACAAAGCTCTGCAGACTGTGTTGGCTCCTCCAATTGGTAAAACCTCATTGAAAACACAGGCTCTTTGAATGAGAAAAAAAAAAAATTATGCTAATATGCTAATCATTTCAGTCCTTCTTCAGTTATCCATTCAGAGCTTCACTGCATTATTCGATGTTTTTCAGTCTAATGCACTGAATTAAGTCTTTTTAAAAAAAGTTTTGTTCATGCAACCCTTTAAATTCCTGCTGAATTTTATCTTTGGGCTTTCTGGGAAAGTATTCCTTTCACCGTTTCTTTCTGTGAACTGCAATCCATTTAACAGTGTCCTGCTTTTAGCTGGGACACATTTGGCACCAATTAACCCTCCCAGTTCAGCCCTTCTAGCTGGTATGGACTGTAAACTGGGACACAGAACTTTACGAAATTGCTGTACAGTGCTTTGCAGTTAAAATCATAGGGGGGAGGAAAGGTGTTCTGAGCAGGGGATTCACTGTCAAGATAATTTACCCAGATTCATTAATGTATATAAATCCAAGAAAGGTAGAGACCTTTAAATACAGACACACTACATAAAAAGTCTAGGTGCAGAGTAATGGCACCTTTTGGTAGCAGCTATTATTTTCTGCATGGGGATTTCATTCTACACAGAGGTCTGGTAGACACAGAGCAGTTTTTTCTTTTAGCACACCTACAAGACAAAGATCAAACGATAAGACCTGCTAAAGCTGACATAAGATCCCTCTTTCCCTTGACTCCTCAGAGTTTTCTATTTTCCTCCAGTTATACAAGCCTAGGTGAAGACAAGCTGCTACTAGAACACTGTGAGTAATCAAATATGTATATTTTGTGATTATTATTATTATAATTTTAATATAGCCAAAAAGAGAGGCAGATTCAAGTGTGAAAAAGAAGAACCATCAGAATTTGTCCCAGTAAATCCCACCCTCTGCTGGTTAAACATTTTCACCTATATCATGTTCTTCTTTCAGGAACAACTATTATAAAGGCTCCAACCTAAACCTGAGGATGAGCTAACTCACAAAAGAGGAAGCTGTAAATAATGTTGGAGGAGATTAATTTCATCTAATAAAGTGGGGCACAATCCAGGAATACACACTCAAAAAAACTATCTACAAGCTGAGAACACAGAGCTGAGCTGCAAGTAGAGTGAAAATTAATGAGGATACTGAAACCTTCTAAGACAAAGAGAAAAGTCGGAAAATCGTTGTAATCTACAAATGGAAAGAAGTATTCAGTGACACATTAACTGGGTAGGAATTTATGTCCTTCTGACAAAGAGTTTCATACTGTGTCAGGCTTGGAAATTCAGTCTATATCAGTGTATCAGCACACGTAGAAAGCTGGACTTCCTCCTCTATTTTCAGTACCAGCCAGTTGTTTAAGTCACAAATGCTCCTTTAAAGTGCTTAGGCTGTGTAAGAAATTAAAAAAAAAACACCCACAGACTAAAATAATGAAGTGCTGCTATGAAGAACAGCTTTTTAATGGGAGAGAACAGATGTTCTACACACAATGGCTATAGTTTGAATTGAAAAGTGCCATTGTTTCACTATCGTTTAAAATCATGATACCCTAAAGAATAGATTTCAGGACATGCACACTCGAGGAGCGCATACCTAAGGTAGAGCTTAATTGTTATCTCCACTCTGCTCTGACTGAGTGAATAGAAAATGGGTTTCATGTGCATGGAAAGCAAAAGATGGAAAATTATACTGCAGTTGGTCTAGGAAAGGAGAACAGGAGGAGTGAAAGGCAAAGAACGTGGACAGCAGTAGCCTCCCATCAGCAATTGTAAACTGATTTTTTTTTTTCCCGGGCTGGGACTACCTCCAGCAAGTTCTCCTCTGCCACAATACCACAGGCATCTTGAGCACCATTTTGGGCTGCTGCCATAGTGGGGTGCAGCCTGACTTGCTGACAGCGAGGTCAGGAGTAGCCACTCATGGCAAGCCCTCCCACACCCCCTTATTAGCCCTGTACTTCAGTGTAACCGTTGAACATGTTCTGACTTAGGGATGCTAAATTGGACTTCCCAGGTGTGGTAGTAGAAGTAATACCTTACATTTTATCAGTTAGTAAATAAGAGATACCAGCTGGATGCCCACAGCTCTTCTCCCAGCACCTGCTTTAACTTGGGCATTTCGGATCAGCTTTAGATGGCAGCTTTCCTGGTCCCCTTGTAGGAACAGTGACACCCTCTAGATAGCACTTTTATAAGGAGGGACAATTGACAGTCAGACTTGTTAATGCTTAAAGCAGGAGATTTGGAAGGCCTCTATAAAATGATGCTGCTGGGGATTTTATCTTCCAAGACAGCACTGTTCACTACCCTAATTATATAGGTCACTTATACAGCAGATACTTACATCCAGAGTTGCAAGCAGCCCTATATGCTCCCCAAAACTGTTTCACCAGCACTTTTCTGCACTAACTATCCAACAGAAACTCAGAGATTCCATTTAATGAGCAATAAATATGACTTTTCTATACTTTTCAGCACTATAGCTTTTCCTGGAACCGGAAAGCTGAAGAATCATGATAAGATGATAAGACAACTACAGTGAAAAGAAATCTAGGTATATTCTGATTGCTTAAAAACTGTCACATATATCCCAAGGCAGATCATGGGGAAAGAATTGCCAATCAGAATAACTTTCTTCTTAAGACAGCAGGGAAGAAGGGTACAATGGATAGAACCAATAAATTTTTCACTAGTAAGGAAAAATACAGAAAGGAGCAAAAGAACCCATTTAGTTTACGTGCTTCAGGAGAACACATTTTGTTCCCTTTCTTTGTCTTATCTCTCTTCTTATGCTCCCTCCTTTATGCTGTCTAACACAGCTGTTAATTTGAGAGTCTAGATGTTCTTCAAAAGCGTTGATCCCACAGAAGCTGTGGAAAATGGTCAAAAAGCCTTAGTTAAAGAAGAAAATCCCCAGCTGCCAGTCCTCAAATGCGTATTTTCACCCCTAGACATTATTGAAAAGGTAAGCTATTAGAGACAGAGGTATCTGCATGCTTCAGGGAAATTAAAGGCTAGCATAAAGTACAGTCACAAGGTTTTGTTGATTTGTAAAGTTAGTTCATAAAGTTATGTGGAATTGTTTTACACCGTATGTTAAATGAAGCAGAACATGAAGTATGGGTTCTTTTGGCAAAATGAATACTATCACCTCCCTGTAACAGAATTTCACTTTTAATGTTTTTGTGTTACTATAATACAAATCCGTTTCCATCACTGCTGCAATTCATACAAATACGTTACTGAGAAGGCCATTCTTCTTGCTGAGCAGTAATTAGGGGCCAGGAAAAAAGCAACTTTATGAGATTCATTAGCTGAGAGTCACTGGGCAGAGCACCATTTAATATTATTTTGGCTTTGTAGTGTATATATATCATTACATGTGTTCAGCTAAATTGTTTTCAGAGACAAGTATATGTGACACAGTAAATAATACCATTTTGTTCTGCCCAACACTATCTACACTTAAATGGTCTGAGGAGTAGAAGTAGCAGGTGCAGTGCTGACTAACTTATGCCATTGAAGTCATTGTATCACTGTCCTTAATACCTCAAATATTTTGTTTTGTTAAGTGTAGTAGCGTTGCTTAAGCTACGTGGTCATGCGGAATTTTGTATTTCTATTAACAATCTCCTGTCCGACAGAGATGTCATCAAGGTTCATATATTTATGTTTTTAAAACTCTGTAGCCAGTAAATCCTGATAGTTTATAGTCAGCTATGAGAAGTGTATTGGCCTCCAATCTGCATACACCAGTCTGGTCCGGTATGTTAAGCTCCCAGCACTGTCCGCCTTCTCTACTGCTTCACCTTGCACACAACTCACATCATCTGGATACTGTAAATTAGTATTTATACATACAGCTCACAACTTAGACGTGCACAAAATTAGGGGTAGAAGGGAGTAAGGTAAGGCATAATAAAGATTGGAATAAGAGACAGAGGCAACTGAGAGAGAGGTAGGACCATACAGTAGAGAACAACACCAGCGGGCGAAGGCAGAAGAGAGGATGCTTCAGTCAATTCTCTCTGTGTTACCCATACCCATTTATAAATTGGATGGATGAATAAATATTTTTTTTCTCCCAGCTATCCTGCTAGCTCTAAGTGTGAAGTATGATAAATATCCTCTCCAAAATGCATTTCCTGCTTTTCATCTCCCACTGTGTGCAGAAACTAAAGATATATTCATTTTGAGATATTTCTTGATTGAATTCTTTAGCCCCCTCAAACATGGGAGCAGAGAGTTAATCACTGTTTAACTTCCAAGCTGGTTTTGTCTCTTGATTTAAACATCAACTGTTAGAAAGCTTAGTCATGTAAGATCCAAATCTATGAGACACCAAGCACCATTCTTGATGCTTAATGCCCTCAGCTGTCTTTGTCTTCTGGAAGGGTTTAGGATGAGGTCATTAAAAGCAATAACCAAGAAGTCATGCCTGATTACTCTTTCAATTAGGGCTTGATCCCACAGGCAGTTATGTGCAGTAAGTGAAGAAAACCAAAGGCTGCTGCTGAATACTCAGTATTTGCTTTATGCCTGGTCAGTGAAACTCAATAGCAGTGTGAGGAAAGGCAGAAAGAGGAGAAAGAGAAAAGCAATTGTTGAAGCAGTCAAATTTGTGCATCCTCTGTGCCGAGTCCTGCAGAGGAGGGGAGGTGGGCATGCCCAGCATGAACTGCTCTGCATGAAAGACAGTCATGTAACTAAATGTGAGTGAGGAATTTCAAGTGCTGCCTGTGACAGAATTCAAACGTGACCATATTGGAGATGAATCTAGAACAATGTGAGATCAGAAGTGAGGGGCCAGTGTTTGCCGATATTGTGCAGTCAGCTGGCCAGATCCACGTGCAAGGCAGCATTTCTGCTTTTCCAGGAGTTCACAGTCTATGCTGACTGTAGCAGCAAAGGCCACCCGGCAGCCCTCCAGCAGCTCAGTGCTGCTCTCCCACCTTCCCAGGCCCTTTTTTGATTCCTCACAGATTGGCCTGGGAGGGCAAAACAAACACAAATACTGTCTGAGAAAATAAGTTTTCTCCTCTTGCCTTGATTTTTTGTGTATATCTAGCCAGCAGGTTTATGTAGGAGCATTTGCTGAAACATCAAATGCTCAGAAAAGCTATAGACTAAGAACTTCTAGAAATTATTCAATGCATAAGGAATAAAAGAAAAGAAATCAGATAATTAACAAACAGAAGACAGAATCTCATGACTTATAAGTCATCAGCTCTCTCTAACAGTTCTGACCTCAGAACACTTGTTTGTTTCACATATATGAAGTGTGTCTCCTACTATCTCCAGAGACCTTGCCATAGCCACTATTACATCCCTGAAGAGCTCTTCAACAGCCATCAGAGACCAATACACACCATGGACAGGCAGGATCACCCAGCTGCCCCACAGGGGACAGCAGCAGTGGCAGGACAGGAAAGGCTTTACCAGCAGAGCCCATACCCAGAATGCCCGTGAGGCCACTAGGACAAGACTGGGGTGGTAATGATATTAGCCCAATGGTGTACTCATTGAGAAACACAGCTAAAATTAATATGTGCTACTTAACTCAACTGGGACTTGGCCAGAATGATCTTCTTGCTGCTCCTGGGTGAGCTGGACTTTGGGGGTTAATAACCACCCTCCTTGGAGTCACTTGAGAAGAGCTGGTTTTGGTCAGAAT
Organism: Tapera naevia; assembly: GCA_033556795.1. Classification (NCBI taxonomy): domain Eukaryota; kingdom Metazoa; phylum Chordata; class Aves; order Cuculiformes; family Neomorphidae; genus Tapera; species Tapera naevia. Next base: position 4,211,298 of record JAUMJJ010000079.1, on the reverse strand, counting down.
AACCGTAACATTTCTAACCCAAGTCCATAGTATATGTCAAAGATCCTAGTTCACCTTCCACCTTAAACCATTTTCCCAAAAGTGAACAAAGCAGAGTACTCCTGTCTACTTTGTCTCAAACTCCGCCATCAGTTAACTTCTTCCAGTGTCCCTAATATAGCATTGATTATATCTGTGCCACTTCAAGCCATTGAAAAGGGAGTTCAGTTTCTCTTCAAACTCTAGTACCTCTTCTAGGAGTTAATGACTTATACTTTATCACTTATCAGTCTCTTTCTCAGCTGCATAATTACACTCTTTTTTTTCATGCTTCATGTCTCCCATGCTCTGGTAGTCAATTTTTGTGTCTCAGAGCTGCCCTTGGTGGAACTTGTCATATGCCTTCAGACACTCGCTCCATCAGCTCCTGCCCTGCCCTTCTCTGTCTCCAAGAGTTTTTCCTGGGGATTTAAATTGCAAAACAAGAGAGGAGAAAGCTACCACTATGGAACCAGCAGGAGAGTCTTGATCTCTACAGCACTTCAGCTCCTGAGAATGAGCTCCGGAGAGGGTACTTGCATACTTAATGTGAATCTTCAAATACCAGACAAGGAAAGTCAAAAAAATATATGTTTTTCAATTGCCTTTTTCTCAGAGAATTGCTCTAATCCATCCAAATGACTATTCATGCCATCAAGCAGAGACCAGTGGGTATCTCCTAGCGGTCATTTCCATCCCTTATTGACTGCTAACATTTTTACTCTGTATGTCACACCACAAGGAAGCAACCCTTCCTCTCTGATGGCACTGACACCTCCACTCCAGCTGCCCTGGTTATCACATTGCAGAATGTGTCAGAATCCTCATTCACTCTCTTTTTAGCCCACTGAAAGTTGAATGGAAACTAAATTGCATAACCCACTGAGGTGAAGAATACTAGTCTAACAATACTTGCTACTCTGGTGGCTGTCATCTAGAAGGTCCTAGACCTGGCTTTCACGGTAGATGTCTAGATTTTCTCTGGAAAGGAAATAGGAGAAAGAATCAACAGTTTTCAGTTTTTAGGAAGGTATTGTTCAGGTGACCAGCTTTGACAGAAGTTTCAGGTTGCAAACCACTGTAAGATGCAGATATCCCACAATCACTGCACTCAGGACTTCCAATTAACTAACCAAGATGGTTCTCAGCTTGTCAAGCTCAGTTTTCTGAATCTTGTTTTTAGGTCACTAACTTTATGATGAGTATGGCAAGGTGCCCAGGCACCTCATGTGGGGAAGGCATCCCAGCAGATGTCAGCACAACTGAAAATCAGGAATTGCCCTGCCCTTGCTGCTCGTAGTTCCTGGGAGCATCCAGCCCTGCTGCACCCTGGCACACAGCCTCAAAGTGCCAGTGCCCAAAGAGCTGTGTTTGAGCTGTGATTTTGCTTCTGTCAGACTGAACAGCACGTATACACTGGTGTTGCATTAACTCACTCCTCTCTGTATGCTGATAAAAAATCATGAAAAATCATCCAGTCCATTTTGGCTCTGTGCAGAGCTATCAAGAGTCCCAGTATGCAAATAGATCTTGTTTATTATATGATAAATACTGTGTAATGCAGCACCTAAATTACACTGAGTTCGCAATACCATCTGGTTTCATCTTTCATTATATTAGGAGATCATTTTGTTACATTTGACCTGTAAATTGCTGCAGGAATAAGGCAGGGCCATGGCTGCAGTTCACAGCGGTAAAAAGCTTTACTCGCTTATGTGAGATAACTGAGTCTTAGACATAAGTCTCTTTTCTCAACTTCAGATCCAGACAATAGCAGGTACCAGGAAGGCCACTGCCAATATCTACAGTTATGCATCAGGTTTGCCTGTAAGCAGTGTCAGATGTGAAATACTGCCATAGAGGGGGACTTCCATCCAAATTTTCTCATTTGACAGAAAGAGCTGAAATGGTGACTTGAGGAAGAAAGAGATGCCAGTGAAGGATCAGAGGAATGGACCACAGTCATTTTGATGTCACTGATGGTTTGATGGGTTTTATCAAGTCGCTGTTAGTTTGATGGGGTCTGCAGACCGAGAAAAGAAAATATTACTGTTAACTTTTAACCCATGGCTTCAAAGAAATGAATTTATTTTATTAGTGATACAAAGAGACTAAAGGAAGTTAACTGTTTCTCCTTGTTGTCCACATTTCATTCAATCAGCCAAAACATTTTCTTGAGCTGTTTTTATAGACCATCTCTATGGCTGTCTTATTAAACCATGGTATGATGATTCATCGTTGTCTGTCCATTCCCACTTCACTGAATGTCTAATTAAAATGATTTTTATGCCCAAAGATAATTGCTTTCTTCTATTATTATTCTGAAATGTTAATATAATCTAGCTCACCAGTCTCTGTGTCTACCACTAGAGACAATAAATAAATTAAACACAGAAAAATTATGTTTAAATAACATTAGGATAGGTTATAAAGCTAAAACAGCACAGAAATTCCAGTTAAGGCCACACAGTGCTGCCAAAGACATTTGCTGTACATATGGCTGGTTCTTTCTCAGAGGCCCAGAAAGGCAATGCTATGCACTCTGGGTGCTTCATTAGCAACACATTACTGGTCTTATAGAGTCAAATGAAGCAGAAAATCATTTTACAGTGGTCATTATTCCTGTAAACCAGTACTTACTGACAGTTCTTATCCCACGGCATCTGAAATATGCAGAACAGAAGATGTTGGCGAATGTTGGCTTTTCAGCAGAAACCTCTGGGCTTAACTATCTCATTAGTTTATACATTTTTCAAAAATTCTTTCTTTAGTGGTCTGCCTTTGACAAGTGACCCTTTGTTAAAGGTAGTTACACCAAATTATTGCCCTCAGAAGACAGAAATAGGAATCAAAAATAGAATGAGCAAATGCGCTATTTCTGTGAAGAGCAATCAAGTCAATATCACTATTGGATATTTTGATTTTAAATAGCCCGAATAATTGTATTTCTTCCTTATAGGTATTTAACTCCCACTACTACCGTTCCATATTCAATTTGTCACTATTTCCTAGTCTTCAGCACCTTTCCTTCATTTACATTGCTTGGTCCTTCAACCCCAAACACACATATGTGTAAACGTACATGCACATACAGATGTAAGCAATGCCAGTTTGAATGTAACTCACATTTGGGATTTGTCAGAAGCATGTCATCCAGCCTCAGAAAGCTACAGTGTGTGGGTCATTGGGCCCGGATGAACATCAAACTTCAAATTTATCCATATACTTTCTGTCTTTTCCTAACATGAAACTTTACCCTGTGCTTTTAGTGATAACTCTATTAGCTGCTTGAACTCAGCTGATCTTTTTAGTGAAGCCTGAAGAAAAAAGGGCAGCAAATACACTGTCATTTCCAGGACATCTGCTGATAGTTTTCCATCCCTGTCAGCCTGAACTGAAGAACCTTGTAATAAGCAGTATTACCATCACCTAAATTCTTCACCTCATTCTAGCCCTGATCCATGTTTATGGGTCTTATTATAAATTTGTGTAATATAAAAAAAAAATTCAGTCTTTGCTTTACTTTTTATCCAAGCTGGTCCCACAAGCAGAAATTTTATTTTATGGTGAGAATGTTGAACTTAAACTCTCTTGAGATATCATACTAAAAAATGAAAATTTTTAGGTCTAGAAGAGCTACTTGAAGTTATTCCTAGAGACTTTTATGGTTTACTTTCAATGCCCTGTAGGTATATACGTACCAACTAGAAGAAATTTTGTTTTAAAAGATGCAGACGGTGAAAAGTTAAGGCAGATTTACAGCAGATACGAACAATAATTTTGCTGACACAGCCTGACAAACACCTTGGAATTCAAATAGCAAATGGCCATGCTTCTGTCTTCCCTTCCCAACCACTTCTACTGCCAATGCAGCTAGTCCTAAAATGGCACTCACACAGCACAGCTCATCTTATTCTTACCAGTTTTCTGTCACGTGCGCAACTTGCTTAACTTCAAAAATAATTGTACCCCCAGAGAGACCTGGGTGTCCCTTTCTTCTCTCTTGATTCCTTCTTCCTCATATGGCCCCAACAAGTTGTGGACTCAGCCAACTCAAAATTGTTTGGAACGTTTGCCAAAATAATTTTCAGGTGGTCCTTAACCGGCATCAAGTGACTGGTGAACTGCAGGAAGCATTAATTGTTATCTGCCTTTTGCAACACAACAAACTTTTTTTCTAAGTAGGGCAATGCTCGGATTGCATGAGGAGAGAGGAAGACCTCTCTAGGGGAAGATGTACCATGTGTCTGTTTCATACCAGCATTATCAGACTCAAAAATTTATATGCTCAGGGTGAAGGCTTCTGACTTAAAAAAAAGGAAATGTCCCCTTAAGACCTTTCTGACCTTTTTTCTTCTCACATGGATGCACATGTGTACTTGCTGGAGACTCCATCTCATTTCCCACTGCTGGGACCGTCCTTGTGGACATACCACTGAACCCAGTTGCTCCTTGAACTAAGCTTCATGAATGTAGTAATCTTTAACTAGTAGGGATTACAGCTTGGTCTTGCTGATATACCATTCCATATGGACTAGTTTAAGCTCTGTCTTATACACTACTGTCATAATGAATGGAGTTATATCAGGCTGGCACTCAGTCACTAGTGGGGTCCCACAGGGATCACACATCCTGGGGTCAGAGCTCTTCAATATTTTCATAAATTACTTCAACAAAGGACTTGAAGTTTTATTGACAAAGTGTGCTGATGACACAAAACTGGGAGGAGCCGTCAACAGCCTTGGGGGACAACAGGCCCTGCAGAGGGAAGCCTTGATGGATTGGAGAGTTGGACAATGACCAACAGCATGAAATTTAACAAGGGCAAGTGCCGGGTTCTGCACTTGGGATATGGCAACTCTGGGTACATGTACAGACTGGGGAGTGAGATGCTGGAGGGCAGCCCTGCAGACAGGGACTGGGGGTTCTACTCCACAGCAAGCTGGCAGCCAAGAGGACCAACTGTGTCCTGGGGTGCCTCAAGCACAGCATTGTCAGCTGGTCGAGGGAAGTGATTGTCCCGCTCTGCTCTGGTGCTGCCCCACCTTGAGTACTGTGTGCAATTCTGGGCAACTCAGCATAAAAAGGACATAAAACTACTGCAGAGTGTCCAGAGGAGGCCACAGGACTGGTGAAAGATTTAGAGAGGAAATCATATGAGGAATGGCTGAAGTGACTTGGTCTGTTCAGCTTGGAGAAGAGGAGACTGAGAGGGGATCTCATAGCTGTTTATTGCCTTCTCAAAAGGGAGGGTGGTGAAACAGGTGTTGATATCTTCTATCTGGCAGCCTATGATAGGACTAGAGGTAATGGCAGGAAGATGTGCCAGGAGAGATGTAGGAAAAGGTCCTTCACCCAGCAAGTGATGGAGCACTGTAATAGCTCCCCAGGGAAGTAGTCATGGCACTGAGTCTGCCAGCATTCAAGAAGCATTTGGTCAATGCCTTCAGTCACATGGTGTGAATGTTGGGAGCATCCTATGCAGGGATAAGAGTTGGACTCGATGATCCTTTTAGGCCTCTTCCAACTCAAGTAATTCTACAATTCTGTGATTCTATGATAAAGAATTGATGTGTTCATTGCTAAAAACCTTCACTCACAATAAAATAACAGTAGCTGAACACAAAAAAAAAAAAAAAGATGGATCCCATAAAGATTCCTCCCTGTCTTCATCTATATATGGATATGAAGCCAATGCCTTTTTCTTAAACCAAATATGGGGTGGGGCAGAACAGTTGGAAAAGTTCCACCTTCACAGCAGTTTGCCATTCACCTTAAGAAAAAGGCTTGATTTTCACAGTAGATGAGCTGCTAGCTGGGAGAGTAATTATGCAATTTCATTCGTGTAATATTTATCATGGAACAGATGCTGGCAGTGTCTTTCTATCTATTAAGTCTTATCATCGCACTAGACGAGAGAGGGAGTTATTCAAATAGCAATTAAGACACAAAGAAAGCAAGTGACTTGAAAACCTTATGTGGAAAGTGTATCAGGTTATGACATTTGGACTAGAACCCCAACCACGGTTCCATCCTTTCCTCCTTGATTTGCTTGAATACCTGCTTAAGACAACCTTGGAAACTGCCTTGAATGATCATATCAGACATGAAAACTCATGTTGAAATGGGAGTTTAGTATTTTATTGCTTTTCTTCTAAAATCTGCAATTTTTTTGTTTATGTTTTAAGCCTCTCTATCACATAGGTCGGATTATTCTTATTGGCCATTGGCTGTAGAAGGATCTCTTGATGGAAGACATATGCATACACATTTATTTGAGGTAGGTGGGATTAGATTTCTTCTTAAATAGCATTTCTCAAATCTAAGACAAAACATAACATGATGCCAGAGTAACTGACGTGAAGTTTGCACAAACAAATCCTGGTCTGTCTGTGGAAGACAATTCAACTGTAGCTCCTCAGCCTGTGGAATTCCTTTCAGTTTTGGTCTGCAGGTTACTGCTACATTGAGGATATAGCAGCTACTTGGTGTATTATTAGAAAAGTGTCTGTAAGATTTAATTATCAAAAGCAGAATTATGAAAATGCACAAAAGTAATCTTATAGAAGTGTCTAACTGAATAATGCAGTGTTCTTTTGAATCCTACGGGAGCCAACTGATGAAAGAAGAAAACTAATCGATTTAACTTGACTCTTTTCCCTTTTTTTAATTATTTTTATAATTCTCTCCTCTAAAAATATCAATATTCACCTAATTGGTCATGTTAAGACAAAATGCTCTAAATGGGGCCTTCTGAGTTTCCTAAAATTTCTGCTGTTGGTTTTTAATCAACATGGTAACCTTGGTCTACGTAGAGTGCAGAACAACTTTGCAGAGGATAACCTCGCTATGTGAATTATTTGTATAGCATTGAATTGGGCTGGATTGTAGGCTTGATAAAGAGATGAACATGCTTTACATTTCCTCAGTATTTGCTGCACATTGTTTTTACTTGCTTTTCATTTTTATTCTTTTATTCAGCATCACACAAATAATACTCAGATTATCTTCTCTAACAGTAGCAATTAACAGCATCATCTGAATAATGAATGAATTCACTGGCAAAGACTGAATTAATTTGTTTTGGTGATGGTCTGAAATATTTTCTTTTAGTTTGGCAGAAGCATTTTCTTTATTCCCTTGGTGAGCAAGAGAGATCTGCTGGATACCTCTTCTTTACGCAGGTTTAGGTACTAGTTCGAATTTCACTTGCAGCAGGAGATAGAAATCCACAACAAGCCTGCACAGAACTGCTCAGAAACAGAGCTGCATAAGCTGTGCCCTGTTAGATAGCAGTGTGTGTGTCTGCAAACAGAAACAGCATGAAAAAATCTTTCAGAAAAAACACACAAACAATAAGAAAAGGAAATGTGCCCCAAAACAAAAGAAAAATTTTGATACAGTGTTGCTTCTAAGGAAGCTTGAAATTTGGAACAAATAAACTATTTCACTTTTATTTCTTCCTTGTAAGACTTTTTGAATATGCTTTCTCAACAAAGAGAGCTTAACTTTTCCTCCTTCCGGGGGAGATGCCCAAAAGACCTATACATTGGCTATCTGCAGGAGTCACATGGAGTACCAATATAACAGAAAATAAAAAAACACAAGTGTTCCTAGCAGTACAATCCAAAGCAATACATTTCACAACCGGTCAAGCAAGCAAGACTATAGATTGGCAGTTGTGAGTCCTCGTGCTGGAAGTGCTTGTATGAATCTCATGAGAAGCAGAGAAAGTTCCACTCAGTTCACTGATCGGTCGTAAGTTATTAGTGTATCCCCAGCAGCTGCACTTCTCTGAGGTCTCCCAGACCTAGTTATATATACCAGGTAGATCAACAGAATTAAATCTATGGTTGAGCTGTTCGGAATAACATATCAGACAAAGAAATTAGCATATGCTCAAAATTGTATTCCGAGAACATAAAGGGAATAAGTATTGCATATGCTATTTTTTGCAGATAAGTCATTCCATTCCAGCTATGAAATTACTCATATTTCACCAGAACGGTTTTGCCTATCAGTGAAGTGCTGCATTGCTTAGGAATTCAGGTATTCCATAGGAAAGTGCAAATTCATTACATGTAGATCTCCACATAAGAATAGGCAACAGTAAAGCTATAATTGCAAGTTGCAATCGTTGTGTTGAAAAGAATTTCAAGCTGAAAGTCTACCTGCCCCTAATAATATTGTAGGAAGGATTTCTTAGCCTGGAGCTGAAGTGATTGATCTGTCATTTAAATACCAGAGAGCTTTTAGGACTGGTGAGAAAAGAACAATAATGCAGGTTGGTGTTTCATTGAAATGGACCTGCTCAACAGAGTTAACTCAAAACACTCAGCCTTTTGCAGCTTTAGTTAAATCTCACCTTAAACAATTTTTTCTGCAACAGCACAGACTGAAAAGGAAAAAAAGACAAGGTAAAAAGGGCCTATTTCCTCCCTTAATGTTTTTTTAGGGAATTGTTTTTACTGGTTGGGGATGGCATTACTGCATTAATGTAAATGTGCAACAGTAAGGTCATAAATGAACACCAAACAGTACATGCTGGTCAGATGTGACAGAATATCCTGATGCAAAGGGTGCCTGCTTTTCAGCCTTCAGTATCTGCAGGTTTTTTGAGCACAGTGAGCTCAGACCATGGGCATCTTTATTTATTTACCCTTCACTTTTTTAATGAGGAGTTGTTTTTCCTCACCAAAAAGAATCATATTGTGAAGTGGAGAAAATGGCAGGTGTAACCTGACCTGTATTGAAACCCTAGGCCTACTAATTCTGTCTGAACAGCCCTAATTTTTTGTAGCCTTGCTAATCTAAAGCAAAAGATCCCAAAAATGGGCCATGTAAGTTGTAACCTGAGAAACATGAGGACTGTGGAAGTATTTGCTGTGTTTCTTGCATATGATGTAAGGGATGGGTATTAAAGCTATAGGACAGGTCATCAAACAGAGCAGAGCATAGGGTAATATGAACATGGTTACTGGGAGCAACTGGGAAAAGAGGAAGGTAATAAAGCTCACAGGCCAGAACTGAGCAAAGGCAAAGTGGCTCACACCACAGCAGTCCACAGGAGGAGAAGCAATGAGCAGCAACACCTTAAACCAAGCCTTCCTGCTCAGTAAGACCTAAAACAGTACATTGCGACTAAAAGTTAGTGAGGATGGTGGAAGACAACCAGCTGGTCTGCACCATGGAGGAAGGAGTGTAATTGGCTGTTAAGATAACACTATCATACTCTCTGTCAAACTGTTTATCTATCAAGTTGAAGTTCTTCACACAGTAATAAAAACATTAATTGTTAAGACACTTGCTTTGTATTTGGAAGTGATTATAATTAGTTCATTCATCACCAGAGTGTTAGCGTAATCTTCCCACATTTCCGGTGAGCACTGAGATTATATTTTTGTGGTAAATCCCTTCATTCTGGACGTGTCCCTCATTGTTGCCAAGCAAGCTCTGATGTGCATCTGCTCTGTCGGGGTGTCAGGCAGAGCACCAGTCATTCCCAGACAGAACAGAGTTTCCTGGCCAGTGGGCTGAAAAAAATGTGCATCACTTCTGTATTGAGAGCCAGATGGCTGGCAGGTCAAAGAACATATGTGTGTTCTCTGGAGAGTCACTAATTACAAAGAGCTAACTCTTCTCAACCAGCAGCCAATAGCAGTCCATGAGGAACAGGGACATTTCTCACACTGCAGTTAGAATTTGGGGCTGGAGGTGAGGAATGGGGAGGACTACAGCGTAGAGTAGGGTATTGTTGGACGAATGAGAAATGGAAAACTACAGCAATTTTACTGGAAGGCATTGCAAGAGAGATTGGATCAAGTGTAGGAAGACCTTCACTGACAGATCAAGAGGCATGATGGTGAAGACTGTTTAGGACATGGCAGTGTTCAAAGTATAGTGGTGGCAACAGGCTACACAGAGGGAACAAGAAGCATGCAGGGAGAGAAACACTGAGGGGCAAAGAGTACCCTTAAGAGGAACACAGAGTAGTGAAGGTATCTCCATGGGCAAAGGGAGGGTAGGAGGAAGGTGCATTATGGTACATTCCATTGCATCCATTTGATTAAGTCACAATTTAAAATATAAATAGGGGTCTCAATAAAAAGTAAGCCACGTTGCTAGTCCCTGTGACATTCTTCACACCAACTGTGGAAAATGTTTCCAAATTAGTAAGCTTTTTCAAAAGAAAAACTGTTTGTTTATGCCTGCAGCATTGGCTCCTTCTGCAAAGCAAGGAAAGAAATGCTAATTAGTCATGTTTGTTACCTATCCCCTGGAATAGGAAATGGGTAGCAGAGAAACTGTGTTTGCCTTGAAAGATCACCTTGCATCTTAGCTCAACAAGAGGCATTTTTTTGTGCTCAACCAGATCAATCTTCAGTTTGCAAAATGAGCAAAACTTATATTTCAGTAGCTTTTATTCTGTTGCCCTGTAGCCATGTGGATTGAGTAAGCATCTCACATTAGATGCCAGGCGCAATGTTGGACTCGGTCTTTCACAGAGCAGGGAGTGGGGAAAGAAGGTCTAACCTAAAATCAGCTTGTAAAACGCATCTCTTACAAATAGGAATGGGTTGGCAAAGGTTGCATTCAAATTTACCATGTAAGGGACATACCAAGAAAAATCCAGAAAAGCAGCACCAAAATTTAAAAAGCCTTTTTTCTGATGGTGTCCAGTAAGAAATTAATACACAAACACCACCAAAAACCTAATAAAAGGGCGTTAGTCTGAAATCTTTGTGCAATTTGACCAGAATTTTAAATTTGGTGTCAAGAACTATCGTTGATAGAGCTGCCAAAAGGCAGCAACTAAGTAAGGCAGTTGCACATCTGACAGATAAAACTGGGTTTTGTTATAGATGATAGGCTAAATAATCTTCACAGCTCTTTTTTTTCCATCTCTTATTCTCTCTGACCGTTCTTCTGTTTTAAAGAAAGCTGCTGAACTTTCTGTAATGTGTATTTGTTTAATCAGTCCCAAAGCAAAATTAATATTTATATTATTTTAGGTAACAAAACGTTTCTCCCTAATAATTTCAAGTAAAATTTTGTTGCGATAATACTTAGAGAAAAGTGACATACATTTGTTCATTTAGCAATCAGAGACAAGTGGAAGTCCTCTGTGAAGCAGGCACATCTAAGTGTTTTCCTGAGCAGTGTCCCTCCATGATAAAAAAATTATTAAAGCTGGGAATGAAGAAAAAAAAAGAGATAGTTTAGCACTCAGATCACAGAAAAGGTACTCAACAGTTGCAAGCCTACAGAGTTTAGTTAAAGATTTGCAAAAAAAAAGGAATGTAATATTGCATCTAGTTAAAAATGTTCAGATATTTATTAACAGCCTGCACAGACTTTGATATGCATTCAGATTATAAAGCCTCAGAGAACAGGCACTGCTGTGAAATAACCAGCTCTTCGTGCTTCCAATTCAGAGTGCACGGTAATAAGCAGCGATCTGGTTATATTTCTTCAGTGCCCTCTACTGGGAAAAAAAATCAGCATCCTGCATCATGGATTTCCCATGGACAGCTTACTAATTCTCTATCGACCTTGTATAAGGTGTGCAATCAGTTTTACTTAACAATTTGAAGAAAGTTTAAAGAGTTTTGCTTTCTAATTTGTAAAATCACAATCAAGAAATGGCCTTGGTATCCTGTAAGTTTGTCTAGATTGAAAATTCAAAACTTTTTCATTTTAAGTTTTTTTTCACATTTTCCTTTTCCTTTTCATTTTCATTTTCATTTCCATTTTCATTTTCATTTTCATTTTCCATTTCCTTTTCTTTTCCTTTTCTTATTTTTTCTTTTCTCTTTTCTCTTTCTCCTTCTCTTTCTCTTTTTTCTTTCTCTTTCCATTTCTCTTCCCATTTCTCTTTCCATTTCTCTTTCCCTTTCTTTTTCATTGTAGTGAAAATAAAGTACAGTGTTTCACTACAACAGAAAATTTCCTTTAACAGATTGAGTCTGTAATCATTCTCTTTCAATTACTAAAATCAAAGCAGAAAATTGACTGGTGCCAAAGAGTTAAGACTGGAGGTAATAATAACTAAGGGAACAGTAAGTTAATAAAAGACCGTTAAACACTGTTTCCTAAGAAGATGATTCAACAATTTGCTATTCAGTTTAAGGAAACATTGAACGGAAGATGTTTGAAGGTAAGTCCAACTTCTTCCCTAGTCTCACAGTATTATACAAACAGAATAAAGGAGACTCACTATAAGCTGCCAATTTTCTGTCTAAAATTTATTTTTAAAGCCTAGATAATAATACAAAGGACAACGTGTACTTTTTTCTACCTAGCACACTTAAGGCATAGGTGGTCTCATCATTTTTGCATGTCCTATTATGATCCAGAAAAAGGATGTAGAGAAAGGAGTCTCTGCCTCTAGTATTTGGTCTCACCCTCCTGCCAGTCTGGCCTGGTAGAGCTTGTTTTCTTCCAGTCAAATATCTCTTCTTAGTCATGACTTCAGATTTTAGGTGTTATTGTTGATTCCCTGTCTGCCTTCCTATCTATAATACCATTATTGCTAGGTACTAAGCAAAGTGGTGCCATGGTGACAGTCAAATTTTAAATTATTAAAGAAAATTAATAACTGGATTGGGCACAAAATTTAACTATAAATGCTATTAGTCACTAGTGGAACTAATGTAATTACCTTTGTAATAATTTCACAGACATTGAAGCTCACTTCTGCTTTGCTTGTTCGGGAAAATAATCTGTTATTACTAATGAAACAGTCCTGAAATTGTTTGAGTAATATTTTATATGGAATAACAACATTTAACAACCATACAGAGATGGAAAATAATTACAGAACAATCCTGGCTGTGAAAAGCCCAGAGGTACTAATGGCCTGAGAAGGTGTGACTTGCTAGTTCACTCAGTGGTTATAGCTAGAAAAACCCGTCCAAGACAGCAACTGCAAACAACAAATCCCCTGTTCTGGATCTGACAGTTTTGCTGCCTGTTTAGCACCCTAGAAGACAAAGATGTAATATGCTAGTAATGAACATTTACATATCTTCTCTGAAATTCTGAAATCTGCTGGTTTTCTGTCTTCCCCAAATGTTCCTGAAACAAGCCACCCCCCAACTCCCCCCAAAAAAACCAAGAAAAGATACCAAAACAATGGAACTCCAGAGAGAATTCTATGATTCTATAAATTTCTTCACTGAAAGGGTAGTCAAGCACTGGAATGGGTTGAGTCACCATTCCTGGAGGTATTTAAGAGGCAGGTAGATGAGTTTCTCAGGGATATGGTTTAGTAAGTGGACAGGTACGGTTGGACTCAATGATCTCAAAGGTCTTTTCCAGCCAGATGATTCTATGATTTTATGATTCTGTGATTCTAATTCAGTGAAACCCATTCTGGTTTCCTGCAGTCCCTAAAGCTGTCAAAAGACACCAATGGTCACTAGCTCCTCTCTGGTCCCAGTATGGGTTTATCTGTGGTGCAAGTAACCTGCATTTCTCCCTGGGTCCACCTGAGCCCTCCCAGCATGGCGTATGCACAAAGCATCTCCATACTGCTCTCCTTCTACTTACCCACCCTCAGTGGCTGTATGCTGTATTCAGTAATACAAGGAAATAAGGCTTGAAGTCTCATTTCATAAATCATATCTGACATTCAAAATATGCCGAAGTACCAAAGCTTGGTTTTGCATCAGCATTTGAAAAAAAATGTGTCTTGTGGCTCATGAAAACTGTTTCCATGCTCTTGGAGTTCATCTCAGCAAAACATCTGAGGGTCTGAGGAGAGAGCATGATGGCTCTCACAAACCTTATGGTGACTCTTCACCTTGTCCCCTTCCTTCTCTTCTGCTGTTTCACACATATCCCTGCCTTGTCACAGGCAGTGAAAGTGGATTCATTTTTCAGCATTACTTATTTGGCAACAAGTCTAAGTATTATAGACCACAGGGGGATTAAGAACATTTTATCTAGCCTCTATACAAATTAAATTCTGAAGAACTTAAATTTAATTACAAAAATAAATTAGGTAGAATTTAAAATCTCTTTTCATTAAACCTAAGTCAGATCTATAATGTGGTTCCAGACACACAAATGGAGAGGTAGCTACTCTGATCTATACATTTTCCGTCGGCTTGGCATACCCTCTCCTTTTGCAGGACACACATTCAAAAATAGCAATACAATCTGACAAAATAATATAAGCAGGTACAGTTTATACCAAATCCCATGCTTGTTGCCCATCTAAGCCTCAGAAGTTTGTTGGTAGCTGTTGTTTTCCAATCACCCCACAACACTGGCAGTAACTTCAGAGATTCATTTGCTTTAATTAAAGTATTCAAGACAGAAAGAAAACATTAAAGGTCTGGAAAAATAGTTCTTATCCTTCATTGATGTGTTACTTGTTTGTTAAGAGTGAAATACCGACATAGAAGCTACAGTTTATGCCAAAGTTTATGAGAACATTTCCAGCTGTAAACGATCTCACATAGTCTCTGCTTGCCCAAAACATTTCATACCTCAGAAAACCTGTTTGTGATACAGTTTTACTGGAAATAAAATAGCTGTAGCCTAGCAGGTGTTTGGGCCCTTCTACCCACATCCTGTATCCTTCTCAGGCTGCTTTTGTACCTTGAGGCACTCCTGCACTAACTTCTCCTCATGGTATTATGTAGTCAGTCACCATCATCCAAAATTTGGAAACCATCCAAGATGGGTTCATATGAACCCAAAATGCTCAGTGACAAGACAGGTCAGTGAGGGGGTTTGATGAGGGCATATTTTTTTGATTAATTCAATTACTCAGATGGAGTTGCCATAGTCATAACCCAGATCAGGAATTATTATAGGTATTTTCTGCCAGTGTTTTTTAGTGGATTTTATAAATCTGTTAGCAGGTATTTAAGACGAGAAGAAGTTGCTGATGAAATGAGAACTTATAAATGGTGTCTTTCTTGAAATGAAAACCCAGTTACCTGTAGAAGAAAGAGTTTTGCGTTTTGTATCCTCAAGAGTCAGAGTGTGATTGATAAAGTGGCAATATTTGTCCAGTCAAGGCCAAAACAAATGATTTGGCTATAGCATCTCAGTTATATGAGAAGTTCCAAATGCAGTGAGCTATGTAGTCCCAAGAAATTATAGGGATTAGATTTCCACTGTGATAACCTAGCAGTGATGCTAAGCTCAGGGTCTGACAAAGGCAGCAAAATGCTGAGACTGGTAGCACCAAACTGACAACCCCTGAGGGTGGCAATGCCAGTGACAATGCAATGAACAGACCAGCACTCACATTTGGTCCTTTCGTAGAAAACAGCAGGATTACAAAATGGTAATTCAGTTTCCACACAGCAAAATACTTCTTATTCCTAGCATTTCTACACAAGCATTCATCTTCTACACAGGAACTGGAGTGCATACAGACATCTGTATCTTCCATTTCCCCCTCTCTACTGTAGACCAGTCCAGTCATTTTTTATAGTTTTAGGTCTTATAACTGCACTTTTGGACCAGGTAAAATTAATCTTAACTGGAACTTGTTACCTGTGTTCTTTCAAAGTGGAACTATGCATTAGGCAATAAAAATTGTCTTTTATACCCATTTCCTCAAGACTACAGCCATAAAAAGCCTATAATGTGTACATATATCTCAATTATATTGCTAATTCAACGTCTTCATGTTTCGTGATTTCACGGTTGTTTCTTCCATAATAGGCAAAATTCAGGACATGTTGCTATGTCAGTATTCAGAGGTGCAAAAATAACCCACAGAAAACAGAATGTTTCAGATAAACTATCCAAAGTGTACAACTGTACATATCTCTTCTGAGATTCCAGCTGGTTCTGTTTTTCTCAGATAAACCTGTGGACGCCTCCATCCTTTTTTAAAAACTTTCTGAAAACATCCAGACCCAGAAAAATTCTAGTAGATTTAGCTTTCAGATGAAGTCCCAGCCAAATACCAAGGTGGAACAAGCTCTGCAAACTCTGTGGAAACTGTCCTATAACTATAAAAACCTCTCAAAACCAAAGTGATTTATCACATTTAAAACTTGAGCAGCATTAAAGCATGATGTTTGGTTGTGCAATGATATTTTTTTAAATGTTAGCTGATTTCAGACTACTGTGAGCATAGAATATTAAACACCAGAATTCCCTGTGATGGTGCTTACTCTTTAAAAAGTAGAGGGCTGAAATTTATTTATTTTAGAAGAAAAATTGCATTAGTTTTTGTTCTTTTAATAAATATATGAAATTATTACCTACCACAGGCACTATAAATATTTTTCTCTATAGATTTGTGGTAGAAATTTAAAATGCATCCTGTACTGCTGGAGCCAGAAAAATGACTAGGAAGCCATAGAGAGGAGTAACTCTTAACCAGCAAACCTGGCACCCACAATGACTTTTAGAACCCATAGGATGTTATCTCCTTTCCATTAGGTCATATTTCAATCACATCAATGCTACCAATGAAAGTCAATCAAAATGCAGTCTTTAACAGCTTGTTGATTAACATGGTATCACACAGTATCACAGTATCACAAGGTTGGAAAGGACCTCTGAGATCATCAAGTCCAACCTATAACCTAACACTAACACCAACACTAACACCAACCATCATCTAAACCATGGCACTCAGTGCCTCATCCAGTCTCCCTTTAAACACCTCCAGGGTCGGTGACTCCACCACCTCCCTGGGCAGTGCATTCCAATGGCCAATCACCCTTTCAGTGAAGAATTTCTTCCTCATATCAAGTCTAAACTTTCCCTGACGAAGCTTAAGTCCATGCCCTCTGGTTCTGCCACTGGTCACCTGAGAGAAGAGACCAATCCCTGCCCAACTACAACCTCCTTTTAGGTAGTTGTAGAGAGCAATGTGGTGGTGGTGAGTTGTATTTTCTTTCTCCTGTTCTTGATAGATTTCTGAGATGCAGACCACATCCTGAGAGCAACGCGAGGCTACTCGCAACATAGATTCAGGAAGAGTAGGACTGAGTTCTGAATGCTGAGATATTTTTACTTAAGATAAAAAAGCATAACAAGGAATGTAGTTAGATGATTTTTGTTATTTCTCAAAACTGACCCACAGCTTCTTAGGACAAAATTAATTGGGACAGAAAAACAGCACAGCAGAGCAGGACCTGGTTGGAGGAGAGGACTCAGTGCATTTTGGGGGTAAGACAAATAAAGTGCAGGGATTTCTATAATCTCATCAGCTGAAAAATCTCATCCTCTTTCCTCTCAGCAGCCTTTGCCTCCGTCGCCCTTATGACTCCTTCATGCGCAAGCCTGGTTCTCCAAAGCTCCAGGCCTGGCAAAGTCAGCAGCAGGAATGTTGGCTTTCCTTCTTCATCATAATTTTACCACTATTCCCACACAGAGCTGCATTTCTGCCTATGCTTGAAATGGTCCCAGTATTTTTATTTACTGTATATATTGGGACTGTTAAACAACAGAGCGGTAATACATGACCAGGGAATAAAATAGAAAATAACAATACAATATTGCTAGAATGAATAAGAGGGGAAAATAGTTCAGCATGTTTTTATCTGTGCTTATAAAATGAACATCCAGCCCCAAAGGTGTTTGTATCTGTGTGTGAGTCTAAGCTAAGTTTGGCAACTAGTCAGTTTTCTAATCAGGAATTAATCTCTCTCTGATGTGGTCACAGTAAATTAAAAGAGAGCAGTTATATGCAGGCTGCCAGGTAGCACAGAGACTACAAAGAGAGCCTCAGACCTGAACCAGCCTGGTTTCAGCAACACAAAGCTCCACAGGAGTCAGTTCACCCTCCCAAGAAGAAGGTGACCATGATGATATGTGCCCTTGTCACTATGTACCTTCCTGAAGTATTTAGGTCCCTTGGGGCAAGCTATGCAAACTCCACACCAGGCTGCATACGGCTGCAATGGCTAACATGGGGACCACTCACAGTAAAACAGCAGTTATTATTTTCCTCCCTAACAACATCAGTAGCCCAAGAGCAAAGGCACTCAAGCTCTAGGAAGTACAGCTTCCACACTGTGCCCTTCCTAGTTCATAGCAAATATTGGGGTACAGGTCTGCCACTTCCCAGAGACAGTCCTACTGAGCAGCAGGCTTTTCTTCCCCACTCTGTACTACTTTCTATAAAGTGATGTATAAAGTGTGCGTAAGCACTAATTTGAGCAGGCATGGGGATCTCTGTGTTTTCTCAGCCCAGACCTTATAATCAGGTTATGAGTTTTGGTCTGACCTCTGCCTAACCATAATAAAACTGTCATTTTATTTGTCCATCCTAGCAGTGAGTAATGAGAAGGAAACTTGCACTGGACCAGAGCAGAAGGTCAATAATGATACAAGCTGTTCTTCATCTCTGTGATATATGTTTTTACCTTCCCCTTTTTCTCCTTATTCTACCCAAGTAAAAAGGAGAAAAAAGGGTAGTTTATTTTCTCTTTCTGCTTTCCATCACGCTTCTGTATTTACCCCTCGGCAGGGGTGAACATACAGCTTTTATCACATCTTGAGTCAGCTGGGCAAAACTTGCCTGGCAACATCCGCCAGAGAATTTGCAACACAGAGCATCAAGCGATGTTAACAGATCTCTGAGCCGCCGGTGCTAGAGTAACAGCTGGCATATCTTGGCCTCTTTTTGGTGGGAGTCACAAACATGAAATAGTTATTGTTTGAGAAGTTGCAGAAAAAGCTGAATTCAGCTGTGGACCTGCATCCAAAATCCCAGGACATAAACTGGCAATGTTAGTACATAAAATCTGCAGAGTAAAACCATGAGTTCTATACTTCTCTAGCTGAAACAAGCTCTGGGTGAAGCCAGAAAAGTTCAAGCACTTGCTAGCATTTTCACACAGTCTTTTTTTCTGTTGAGACAGTAGTGCCAAGTAAGTTGGTTGTATGACCTGGATCTGAGTGAGTTCTCAATCACAGAGATATTCTCTGTGCCGCTGTCATTTATCCCAGTCTTCAGACTGAAAACCTTTCACATAGTTAATATTCAGTCTTCTTTCCATTATGCCATGAGAACTGCCAGTAAGCTCCATTTGTTAAACAAAGCTGACTGACATTTCTGAAAACCTTTCTTCATGGACCAGCTTCATCACCACAACTTCAGCAGCTGGATGCACTAAGCTCAGAGGGATTTGGGAGCAGCAATCAGCCACTCATTCTCTTCTGCAGAAATCCTTGCAGCTTTCTCATTCCCAGAACATCAGTTGCCCTTCTGCTACTACATTAAGAAACACACTGGTTGGTGTTTGTTCACTCTCATTCCAGGCAAAAAGCAAAACTCTGTGCCTAATGCAATAATTATCTGTGCATGTATGGTACAAAGTGGACCTGACATGAGGACATGGTAAAAGGTAGCAAAGGAGCTGCCTCCTTCATAGCAACTAATGTGCTAAAGGAATAGCATTCCCAGCCGTGTTGCACCTTTTATGTCTAGACAAGCTTTCAGACCAACTTAAATCAAAATTTCTGAGAAGTGTTTTAAAAATTAGGTCCAAAATTTTGACCATGATTCAGTAGATGGAAGAAGTCACAGTTAAGGTATTGGATGTCCCACAACGTTTTTGGTAAGCCAGTATGTTTTTTTAAATCAGTACAGCAAGAGGTCTTGAGCCTGCAGACTGCAGGAAAGAAAAAAAAAGTCTTAATTAGTTCAATAGGAAAGTTTTTCTGTTGTCAAATAGTGGTTCAAATAAGACAGATGTAAGTACAATTTAGATAAAGATTAGGGACTAAAGATATTTCAGGCACTATCCAGCCTTACTGTAACTCCTTCCAGTTCCACACCAGCAGATCAAGAATGCATGTTTTTTCTTATTTTGATAACTCTATAGTATAGCCATTTATGTTCTTCCAGGGCCTGAATCTACAGGCATGGATGCACATTAGCAACAGGTACTTGAAATTATTGTTACCACATTGATAGTTACTACACAGCCCTGAGTACTGAAATACCTAGAAGTTTCAGCATTGTATTCAATGGTAGCTGTTTTAGATCTTGTCACATAGAAAATTCTTACCATAATCAACATAAAGATGTCATTTTCAAACCTCAGTGAACAAAAATCTAATAAGGCAAACCAACAATCCTTATGAAAATAAAAAATACAAATTAGCCATTAAGAGAAAATAATTTCAAATTATGATTTTTTTACTATATATATCTTTTCATTACTCATTCACTATATGAAAGTTCAAGAACTACATAACAAGCTTGTCACTATTGATTTTTAAAGGCCCTTAGGTCATGATCTTCTTCATCTTTGAGTCACCTACTGAAATAAAACTGAAGGGACAAGTATAGGGATTTATCAGGCCAAACTCAAAATTATGCCTCAGTTAGTGTTAAAATTATTTATCTTTCTGGTTTTGAGATGCATGATTTTACTTCATGTTTCACTGGACAGATGCTGGTGAATCTGCCTAGAGGGTCTGTATTCAAAGAAATGAAAGATGGTATTGCATAAATATATCTCTTTATTACTATACTTCTGAAACTTATCAAAAAATTAAGCACATGATTGAGGGTGCCACTGGGAAATGAATTATAGAGCCCCATCAAATTATGTTTGATTGCACTTAATGCCTCAGGGGTGATTCTGCCAGAGGCAAGTCTGCACATTGCTATGTCAGCTTCTGCCTCTACAGAACTGAGCCAGCCTCAGATTGGGGCTGAAGAGCAGAAAGACCTCTTTCCTTAAGGTCTCTCCCCAAGGCATTCAATTTCTCTTTGCACATCAGCCTGAGTCAATGATGGCACTTTGGGAGCCTCCCTTCCTTCAAGCAGATCAACATGGCCACCCATCTTGGTGTCATCTGCAAACTTGCTAAGGGTGCACTCGATCCCTTCATCCAGATCATTAATAAAGATATTGAACGGGACTGGACCCAGCACCGAGCCCTGGGGAACACCACTCGTGACTGACCTCCAACTGGATTTGACTCCATTTACCACCACCCTCTGGGCCCAGCCATCCAGCCAGTTTTTCACCCAGTAGACGATGTGCCGGTCCAGGCCAACGGCAGCTAGTTTCTCAACAAGAATACTGTGAGAAGTAGTGTCATAGGCTTTACAAAAGTCCAGGTACACCACATCCACCGCCTTCCCCTCATCTATTAACTGGTTAACCTTGTCATAGAAGGAGATCAGGTTGGTCAGGCAGGACCTGCCTTTCATAAGCACATGTTGACTGCGTCTGATCATCAGGCTGTCCTGCACATGCTGTGTGATAGTACTCAAGATGATCTGCTCCATGACCTTCCCCGGTACCGAGGTCAAGCTGACAGGCCTATAATTCCCCAGATCCTCCCTCCAACCTGTCTTGCAAATGGGATTTATATTGGTCGGTCTCCAGTCAAGCAGCACTTCCCCAGTCAACCAAGACTGTTGATAGATGAGGGAAAGGGGTTTGCCAAGGATCTCTGCCAGCTCCCTTAGTACCCTTGGGTGCATCCCATCCGGCCCCATAGACTTGTGGACATCTAATTGGCTGAGCAGGTCTCTAACCAAGTCTGCTTGGAACATTGAGAGTTCACCTTCACAGTCTTCCGGCTCAGGAGGCTTGGAGCCCAGAGAACATCTCGACTTACTATTAAAGACCAAGGAAAAGAAGGTGTTAAGTACCTCTGCCTTGTCCTCATCCTTTGTTACTACCATTCCCCTTGCATCCAGTGAAGGAGGGAGATTCTCCTTGGTCCTCCTGTTGCTGTTAATACACTTGAAGAAACATTTCTTATTGTCTTTCACGAAACCGGCCAATTGAAGTTCCAGTTTGGCTTTAGCCCTTCTAATTTTTTGCCTACATGATCTCACCTGCTCCTTGTTGTCCTCCTGAGATGCCTGCCACCTCTTCCAGTGCTCAAATATCTTCCTCTTCTTCCTGAGACCAACACAGATCTCTCTGTTAAGCCAAGCCAGTTTCTTCCCCGCCAACTCATTTTACGGCACATGGGGATGGCCTGCTCTTGTGCTGCCAGAATTCCTTCTTGTGGAGCATCCAGCCCTCTGGGGCTCCTTTGTCATTTACAACTGCCTCCCAAACAATTTTATCAAGCAGCCTTCTAAACAGTTTGAAGTCTGCCCTCCAGAAGCCCAAGGTGACAGTTTGGCTGACCTCTCTCCTTACTCCTCCAAGAACTGAGAGTTCTCTTATCTCATGATCACTGAGCCCCAGGTGTCCCCCAACAGTCACCTCCCCCACAAGGCCCTCTCTATTCACAAACAGCAGATCCAGTGGGGCACCTTCTCTAGTTGGTTCACTGACGAGTTATGTCAGGAAATTATCTTCCATAAACTTGATGAACCTCCTAGACTGCTTCCTTTCTGCTGTGTTATACTTCCAGCAGACATCTGGAAGGCTGAAGTCTCCCACAAGAACTACAGCCAGTGATCAGGAGACTTCTCCCAGTTGCTCATAGAAGAGGTCATCGGTTTCCTCGTCCTGGCTGCATGGCTGATAACAGACTTCCACCACTCTGTCTGACTTACTGAATGTTCCACTGATTTTAACCCACAAGCACTCAACCCTATCATTAGCATATTTTAGTTGAAACCTATTCTAACATAGAGGGCAACCCCACCACCTCTCTTTCCTAGTCTATCCCTCCTGAAGAGTTTATAGCCGCCCATGGCAGCACTCCAGTTGTGCAAATCATCCCACCACATTTCCATGATGGCAATTACATCATAGTTTTCTAGGCTTGCAGTGGCTTCCAGCTCCCCTTGTTTGTTGCTGTGTGCATTAGTGTAAATGCACTTCACCTGGGCTGTTGTTTCCACCCCTTTCCTAAGTGGAATAGGCTCAAGTCCTAATCATCTGTAAGCAGTGTTTTGTAACCCACAGATAACCTTTGAATTCTGGCTGCCACCTGGAGCACTATCCCCAACTTCCACTGAGGTGGCAGACCAGGGGCTCTCACCACTACATTGACCCTCACAGCCTGAGGTGCCATTCTTATGATTTAGTCTATTGAGCCCAGTGATGTCCCCCTTCTAATAAATGTTCACAATATTTTCCCTATGCCTCTGGTATTGAGTATTTTAAATTGCTATCACATTAGCCTGTGCAATTGCATTTCTGCTGCTGTGTAATAAGGCAGGACAGAGTGTCAGATGATAGAATCTGAGAACAGTTTGTGTTGGAAGGGACCTTTAAAGTTTATCTAGTCCAAGTCCTCTGCAATGAGCAGGGACATCAACTCAGTCAGGTTGCTCAGAGACCCATCCAACCTGAACTTGGATGTTTCCAGGGATGAAGTATGTATCAGCTGCCTGTTCATGTGTTTTATCACCCTCATTATAAAAATTCTTTCCTTGTATGTACTCTAAATGTACCTTGTTTTAGTTTAAATCCATTACCCCTTGTCCTATTGCAACAGGACTTACTAAAAGTTTGTCCCATCTTTCTCATATAAGCCTCTTTAAGTGTTGAAAAGTTTGCAATCAGATCTCCCCAGAGCCTTCTCTTCTCCAGGCTGGACAACCTCAACTCTCTCAGCCTGTCTTCAAAGGAGAGGTGTTCCATTCCTGTGATCATTTTTGTGGCTCTCCTCTAGACACAATTCAACAGCTCCATGCCTTTCCTGTGTTGACAGTGCCAGAGGTCGACACTGTACGTCAGGTGGGGTCTCATCAGAGCAGAGTAGAGGGTCAGAATCACCTCCCTCAACCTGCTGGCCATGTTTTTTTTTGCTGCATCCCAGGATGCAGCTGGCCTTCTGAGCTGTGAGCGCACACTGTCAGGTCATTATCCATGTTTTCATCAATTGGTCCCCCTCCACAGAGTCTGCTCTCAATCCCTTCATCCATCAATCCATATTGATACCAGAGGTTGCCCCAATGCAGGTGCAGGACCTTGCACTTGGCCTTGTTGCACCTCATGGAGCTCACACAGGCCCACTTTTCAAGCCTGTCCAAGTCCCTCTGGGTAGCAACGCATCGCTCAGGCATGGCAACCACACCATTCAGCTTGGTGTCATCTGCACATTTGCTGAGGGTACATTCAATCCCACTATGTATGCCATTACGGAACATGTTAAACAACACTAGTCCCAATATGGACCCCTAAGGGACACCACTCGTCACTTATCTCTATCAGGACACCGAGACATCGACCACTGCCCTCTGGATGTGCCCATGCAAAGAATTCCTCATCCACCCAACAGTCCATCCATCAAATCCATATTTCTTCAATCTAGAGAGAAGGATGTTGTTTCAAAGGCCTTACAAAAGTCCAGACAGATGACATCCATAGCTTTTTCCCTGGCAATTGATGTAGTCCCTTCATCATAGAAGGCCGCTAGGTTGGTCAGGCAGGACTTGCCCTTACTGAAGCCATGCAGGCTGCCTCACAGTATCACAGTATCACAGTATCATAAGGTTGGAAAGGACCTCCGAGATCATCGAGTCCAACCTATAACCTAACACTAACACCAACACTAACACCAACCATCATCTAAACCATGGCACTCAGTGCCTCATCCAGTCTCCCCTTAAACACCTCCAGGGTTGGCGACTCCACCACCTCCCTGGGCAGCGCATTCCAATGGCCAATCACCCTTTCAGGGAAGAACATTTTCCTAACATCAAGTCTCAAATCACCTCCCTGTCTTCTACGTGCCTTGGCATAGCTTCTAGAAGGATCTCTTTTCATCTTTTTTTTCTAGGGGGATATTTTTTCAGTCTTGCCTATTACAGGTTAGCAGGCTGCTCACGCTGAGAAGTAACAAGGGCGCATGTAAGCGCGTTGTCTCAGGTGAGCACTGCGCTCCCCAAATTCTCACACTTTCATCCTAATGAACCATGCAGGAAGTTAATATCTATACTTTAATATGCACAGAACACTTACATATGAACCTTTTTTTTTGCTAAGCCTTCTCAGTGCATCCAGGTTTCCAAACACCACAGAAAAAACACCTTGACCTCAAGAAGTTAGGAGATTATTTAGGTCTTCCAGTATATTTTTTGCTAGACTTAAACACAGTCTTTTAAAAAATTTGGGTGTTCAGTTTAGGGTGCTATGAAAAATGTGCTGAACTGAATAATTTAGTCTAAAGAAGAGGAGGCTTAGGGGAGACCTCATTGCTCTCTACAACTACCTAAAAGGAGGTTGTAGTCGGGCAGGGGTTGGTCTCTTCTCTCAGGTGACCAGTGGCAGAACCAGAGGGCATGGCCTTAAGCTTCATCAGGGAAAGTTTAGACTTGATATGAGGAAGAAATTCTTCACTGAAAGGGTGATTGGCCATTGGAATGGGCTGCCCAGGGAGGTGGTGGAGTCGCCGACCCTGGAGGTGTTTAAAGGGAGACTGGATGAGGCACTGAGTGCCATGGTTTAGATGATGGTTGGTGTTAGTGTTGGTGTTAGTGTTAGGTTATAGGTTGGACTTGATGATCTCAGAGGTCCTTTCCAACCTTGTGATACTGTGATACTGTGATACTGTGATACTGTCAACCACTTGGTAAATTTGAGTACAGTTGAAAGGCCTTTATTATGTTCTATGTCCCTCTACATTCAAGTACCATCATGTTTTATAGCTCTCTTATTACTCTATAAAGTGAGGGAAGCCAATATGTTTTCAGAACACTTTCACAACATACAAGTCAGGTGCCTCTAACACATTCATACTTTTTTAAAAAACTACTAATTTTAGAACAGATGAGCAATTCTTTTTCTTTTTAGGGTGATTGACATGTTCATTTTCAGTCACATGCCTATGAACTTTGATAAGCATTATGATATAAGAATACTTTCCCACATTATAGCAGCAATTTCACATGGGAATAAATGCAGTACTTTTGCCTAAAATACCAATTACACTGTAGCTAAAAGGTAAGCAGCCTTAGTATCTGATATAGCATTGCTGCTGCATGTTATTGAACAGCCACTTAACCACTGTTCTGTTTGACAACTGTAGAGTATAATTATATGTTACTTGAGAATGTTTCCTTCGCAAAGTGCCACTACAAAAAATCTTCTTTTATTTAAAGAAGACTAAAACACTTTAAAAAAAAAGCCCTGCTGAACTGAATACTGCATTATGATCAAAAGTAATTCTGTTACTAATCAAATGATTATACAGAGTGATAAACATTGCTACTATAAAAGTTCTGTGGGATTGACTTGGAGAGAGAATCGATGTTTTCACCATTTTGCAAGCGTATGTGGTGGTACAACAAAAACAGGAAATGAAGAGGGAAGCAGCAAACTCTGCAGGGGTAAGCTCAGGGCTGGAGGCAGAAGATACAGGTTGTAATTCAAACCCTCTCACTAACTCCCATGTGCCTTTAGTGAAAAAAAGCAACCTCACTGCCCTGACTTCACCAGTTATGGAACGGAAATAAAAGCTTCTTCAGAAAGGGTTAGGAGGATGAGCTGGCTAATCCTGTGCTTGCAGTAATACACACTTTTCCCAGTTCCAGCCTTGAATGGTAATTTGTGAATCATTTGTGGCAGGACTGCCTGCAGTCTTTATCCACAGCTTTGAGCATCATCCTGTTTACATGAGCTTTTGCCCAGGGCCAAGCTTGCTCTGCCTCCCTTCCCCATGATGGTGATAGAGTCCAATAGTGTCCCAAGGCACTGTGCTCTCCTTTCTCTTACCCTGAGCACAGCACCCTAGAGACAGAGATCATCCGCTTCCAGCATTTCCTGATAGTGAACATCAACAAAAATAGAGGAGATTATTTGGATGCAATGTAACCCCATGAGTAAAAGCCAGAAAAACAAGGTCTAAATATGGTTATTGTGTATTTCCCTGATCTCTCACTTTAGACCCATTGCTGCAGGGTTATTTGCAGTTTTTTCTTCATCATCTGGTACCAGCCATTGTGCCCACTGATTTACAGACCCTCAGACTCCTGCTGATGGTGAGCCAGCCAGTGCCTGTGACAAGACCACTTTCCTCCTGTTCTGATCCAGAAAGAGAATTCTTGTGACCCCACCTAGAAGTAAAATGTTAACAATATGTAAATTCCTAAGTACAAAGCACTGAATTACCATCTTGCTTACAGATCCATGTATCCTGGAGCACATGAACTAGACTACCCATGAACAAAGCCCTCTTCGAAAGCCCTCACCAAGAATTCAAGACAATAACTTCATGTTTTAGAAATCATGTTATTATACGAGAGGGCTCCCTATTATTGTATATCCTAATTGGATTTAGTGTCACACTACATGTCTATAGAGAAAGACGTTGGCAAATTTTATTTTGCTACAGAATACTTAGAAACTTATCTGCAAGATCACAACTAGATTATCCTCTTGACAGCAGTGACAAATGATTGTCATTTTCAACCTTTAAAGAGCTTTTAAAGTAATAAAGTAGTGATCTGAGTGCTCCTGGAAATAAGTGCACATTTTGTTATCCCTCTGTCAAAGCTAACAACAAGGCCATATAGCGATTGCCTTTATCAGAGACACGGCGATATAGGAAGCACAACTGGTTTCCAATTTATGCCATGACAGGACACACTTATGCGAGGAAATTTAATTAGTTCTATGTTTTCTGGACGCTCTAGCACTGAGGCCAACTTTTATAGAATGCCTTGTTACCATGCTATAAAACTCTCTTTCCCTTAGGCTAATTCCTAAGAGATTCCTGGGGATGGTTCAGGAGACTGATACTTGCCTCAGACCAAACCCACTAGAAGGACCATTTTGACAATTTAACAACATGGACAATCACAGAATTACAGAAATATTTTTTTGAAGTTTGACTTAATGCAACTTCCTACTTCAAATTAAACCATTACCATCACTAGCTCAGATCTGCCGTGTCTTCATTCAGTCACATCTTGAAAAGATTCAAGCTTGGAGGCCTGAAAACCCCTATGAGCCATTTCACTCTGCTTCTGGTAAAACTACTTTTCTTATAGTCCAACCTGAACCTCTAAACCACAATCTATGACTATTACACCTTGCTGTACTGTCTAGACCAAGAAGTTATAGCAGCTGAATATGATTTCAATCTATGTATTGAAAGAGGTGAGCAGAATGTCTGTGTCAGGGTTCCAGAAGATGGATGGGAAGAGATGGAGCCACGGCAGAAATAAACCGCAAACACCTCAAAAACCTCCCTTTGATAACACCACCTGGAGTGGTTGCAACCACGGGAGACTTGAACAGAGGTGCCTTTCAACCTATGCTATAGTCTTCTCATAGCAGACCTCCTAGCTCATCAATATATTCCTTATTCTTCTCTAATCTTCAGTGCAGGAGGTCTTATGTCAGAAGAGAAAATTTGGGGAAAAGATTTTCAGCATAAGAGCCAGGAACTGCAACAACTCCAGAGCAAATTACAGGCCACTGTTTAGGAAAAATATCTCTATTTATTCTTAGGAACAGAAAAGATACTCAGATTTTAGAGTTTAGAGAAGGCCTTTTCTCTAATCTCAGCAAGCAAGAGTAAAGTAAAGTTTTGTGTTCCAGACTGCAGACCTCAATACCTGTTGTTGATGGGTTTGCACTAAATGTAATCTGAGAGAATAAGGGACCTGCTTTCCAACATGAAAGTGATGGATCTGACAGTTGTGACCATACTGTCAGTGCCTCACAGGACTAGCAATGCAGTGAATTTGAAGTTATCCAGCATATTTGATTGGCAGATTATGGAATATGACTGAGAGGGCCATGCAAATCATTGATGGCAAAACAGTGCGTAGGTTGGTGGTAGTTAGACATTATGTCAGTTGGACACTGACCCCTGCCACAAAAAGCATCAACGTCTACAGGCAGACACAAGTCAGGATGCACAGGTTTTCCAGGTTTACAGAGTAGGTGGGGTTCATGGTTACTCCATTAGTCACAGCCTTCAGCATTAACCCTCTTTTTTTCAGGGCTTTTTTCATGTGCATGAACTATCACATCAAATTTGCAGGATGATGAGAAGAGAGGTAGGATCAGGCGAGCAGTGAGCACCTCCAGGTGCACACTGACACACAATGTTCCAGCACCACTGGGAGTAAGGAATAAATCACTGTGCAGTCTGGCATTGAGGCTGCATTGGTAGAATGGCTCCTCTTCTGTTGTGCTGAGAGGTGAGTAACAAGAGCCATGAGACATACAGTCAGTTCCAGGTCTTCACATCCAGCGTTTTGGCTTGAAGCCATTGCAGATTCTACGTCTTCAGTCACAGGAGTCTCACATCCACCCGCATCCCTCCTCCACAAGCAGGATGGGGAACCCTCAGAGCCTGAGGGCATTGGGTTTGTCACCACCTCTTCTTACTGCAGCTGTGTGCAAACCCAACACACCTCAATCTTCATCAGTTCTCTCTTCATCTATACACCAGGTGTCATCTCAAAGAAGATTCTGACACCTTAGAACAGAGGAGGCAGAGAAAGGAGGGGAAAAACACTTCCAGAAAATAAAGGGTCCACAAATCAGTCTTTTTAAGAGCACTGGTGAAATGCATCATTGCTGGTCTTCTCTGTGAGGTGTTAACACTACAAAGAATCAGTCACTGCTGTCAGACCTTAGGTGAATATATCAAATTTCCCCATATGTATACACTCACTTACTATATGAATGTACCTTAATTTTGTGCAACTTCCTTTAAATTTAGCTCAATCTGGATATTTCAAAAAACATATAGAAGATAAAGTAATGTCTAAGCTCACATCAGCCTAAAATGACTTAAAAAATCCCTTTATATCTGCGTTTTGCCATTGGTGTTCTTGTTGCAAGCTAATTCTACACATCAGTCATATCAGAAATAATGCCATGTGATCTGCAGAATTAAACAGAAAAGCACATTTCATTTTAACAATATTTTATAAGCACTCTTCAAATATTTCAGGCTCAGTGGAGACTCCCAAATAATCTTTGACAAATACAGTGGAAACGTTCATATGTTTTTTTTCCAAACCTTTGGGAATATGAGGAAGAAATAGCCACCCTCTGTTAACCTGTAATTTTTTACCCCACAAAGCCTGTCTTGATTTCAGCTCTCTTGCTAGTATGAATAATACGAGCCTCAAATCTTGTAATAATCATATTCACCCACAGAAAGTTGAGCTTAGATGTCAAAACGTTCACAGCCATGCCTTAATCCTGTATAGGTGAGGAAAAAAAAGAAGTTATTAGTTTGGTTTCCTATCCTCCATTCCTGGGAAATCTGTCCATCAAATTTCAAATGTTACTCAGTGTTGTCCTCACGATGAGATGAACAGCACGACATGGGAGCTGTCATTTGTCTTTCATTTCTAGACTGTATTACAGATGTTATGTGATTACAAGAGATCAAGTAGGTGAAATCCTGTTTCATTTCCCTAGAGGCTACAGATCTTCCTTATGTAAGTTGTCACAGCTTCTAAGTGCTTCTCCTGCTGCTGGCTGTCATCTTGTGCTGTAAATGGACCTTCCCTGTGCCCAGGATGAAGGTGCCCAGGGGTGCCCCATGCACAGATGCAGCACTGACACATGTACCCCTCAGGCAGAATACAGCAGGGGGAAGAATTCATGTTCTGTTCTCTGAATTTTGATGTTAGACATCTTGCACAGTGTTTCCATCATTGCATCAAATTCAGAGATCCTGGCACTCTGCAGGTTGTCAGTAAGCCTTTACTAAGCCTATTTAAAAAACACCTGTGAGCATAAAAATCTAAGCCAAGGGAAAGCAAAAGCCAAACAGAAGAACTGGTTTTCCCTCCATAAACTCTTGTGGGGACAAGCAGTTTTAGGTGTTCATGAAGTCCTGCTACCAGGAAGAAAGAGAAAACCAAGTTTTGGAATTTGGTCCAGCTCATCTCTAATACAGATATGTCTAGTGCCACTCACCCAGCTCCCGGTCCCACTCCCCTGCTCACATTCTTCTTACAGCTGCATGGTGCAAGCCAAAGAGCAAATTAAATTAGGGTAGATGTAGATAAAAGACTGCGTCTCCCCTCAACACACTCACTCACAGCTGCCACCACAGCTGCCACAGCAAGCAGCAGGGATGAAGCCCTACTTTGGAGGTGGTTCTCACATTGCTCTACCTGCCCCAAGTCAAAACAACCCCGGTGAACCCTTTGGGTCGCTTCAAATGGGTGTAAGTCACAGCCACTCATTTACAACCTGCCCAGTTTGACCTAGCCGAGGACAATTACATCCGTGCAAAAGCAGAACCAAGGAGAGAAGCAATAGCCCCTTCCACAAGCCAGAAAATTTGAACTTGATCAAGGAGTGATTAGTATGAAATTATTTTCACAGGATTTATCTGAATTGGGGTCTGAAAAGACAGTACGACCATCCTGCCAGTTACACATTTATGAAGGATGACTCCTTCATTTTTATATACATATATAAATGTATATATTTAATAATTAGTGTAGCGCAATAGAAACAGTCTTAAGTGAAAAGTGCTTAACTAATTTCTCGAAAAAATCCTCGAAATTCTCAAAAATTTTTCGAGAAAAAATTCTTGAAAATGTGGGCCTTTTGTATTCCTTCTCTACAAACATCAACTACAGGACAATCCTGACCATTCATTTTGGTATCTCTTCCTGGAACTGTAGCCATACCCCTTTTTGACAAGTCCCTTTTTGAAGCTACTGATACTTTCTGCCTCCATTAACTCCTATGGCAATGAGTTTCAAGTCATGGCCCACTGCATAAAAACGTAATTTTTCTTATGTGCTTTAAAATAGTTTCTCACCAGTTTCAATGACTTCCCCAAGTTTTTGCATTGAAGGAGAATGGCAGTTCTGCATTCACTTTAACCACTGTTTCCATCATTTTGTAAACCTCAGCCATACGGCCCAAAACCTCTTCAAACTGTGGTCCCAAGCTAGTCTGCAGATTCTTCAATCCCTTACTCGTTTTAGTGACCTGCTTATGAGTTTCTTAGTCCCTGTGGTCCTGAATCAAACAGCAAGCTAAGGTTTGGAAATGAAGCCTGTCTTCTTGTCCTGTGTTAATACAATGTTTGTGGTCATTAAGGCTAATATGCTTGACTTCGCAAATTAAATGAGCTATGAGACATGGCTCAACGGACAGGTGGTAGCTCCGCATGCCTCAGTAACCCAGTCCCTCTGGTTCCAAACCTGTCTGAGTTTGGAGAGCTTGTCATTGACAGAGAAAAGAATTAGCCTATTGATATGCTTCATGAACTGCCCATTGCTCACAGAAGCAATCACCTTTTGAATTTTTTGCTCTAAAATATTCAGATTTCTTTGAGCTAAACCTAAGACCTACTGAATAAGTATTTCTAGTCGATGTCTCTATAATGTTTGTTGCACAGGAAAAACAGAAGAAAAATAAAATATGTCAAAAAGGATTTAGGAGTGTGTATGTATGAATATAGGCATGTATATGCAAATTCAAAGGGGGGGCAAAACTTTGCAAATGTGGGTTTTAAGATTGTTTTTCTTGGCAGCAGAAACATTTTTTTTTTTACCAGTCTTAAACGACATACGTCATTGAAAGACACAGTACCATAAAGAAGCCTAGGGGCAACAAAGGTTGAGTCTCAAGCAAAGGAAACAGTTAAGCTACCATTTGAAGTACAAAATCTTTGAAGGTGGCTTTTTCCTTCAGGTTTCACCATAATTGGAGAACCGAGCATTAAAACCCACAATACACATTTATATTCCTATCTAATTTTTCAAGAAACTAGTTAAGCTATGATGGTTTTTCACTTGAGACTGCTTCTGTAGTGCTGCACTAATTATTAAATATACTTAGGCATTGAGAATTCCCCCCAATCAATCAATATTGATGTTGAACTCAGGTTAAAAGAAATTGCCAGTTTGTGCCTTGTCTTTCATATGCAATTGCACTGACACTTGCTTCAGAATTCTTGTTCAGCACTCTGTGGCTGAAGGCCAGGTATAAATAAATTAATCGGGTTATTAACTTGGCTCACAGGACAAATTACAACTCTGCATACAGTGAGCAGAACATCTGAAAGTTGCCCTTCTGACCTGCAGAATGCTTAGAGAACTGGCACAAAAATCAGAGGCATGGGAGTACTTTCCAAGAGCTTTGAAAGTCAGCCAGCACAGCACCACAGAGCACATGCCTGAATCCAGTCAAGCCCATCAGCAAAGGCCTTCACTCCCTCCTCTGACCTTTCTCGCTTAGATGGGAACTGCCTCCAATCACTGATTCCTCCAATTCATAAGAAAAAAACGTAACTGACTGTGACTATCGCCATACAAATAATGAAGGTATCACCTGATGTGTCAGATGCTTTCCATGAAGGTGAATTTAAGGGGGTATATGTGGATCAATTATACATAGTCAAAACATAATCAATATCTTTGAAAAGCATAGATAAAAATAAGGCACTCAAAACAAGTCTGTCAAAAGAGTCAAAGGCTTAGTATTAATCACATTTGGCATCCCAGCAGCAAGACCAATAGATGGACTCACTCAGCCTGTTGCTGCTGATTGATAGTAGCATACGACCAAAGGCTAGCAGGGGGTGGAGTCTGATGCTGGGAAGGAAACCTCTTGGTCAGTAGAGAAAATGCAACAAGCAGGCTCAGTGATACTCCAAAATGGTGGCAATAAAGCACCACTCATCCATCAGGTGGAGATATAATACAGACGAGACCCAGGGAGGTACAGAGGAGCACTTCTTGGTTGCTGGCCAACCTATGAGTGGACTTAGCCATAGGTTCTCCTTCGCCCCTTCTCCTCCTTCCTTGATGCAAGGTGAGAGCTGAGAAGAATTCATGGCACAGCAGGGGACTGGAGCGCAGCTGACCATCTCCTTTGCTAGTGGAAAGGGAAGATACAGTTTGGTCTACACTACGGAAGTATTTATTTGCAGAGAAGGGTAGGAACTAAAGCTGAGTCTAGAAGCATCCCATGGAGTCCAGAAAGTATTAATGTGTGAAGGAAGGCAAAAGGGCTGTGAAAGATAATGGATCATTATTACAGAACATCTCTGCTTATTTTTGCTTTGCTTTCTGTTAGCAAGTTCTGAAAGGCTTCATGCTCCATGCTAGTCAAAATCACAGGATACTGAAAGTCTAATTTACTACAGAGCTAAAATACAAGTGCAGTAGTTTTAAATGATAACTTTCAATTAGTTTGAGACCGAAGTAGGATAGACTCCAGTTTTAAATATTCTATCATACACAAGCAAATACATAAGTAACTTAGAGTGTATTGCGTTTATGATATAGCACCACAGTTCTGCACAGCATTTTGATATATTAAGTGAACCGTTCCTACTTTATAATTTCACGCTGTAAAATGAAATATGTGTGTAAATAAATAAATATATGTATGCATATACTTTTAAACACATAGATTCTGGTGGAGACAGCATAGTAGTAATGAAGATGGTATCCCACCTGCTGAAAACAGATGTCAGCTTTGGTTGGTCTGAAAAAATCAAGAATGCTGAAAAAATCAGAAGCAAAGTGATGATAAAACCCTATTTACATTGGGAGAAGCAAATATGCCAGTTGAAATATAGTTTCTGAATTCTTGTGAATGAGTTGCTAAATACAATTAGTTAATTAACAAGCCATTCCTCAGCTGCACAACAGATAGCTCAGCACCGTCACAGTTTGCCTTGACCCTCACATTATGGGGCAGTTTGTTTCCCAAGGTAGTGCATGTGCAAACAGACACACATTCTACCAGCTGTTTTCACTAAATTAATACAAATCGCCAAAGATGCTGAAACAGCCAGAGGAACCTGATCAGAAATTAATAGCTTAGGTCTGATTACCTTCAAGCTTTCCTTCCAATGCACAATATAGGAAATTCATGCATTCCCTCACAGAAGAATATTGTCTTTGATGGGTGAAATATGCTCTGTGTGTTCTGATTCAGCATCAATTACCAAGTGTTGCAGGTTTCGTTGATTGCCTCCTAGTTGGACTGGTTGAGATACTGTGAAGAACATCCCAGTCCTGGGTTCCTCCTACATGTCCCTTTGTATCAGAAGTGTGTGGTGAGTTTTTGCCCCATTAACATGCCTTATAAACTCCCAGCACATCTACACTTTCTCTGATATCAGGAAATGGGCCGACCTACAGTCCGTATTTCATCTGGAATGGGAATATCCGCAGTAATTCCTGTCCTTCACACCACTCATCCAGTCCTTCAGGAAGCAACTCGGATCCTTGCTCTGGTTCACAACATCCCTTGCCCCACGACTGTGACTTCCTCCTGATATGTTCCCAAGAGATCACTTTACTAAGTTCACTGGAAAGGCAGAGAAAAGCAAGACTTCTCTTAAGAGTCTTCTCAGAGTTAGAAGTCTGTGCTGTTCACGAACTGGTAGTGCAGAGGAGAGATCAAACTAAAGCAGATTTGCCCTTGATCAAGTGTCAGACTTTTCAACATCTCCAAGGTATGCAGAAGCTGAATAGAAGTTTTCAGAACATTAGTATGGATGTAAAATCTAATGATGATGAACATTTCCAAGAACTTCTTCTTTATCCTTAGATCACTTTCTTATCTCAGAAAGGTACGTGCTAGTTTTCAAAATAAATACACTGATGTCTAGTAGGAATGTTTCTTTTAAATTCACAGAAGAAGAACATGGCATAAATAATTTAGTAGCAACACAGCAGAAAATAGAATAAAAATTAAAAGGTCTATTCAAGATTCTTCTCATCCTTCTCCTTGAGATCTGTACAAACAAAACAACAAGCCATTTGAATCATAATTAATTCCAGACTCATTGAAGGCCAGCACTTAGGCAGTCTTTGGAAGATGGCATTTAGGGGCAAATGTAATTATGAGGAAGATTTAGGTTTCTCTAAGAAAGACTTCACCTCTTACCTAGCCTACCATTTATTGGGCTTTCCTAATAAGACCATGTTGCACAGTCCCATCATCTTCCATCTTAAATGTACATTTGTATTTCAGTTCTGATAGTGCCATAGAAACTTCTGGGAGCCTCTTTTAATCTAAACTTGTGAACACTCTTACAGTATAACAATACCCAAATATTGTTCAGAATATGCTGATAATACTTTTTAAACTATATAGAGTGCATACAGTCTTGACATCCAAAATATGTGGTTATGCAAAGAATAATACACAAGTCCCAAACTTCTGTCTGCTGGATTTTGAAGAGCTATGAAGACAGAAGAAGTGGAGGAAGGAGATAAAAGCAAACTATGCATTTTAGGCTTTGAAAGGTCTCAAGTGCTTTGAAACATTGGAGAGTTCTGCATTGCAGAATGGAAAAGAAATGTAAATTCCGAAAGATTCCTGTAATGTAAATAAAAAGTAAACAACCTTTTAAAGACTAGAAGACTCCTCTGTTCTTTGGATGTCTAACTACAGAAAAGTTTGATTGATCAGTTGTCTTGCACTTTTGTACTCAGCTGCATGATGATTCCTATGCTTAGCAGTAAAAATGGAGTATTTGTACTGCTCACAACAGCTCAAGCAGCAGGCTCAGAAGCATACAGGACTGATTCTGACTTCCACATCCCTGCCGTTATCCTTGTCATTATATAAGAAAAACATACAGAAGGGATGCTGCATACTGAGTTTAATCTTTGATGTAATTTTTCATATAGCAACTCTTGGAAGATATGTGAACATAGTTCTCACTCCCCTCTGCTTCCTGAGGTTTTCAAACCAGCCTTTTCAATAGGGTTTTCTCAGCACAAAATCTGGGTTTAGGTTCAGAAAATTAATTTAGCATCTGAATGATGACTGACAAGGATCTCTGCATCAGTAGCAGATCTACAAGACAGTCTGCCTATGGAGAAAGCATGTTGACGAAAGAGGAGAAGGGAAACAGGCACAGTTCCTAACCTGTGGCTTCTGAGTGAGGTTAAAGGCTAGTCAAGGTAAAACTTAGGTTAAGTTCCTTCTACAGGTACTTCTGGATGGTGATTCAAAGAACCTAAATTTGGCTCCAGCTCTGAATTACCTTCAGAGGATGCTCATTCCTCCCCCAACCACAGCTGGATTTTTGGGAGACTATCCTAAATCTTACACCTAGGCATGACTCCTAAGTTTGGTAGTTGTAAACATCTCAGGTAGTTTCAGTCAGTCTTCATGCATGCTTTCCATGGATCTGTGACCAACCTACAGACAGCAGTTCTTTTTCTAATATGAGGAAGGAAACTAATCTTTGGCTTAGTTATTTGGACCCATATATTTCAAGATTGTTCATCATCTCTCTTGCAACCTAGGAAAAAGTGGAATTCCATTAAATTGAACTTCATAAATTAAATCAGAATTTTTTTCAGAACTGTTCCTGGAGTGCATGCAATAAGAATTGAAAATCATCTCTTACATGTCAGGAGATCTTGCCAAAATATTTTCAAAAATAATCATTTTATAGTGCCCAATTTAGTAATACAGTTTGAACATCCCTTTGCAAACACGTTGAGCCTTTTCAGATATAATTTTTCAGCCAGCTAACTACTCCTCTGTCAAAAGTTCCTCAGCTCTTCCAAGTAACTTCTCTACTTAAAATGGTCCAGCCTCCCTTCACCGGGCACAGGTGCGTCTTTGACACATATTAAGTCTACCAATATGTCTGCAAGACACAACCCAGTGCTACACAGAGGAAACCAAAGCAGTTCCAAGGAAAGCAGAGAGGGATATGGAGCTGCATTAGCTTGTTCTTTACACAAGACTAAGGCATCCAGCCCTGCAAATATCCTCATCATTCTGCACTAGGGCTGCCAATCTGGCTCTGGTTCCCTGTTGGGGAATTGTTGCGGGAGAGTGGACATGGCTCAAAGGAAGAGCTCTGTGAATCGGCCCTGACAGAAATCAACTGAGCTGGGCTGTGATGAAAAAGTACTGAGGACTTTGCCGAGTCACGCTGACAAGGAGGGAGGCAGTGAGAAAATCCCCAAGAGAAGGTCAAGAAGACCTTGTGACTGAACAGATAAACAACTTAAGGAAGTAGGCCAGGATGAGACCCGGACCCGAGCATATAGCAGTAACTGCAAGTAGGAGGAGCAAGTAGGAGAAGCAAGTGGGAGGAGTATGATAATGTAACCTTTAGAGCTAAGCCAATGATTGCAATTAGGAGGAGCATGATAATATAACTTTTAGAGCTAAGCTAATGATTGTAAGGCCTTTAGAGCTAAGCTAATGATTGTAAGACAAGTGTACGTAAGGGCCATTGATTGTTAGACAAGCCAATGATTGTTAGACAAGTAGACATGAGTTAAGTAGACATGAGTTATGGTATGGGCGTGAATGAGCTTTGCAATAAACCAGAACTTGCTTTACCACTCATATTGAGTCGATTGCATGGTTCTCCTCGTTCGTTGCAGTTCCCAAAGGATATTATTCATTAAATTGTGCTGCACTCATACCCTATCTCATCTAGATATCAAAGCAATGTTTTTTCTTGCATAGAGACAAAATATGTGGGAGATACCAGAATTCTGAAAAAAATATCAGGCCAATATTCATTTAGAGAAAGCGGTGAGTATGAGACAACAAATCCCATGCACACAGCCTCCAGTCAATTGTGGCATCTGGTGTCTTTATGCCCTAGAGTAATAAAGGCTTCTTTCTTTTCCACATTTAGAGGCTTGGATGATGGAGCCAGACAGTGACATTATACTTGGAGCTGTTCTGCAAGATGGAAAGTGACTGTGAGGCATAAATTAACACTTGAGTGAATAACATTAAATTATACTAAGAAAAACTAACTTTAGCAGGCTGAAAGTTTAAGGGTGACATTTAATCTAAGCTGGGAAGCGCCCTCTTCCATGGGCATAGCTAGGTTACTTAGAGCCTAATATTCACGCCAAAGAAAGTTTCTAAAGTAAATGGAATGAATCACTGCCCATCTCCACATCAGCTAGAGAAAGATCCTGGAAACTACTGAAGCTGGCAGCAGGTCTCTAGAGGGGAGGAGAAGTTACACAAGATGGACACATGGAGGGAGACAGGGTCCATAGATCAACTGTTCCCTTATTCTTCCCCGGTAAGGATTGCCACATGTTTCAGATCCGTACCACCTGTGTTCTCCCCTAAGACTCAAGACAGAAAAAAGGCTGCCTGCAGGTTCTCTTCTGCACTGGAAAGCACCACATCCAAACAAAGTCAGTTATTTTAAATCCTTTCAGTGGTGCCTCCTTCAGTCTTCTCTCAAGATGTGGACTACACAAAGATTTCTATTCCTCCCTGCTAAAATTTTACAAGGCCATTAATCAAATATGAATTTAAATGAAAACCCTATTGCATTATATTTTATTGCTGGCACTATTGTTCTAATAATGCTGAATAGTATTAGTGGTGTGCTTGTGTGTGACCAAAAGATAAATTAAAAAACATCTCATGAATGGAACCTCTTGTTTCACATTGAGCCTAGGACAGATTTTACTGGATTAGGAATGGCCTGTCTATTTTATTGCAAAATAATTCAAGTTTTCTTTTTTATTTGCTAGAAACAAACAATTATTTTATGCAGAATACCAAACAAACTATAGCTATATATATATCTACACATTGCAGTTGTTAATACATTCATGAGGCAGGTAGAACACCTCTGCATATCAATCCTTTTGCAACTAATTTATACATTTTGAACAAGGGTGTTGCATTTTTCAGTGCAAGGTTTAATTCTAAGGACTGACATCCCTTTGCATCACTGCAGTCTGCATTTTGCTAGTCTGGTCCTTCTACCTCTTTGCTTTCACGCACTTCAACATGCTTTTGTGTTTCTTTTTGATCCTATTAGCACTGAGATCAATCACAAAATTCCTGCTGGGAGCAGAAGGGGATGCTATCTTTGTAATGTCTAAACCAAATACTTACCATCATTCTTCCCTGTACAGCCACGGCAAACATACATCTGCTCTTCTAACTCATCAGTTTTAGATCAAAGGATCACAGGATGACCGGAGTTGGAAGGGACCCACAAGGATCATCAAGTCCAATTCCTGTGCCTGCATAAGGCAACCCTAACATTCACACCTTGTGTCTGAGTGCATTGTCCGAATGCTTCTTGGAGCCGTGACTGCTTCCCTGGAGAGATGCTCCAGTGCTCCGCCACCCACTGGGTGGAGAACCTTTTCCTAATATCCAACCTAAACTTCTGCTGGCACATCTTCCGCCATTCCCTCGAGTCCTATCACGGGTCAACAGAGAGAACAGTTCAGCGCCTGCTCCTCCTCCTCCCCTTATGAGAAGGCACTAAACAGCTATGAGATCCCCTCTCAGTCTCCTCTTCTTCAGGCTGAACAGGCCAAGTGACTTCAGCTGCT
Organism: Tapera naevia; assembly: GCA_033556795.1. NCBI lineage: Eukaryota > Metazoa > Chordata > Aves > Cuculiformes > Neomorphidae > Tapera > Tapera naevia. The sequence goes on along the minus strand of JAUMJJ010000079.1, from coordinate 4,171,151 downwards.
CCTCATACGACTTCCCCTCTAGACCCTTCACCATTCCCATGGTCTCCTCTGGACATTCTCCAGTAGTTTTATGTCCTTTTTATACTGTGGTGCCCAAAACTGCACACAGTTCCCGAGCTGGGGCTGCACCAGTGCAGAGCAGAGCAGGACAATTAACTCCCTTGACCATTGGCAATGCCATGCTTAATGCACCTCAGGACATGGTTGGCCCCCTTGGCTGCCAGGGCACATTGTTGGCTCATTTTTAGGTCTTTCACTGTTTTAGGTCTTTTCACCATTTAAAACAAAAATATTAGTATAAATATTAAAAACATTTCAAATATTCCTTCCTTTTATTAATATCCTAATATTTTTGCATAGTTTAATTTCTAACCTAAATTCATATGTTCATAGTTGCACTATTGGTTTAGGTACAGAAATCCCACAGGACAGAAGGTAAACTTCTCCATGGTTTTCACAAGAGATGAGCAAGCAAGGTTCAAGTTCACTAGATGTTTGTGTTTTTTCAGAATGCATAACATGCACTCACTTACACAAATGCCTCAATATTGCTATAAAAAGATTCCCAACTTCAGCCCCTCGGATAAGAAAAACAAACTGGAAGATTTGCAGATTGTAAATTAGTCTATGTTGAAACTTTCATTTAGTCAAACAGCTTCTTTGATGGAATAATGTGATTCTTCTTGAGAAATGAATTTCTCATAATCTTCACACAGGGTAGAAATAAATTACATTTTTTCCCTTTAATACCAGAAAGTAATTAATAATTATGTGTATTCTCATATTATTCTTACTGTCACAGAAGTCATGGAACACATGCGATTGCTCATCTCACTAAACATACTTGAAAAATTACTTTAATAATGAATACTTGTCTTTGGATAAAGTTTTTAATCCATTTAAGATTGATGGTGGATGAAAGAGCAGCAAGATAAATAGCATTTTAATCAAAACACCTGTTGTAACTGATCTTTGATATTCCACTATTGTCATCCCCTTCAGCAATACGGAAAACGAAAACTATTTCTCTGGTCTTTCCACACCTAAATTTAAAGACCATCACTTCAATAAATTAAAATATAAATCTTTGCTGTTTTTTGAATCAGTGTTAATTCTTGTTGTAAAATAGATGCCACAGGAAAGATAACATTTTAAGGTGCAGTTTCTGTTAAACTGGTAAATCGGCACGGAATTCACTGTTATTTTAAGTTCCTACACTACCCCAGAGTCTAAGATACTTCTGAACATGGCAACCCATTTGTGTGCATAAAATAGTCCTATCTTTGAGGTACACAATCTTCTCATTCCAAAGTTAACCCCAAGATTTCTACAGATTTCATTACAGTTTCTTAAACTGGAACTGGTGTCTCCAAACAAATGTCATAGAACTAGCCATGAAGTTGGTCTGTGGTTATGAATTTGATATGATTTGGGCCACTGGAGGACTTCCTAGAAGATCAGTAGATCATCAATTGTACACCATTATCCCAAAGGGTAACCAGAAATATAAGGGTAATGTGATGCTCAGCAAAAAAAAAATGGAATAATTTAGAAAGGAATTAAACAATCTAAAACCATAAGCAGAAGTAATGTCCATCAAGATGGTGTTATGGAAAAATGTTCATTATCAAAATCAGTTTTACTTCTTTAATGACTTACACATCTAGTAGATAAAAATAATTACATAAACATAATCTGTTTAAGTCTTATTGTCTGTGATTTAATATTATCCTCAGAAGGGAATAAAAACAGATTTAGAGGGTCATTCACAACTCATTCATGAAGTGCAAGAGCAGAAAATAAAGATAGAACTATAAAATAGTTTAAGAGGTCATTTCGTCCATTCCCTGCTAAAATGTTTCACTGTCCCAATGTCTTTCATGAAAGGCATTGGTCAAAACTTGTTCTTAACACCTTTCATTATCAAGATTCCTTCAGATCTTCCATGCCATTTCTATCTGATTTTTTTCTACAAGAGCAGATAACCCTGCTACTTGCATCAGAAATCTTTTCAATACGTCCCTTTTTTTTTTTAATCTGGAGCTTCAGCAACATGAAATGAAACTGCAGGGTTACTCCAGACACAGTGTGCTTCCCTACGAGGGAATAGATGGATGAGTGGGTTAAAATGAGAACCACAACCCACAGGGAGTGTGTAGTTCTATATAGCACTGTCTCATCATCACCATTACCAATTACAAGTATTCAAAGACTCTACAGCACACAAAGAACCTTTTTTTTCTAATGTGTTACAATTTGGATTTTAAAAACAATACCTGATAGACTATTATTACATACCTTCTAATTCGCTTTTGGAGTAAATTTGAGTCAAGACTTTGATTGTTTTCACTGCAATGACTAAAACTAGTGACACTTTGTAGAGGTTTTTTTTCTTTCTAAAATAAGAGAATCATCTCCTGTAATGACTTGTTTTCAGAAGTGAAGGCTTTGAATGAAAAACAAACCACTGCGTAATGTGAAATCCATAGTTTCTCATAAAAGAGCTAGCAATTTTGAAACACAGCGCAGCTTTCCAGAAATAAGTGGGAAGCTGGAATTAAATAGACATTTTATCAGATAACATGAAAGAAGACAAGCACCATCTCACACTTCTCAACAGACTGTGGGTCCTGCCATGCCAAAGCAGCTTGGAAAAAGAGGATTCTTTGTACATCATCATGAGCAAGACCAACAAAAAGGAATGCAGAGTTCCTACCCTTGTATCTCTCTACTTATAAAACGACCTGCCTTCAAATAAAAGGAATCATCCCTTTCTTTAAGCTTCTTACAGGTTCTGTTACAAAAAAAAAAGAACAATACTGGAAAGTAATCCATTATATGAAGTTGTCTAAATGGAGATACAATTGTGTCTTGCATGACACATGAGGTGAACACTAATGACATCTCAAGAGTTTTAATTCCAGTCAAACCAAAATCATAATTAATTACTTCAGAAGACTGCTAAATGCCCACAGCACTGGAAAGTCTGTGGGAACTACTTCAGTGCTTCTGTGCCGTAAGACTTAAGTACAAAATCTTAAACATGTAAATGATTAACGAGGTCTCATCAGCTCTCTGTGGAGTGCCAGGCTTCTCCTAGGTTTTCCTATGAAACACCACTCTCCCATCGTGCAAATACACACAAACTCACCGCTGGCATAACATGGCTGCCACAGAACTGACTTTTAAAAGCAGCATGCAACACAGTCCTTTAGAAAATACCACGGGGAAAAACTCAACCTCAGTTCAAGCCACCAATCTCAGAGAGTCCTTGATGAAATACATTTGCTGAGACTATCCACTATTAATTACTGAGACAGAAATAGGAGTGTAGAAAGCAACTGCCTTTAAATAACAGACTGCTGATGCGTTTAAAACTGTACCTTACTTTTCCATGGGATAGAGCATCTTCAACAGGTTTACATACATTTAGCCCATAGTTCTTATTGGGTCCTGGGGCTTCTTGAGGAACTGACATTGCTCACTTTTCACACTGTAACAAAGTCCTGGTTAAATAAAAGACCTTAAAGCATTGGCATGAAACATGTCTAACATTTCCCCTTCAAGGAAAAGCTTGTTTAACCAAGAACTGCAAGCAAAGGCAATGAGATAAAAGCAGACAATGCAGAGTTGCTCAGGCACTAGCATATTTGTTGCAGAACCAGCCTCAGGTAAAAAACCCTTAAGATTTAGGACCATTATTGAGATTTTTGGAAATGCCATGATAGCATTTCCTACCAGATTGTCTCCCCAAGTCTCGCTTTCTTTAGATAAAGCAAGAGAGGTTGTGAAAGAGTAGAGTAGATCTATCCTGGCCATTCATGACTCTACCTTCTGCTCAGTTCTGCCTCCATGCAGGAGGTGGCACTTGGCCCAAACCCATGCTTTGGCCTCTGACCAGAGCATTGCCTTGGGGTTACTGAACACAGCACAAACTGGATTAACATAACTCATTTTTCTTGCCATCACACAACTTCTGTCATGCATCTGTTGAAACCATCATGCAAAACACAGACCACCTATTATGCAAAAGAAAGAGAAAAGCTTCAGGCTTAAATTTAAACTTGTAGACAATAACCAAGAAATCAGACTGACTATACAGGATGGATGATCTTAGAATTATGATGCTTGTGTTCACTTCTTTGAGTTACATCTTGCTGTAATAACGTGGTAAACCAAATTATAAAATAGAGACTGACAAATTAACAGGTTATTTAATATTAAATTAACTGATAATTAGTATGATAAATGCTTGTTTTCAGACACTACTTCTTTTTATAAGGAAGTTTTTTGAATTATCAGAAGAGATGGTATTCCAGCCCTAAACAGTTCTCTTTCATCATTTAACAAAAAGGCAAAGAACCTTGGAGAAAAAGAGCAGAAAACCAGCAGGAAACCAGCAATACAGAATTCCCTCTCAGAAGGCATTTAAACTTTATGTAATAAGCAAGGCCTATGATAAAATTACGTGTAATGTAATTGTATCATTTCTCAAAGTTTTACATAATGACTTTCTGTTTCTCAACAGTACTTCATTATTGGGAGCAGGAGAATGTAATTGTTCTCGTGGTGCTGCCGTTAGCTCCTAAGGGCACAATCAGTCCTGCCGAGACATATAATTCATGCACTGTTTGCTTCTGATACAGCTACATTTACAAAAGCAATGCAATGATTATATTCCTCCAGAATAAATGTGTCTATAAATCCCTGTGCTGCAAATATTACTAACAGCTACATCCAGTAAAGGACTTGAGCCACTGGCATGAGGTTGAGGGAGAACTAGCAAACCTCTAACCTCTCTATCATTTATAAAAAAAAACAAAGAAAAAAAACCCCTCTCAGCTATTGCTTAACCCTGGACACACTTACAATCACAAGGCATCCTCCTATCTACCTCTAGTCCATTTGGTACCTGAGGTGTTGCTCTGGTTCTTATTCAGCAGGAACTGTTTGAGCTTCTCAAACCCATTTCCAATGTGAGGGAAACCAGAGTCACGACATTAAGCATCCTTCTGCAACATTTTTGGAAGGATTGAATCTGATAGGCATTTAACACAGCAGGAGCAGAATTAGACACCTTCACAAAATGCAACCAAGGACACTCATAAAAAAAGAGTGGCTATTTTAGCAGCTAATGGGTCTTCACAAAAGAAATCACTCTTTGTAGCACAAGTCAGAGGAGAATAGCGCCTTTAGCTACCTCAAGCTAAACATGCTCTTAAGTAATGATCCAGGTGCACCTAGTAATTACACAAACTGAACAAAGAGTAAGATTCATCTCTCAAAATTAAGAGATCTGCATCAGAGCTACTTGAAGAAAGATGAGTGGTTTAGGGCATACCTCATCTCATTTAAGGAATGTATCTAAAAATCATGATGTGCATCACTCCTCAGGACTATTTTTCCCACAATGGCTATAAAGAGAACCCTAAAAAGCTACACCAGATAAAATGCATGCACTAAAGTTAGCTGAAATCAGTCTTGTACCAAGCATTTATTAATAATTTAACTAAGCAGAAACATGGATAAATTGAGTCAGTGTATTGTTTTCATATTATTTATGTTACCATTGGACTTTGCATAGAGTAGAAAGATGAAACACAGACTAAAAAGATATAAGTCTTCCCTAACCATGGAGAAAGTCATATTTATGTACATCCTCCCATGCAATAATAGCATATTGGTTTCCATCAATTTCACAAAGATCATTAATATACAGAAGCTAAATTCTGAAGTCAATATTTAAAAAAAAAAAAGAGAGAGAGAGAAACAGCTGGAGCTTTGATAAATCTATAGGACTTCTGTGATAGTCTAAAGTGATTTTCACATAGGGCTTTGTAAACACTACCATTTTTATTTTGTTCTATGAAAACTGTCAGGGAATCTTGTCAGGACACAAATATAATCAGTTTATTTCAGTAAACTTCCAGATCAGTCTTGAAGAAGACTGATATTTTTTATCTTCCAGAATAAAAAGGCTGATTCTCAGAGGTTTCTTCCCATTTCCAACCAAGGTGAATAGTGCTTACAACCGTACTGAGCTGCTTTTTCCACAATGGCCTGTTTCCATCATGTATAAAACTTAAGAAAAAAACACCTGTATTAAGGTAAATTTGCAGTCTTCTTGCAGCTTCTAGTAGCATGAAAGCTGAATCCCACTTTTCCAGAACTGAAACCTAAATTTCCTGTAGGATGACCTAGGATTTTTTACACGTTAAAAGCAAATGAGAACTATACATTTACTTTTAAAAAACAATGTCATTATCCTGTACATCACCTCTTGTCTCTGTTTTGGAATATGTCCTAATCGCTGATCCAGCATCACTAATTGTCTTCTGAGTGTTCAATTAACTGGTACCTCAGAGAGGCATATATTGTAATTTTCCTGCAAATGACCCATTTAAGAAGAGCCAAAGATGATAATTATCACACTGTCACAGAGAAAAAAAGACAAGAGAAACAACAAAAATCAAGAGAAATGGTCGGTAAATCCCCAGCTGAATTTTGCAGTCCTCATTAGAAGAAAAAAAGATAAGAAGTAATCCTTAAAAGAAATCCTTGAAAGAAAGCAGGACTCAGAGACTAGCACTCACAGTTCATCTGTTTTATCTCTGCTTTCTCCCTGAGCACAGGCCAGTTGCGGCATAACTAACATTAGCTGTGTTGCCTGTGGTCTTTTTTAATTACTCATATTTTAAATCCCGTCTCTTCATTACCTATTTTCCCATATTAATCACAGCTTGCTACCTATGTTTTAACTTTCACCTGCTATTACATCTTAAATTTCATTGTGTTAATGTTTTCTTTTTCCTGCTTCACCTAAACACAACCTTGCTTAAGTGCAACCTCTTACACATGCCCTCAGTATAAGTGATCTCTCCAGCAAGAGAAGAATTTCGTTGCATGGCAGAGGCTGACCACATTTGCCATGCGTGGAGGAAGGGGAGACAGCAGCAGCAAGGATGAGCCTATGGGTTTCAGGTGAGAGCTTGACACAGCCCCCAAAATGCCAGGGTGGATGACTATCTGAGCTTGAGGTGGGGATAAGCTAAGAGAGCTGATCCTACCTCCAAGGGCACAGGCAGAGCAGTTATCTTGCCTATCCATCATCAAACAAGATCTTCTATTTCTGCTTTGCTTTTCCAGCTCCATGAGCATGCACCTTCAGCCGAATCTCTCCAGTAGGATCCCCAAGGACGTTAGTCATTCCTTCATCACAGCTGTCCGGCGCCATACTAAATTTTACTCTCTGTTTCCCACACATGTGGCCATGCCTGGCACCACCTTAGGTGCTGAACTAGCCCATCCAGAGGTAGGTAGGGTATAGGAGGAAGTACATAGCCAGTCCCCATGCTACCTTGGAACTAACTGGGCATGAGGCATCTGAGGAGCCAATGCAGCCAGCTCAGGTGGCCATTTCACAGGAGGGTGGGATGTTCAGGTGCAGCTTTCAATGTAATTACAGCCCCAAGGCATACCAAGACTTTTACCCTTTCTCTTTTTGATGTCTTACAAATGCTTTTGCTCTAAATAAAACTCCTCCACATGCAGCCATAAACTACTCCTAGCTCCAAATATTGGCACATAGTGGCACATTCTCAAAAAATTACCCAAGGAGAATAGCTTAATATATTTGATTCCTAGTTTGACAGATTGGGTTCACTCAAAGCTCTGACAAGTATGCATAGTTATGTTGACAGTAACCACCTAGGAGCATAAATACAAAGACACTCACACAACACTTGGTAATCAAATGAAGGTATAATTTACTTTCACTCAGTGGACAAAAAAAATTAAAAATGTCAGTGCACACTTGTAATCCCTCAAGTCATATTCAGTAGCGTACTCTCAATCCTCTCACAAACCCAGCCACAGAAAGGCTAATTGTGCTGTGCTTGCCCAGATTAATGTGTTGCATCCCCAGGCAGCACTCTGAAGATTTAACCTGTGAGCTCTCAGGCAATAATTGTCACCCCCTTGAAGGGGGGGAAAAGTCACATTGGTTTCTGCAATCCTTCCACTATCAGCAACATACAGCAGCTCCAGTACCACAGCAGATTCAGTAAGGGTCTTTAATATAAATTGGAACCACAGAAAGACATAACACTATATCAGCCTTCTCTGTGCCTCTATATTATAGGACTGCAGCCTAAAGAAGCTGAGGGGTGAAACAGTTTAACTAGAGGTGGCCTGGCCCTGAAGGAAGCAGGCTGGCAGTGCTCCCAGGGTCTCTTCCATCCCTGTTTCTTGATTGTTGACTGGCCAAGGTAGAGCAACTCCTAAATGCATGCCTAGCTTCCGACTCTAAGCTTTTAAAAATTCCAATTTAAAATACATTAGAAAATATGCTTAACCTCCTTTCTTACTGGAGGATGTCTCCCACTTTAAAAAGAAGAAAAGATCTATTCACTTAGAACTTAGATGACATTCCTAAGCCAAGTTCAGACACTACATGAATTGCACTATTTCCTTAAAAAAGTTATAGCACTGGTGCATTTCACTAAAACTTGCTATTACTTTTCATTTTCACAGGGATTTTTTTAATTTCTGGATCTCAAGGCCCTTGGCAAAAGTAAATAACTGCAAAATAAACCTTTGAAGAATCATAGTTCTAGCAGCTATGTGTTGTATGAGAAATTGATTATGAATGTATAATTTAGGGCTTCAAGGAAAATTTTAAAGCCAAGTATAAATTAAGGATGTAATACTGCTCTCACTGAAGTCTGTTAGAACATGACTGGACTCTAAATGACCACTAGAAGTTACTATTTCCCCACAGAAATTCAATTAGTCCAGTATTATGCTAATTCTTTTCAATTATTAAAGGCAGGCATCCTTAATATCAATGGCTGCAAAGTGCTCCCACATAAAGCAAGCTGTGTTGAGTGTTTCAAAGTGGCAGAAAACAGGGGCAGGTGGAGGGTGTTTGATCATGCCAGCACAGAAATGCAGTTGGAGAAGGATTTCTTGTTGCTAATTAATATTATTTGTTATTAATATATGTATTACCCCAGGACCTAGAAATCAAACATTTACTAAGTTTCTGCTGTGTGAAGCGCTCTACAGATCGGAAATGCTGCCCTAGCCACCCACAGCCTTAGCGAAGAGACAACAGTTTCATGCAGATAAGAAGCCATCAGACAGTATTGATTGGCATGATAGACAACAGCATCCACACACCAGGCCTCATCCTCCCCATATCCTGACAGAAATTACAGACACAGAGAGCTATTTCAAGGGAAGAACCAAAGCAGGATAATAAAGCTGGTTTGCATATGTTTGCAGAAGTTGCTCTGCAGTGCACTAGGCAGCATGAGCATTATTAGTGTACCCCTAAAAAATTGGTTAGCAGGTAATTTTGTCTTTCTGGGGAAACTAGGGGCAGCAACCAACATCATTAGTATGAATGAGAATGCCAAGCTGGCTATTACGACTGATTAACTCTGCTTTCAGGTCTAAGTCACAGTACCTTGTATTACTGCTTTAATATGCCACTTCACCTAAGAGGTTGTGAGAAGGTGGTTATTTTAAGATAGATGTATTATCATTCACCTTTGCCCACATTACTTCTATTCAGAGCTTGCTCAGGTTCTTCGGTGCAGCATGGGAGAGCTTTAGGAACATGCTGCAAATTCAGGATAATTGCCTTTTTTTTCTGTATCACTTTTTGAAGGCAAGCTCTGGGATGCAGGTGCTGCCTTTATCTATTTGTGCAACATTTGTATGACAGATCTGGACAGGGAGCCTTAGACACTCTTTCGGTACAAGTAGTAAAAACGATAATAAGGTGACTCTACCTCTCAAAATATGTTCAAAGAGCAGACATGGACCATAACATTATAGTTATGTCAGGAAGAGACTAATGGTGGTTTACCCACAAGAACCTGATCTTCTCCCTCACTACTGACAGCCGGAGGCGCCTAATGGTATGTTAGAGGCAGGACAACAGGAGAAGATCAATGTGACACAAAAAGAAAAAAAAACCCTACCCAGTGATGTGTGCAGAAAAAGCATTCAGTCAAGCACAGGGGAAGCAGATGCTTTGTCATCTGTAAGGTTCTGTAAAATATTGCAGTCTGAAAAGAATAAAAGAATTTTAAAAATAGCCCTTCATTTTCCCTTCTTTAAAGATTTGTCACCCCCATCATTTTCTCTTCTATTAAATTCCTCTCACCATCAAAGCCTTTTAACTCCAATTTAAAGCGACATATCTCTTTTTTGCCTCTTTCCTTTTATTTGGGGGAGTGGGAGGGAATTTGAATATTTTCCTTCATTGTTGGATTTATTTTCTTCAACCTAAATCTGGTTTTGAATTTGGAAGCAGGTTTAGAAGCTCTGTTAAATATTCAACATCATTCTGTTTATTTAAATCTCTGTCATACCGTGCAAGGGCATTAACACACTCTTCTCAGCTGTTTCATTGAAAGCCTTTCTGGAGGTAAAACAGGACTAGGTGCGAGAGGAAGTTCACTGCCCAAGATGTTGGGTCTGGTTGTCTCCCAAATGCCTTTCCCCAGCAAGGACTGGCATCCTTGGTTTTGTAGTAGGACAGAGAGTCTTTCTCCTTCCAGTTGTCAGTTTGAATCTGAGTGAGTTTGACAGTAGATAGTAACCATCACCTTTTTAACGGACACTGGATAAACATTGCAGGCCTGACTGTCATTGGTATGAGCCATTTTGTAACCCTTCTACCAGGACCTAGGTGGAAACAGTAGTAGGTGGGTTCATATTTAAGGGTAAGTCACTGCTAGAGCACCATTCAAGTCCTCACCCAGAAATCAGTGAAAATAATCCTGATGCAATGAAAATGACTCAGTGAGTAAACTGTCCCCACTGGCAAACACAAAACAAATGGCTTAGCAAGGAATATTTTTATTAGAGGTAGAAAAAACAAATGCCTCTAAAAAGCAGATAAACAGGGTAACAATAAGTAATTCTCAAAGCCTAATCATAATTTATGATCTCTTCTTCCAGGGAGAGAACAGCCTTGCCAGTTGTATGCCTCTCCCCTTCTCTGCTACTGTTCACCAATGGTGCAAGATTTTACAGCCCTTCAACACTCTGTCTCAGCTGAGCAGGCTGATAGCAGGTGGCCCTCAACTCTTCCCCATCTATTCCATAGCCCCATACCTCCATCAGTCCTTTCTCTTCCATGGTCAAGCACGGTGTTACCTACACAGCATGGAGACATCTCTCCTCCTGACTTTCTTCAGAGGAAGTGGTCGGAAGATGTCCATTCTGCGTGCCGCTTTTTGACAAGCCCGTGAAAGCAGATGCTAGCCACCTCAAAGAGCAAAGACAGCCAGCAAATGGCCCTCAGAATAGCAGGATGTGATGATGGCTTTCCCATGTCTCAAGGAGAGTGACTTCTGGGAGGGAGACAAAGAGGAAGAAGGTGGGGGTGAAGGGAGGAACATCATGTGGGAGTCAGTCCCCTGGCAGGAGTGAGAACAAACAATCACATCCAGATGCCCAAGCAGAGTCACGATGCTGAATCTTGAAAGGAAACAAGAAAATTCTATTAGTGTCATACTTTTTCCTTTTTGCAGGTCTGGGAGCTCCCAGGGGGTGAAAATGCAGCCTACAAAAAGCCTAGACAATATTGTGTTTTATCAAGGGCAGAATAAAAAAGAATGTAAGGATTCCTTGTTTCCTATGAGAAAATCATTCCTGCCTTGTACTGCAAGCACATCTCAACAAAGTATGCTGCTACTGACAAAAGTTCATGCAAAATTTTGAAAGAATGAGTCCCAAGATCCTTAAACATTAACTTCATAGGACTCAGTTAATGTTTTTGCTGCAGAGAAGTGTAAGGGTGATAGAGACAGGATTGGCAAGTTCTGAACCAGCTCTTCTAACACTAAAGAGTTCTCTAGAGTAAATAGCATTGATCTCGATAAAATTGACATTTCATTTACTGCAGGTTTTGTAAGACTGCCTATTTTGTTAACAGAAATGTGCTGTTGATTGGAAGAGCCAGCAGTTTTCAAAGTAGTGACCTGGCCTTCTCTATATCTTGCCCCCTTGATTTAACTGCCTTGGTAGCAAAACTGATTTGGTAGCAAAACTGATTTAACTAAATTACTGCAGCCTGCTCAGACAGACACAGTTATATCAATATAAAGGTGTTTACAGGTGTTGTCCACTAATACTAACATCAACATAGCGGTCACAAAGATTTAAATAAACTTATACTTCTCTGACAATCACTGAATATAGAGGTAAGCTTTCTGTATAAACAATAGCTATAGTAAGCATCAACAACAGTTGGTAAGCTTTTCTATCAGCTTGACTTAATTGCTAAAGTTGAGATCAAAAATGCCTTCCAGGCTACTAACAGTCAGAAAAGTTTTTAAGGTAAAAAAAAATATTTTGCTGGTAGATTTATTTTAACTCTAGAGCTAGACAAATTTCAGACAGCGCACACTGACAAAATGGCACATTCAGCAGTTCCACTTTGACTGTGGCCATTACAATATTGCTTGATCCTGATCCTCTTCCTCTAAAGATAATGTGGGGTATTTTGCAAAGCAGAACACAAAAAGAGTCTGTCTGCCTTTTTGTTCCAACTTTGGGCAGTGGCATGCTGACTCACAATGATGTGAAATAACCAGTAAATAGGTGGATACATTACTGCAGAGCTGGCAATTATTGGTTGATAATGAAACTGTCAAGGGCTATCTAATAGAGAAACATGTCTGGCCAAGCAGAGTCCCAGGTAATCTATAACTTTTTATTACCTTGTCACCAAGTAGTTCAACATGCATTCAATAACAGATTACAGTTAGCTTATAATAGAGAGGTCATATGAGAAAGCATTCTTCAAAATTTACTGTTGAAATTTTTATGACATCTTCATAAGTTATGCAGTTAATTTGGTCGTATTTTCTTAAAACTGACAGCAGTCGCTGTTTGAAGCTCTGAGCATGCAGTAACAGTTCTGATCAAGATGAAAGGAGGAGCAGGGAGAACCACTGGCCCATTTACAAAAATGTTCTCCCTAATTGCAATCAAAGCCATCAAAGACTTCACTGTAGAGGAGGTGAGAAATTCTTCAATTAATGGTTCTCACCTACCCAGGGAAAAATTCTGACTTGATAAAACTTTTTGTAGAACAGACTTAATCCTGATAGATTTCTTCATATTATTTTTTTAAAAAAGGCAAGTTTTCAAATTGTTTTGAGAAAAAGAAATTGTGATTTATGTATTCGAAGTATACATATACTTTCACAAATACTTATGAGATTTGAATTCTGCATTGTAGCCAAAATAATAATTTTTTTACATAAAAATAAATACAATTTCAGAAGATAGGGAAATTATCCCATCTAATATTTCTTATCAGCTTTGAAAATGTTATTTACTTTTTCTTCCACTAGCATGCTGTCTGCTTCCTTGTGATGGTGTGCTTTACCCTCCTCCAACCTGACCTTTTCCTGTAACCCTGCTCATGCAACTATCATCAGTGGAGATTGTGATGAATGCACCTGGTTGTGATGGCTGCCTCTGGGTAAAGCAGATTAGGGAGAGACAGATAAAAATACAATAGCCAAGGGTTAATTTATGGCAATGTGTCCACATGGTTTGAGTACTGGTCATTTTCTGACTCAAGCCAAATTTGGAAGAAACTGACATCTTCAGTCAGTATGAAAATATGATTATGAGTCAGTCATTTAACTCCATAAATAGTGAGTAGCTCAAGAGCTTTTTGAGCTCTCTTTCATGGTAGCGGGCTGCATGCTGCCCCCCTTGAGTAGGGACATCTCTCAAGATTACTCCTTGAAGTTGAGATAATCCTTATCACATCAGATACTCAGCAAGCGAATTGGGAGTAAGTGCACTGAAAACTTTGCAACCTTAGCTAAATAATACAAATGATTGAATATGCATATATAATCCTTTGGACATAGTTGTCCAATTCTTGTACTACAATTGGATCCAACCGCACCTAGACTCCCCTCTGAGAAGGAGATAGAAAGCAAGGTGGTCCTTTCTGAACCTTGTGACTCAACCAGAGAGGCTCCCTGACAGTTTGGTCTGCCCCTATCCTCTATGCAGTAAATAATCAAGTGTGCCTTCCCATTGAATCTTGCTAAACCACTGTCACATTTACTATCAAACTTTGTTAATTTGCTGGTTTATATCAATAAACATATTACTGCTTCTCTTTTATGAGTGAGGTGCTTCACTCCATCTGTGCTATTCCTGTCTCTATCTTGATATCTACATCCTAAAAAAGCTAAATTACAAAAAAGTACCTGAGAGAACTCAAATATCTAAGTAAAAGATAAACCCAGTTCATTAGTAAGTTGGTACGCAGGAGAAGTCACCATGTTCCTCTTGTTGAATAATTTCCACGGGCAACGTATTGTGAACTTACCATACATATCTCGAGGCAGAAGAAAGTAACTACTGTAGCATTTTAAAGACAGAAAACTTTATGAAAATTGTAGATATTAAACATTATTGGTTCTACTAAATCAGAGATCATGCAGGCTGAAAGTCTGTCCAGTGAGAACCGGAGAGATGTGTCTCCATAATTCTGATACAGTACAGCTTTAGTGTTACCTTTTTCCAAAGTACAAGTTGGGGACTGTATTAAAGAAAGTGCATAAAATCATAACTTACTTCACTTACTTACAAAGGAATAAAACAAGTCTTATTATTTAACGTGTTCTGCCATTTGGAAGGACATTGGAAGACAGTATATTTTAATCTGGGTTTTTCAGAAAGAAGGTATCAACTTGATCTCTTTTGATACAGCTCTCAGTGGAAATAAACTTTATGTCAAGAAAATCACTTATTTTTATCTTCAAATGATGTCTTGAAAAAGATGTAATGTTAAAGGTTTATTTCATAGCTGAGAGAGGAAAATATAAAAAATAATGGGACTATTATTCCATACTCAATCTGAGTCTATCTAACCATTACCTTCGTCTCTGGCTTTCAGTGCTATGACCAATAAATTTCAGAAGGTCTATTGTGGTTTCAGCTGGGAACCTCAGCTCTGTTATGGTTGGTTATCTGTCTCACAATCCATTTAATACAACTTAATCCATTAATAGCTATATTAAGTTATTTCATTTTTAGTTAAACCACTATTCATCATATTTGAGAAGTTGTGGCAGTCTGGTGAAGTTTCCACTGTCTCGAAAGGGGAAAAATAGCCCCCATTTTTAAAAAGGGAAAAAAGGAAGACCTGAGGAGCTGCAGGTCAGTCAGCCTCACCTCTGTGCCCAGCAAGATCATGGAGCAGATCCTCCTGAAAACTCTGCTAAGGTACATGGAAAATAAGGAGGTGACTGTATGAAGCCAACCTGGCTTCACAAATGGAAAATGTGCCTGACTAATCCAGTGTCCTTCTACAACAGGGTTACAGCATTTGTCAATAAGGTAAGAGCAACTGACATCATCTACCTGGATCTGTGCAAAGCATTTAACACTGTCTCACAAGACAGCCTTTTCTCTTAAATTGGAGGTGGATTTGACAGGTGGACCACTCGATGGATAAGGAATTGGCTGGACAGTCGCACTCAAAGAATTGTGGTCAGCAACTCTATTCCCAAATGGAGACCAGTGGCAAGCGGTGTTCCTTAGGGGTCCATACTGGGACTGGCACTGTTTAATGTCTTTATCGGTGATATGGACAGTGGGATCGAGTGCACCCTCAGTGAGTCTGCCAACGACACCAAGATGGGCGGTGTGGTCAAAACACTTGAGGGAAGGGATGCCATGCAGAAGGACCTTGAGAGGTGGGCCCATGCAAACCTCATGAAGTTCAACAAAGCCAAGTGCAATATTTTATATACAGATAGGAGAAATCCTTGATATCGACACAGGCTGAGGGATGAAGGAATTTAGTGCAGTCCTGCCAAGAAGGACTTGGGGGTACTGATGGATGAAAAGATGGACAAGAGCTAACGGTGTTGCACTCACAGCCCAGTAAGTCGACGGTATCCTGGGCTGCACAAAAGGAAGCATGGCCAGCAGGTTGAGGGAGGTGATTCTAACCTTCTCCCCTGCTATGATGAGACCCCACCCAGAGTATTGCGACCAGCCCTGGAACCCTCAACTCAGCAAAGATGTGGATGCGTTGGAGTGGGTACAAAAGAAGGCCACAAAAATGAGGGATGGAACATCTGTCCTCTGAAGACAGGCTGAGGGAGTTGTGGTTCCAGTACCCAAAAAGAGCCTAAAAGAAATGTGGAGAGGGTAGATTTAGATTAGATATAAGGAAAAAAATCTTTGCTATGAGGATGTTGAGTCACAGGACCAGGTTGCCCAGCGAGGTTGTGGATGCTCCATCTCGGGAAGTGTCCAACTGAGTGACTTGCTCTAGTGGAAGGTGCCCCTGCCCATGGCAGGGAGATTCGAACTAGATGGTTTTTGAGGTCCCTTCCAAACAAAATTATTATGAGTCTATGATTCTGTGATTTTCCTACTTAGGACCACAGACATTATTTCCTCCCGATACATTAATATATCATAAAAACAGGCAGTGAGGAAAACTCATGTGACAAACTCCACATTACACAGGTCATCATTAGAAATCTTCCATGCAATAAGCAGCATCAGTCAAACCTAAATTAATCATAACTGTCAGTACAATACAATAAGTAAATATATAAATGATTCAAACAAAATAATAACACCCTAGGAGTAAAGAACAGTTCAGTGTTTCTTTTGTCTTAGGAGAGAGAAATTAAATGTGTAACTCGATGAGCAGCACAGACGATGAAAGTTCGTTTCCTGCAGATCTGTGTCTGAAGACTGGATTCTGGACTCTATGATGTCTAAGCAAGATCACTCCACACAAGCTTCTCCTCTGATGGGGCACAAAGCTTCCGCCTCCTCCACTTGACCAGCTATTTTCACAAAACTTGTAGGGGTTTATTATTTTTTTATATTTTTATCTTTCTGACAAGTTTGGATGAAACCAGCTCACGTGTTGAAAAGTTTGGGACCAGTGGGGGCAGCACTGCAGACAACTGACCCGCAGCCAGAGAGACAAATGCAGCAAGTTTTTATAAGTCTCCTTTGCTCAGAAAAAGACAGGCTAAAGTAAAAACGTGTCCTTAAACCAAAAGTTGAAAACAGTCGTTGTTTGCAGGTTTAAATGGAGATGGGGGAGAAAAAAAAATGAGACAAACAATGAAGAGGGACTACGCATGAAATTATTAAGAAGAAATTCAAAGAGATAGAGATTCAATAGAGCTCAGATACAGATGTGGAAAAAGGGAAGCAAATTTTGAGAAGACAGAGGTTGCAATAGGAGTGTGAGAGGGCATTGGGGAAGGTGAGCTGGCTGATAAGAAGGTCAGAACCCCGTCAGGCCATTGTTTTCACAGCGTCCGTCACTTTCCCTCTCTTCTGATTTTAGCTTCAGTGGTACATAGAGGTTGCAAATTCATTAATACTCAGAAAATGCAGCTTACAGATGTCACTACAGGGAACCAAATGCGAGTCAGAAAATTGCCCAAGGGCAGGACTATGCTCAAAATCAAGGAGATTTTAGAAGGGAATGGAGGGGTCGTTTATTTGTTTTTCCCACCTATCATCTTCCATCTCACGCTGCTTTGATTTGTTTATGCGATGGAGGTAATCTACATGGCAGAGAAAGAGATGGTGGAAGGAAATACTCACTTTGTTAAAAATTACAGAGCAGTAGTGTGCCTGTGGAGGCAGAGAGCAGGAGAGCTGCTTAGCTGCCATGTTACGATGTGCCATGGGAGGATGCTGAGAGGGGATGGCCAGAAAACAGCGAGGGAAGATCTTGCTCCACACCTGAGTTTCGGAAAAGAGGAAAAGCCCTACATCAAATGGAAAAAGCACTGCTTTGAAAAAAACAGTTCCTTGGAAAAGACAGCAGGAATCTGCTTTCTGACAGTCTGAAAGCAAAACTCTGCCACATCCACCTCAGAAATGGTCTGAATCACATTCACTGAGAGAGAAGAAAGGAGCTGCAGGCACAATAGGTACTGCTTATCCCTGAGCTCTTCTGTGACTCATCTGTGATACAGTTTTCATCTGAATGATTAGCAGAAGCTCACTAAGCAAAAAAAATATGAAAAGAGGCAGTGGCATTTGCCATTTAAATAACAGCTCTTGTCTTTGAGCTATTCCATGCAAGAAGAAACAAAGAGAGCTGTCTGCCTTCACTTGCCAATAAACTTATGAGTGAAGAAAGTAACAAACAGTTTTTATGAATGTGCATTATTTGGGGTAATGGACTTTATATACAGGATATAAGTGTGTTTCAATTCTATCACTGCTTAAAGTGTAAGTTAAAGCGCTGCCTCCCCAGGCTGTGGTGCTCCAACATTTCTCGCTCTTTACAGCACTGTACTTACCTGTGTTTTTTGTACTTGAAGCAGAGCAAAGGGGAAAGTTGTGTAGGACTGGTAAGTGACTGACTTAAATCTAGCTTGCAACAGTGTCTGTCTGCTGGCCTGTATGACATTAATTTACCTCCATAACATATTATTATCTTTTTAATAAGCAAAAACTTTGCCCCAAACTGAGGCTTGGCAAGCTGCTGCAAGTCTTGTACCTCCTCAGTCCTCTGCTTGCCACAACTGGCAGCACTGACCTCTTCAGGTCACTCCCCTGACTTCAGTGTGCCCTACATAATCCTGAAAAACACATCCAGGACATGCTGAGCAGGGAAAACATATTTCAGAGTCATGTCTCATTTACATCCAGCACTTCACCAGAAAACATGAGGCAGCTTCTAGAAGAGTGAGCCCTTTGTGTGGTTGAGTGCATGGTAAAACTTTCAAGCTTTAATTTCATCCTGTTCACAGTGCTGTAGGTCTCTGAACTTCTTCAGAAAAGATGCTTATTAATGATTCAGCTCTTGGAACTCCAACTGATTTAAAGAAGAAAATGTACTCTGAAAAAGTTCTGATGGGAATCTTCTCTTTCAGATCTCTCCTCAAGATCCACTTCTGCTGCGACATCCATCAGCCAAATAACAATCCTTATGTGATAACAGCAGTCAAGGACAACCCATATTCCTTATTAAATGTGTTCCGTAATGATTCAGAAATAACATTGCTGGGCCTACAGACAATTTATATCATCTTGTGATATCGTCCTCACCTTCTTTCCCTCCTTACTGCCTCCTTACTCTTTAAACTTATTTGTCATATTTTTTACAAAACCCTGTCCTTCTTTGGTGTTTGGGCAGTACAAAGTCCTAATTAGATGGCACTAATCCTGCAACTGAATTTCTGCACTATGTGGATGCTTATGTATACATACTTACATGCATTTACAAATGCTCACAGGTAAGAATGTGTATGTATATTCATATATGTATACACCCACACACATACCCTCTTGGTTCTCAGAAAAATTACCTGGAGCTTCCACAGCAGAGCTTCCAAATACAAAATGATTAACAATTTATTTACACTAAAAAATCTTAAAAATCAAAAGTAAACAATACCAAATTATCTTAAGTAAATTTATCTTAAGTAAATTTTTACTATCTGATGGGAAGAATATTTGGTTTTTAAGGATATGAATTAGTTCCCTTAAAGATTCATCATTACATTACTTGAAAAATGAAATATACTTAGAAGGATCAAATAAGAGATTACATATGTCAGAAGAACTCTTTAAGGAAAATGTTCAAATATAAAACTTTTAATACCTTTTTTCCTTGGAAATCATACAAGATAAAACTAAATGTGTCATCATTCTAAGTGAACTTTAGGAGTTACAGAATCACTGCTTGTTTTACTACCTCTATATACATTGTAGAATCGCTTACAATATGAAAGATGTTTGCCTATAAAGTGGTAGGTAAAGCATGACAAGCTAAGCTGAAAATGGGTTCAGGCTATTAGAGCTAGGGACAGGAGCTGTTTATTGCTATGGCTGACAGCCAGCCCTCTTTTAAATCAGTTAGAGCCTTGCCACCAGGACTTCATCCAGGCCAAAGTGCTGGGACACAGACTGGGATCTCACTTTGATTATCTGGCTTGAGTACCTCAACCAGTAACACTGATGCATGGAAAAATTAAACATAAGTAATTAAATGGGACCTCATTATCATATTTGGGAGAGAAAAGTATCCTGGCAAGTTCGCATGAACGGGTATGGATGGATTCTGGTCCTGTTTATACAGGTGCCTCCAGTGAAGTCACTGTGTATCTGAGAGCAGCTTTACTGATTATGCTGCCAGCTCTCAGCTCACTCACAAGTACAATAAACTGTTCCACGGGCTGCTCCTTACGTGAAGCCGATTGCAGTGGAGACTACAAACTTCTCCGTCTGGATCCCCAGCTTCACATGCTTCCTTAAGTGGTGGTCAGTGCCTTTTCTACAGTGCTGAGTAACACCTTGAGATCAATGCTTTGGCCACGAACAGAAAGGACACAGCATTGTGACCTCAGTCCCATAAAGACTTCAGGTGGCTGCTTGATAGACTCTTGGTCACAGTTTTGAGCGTAGTATCACTTTCAGTCCCCACCTGGAACCCTTTTAAAGGTTTCACACCTCGTACACAGGTGGCAGATTATTTAATAAAAGCAGTGGCTTGGAAATGAAAAGAGTATGGTCTGGGGGTTACAGCAGAGATTTATAAAATCTTTAGAACTGCCTGCTGACAACTCCACAAATGTTAGAGCAGTCTTACTGCTCACCACTTCCAAAGCCACCCTGGCACACAGGGACTTTGCCTACCTCTAGGACTTTCAGCCACATACTAGCAACCAGGAGAGAAGTAAAAGCTGATTAAATGGTTTGATAATGTCCTCAAGAAAGCTAAATTCCCTAATGCAAAATAAATCCACAAGTAAGTTTCATGCTGTATAGATGTGAGAGGACAGATATCTGTTCAGTGCTGACTTCAGATTCCCCAGTAGCATTTCCCTTAACAGGTAACAAGGAGCATTTTCAAAATACACTGTTATCGCAGTCCGTATGAGAGAACATCGTCAGAGACAACCAATTTGTAAAGCTGAGCTATGTTAAACAGACCACTACATGACAAATTAGAATATTATACTAAAATCTTTGCTGCTGGCAAGCCTCCAGATATCTTACTATGTCTCATAACTCATCTGAAGGCGAGGATTACTTGTGACCTTCTGTAAGTAAGGCTAACATATCAGGTGCACACACTAAAATGGCTTTTTTACTAGAAGCCTTTGATAGTCTCATAGATTGAGCAGCTGCTTAGAGGACAGTAGTAGCTGATGCAGTTGAGACATTGTCTTTAGGTTTTGTTTCAAGCCATTTTTCATATTCTGGAAAACAGTATCAAAAGTATGTGGCAGAAATTATTGCAATATATACTCAAAGATAAATAAAAACTGGAACAACTGCACCAAGTCGATGATTTAAAAATATATAAATGCTATAAAAATCAGGTCTTAGGGACTTAAAGTCTGCAGAGAAGCATGAGAAAGCTGCATAAAGAAAAGTCAATGCTCACCTCTTCCTATCTGCTTTTATTCTCGTTGTCTACTTGTTTCTTGGACCACTCAGTGTGTTTGTGGCCAGATCTCCTGGTTATACTGTAGATTTTCTCTAAATGATTTCTCATCTCCCTGAGTAAAATCTGAGCTGGCATCTTGGACTTCCTGAACTGTAAACCACTGTTGCTGAAATGAAGTCCAAGTTTCATGCACGCGCTATGTATTTTGCATAACAGAAGAATTCAAATACTCTGTTACAATATAGTAGAAAAACTCTTGTCCAGAATTTAAATAAGCTTATTAAACCAGACTTGACATGCCTCCAGAGCAACATAAAAAAAGCCATACTCCAAAATAGTCCTGAAAAATTGCTATGACCAACAGAAATTACTTCAAAATTACATTATCTGTGCGTTTAGGTTGTAACTATTCAGACTGAATTAGGTCCCATTGACTACAACGACATAGACTCACCACTGTCATCCTTTATTTGTTATCTCCTAGAGTTTGGGTATTTATTATTTTTAATAATCTACAGAAAGGGACAGATGCTAGTGTCCTTGTTACTAGCAAGTTTTCTATATATCAAAATAACCCAAATAGACTATCTCTGTTCCAAGAAAAAATTCAGCTGAGTGTGTGTCACTTTCCACCTTTGCACACCATCAGAAGGAAGAAGAACCATCTCCTGGTCACTCAAAAGGAAAACAGAACTCAGACTCTCCTTCATTAGAGGAGAATTTGAACGGTGTGAGGCATTCATGAATCACACAGACTCCCTCAAAAATCCTCTTTTTACTGTCTTGTGGTCTATGTCTCCCAGGTGCATTCTCCTGCCAAAGGAGTAAGACATAGGAAGAGGATTTACTTTATCCCTATTTAAATACTCATGTACAATTAAACAAATGTTTCATACTCTGGTGCAACCAAGTACATGGGAAGGGCAGTGCAGTTCTCCCTGGACACATACTGACACAGAGTTGGAGAATGGCAAGCCAGGGCTGGATTTACCAAAGCCCCTTAAAAAGCGACAGGGATGAACTCAAAGTCCTAAGCAGGTCCTTGGGGTTCACCAGTCACCACTCTGGCTAACTTTTGTGTATCTTATTTCACAAGGTACTCATTTGAGGGGAAAAAAAAAACCTATCAACTTGCAAAAAGTGATTAAAGAAATATAAACTAAAATTTCCATGTGTCCACCAAGTCTTGTATCTTCCCTAAGGAAAAAAAAAAAAATGTCTACCATTTGGTGCAATTCAGTGTATTCCAAGTGTGAGAACTTTTGTTCTTCAGAATTATTTTTATAATGTCACCTCTGCCAGGAATGATTTAAAAGCTTCCAGATAAAGGAATGAATTTCATCAGAGGCAGAGAGATCACTTCAAGCCTCCCTTTAGCTTATTGATGAATAAAACCCCCTCTCCAGCCCTCTACAGCATCTCACTGCTAAACTCAGAAGTGGAACTTTAAAGCAAAGGAAATTATTTGTGTCTCAATCTAAGGGTCATCTTTAAAAAAATAAGAACGTAAGCATAAGTATATTGAGTAGAAATGAGTGCATTGACTGAGCTTTAAAGGTAAAACTATATTAATCCAACCTACTCCTCTGAACAGCTATTACTACATAGCACCACAGTGTCTGTTGCAAGTGAGAAGAAATAGTACCTCACATTTTCAGAAAGTGAAGGCTGTCACAGCATTTCAGGCATCTGGAAAAAAAGCACTATGTCAGGTGCCAGGGCCTGGGCTTGCAGAATTCTCTTGAACAGGAAAAAAAGATGAACATGAGATGTCCTACACAAGCTCCTGGGGTTCATCAGGCACCACTCTATCTATTCTTCACGTAGCTTATTTTGAATATTGAGCTATTCTTTTCTATTCTACCAGCATATTTTCACACAGAGATGCTAGATTTGGAAGCATGTTTTGTGCAAGTCTCCATAATCTCCATAGTCTCCATAGTCATCCTACCTACTATAGAGACAGCAGAGGAGCAGCATTGTTGGTGAAGGTCTGGTAAGGAAGGTCTAAGCTCACACAGCATCTAATTTCATAGAATCACAGAATTGCCAGGTTGGAAAAGACCTTTGTGATCATCGAGTCCAACCATACCTGTTCACTACTGAACGATATCCCTCAGAACCTTGTCTACCTGTCTTTTAAACATCTCCACGAATGGTGACACCACCACCTCTCTGGACAGCCTTTTCCTGTGCCTGACCACCCTTTCAGTGAAGAAATCTCTGCTAACGTCTAGTCTGAACCTCCCCTGGTGCAACTTGTGGCCATTACCTCTCTTCCTATCGCCTGTCACTTGGAAGAAGAAACCAACTCTCACCTGGCTACAACCTCCTAACAACAGCTTATGTTAAAGAAAAAGGAACTGACTGGCATATGTTCAAGAAATACCTCTCCTTATAAGGGGACATTATTACATAATTACTTATTCAGCTTAAAAAAAAAAAACACTACATCCTGAGACAGGAAGTCATTGTGCTACAAATACTTCGGGGAGAAAACACAAAAGAAGACTTTTCAAGCTCACAGACAGTGCAGGCATGCAAAGAAAACGGTTACTAATAAATTAAATTTCCAGCAACTTGGAGACTGATGTTCTGGAACAGATTTCCAGAAAAAAACTGCTGAGAACAAAACAAAAACCTCCAGTCAGTTTCCAAGATAGGGTTGAATGTGTTTGCAAAGGAGATTATTTGGCATGATTTCTCACTAGGAAATCCACATCAGTCCTATATCTACTCTTCCCAAGCTAGGAATAACCTACAAACATTTCTAGGCAATCAGAGCACCCAAAGGCTGTTCAAGTAAACTGCTGGTCACGTCAGCCTCCTATGAGGTATAATAAAGCATTATAGGCAAACAGTGCAACTTACTTATGAAAAAATGTATCTGCAATATTTAAAGAGGAAGCAGACAAAATGAAAGCTTTAAATGTTTATTTAGGGAAAAGTGCTATCTACAGTGTACAGCATGTTGAAGGCCAAGAAATGCAATTAGTGCTTGCTGCTGTATTTCAGGAGTCCTTGATCATTTCTTCTTAGCATGTAATTTACATATTAGTACTGGAAAGGCCATTTGTTTGTCCATTGGATTATCACTCTCTGATAAGCACGTGCATACGAATAAGGATCTTCTGCCTGTCTACTAGGAAACACAGCCAGAAGTTATTTACAAAGGAGTAATATTCAGTCTGTTTCATACTGTAATGAATCACCTGCCTTATAAGTGGACACCTTTCCTTCCTGCCATGCCAAGCAGACACAGAAAGATCCTGACAGCAGAGCTTATACTGCTTGCTGCATGCTGGGTAATAACATAGCAAGGCTCTCTGCTATGAAACCAACAAACAGATGTAATGAAATTGCACCCATCTGCTTCTTCACAGCAACACCTTGTATTTAAGCTCCTTAGAAATTATGGAAGTCAAAACTCAGCTTTTACGAAATCAATGTTTGGGAGGCAAAAAGAAAGTCCAGTACTTCTGCCACTGCAGAAGTAAAAGCGTGGGTGATCCCTGAAATAAGGGCTTGCTAACAGCTCAAGAGAGCCACAGCCTCCTTCTGGCAGAAGATCTGAGCCACAGCAGCCACCTGCGCTTCTGGCATGGGCCAGACTTCAGTCAGTCAGTCAATTGTGAAGTAAAGGGTTAACTCTACATAACCAACAGAATGGATATGAGAATAAATATTTTAAGACACTTTGGTCAGTCTGAAGTTCCATGTGTTCCTGTAGCCAGTTGCTGGCAGTGGCTATCAGTAGATGTTACCGCCAGGAAGCATGGCACACAGAGAGCGCCATTGACCACCGCTGGTCTTGGCAGCAAGCAGGTGTTTGAGGCTGCTCTGCACCAGTGTTTGGTCTCGATGGCCTTGCTCCTTCCAATCCATTCAATTCACTCAATGCATTTCTACTTTTACATCTACCACATCATTTGGCAAAGAGTTCCTGAGCTGTATGGAAAAGCACTTCCTTTTGCATGTTTTAAGCCAGGTGTCTAATAGCACCATTACACTGCCCATAGTTCACAGGATGTGAGAGATGGGGAATAGTCATCCCCAACTGAACTGCACAATATGCATATCAGTAGTCACTTTCCCAGGCTAAAAGCCATAACCCATTTAATCTCTCCATGTGCAGAAATCATTTCAGATTTCTGGTTAATTTTACTGTCCTGTTCTGTATCTTTTCTAACTCTACTATACCTTTTTGAGATTAAGGGATCAGAAATGAGCTCCTTATTCAACACCTCATATATGTAACAGTGACAAAGTGATATTTTATCTGCCATTCTTTCCCTCGTAATTTTGTACATTCCATATGCCTTTCAATTATCAATGATAATTATAATGATTTTTTTCAGAAAAATATGTATAATAACTTTAAATTATAATAGATAATATGAAAATTATCATTTTGTATGCATAGTTGGGATTTGTTTTCCCAGGTGCATGGGTCCCAGACTTCACCTGCCATTTTAATTTTACAGTCAACTAATATCAAGAAATCCTTCTAATCTTTACAGCTGGTCTGAGTTTTGTCTATGCTGAAATATTTTGTTTGAATAAGCAGCAGTTGTTGCCACATCACTCCTTTTTTCTCAGGTCATTTATGAGTACACTAAACAGCACAGAGTCTAGGACTGTGGACATTTCTCTCTACTGTGAAATAAAGATCATTTACTCCTACCCTGTGGCTTCTTTAATTAACCAATTATTAATCCATCACATCTTAATTTCATCAAAGCCTTTGGTAAAAAGCATTGTTGAATTTTTTTTTTAAATTTGTTGTTAAATGCATCAACCTGACTCATATATTCTTCAAAGAACTAGAACAGATTTGAGAGGAATAACTTCAGCCTATGAAATCTTCTTTGACATTTTCTCCCTTATGTTGTATTTCTCTACTCTTTTCTGTCATTTATTGCAGCTTCTAGTGATTTGTCCAGCACAAAAGTCAGAGGTACAGTTCTGTGGTTCCTGAAATTCTCTCTGCAGTACTTGATAAAAACAGCTGTTATATTTGCCACTTCCCAACCACCAGAAATAAAAAATAGAAAAAAAAAAAAAACCAACACTTTCAACAATAGCTTGGGAGCTAAAATTATTTGTTCAGCAAATTCAGCCCTGAGTTCATGGGTGCATAATGGTCTCACACTGCCTGATGTCATCAGTTTGATTCTTATCTTATCACTGACTTTTCTACATCCTCTTCTGGTGCCATTTCATATTGAGAGAGTTCCTTGGACTCACCTCCTATAAAGGAAGGTTTATGGTAGCATAACTTCTCCAACAAATGTTAATGAAAATAATTAATTTTAAGCTTAGTTCCTTTCTTTCACTTGGCTCCCTGTAATTCCCTTCTGATAAGCTTGAGATGTCAGTATCTCCACTTAAAATTAGCTACTCTAGATCATACCTCTTAATTTTTGGACTTCTACAACCAATAGAAAAATATTCATATACATATGAGATTTTCCAGTACATATGAACTTGATCAAGTTGCCTCTTTCTATGTTGCATATTTAAATGGATTTTTTTTTTCAGTAATGAGCAGTGAAAAAGGGGACCTTATTTCTCCATACATGATCAGTTACACAGCTTCATGTTTTATAGCATCCTATCCCTGCAGTGCAGGAAATATTCCATCCCAGAACATCTCACCAACAACAATGAAAGATAACAGCAGCAAAATAAATTCAAGACAGCTAGCACTTTTACTCTTCTGTAAATTATTTTTCCACTCTTCCTCCAAAATAAACTGCATTTAAATTAGAAGGTTAGACTATATCATTTAGGCACAATCTTAAGTGTTTCAGGTTTCTGCTCTGGGTTTATCACAGGTCTCTGAACACACAGTAAATGTTCAATGTCATATTTATACTGCCACATGCTGTGATTTTTTTCCACCTAAGAGACTGCAGGGAATATGCCCTCTGCTCATCTGCAGTTGTGAAAGTATTTAAGCTGTCGTTTGTATAGCAAACCAGTAGAATGGAATGAAAGCACTAATCTGTCCTTTTAAAACCGTACAAAACACCCTGGCTGACTTTAATACCACAATTTCAGTGCTCACTTACAAAAAAGAAACACTGCATCATCTCTCTTCAATGATACTTTTTCTTTCACAAGATATCAACATTGGATATTGCTTTGATGATGAAGCTGACAAATCACTTCTATTCACAGTTCAGCATCCTCAAATATTTGTCAGCAGCATTTGCTTCTTGTTACTTGTAACTAAATATTTTCTAGCATTATGGCTAGACCTATCAACTCTAACAGCAATCTTACCTGGGCCTTTTTAAAAATATGATGGTGAGGTTTTCAGACATATTTATGAGTACCTATTAAGAAACTTCTGGCTCTAACCAGGCCTACATTGATATTTTATTTGATGTATTGTTGTGTAATACAAAGCACTTTTCAATGGGGTCCCCCTCACGAAGCTCATGAGGGGTTGTGTTGATTCTGAGCTTCCTGGTTCTCCTAGCCTCCCTTGCCTCAGGCACAGAATCACCAAGCTGCTTAACCGCCTGGACCACCACCCAGGTATCAACAACTCAAAACTACTGTTCTGCTCATCTTTTAGTCTGCACACACCCAAGGATCTGACAATAGCAGAGAAAACTAAAGGTTGTATAGACACACACATACATATACACATATTTGTACACTACTCTGACAGCTCAACAACTAACATGCTGCTAGCATGAACCCCTGAAGAAGATTTCTCAATTATTACAAAGAAAAGCTGTCTTGAAAGCAAGCACAGTTTGGTCCCTACTAATAACCAGCATATGCCTGCATGCTTTTCAGGCAGCTCACAGGAATATCACAAAACAGCAGCACAACACCAACATGAATGTCAGCAAGTTTATACATAAAGAGTTCAGGTACTTGGCATCACGGGAACGCAAGTCCAAGTGTTCAGTTCACCTCACATGGGTCAGAGACTTCCCATAGGCTGTATGCATACTGAGAGGGTACCTCTGCTACCCAGCTGCTGGAATTTGGGAAGGAGAATCTCATTTTCTTTGTGAAGAACATTGGCATAACTGCATGACTGAGATAAAGCTTCAGAAGAAAGGCCAAAGATGGGGAGGAGAAGGGCACCCATTCTCAAGATCTCATCCCTCAGCAGCATGAGCAGGCAACAACTGAGCCTGCAAAGTTTTGAGAGCCCTCAGAGCTACCACATTGACTAGCAGTGCAAAAGCAGCAGCACTGAGATGTCACACCTAAGCAAATGCCCCCGCAGGTAGGAGAACCTTTTTGTGACTTACCTCAGTACAAAAGCCTCTAGCTGCCAAAATCTATGATTCTTTCTCACTACTAACCTCAGTGGGATTTCTTACACAATTAAGATCTAACTGCATGAGAAGGGATTGCTTGATGAGTTTCTTAGACTTGCATGTTTCTGGTCAAGTTATACTCTGATGCAAATCAGCACAGCTTTAAAGAAATTGGTTAAGTGATACTGAAAGTCTGGATCCTATTATTTGTGTGTTTTAGAGGGAAAGTAATAGAGTTAAAAGAGATTTTGCATAATAAAATTGTGTTTCTACTAAAGTATTAGAATTCTTGTCAGCAAACTAACAGGTAAAGTAGGCTGGTAAGGTATAATTTGTTTGGATTTTCATTAATTTGTTTATAAGGCTGTTAAGGAAACTAATTAGTCATGGATTAAATGTCAAACCACTGGGATATGAAGCTGATTAAAAGATATAAAGGTAGATAATTTTGGCATGCAAATGTTGAGAACTTAAGAGTAGCTGTAGAGGGGCAGTATAAATTAGCATATAGAATCATAGAGCTGTTTAGTACCATTGAATCCTACCGTACCTGTCCACTAATAAACCATATCCCTGAGCGCCTCATCTACCTGCATTTTAAATTCCTCCAGGGATGGCAACCCAACCACCTCCCTGAGCAGATGTGCCAGTGCCTGACAACCCTTTTGGTGAAGAAATTTTTTGTGATGTCTGATCTGAACTTTCCCTGGTGCACCTTGAGGCCATTTCCTCTCATCCTATCACCTGTCACTTGCGAGAATAGACCACTACCCACCTCGCTACAACCTCCTTTTAGGTAGGTGTAGACAGTGATGAGGTCTCCCCTCAGCCTCCTCTTCTCTAGGCTAAACAATTCCAGTTTTCTCAGCCGCTCCTAATAGGACTTGTTCTCCAGCCCCTTCACCAGCCTCATCGCCCTTCTCTGGACACACTCCAACACCTCAATGTCCTTCTTGTACTGAGGGGCCCAGAACTGCACACAGTACTCAAAGTGTGGCCTCACCAGTGCCGAGTACTGAGATACGATAACCTCCCTTGTCCTGCTGGTCACGCTGTTTCTGATACAAGCCAAGATGTCATTTGCCCACTTTGCCATTTGGGCACACTGCTGGCTCATATTTAAGCTATTAGTAAGGAATCAGGAGATGATTTGCTAGGAATCTATTTGGATGACACAAAATGTTGAAGTGCATCAAGTCTGAAGGACGCTTAAAGAATTAGAAAGCATGTAAACAGATAAGCAGATAATTATCATTTCTGAGATGAAGGGACACTAGAACACCCTACTCTTAGTAGAGCACTGTCACATGTTGTCTTGTCTTTGAAATACCTACAGAGTAGCTTGAGCAATTTAAAACAAGCCTCAGCTGAAAACGAAGCCCACCTCATTTTACAAAAATCATCAGTTTGTGTGGTCATTGTTAAAGCATAAGTCAACTCTGGAACACTGGCAAATTAGGGATTTTTTTAACAAGCTCTCTGAGTGTCTGTGCAACACAACAATACCACTTGTAATGATGATACCTGTTTTGCAGCTGTTTATACAACAAATATAAACTTGCTGGTTAATTCAAAGGTGAAAACTCAACCAAATGGATTGGCCACTGAAAGTTCAAGTTTATTATATTTATGCTGGGCCACATCTCAACAGTATTTCTAACACCCATCATTTTGCTTTGTCTTTTCTCTTCTTCCAGAAACTGTCATCCCCCTCTCTGACAAGAGGTAGAATACTCCAGAAATGGTTGGGTTGGGTTGAGTTGGGTTGCCTTGGTTTAGCTTGGTTTGGCTCCAAAAATAAAAATATAATATATATATTATAAATAAAATATGACTGCATATATCCTAAATATCCTAAAGATATCATTAGAGCTAATGCAGGCCTACCACTAGGACACTTACAACTCTTATCAGAGTCTATTGTTAGGTCTTGCCAGTGTACTCCATCAGAAGACTCTCAGCATTGCCACCAAGCTCTTCACATGGCCTGAGTTAGCATAGAGAAGCAAACATACAAGCCAAGCACTTGCTTCAAAACAGCCTTTCCATAGAAGCCAGAAGGTGAAATGGACACAGCACATGATAGTGCTGAAGTACAGTAGAGAAATCAATGTTTCTTCTTGCACTCACCTCCTTCCTTCCTTCCTTCCTTCCTTCCTTCCTTCCTTCCTTCCTTCCTTGATCTGGGAGAAGCAGCTGACTATAAAGACAAGCAATACTTCTTTTCTCATCACTATTTCACACTTCTATGGTTACAGCACCTTCAGCATTTATACAAAAAATTTTGTTCCCCACTGACCCTGAGTCTTGCATATCTGTAGAAGATGTGCTATATAACAGCAGCAGTGCTGGAGGAATTTCAGTTTAGACAGTCACAGCTTACACACAGGTAAATGCGTTTTACTAACTGTAAGATTTCCTTGTCTCTTGTGGGTTCACAGGAGCCTTATATGGCATTTTTCTCTGAAGAAATGAAAACTCAACAATCTTTCAAGAAAAGAACTCAAAAGCTCAAAATTAATTCAATTTTATAATATGCAGAACATGGGTCTGAAAACCAATTTAAAATCTTCAGCATAAGATCAAAAACTACTACAAAAGGGTATAAGTATTTTTAAACAGGAACGTTCTCTTCAAGAGTCAAACTACTTCACAAGTTGATGACTTTCTTCCCTTTGAAGCAACTTTTCATATTCAGATCTGATGGAATCACTCAACATTACAAAACATGAAAGCACCATTAATTATGCTTATAGTTGAGGGTTACAAAAATACAGTCATGGATAAAGATCTGAAGATGTACCTAGCCTGAAGAAATGACAAGTTTCTGCCTTGCAGAGATTATAACTGATATGTAAGAGAGTAAGTGGACAAAATTTCGCAGGAAAGCAATGCAATAATAAGAAAAGAAAATTCCATTATTTAGGATCCTGTTTCATGGGGCCAAGTATAAAGAAACAGCAGGTCAAGCAAGTATTTTTAAAGTTCCCTCCTAAAACAGTCCGTGGTTGTATTTGTGCAGGGACATTTTAAATAAGATGTTTATGCAGTCAGAACCTGCCAAACAGAGCCTCATCATGTGAAAACACCAAAAGATGGAGAAGGAAATAAAATTCCAAACTTAATCCATGGTGTCTACAAAGCAAAAAGCAGCAGCAAGTAAATCAGGCAGAATCAAACCACATGAGTATAAACCTACAGTCAGACAGCGAGGGATATCAGCAGAAGAACGTTACTGTAGGTGCATTAACTTAGCTAAACTTAAAATTGCAAATATATAACAAACCTAAAGCTCAGGTTTTCTTTAAAATCAGACAAGAAGTGGTGTTTAGAATTTTCATTACGCTGCTACACAGAAGTGAATTTCATACAAAATTTATATCATATCCATGTATCCCTTTCTCTTGCATGTTTGTACCCACTGTAGAGTTCTTTGTGAATGATAGTGCTTCCAAAGCACACAGTTGGTTTGCAGCTAGCTCAAAAAACACATTCCTAAGTTTGTGCAGAATGTGTGGTGACATCATGGTGTTATTTCTTGGGCAATAGTTAACAACTCTCTGGAGTAAAACACAACTTGTGGTTAGTCATGACATCTATTATTTTCCACCACTATGGATAAGTCAAAGGCATGAAGACATCAAGAGCCACAGCAGCTATTTAAACATTAAATAAGAAAATTTTCATACTCATCAGTGAAAAATACAAGGATAAAAGGGCAAAGGGTCACTTTTTTGACAGAAAGTTTTGGAAACAATGTGAACTTTACTTTTATCTCTAGCATCTCTTCCTTTAGTTCAGCATTAGACTTGTGAAATGAGTTTTTTAAAGGGTGCTGGTTCTTGAGAATACTCAAATGATCTGTGGCTATTTCCATTACTCCTGTGGTGACTGGAATTCATGGGATTAGCTGCCCAGATATGAAATATGGGTCCTGCAAAAGAGAGTATATTTTTATTCAGGTCCAATAGTACAGATTTGCTGCTTAGAAGGAAGGATTTGTTCAGTGACACTGTTGCAGCCTGATTATATGACACTGCATGGTACCAGGAATAAACAGAAATTAAAGACAGGACCATGAATGGAAGAACAGTGAAGATAAAAGCTTTAGCAGAGACAGTCTGACTAAGTGTGAGTGAGGATATAGAAAAGACTTAAACAGCCAGAAAAATGGAAGAATTGTCAAAGGAGAGGTTTAATTCTGCCAGTCTCTAGCTGTGAAATAACGGATGTGTTTTACAAGCTTTCAGTTAATTTGAGCAGACGAAACAACAGTGTGGAGAAACTCTGCCTTCCATGCAGAAGTGACATTCCTGGGTCTAGGAGTCCAGGCTGGACACCCCAGGGGCGGACAAGCAGTTTTGCTTATTCCCAGAACCCCTGTCTGAGAAATATATTAATAGTTAAGTTGTTCACTTTCAATTTTAGTCAATATTCCTTCTCTTTCCTTTCATGTGTACCTAGAGCATCTATGCCTTGCTGGGACACTCACCTAGGCGGTGGAAGCTGGTTCGAATCTTTTCAGGTGGAGAAGGGATATGCATCCCATGTGGAATATTCTGCCCACTCAGAATGACACAATAAAGATTATATATAAAGAAGACACTATTACTTTCTCTGGTTATGTCTTATAGCATATTACTGCTGTTCCACTCCTGAAGAAAATTTCTGGGGCAAACAACTTACCCCAGCCTGTCCAGGGGGAAGTGCTTGCTGGAGATACAGGTCAGATGACTATGAGTCCAGGCAAGGATGAGGATATGAGATGGAAGCTTATTCCCAATTGTTCCTCAAAGTGATTGGAGACAACTCCCCGCTCTAAGAATTGACCTTACAAGGCATCCACCCCTTGGGGGTCAGAGGACATGCACTGTGAAGTCCTCTGCTGTACGGCAGTAGAAATGCTAAAGCTAGACCTATACAAAGGCACATAGCTCTCCAGCACCCAAATTTGTTGGTGAACCTAGGCTCATGTCACTGCATTGCTGGATCCTGGACCGGGCAGTTCAGAAAGCTGTGTTTTCTTTCTCAAAAAGTATTTAGAATACCTGCACTAAATGTTCCCTGATTTGCATACAGCTAAACTATATTGCGTAATTTTTGCTTTGTTTTCTTACATATTATTTCTACTGTTGCCACAGTCTTTTGAGATTTGCCATCTGTGCCTTGAGCATTAAAGAACTCACTGGGATGCCACTTATCTTAATCTTTTTTTTGACATTTTTCATATACAAAGTTCCCTATACAGTGACAGTTTCAGTACTGTTAAAAAACAGCAGAAGAAAAACCCAATTAAACTTGCAATTTTCCATGGACCAAGACACATACACAATATGCCTGCCAGATTACTTGCTCTGTCCTTGCCTGTGCAGGACATCTCTACAAGAAGATTTTCCCCTGTGGGCACAGCACGTCCTATTTCCAAAAATTCTGCTACTAGAAGAGAAATTTAAATAAAACATCTCCATAATGTCCCTCTTCACCTTAAATATACATATTGAATTTACATGAACATTTCAGAAGACTCTCCAGTCCTCTGAAAGCTTTCAGTTGTAGCATCCTTGTGGACCAGGTTATTCAGGTTATTTTGGTGTGTAACTCCTCTATACATATGCAATCACTTAATTTTCACACATGTACGATTACAGGAGGAAGACTGTAATGACCTTTATGTTCACAGAACTGGACTCCTCCTTTCAGATCCCACACAGACTTCAAAACCAACTATATTAAGAAATTACCAGTGTGATTTGCAGTGAACCCAAACTCTGATTTATAGCAGATATCGAGTGCAATTTGTCTCCCACCACTTCAGCTGTCCACAAGCTCAACATTTAGGGTAAGCAAGTCTTCTCCATTCCCTCCACAAGCTCAAATGACTATACCTTGATATACGTATCTTTCTGCTCAGTGATTCATCTGCACCTCCTGTTCCAGGATGGGCTGAATCATTTTCTGGATGTCTCTCTCTGTCCACTGATTAAAAGCCTAGACCACTTTCTTAGACTAAACAGGTAACTTCAAAGCAATTAACATCAGGACAGATATCTCTCACCCCCAATCAAATTGTTGGTTTTATGTCAGGAATGAAACTGTGACATAAATACCAAGGAACATGGGTAAAGTGACAGTCCTCTGAGAGTCAAGAGTCCAGGAGTCCCTGGTGTTAATCTCTACTCCAACACTATTTATACACTACTTATTAGACACAATGCATTAATAGTGATAGGAGTGACACCTTTCTCACACACTGTGGCTCTTACCACTACCTAACTGTGTCAGGTCCCTTTTTCCCCGTGTCTTTAGAAGCTTCCACTCCTGGCTACCCAGTGGTCCAGCTGCAATGGGACAACTGCAGACAGCATTTGCTTGGAGTATTTACTGGCCAAGGAAAAAGGCACTTCCCATTTTGTCTGGCTGAGAGCAAAAAGGGAAAGCATTTTTATTACTCTCCAGTAAGAACATTATTTTCCTATCCAAAGGCTCATCACTTGAGTCCATTAAATAGTTTTACGCTGCAAATTCCACTCTCACCTAAGCATCAAGAGGATGGAGAGACAGTTCTGTTTCCACAGGCTATTTCAATGTATCCCCACAAGCTGTCTATCCTGGATGTCTAACCTCTCTATTAAATACAGAAGGAACCAAAGTATTTAACGTGACCTTACAAGTTGTATTTCCAGAACAGGCACTTAACATTGGATCCAGTGTAAAACATGGTACAGAATTTAGGCGCCTGGTCTGTTCCTGAACTGCTGAATACCCTTCCCTAGGAGTCTGGAGACTCCGTGTGTGGAGATCACAGATGGGTACTGATCCCTTTTAGAGACACTAAGTGCAAAATTCATTCAAAAAGCCATAGAAATTATATTTTCACTGGATTGACTTTGGTAGTTAGATAGAACATTCTTTTTGATGCATTATCATGTAGGCAACTTACTGATCTTTGGATTTTTAAATAAGAATTTCTTTTAGCCATGCTAAAGAAAAAGCATAAACATCCAAATTGAGATAGATATGTTCACTGTCCTGCAATAGACTCATACCACATAAGCGAATTCTTTTGCTTTTTAACTTAGAATCAGTATTATGAAAGGAATTTGGAGGCTCTGTTCACTGGAGTTCTATTGGCAGAGAGAGGGAAAATAATTTTGATCACTCTTCCAGACAACCTGCAGGTTACGATTCATGAGAGAGACCTGCAAAACAGTGGTAATAAACCCTCCAAACAACAAGGTGCTAGACAGCTCATAGTATAATCTAAAGGAGACTAGAACTGAAGGAGATTAAGGCATACAATAACATTTAACATGGGTAGCACTTTTGAGGATCCTGCAGCATCAGACACAAGGTTTCCCTCTATCCTGCCTGGTTGGTGTACCTACAGTACAATTCAGCACTGCGGTACCTGAATTATCATCCTAGTTTTTTTGCTGGAAACAGAGAGATCATATTATCATTACCACAGCCTAGCTATTCTGCTCCTTGGCAAGAATAGCTTCCACATCTTCCCAGCTGCTTGGGAAACTGCAGCCCATCACCTGGGCTACCTGGCACAACGTGGCTTTGTGCTCTGAGCACAGACCCTCAGCATTGCAGGAAGTACAGACAGTTATAACGGAAGGGGAAACAACACCACCCAGAACAAGCTAGCAGCCAACCACAAACTCTCTTACCTGACAGCAGAGAACATGAGGTTCTAAAAAAGCTGTACATGTGGGGGGTAAACTTTCTTGGAGGTATCGCCTGGACAGAAAAGGGCAGAACCAGCCAGGATTGCTTGCTGTAAATGACACAGTCCCCTAGAAAGTTCTCTTTACTTGAACTTTCTCTCATTCCTGGAAACTTGACATAACATCACTTTTATTAACCCAGGATACAGCTCACAAGTGATCAATAAAACAGACTATACACATAAATCTTTATTCAAACACCTGAATTTGACAACCTACAAATGAATAGCATACAGTAACTGAAATCGGGAACCCACATTGGTATCTAGAAATTCCCACAGGGCACTCCTCAACCTACAGTCTAAAAAAGTTAAATATACATCACCAAAGAAAAAGGGATGGGTTTCATATTATGCACTCCAAAGATGAGAATTGTGTTTCAAAGACCTGAATGTGCTCCTAGCACAAGGGAACACAGCTTCTCTTTACCTTCAGAAAGAGAAACTTTCATTTCATGCTGAAACATTTAATCTGTGAAGCTATTGCTGGAGTTACATGAAGCATTTGACTAAGGACACAAAAGTACATGAACACCCATTCAATATCTGGGTGACCATGTTTTGTCACGCAAATTGTATCCCGTGAACTCACTCCCAGCTTTTGTAAATGTCAAGGAAAATGGTGTGGTTTTGGGGCAGCTTAATATCCAGACACCTTGTTTTGCGACTTTTCCTCCCAGTTATTAAACCTTGAGAATGCATGTTGGTTTGTATCAGCCTGAGATCCAAAACTGAGCCAGCAGAGCCAGTCTCACATCCACCCAGCTAGAACATTGCACCTGCATAAAAATAATGGCTCAATATAAGAGACGGCCTGAAATTCTGAATAGATCAAGAATATATATAATAGATCTTTTTACTGATATATTCATTTTTAATAATTTAATGCATCTACTGAGACTAATGAACAGCACACTTTATTTAACACGTTTGCTGAGTTACTGGAGTTTACAATACCATCTGGGATTAGTTCTACTTTGTGTATTTGCATTATTAATGAACTATTCAACTGCATTTTCCTTTGCACAGGAGATATGTGCCAGGTCTATGTTTGAATCACCTTTGTATTTGTGGTCAAAATCCATGAAAACACAGACACAAAGAAGAGCAACTGCAGTCATTCCCTTACAAACTCCTTAAATTCTTTTATTTGGCATGGCAGAAACTACAGGCTGTAGCTGCACCAAATGTAAAGTGCGTCAAATCAACTCAGGCATGGATATAACCGTTTTACATTAAAGTACTCTAGCCTCCTGTTTAAACCTATGGAAGAAAATGCATACATAATTTGCAGAGTTACATTTCTGAAATACATTCTTCTTTCATCTGTATTTTTCAGTCTCAGAAATCACATGGATTACATGGAAGAGCCTGCTCACCGAGGAGAATCAGTAGCCCTTTCTTGGGTGCTAGCCTCAACACAATTTTAAGAGAGAGGGGAAAAGATTATTTATTCTTGAAAAGCCATAAAACAGGATTTTATTTTTTCTCTGGCATTCTTGCCTTTGGCTGATTTATTGCTATACACAGATATGTTTATAAGCAATGGAGAACAACATTAAGTTTATTCAGAAGTGAGTTTTTTAGTCCAGCTAATCCTAAAGCTTTGGAGGAATTAGTGCAGGGATTCAGAAGGGACAGTGAAAGACTGTTTTGATGAGTACCAGTCAAAATATTTATGAACACCAGAAATCTAAGCATTTTCTTAAGACAATGAAGCAGATAGATAGAGAAAAATTTACTGTCATGAATTTTAACACTAAAGCATTCCCACAAGTGTTTAAAATTCTGGCTAACACAACAGAGTATTTTAGTGAAAATTAACCAAGTATTTTTATATTCAGCAAATGTTTTTACTAATCAGTATTTAAATTTATTAATAATAATATTTTAAATTTTTTTACAACACACAGTGGACAATTTTTTTAATTTTATATATTGCTTTCACATTTTGCTGACAGCTCATATTGACTTCAGTAAGAGTATGTCTGTCCAATCGTACCAAATGGTTTACTCCATTTTTTTACAATATTCATAAGTGTAGAACCAAACTGAATAAATATGAAACTAAAACCAAACTGATATTTCTTTTTTGTCATAGAGCTGACCTTTTTTAATAGATAGTATAGGTAGAATCAAACTCCACTTGCTACAACAAAAGTACCTTGAATTTATGTATCTGATTCTAGAGAAGAATCAGGCTCCACGTGTATTTAAACAACTGCCAACTTCAACCTACATTTGTCCCACCATAATTTTCACAGTATTTAATGAGCAGATCTCTCTTATTTGCAATTATTTCTTCTCTTTTCTTGCCTTGTTGTAACACTTTGTTGTCTCTCAGTGAAAAAAAAAATTTAAAAACTAGAGAAGCCAAATCTGTATCTGAAGTGGTATCTTCTCCAAAATAGCTCATGTGTCTTTTATCGGAGATGCCTCCATTTTGACTATGAATTTCCTGACAATTTGTTTGCAATGAACCAAAATGTAGCACTTGAATAAATAGATAAGGTCCAGTAAAAATAACAGCATTTCTATTCCAATCAAATAACTATATTTCAAAACCGAGTACAAAATCAGAAGTCAATTCAACTTCCAAGCTGAATCCAAAAATATCTAAATATTAACTAACTTAGTAGCCCAAATATATTTTCAAATCAAATTTAGAAGCTTAAATGTCACTGACTATCAAAGAGATTGAGGGTCCAGTATGAAGATTTTGGTCCTTAAAAATGCAATATTATGGAAAAGCTCACTATGTAACCACACAAAGTTTTAGAAAACAAATATCTTTAAGAATCCAACTACTAGCAAAAAAACCTCCTTTGAAAATGAGAAAAATGAACCTAGTAACTAAGCTGCCTGAACAAGTCAGGTGCCAGCTTTCCTTCTCTATGGCAGTAAATAGAGGGTACCTTTTGTTTTGAAGTGCTTGCTTTCTGCATGAAGGACAGACTATACTCTTTTGTAATACTCATAACAATATGAAGAAAGAAATAAAGTTATTTCTTTACCTATTTTCCTGAATAAGTGTTGGCCCAGATCTCTACAGATATGCACTGAATCCAAGTCAGCTTTGTCAGTCTCTGATTTCGACAAGAATGTGTTACCCAGACATCTTCTTTAATTCACTTAAGAGCAGTAGATGGAATACAGGAAAATCATGTTTGAATACATGCTACCTTATTGTTAGAAAGGGTGGAAGGGATAACAGAAGATATTTAAACTATTCTGGAGGAAAATACAGGTGCAGTTGAACTTTGAGTTGTGTTCTCATTGCAAGTAATCTGACCAAGTTTATTCAACTGGAATTATTACTCTTGAATCAGAAAAATCTGATTTTTCAGAGAAAGGAGAACTTA
Source organism: Tapera naevia (assembly GCA_033556795.1). Taxonomy (NCBI): domain Eukaryota; kingdom Metazoa; phylum Chordata; class Aves; order Cuculiformes; family Neomorphidae; genus Tapera; species Tapera naevia. Next base: position 4,131,320 of record JAUMJJ010000079.1, on the reverse strand, counting down.
TGCAGATAAAATTATTAGATATGTTTCCCACCTGAAAAAGATAGAGGAAAGCATAGTGCAGACATACCAGAGTATCAAAAGAGTGCCTTTTCAAGCCAGCAGACCTATCTGCAATGCTGTCTTAATGGCTAGGAGGAAAAAAGAGGAGAGAGCAATAGCAAGAGTTACTTCTATAGGTTCCCTTGATGGAGATTTTCTAACTTTATCATCTAAAAGTCATCTCCCTAAATGTCAGCTAGTCCCCTGGGTTCCTTTATAGTCAAAGGAGAGAAAGAGGCATCTTCAGAAGGCAATTCATCTCATCCTAAAGTAGATATCTAAGACAGGTTCAATGAATCACTATCTCATTTCTTCTTTATCCTATGGCTATGAAGGGAATGTGACAAGTAAATTTAAGATGCCTGAGTTTGGTAAGATGAACCCTACCCTAGTGCCATTTTTCACTCAACTCTGAAACTTCATTTTGGGATTTTCAGCTTTGTGGTCTTTGGGTCTTGGTCCCCTTTCTTGCCACTGCTGCCAAGCTTCATGATGCCTGACCTCAGTCGTTGACCCAAGCCAAAGCCCACAGGAGGATGCTCTGCTATGAACGAACTTTGGATCAGACTTTAACGGAAAAAGTACAAGCACAAAGGTGCTCATCAAGATTATTGCAGAACACCAAGCCAGTTTATTCCAGGCTCTGCAGAATTAAGTTCCCCCTTGAATCTTTAAGACAAGGCCACTGAATTGATCAGCCCATCTCTGTCCAAAGGTTAGCTGTTTTTTGACCTCATATCTTGCTCTGTCACACATAACCTGATTAACTGCATCAAAATTGTGCCATATCGTTGTCAGTCATTTCTGGCCAGCAGAAAGGCCAATGAGAGGTGTAAGACTTTCTCAGAAATCTGTATTGCAAGATAATTTCCTCAGCAGTTTGATGAAAAATGGACTTTCAGTCTGAATTCTAGAATTCCTTCTATTTTGTAATGTCATTAGATTCGGGCAATATGTAAAAATATTGTTGTTTAAATGGGTTCATGTTTGTCATTGAGGAAAAATCACACCATTAATTGATTTTTCCCCACTCCTGACAAGAGGATCTGTTGAGCACATGATTAGTCAATTATTTCTACTGTCATATAGCAGTATGATACGAAACCAATCACAGCATCCAGTGACAATGCATGAAAATATTCTCAAATTTTCCACCCAAAGATTAATGTTAAAGATTTCTTATTGAAATAAAAAATAGTTTGTGCTGTCCATCAAAATATCTGGGGAGCCAGAAGATAAAACAATCTGGAAAATATGTTACTGGAATATGTTACCAACAAACAGAAGCTGTCAATCAGGGTACTGCACTGTACACTATAAAAATGTCAAAAAAATGGACCCTGACTTGTGATCATCCATTTTTTCTGCATTTATGAGAAAAACAATCTGTTATACAGATAGTTTACTGATAGTTTACTGATATCCTTATATTAACCGAATTGCCTTTGAAAGGCAACTTTTATAAGAACAAGATCTGGAAATCTGGAAACTTCTTTGTTAGTAACGGTCAAAAATGCCCCACTTCTGAAATGCATGGGTAAAGTTGCATAAACAATGAAACCCTCAAAACCTATGGAAGCCTGCTTGAGAGCTTCCAACCTTGCAGATTCAAAAGGCTAAGAAAAGGAATGAAAAGCATCATTGCACTTGAATTTGAAAAAACTTACCGTACAAATAACAATGTTTGTGTACAAAAACCCATCCACAGTTTAAAATTATTTCTAAGAAGACTAAAGGAAATCAATTCACACTTTTAGTTTGGTTATGTCTACCAGCGCATGCCCCTTTCCATCTATCTATATGAATCTATGTGAGCTAAACACGTCAATGTGAACTTCATTAAATCAGACTTTGATGTTCTTTACATAATTCAATCAAACCCCAGGGATCTTTATCACTTCCTCATCAGAACTAACAGGATACAGCCACAGTAAAATGTACCATTATTCGAATTTCACTATTATGCAGTGCCATGCATTTGCTATTACAATGTAAAATAAAATTCAAATCTCTTGGTCCAATGTGGATATTAACACCAAATAAAAAACATTAGTGAAAGGAACAGAAAGCAGTATGCTGTTTCTAAAGCTACTCTGTCTTTCTCAGAAACACAGAGCAAATCAATGATTTAAATCTCAGATTAGACTCTATTTTTCCTACCATTACTCTTCTAAGGAACATTGAAGGTTTAAACTTAGTCTAATAACTGCAAAATACATCTTATGATGTATTTACTTTTGTTCTCCTATATATGTACAATCGTTATGCTACCCATGTGCATTTTCAGTATGTAGGCTAATTGTTCTACTGCAACTTTGAGTCATGCTGTTCATGCCATGCAGTTAAGTTAAAAAATCTTGTATAGATTTTGTCAATACAATAGTCCATGTCCTTTCCAGTAGATACTGTCCTCCGAGGACAGTTAATCTAGCTTAAATACTTGTCTCCAACAGTGTCCCTCAGCCATTGTTTAGAGAATAAAACAAAAATACAGGACATGAATAGAATGATTTCTCGAGGCTATATCTCCTAAACAAACAGCAGAAATCTTGAGATTTCCTCTACAGAAGGTCACATCCAGACCCCATCCTCCATTCTCTTATAATAAAAGAAGTTATTAACACATTTATGAATTCAGTTATCCTAGTGTAAATGTTGATAACAGGTGTGATTAATCCTATATATTTTGTTCAAAATTTGCTGCTCAATTTATGTTAATACAGCACACCTCCAGAGAATGACTGGGGCAGGTCAACTTATTTGGATAGGGAGACTGCTCCAGCACTGGTATACCACTGAGGGAGGGGAAACTGCAAGGTGGAGGACCATGAAAGAAAGAAGAAAACACAAGTCAGAAAGGAGACTCGAGAAACAAGAAAGAAGAAAGGAGATGGAGATGGAGGAGAAGGAGAACGAGAACGAGAACGAGAACGAGAACGAGAATGAGAACGAGAACAAGAAGGAGGAGAAGAAAGAAGAAAGAGAAGGAGAAGGAATAGCAACAACAAGAGACTGAAGGCTCATTAAGGAAACCCTATGGCAGAACAGAAAGACTGAGGACGTGTCTATGTTAAGGTGTCAGTTCAAGCCAGGAGTGTGCTTTTGAAGAAAATTATCACAACTTGATGTGCTTTGGTTCACATCATGGAGTGGTCTCTAAGCATTTTAATTGGATTCATACTGGATAAAAGAAAATGGAAAGACGCTCTCCAGGTTTTTACATCCCAGCCTCAGAGGAGTATTCAATGTACAGGACAACACCAGACTTAGTCTGACATATATATACAGAGTATGGGGTCTGCAGCAGCAACTACTCTGCTCCACAAACACAGCTAGTGGCTCCCTCTGCTTGCCTGTGAAGATGTAGCCTGACAAACTCCCAAGCCGAGTAGAGACTGTCACAGCCAGACCTTAAAGGTGACAGGGCAACCAGAAAGAACTATACAGACCTTGCTACAACTCTCTATGCTTCTGAGAACACTGAAACAGTGCTTGGAAGCCTGGACCTGTCTTACACACTGTACTGGGCAGAAGAAGACTTTTTTCTTAAGGTATTTTTTTTTTATTCTGTTTCACTTAATCAATTTATTTTATTAAATAAATACCAATTCAACTGTCTTTTTTAGTTTGAACACCCTTTTGTCCTTCAGTGAAGTTCACTGTAGAGAAAGATCTCAGCAGATCCATGCCAGACCTCTGGCCAGCTTCAGATCTCATCATAAAAAATTATAAAGGGATTTTTAAATAACGGATCATACAGTCCAATACCAGTGAGTATAATCCATATTTACACTGTGTTTGTGGATTGTCACTAGTGTTCCCTTGGGACACTGGGATGATGCTTGCTACAGCCATCTGCATGATTGGCGTTACTGATACAGAGCCGACAAATGCTGTATCACAGTCTACAAAGCAGAGAAGATGCCTATGCCACGTGTGATCAAATGCTGTTCTGAAAAGACATACAATGAAATGCTCACTTGACTTTCCCAGATACATCATTATAAAAAAAAATGCTCATAATTGACTTTTTATTTCCTGAAATATTAAAATCTTGAGGTGAAGGAATCAGGTGCATATAAACTACAGTGAAACAAGATGTTACACATAAAAAATGAAAATACTCATGTCGCATTGTAATCCACCTCCTGGCTTACAGATCAAGGCCTTCAGGGAGGAGGACAAATCCACATCATCTTTCTAAATGCCACTTTTCTGTTTTGACCTCTGGTGTAGATAACAGATGAAAATAACACATAACCACATAGCTCCCTTGCAATTACATTAATGCAGATGCTGAAAAGAATCTGTTTTTTGACTGAAAGTCATCATGAACTTAAGCAAATATAAAAATCTCTTCCACATCTATCTTTCCCTAATAAAACAGGGCGTAGGCAATACATTGCTCGGCACTTTTTCGAAAACACTTATTGCTCACTGTTGTTTTATGTGAATTTTTCTTTGTTTGATCACATAAAGCTCTTTTTGGCAAGCAATATGTGCATTTTCGTATCTAAGGGTGAAAGGCACTAGCTAAAAATGCTATCATCATTTCCACAGCAAAGGATCCAGAAAACATGAATCTTTTTGTTTGAGAGGAGAAAAAAGTATACACCAGGGCTATAGAACACAGCTTTAAATACTAACTTAAAATAATTACTGAAAATTTAAACACAGATCTAACAAAATTGTTGACACTGAGAAATTACACACCTATGTTTTGTGACTAATCCATATGGTCTCTATTTTAGTAATGCTTAAGTTGAAGAAATCCTACTGGAATTTGTTTCCGGAAATCATAGAACGGTTTAGGTTGGAAAAGGCATCAAAGATCATCCAGTTCTAACCACCCTGTCATGAGCAGGGACACCTTCCACTAGGTTGCTCAAAGCCCCATCCAGCCTGGCCCTGAACACCTCCAGGGATGGGGCATCCACAACTTCCCTGGGCAACCTCTTCCACTGCCTCACCAACTTCACTTTCTAACGTCTAATCTAAATCTACCATCTTTCAGTTTAAAAATATAGCTCTAATTTTTTATTCACATTCTATTCATTATATTCACATTCAAAACTCATTTCTCTGGCCAAAAAAAAAGGCATTCTTGTATCTCCAGGTCATAAGCCTGGACTGAAAGGTTACAAGACCCTACACTTCTACTAAAGCACCTAAAAATAATTCTCACCAGGGCTAACTTGGCTGTACCCTCCTCTTGCCAAGCAAGCCCTAGGTTGTCTAGTTGGCTAGATCTGCCAACATGGGGTCTAGGCCCACAATAACCTCTTCTCTACAATGGAGTGTAGCAGTGGATGATCTTAAAAGCCTCTTGATACTAACAGGCACAGCAGGCTTTCAAGTTCATCCTGCCTGTGCCCCACTAGGAAGGCCGCAAGTCTGCGTGTGCATTACTAATGTGGTTGTTTTGTCCTACTGGTCCTTTTACCAGCACATGATGCCATATTTAATATGGCTCTAAATTTGGAGCCATTTCCATACAGCACAGATGAAAAAGTATGAGGAGAGAATTGCAAGTGCTTTCACACAGATGGCAACGCGGTACGAAATAGTATTCCATTTTCACACACTTAGATAAGAAAGCATAAATGTCAAATAAACCGGAGATTTTCCTCTGAGGAAAAGAAAAATGAAAAAAAAGTTAAAAAACAGTGCCTAGATGAATCTCAGCAACTCCCATTTTGTCACTTGTTATACAATAAAGTTTATGGCAAGTCTGTGGGTTGATTCACTGGAATGTGTCACTCCAAAGCACATTTTGCAATCTCTTACTGCCATCTAATGCCATTTTTTGTCACTGCACAACCCATGACATTAAAAATTGTAAAAGAAACAGTCTCACATATAGCCTTTCTTTTCATGAGTGTTTGTCATCCTACCAGCTCATTATCATCTGGCCCTCACTTCTGCAGCCCTAATTCTGCAAGAAAATATTGAATACTGAATTCTCTTTGAAGTTAATGAGAACCAAGAACTCCCAGCACCTTTGAGGATCATGTTACAAAGGCTATTAAAAAGCTCTCCCCTTCAAAACTATTTCTTCAGTTGCTCATTGCTTTCAAATGTGCAGCTTGATTCTCATTTGGGCTGATTGATTCCACATTTCCCATTCCAGTACTGCACAGGGATTATAAAGTAAATGAAGATAGGCCTGTAATCTTTACTCAGAAAAAAAAGGTTATAAATGGTGAAACCAGATTCACAGCATACATTATCCATGATAAAATACTTTGCAAACGTTGCCAATTTAAACAGCATTAAATGACAGAACACCAAAATGAGTGAGGCACTGAAAAATTAGTGGTCTATAATGAGCTTTACTTTTACTTTTTTTTCTCTCAAAAACTACCTTAAATCACATTTTAGACTTCTATAGGTATGTTCTTTCATGAATTCTACATTAATTTTACAGTTTATGGGTAAAGGAACACTCTTGGGTACTTTACCAGCAAACCATGAAACCTCAACGTACACTCTGACAATTAAAGTGGGTTTTCTTCTTCGCAGGTCCCATCAACTCTAATAAATTTTCCACCAGCCAAGATATTTCCCCAGTAAAACCTGTAAACACCATTCCGTTTTAGTTCTGCTCCAGACATTGATGATTAGGGTTTAGAAAAGAAAGTATCTTGTAGCTGATGTATTAGAGCAAATAGATTCCTTTCTCTCCCATTTCCTCCTCCCACTAAGTTGTGGTTTCATTCTTGTTTCTGCACTGATAAAAATTAAAATAGAACTCAACTTCTCAATACATCAAGTGTAAACAAACCTTCTAATTCACAGCAAATTCTGCAATCACATTTTATGCCACATAAACTCCATTTTCATAAAAAGCATTGACTTCAACCACTCCCAGCTATTGTAATCCCAAAAGCAGACTGTTGTAAGACAGCGAATGTTTGTATTGATTTTTCAATGTGTGCTATAATAGTTCCTTTTAAACCCACTTCACTGATCATTGTCAATGACAATGCAATCAAATGAGAGCTGCAAAGTATTTAATTGTTTGGTTTTCTCTAATGTTGGAAAAATTCCTTTACCTCACTTAATACATTCACAGGAGGATCATTTAATGCAGTAGGATCCTATCATTTAAAAGCAAAATTATCTTCTTTGGTGTTTAGCTTCCTGAGATATTGGTGTAAAATAGTATTACCCAAAAAAGGACAAATTGACACGATTCTCTCCACTCTTAGACATCCTTTGGCCCTTGTCTCAGCTCCCTGCTCTACAGCATATTACAGTGTGGGGAAATCTGAACAGTTATAAGACACCATTTTCTGTTTACTTGGAAGGAGAAAGGGTGTACAGTCTAACCTTGAAAACTCACAAAACATGCCAGATTGGTATAAACACAACCATATGGTTAATCTTGCAATTATCTATTTTCCTTAGTATTTGTATAACTCCCTATGGTCTCTGTTTTTAAATACAAGAGACCTAATTCAATATTTCAGGTGCAAAATAGGACCCCTGCTATTAACCAGGGATATCAGTGTCACACTCAAGGTCATTAAAAACACTGGCTTCTTTTTTGTGTTTTTTTTAATCTAAACCTAGTTAATTAAAGATCTTACTACTACAAAAAGAAGAGCAAACATGGAGGAAAGTGGTGTGCATTAATAAGGCCAACTATTTCTCACTGATAACGCTGGTCTACTGAAAACTGAAGGGAAGTACAGTTAGTAGACATGAAGTTCTGCTAATAATAAATTATTTAATATTTTCAAAATACAATGTAATCTGATATATTTTTCTGTGCAGAGGGGGCAGAGATTATATTTATAGGGAAAATCAACTTCAAGTTAGCTCCAAAGACATTGTTGTAGAGATCTACAACGAAATAACTTGTCAGTTTAACATCAATAGCAAGTAAACACATACTCTAAATCAATTATGATGCATTTGTGAGGCTGAAGAGCATTCTACACATCCCTAGTTATGTTACAGCAAAGTGCCTATGGAAATTTCAGGTGAAACAGAAAGTTTCTTAGCCCAAAGAGAAACAAGGAAGTCTTTATATGACACTTATTTTAAAACTCAATTTGTTGGGGAAAAAAATAAAAAACAAGAAAGAAAAGGCTTTTTCTTGCAAGCATTTGAGTTGATCTTGGTTATTTGTTATTTTACATAAGTGTTGAAAAACATTACTCTTGTAAGGTTACTAAGTACAATGTCAGCTATTTCACAACTGCGTAAAAGTTTCTTTAAAAAATTAATCACCTCTACTTCTGAATTAATTTTACACTCAATAGCAATATTGGAAATCTCTAGATTCATAGTCCAAGCATGCTCTCAAATGTTCTCCTTAGACATGGTTTTCACATAATAGACCTCTCAACCTTTCTAGATACCATCTGCTTTGACAGATCTTCTTCTGCCATCCCTTTTTCTGCCATTTGCTATGCATTGTCCTGCTGCCTCTGCAAGTCTTACCTGTTCCATTTTCTTTCCCTGGCACTTAGCCATTTTTGATTAGGGAGACTCTAGAGCTCTTCAAAAGCATTTTTATAGCCAATTTTTCCTGTGAACACTTTTCTCTTGGCTGACCTCTGAACTGTGATTTGGCTTTTCTCCTGCTGTATCACTTATATTTCTACTAACGTAGTTGCTGTTGCAATTGCAGTATCTGTTCTTAAACAATCTATATCTCAGACACTCCTGCAAAATTATTGAGATATCATTTGTTTAAATCCCAGTCACTAAGTGATCTACTTTGTGTCTTTAGTCACTTATTTCCAAGTGACATTACACAACTTCTTCAATTTCAAACTCCAGAAAAGTCTTCTCCACTAACCAAAAATAAGATCAGGAGATATAGTTCCCAACTCTCCCACCCACTGGCGGTTACATGGTTTGAGGACCCATGTGTAGGCTGCCTGTGCCCCAGTGACAGGTAACTGCTGTGACAAGCATTTGTACTTGCTGCACCAAGAGTCTGCTTTGGACACAAGAATGTAAAGCTGCCTTAGACTCCTTTTGGCAAAGTATGAGGCAATGCAGAATAATTACGAGGAGACTAGGCAATGCACATTGTTCAGACTTCCCACACTCTTGTACCAAAACATGCTGCAAAAACAACTTTATTTTCACTCTAGCCAGTAACTAGAATGTAAACAATATTACACACCTGGCTTCACTGTTCACCAATCATATGAATACATGAATAGTGGCTAGACCAATTCACCACTTGCACACACCGATCACGCACCCGCCTAACAAATAAAAGCTAAGATATATTAGACCCTATGCTCCTCGCCATGGGTCAAAGCTCGATGATACCATAAACATTTCCTGATTACTGTGATCCTCTTCTTGGTCATCGTTGGGTAGATTACAAGGGAAATAAAGTCCTATTTTCTGACCTTGTATTGTGTTGTTCCTGTGTATTTCGACCTGCCTCTGGCAGGGTAATAGTAAGACCTCAGCAGAACTGATAGCTTGGGAATAAAAGACCAAGGAAAGTAAATCTTCAGTCTGTGTAGAGTCAAACAATTGATTACCTTGATGCAGGAGATTCAAATTGTAGGGTCAAGTCTAATAATGACTGCCTGGGTAACTGTATGAAAGCTAACATTTGTTGCATTGCACTGCTAATTAAACTTGTGCTTCAAGACATTAAACTGTAACTAGCCTTGATGAAAAAGAAGCGTTTTTTTTGCTCCATGTCATGGCATTGTGACAGCGGGATAGGTTCAGTACAATTGAATAAATTAAAAACATACAAGGGAAAGAGTATTTTTTAATTTAAAAAAAAAAACTAATTTAGGCTTAGATGATTTTTAAGTATTGTTTTTTAAGTCTTTTATTTTCCACTGTGCAATTTCCATTACATTAACATAAACATGAGTGAGCAGATAAATTCCAGGAACAGGATGGATAAAAGCTGCCCTGGGGAAAAAAAAAAAAGTCCTGGGCTCACACATTTAAGGGTTTAAGGCTTGTTGACAAATCAGAACATACCCATGAGTGAGGAATAGGGTCTAAGAACTGAGCCCCAGAAAAAAAAAAAATCCACTTGTGTTAAAAACTCCTTTCCTTTGTGTTTTGAAGCTGGGATGAAGGTCTCTGCAATCAATTGCAACAGAGGGAAGTCAAAGAAAGGGTTCATGGGGATCCCTGTCTGAAATGAAGGAAATTCTGTGATTTTGGAAAGAGGGAAACTACAGTCTACTAAAGCAGAGTTCTTTCATTGTTGCTGATAATAATGAAGCACTGAGTCAGCGCATTCCTTGAATCTAAAATATAATATAAAGAATATAAGCAAACAAAAGGCAACAAGGAGAGCTAAGGCACCAGGAAGTGAAAAATATTTCCAATATCAGAGGGTCTTTTTAAAAGTGAGTAGACTAAAATCGACCAAGAGCTGCTTGGAAATGAATAGATTTGTAAGTTTCTAGACTCTGCACCACTTTCTGTTAATCTATGTGGCATATAATTTTGGTTTTTTTTAGCAATCAGAACCCTTAATCAATAAATATCTGCCCAAGAACAGCAACAGGCTCTCCAAAACTCAAAATATTTCCATTAAGATGACATAGTCTTCTAAAAGTCTGATCAGCTCACTTCCAAACTGCTGAAAGTTGTATAGCCTCTTACGGAGGTCAGAACACAGGAACTTCTTTTGTTCTTAAAATCCAGTATTCCATAATTCTCCCCAATTACGGTTGCCTCCACAAAGCTCCTTTAAAGCATTCCTTCTGAACATGTAAGTGCTATAACTGCCAGGATCCCAGTGATAAAATTACAGAGGTATACTGCCTTATTAAAAAGGGGTTGGCAGTTAACTGTAAGATGTTTATCAGTGCTTATATATGAAAAGTATACATGCATGTTTCACTCACAGTTATACATATTATTTCCTTCATAACTAAAGAAAGCTCGGATGACATTTTAAATAAAAACAAACCAAATCTTAGTGTCAAAATTGTTTCTTGAAGTATCTTAAAATACCAAACTGTACAGGATTACTGTTTTTACTTTATGAATTTATTTATAATTTTTTTAATATTGCTTCTTTTGATACATAAATTTTTTTGCAAAGATTTATTTATTCCTTACAGAGAATAATTCCAGGCCATTTCCTCACAAAGGCAATACTGAAAACCACTTCAAGGAGACATTTAGCTTTTCTGTAATGATCATACCCTTGAACAGAGACTGTGACTTTTTTCCTTTCTAGGTGTTGCTGAGCACAGAACATGAGACACTTCAATGACACGTACCACAGAGACCAGATTTAGATCTTATTTCTACTAGTTGTAACATAACTTTCTCTCTGGCGGCATTAATATCAGTCTGTTCCTTGATTTACAGCTTCATTCAGTTGTGACTGAAGACAAACCACAGTCTCTTAAATGATTTCAGTAGTAACTGTATTAAGTTCTCCACAGTTTTATTGAAATGGCCAATAATGATGTACCGATGTTTTTTTGTACTGTGGGCTTTCAACCAGTATTTTACATCTATCAGCTCATTTCATCAACAGCAAGCTACAGTCAGAGAATAATTTCATTTCTCACATTATATGTCAAATTGTCTTAGAAAAAGAGTAAGGAAATCTACACTTTTGTTACCAGGAGCAATTTCAAACTATAAAAAGTCAGATCGCATCTGAGCCCAGCCTGAGTGAGTGGTTTTGTATGGAGTCACCTCTAAAATCACTTTACCTTGTCAAATCACTATTTAGGAGGAAGCCTGTGAGGAAAAGAAATGACAGATGTATTTTCTGAATCCGTGAGATGCTGAGTTGTTTAAAGGAAAGTAAAAATGTAACAAGTCCATTCATCTTTTCCAGCAATACTTCCACTTTCCATACTTGGGTTGACAACTCTACTCATAGAAGTGTGTCTTCCAGCAAGCGACATGTTTTGCAAAGATTCACTGATGAACCTGAGCTACAGAAATTGTTTACAGCCCTCGGAAACTCTGCAGCCAAGCTCAGAGCGTGAAGCCTGGAGGCATTTTCCCTCTACCAGCACCTGTTGTTAAAGGGAAAACCCTTTAAAATTCTCACCAGTCTTACCTTCTGTGAGCCCTGGTATGTTCCTCTCAAGCCTGAGCAAGTCTGTCAGTCATCCTCACTAGTCCATGGAGGGGAAAAAGCCTCCTGAGAACACAAATTTATATAAAAAAAGGAGACTTCACAGAAATCATCTGACTTCTACATTGGCTCTCACTTATCCAGTAAACTTTGATTTTAGAAATAAAGCCCCAGCAAGTGCAGGGCTACTAATTCAGCTATCTCTTCCACATATGTTTCTTCCTAAAAGATAAAAAAAGTTCAAGTAAAAATCTGGGATTCTTTGGCAATCATTTTTAAGTTAACAATTCAGTAATTTAGAATTCTGACTAATTTCAAGCTTTGAAGAAGAATTTTCTATTTTCTCGGATTTCACATCCTTAATTTTGAGCCTCGTATGGTTTTGAAAAGGCAAAAAATCTGGCTTACAGTAGATGTTTATTTGCCCTACAAAGTGATTGTCAGTGCCACATAAGACTGACTGATTTTGCATAAAAACATTGTAAGAAATAACCAAGTAATACATAGACATGACACAGAGCCTCCATTCATTAAATGTTTTACGGTACAGTAAGTCAGTATCTGAGACACATGACAGAAAGACATCAGTCAACATGGCTATTTCAAATTGTCCTTTCACAAAAAAAGCATTTGGCAGCAGCTTTAGCAGATATTTCCGTGTCATGCACATTCCAAACCTCAAAAATCTTACCTCGCTAAATAAATCCAACTCCATTGCTAAAAGCCATAAGCAATGTAGCATTTCACTGTTACCATACAGAAATAGATCAAAACATTAAACCATCTGTTTCGTAAGGAACAAAAACAAATCCCACACACAATTTAGCATTTCCTCCATCCCTTCATAATCTATAGTTTAGTTTTCCATTTTTTAATTTAGCTGTAAGTTAGCAGAATGACATTCATAATTAAATTAGCTTTTCCAAGTCTTAAACAACAGTTTAATCCACCCTTTTCAAAATTGCCTCTTTCTCAAACTGTAAGTCAGAAAAAGCCTATTATCTATAGAATTGGCTTTATATTCAAATTCTAAGTGACACATCCTCCATATACTTAAACAAGAACTTTGCAAGGTACTCTTAAAGAGCGCGAAGTAAAAATGTGGCTATAGCCATTAAATTATCCTCCCTCTAATGATGTTCTTATAGTGCATGCTAACTACTCAATAATGCTTGACCTTGTTTCACAGAAAAGTATTTTTCCATAGATTACTTTATATTGAAGGTAATTTTATAACCAGCCTTAGAAAAGGTCTTCTAGGTTCCATTCAAATAAGCTCCTAATTATGATATATCTACAAGACACACCATGTTCTCAGAAAGGTAAAGATTGAATTAGGAAGTGTATAACATGTATGAGATTTCACTGCATATCTACATATACATGTGTAACTATTCCGACATACTTTGTTTGATACAGGCTGTCTTTCATAAAAAGGCAAATCGCTTTTAATCAATGGTTAAATCAGAATAGGCTTGAACACACAAAATCAACATGGACAGTACGCAGCCTGGCTTCATTACATTATCCAACAGTTTATTGATGATCTCTTGATGAACAGCATTCAGTACTTAAGAGTGTGTCTACTGATACTGTTACGTATTTAAGTCAGTCTTCTACAAACACCTTGGCTAAACAAAAAGAGAAAATATTGCTGTGACAGACTACTTTCAAAACTATTTTTAGCTCCCTGCTTAATGAAACAATTCATTTCAGAGGAATATACATTTATAATTTCTTCTGTACTCATTTTCCTTTTATATCTTATATCTTAGAGTCAGCAGTGCCCAGAATTTGTTCATGTAAGCTCTCAAACTGAGTTACATTAAGTGACTAGGTACCAATATTTTTGGATTGTGTTACAAGCTTCTTCCTTGTCTTGTCATGTAACTTTGATCAAAGTCAGTTACACTCTAAAATTTTAGATGTCTCTACTTTTGATTATTCATGCTGAGAAACATGGAGTATCACCTCCAGAGGTAATGAATACCTAACAGTTTCAATCCATTTCATTTGAAGCCTTAAGTGTTCAGCAAATCTGAAGAGAAGACTAGATTCAGAGGCAGAAGACCCAAAAAGTCATGAAGAATGCAAAAGTCATCAATACGCCTTCAGGCTGAAGTGATATTAATGATGAGAAAGAAAGTTTATATAGAATCTCCCTAATGATGAGACACGCAGGTTAATGAGGGCGAAAAAAGACAGGGCTTCAATTCCCTTAATATTTCTTTCCTGCCACCTCCAAGGAATCTGCATCTAACTCGTAAAATCAAGTCTCAATATTGTTACATGTTATATTTTTACCTAGTATAGTATGGTAATATGTCTCTGTATCATGTCATACAAACTTCCCAACATTTGTAAATTGAATTCTGAGGGGTGCAACACCTTGTATAAACTTATAGTAGTGTCAGCTTCCAGCCTCTGTGCCAGATCCCAGACCTGAGGTAATCAAAACGCAATGTACCACAAAAGTAAACACTAATGCCATAACCAGAGCCCTTCCCAAAAAATCCTCATACAAGCAAAACCAGACATACAAAGCTAGTCAACGTGCTAGTCATCTCATAGCCACTCAGGTAGGTTGGAGAACGGAGCTGAGAGGCATCTCATGAAGTTCTGCAAGTTGAACGCCACACCCTGTGTCTGGAGAGGAACAACCCCACGCATGAGTGCACACTGGGGACTGACTGGTTAAAAAGCAGAAAGGACTTCAGGGTTCTCATGGACAGCAGGCAGATCATGGATCCAATGGCAAAGCAGGTCAATAGCATCCTGTGATGGATTAGGAGAAGTGTGACCGAGGTATCAGCAATGGTGAACACACACTGGGTGTGTGCCAGGTCCTGTTCTGGGTTCCCCAGTACAAGGCAGATGTGAACATACTGGATAGATTCCAACAAAAGGCCATGACGGTGATAAAGGGGCTGGAACATCTCTTCCATTAAGAAGGGCTGAAAGAGCTGGGACTGTATAGCCTGGAGAAGAGAGGTATGGGGGGATCTTGTCAGAGTATATAAACATCTGATGGAAGGGAAGGAAGACAAGGAAGCCAGCCTCTTCTCAGTGACGCCCAGTGACAGGACAGGACAAAATGGATGCGGATTAAATGCTTCAAGAAGCATTTGGACAAAGCCCTCAGACACACGGCGTGAATGTTGGGGTTGTCCTATGCAGGGACAAGGAGTCGGACTCGATGATCCTTGTGGGCCCCTTCCACCTCAGGCCGTTCTGTCACTCTACAATCCGCCGGCATCTCCTCACTCCTACGGTTCCAAGCCGCCCCCGGCTGGGAGGGAGGAGCCCCGCGCTGAGCCCGCCCGGCAATGGCGGCGCGGCCGGGCGGTGGCGCTGGCGGGCCGCGGGGCGGTGCTGGTTGCCATGGTGCCGCGAGCCCCCGCCGCCATGGCGCTGCCCGCGCCGACCCCCGCCCGCGTCTTCGCGGAGCTCGCCCCGGCCCCGGCCCCGGCCGGACGCGGCCTCCCCGCGGCGCCGCCCGGGAGAGAGGTGCATGTGAGCGGCAGCGCGGAGCGGAGCGCGGGGCCGGACCGCGCGCGGGTGTCGGTGCGGCTGGGCAGCCGCAAGGAGGCGGCCGGGGCGGCGCGGAGCAGCGTGTCCCGGCGGCTGGAATACATCGCCCAGAGCGCCCGCCAGCGCGGCGTCCCGGTGAGAGCGCCGGGGGCCCCGCGGGCGCTGGGGCATGGCCCCGCCCAGCAGCCCCGAGGGGCGAGGGGGAGCGGGGTGCGGAGCTCTCGGCCTCGGGAGTGCGGCAGCCGTCGGGAAGCCCAATATGGGAGGGAAATGGATCTGTTGGAACGGGTCCAGAGGAGGCCACGAAGATGATCAGAGGGCTGGAGGGCCTCTGCTGTGAGGACAGGCTGAGAGAGTTGGGCTTGTTCAGCCTGGAGGAGAGAAGGCTCCGGGGAGACCTTATAGTGGCCTTCCAGTGCCTGAAGGGGCTACAGGAAAGCTGGGAAAAGGCTTTAAATTGGAAGGGGGAAGATTTCGATCAGACATTAGGAGGTGGTGAGGCGCTGGCACAGGTTGCCCAGGGAAGCTGTGGATGCCCCATCCCTGGAAGTGTTCAAGGCCAGGTTGGATGGGGCCTTGAACAACCTGGTCTGGTGGGAGGCGCCCCTGCCTATGGCAGGGGGGTTGGAACTGGATGATATTTAAGGTCCCTTCTAACCCAAACAATTCTATGATTCTAAGTCTGTCTGGCATTGGGAGGCCGCAGCTGTGTCAGCCTCTGCAGAGAAGGTGGAATGTCGCTGCTCAAGCTCTGCAACAGGTTGCTTGTTTTGCCTGTGAAAATCACCCCGTTTCCAATGTTTCATCTGTTCATGGAATGCAAACTCCTCATATGTGTATAGGTGAAGGTCAGACACGAGTCATATTAGTGGCAGCTGAGGGAACTGGGGTTTTCAGCCTAGAGAAAAGGAGACTGAGGGAAGACCTTATCCCTATCTACAACCACCTGAAAGGAGGTTGTAGCAAGGTGGGTATTGGTCTCTATTCCCAAGTGACAAGTGATTAGGATGAGAGGAAACAGCCTCAAGCTGTGCCAGGGAAGGTTCAGATTAGACAGCAGGAAAAATTTCTTCACTGAAAGGGTGGTCAGGCACTGGAACAGGCTGGCCAAGGGAGGTGGAGGTATTTAAAAGATGGATAGATGAGGCGCTTAGGAATATGGTTTAGTAGTGGACAGGTGCAGTTGGACTCAGTCATCTCAAAGGTCTTTTCCAAACAAGCATTTCTATGATTCTGTGAAACTGATAAAGGAGTACACAGCGGTGCAACTTAAGACTGTACACGTATGTTGGCTTCGTTATGATCACTATACCTTAGTGATGAATGCCTGCAGAGCTTTCATGGTCTTTCTTTTCCTTGTTCCAAGTAAGTAGAAAGGTATGAAAAAATGTGAGACATGAAGTGACACAAGGTGTTGTGGACTCAAAAAGTTCCTTCACCATAATAAGTTTTTTTGCCTCAGAAAGTGATTTTATGACAATAAGAAAAGCATGGTCTTGCTTTTAAAGTTTTGTCCATGCTATAAATGCTCCGTAAGAGTGATATCTTGCAATTGTGCTGCTGATAGTTTTGGATTTTATAAAATGGTTTTGGACAGTGTTCCACACCTAGGACACCTATAAACAGAGCAAAGCTGATCTTTGATGAAATGAGTAGTTGCTTTCCAAAGTTACTATTGAAGTTCCCTGGGAAATTTGTGTCTTTTTAGTGTATTCAATTCATAATTGAGCTAGGGAAAAGGGAAATAACTAAGTTTGCTGTCGACACCAAATTTTTCAATATAGTTGTTCTCCTTGCCTCTCTTGGTGATGTAGAGATTAGGTTATTGCACACCGGATAACAGATCCACATTTATGACAACATAGAAAAAAATGAAAGAATTGCATAAGGGTTTCATGATACTGCCTGGTCTTACAGGGGAATTCCATATTAGTAAATGCCAGATAAGAGAGCAGGTTACCTGGCCTGAGCAGTGACGTGCTTAGAGTGAAACGACATCTCAGATGCTGCGTGTGTTTAAAGAGAAATACTGACTCCAGCTTAGCCCCCTGCAAAAATAACAGGATTTACTGTTTTCTTTTAAAACTGATTGTGATGCCCTCTCTTTTTCTATAGTAGCTAAATAAAGTATTTGTTCAGGAGTAAAGAAGACAATAGGAAGACCCCTTAACAGCTGGTTTAGTATGTGGTATTGCACCCATGGAACTAGATGGCAAGGAGACATGGAGGCTGCTGTGGGCTGGATATGTGATCCTGCTCCCTTCGCTTTTCCCTTTCACGCATCTGGGCGACTGTGTGTCAAGGGGAGCACAATTCCATTGCCATCAGAATTACTTGTTCAGTTGGCAGCAGTGCATTTTTGTATGGGATTGCAGGTTGAATGCGTTCAGTTTCTATTAAGTGAGTTAATGGAATTTTAAGTCTGGTGGGTTTTCAGAGGAACACAGGAAGACAAGGCAACTTGTCATGCATTCATATTTATTAGTAAAGAAAATTATATGATTTTTACCTGCCACTATAGTAAGCTATCAGATCACAGGGTATTTTTCACCCTGGCTGCAATTAAACAGCTCCTCAGAGTGTGGATAGAATAGAAAAGATAGTTGCGATATTTACTCTAGAGTGAATCTGAAAACTTCCAGTTTTGACATGAGTCTGATTGAATTAGGGTAGCATGGAGCGTTTGGCACATGGCAGATGGCACACACAAGGAGTAGGCAGGATGTTAAATTTAAGTCAGTGTGCTTTAGAGGGGTTGCATGCCCTGCTACAGGCTAGAAAAAATATCTGCAAAATTAAGTATGACCTGGACAAACAAATGGTTGTATTTGGGTGTATGCAGTCAGATTCAGAAATGTAATGGGAGCAGGTAAGCAGTGGTGGTGTAATCTAGGTGGAGAGTGGACTGTTTTTATAGTGTGAGAGCTAAGTATTGTGTCTTATTATAATAATTTCACAGTAATCTTTTACTGTTTCAGAGGTACCATGCATTGCAGAATAGAAATGTTAGTTCTTCCTACTTACTTGAGGCACTGTGAAATGCTGCCGAAGTTGTGGGTTTCTCACTGTTGGCAAAATGTTAGCTCTAGAGAGCTCTTGAGAAAAACAACACAAAGTTATTTTTTTCTCAGAGTAGTTCCCTGTGGTATAATTTTTAGTGCTTTGTTCATCCAATGTTAAATCACTCTGCTGCTGGAGCTTTTATTCGCCTTGTAGCTTTTCTACTAACAAGTCTCACTGCTCGCGATTTGTTCTTAACTGCATATGCTAATATCACTTGTAGCTAATACCATTCTAGAGCACTGTAAATTTAATATCACTTCACAATCTCTATACAGTTGTAGTTATTATAAGCTTATCTAAGGCCTCTTTAGAAATCAGCTGGCTATTCTATATATTCATGTTTAATTATTCCATAGAACAATTTCCTTAACCCTCATTGCTATTGTAGAAAGTCTGAGATCAGAAGTATATAACCTTTGCTGTATAGCAGCTTATGAGGATGCCTGGGGGCAGCATCTAATTTCCATATATATTTACAGAAGTTTTTAATCAGAAGTAGGTACATATAGTAGCATTTATTATAGAGTGCTGTAAGTATATGCAGCACTTCAGTGCACAGAATCTGCTTTGAAGGCTACAGGAAAAGTAAAATCAATGGGGAAACCAATCTCTCTTACTCAGCCCAGCTGCTCCAAAGTAAGGGGTTTTAATCTTTCTCTAGAAGTAAACTGATTTTATATTTTCCACCAATGATTTATTTGGGGGAGGGTGTGGAGATGACACTTGTTTTCTTTAATCACCACAATTGGCATTCGACATCTTGTTTAAAAATAAATGATAATATATTTGTTACACTGGTCAGAGTGTTATTTGAGAAAATAAACAAACCAGCTCACAAACTGTATCCAGTGGCCTCTGGCTTAAAGTCTGCCTTTACTGGGATATATCCTTGGATTTATGTGCAATGTTCTTCATATTTTGAACTGGTTATTTGGGAGTCACAGTTATGTATGCACATCCATAGAATTTATTTTTCTAAGTTTTGTTCACTCAGTTACAAAATCTTCCAATTTCAATATATTCTTGAATAAGAAAGACAGAAACCTGCATAAGCCATCATCTTTTTTTACGCTACCACATATTTTAAGAAATAACCTCCTAGATATCCTTATATTTGCTGAGTTCAAATCTACTTTTTACTTTTCTTAAAATAACCTTTACATGTACTTCTCTTATTTCTTGAATGGACATTATACAGCAGAAACGTCTTTGTTTTAGATTTTTCCATTGTTGTTCTGTTGGTCTAATGCCAAACAGAGCAGACAGAGTGGGGGGATGAGAAACTGGAGGACAGGTCCCCATGACACTGGCTGTGGGTGCTTATCATCCTTAACTGTCTGGGACACCAGGATGGGTGGGCTGCTAGGAGACAGAGCATACATCAAGATCTTCATTAACTGTTTCCTAACTGAGAACTAAAAAGCTATGTTCAAGTGGAAGAAGCAAAGTCTTTTGTTTTTTTTAAATATCTTTATTTTTCATAGTGTAAAAATATATTGGATATACTACTACAAATGTACAAGTACATTTTAAGAGGCATTTCCAAGTGCCATATTTTTTTTTTTTTTTAATAACTACATGTATCAGCATAGTTTACCACAGTGGTGCATCAGCATACATTTCCAAACTGCAATTTTTTTCCCATACTGAGACAGGTCTTGTGTTTCATAAGACACTGTCACAGTTCTGTTAACTCGATAACCAGGAGCAGACCATAGAAAATTTTATCTGCCAGTAGACTTTTCTCATACTGTATTGTTATATAGCTGTGTCCTTGAAGTGTGCTTTCACTGATTATCTATTTTGTTTTTCCCCTATTCTCACCCTGGGAAAGGACTGGTCATTCCTGTAAGCAACGAAGGTGTCATGAGGTTGAACACAATGGTCCTCTGAAGAAGAAATTGTTCAGAAGTAGCAGATAGGAGGAAGGGCTATATGAGATTTGTGCGTGCGTGTGTGTGTGTTCAGGAAAAGGAAAATATAAGGCAAAGCCCAGTTTTATACTTCAAAAAGACATCGAGTTTACAATTCATTTTTGTGTTTACAGTACCTGTAACAGTGGGGGTTTGTGTCACTGCTGGCTCAAAAAATAGGCTATACAAGCAGAACACAAGTGAAATTCTGTTAAGAACTGTTCAATGACTTCTGGAGTAATTATCACGTAACAATAGTGTTATATTAATTTAATATTCCTACTGTGTTGCTTGACCTACTGATTTAGAAAATAGACAAAGTTTTTCCAGAAGTCCAGAATACATCAGAAGTGTATCTTTCCTGAAGTCAGAGTGAAACCTATTTTTCCTGTGCCTGTTGCAATCTAATGGGTAGTTCCTCAGCCAAAATATGAACAGTAGACATCGACTGTAGGAAAAAAAGTCTTTTGCTTTTGATGTAGTTGAAATCCTGATTCCAATTTAAAATTCTATCGTCACATATGTGTCATTTCCATATCTTTGTCCAAACACATTCCCAACCAGGAACAGAGTATCTAGCAGAAGATGTATCACAGGAGACCACCTTGTTATGACTTCAGGTATTATTTCGGCCATTTATATTCAGTAACACATACAGCTACTGTCAAATCAAAAATTAGCTGTGAGTGAAATTTTATAATACATGGCACAAAATCATCTTCTACTCGAGAGCGTTGCTCTTGCAGTAGTGCATGGAGCCACAGGATGGCACTGTCCTTAAGTATATTGGAACCTTGCAGAGGGCAAAACCAAATTAGCAGACTAATCCATTCACCAGGAAGGAGAACTCTTGTAAAAAAGGATTAAGGAACGGGGACAAGGGAAAACAAATGCACCTTTTCTGTGTTTACTCCAGAGTTTTGCTATAGCATAGTTATTTCAGTAATGTAGGACTTGTAGGAGAAAGCTTTTCTGTGTGGGTATTTCTATACCACAGATCTGTAAGAGCTCTAGAAGAAAAACCTTTCTTGTCAATTGCGATTGGATTCTATCGTAAATAATAAGATTTGCTCTGTTTTGTAAATTAAATGAGTTGTTGGTGCTGAACTGACTTGATCTCTCTTTAGCAAATCCCAGCAACCACACTGCTGAAGTACCTCAAACCTTTGACTGTAAAAGGGGAACTACAGTTTTTGGTGATTAACTGGCCCTGGTCCTCTCCCTTACTAGAAGAGATTATCCAAAAACAGGACTCTTGTCCTTGTATTTGAGCACTACCAATCAATTATAAAATTGAATATCCAAAATTTGTTTCTTGTAGGCTACTGTGCAATAGTAATTATGGATTTCACTTCTGTACGATATTTTTAAAGGAAAATGCTTCTCATTATTAATGTAATTTATATACACTTATGCATGCATGCTACATTATAAACTTGAAGAGTTGAGCTTCTGTAGGAAATATTGTGACACAAAGCATCTTCTGAAATGTGTTAACACTGAAAGCAAATATTGTTTTCCTATGCAAATAAATTTAATAAGTAAAACTTTTTCAGTAATTGGAAGTCTTAGTATCTATTTCCCCACGGTTCCTGGATATTAAATGCAAAGTTATGTTTACAATTAAATTGTAAACTGTGCTTTTTTGTTGTGTTGTAGTAACTGTACCATGAATTGTTCATCCAAACTGTTCACCTAAGGGGGAAGTGGGTGAAAGAAAAGTGATTGGTAGGCTGCTAGCAAGCTGTTCAACTATTCCGATATAACTGGAGTTATTCTGTATGTTAATTAGTTCAGTATCTTATTTGTAAGTCTTAGAGGATTTGCTAGTGCTCTGTGCAGCTAGTACACTAAATAATATAGCTACTGTTAACACAGAAGTGTCAGTGGTGGCATAGCCTTTTAAGGGTTACCGTTCTGCCAGAATAACTAGTACTCAGTCATTGTTTCAGATCATGTTACTGAAAGCTGCAATTGTTAAACTATCTTAAAATAGGGAGGCCCAAAAAGCACTTTTCACATATTAACTTTCTGAAAACAATTGAAGCTTCTAGTTTTTTGAACCAGGTGAATTTACAGGTACCGACTGATACACACAGCTTCTAACAGACACTTTCAAGGCCTAATTGTCCCCTTCAAGTGAATAGCAGAAAAATTGCATTCTAGAGCTACTGTATCATTTACTTTAAATAATATCAAGAAGTCTTTGACATCTAGATGGGTTTTTAACTGAAGAGATTTGCATGGAAAATGCCAAATTTATGTTGCTAAGTCATAAGTGATAAACCAAAACACAGGACACAACTTGCACAGGACACAATGTACATACTTTTCCAACAAATGCCTAATTTCTCTATTTTAAGATTACATTCTTGTGCTTTGTTTTAGGAAGAAAATATGACTGTAATGGAGGATTTTAGTAGAGTAGAAAATACTTACCAAATGGAAGCAGAGGTATGTATTCAACCTAACCAAAATAATGACAATAAGAATAAGAAATGTAGTAAGGACCAATGAAAATTTGCAGACTGCCTTTCCTCACCAAGGAGTGGATGTTCTCTACAGTAAAGGCAGTATAGCCCAAAGAACTATTGAAGGGCTGCAGTTTAAAGCAGAGTTCAGCTGCAGTCTTCTGTTGTATGAAGAACCTATTTTATGGTACTATAATATAAAAAGAAATATTTTCTTCTGAGATTAATGTGTGCTTTGTTAATATTACACAGTGCTACAACAGGGAATATTTGGTTCTGGGGCTCTAAGATTGTTCTGTGGCGATGTAAGCAAACCTATGATTCTGCACTCCCCTTCACCCCTGACCCTTCCTGTCCTATGCAAGGGGTTGTACTTACGTGAGCAGGTGATAGGACAGTTCAGAGAGCTGCTCCAGTTATTACCTTTTTTTAATTTCCAGATTAGCTTTTATTTTTTCCTATTATTTTAGCTCTCCGAACTGGTGGCAATGCAAGGCAGACAACAAGAGTGGATAGGGGCACAACAGTGACATGGCAGCCCTAACCTAGATCTGTTTAAGTCACAGTTGAACAGCAGCTGGACTTTGGTCTATTCTATGCAACTCTGTTGTCAGCTTGCTGCAAGTAAAGGAAAGCTAATTGTTTCCTAGGTAATGGACTGGGAATTCTGTAGGTAAAAACTCCTGAGTGAGAGGTACATCTTATGGGAATAATCCCTTGTACTTCAAAAGCAGCTCAGAGTAGTGTATTTTTGCATGTTCAAGCTATAGTAATAAATAAATGCTGTGCTGGAAACATTCACTGAGGGGAATGATGCATTTTCAGTCAATGAATCTTTAGAGAATCAAACATTAATCATTACCCAGTAAATTTACAGATCCTTATGAACTAAACCTGGAAGTCTGCAATAAAATGATAGCTGTTTTATAGAACTGTTATTTACAATCCAATAAAACAGGGTTCAGTTTGCCTGCTTGAAGGCATATTCTCATCTAAATAACAGTAATAAAACCAGAAATAACTGAGAATTTGGAGAACAAAATTTGGATTTTAAAATGAGTCTTCAGATACTTGTATGTTATGCATTAGTGTCATCTTCTCAATGACTTTAACTTCATGAAGTAGACACCTACTATCACAAGAGCTTAAATTGACATGTTTTTTAGATAAAACTATATTGATCTATTGTTTAGCCTACAGACAAGCTTAGGCTTACAACTTCAGTCTGAAGTGGCAACTTAACTGGTCATCTCTCTTGTGCTATTGATATCTTTACAACAACGATTGTAGATGGAAAGAGAATTACATGGGTACAAGTGTTTGGTTTTGGGCAGCTGTAATTGCTGTTAAAAATTTGTATTGTTGCCTAGAACCTGAGTGTCAGAACTTGAAAAATCTAGCTGTAGTTCTGCGGTTTTGGCTGCCCTCACTTAAGGAGCAGTATGGTTGCTCTTTTTGGGGAGATTAGTTTGTCCTTGCTTCCCCCTTTATGTATGTACTCATTTCATTAGTGCAGCTTCATAAACCAGTGAAGTTCCATTGACTGGTGTGTTTGCATAGTTTAGCAATATAAATGAATTTAAAATTAACTTCCATTTGCTTCTTTACAAAAGAGTTTGCCATTATATTTATGTTATAAGAAAAAACATGGAAGTCGTGCATTATTAAGTCTCTAAACTCTTTTTTCCATTTGTCTAGAGTTTTTAGAAGATCGAAGAAATTTCCAAATAGCTATTTTAAAGTATATTTTAAAGAATTCAAGATAAACTTTCAACTGATAAATTTTAATTCATGTTACAACAAAGAAAAATATGCAAAAGAATGATGTTATGAGGTCACAACGCCATATAATAGCTCATTTATTGTATGATGATCTCATGGAATGAAGATTATGTTGATTTTGTGTATTTCTTAATATACTTGCCTCCTTGTAAACTACAGCTTCTTGTCCTTTACATCTCTATCCAAACCTGGTAAGGTCCATAATGGTTTTTCATACCCTCCTATTACTTTTTCATACTTCTAAACCTTAATTCTAATGGAAGAAATTGAAACACTGCTTTGCATTTTAATGGTCAGGTATCCTCTGTAAATGTAAGTGGCATTTATTTGATCTAGCTCTAAATGAAAACTGTAACTTTCAGGTGGAGGAAACAACAGAATTCACAGTTGTGTCTCAGTTATGTTCTGCCCCTGAGGGTACCTGATTATGTGTTTCTTTTTTAACCATGAGTTCCCAAGTGCCCAGAACTGGCCCAGTCTGAGCAGCTTATCCCTTGCATAAGACCCACAGTTCTTCTGTTTGACTGTTCTTCTGTTTCATCCCCTTGAGGGAAGTGATCTTGTAAACACTGAGAGCAAAAAGGAAAACACGACAGTCCTCATAGTGAGACATCTAGATACAGCCATGACAGTTTCTGGCAAAACAGCACAAGAGGATGTATGCTTTTTATATACAGCCAGAACTCTGACCAAAGAAAGAATGAATCTAGCTTTAGTCTTGTCTTCAGTCTTTGTAAATTGATACTGCACCTTCCAGAAAGTGATCCAGCCCCCAAGTTATAGATAAAGGGTGTGCACCTGAGATGAAGATGCAGACTTGGTGCAGTTTTGCACAGCAGGTGTGACCCTTTGTCCTTGTAGAAGATGGAATATCCCTTACACTCCATCTTGGTCAGTTTTTAAGGCCCTAAGCCTAGCTTTGAATCAGTTGTGTGAAAACATGCTGAACCAGTATAAGGATTCAAGCCAGGATGAGGTACATTTGCTGCACAAAGAGGCTACCAAGAGTAATAAGCCATGTACATTAATTGTCAATATCTGTTTTTTATCTTACCCTGTATATGCAGTAGCCCCTTCCTCTTTCACTGTGAGTTTAAACTTCCATGAATTATCTAATTTTCCACAAGGTACATCTCCAGTATGCATGCAGAAAGCTATTGCAGGGCAGCTGATATGCCATAACTTGGATTTCCGCAGCAAATAGCTTCACTGGAATAGATTGTTGCATGGACTACAGCAAACACAGGGTGACTGTACATCACAGGGGCTGGCAGCAGAATTTTATTAACTGTAGCTTTTTTTCTTCCCCTCCTGTCAAGACTATATTACTGCAAAAAGAAAGGAAAGAGTCAGGGGTAAGTGATAAGGTGAGCCTGACTTGGTGATGAGAGTACTGAACTGGGAAGTGAAGATGAGGGTTTAGTTCTTCTGAAAAAAAGTTTGGGAGCCAGGATTTCTGATTCCTTAATGCTGTAGCAGCTCAGCATCATTGCCTCACTCCTGATGACTGTGCTTTGCCAGGAAAGTCACCACCTGGCTGGCACTTCCCAACAAGGAAGACTGTAGGGCTCTGGATCCAGGGCCTTTAGTGATGCCCTCTTTGTAGCACTTGGGAAAGCCCCTGAATTCCTGATGCATCTGTATTTAATGGTTCTTACTGCCAAAGCCAGAGACAGCTAGATGTTCAAATTGTTTTCAATCTAAGCCTGAAGTGCTCAGTTCTCTGAGTCCACTACAAGCTGGACTGGGCTAGGCTTAGTTTAATCTCATAGTTTAAGTTTCTTGAACATAATACTTGGAATTGAAATGTAATTTTCCTTCCTGCACAATGTTTTCCATGTCATTTTGCTTGGGCTTCTGCATAATTAACATCTACTGATCTAAATGGGGAAGAACCAGGATGCATGTAGTCATGTATCCCAAAGAACACATTGATTCTTATAATAGTCTACACACCAAGAATGCCATGCTTCCTCACAAAACAGCATTTCCTAATGCTCAATTTTAAACCATTTAATGAGCTTTATGTTGCAAACATAACAGTGTCCCTAGGGCTGTATAAAAGTGTTCTAAGTAAATAAATGTTGGAGTTATATACAGGACTAGCATGGTTAGTTAGTTTGTACATATCTGGCTTTATACTGATTTAAATATAGATGTTTAATCATAGGGGAAATGAAAAAAATACTTGTGTGACATCTGTGTTCACTCTCAGGTCTGTATTACATTCAGCGATTTTGGAAAAATGCAGAAAGTTTGCAATCTACTCATTGAAAAGTTAGGAACCTCCATTGCCATCAGTCCACCTCATTTCTACCATACACCAGAAGCCATAGACACCCTTCGGTAAGTTCTCTCTCATGCCACAAATTTTACAGCCAAAGATAACAGTTAATATGAATACATAATTTATACTGTTTGTAATGGTAGTAAATAGTTTCCTTCATACCTATTAAAATTTATGTTCAAAAATTTCATTATTTGTTTTAATTGTAAGTTATAAATTAATGCCATTCAGTCTAAAAGATACACCTTGTTGTTTCTATAGTGTCCCTGTGCAAAATCAGAATGTCATAAAAATATTTTCCCACTGATTTCCACTGAAAATGTAATCTACTGTGAATATTAGGTCAACAGAATTTTAATTTTGTTATATCAGCCTGTGGACATTTAATTTGTATTTATTCATGAAGGTACAAGTGTGTTACCAGATGTTGATAAATCTAAGTACCCTTGCCAGTTCCCATAACTCTTAGCTGCTGCCATGATCCGAAGAGAACCATCTACTGTGCATCGAAACACGCTGCTTTGAAGCATGGTCTTGGTGTTTTAGGCATTTACTATTCAAAGTCCTGCTTCTCCCTCCCTTTGACATTAGAGGGGCAGAGAGAAGCTTAATTGTGGTTTGGGTTTTACCTCTTAAAAGAATCATGTCTGGCCTGAGAAGCAAGCCCAACCAGCTCCTGCTTCCTGGTTCTGGAAATGTCAGAAGTGTGTCATCTCAAAGGTATCTCTTCAGGAGTCCAGAAATCAGGCCAGTGAGGTTAAATAGGTGCTGGCATGGCTTACAGCTTGGCCACCCAAAAGCCTGGAGCAACGGTTGAACTCCTGCGCTCCACCACACACTGGAGATGCCTACCGCGTATAGGTGTTAGAAATACTTGATCATAGCTGATGAGGATGCTGACATTTTCTCCACATGCTTCCTCCTTAAACTCCTCAGCTATCACCCAGAACCTGGGGGAAGACGATGTGCCTTACCTCTGTGCAGTTACAAAAGCTGAGGCATTAAAAAAAGAAAAGTGCTTGGCAGGAATCCTTGTACATCAGTTGGCCCTGTTTGTTATTGTGCTGCTTTTACTGTCCCTCAGCCGTCAGGTATGTGTTGCTGCTGTTGGAAACACAAGGCGGAAAGCTCTAGAAGTCTGTCGACTGTTTGGCCAGTCATTGGGAAAACCTTTATTAATAAGAGAAGAAGAAACAAAAGAATGGGGAGGCCACATAGACAGTCATGTATCGAACTCCCCAGATTCACTGACTCTGCAGGAAAGAATCCAGAATGCTACTGCTTATGCTTCTTGTAGAGTGTTTGCTGTGTTTGAGATACTGGGAAAAGAAAACAGAAGAAACAAGTCGCTTTAGAAACTTTCAGATACTACACTTTTTCTTAATAAATTTTTTTCATGCTTTCCTGAGTTGTTTGTTGTTGGTTTTCACTTTATTCTTCTGGTAGAGAGTAGAGTTAAGAGAGGATATTAAGAATGTGATTTACGTACTGAGCCAAAGTAGAAGGCTTCTTAACATGTCTGTCAAGGTGCAAAAAAATTAGAATAAGATTCCTAGAGTTTTATGTCACTCAAAATCTTCCTTTGCATGTATCATTTGAAAGCAGCACACTATGCTTTTGTAAAGAGCATAGTCAAAGTATTGCAGGCTTTACCTACTACAGCTCTCCTCAGAAATATTTCAGTTGCTGTTAGCCTTTATTTAGCTCTGTCCCTTGAAATTAAGGTTATGATTAATACTGAAAGTGCATTTCTGAACTGCTTTAATTTCTTCTTCTGCTCCCTGTAAACGGGCAAGATATCTGATGTGCAAAACTTTTTGGTACTCCTAGTTGAAACTTGGCTGTATTTAAACCTTTCCTCTCAAATTTGGAAAGAAGCTATCCCTGTCCCAAGTCATGGTAAACTGAATATGCACTGAATTTGCTTCTAATGAAAAGAATTGTTCAACACGAAGCAAGCTTAGTAATGTTTTATTTCATCACAGGAAAAAATACACGAGTTTTATCCATGCTCAGGTTTAAAAAAGGAAATGTGTTGTCTGGATGTACATTACAGGTACAAACACTTAAGTACTTCAGTCATGAGGACAGACTTTTTCAGCCATGGCAGCATAATGTATTTTGATCCATCATATCCACTGAAATAGGCTTTCATATCAGGGTGATCTACCTGAGAAAATATTTCAAGTTGAATAAGCACAAAGACTAGCAATAAATACAAACTGATACCTAAAGGGATCACTAAATACTATGGTTAACTTTCTGAAACCCCCAATCAGTTCTTAAAAACACAATATACATAAAGATACTTTCAGTGGGATTTATTTCCATGTACCTTAACCTTAGTTAATGTACCTTCCATGTACCTTAGTGTCATCCGAACAGTAGCTGTCTGAGACTGTCACAGTATTCTGCAAGTGTTTAACCTATCTCATAATATATTATGTGCTAGGTCTATGCCAGCACGTTTTATGTTTTAAAATTAGAACTTTCTTGTTGAAGTAGTTGCCACTCATTTGTTGCTGATGGAGCTATTTGCTATTTTTGTTAGTTGGTTTAGTTATCTAATCCCGTTGAGCATCAGGAACAGTAAAGAAGTAGTCGGGAAACAGTGATGACAAATCAAGTTGATGGTCTTAGGTACCACAGTGTCCAACTTGAAGATGCAAATCTACAAAGTGCAATCCAAGTGACATGCTTTGTCATGACGCAGAAGGCCTGCAGTGTGCAGGTTAGGAGTGTCGACTGGGGAAGGGTTAGGACAAGTCTAAGGATTTTCTCATTCGTCTCAACTCCTCAGGCACTCTGGCCACCAGGCTGTAGGACAGGCTAAGTGAGAGCAATCCACACACCTTTTGAACTTGAGGTATAGGCATGGCTTGCCATTTGTAATTAATCTCAACAGGACAGCTTTCAAACATCTGACTTTGTGAATTTATTGCCATTTGTTCCCCTAATAATCTGTGGGCAGAATTAACCTGTTCTGCAGGTGAATAAAGTAGTGCAGTATGCTAAAGGCTACTTTACACAAGGTAAATGTTTAGGGTGAGGTGTCTGTTTCTGCCCATAGTCTATAAGGGTAATCGAAGGGAGCCAGCTGCCCGAGATAATGAAAGGTGCATTTTTTAGACCCAAAAGTTAGAGTGGTCAGAACCCGGTTTAAAATACTTGTGACACTTACCTGGGATAGCATAGTTCTTGCTCCTAAGTTTAGGAATGTTAGCACCTTTTATATTACGACTGGTAGCTAAACTAGAAACAAGATCTGGAATTAAGGCTTTCCCAAGTAGTAGAGACGATGGCGTCACACTGTTTGGCCTCACTGATTGAGGGGCAGTTTCAAGAGAGAGCATGGAGACTCTTCAGTCCAGCCTAAATTACAGTTCCTTTGGGGGGGTTCTCCTGAAAGGCAAAAGATGTCAATTTGAATCTCATCTGTTTGACTCCACCAAGCATCTCCTGTTAGATGAATTAGCTATTTTAAATATAGATACTGCCACTATCCACAATTTAAAAGAAGGCATTCACAATGGCACTGGGTCCCTTGCAAAAAGCTGTATGTATGTGGCATGCATGCCTGAATGCTGTTTTCTGGATTAGAGTCTCTGAGTAGTTTAAGAATCAGATGTACCTTGTATAAGCTGGAAATTAAAAGCTACCAAGACTGGTACACAAAACAGAATCTTTGGCTCACAGAGAGTTTTGCAGTTAAGAAGGGAGACATTATTCGGTGTGGGCAGCAGCTGAGCAGAAGCTGTTTGGAATGCAGATTTTTTACAGTTGGATTGAGAAACCAATATTTTTTTGCTAAAACCAGTAGAAAGAGATAACTGACTCATGCAGTTTTGCTAGGTCATTGAAATCCTAAAACAAAGTCTGTGTCTGCAACACCCTGTACATAACAAATCAAGTTGCTAAAACACTTACAAAACTAAGCAGTTGGATACTTTGAAGTAGGCAGTACCTGGTTTTGGTCATTTATGACTTTCCAAAAACAAGCACTTGAAAGAAGCACAGCTGTAATTTGTTTCTCTTCTTTCTCTAATCATTTTCAGTAACTTTGCAAAATAGTATCTAGTAAGCCAAAGGGCAGCCAACTTTTAAATCTACACAATAACAAACAAGTTGCAACTGAAAAAAGTAAATTGCTCCAAGAGAAAATGATGGCTAAAGATTGCTTACAGAACCTAAATCCACTCAATGTATACATAGAAGTTAATTTTTATGATCTTACCAGCATCAGTTTGGAAAATTAAATATAAAGCAATCATGTAATTCATGAAGTCTTGGCACACCTGAAACAATTTTTAAGAATCAAGATTATTATTAACCTTTTCTCCGATAGATCTTGCAAGAAGCATGTTTTAGAAAATCCCTGCTTTTTTGTATATAGATCCCATAACAATTTTTAAGTCCCTCTTCTTCCTTCACAAGTGGCAACAGAGAACACCTAGAGAGGCAAATTCAGAGCAAATTCACCTCTGACGACCATGGTCCCAATCCTGGACAGAGCTAAGACCACTTCCATGTATATATAGAAATCTTGCAGCCAAGAAAGGAAAAGTGTTGATTACTACGCTTTTTATGGTGCCTATGAAAACAAATCATAGGCCAGGGTCCCAGCATCCACACTTTTATCTTATCCATAAACATTCTTGCCCAAAGTAACTCACAAATGTAAGCACAGAAAAAGTGATGGATGAATGCAGGCAGATAACTGGAGTTTATGAAGCAGTCAGTGTTTGCCAATGTGACAGGCAGCAGCCTCTGCTCAACGGCGTAGTAAAGAACTGCAAGTCAGAGAAAAGCAAGAAGCTGGGCTGAAAGCCTGGCTGATGTTTAGAGGGGCTTTGCAAGGCCCGAGCGTAGCAGTTGCCTCATAAAGGTCAGAAGCCATTTTCCATAGCTGATGCATGGAATGTGGAAAGGCAAAGGCAAGTTAAAATAACCCACCAAATATGCCCAGGGGGTACCCGTGGGCGCCGCTTTGTGGGGCGCGGCAGAACAGGGCTGTGCCCATAGGTACCTGGGGGTACCGGGGGCGGTACCGGGCAGTAGGGGGGTCCCCGGGGGGCACCCGGGTGTACCAGGGGGGCGGGACCTGCGCAGCCACCGCCTGCCACCGCCTTTCGTGATGCCGCAGGCAGCGCAGGGCAGGGCGGCGCGGGGCGGGGAGGGACGTGCGGGAGTGGCGCTCTGGGCAGCGCCGAACAATACCCATATTCACATCGTGTAGCTGAGGAGGTTGTCTAGATGCTTCTGGAACATTGTCAAGCTCGGCGCCATGAATGCTTCCTTTTCCTTCTCGACTACCTCGTTTTTCTCAGAACATATTCACTTTTACGGGAAGAATCTGATTTGCAACATTTATATTTAGGTAAAACAGCAATAGTAAAATTTTTGAAGTTGAAATTGTGTAGTGAAGTAGACCTAGACTAGGTGGCACTGCAGCTTATGGAAATTCTATTTCCTTGCTTCGTTTCTTTCCTGCAGGCTCAAATTTGAGTATAGAATGAGTCAGCAGCCAGAGTTCATGAGTAGCCTCTTCCTGTCTTAGACTTTATCAGATTTTCTTTTAGAGATTAAATTGTGAAGTGCTCAGTACAATTATAACGAATTAGCAGGCAGAGGTGGAAGGTGCAGCCGCTGCCCGTCAGTTGCTGCAAGTCCCACTTGTTTTGCTGGCTGGCCTGCAAACACGGGTAGATGGCCCTGGCCTGAGGACCTCCCTCCTAGGACTATGTGTTGCACAAATCAGTGCCGTTCGTGTTGCCGTGTGGCGACCACATGCTGGCTTAGATCAGCCATGGTGTGGCCAGCAGGAGTGGCCAGCCACTCGGCACTGGTGAGGTCACGTCTCAAATCCTAGGTTCAGTTTTGGGCCACTCACTACAAGAGACATTGACAATCAATGATTCTATGGTTCTGTGATTCAACAGTATTTAAGCATCTGAGAATGGTGTTAACAAGCACTGTGAGACAGAATATCTGAGCCAGACTGCTTAAAGTAGGATGAGGTTTTGTTACTCCTTTCCAAAGGCTGATGAGTTCTGTCAGGTCCTGGGCAATCCCCATAGTGCCCAAATGTGGGTGTGTCAGGGCTCCGCCACTTCTCTCCTGCGCTCCTCTGTCCCAGTGAAAGCCGCTATGTCCAGCCAGGTTTGCAACATGGTTTGCCAAACGTGTCTTGCAGAGGCGTCTGTCCCAAGGCCACCTCTTCCCCCTATATGGCTCTTCCTCTTGACTTTGCAGCTGGAGAAGCAGGCTGACCATCTCTGTCAGGAGCTGGACCAGTAACAGGAAAAATTCAACTATTTCCAGCTGGAATGCAACAAGATTTGCAGCCTCTGGGACATCTCTGGCCTGCAGCTGGAGAAGAAGGTGCAGAGCTGCAGAACAAGGACAGGGAGATGGAGAAGGTGGAGTAGTGGTGTGAAATGGAGATCAAGGTGCAAGGAGAGGAGGCTGGGAGGTGCTGTGAGTGCCCCAGGCTCTAGTTAAGCCTCAGACAGCTCTGAGGAGGTAAGGGAAAGGGGTAGAGGAGAACAAGCTGGGCAAGGTGCAAGTCAGGAGCATCTTGGCAAATACCTTAGCTCCAGGTGTCTTCTGCTGAAGCCCCTCACTCTGTCTGTGGCTTAAGACTTGTAAGCGCCTTGTCCTCCAAGCAGAAGAGGAAGCACTTGTTGTACGAACACCAAAGAAACCTCACTGAGCTGAAGGTGGAGGGTATCCTGTCCGTGAAGATGGCTCAAGATGATCACTGGGCCCAGGAGATGGAGCTGTGGGAAGAGGTAGTCTCTTTGAAAATGAAGCTGAACAAGCAGGAACTGGCCCATGAGACGCTGTTGAAAACCTTGCACTTGGTACGTCCCTGGCTCGGCTGGAGCTGCGTGCACAGTGCCTCTGCTGCAGAGGGGGATGGTGGGGCCACAGGCTGAGCTCTCCCAGCCCTGGCATGTGAGAAGGAGCCTGTCTCCCAAGCTCTCTCTGTGAGGTGGGATGGAGTTTCCCACAGGGAGTAGAAGACTCAGGGCCCTAGAAAGTCAGCGCAGGAACAGGAAGAAAGGATTCCTGGGGCAACTCCTGTGAACCCCACCTCCCGCAGCAGGGAACTGTGAGAGCAGCTGTACAACCTATGAGCCGCTGTTTGCACAGTTGAAGTGGGGTTGGTGCCCCAGTAGGAGCCTTTCCCAGAGAGCAAGAGGGAATCCCTTGGGATGCAACTGACCCAGGATTTGGTTGTCTGCGTCTAACGTATAGCTTCTCCCTAACAGAAACAAGATAAAGAGATCACCCAGCTGCGTCGTGACTTTGAGAGACAAGTGAAGCATGAGGACATGTGCGTAGATCCTGCGTGAGCTCCTTTTGTCCGTGTGCCAGGGAAGGCTCTTTGAGCTCTCCTGCACTGCCAGGCTCCATGGCAGAGCTTCAGTCAGAAAGGGGGCTGGTTTTCCTCAAGTTCTGGCTGGTTTTACCCCATTTCTTGCTCCTCTGTGCTCTGGGACTGCCAGAGCTCCAGCATCGAGTGAGCGGAACATGGCCAGTTGCTTGCAGTGTGGGCTGAAGGGTGCAGGCAGGGTGCCTGTGGCTGCTCCAGGCCATTCCACTGAGCACAACTGCCTGGTTGTGCTTCTCTACGCTGCAGGGTGGGCTGGTTGGAGGAGTTCTTGCAGAGTCCTTGCTCCGGTCTCCTCCTCAGGGGACATTTCAGGTTCTGACAGGCTGACCTGGAGAGTTTCCATGCCTTCTTCCAAGGATGCTACTTCTGGGTTCTGCTCTCTGTGGTCCCAGTGTAAGGACCTCAGTGTAACTGCTCTGTACGCTGGTGGCAGCTGTGAGGAAGTTGCTAATGAGCATCTTGTCCTCGAGAAATGGTGGCACATGCAGGACTGGTGCTGGCTGGCAGAGCTGGGGTGCATTACGCAGGGTCTCTAGGAGGTCACAGAATCATAGAATCTTTGGAAAAGACCTTTGAGATCGAGTCCAACCATACCTCTGCTAAACCATGTCCTTCAAAAATAATCTACCTGTTTTTTAAACACCTCAGGGGATGGAGACTCAACCACCTCCCTGGGCAGCTGTGCCAGTGCCTGATCACCCTTTTAGTGAAGAAATTCTTCCTAATATCTAGTCTGAACCTCCCCTGGCGCAACTTGTGGCCATTTCCTCTTGTCCTATCACCTCTCACTTGAGAGATCAACACTCACTCTGCCACAACCCCCTTTCAGGCAGCCATAGACTGAGATGAGGTCTCCCCTCAGCCTCCTCTTCTCCAAGCTAAACAACCCCAGTTCTCTCAGCCGTTCCTCATAGGATTTGTTCTCCTGCCCCTTCACCAGCCTCATCGCCCTTCTCTGGACCTCAATGTCCTTCTTGTTCTGAGGGGCCCAGAACTGCACACAGTACTCAAGGTGTGGCCTCACCAGTGCCAAGTACAGGGGCACAATCACTTCCTTGGTCCTGCTGACCACACTGTTTCTGATACAAGCCCAGATGTCATTGGCCCTCTTGGCCACATGGGCACACTGCTGGCTTATATTCAGCCGGTTGTCAATCAACACCCCCCAGGTCCTCCTCCAGGCAGCTCTCCAGTCAGTCTTCCCTAAGCCTGTAACACTGCATGGGGTTGTTGTGTCCCAAGTGCAGGACTTGGCGCTTGGTCTTGAACCTCATCCCATTGGTCTCAGCCAGTCCAGATCCCTTTGCAGACCCTCCCTTCCTTCAAGCAGATCAACGCTGCCACCCAGCTTGGTGTCATCTGCAAACTTGCTAAGTGTGCACTCGTTCCCTTCTTCCAGTTCATTGATAAAGATATTGAACAGGACTGGACCCAGCAATGAGCCCTGGGGAACACCACTCGTTACTGGTTTCCAGCTGGATCTACCTCCATTTACCACAACCCTTAATATCCTTGGGTGCATCCCATCCGGCCCCATAGACTTGTGGATGTCTAATTGGCCGAGCAGGTCTCTAACCAAGTCTTTCTTGGAACATTGAGGGTTCACCTTCACAGTCTTCTTGCTCAGGAGGCTTGAAGCCCAGAGAACATCCTAGCAGGCAAAACCGAGGCAAAGAAGGCATTAAGTAACTCTGCCTTGTCCTCATCCTTTGTCAATACCATTCCCCTTGCATCCAGCAAAGGAGGGATGTTCTCCTTGGTCCTCCTGCTGTTTATGTATTTGAAGAAGCTTTTTTTTATTATCTTTTACTGAACTGGCTAATTGAAGCTCTAGTTGGGCTTTAGCCCTTCTAATATTTTGCCTATATGATCTCACCTTTTCCTTGTAGTCCTCCTGAGATGCCTGCCCCGTCTTCCAAAGCTCATATATTTTCCTCCTTTTCCTGAGAACAACTCAGAGCTCTCTGTTAAGCCAAGCCGGTTTCTTCCCCGCCAACTCATTTTACGGCACATGGGGATGGCCTGCTCTTGCGCCGCCAGAATTCCTTCTTGAGGAGCATCCAGCCCTTTGGGGCTGCTTTGTCATTTACAACTGTCTCCCAAATAATTTTATCAAGCAGCCTTCTAAACAGCCCTCCGGAAGTCCAAGGTGGCAGTTCTGCTGACCTCCCTGCTTACTCCTCCAAGAACTGAGAATTCTATCATCTCGTGATCACTGAGCCCCAGGTGTCCTCCAACAGTCACCTCCCCCACAAGGCCCTCTCTGTTCACAAACAGCAGATCCAGTGGGGCACCTTCTCTAGTTTGTTCACTCACCAGTTGTGTCAGGAGGTTATCTTCTGTAAACTTGATGAACCTCCCAGACTGCTTCCTTTCTGCTATGTTTTACTTCCAGCAGACATCTGGAAGGTTGAAATCTCCCACAATAACGAGGGCCAGAGATCGTGAGACTTCTCCCAGTTGCTCCTAGAAGAGCTCATCAGTTCCCTCATCCTGGCTGGGTGCCCAATAACGGACTCCAACCACTATTGCTGACTTACTGTGGGTTCCACTGTTTTAACCCACAAGCACTCAACCCTATCGTTAGCATATTTTGGTTTAACACAATCAAAACTTTCTCTAACATAGAGGGCAGCCCCACCACCTCTCTTTCCTAGCCTATCGTGCCTGAAGCCACCCATGGCAGCACTCCAGTTGTGCAAATCATCCCACCACATTTCCATGATGGCAATTACATCATAGTTTTCTAGACTTGCAGTGGCTTCCAGCTCGCCTTGTTTGTTGCCCATGCTGTGTGCATTAGTGTAAATGCACTTCACCTGGGCTGTTGTTTCCACCCCTTTCCTAAGTGGAATAGGCTCAAGTCCTAATAGTCTACAAAGCGGTGCTTTGTAATCCACTGATAACCTTTGAATTCTGGCTGCCAGCTGGAGCACTATCCCCCACTTCCACTGAGGTGGCAGACCAGGGGCTCTCACCAGTACACTGTCCCTCACAGCCTGAAGTGCCATTCAGAGGGCATAGCACCAGATGTTCCCAGTCCATGTGTTTCTGTCATGGATCCTTGAATTCTCCCTGAAAAAGAACAAAAGAGTGAAGTCTCGGTCTAAACTAGTTTTAAAAAGGAAAAGCAGTTATTTTGGGGCCCAGTAGCCAATGCCACTGGCCACAGAGTCTGGTAGTCATGCAGGCCACTCAGACTCGCGGGGTCATAGGGTACATTTTATAAGACCATTCGTCAGTTACCCAAAATTGTTCTTTATTGGAAATGTTCCTGCTCTGCTTTGCTGTCCTAAGGTAAACCTACTGGCTGCTTTTTGGCTTGCCTGCTAACAGCCGCCCAATGGGCTTTTTCGGTCTGAGGGGGATGTAACGTTTAAGATGACAGTAGAAGTAGAGTCAGTCTCTACAGTGAGTGGCCAGCCCTGGCCTGTCCCTAGTCACCCTGGCTGATCCTGGAGGGAGTGACCTCTGCCACTCGTTTTGACCAGATCGCTAAGCAAAGTCCTTTTTGACTTGTTCTCAGCTTAGATGGAATGTTTGTCAGATCTCTAATGGGACTCCCAGGACTCTTGCAGTGAGAAGCAAGAGCAGCCCCCACTGCAGAGGGAGAAGGGGGTTAGCGTTAGTGCTGACTATTTTTTCTCACACATATGTCTTTATTGGCCACTCCTTCCTTGCCAGAACGCATCTCCTACACCTCCCAGAGAAATCTGTGCTCTTCAGCTGTCCCTTCCTGCTTGCAGAATGAAAAAGCCAATCTGAAAATCACCCAGAAGGAACTGAAGAATCTTCAGTGGGAGCACGAAGTGCTGGTGCGGATATTTGGCAAGGTGAGAGCTGTGGGTGGGTCTGGGCATCCCATTTTTCTCTCCAAACATTGTCCCCTCTGCAGAGGACTGGCACAGGGGCTTAGCAGAGAGTTTGCGCTTAGCCAAGGGCTTTTTGAAGCTCTAATCCAGACCTGTATGATAACTGCTGCTTCCCATGGGCTGCAGGTGCTGGGGGAACGCTGGGCTCTGGCTGGAGCAAGCAGGGCTGAGCTGTCGGGCCTATTTGCTGCCATCCCTAAGTGGCTGCCAGCACAGGGGTTCCTGAGGGCGATGTGAAGGTGTTGCTGTCTTTGGGAGCAGGTTCAGGCAGAGCGAGATGAGCTCTATCAGAAGTTCACCAAAGCTATTAACAAGGTGCAGCAGAAGATGGGCTTCAAGAACCTGCTCCTGGAGAGCAAGCTGAAAGGACTCCACAGTGTCCTGGAGAGAAAGGAAGTGGAGATCAGCAAGGTGCTGGCAGCCTCCAACCTTGAGCCAAGCACCCTCTCTTTGGTCTCATGGGAGCTGGAGGTACCATGGGGCCCTGCTCAGACTGCCCTTGGGGAAACAAGAGGCAGCTCTGGGATGAACACAGACTTTCAAGTCCCCATTCTACATGGCTGTAGCTTCCATGGCATTCATTCCCAGCACTCCCAGGGCCACACGAGGTGCCACAGTGCACTCTGGATTTCCCTCGAGAGCAAAGCATGTGGGTTTTGGCATCTGGCATTGATCTCTCCCTCGGGTGAGCCCCAGGCCAAGCAGCGTAGAGGGGTTCCCAGGAGCTCTGCAACATCTGCTGTGCTAAATGCACATATGCAGAAAACCTCAGCAGAAAGGCTTAGAGACCCACATTCCCGGATAACTGGAGAGGCAGCACTTGCTTCGTGTTGGATCGAGACACAGGGGATGCAGGTTCCACACTCAGCCCAGCTACTGCCTCAGTGCTCTCCTGCTCATCCCATGCCAGCCCATCGCTTTCCAGGTCCGCTCTGTGGTGGGTCGGTGGGTGGTGGTGAAGTGTGTGTACACCCTCGTGCCAGGGTGCCCTGGGGATGCTCACAGCAGCAGCTGAGACTCCAGGGCCACAGGGTGGGGCAGTGGATGTGTCACTTACTGGCAGGTGCCACATCAAGCAGGAAGGAAAACACATTCCTGGGAAGGTGTCACAGCATTCAGCTCTCCCATAGCTACTGGGGTGCTGGAATTCGTTTCATCAGCTGCCTCCAGAGTCTTCTCAGGAAGCCTCTCTCCCTGTCATCCCCCTGGTGCCATGACAGCAGGGCAGAGCTGCCATCACCTGCCCTTGCAGTGGGGCTGCTGATGATGGCAGGGATGCACTGGCGCTTGTGTTGTTGGTCCCAGGAGGTCCCTGTTTGGGGCTGGCTGTCCCTGGCAGTGCTGGCTCGAAGGGGACAGGGTGGCATCCACCTGCCAGGCCATGCTGTGAGCAGCTCCACCTTAGCCAGACCCCAGAGGTAGCTCAGTTGCTGCACACAAGATCCTCCCTGCATCCTGCCACACCGCTAACCCTGCAGCATGGCCACTGTGTCCCCAGGGCCACGCAGCCACTGCCTGAGGTGCCATCTCCCTTGCAGGATGTGCTCAGTTCCAAGGACACCACCATAAAGGACCTGCAGTTGCAGCTGGCCCAAGTCTGCAAAGTGGGGGAAGGGGCTGGGGCTGCTGTCTCGCCAGGCTGGGGCTGGGGGCTGTTGGGTGGTGGCTGCAACTTGGGGGGGTGTGGAAAGGGGGGCCTTCTCCTCCAGGCCATGCACAGGGTGTAGGAAAGGGAACTGGCAGCAGGCCAGCTGAGCTGCTTCATGCCCTGTGCCAGGTAAGACCCAGCCCAGGCTGCAGTTTCCCGTGTCTGCTCTGTGAAGGAAGGCACCTTGGGGTCTCCCCTCAGCATGCAGGGAGCCCGTGCACAGGCGCAGAGGGGATGGGCTGGAGCTGGGCTTTGAGCTGACCACAGGGTGCTTCTCTTGCAGGCACACAATGACATACTGCAGGTGTTCAAGGGAAAGGTGACAATCTTTGGGATCCCCCTGGACAACCTGGACTTCAAGCCCCTGGGGAGCCCCAAAGTGGGGCAGGGCCAGCAGGACTCATTTCTGTCCCCAACTGATGCCAGCCAACACCGAGGGTCCCACCACACTGGGCAGAGAGCTGGGCCCTGCCCCCTTTGTTCTTCGTGCCATTAAACAGACCCCAGTGAGCTTCCTGCAGTATTTAGATGATCCCTTCCCTCCTTCCTGGAGGGTCCCTTTCCTTGGCAGCAGCCCCCCAGCAACCGCCCGGCTACTGCCAGGGAGGACACCAGCCACAGGCAGCAGCCAGCTGGCTTGACTGACCAGGACCAGGACCAGGACTCATCCCACCATCCCACTCACTGGACCAGACCTCCCTGCCTCCTGTGCTGCCCACAGGAAGGTGATTTTTTGAGACAAACATGCTGTTTGAAGCCTTTAATTGTGCCTGTGGTATAATTCTCTATGGGGAGGGGGAGGCGAGGAAGGGGGGAAGGGGAAGGGGAGGAAGAGAGGGAGCAGGAGGAGAGGAAGAGATGGAGTGGGAGAGGGGCAAGAGAGGGGGAGAGGGAGAGGGAGAGGGGGAGAAGGGGAGGGAAGGGAGGAGGGGCAAGAGAGGGGGAGGAGAGCAGAGGGGAGGGGTAAGCAAAGGTACAGATGTTTCAGAAACCAAAAATGAGCGTCAGATAGAAAAAAATTACAGAGGAGAAGGCACAAAATGCACAAAACAAGACTGAATGTCTGCTCCCAGCTCAACATGAATTCTCCGCTACAGAGTTTCTAATTTTTTCTCATTCTTGGTCCTCTTTGAGTTAAGGATTAGCACCTTCCTGCCACTTAAGCAGCAAATCACTGGCCGACCCACAGAGAACTCAGCATTGCATTGCTAGACCAGCACTGTCAGCAAAGATTTAGCATCCAATTTTCAAATACAAGGAACTTATTCCAGAAAATTCCAAAAGCTTCAAGAATTCTAACAAAAAGATGTTTTTAAATAGATTTACATTCTGAGTGTCTAGATCCCCAGCTTTCTAACTGAAATTGATTAAACACAAAGAAGTACTTGCATTTCTTAGGTGCAGTGAAGATGTTACTGGTTATATCTACACTGGAAGATCAGAGAAAAGATTTAACAGCATCTTCACTTCAGTAACACACGACAAAAATACTTTCAAACATTATAGGCCAAAAATGCTACTTTAAATACAACACTGTGTGTTAGAAGTGAGTAATTTTAATTCAAGACATGTCCTGTACAACCCTTACCAGCAAAGCTTAACCAATCAGTGGCTTAAAAGCAAAGCTCTACTGGGAGAACAGTGCAGAAGAAACAGAGGCATCACTCAGCTGCACAGGTGGTATAGAATGCTGGAGTATTTTGCATTAGGTTAGCAGGAAGTCAGTCTATAACAGTGTTTCTGAGGCTTTTTTTTTAACCTGAGGCAATCTGTGTATGTATTAATAAAGAGTTTAATACTCTGAAACCTGTTTCGCTGGAGGATATTTGTGCTGTAGCCATTTTTCTGGAGCTCTAGCTTTTACATCCCATCCAATAATGACTCCTGAATAGCCAGATGTTTTGTGAACTATTACCTGTCCCACACTGAAGTGAATATATTCAGGCTTTGGACTGTATACATGAGTCTATACTAATTTAACAAAGAAACAGACTTAGCAAAGGTGAGTGTCTGGTCAAGCATATTAAAGATTTAAACATTCTCCTGACTTCTACCAGAAGAGGCAAGGTAAACAAGGGAACAGGTACAAAAATACCTGTTTTTTTCCCACCGCAGAATTTTGCTATGATATTTGACAAAGCAGCATCCACCAAGGAAAGCATTTTTCTATTTGTATGCCTTTGAATTTACATAGGGGTCTTAACAGAGTTTTGGAAAGCATCAACACATATATGCATTGACAATTACTTAAGCCTTACATACAATATTTTACAGTGCCTACACATGCTAATTGATTTTACCGTTGTTTTTTTTCCAGTTTAAGTCCCAGGATTCTTCTATTCAATCTGACTGCAGGGAATTTCTTTCCAGGAGCAGACTGATCAACTGTTTCTTTTTCCTTTTATCAAGTTGATCTAAATCAGTTTATTCAGATCAAGTGAAAGTTACACCATTTTTCATACATCAGTACAAACTCAAATCTATTCAAGAAAATAGATGCATACATACATTTATATATGACATATAGTATGTCATATTGATATTGGTATTGTTACGCAACACAGGGCAAAAAGACCTTGGATTTTACATTTTCTGTTTTGCTTACTGAACATTATAAATAATGTTTCAAGAAGAGGAAAAAAAAAAGACTACTATTAACAAAGCAAGTATAGAAAACCACTATAGAAGACCTTATAAAAGACAATATCACAAGAAAAATCCAAAGAGATTGCAAAGACTACAATACCTGCAAAATAAGGATTGATATCTGCTTCATTGTCACTGTTTTTAGTTTTCTCCATGGTACCAATTCCTAAAATGTAAAATTAATTACCCAGCATTCAAACAAGTTCTTTAGAAACAGAGTTTTAGGAAAATCAGATTTTTGATTATTACTGTCTTAAGCATTTGTCTGAATAGAGGGATACTGCAATGTCTTTGGTACAAAATTCTTGACAGTTTGAAGCCCAGACAAAACAAGTTTTACATTAAAACTGCTTTAAGAAAGAGAAGTCTCTCATGAAAAAATAAGTACAGTAGAGAAGGAGAGACTTAAAAACTTTCTGTTATTTGGATGCGTTGAGCAGAGTCTGTCCCATGCCACTGGGATATGAAATAATGCGCAGGAAGTACAGACAGCAGCACGCAGAGCTGCAGCTGCACGGATGTGAGGCATTCCAACAGAAGGTTTCCTCAAAGTTTCTTCCCTGCTCTCTACTCTGAAAAGATAAAGGAAAAAAAAACAAGGAGAGAAAAAAAATGTAGCCATTAGCTGTGCTTGCTGGCTGTGCAGTCCTTAAAAGTTCTCTTCATATTATTTTGTTTCTTCACAAGGTAACACACAAACTGTACACACACATCCCAGTTACATCTGGAGTACACCTAAATTAGATCAGAGTTAAATCTGAGGGTGCTTATATAAAAAAAAAATCAAAGACTGAACTAGGCGCTTCACAAGACAAAGAAAATGAAAACCTACTTAATAGTTATATAGGCACCTCTTTCACCTAGAAATAGAAAAAAAAAAGTGGAGCTGGGAAGTTGTACGGATGTTCAATTTCCAATTGAAAGCTGCTCTTCATGAACAGAATTAATTGTGCTGTTTTAAACGTCGGACGTACCAGATTGATGGTCTCAAGAAAAATCTATTCAGATGCAGTGATTATTGCACATACAACAGAACTAAATGATCGTTCCTTCAGATCGAAGGCACGTGTAGTATCATGCCAGGAGGATGACAATGTTTGCCACAGTCCCATCGCTAGAGTAGAAAAGGATTTGAGATCACCATTCATTGCACAGGTACCTGCCATACCTTACCAGTGCATTAACACATTCCTGAGTCTTCAAATCAGATATTCACCTTCAGACGAGGTGCACATCTACTGCCCTTTCACATCTGTGCAGCTTTTTCAGATCGGAACTAGGACTAGCTGAAACATGAGATTTGTATCTCTTACACCGGTGTTTGTTCTCAGGGTGCACAGGTTTACCCCAACTTTCAGTCACCTGCACCCACTCAGTTCTGTCTCCATGCTGCCTCCTGCAGAGGCTGTTACAGCCACTATCCTCTCAACTCTAGTACTCAGATTCTGAGCATAAGCAAATAATTTCAGTTCTTGCTGAGATGCTTCTAGTTCCTGCTATCCTGCTGTGTCATTTATACAATAGTTTACTGTATGGTTACTATAATATATCCAGTACCTGCGTACATGGGAGGCTTGATGTATGAAAACTGCATAGCAAGGGTAGTCAAGACCACATGGTTGGCCTTCTGGGCAGCGAGCGCACATTGCCGCCTCATGTCAAGGTTCTCATCAACCAGCACCCCCAATTCCTTCTCCACAGGGCTGCTCTGAATCACATCAGTCCACTTCTTGTATTGATACCGGGGGTTGTTTCCACTCAGGTGTAGGACCTTGCTCGTGGCCTTGTTGAACCTCACG
The DNA here is from genome assembly GCA_033556795.1 of Tapera naevia. Classification (NCBI taxonomy): domain Eukaryota; kingdom Metazoa; phylum Chordata; class Aves; order Cuculiformes; family Neomorphidae; genus Tapera; species Tapera naevia. The sequence continues at coordinate 4,086,812 of JAUMJJ010000079.1, read as the reverse complement.
AGGTTCACACAGACCCACTTCTCCAGCTTGTCCAGGTCCCTGTGGAAGAACATCCCATCCTTCTGGTGTGACCACTGCCCCACTCAGCTTGGTGTCATCTGCAAACTTGCTGAGGGTGCACGTGATCCCGCTGTCAATACCATTAATGAAAATATTGAACAGTAATGGTCCCCCAAGGGACACCACTTGTCACGGGTCTCCATCTGGACATCAAGCCGTTGACCACTACTCTCTGAATGTGACCATCCAACCAATTCCTTGTGCATGGAACAGTCCACCCATCCAATCCATATCCCTCCAATTTAGAGAGAAGGATGTTGTGGGGGACTGTGTCAAAGGCTTTACAGAAGTCCAGATAGATTACGTCCATTGCTTCTCCCGTGTTCACTCATGCGGTCACTCCATTGAAACACAAAAAGCAGGACGCAATAGCCAAGACAATGTAACTGTCAAGCCCGTATTCTTTATTACCAGCACTGGGGGTACATTGGGCTTTATCTGCAAAATGCTTCCACCAAACAAAGCTATCGAGTAACTTTTATCCACGGAAGTGTTATATATTCATCAGTCCCCCTAAAATCATTGATATACTCTACATCCCCTCCTAGAAATGATTACATCGGCGTTAGTATCTCTGTTCCGCGGCCTCTGCTGCCATCTACTGTCCGTTTAGACACACCGCAGTCCTTCTGATGGTCTCATTTTATCAGGTGGCCGTCGTATCTTCATCTTTCTCACTTGTTCTCTGGGTGAATTCTCGTGTTTATAAGCGTTGTTTTTAACACAAAGCCAGTCTTGGCCGGTTCTTTGTCCGCACTTCTTCTCAGGAACCCTGTTTATTTCCAGAGACCTTGCTCAAAGCTGAGAATGTGGAGGAACTACGCAGATATCTGAGACATTCTGCTCATTATGTCTAGTGGTTTTGTCCTACAAAGCTAAGCAAGTACAGAATGCAGACACTAACAAGTACTGTAAAAACATAAGTAGTAAGTAGAGACTTGAATTTTCTTAGGTAATTCTTCAGTCACCATCATAGAAAGTCACTAGGTTGGTCAGGCAGGACTTGCCCTTGGAGGAGCACTGCTGGCTGTCTCACATCACCTCCCTGTCCTCTGTATACTTTAGCATCGCTCCTAGGAGGATGCGTTTCATGATCCTCCCAGGCACAGAGGTGAGGCTGAAGTGTTGGTAGTTCCCACGGTCCTCCTTTGTACCCTGTTTAGAAATGGGCATCACGTTGCCTTTCCAGTCACAAAGGACTGCCCCTGACTGCCGTGACTTTTCATGTGTCTTCTATCATCACTTCTGTCCGCAGTCTTTCCTTATGTGAAATGCAAGGTGAGACAGAGAGCTGGCTCCATAGTTCCAATTAGCAGATATGGCAGTTGTAAAGTTCTTAATAAGGGGCAGGGCAAGGCAAGGCAAGGCAAGGCAATCCAAGCCTGTTAACAAGTCTGCTCTTTGACTGAGATATCTTTGGTGTAAATTCAAAAGCAAGCACATTTGTTGCTGACACCCATATCAGAGTGTGAGCAAAGATACGAGGATAGACTCAAACTGCAAATGACCCAGAAGGTGCCTGGTTATCCCCTACGTTGCTATTGCAGTAACAGAAGAATGAGTTTAGAACCTACATAGGAAAAATTGAAATAATGCATTTCTTCTAGGAGTCCCACTTTCCTTCCAGCCCTGTCAGCATTCAAAGTTTTATTTGCCTCGCACAGCCCATCGTGACTCTGTTTGCATCTCACCAGCCCAGACGGCAGTAAACAGAAGAACCTAACCACTCCCTTGGGCAAAACCTCAGGAGCTCAAATACCTGATCCCACCTCAGGGAGGCTGAAGGTCTCCAAGTGTGACTTAAGCAACTTCCAAACATTAAGATAGCTTCCAGAAATACAAAGTAAATCGAAATTGCAAGATGCTTATGTTATGAAGCAAGTTGCTCCTCAGGGGCTGGAGCTGAGGTTTATGGTACAAGAGCCATATAGAAACCGAACACCTGTGGGCTCTGTCATGACTCAAAGGTGTGCAGAGAAGAGGGCCAAGCTCTTCATTGTTCCCTGGAGAACTGCAAGGCCTTGGTATTGGTCTAACTAAAACTCTCTTCATGGTCTGATTGCACTGGGATCACAGTGGTTTCCCTTCTTACCAGGCAATTGTTACCATAGCAGGACTCCTGAACCTTCCTACTGCACCTGGGTCACAGTGCAGCCAGGCAGAGGAAGCACAAGCAAGAGCCAGCCCAGCCACAATCAAGTCATGAGTGCAGCCTGGGAGAGCAGAGACATGTTCCTGAACCACTTCTGTTCATCCCAGAGAAGTCAGCATACAGTACTTAAAGGGAGGTTTGAGCATCAGCTCTACCTGTCACTAACAGGTAACTCAGACAAACATTTCTCAGGGCTGCAGTGGTTAAATGTGTCTCATTTTCCCTGGAAATGTTTTTGCTTACAAATCTGTGGTGGAGAAGCCTGCACAGTACAGCTGGTAGTAGATCTCCTGGGCACTTCTCAAGAAAATGCTGTTTTTCAGAACCAGAGTTTTCACTATCACCGTGTCCATGAAGAACTTTACTGTTCTGTGCAGCTGAATTTCACGCAAGTTTAAACAGATACATTTGCATACAACAGCTCATACCAGCACTGTTCTCTCTGCCTAGACAGAGACACACACACACCATACACACACCCCACCACCACCACTCCTCACAAGGAAAGGAAAGGATCAGTGGTCAGAGCTGCTTCTGGCATGAGCAGACTCAAACTGAGCTCCCATTCTTCCACAGAAGACCACAAAAGCAGGGCTGCAAGAACCCTAAATGTGAGGGCAGCTTCACTGTTGGCCAAAGCAGTGGTGTAAGGAGCAATTATAAAAACTGATTGTGACTTGTCACCTACTGACATTTTCACTCCTAAAATGAGTCCTGGACTTGGATAGGACCAGCTGCAACATCACGGTTCTGTGATCCCTTTAAGGGAGTAAAATATGGTTCCTAAAGGTTTTGATTTTGTTAGAATACGGGAGGAAATAATCAGAAGAGTTTTCCTGAGGTATAAAGGAAACCTCATACCAAATACTCAGAAAAGCAGATGTTTTTTGGTTGTTTTGAATGGCTGTGTGGCAGAATGACACTTGTCGAGAGCATTTGTGGGGCTCTGAGTTTGGAGAAGCTTCCAAGTTGAGGAAACTATTTCTTATATATATTCCATATAGTTCCATATATTTGCTTGCATGTGCAAAGTCTCAGGGTTTCCACCATTCTTTTTCCCTGTGCAGAAATAAGAACTTCCAGATGTATTGAAGAATGAAATTTACTGGATAAGATAGGCATATTTTCAGAGCTGTGAAACTGCAGCCATTACCAAGATGTAGAAAAATAGGAAAATTATTTTCTGTTCTGTTAAAATTCCAAACAGCCTCCTTCATGAAGTCGGAGTTCTCCATAAACCTGATATAATCAAATCACATGCACAGAGGGCAACAGAAATTCTCAACAGATCAGTGAAATTTGGGTAAGGGAACTGTTACTCAGGAAACTGCAGTTCTGCCATGAGTCTTCCCTGACAACTATGGTCCCCTAAGGAGGCTTAACAGGGAGGGGCAAGGGCGCCGAGCCAAGTGCAAAAATAAGACCCAAAGATCACAAGAAGTTTTAATGTACCTAAATGTCGTAAAAAGCCTAGAGACAATGCTACACAGACTGAGGCATCTTGTAACATTTCCAAAGTGAGAAGAAAATTACAACTTGATAAACTGGCATGTAAGAAAAACATCCTGTCCATAAGACAGTTTCAGATGATCTACCTTGCTTAAGACAAAGCTTATGAGTGTTCTAATAATTTTCCTAAATAATAGAACCTTTCATTTCCCTTGTAAGTTATGCATATCAGAAGTTTAGTATTAATACGCACTTACAAGCTCAAACCTTTTACAGCCATTAAACAGAACGAATTTTGAGTACTAGATTTTTAATCCTCCCCAATGTACCTGTGCATTTGGATTAACCAATGTCAGTGAGAGACAGCAACAGTACGGAGTGCACCTACACCCAGCTCTTCACATTTGGGATTCCAGTTGGGGAAAAAAAAAAAAAAGCAGCACATTGAAAGATTACTAATTAAAGAGTTTGACTGTTTTAAGTAATTTTTTTTTTGTGAACACCCTCAACATAAAACCCTGGAGAATGGGAAATTTTTGACAGTTGTATTCCCTTTCTTAGCAATTCACAGAAGCTTACACTGCCCTCCTTGACAATAAAGAGAATTAAAAATTTTGAATGTGAGAAAAATAACCCCACAAGATTTCTCCACTGTAGAATGTAAATAAAAGTAATTTTTTATAGCGTTTTAGTCCTATTCTAACTAGCTTTGCATTTAAGTTAGTCTTTATTATTTTGAATATCCTTTTTCAAAGTCAAATCCTGCGTCCTGAGGCCCTTGAATACTAACATTTAGTTTGAATTTGTATCTTCAGCAATTTGCCTATGCAGAAATTTGATGCTGAATGAATTGATTATCTGTCTCTGCTCTTGCTTCCTCTTTCCTTTTTTTTTCCTCCACTCATGTGCCTACAAGGTAAAGTAAAACAAGAGGCAGATAGGACCAGGGTTAGGTAAAACTGTCCCATTTCTGAGACAAGAAAAGGAAGCAGGAAGGAAATTTGCATGCCTGTTACCAGATTAGAAAATAGCATTCCCTAATTCTCTTTGTCCTCCCTTCAGTGCACACAGACTTCAAAGTAGGAGAGGGGATTCAGAAATCCTCACTACACTCCTGTAAGAAAGTCAATTAAGCCCGTTGTGAAGAAATCTAACACACAATTTCTCCGAGCTAGAAAAACAACTTGACATTTTAGGCTTTGAGTTTCCTGTCCACATTAGAAAAATCCACAAAAATGATATTTTGCATACTAATTGTGTGTAAAGTAACTCAATTACATGCTATTTAAATTCCAGTCACCTTCTACGTTGCTTGCTGGTTCTAGTTCTCTGGCACTTGCTTTGTTTTCACATGTGCTTCAAATAAAAACATTGATTAATTTTTAAAGCCATTACACTTTGCTCATTTGTCTTTAGGAAAAATGACAAACACTTTTGCGAAGATTACATTGATTGCTAGAGCAAGAAATAACACAGATTTTGGTACAACAGCTCTGCACTTTGAAAACAATATGGTCAATTCAGTGATCACGCATCATTTCCTTCATTTAATGAGCATTATGATCTAACAGGAGTAAATTGTATTAACAAGGTAATGAAGCATTAGTACTGGCACAGTCAGCATCTAGCTGTCAAGAACCAACATTTCACAGCATCTGTTAATCCCAAGCAAAGTCTTGATTCCTACTCAAAGTAAAACCACGGCAGGTTTCAAAAAGACACCTGCCACACAAATGACGAGAGAACTGGGATACAATTCTATTTTAAGGATTCTATACAAAGTTAGACAGAAAAAGATCTTTTCAAAGCAAAATGGTAGTGATCTATCTGCTTAAGACTATTCACAGTAACAAAACTAAAACCTGTACCTGGGGTAGCAGATCCCGTCGCTCAGCAGCACACCATACCCCCACCTGCGGGGTGAGTAAGGGTCTCTTTGCCACTTCCTTGTTGATTCCAGGTAAGGTAGATAAGGAGGGAAAGATCATTTGATAAAGCAAATAACACGTGAAATTAAAAACAGAATCCACCTGGTGTGGTACTTGAAATACCAGACATTTCTTTTATCTGTTGAGCAGAAACATGTAGACATTAACAAAGAAAATCCACAGCACCGCGCAGACACAACTTGTATTGAGTTTTCTGTGCATCACCCATTCAGGGCAACTAGACAGGAGATCAGTACCCTACATGCAGGGAGGCAGGGGACTTGCCTCTGCCTGGATGGTTTTAGCTTCTTGTAGAGTTGTAGGGAAGCAGAGATCAGATCAAGCTCTGGTACAAATAGCTGTCACCTGAACCAACAGGGATGGCTTCTTGGAGGATGAGAGGCACCTTGCTGCACACACGAAAGTGAGCTAAGAGTACTGGCAACACGGCATCTTCAGTGCCAGATGCTAGTACTGCCTTTATATTGCCTCCAGAACTGCGGGTTTTAGTGAAAAGCCCTAAAAAAACCAGCAAATTTTGATCTCTATCAGAGGATGTTTTGGTTGTAATTTTGTCTGTTCCCACATAATACACTATACCATACTACCATATTCCATAAGGAATCAAACCGAGCTGATTTTAGGCTGTTTAGGAACACAAAAGCAATTGTCCCATAACACAGTAATTCACTAGAGAGAAACAAACACTTTTGGACAGCTTAGAAAAACATGTTTTCTATTTATTTAAAAATAAGTTTATAGTTACTACATTGCAGTGACAGTAAGTCTTACACATACATTCTAGTTTGTATAAAAGGATTCAAAGTATTATGCATCAAAACTAACATAGAAAGTGTCCACATAACAGTAAAGAAATTTCCAATCCATATGTACAAAAAGAAAGGGCACTGTTATCCTGGTGAGATACTTCAGGTTATAACATGATAATCCAGATTTCCGGAAGGAAAAAACCTTGACAAAGTTAAAGAATTATAGATTTCAAAACTGTTACTCATTACATACAACAGATTTGTGTTTTACATAATTCTGTACAAAATAAGCATATTTTTTAATCTGAAAATGTGTCAGTTTCAAAATTAACCTTTCTAGGTAATTTCCTTGAAGTTGAGCTCCATTCTATATGTATTTAAGTATTATGACAGAATTTAGTTCACGCAAGATCATTATCCAGTTGTCTGCCACACTTCTGCAGTTTTAGTATGGTCCAAAAATGTAACTTCTGTATGGTCTCAATGTATTGGCAAACCAACACACACAGTTATAAGCACAAAATAGTACATGAACATCATACAGGCATGTGCACATGATCGCTACTTATATTTCTTTCTACTCCTAATTTGCATGACATCATTCTTTGCTCTTTCACAGTAGAAATTCATAGAATAGTACTACCTTCATTCCCTAAAATGTATTGTTTGCATTATTTGAAGTGAATTTCCTGATATTTATCTGCATTAAAAATAATCCAAATGACTACTTGTCTCACTACCTACCTCCTAAAAGCTAAATTTAATCACCTGTATTTTATTGCAGCATATAAGGTTTTTCCCTACAGTGCCTTGAGGCTGTTACGATCTTGAGAAAAGGTGGGAGTGGGGTGGGGAGCTAATCACCTTTTTCTGCAATTTAAGATGCTTTTTAATCTAGCTTTCCTTGGGGTTTTTCCTCCTCTAACACACTGTAAATATGACATGGTGAATTCCCACATTAAAATTAGCCCATAGCAAGAGCACCCACAGGTTAGGTCCAGTTTAAAAGCTACCTGTTAATTCCCCAAGACACAATAGGAAGTGTACAAGCTGTATTCCCGATTCAAGAACAGGAAACTACGTGGGCTGTCAATACCAGATTTGTTATTGGAAACACATTGTCAGGCCTTGGCCAACTTTATGAAATTTAATACACTTTCCTCCACGTATGAACAAGCATATATATACAATAATTTACAGCAGAAAACTAACAGCCCTTCTATCAGTTGAATACCTAGGTCCCTTTGGGAACTAATCTGTTACAAGAACCTCAAGATAAAGAAAATATATAGTAATTTTGAACAGTTAATTTGACTTCATTAGGTAGTAAACAGAATTTGAGCTTTTGCTGCTTGCAGGTGAGGTTTTAAATGCAGAATTGCATTTAAATTCTTGTTAAATACTCAACTCTTAAAAATAAGGCAAAACAAAAAAACTTTTAAAAACCTACTGCAGACAAAGTGTTCTTCAGAGTAAGGTAAGGACTTGGGACAAAATGTAATTATTGTGGTATGGCTGTATCCTAATGGACCAGCAATATACTAAATTTACCTCAGCAAGATTTGCATACTTCAAATTAAATGCAAATGTTGATGAAAGTGAGTTTAAACCTCTACCCTCCAATCTCCTATGCAAGTACATGGTGAAAGGGTTCCATCCAGTTAAGCCTATTGCTTTTCTAGAACACATCAACCATTTAACATGTGCCTAAATTCAAATTACACGCTAAAGCATTTCTTTGCAGCCCTCGATCCAACAAATATGAGCAAAATATCTAACAATGTGGTGTGAAAACTGTAACTGAACAGACTATTTTTGTGCTGTATGCAGTCTTGTGGGGTTTTTTTTGGTAAGACAAAAGTCTCTGGCACAAAATGAGAATTGGTACTTGAAAAATATTTGTACAGCAATACAGTGAATAGGTTGTCTCTAAACTACAATTTATTTTTCATAGATATTGATATATCCTACGTGCTGCATCAGGGTCCTTTATCAATTAATAGTTCTACAAATATTAAGCCATAGTAATATTTAACTCAACCAACTCAATCTTACAAGTCTATCAACAAACTGATCACATGTACAACCCGGACACTGTACAAATAAACATATGCAAATATAATCACAGCAGTCTAATCACTGGAGGAAGACATTTTTCTGTAAAGTTGTATCACTGGTTACTGCCGAGTGATTAAGAGCTCTAGTTCAATATTGACAACCATGAACACCATAGTGGTAAAATTTAAATTCAGTTCCCAGAGAACACAGAACAAGAGAAACCAAATGGCTGAAGAGTTAAGTAAGTAGGCACAGGTACAATGAATTCTGTTAAACATAGAGCACACTGGCATCGCAGAAACAGAAGTGATTTCCTCATCGGCAGGTAGAGAATACACTGTCATTAAGATACCACTCAGTGGTAAATACCAATTTTGCTGTTTCCCAATATAGAGCAGAAATACCAGAACAACATCCTCATATCCATGTCAAATATAAATGAATTTAATGAATAAAACCGTGTTAATTGCTGCCACGTCTGTAAGATTGTTTGCACATTTATGACTATGAACCTATGTAATATTTACAATGCGTATGTGAAACAAGCACATGAGATTTTGATACTGCATTTTCTGAACCAGTTGTTAGGTACTTGGGATGGCATTATAAAACATGCATATAACTATAGTTCTTAAGTTATTTCAGAACATTAACCAACAGTTTATTGCTCACATTTAAAAACTTAAGACTTTGTAATCAAAAGCTCTTTTTCTGTGTTAATACAGAATGCCATAACAACCTCAAACAATACATTTCTCTCCAACCAAAATGCAGAGTCTGATGGTGACCGAAGTCTCATAAATAAAGTTTGAAACCTAGTGAAATTAAATTATAAAAATAGAAATTCTAAATAAATCTGGTATTAATTTCTAATAAATTTTTAGTGTTGCTTCTATTAAAAAAATTGACCCAAATAATCCACAATTTATTTTAAAAGGAAAAAAAATAATGTGCCTAATATGAACTAAAAAAGTACTGGCTAAAGTCACCAATATTACAGGGTGGGAAGCAGTACCCATGTTCTGCAGGTAAGGCCTTCTATTCTCATTGAATTATAAGATGTACAATTTTCTACCTACTGTTAAGGGAACGCATATTATTTCAGTCTCTGAAACATACAAGGTATTTTTGATATATAAATATATACATAAACATGCCATATAAAACATTATTACAAATGAAGTAAATACAGAAGCTGAATTTTAGATATAATCTATTTCATATATTACAATGCAGATAACATCAGGAAATTACACATTTTCAAATGATTGCCTTCATCAGTGAGATTTGACAAAATTAACACGTAGAATCAATTAGCTTTGAATTGTGAAGCTGTACTGCAACTATACAACAATAACTTGTATTCTTACCAAGTGTTTAGCGACTCCATTTTAAGTGAATCATAAAGAAATACTTGTTAGAAAAAAATAAATATACCGATATATGAAAAATGCAAACTAATCCTGCTCCCCAAATTCATATCCAAAACAATTCAAAGAGAATCTGGAATATATTTTAGTCATTTTTTGTAGCAAAATGAATAATGAACTATATGAAACTAGGTACAGTGGATACCAATTTGCTCTCCACAGTAGCATATTTCTATTCCTCTTGGTGCCAGGTACCAATGTTCTTTGTTCAAACATTTAAGCTTTTTTTTTGTAACAGAAAATAAAAGAGTTAAAAATCAGGCCTCAAATACACATACAGCATCTGTGCAAATTTAAGTTCTTAATTCTGTATGCCCTCCCTTCCAAATATTTCAGATGATGTTTGTAAAAAAGGAGAAGAATTATTATTAAAGGTATACAGAATTGAGGTTTCATTTCAGGTTTACATTTTCAATAGGGTCACACACTAAAAAAATCTTTCACACTACTGAAACTTCCAAAGTGATGTATAACCAGAGTATTTTGGTTACATTTTTGTACCATACCAGATCTCAGAAAATATGACTACTTCTGCATTTTTTTTCCTTAAAACTGGACATTTTAAATGATAGAAAATGGTATTAAAATTTGTTTGTAAAGGTATAAAATAACTAAATGTACCATAAACAAATAAATAACTGCTTCTCTTTTCCAGAGCAGTACATATAACAATACATTCCCCTAAGTCATATAGTTATCATTTACAATAGACAACTTAATTTTACTAAGGATGCAAGAAATAATAGAATACAAGGCACAATCATTAAATGGGATTTTTCTTTAGGGTGTATGTTGACTTATGTCAGCGTGATATACCATAAAAAGTGCAGAAAAACACAATGTGCAATGAGACCACTGTATAAAACATGATTGCATAAAAAGTGATTTGGCCTTTTAACCTTAATAATTGAAAATAACCAATCTTCCCCTTAAAATGAAACTATAAAGTATGACACTTTTAAAATTTATTTTCAATTCTAGTGCTATCTAAAAAATCCTGAAAAAAATTTATACCTGGGTAATATCTTATATGTATGTGTTTATGTATATATTAATATATACACATACACTTTTCTTTGTAGGTTATTTTAGCCTCTTAGGCATGTCTAGAGTTGTAGAAACAACAATCTGGATACCTGTCCTGTAATTTCCTTGAATCCTTTAACCAATTATACATTTTGTCTAAAACATCTCTGTCAAAGGACCCCACCAGTGCATTATTTTCTACCAAAAGTACCAAAAGGAACATTTCAGAACAATGTTAAGAACTTACTATTTGAAACAATACACAGCTTTTATCACTGCAAATGGTATGCTGTACTGACACTCAAAAAGAAAAAAAAAAGGCTTTCCACTGCACTGATTATCAGTCTTTGGCACAATAAACAGAGATTTAGTGATTGATACAAGAATCAAGGTCTGAAAAATTAGACATTAGTCAAACTTTTTCCAATGTGGATATATATATATATCTGTGATTACATTTTACATGTTTGGCAGATCTTGGATAAGCCAACAGCCTGTGCTAGGCTTCTTTTGCAGCTGAACGTTCCATCACAACTGAAATTAAACATTTTCAGATTAGCAAAGTTTGGTATTTGTATAGTTACCAGACATATAAGTGAATTTACTGCCACTTTTGCCAAAATCTACCTTCCTAGGCAACTTGACTTTACAGTCAAAGTGTACCTTGCTCAGTCAAAAATAGACTGCTGTTTTCAGTTTGTGGCATTAGAAGTTCTATCACCCTTTTTTTAGTTGTGTAGAGATACTAAGCACTACTCAAGCAGAGTAGTTCTCAACTCTGTATGTCAGAAATTGCTTCAATTATTCTCAACTGTGAACAAAATGACTGTTGAAATGAATAACCTATTTGGAGGGCAATAAATAGCAAAAGTTTAAAATATATATTTCTTTCAAAGAATGTTCTTTCAGTTTATTTTTTGCTAAATTTTTCTCCCAAATCAGAACGTATTCTTCTAACCCATAATAGCAGCAGGGAAAAGCAGAAGTCTATTCTGCTGTTCCTTAACTGTACCTGCTTCATAGCATTCTGAAGTAAAACCCTTGCCAAAAATTACCAACCGATTAAGTTAGCTTTTGCTTTTTCAGTCAACTTTCGGACTCTGCCTCTGCTAGATGTTCCAAAAGTTAAGGAGGTGTCTTCAAACAATAGCTGCCTTTGCTCTTCCTCAGAGTCATCTTCATTGTAAAAGGCTGTCCTCCGACCCTGGTTTCTAGTTCTCATGTGAGGTTCAGAATCTTTAAGTTCTTCAGACCCCTCCTCCATAGGCTCAGCTCTCTTTTTCCTCCTGCTTCTTGTTTGTATTTTAACATTCACAGGAACTAAGATATCCGAGCCCGGCTTACAGGTCTTCAACTTCCTTTTTGGCTTTCTACCCCCACGACCTTTTTTTTGCAACAAGTCTTCCTTCATATTATTTCCAGAAAGAGAATTGCATGCAGTAGAAGCAGAGGCTTCTTCTGGTGTATCCCTTGCCGTCTGGATTGCATTCTGCTCTGTAGCCTTTTGCTGTTCAACAAGTTGTAGCTTTTTTGGTTTTCTGCCTCTTTTCTTGTGCACCACCTCACAGCCAGTGTTATTAGTCTCCACCTTCGGTTTCCGTCCGGGACCTCTTTTAACTGGAGGTTTCGAAGGCTGTCCTCCGTGTCCATTCACCTGAAGGCTTCCTGGTGCCAAAGCATTATTCTTGCAATCTGCTGTAATAAATGAGAGTACTCATCACGCAACAGATTTAAATTTACATTCATTTTCACACTGCCTTAATAAAACCCTTACTAAAATATCTGAATGGATTCACAGTGATTGCAAATCTGTCAAAATCTAAGAAACCCAAAGTCACGCTCAAAGAGTTTCAAGGGAGTATGCAATGAGAAACAGCTTCTAGCGGGGTTTAGCTCGAGGAACCTGGAAGGCAAAAGAGTGGAATCAATAAAGGGAGGGAAGTTTAAAAAGAGGCAGTGGGGGGCAAAAAAAGGGGAAGAGAGAAAGCAAAAAGGGGACGGGCAGAGGGGGCAAAAAAGGGGGGGGGACGGAGAGAGGGGGCAAAAAAGGGGGGGAGACGGAGAGAGGGGGCAAAAAAGGGGGGGAGAGAGGGGGCAAAAAAGGGGGGGAGAGAGGGGGCAAAAAAGGGGGAGAGAGAGGGGGCAAAAAAGGGGGGGAGAGAGGGGGCAAAAAAGGGGGGGAGAGAGGGGGCAAAAAAGGGGGGGAGAGAGGGGGCAAAAAAGGGGGGGAGAGAGGGGGCAAAAAAGGGGGGGAGAGAGGGGGCAAAAAGAGGGGGGGGAGAAGAGCAAAAAGGGCAGGGGGGGAAGAGCAAAAAGGGCAGGGGGGGAAGAGCAAAAAGGGCAGGGGGGGAAGAGCAAAAAGGGCAGGGGGGGAGAAGAGCAAAAAAAGGTGCAGGGAGAGAGCAAAAAGGTTGGGGCAGGAATTCTATGGGATATGAGTTTCTTGGATGAGTGATACTCAGTTTCCTCAGTGTAGTAAGTCACAGGACCTCTTAAGGAGATGTTCTTACACCACTACCCTTGCCTAAGACATGACCAGGAACAGACTCATATCCAGGATCACAGACCAGCCAATCCTTTAATGGAACATCCATGCACAGCTCCTGCTGTGCTCAAACGTGCCCCATCTTGTACAGAAGCACAGGCTGCCATCAGTGGATGTGCAGGAGAGAAAGGATCAAATCAACAACGTTCAGATACGTCTGACATGACCAAACACCCCATCATATAATGGGTGCATATTTAGCCATGCAAGGAGATAACAGCTGAGGTCTGTGCTTGCAAGGAATGGACAGATGATTTAACTTATGAGATTACAAGCTGCTTTTTCAAAAGCATGTAGGAAAGAATGGATAATCCTTAGGGAGAGGAGGACTACAAGAAGCAAACATTAATTAGGTAGGGCACAATTTGCAGACTACTGTTTCTCCATCTTCAGAGAAAAGATGTTTAGTGCATCTAGCTGCTTCATGGCAGCTTTGTTAACAGTTCAAAATGCCTTCATAAACAGGAAAGTTTTTATGACAAGGAGATCTTATTCGAGTCTTCACAGAAGTTTTGAGTTAAGGTGTCCTTACGTCAAAAGGCCAAGCAAGTTCAGTCAGAAGATTACATGAAACTAGGTCTGATCAGGCCACACAAATATACTAAACAGAAGCATAGTTCTAAGCTGCGGTGACCAAAAAAAAAAAAGAAAGAAAGAACAGAGTTGCAGTTGGGGTGGTCTGATCCTTATGCTTGTGGCCATGGAGAGCGCAATCACACTCAGCATTACTGACTGAAATACAACCCACAAGTTTTATTAGGTAAAACTCACAGGGTTTGAACTGTGAACCTTGAAGAAGTCTGGTTTGGAATCTGTCAACTCATAATATGACCCTTGTAGTAATTTAAACGAAGGTATAGGTATCAAAATTAGCTAGATAAGACAAGTATGATACCATGGAACTGGTGTTAGGAGTAGTCAAAACCATGCTTTTTTTTTTTAAGAAGAAAATAAACTGTTGCTGAGCTGTTCCACTAGATTTCTCTATTCTGCCAAATCATAATTCATACTAAATTTCCCCACCCCAAAGTTATCACAACACTACAGCCACTACATCAATAACTGGGGAGGACGAAGTTCTAATGAAACTCCATACCTTGTTGATTAACGGTGGAAGATTTCACTTTGCGCTTGATTTGCTTCTCTTTCTCGGGATTTTCTTTTGTGGTGTTATTCCTAGTGTTATGACTGTAATCAGATTGACCAGAGGTTGATACAATATTCTGGCTCTTGGAATGTTTGGTTGAATTCTCCAGTACTAGAAGGACAAAAAGAAAAATAATATTCAGTTTATACCACTAAAGGAATTCACATACTACTAAAACCAAACAATTTTAATCAGTGATCTAGAAATGAGAAAGCTTCCTGGATAAAAACATGCAGATTAATTCATTCAGTTTTCTTCTGAAGAACCTCAAAGACTCCATCAGCTTGAAAATAGAACCAGTCTTAAAAGTGACAAATACATAAGATTTCCTCAATTTTTTATGTTTAAAACTATTCACAGCTTAAAAATAAGTCAGAAAACCAACTTGCCTGACTTTCCTGACCCTGCAGTAGTATTAGGCTTTGTAATTAAAGGCTTTATTGTTAAAGGCTTTGCTCCTGAAGAAGTAGATGGTTGCTCCGTAACAGCCACATCCGTTGTCCCCCTATTGCTTCGAGTTCGCACAAGGGAAGAGGTTTCAGCTGCTTTTCCATTCATCTGAGGTGGAGCATGTCTCAGTGCTGTTGACCGCGCGGGTATAGAAGATGAAGAGGTGGCAGAAGTTTCTGCCTTCAGCTGAGGTTTTATTAGCCTCCTCTTTCTTTCAGGGCTGCAAAAAGAGTAATAATTTCTATCCTGGAAGACCACTTTTTTATTTTACAGGAATAAATAGAAGTAAATGCTAGTGTATAAATAGTCTGTGGGAGTAAACCAGTCATCTCTGTATGAAGTATGTTAAAAATATGACACATACTCTGGAAATCCATGTACTTATGAACAACAAAAGTGATTCATTACAATAAATGCTACAGTTATATGACAAAGCGTGATGCCATCACTATCCCAATGATGATGTTTTATGGTACATGTTTAGCAGTTATTTGGATTTTAAGCACTTCCACTACTATAGATCTAGGTGAAGTTTAACACCCCTGCTCAATGTAGACACTTGAGAACTGTACAGGAAGTACTAAGAAAAAAACCCCACACTAAGTTCTACTGTTTACATGTCAAACTTGCATTGCGTTTAGTGAATTCTGCAAAGGAATGTACCTGGATGCAACACTACTGGAAACTGAGCTGCTTCTACTTCTTTTTTTCCTTCGTTTCTTTATTGTGTTTCGTTTGTGGAAGCGTAGGGCAGATTTGTAATCTGATAAAATAGAACTTATGTGTTCTTCAAAGAAAGCAGAAAGGCGTAAACTCATACTGTAGATCTGAAAAAGAAAAGCCAGTAAACAAGCAAGTTTTATACTTTTCCAAAGTATAAACTTATTTATCATTGAATAATAGCAAAGTAAACCCATTAATAAGGAATTTTTTTAAGGAAATTTACAAGCTGTCTCAACAAATTTACACTAATCCATGTACGGATTTCTTTTAATTATTTTCACAGTTTTGAAAAGTGTATTACAACTGAAGATCATATACAAAAGGAAAAATTAGAAAAGCCACCTTTCCAACTGCCTTTCCAGAATGCACCCCTTCCTAGCTTCATCAGAAACCACAGAAAGAGCCTTAACGGAACTGGACTGTATCATACCTAGGGTATGATATTTTAATTATGAAATTTTAATTTTCGTCTGTATTTAAGTTGTATTCTTATATGCTATATAAGGATATATAAGGAACATCAGTCTGTTCCTCTTATGGATGAACTCGTACTACGAGTAAGTTGGTTGCAACAGGTATACTAAATAGATTAGAGTTACGCTGGTCCATATTTTTCAACATATTTTGGTTGAGAGACTCAAACTCAATTTAGATCACAACACATTATTTGAGTACAGTTACTATTAATTCTAGAAACAAAATAAAGAAGCTAACTGTCCAAATACTTTAAGAGGGCACATGGCACCTTCTTAGAATACAAAGCACAAAGACAATATTAAACAGTTGCCTACCCAATAACACGCTAGATAACTGACTGCCAGCCTAAAAAGTGTGACAAATTCCGAATGTACTGCTACAGAGGACATTCAAAGAAATTTAGTAGAAAATATGTAAAAAAACCCTATATAAATGTCTAATGTGCTAAGGTAAAAAAAAAGCTAATAAGTTTAAGGTTTACTCTTCAAGTAAGCATCAGTGATGTAATGTAAGATGCTAAAATTTTCACTGAATGACAAGAGAGTGAAAATATCACCATTCAACAACTACATGTTGCATGCACTGAAAGTACATAGGTTTTGGAATATCCACTTTTACTTCTAAATAAAATAAAAGAGCTGCAAGTTTACTACTGTCCCAGTCTGCTTGGAAGAAACATGAAAAAATATGGAAGTATCATAAAATTCTGTGAAATCACACCAAAGCTGAGAAAATTTTCAAGCATTGTCCCATCTTGGTTTAAGGAGATAGGGGAGAAAAATAATCCAGACCTGCCCAAAAAAGCCCTGTGCTCTTATACCACCAAAAGACAAAATACTGGTTCTTGGGAAGCCTAAACAGCAAGTGCAATTATCTATTAGTAACTGTAGAGAAACCAACCACTGATCAGTCCTTCCTGCTGGTCACCGATGAAGGAATTTGTTCCTGCATTTCAAGACAGTGATGACTGCACCAAGTCCAAGTTGCGGACTGACCTGCTGGAAAGCAGCTCTGCAGAGAAGTACCTGACAGTCTTGGTGGACAACAAGCTAATTGTGAGCCAGCTATGTGCCCTCATGGCCAAGAAGGCCAATAGTATCCTGAGGTGCATTAAAAAGAGTGTGGCCAGCAGGTTAAGGGAAGTTATCTTCCCCCTCTGGAGTACTTGTGTCTAGTTTTGGGCTCCCCAGCTCACAAAAGACAAGGAACTGCTGGAGAGAGTCCAGTGGAGTGGCACAAAGATGATCAGGGGACTGGAGCACCTTTCTTAGGAGGAGAGGCTGAGTGAGCTCAGTTTGATTGGCCTGAAGAAGACTGAGAGGGGATCTTATCAATTTTAACAATCTAAAGGGTGGTGTCAAGAGGATGGGGCCAGACTCTTTCCAGTGATGTCCAGTAACCAGACAGGGGCCAATGGGCACAAACTGGAACACAGGAAGTTCCATCTGAACATGAGGAAAAACTTCTTTACTGTGAGGGTGACAGAGCACTGGAACAGGCTGCCCCGAGAGGCTGTGGAATTTCCTTCTCTGGAGATATTCAAAACCTGTCTGCACACGTTCCTGTTCTACCTGCTCCAGGTGAAGCTGCTCTAACAGGAGGATGATCTCCAGAGGTCCCTTCCAACCCCTACCATTCTGTGATTCTGTGACTAATTTACTATTTAGAACAGCCAAATATAAAAGCTGTTAATAATTCTACTCTAATACCTGAAATACATTAGTATAAGAAAAGCTACACAGAGGACTTTAATGTGCATAAGTATACATTTATAACTTTCACTGCTAACAGATACTGCACCTACAAATCAATATGAGAGAAAATATTATTAACTCTGCCACTGGCAGGGCATTTCAGAAACAGCTCAGTAAATAATGGTTCGGTACACTTCGTGTAAATGGTTCTGCTCCTCAGAAATCCTAAATGCCTCATTACAATCAAACTGCATATGGGTGAGCACACAGAGTTTCATTTTCCTCTACTCTGTACCTGGATATTTGAATTTGGGGCCATCTCCAAAGTGGACAAGGTTGGGGCTGTGTGTGTGTGTGTTTTGAATATCTAGTTTCTTCACAAAAATATCAGTTCAATTCCACTATTATACCCACAAACATGTTTCTACAGAGCTTTCCTCCAATGTGACTCTCCCTTTAGATCCACTTGCAAATATTTACTTTTGAAACATACTTGCAGAGCATCAGAACACTAGGCATTGAAACAGCATACAATCTTTTACTTTAAAGTAACAAGCTTTACTACTTTCTCAGAAATATTAATGTCTCAAGACCAGAAATAATTAAGCTTCTTTTTAAAGTAATCAATTACACTTCTCTCTGTCTTCCTGTCCTGTATTTCAGATAAGCATTCTTTCAAATAAAAAGAGAAAAGAAAATGAAGTATTACCCTTGATCTTTTACTTGGTGTATAGGCCTTGGAATTGCTGAAAATCAGTCTCACATCTTTACATAACTCCATTGGTGACTCATAGTTTCCAGCTTCTAGCGTTTCTCTAACAGTAGCAAAATCCATAGGAGTGTCAATAATATCTCTATAATCCTGTTAAGAAACAGCAAAGCAACATATTACAATCCTTTTTTCAAGTCTTAATGTATCATTTTCATTAGGTTGCCTTTGATGAAATTGTTTAAACCAAATGCCATATTTAAATAGACATGGAAAAGACATTTTGCTCCTTTCTACTCACACAACATAACTCCTTACAGACATACTTGACAGAATCTTGGTTAGAAGATAACTGATACAGACTTAATTAATTTTGTAAATAGATTTACTGGAATATAGAGCTCAAAATTTTGTGTCTTAAGGGTTATATTACTGGCACACTGTCATGAAGATAACAGTGATATGCAAGTGTGACCACAAGCTCTCTGGGTGGCTTAACAATTCAAACTTGGTACTGAGCCTAATACTGTTTTGACATATTAGCTTTAAAATAATGAAGTTTGAATGTTTGAACCTGATTAGAGGCTTAGCACATCCCTGCTGAAACCTGAGTGGTTTCCCAGATGGAGACCTGCATTTTAGGAAAGTAATATTAAGGTACTGAAGATACTGAAGACTCCACAGGCTTAAATAGGACCCTGAATTTTTACCTAGGTGATGGAAGAAACAGATGAATATCCATATGACAAAAAGCTTAAAACATCAAAACTAACCAAGAAGGTAAGTTAATCCATCAGAGCAAATAGAACCTATATGAGTGCCTCTGAATGCTAAGCAGGTTTGTGACACCAGGGAGCAGCATGTTTCATGCCCAAGCCTGGTAAAGTTGTGTCTATATGCTCATTCGAGGATCTCAAGCACAAAGGGCCACCTGCAGCTGGCCACAGCACAAAGTTTAAGTTACTTCAAAAATTACAGTGCCCAATGGCTGCATAAGTGTCAAGACAGACCTGCTAGTGATCTCTGAAAGAGAAGCATTTCCTTTCTCTAATTGGGACAATTAATTTCCCCCACATTCAGCACCTTACATGATATTTTAAATAAAAACTTAAGACATGCTAGAAGGAAAGCATGCAGAACCTTCGCTTTGTAACTTGAAGTAAAACTAGTCTAAAAGGCTAAAACAGATGCAAGGCAACAAGATTTAATATTCTTAAAGTTAAAATATTCTGAAGTTACAAATGGCGGCTCATGGCTACATGAGCTCCAGAGCAGAGGCTGAATATCACTGTTACTATAGTTAATAGTTCACTACGGTTCTTCAGTGGGTACTTTTTCCTGTATCAAGCCCAGATGATTGCAATGTGAAAATTACTTTTTTTTAATACCTCTGAAATGAAAACAAAAAATTAGCCATGACATTTGTCACATGCAACAACCAAACATATGCACTTCATGTAAGACTATATCTCATCCAGAAAAGGAAACATGCATCTTAACTGCAAAAGCTGTAATTTACTTAACATAAGCATCCCTGAACATAAAAAAACTTTGCAAGTAAGTATTTAAGAGAGCAGAGAAATATATTTTTTCAAATTACTTTAAAAAGACAAAAATTATTATAACGTGACAACCAAGCACTGAAAAATAAATTTCTATCAATAGAACTATCTGAAGTTTCAATTAAAATAATCAGAAAAGTGGTCACAGTTGAGGAAAAATAAAACTAACAACTGGATTTCTAACCAGCCTTCCTGTTGTAAAACACTCACTGGATATTCAAGGAGATCCACTGGTTGTCGAAATGGTTCAGAATCTTCACACTGAAAAATGAGATTCAGCAGCTCCTGGCATTGCTTCTTCCATGACTGAATGTCATAAGACTGAGCTCTATTACGTAGCCGCCGCTTTGGCTGATGATCCTGAAATGACAATATTGTCTGGTATTTATTAAATAAACTAGCTGATTTTTAGGAAACCTAATGGAAAAGGTACCCTGTAGGATATAAAAATCTTATTAATGAATTCATAACATGCAGCAGCACAGATGGAAATACTTTTACATTGGACAAACAGCTCACTAGAATAATATGTCACTTCAAGTTCAAAACTTTCAAAAAGCTGAGATGAAAAATATAAAACATTTATTGGAAAATAAATACATGAAAAATAAAAACATTTTCAGTTTTACATTCCTTTGTTTACAAATGCTCTTCTAATTACTTACAGCACTATAAATCATAAATGAAGAAGCAAACATATTTACCTTTCTTTTTCTAGTGGAAGTTCCCGGCACATTTGTATCTTTCTCTTCTTCCTTTGAGCAAGATAATGAGTCGCATAAAAAGGTTAAAAAAATATAAGCATATATGAGTAGGTGAGTTCTTCTACTTCTATACTTCACTTATAATTTAAGTATTTACAGCTCTATCCCTCTCCCTTAGGGAAGCATTTATGTGACTGTCACATTTTAAGAACTAAACTTAAATTCTCCAGGAAATCGTTAAAGCACTCAAGGAGGAGAGGAGGCTGGATTTTCACTCAGTTTTCTAGCTGACAAAAATAAACATTTAATGGACAGAAAAGAAGGCTGCACTCTGTTACAGTGACTGAAAACAGTACTTTCGTATCCAGCAGGACAGAGACAGTGGTCTCATTTCTCCAGTCTATCAATGCCAATGTCTAAGACAAAACCTCTTACCTCATCAGAGTCAGACAACACTTTCTTCTTCATTGCATTGTATAATGGAATAATGTCATAGCAACTCTGGTCTCTGTGTAAAAAGAAATACATACTGACATTTATTTTCCATCTTCAACTATGGAATCAACTGTATTTTTTCTACAATAAGGAAAATGTTTACAAAGCCATTCCTAAATAAAATGATGGTGTTTATATGCATACTAAGAGAACTGAGGTAATAAGAAAAGCTAATCACCTTCTCAAAAAGCTGTAAAATATTATCTGCACTCTGTAAAACAGACCACTTAACAGTGTCTATTTTTTAAAATTAAAAATCATAATACTTTACCTGAATTTATTACCATTAGAAAAGCTAATACCATACCACTTAAAGGGCATTTTAATACATTAGCATCTACAATGTAAATCATTTCAAATGGAATGTTTATTTGTGTAAGGATTAATACTGGTATTGTATAAACCTCCATAATTAAACCAGCAAAACAAATACTGGTTTTCTATTCTTGCATAACATAGCAAACTCCTACACAAAAGAAAGCCCAAAGGTGTCCTACTATGTAGCCATACAAACTACCAGAAAAAGGGATTAAATACTGAGCAACTCTGCATTGGAATTGCAATTAATAATATGGGTTACTAGGATTATCACTAGAACAGCAGGGGCAGAAGATGAAAAATAAGATTAATCAAGCAACACCCCCACACCCCCATTTCCTGTTTTTTTAAGAGACTTAAGTATACTAAGAGACTATGCCTTAGATTCTCACAGGCATCTATATATTTCATTCTCATTAGAGCCATGGAGTTTGCTTTCCACAGTCTAGGCCTTCTTCCCTTCAAAAAAAAAAAAAAAAAAAGTCTGGCCTTTATATGCATTCCTGGTTCGCTTCAATGACTATATTAATAGACTCAAGCTATAGGCCATTATTAAATATCTATGTGTTGCGTTAATTTATCTAAGCCAATAAAAACATCTACTTTGAAAAACCCTGAGTTGCTCAATTAATCAGAAAGAAAAGATGTAGGACAAAGATAGTAAATAAAAAATTAGTAATAGAGAAGCCCTTTAGATACATATCAGTTAAGTATTTTTCATTCTACAGCCAATATCAGAAGTCACTGTCTCTGAAGATACCAGAGATCTATATGTATGGAGTCAAAAGTCCTACATGTCCAAATACATAATGAAATTCTAATGTTTTTCAGAACACACAAAACAAAAAAGAAAAAGATATAATTTAACACTTAGAAACAAAATCACTAAAAATGTCGTGATTTTTGTTAAAACTAATGAAGCATCTTGCCATTTCTACAAGGTGGGAACAGCAGTGACCATGAGAAATCTGAAACACTTCTCATTGAGTTTTTCTGTAGACAGTAATCAAAAAAGAACATTTGAAAGACAACTACTATTTCTATCAGCTGCAAAGCTTCCAATTCTTATTTTGCGTCTCAAACACCATATTCAATCACATTATAAATTGTAGAGATTTTAGAACTAAATGCCCACAATTATGTTAACATAGGCAGCATTCAAACTCAAAATTAGAATTCCTAACTTACCTATAAATATACCTATCACTCCATGAAGATACTTGGACTCATTTTTATCATTTAGCAGAAAGTCTCTTGAAATAAAATGACATGTCAGTCTATGCCAATCAATGTGCTATAAAACTTCATCTTGTTTTGCAAACTTACATATTCTTTCTCAAGATAAGATTTAGCCTTTTCCACCCCAACAGAAGAAAACAGGTTTATTCAAGTTGCGGAACTCTATCACTTTAAAATTCAGATCTGAAAAGGCTAAATACCTTGGTAAGAGGCAGGAATAACAACAGACCTAGAAAGCAACTCACTTTATGAAGTGCAGCAGCAGATCAGTGACAAATTTGGCAGATTTGACAATAGGACTTCCAGGCTCATTAAATGTGCGAGTATTATGTTCTATGTACCGGACTTCCCACATTAAAGAAGAAAGGCGCCTGTAGATGACAGGAGGAAAGGGGCAGGGGTGGAGAAACAGGCTTAATTTCTTGTAATGTATATAAAACCAGAGTAAAAGCTTTATATCCTTCCTCCAAGGTATTATCCCATTCAACATTTTTAAACATTAAATCAGATAGCATGCACACTTGAATGTGTTGCACTATGTGACCAGCAGAAGGCAACTTTGTCAGGCTTCCTGCTCTAACGTTATGTCCTGTGGTAATTCATACAAATGGCTTTAAGAATATACAGTTGATGTTCCTCAGGAAAATTCAGTTGTGATTCTTCAGTTTTTATTATTCCTTTATGATATACATAACCCACCCTTACAGCACCTCTTAATTCACAGCTGAGGATTAACATAATAATAAAATAAAAATTATTGAAAGTATACATTTTTTCTGACATATAGAAAATTATCAATATATATTCCTCACATAGTTCTGACTTAATGACCAAACTACAGAATAGTCACAACACTATGAAAAGTGATGCACAAAAGCAAAAATAACTGAAAAAAATCTGAATCTAAAGATGCAGTAAAAAAATACAATTTCAAATAAAAACTCTGAGAGCGCAGAAGCTGCAAATATATACAATCTTACGTTTTCATACTAGTAAAACAAGATGAAAAGAAATACCACACAAGTGTTTTGTAGAGTGAAGTGGGAGATCATTTAACATTTAGTGTAGCAATGTTTAGATGTGATTTAAACATGTTTATGGATCCAGCATTTAGTTCTATACAATGCCAGTAGTGACTGGAAAATATCATACTACTTCTGTTTTGGTTTGCGTTTTTAAAAAACCTACAGGCATGTCAAGATTCCTGGTTCAGAATAGAATAAATGTTTTAAGACAAGCCTCATGAAAAGCTACCAAAATCACTAGTGATCTGAACAATCCCACCTGCAGAAGGTAAAGAAAAAAAATTCACTGTAAAGCACAACACAAAGAAGTTGCTTATTACCTAATCGTGTCTTGGCAATACTACCTATTAATGAGACGGGATTTACTGAAGAAGGTATGCTGATTACCAAAAATAACTGCTTACTCTTTTGACAAGAGAAACAAAACGCAGCAAGAAGTCCTCACCACTTCTGATGGCAAAGCAGTACATCAGAGGTGAAATCTGGATTACCATGTAATACACAATACACGTGGAACAATCAATGTGCATTATTGCAATATCGCATATAAAGAATGGAGTTTTTTTGAAAATTAAATGCTTATTTTAATTCATAATTTAATCTTCAGTTAGTAAGCATAAAGTACTACAAATTAACTTTGGAATTTGGATCCAAATAAAATTGCTATCCACGTTTATTCAAAACAAGTGTTAGAAGGACACTGATTTTCAAACCAGAAATACCTCAAGAATCAAAGGAAACAGCAGCAATTTAAAGGAGGATACTCTTACATAGATGTGCATTACGACAAAAATAGTTGACATATTCCTAAGGTTTCTCTTATTAAAAAAGTATATTTTAAAAAAATACGGAGTAGAAACTTAATCCTTTTGACTAAAAGTCATTGTACCAGTCTAGTCTCTGGTTCTGCAATTGGAATCTCAAATGGAATAAGACATTTGCAAAGCAGAAATCTGAAGGACATGTATTTCTAAAATACATTTTGGAGAAGAGATGTTCAATTTTTTTTTAAGTTTTATAAAATATAAACCTTGATCAAGGATAGAAGATGGGAGAAACAGGAAGTGCACACCTGTACCCTCCCCTTGGTTCGGTATTACTAGGCTACCAAAGCTACCAAAAATATGGTTTGCAGTATTTCATAGAGGTAACTGAGACTTGGATCTAACCTGTAAAATCTGCTTTCCAGTCTTTGTTTAATGGTACTGAGGTCTGTGGGATAAGCCACAACAGTGCAATACATCGGGTAAGCTTGAAGATCCACAGGTGCCACAAATGCAGAAGCAATATCTAGACAGAATAAGAGAAAAAAAAAGGAAAAAAAAATTATATACCACAAAAGTTCTTTGGTAGTTTCTAGATCAACGTCCTGCAACATATTCTATTTTTTAACTTTGAAATGCATAGCAGTTTCCCAAAATAACAACTGCTGTAAATATTCTAAATAATTTTTGATATTTTACATATAAAAGTGCTTACTGAGGTGTGTGCTTTAAGTACAATCACTGCACTGACTGCCCATTTGTTGTGCATGAAGACTCCTCAGAGCCATGGCAAATTCATGCAAAATATACATTTAAATCTACTTTTTAAATATGTGTAAATTACACATACATGAAGACATGCAATTCAGTGTTGTTATTTACAACACAGGCTTCTCTCATTTGGTTTTATATTGTCATTTTCCTATCTTCAAGGCAATGTATTACGTTCTAACCATAAAAGTTACGGTACTATTTCAATCCCATTAAGGTTCAGGAAAAATTCACACTAAAAATAAAGTAGAAACACAATCTCCTGTCCCTCCTTAACAGCAAAGAAGCATCCTAACCCCAATCTACCATTATGTTAGAAGACTGCAGAGCAATTTAAATTTGTGCACCTCCACAAACTTGTTTTTTCCACTCCTGTGCTCAGAAGCAAGAGTGTTTAAACACATCATTTTAACATTTTATACCTCCAGGGAAAATATCATAATGCAAAAATAAAAAAACATTTAAAGTCTCTCCTGAAAGTCTTTAAAACCGCAAAATATGTTGGTGCTAAACACACTGCTCTTCTTCTAGAAGCTATTTACTTACTATTACAAATGTTCTAGCAACTGGTACTTTGCACTAACATGCTCCACATGCGGCAAGACTTGAATCCCAAACTAAGCAAGGTACCACACAACATAATGCAAAATGTAAAACCACTACTCTTAGACGACAAAGTGAAACAAACTAAAATTTCATTCCTGTAATTCTGTACTTTGGATTACTACATTGTAAGGATATTTCATTTCGTTTGGAAGCAAACAGAAGCTTCTTATGTAGTATGTCACCAAAGAAGCTATAATGTGAGACATTCAGGTATCAGAAGCGTTTCAAGAGCTAAGAGTTTTCTGGCTTTTTTGAAACATAAGTGCCTACCTAACCTTGCTTCAAGTACTCAAAAAAATCAGTTAAAAAAAGTTACCCATGACAACTTACATATTTAATTTATGACCACCATCACCTTCAAAACCTGACTGCTGACTTAACATAGTTTGTTCATCACAAAACACACAAAAGACTTATGATTCAGCCTGCATTTCACTGAGGATCTCTGTCTCAGCCACCCATCTTTGATCATGTAAATGTTGCAGCAATGTGTTAAATGTTTTAACAACCAGCTTTTCAGAAGCTGCCGGTAAGGAGTAATTGCTCTACAACCAGATAGGAAGCAGCTTTTCATAATAAGTGAATCAATTACTTTTCCTTAACAATTTGCATAACTAAGGTAATGCGGGGGACAAAATGGGAATTAGAAAAAGGCTAATACAAGGGAAATCTACACATAGGTACCCATTCTCCAAGTACCTATATAAGATTCTGGTGGCTAAAGTAAAAAAATTAAGTTCTTGTTTTTAGCATGTAAAACCCAACCCTGTAGTACATGTGAGATTATCTATCAAAAAGCAATAGTCACATTTAAAAACAGGAGAAAAGTTAGGGTTTTTAATGTACTCACTACATGAAAAATTTATTAAAAATGTGCAACGAGAAAATTCTGTTCCAATTAATCAAGAAGTAAAAGGTGTATTTTATCACATTTATTTTCATAATTTCAGAAGTACACGAGCGTAGTCGGAAAAGTTTAACACAAAAACGTTTCCTATGTTATTCAGGATTTACCTAGAGTCATGAGTTGGTTTATCCCAGCAATAATTCTGTCACATTCCTCATCTCGGGTCCTGGAACCCCACTCTCCATCCAGAGGTTTGTAAAGCAGTGTTCTACGTTCATCCTCTGTTAAAGGAACACTAGTTCCCAGTTCTTCTGGAAATACAGCTAGAATGTAACATGAAAACTAAATAAAAAATAAATCTTTGTATCTTGTGTAAGATACAACCTGTAATTCAAATACACATATCATTGCTCAAAGACAGTTTAGATGCATCCAGTATCCTTTCCGCATATTGTTCTATGTTAAATTTAAATCCTTACAATGCAGTTGGGTGCACACGTCCTACATGAAACAAGATTTATTCCAAATAGCTAATGGCAGAATTTCTTTTAAAATAAACTAAGACATTCCTTTATCAAAGTTAGTTTCTTACGGGTTTTTTTGTTTGCATTGGTTTAGCTTTTTTTAACTAGAATTCTTGGCAATAAATTATTTTGGTAATGAATGGTTGATGGTTTTCAGATAGAATTTAAGAGAATGACTTTGATGTTGACTCTAAAACATCCTCCAAGTAGTGGTTCCACCTTTTCAGTTCTGTCAGGTCAAATGCTAAAACCAGAGGTCCTGAGCAAGCAAATTAAAAGTACCACCAGCATAGCATTCTTGAGGACCTAGTGAATTTTAACAATTCATAATGTAACAGCAGATTTTCAGAGTACGATGCAAAGTACTCCCCTTTAAGATTTTTTTTTTTTTTTAAGGAAGATATAACAAAAGTCAGCAAAACAGTCCAGTTAAGGTTTGGTAATCAATTTTAATCAATTATTTTAGTTATAACTCGAACTTTTATTTTACTTATGACGAAGACGTACCCACTAAAAGAAGGGCTGAACCAAAATGAAAAGTTGAAATTAATAAAATTAAAACCTAGAATTAAGAAAATATTTCCTGTTAGTTATGAGTGACAACACTACCAAATGTTTCCTAGAAAAAACAGGAAAAATGCTGATTCTACTTCATTCTAACAAGAAGTTCATGAATCTTGAAAAAAAACTTGAGAGAAAAGAAGAAATGCTACATTCTTCTGCTAATAGTGCCTATGCTATGCTGTCCACTCTGCAGCCCGACTATCTGCCACACATGCTGGGCCAGTAAGTGAGCAAATGCTACTGTTATCAAACTACCTGAAAGGTGAATGTTTCATTTTCAACACACTGAACATCTACAGGTGTGCTAACAGGTCTCAGCGCAGCCAGTTTTCTCAAAGCTAGTACATGGCACAGGCTTATATTCAATCCTCCATAACTGTACAAGAAGTTAACTTTAATTGTACAGCATCTACTATAATTTTCAGAGACATTTCTATATTCAACACACACTTTGTTTGTCTAAACATGGCTCTATGTTCTCTTGCAGTTCATTTATCTTGACCTACTTTTAGTTTAATAATTGCTTTAAGGATGTTCTTCAAATGCAACTGGTTTGTGGTCCTCCACTCCACTCCCCAAGATTATTTAGGTAAAGCCACACAACATTTTTTTTTCTTCTTTAAATACACTCTTAAAGAAGATAAATTATTAATTATATTAATTAATAAATGATATTATTAATGTACCATACCATTACTTGGTATCAGCTCCATGTCCCAAGGGCTCATCTTCTCAGTATCACCATTGTCCCAGCTTAAAAATAACCACATTTAAATTATCTACTAACATTGCTTCAACACCATAATTATTTAATGCTTGTAATGTCATTTATTTACATACCAGAGTGCTATAATAAACTGGTACAGTGAGATGCATGACTGAAATTTATAAAAGCAAGTACTTCAAAAGAAAAAACTAATT
Source organism: Tapera naevia (assembly GCA_033556795.1). Taxonomy (NCBI): domain Eukaryota; kingdom Metazoa; phylum Chordata; class Aves; order Cuculiformes; family Neomorphidae; genus Tapera; species Tapera naevia. The sequence continues at coordinate 4,057,854 of JAUMJJ010000079.1, read as the reverse complement.
AAAAAAAAAATTAAGATAAATTTACTAACCAGACATTGTAGCACTGAAATAAGCTATCAGGATAATCAGGCTGAAGAGGTTCCTGGCTTTCAATTGTTCCAAACCACCAAGCATCATCTATCACTGACCTGAAACGATCACCTAGGTAAAAACACAAAATAATTTGATCAAAACAAAGTACCTTACTCCTCCCACAAAAAGCAGGTTTTTAAGATACCTTTGGCTTGATCTTGATTATAGAAATCCTTCTGAACACTTGTAGCATCAACATCAGTCATACTCAGGTTTTTAAAAAAAAATATTAAAATATTTCCGAAGAATGCTTTTAAACCAAAATGAAAGTTTAGGGCTTTAAAAATTTAATTGTTTGCAAATACACCTACATATTTTTTGTGAATTTATTTCTTAAAATTTCATATAAAGGGCAAGATATTCCAATGCTATAACTTAAAAGACTGAAATCTACTTGCATTAAACACTACAAACTCTTAAAATCTGAGCAGCGTTACACTTTTGTACAGGGATTAACTTACATGCTGCTGAGCTCCTCCCTGTTAGTTTCTGAAGTGCTTTTTCAGCTACCCAAATGTAATTGAAGTTCATTCCCTTTATCACACAGGCAGTGTGACTGATAAAAGAACAGAATTTATTAAAGCCTCTACAAAAGGTTAGCAAAATAATTTACTATGACTTGAAATGGTTTCACTACTGCAAAGAACTTGCCTAGCTGAGGAAAAAGGTCAGAAGCATTATTAAAAAAAAACTTACACATGAGAATACATGCGTTACAAACCATCGTAAATTCCAACATTTTCTATAACACGATACAGAATATAGGAACAATTTTTAGGGAAGCATTCAGCTCACTCAATACAAGAACAAATGTGATTTAAGTTTGAGATTCCAACAACTGCACATTTTTATTTTCATGGGATCTCAATATACACATTCTCTCAACTGCTGCAATCTTCCTTCTCTTGCAATGCATCCACACTCTGCCCAAATGTTTGCTGCCATTGTTTGAATTAATAGGAAGTAAATACAGTCTCAAAAATGTTCTGCTTTCTTTACTGCACTATTTTTTAAAAATTCAATGGATTGGAAGTAATTCTAGGACAATTACAAAGCTTCCATTAACAGTCCTAATTGTGCTGAATGTAACAAACCCAAGTATGACAGAAATATCTGAAATGGAAGATCAAAAATGTAAATATGAGATGATTCTTTATTTTAAATTAATAAATTATTATCAAGAGCTCTCAGTACAGTCTCCCAATATGGCATTCCCTAATGATCAGTTTTACAAAGAAACGTGTAGGTGCAACTTCGAGTGCCTTCATGGGGCTGAACATTAAGCAGAACAAAATCACTTAAAAGAGTGATACCAGCCGCTTCAGATTCCTCAAGAGCCACTGCATTCCTATGGATGGAATACTAAAGCAGAAAACAACATGACTGAAAAAGCCCTCAGAAGAATCTCTTGAATTGCTATTATCCCAACATCCTCTGTGTTATCTATGCAGACAGGAGATCAAAAGTTCCTACTAGAACAAGGATTTTGCACGGTTTTCCAGGACTGTGTGTCACCATATAATGTAAGCTTGATGAAAATATAAAACATATGCTGAACTTAAAGTGGCTGTTGTGTAAGAAACAGGTATGCACAGCTGTTCAAGACATACAGGTAGAGCTGCAGGAATCCTACTGAAACAGCTCTCAACCCAAGTATTAATCTTCTAGATTATCCATAGTAAGAAAAAGTTACGCAGTAAATAGAATCAGAGTAGAAATAAGAACATGTCACTTCTCAAACTTTATTAGCCTTTTCTTTCTGAAAGGGATCATATTTTAATATACATTCAGTATTAAAAAATATAAATATCACAGATAGGCAAATATTCTGCCCTAAAACAAACAAAATCCAAACAACAACAAAACCAGACCACAAACCATCAAAAACACCCAACCAAAACACCAGAAATAGTTACTGGTTGAAAGATCAATGTTTTAATGACTTAAACTGGAGTCTAAAAGTTTATCATCCAGCGACTCTCCAACTAGCAACTATAAAAATATTGATCTGTAGGCTAAATGTCAGAAATCACAGAGGAATAAGAAGTCCTGAGAAGATAAACCAGCAACTGCATTACCAGATTATGGTGACATTTTAGAAGACTTGAGCATGTCACGTAAATAATGATCATTTCAGATTCAATGAAATCAATTCAATTCAGAGTTAAACAGTCAGGAACAGTATCATCTGGTTGGAAAAGACTTCTTAGATCATCAAGTTTAACCAAACCTGTCCCCTTACTAAACCATATCCCTAAGACACTCATCTACCCATCTTTTAAACACCTCCAGGAATGGTGACTCAATCACCTCCCTGGGCAGCTGTTCCAATGCCTGACCACGCTTTCAGTGTAGAAATTTTTCCTGATGTCTAATCTGAACCTCCCCTGGTGCAACTTATGGCCATTTCCTCTCATCCTATCATCTGTCACGTGTGAGAAGAGACCAGCAGCCACCTCACCACAAATTCCTTTTAGGTAGGTGTAGACAGTGATGTGGGCTCTCCTCAGCCTCCTCTTCTCTAGGCTAAACAGCTGCAGCTCCTTCAGCCACTCCTTGTAGGACTTGTTCTCCAGCCCCTTCACCAGCCTTGCTGCTCTTCTCTGGACACACTCCAACACCTCAATGTCCTACTTATACTGAGAGGCCCAGAACTGAACACAATACTCGAGGTACGACCATACCAGTGCCAAGTACAGGATCATTTTGTCATAATGCAGCTTTCTCACTCCCCAATTAGATTACATTTTTGAAAGGTGATCTCCGTTACTATTCTCAACTATCCAACACTTTGAAACAACTAAGCACATGCTTAAAACAAATCAAAAACATCCCCATATCACACAACAGATATTAACAATTATATACACTACAATTAAGCTAAACTATATGGGGTTTAGAAGAGAGCTCAAACAATTATAGAGATAGGAAAGGCATTCTCATTGCACAACCTAGAGATGAAAAATTCCAAATGGTGGAGAAAGTGTTTCCAAGATTTCCAGCACACATTCCAGAAACTGGGGAAATCCCGCCCCCCCAAAAAAACAAAAAAAATTCTAGTACCAATGTAGTTGTAAAAGAGTCTTCAATCCAAAACAAAAGTAAAGCAATACATAGCCTACAATAAGTTATTAGTTACCAATAAACTCCTTAGTTCTAAAAGCTATTCTAAATTCCTCTCTGCAAACACACAACTGAGGGGCTTTTTTGCACTTTCTTTTACAGCTCACCTTCAGTATTTTGTTTGCTTGCTGTAGCTTCAGGTAAGGACAAAGCAGGACTATGCATCAAGATATTGACAGTTTATTCTCTGATTTCAGCCTAATATCAGGACTTATTTACCATAATTTACTTTTTAATAAGTTATCATGAAAATTCGTAAACACTTAGAAATAAAACACAAAAAAAACTCCCCACGCAAAACTCACCTATATTCCATCGCCTATGTTTTGCATCATCAAACTGCTGCCTCAACACTAGGAAATCTATGACATCTGGCATATCATGGTACCTAATTACAATAGAACACACAACTGTTAAGTGACAAAACAGCAAAAGCATAAAGTAAAGGACTTACATAAAAAAAAAATAACAATTTGAATTCAATACTTCAAGAGCAAAACCTCAAGTCACAGCACTAATGGTTCGTTTCAACTTTCAACCTCAACCTCCTGTTCCCCCACAGGAAAACCCCCAATCTGAATATAATATTGCTTTCCTTACTTCATGGTGAATGATCCTCCAGTTAGTTTACCCGTATCAGGGTCAAGAAAAGCTAATTTAAGACAGCAGAGAGTAGGTAATCCCACTTCATACTTAATCCCAACGATTTTCATCAGCTCTTGCTCCTAGAATAAACAAAATGTTATGTGCCACCACTACAGTTGACTATTATAGCTTTCTGAAACATGAAAATGTGGATATACTGAAACGACCAGTTTTCTACCAGAACATGTCAAAATCAAGTATCTGTAATTTAGTCTTTGAAAACAAATTTATTATTTGACAATGTAACTTATTTTGAAAAATATTTTCCTATGAAGTGTTACCCCCTCCATCTGCTCAAGGAAATGCTCAAGGAAATAGTCCATTAAGTTAACTTTTTCTCCTTATGCACAATATTAGAAAAATCTCTATCCAGAGTCTTCTTTCAGTTAGTTTCCAAACTTTAAGTATTAGGATACAAACAAAAGTCATACCCGTAATTCCATTTTATGCCATGGTTGTTTCTTGGGATTAATACTATATATTTTGTTCTTCTTAGCCATTATAACATATGCTTCGTGACCTTGTCGGAAATAGTAGACCTAAAAGAGAAATGTGACAGTTACCTAACAAAGACTTTGAGGAGTTGAAATGCTAGCATATCACTGCCATGCAGGTTGCGTACTTTCCATTTTAGCATCAACATTTTTCCACTGTTTCCCTGCAAAAGTCACAGGTTCTCAAAAAATTAAGTGTTGGACAATTAAAGAAGGTATCATAGAAACAGTTACAGAAAAAGTAGGAAAGATTTAGAACACTTATCCCTATGAGCAAAATTACACGTGAGAACAAAACGAAATCAGTAACAAAACCATATTTATCATCACACAACAGAACAATTTAATGAGAGTAACACGAATTCCACTAATCCACCCAGTTAATCATCACCGTAAGACTGCCCTAAAATGACAATAAAGTATCACTAAACTCACTATCTGGCTAATGGTACCGTTTCTGAATAAAACATACAGAATCAGAGAATGGGTCGGCCTGGAAAAGACTGTAAAGATCACCTAGTTCCAACGCCCGTGACATGGGCAGGGACACCTCCCACCAGACCAGCCTGCTCAAGGCCACACCCAGCCTGGCCTTGAACACTTTCAGGGAGGGGTCAACCACAGCTTCCCTGGGCAACCTGTGCCAGTGCCTCACCACCCTCCCTGTGAAGAATTTCTTCCTAATGCCTAATCTAAATCTTCCCCCTTCCAATTTAAAGACATTCCCCATCATCCTATTACTACTTGCCCTTGTAAAAAAATCCTTCCCCAGCTTTCTTGTAGCCTCCTTCAGAGACTGGAAGGCCACTTTATAAGGTCTCCCTGGAGTCTTCTCTTCTCCAGGCTGAACAAACCCAGCTCTCTCAGTTGAAATACATTCTCTAAGTAGAAATGTACTCTTTGTTATTGTTCTTTAAGATTTTGGTGCTCACTTTCATACCACCAAACGAACAGCCTAACAAATTCATGAACAAACTAAAACCAGACATTTCAAGGGCTTATTAAAAATTTTCAAATTATTCCACTGTAGACTGCCACAGTTCACACATCCAGAGTCTATTAGTTTTACTTTGATCCCATTGTATATGACACCATGTGGATGAATGTTTCCGTTCTGAACTATCACCATAATGAAGTAGCGAGCTGAAAACCTTAAAGACACACTCAAGCAATGTACTAGAAATGAAAAATAGAGGTTCCTCAAATTAATTAGAACAAAGACCCAATAAACACCTGTATTCCATTTCGCATTCCAGAAGCATTCCAAATAAAAATATCCTCTAAAAGTGCCCCAAGCCATAAACACGGGATTTTCATCAAGTAGGATTAGGGAACATTAGCTTAAATGTGGAAGTCCAACACAACAAAAAAAAAGCAGAGTAAAAAGCACTCAGTAAATTTTAAAATACATTTTTACAAATAAACACACTAATATTTGTATTTCCACATGCTTTCCAAAACATTGCAAACACGTCTGTCAAGTTTCTGCATTAACAGTTGCCTGAACTTTCTTAATGTCACATGGCAATTTCATTCTTTATTTAAATGGAGAAAGACTCCAGCAGCATAATTTTTTTAAGCTCCTGTTTTTCAGAGTATTTGACATTTCACAATATCCTCACAGGGGAAAAATGCACTATAGTTATAGAAGGCATGAAAGCAGAGAGAATTTCCTATGCACTGTCAGAATTGAACTACCAGGAAAAGGAACAGAGGCTACGGAGAGACAGACCTAAAATCATCCCAATTTAAATCACACTGTCAATATTGTCACAATTGTTTCCCCATACCTTTTCAGTGAATTTAAAGAAAACAACCACTTTGTGGCACAGGCTACAAACAATTCCTCCTACACTGTTTCTGCTAAAACTTTGCATAAATTCAACCCATTGTTTAGAGAAGTGAAACATTTTTATTTTGTAACTGGCTCCAATCACTGCATCTTCTGTCAGAAGAACAAATTAGAAAGATACTGTGGAAAAAAAGGATTTATGTTTGTCTTCAGGAAATTGTATTTTATATCTTGATAAATTCCTGTTTCTGCATATTTGTTGTAATACCCAGACAAAACTGTTCTTTATCGTGTTAATAGCAGAATACTCCAATGAATATGCACTGAATTTTGATAATCAGACAGGGAAATTGCAGTCCCATCTCTCTGGTGTGTTCCCACTGTTCCTCAAGACACATGAAAATGATCTGTAAATGGCAGTATTCAGAAAGGGAAAATGGATGGCATGTGCTATTTTTATGCACTGAGTATAACTAAATTTAGCACTATTGTTTTTTCTCACTTGTTTGTACAGCTGTAAGAGAATGAATTTGAAATATCTCCCCTTCCAAATCTTATAAAACATACAAACCATTCACCAAAATGTTGAAAGGCCACATGAGACCTCATAATATTTCTCTAATCAATTGAATTTTTATTTCTGTGGATCTCAAAAGTAACTTGCTAGATGAATAGCTTCTTTTCGTATCTTAAACAAATCTGGGGAGGGCAAGTATCAGATGGAACTTTAGACCAAGCAGCTCGATTACAAACATGCTCTCTACTGAAGTAACCACTCCTACTTTCTAGGCACAGAACAGGAAATTTCCTGCCCACCAATATAAAGCATTTTTCAGCAAAAGGATGCAGCCTACTTAGATATCCCTAGTATACAATGCACGTGCTGTTCAGCAGGTGCCAAACCAAACACACCAGTTTATCTTACTAAAGCGATATGATGTTAAAGTCTCCTGAGTAATATGGTACAGATAAATCCTTGGCAACTTCACTGTATGCAGATGGTAACAGGCATCAAATGTATTTATTTGGACTTGATCTTTTAGACAGCACAGTCCCAAAACATGCTTGCTGGAGGGTATAAATACACAAGCATTTTCTCCAGCTGCAATCCTCTACTTGAAGTGCTCCTTCCTCCCTCACTAGTAATGCTGATATAATTTTTGCATAGCTGTGCTGTGAACTGCATCAGTGCAGTGATCCAGTAAAAACAAAACTGCTTGCACATGCAGCCTCTGCTTTTCATTCAGTTTAAGGTGGTGCCTATAATCAGCTCTAACTCAGGATGAAAATTAATCTACTTTGCCACAACACCAAGTATTTCTCCAACTCCATTCTCCAAGTGTGAGCTATATAAGAACTCTGTTTATAACCTCAGAAACGTGTCGCTCCCTGAAGAGCCAACAGACTATGCATTATAGTGCAAGCCAGATTTTTTCTCGTATTTCAACCCGAGTGGATTTCAGAAATGCACACAGACTCTGGCTACATGATTGACTTCTATCTGGTACTACCTATTCATACAATTCACTGTAATGTTCCCATGCTACATATTCCGAAGTGGAAACTGATGGGTGTCCTTTTGCTACTGTATTTTAAGACATCTGGGCCATGTTTACAAAGAGTGTACAGTCTAGTTCATATACAATACATATAACAGAAAACAATGAGAAATTTTGTATACAGAAGAACAGAAGTTTACTGGTATCAGAAAGACAAGTGAAAAGGACAATATCAGAGGTTTTCGTCATAATAAATTAATTACAAAACCCTCCCCTTCCCCCAAAAGGTTTAATTTCTAGTTTTTATTTAAAGTCCCAAACTGAAGTTTTTCGAGCAACTTAAATTTGCATTTGTTTTCTTACCTGTTCTTCAGCGTACAAGATGCTCTACAACTGAAGACTAGTTTTACTGGAGAAAGCATCTCCAGCAGCTTGTATACGCACATCAAAGAAATTAACATATTGTGCACGATACAAGAAAAATGTTACTGTAACAGCATGGAAAATTCAAAGGAACACCGTGCAGAATATTTTAAGTATGGGAAAGACTAAAGGAAGTTAAAGAAAATTTTAGCCACATCAAAGAATGTTCTGAAGAAAAAACAAAATATTCTGATAATAAATCTGTGGGGGAAAAATGCAAATATGAAAATTAAAAAAGGCAAAAACAAGCTGACAGAAGCAAGAACACAGAGAGAAGAAATGCAATACCTCATCCCCCATCTGCGGCACAAATGGGCACCGACGAGGAACAGTATCTGTAATCCATGCTGAAGGCAGCCATTCTTCCAGTGTCAAACCATTTTCAGCCAGAACTCCCACAGCCAGTCTCTGAAGAAAACACACACAGAAGATTAGCATGAATAAACTAACATTTGGGAAAGCTTGGTATTTTGGGAAGTGTTTTATTAAAATCAACTGCCATTTCCTAAGAATATTTAACATAAAAAGGAAATCATTGCCAGTGTGAAGATAAATGTTACTTAACTGCTTACAGTAACACCAAGACCAAAATCACCAATAATCTGAAAAACGAAGTGGTCGGTTTAGTTTTTTTGGGTTTGTTGTTTTTTTTTTGGTTGGTTGGGTTTTTTAACTTTGTTTAGGGGTGGTGGTGAGGCTCTTCTAAGAAAAACTGAATTTATTAACACTCCAGTAACTACATCTCTTGCCCAAAAAAGATAAAACTGAAATACACCATTCTCTTCAACTAAATTCACACAATTGCCTCTGCCCACAAAACATTAACTATAAAGCTGAGTTCAATCAAGGAGACCCATAGAATGAAGAGGTAGAGATTAACAAACATAAGCAGAGGCAAATAATGTGGAAGTGACCCAGACTGGGTACATCCACATTACCTACTGGCATATTTACTATAATATAATGTGCTTTTGAACTGCATTTTCAGATGGTATGTCCACATCATGTGTGTGTAATTAACAAAGCTCACTGCAGTTGCTGGTCCTAGGCGCACACTGCATGTCAGTATCCAATAGGCCAGATAAAGCGGGTTTTTGCTCAACCAAGGTTGCTTTGAAATTATCAAAAAACTCTCGTGCACATACTGAAAGCAATCATGGATGACTGTATATAAATCCACTACATACAGCCACTGATGGAAGACTCTGCATGCTCAGACCACTAATGGAATACTCCAAGTGTAACTCTATTGCACAGACTCAAATATAGTTTCAGCAGGATGGGAATTGCTTTGAGTGTACCACTGAAGCACCAGTGGGTACAACAGGAAAAAGCATTCACACAGTTAAAGAAAATTAAAACAGAACCTCCCCATTGCAATAAATCACTAACATAGAAGCACCTTGTGGATTTTGAGGTTCAAGCACATCTGTCTTGTGAAGAACTGATGCACTACACTACAGCAAAGTCTGTCTACCTTATTGGTGAATTATGGAAAGGTAGTAAGAACTAGCCTTTAAACAGAAAATCTTCCCTTTTTATAACTTCACACATTAATCATCAGCTTAAGACTCTTAGGAAGTCACACCTAAAGTCAGTTATCATCAAGAAGGGACTAGCCCCAGTGAATTTGTCTAATCATTTCTGAAACTAAATCCTTTAGTAATTAGTTCCACAACCTGATTACATGCTCAGGTGATTTGGGGGTTTTGTTTGCTTTTGAGAGGGCAGAGGTGTTGAAAGGACTTCTTTATAAGCTTCAGGTCTGTGTCATTTGGGTGTTACGTCTCATTTTAACAAAATAAGGAAGAAAATCAGTCTACATTTATTCATTTCTAAACAATTCATAGTTTTACCAAAGCTTTTTCATCATATCTCCTCCAAACTCTCTCCCTTCTAGAAGTCAGCCTCTTTGTGTCTGCCCCAAAGAAAAAAAAAATTCTGCATCCTTTGATCTTCCTGGGTGCTCCTTTCTTGCCCTTCTTCACTGCCGTATCATTTCTAGATTGATTTTTGATGGAGGAGGTTTAGAAATGTAAGCACCACTAAAGATCTCAACAGCCCATGCATTAAGAGAGAAGAATTATATTATTTCTCTAGTCCTTTCTTAATTGCTAAAATTATGTGCTAGGCTACAAAGATGGCAAAACATTCTCTCCTCAAGGGAAAGTGCTAATTTTGATTCAGGTTCAGGAATCAGGAAGAACTTCCTACCAGTAAGGACTGTGAGATTCCTGCCCACTAAGGAGTGTGCACATACCAAGATACAGTTAGCACTGACACAACAACTGATGACTGCATACAATAATCAAAAAGTAGTCCAATCAGAGTATAGACTACCACCTAATATCCTTCAAATTGTACCAAAGATTCACAGAAAAGCTAATACTATGCCAATCAGAATATTAAAATAGCTGTTTTGTCATTCTACCATCTAATGAGGTCTGAAATAATGATCTTAAGGAATGCTGAGGACTCCTAATCTTATAAACAAAATACAGTTATTTGGTTACTTAGATGATACAGGTGGTTTCCCTTGACATTGCAAAAATAGAACCTATGAGCTTATGAAAGCAATTAGCGTCTCCCAGATAGATCATTTCTCGTCTCTGTAAAGAAAGAAGAAACAAAGTCTTCTGATCTAATACTTAGTTAAAAACAATTCCCCTCAAAAGCACAACACACTGAAAAATTCCATGTACTGATCTATACTGGAATGACATCATTATGTTACAAAGCAAACAAAATACAGACAACAACAAAACCCTGATCAAGTGAAATTCCTTTTGGTAGAAGTACAGTGGCAAGCATAATGCAAATATAATGTATCATAGAACTGATTGAAAAATATGACATGATTGCACAGACCTAAGAGAAACAGCAATTATGGTGTGGAGAGTCACTACCGCTAAAAAAAAATACAGGCACGTGTTATACCAATACAGCCACAGAAAGGAAGTTTCTGGTGTGAGAAAAGACGGTCTTAAAGACATAAAAAGTGTTCCTTAAGTGAAATGCACCATATTTAGGAAACATATCATTACAGCAACCTATCATTCGAATTACAGTGAGTCAGGAATTATCATTTCTTATGAGCAGAAGTCATGATGTGGTTTCAAATCAGACAATATTAAGTTGTATACATAACTGAATTATTCATCTAATTCTTTCTGAGAAAGCAGAAATAAGCATCCTTAATATATAAAGAATGTCTAACCTTTTGTTTTCTCTCTTTGGGTTTCCTCTTCTTTGGTGACATTGATGGTCCATCCTTCTCCTCGATTCCTTTTTTCCTTTCCTTTTTAATTTGCTTCTTTTGTTTTTCAGGTCCTTCTTCATCCTCTGAACTACTTTCTGCTTTCTTTGTCTTAATTTTAGGAATTTTCTTTGGTGGTTGTAAATTGATTCCTGCATCTGCCGTCCAGTCAGAGTAATCACTAGAGTAGTCACTATGCATGATATACCAAAGAAAAAAACAAAATTAATGAACAAAAGTTAAAAAGCCATTCAGAGTGCATTTGATTACATAATATAACCCAATACAATATTATAGTTAACAATCTAGATAACTACAACATTTTAGTATTTAAAACCAGTGCCAAACCCCTATATTTATCTAAAGTTTAAGTGTTACTAAACCAAAAGCCTTGAGATCATTCATTCTTGCAAGAAGATTAACTTCTAGCATCACTAAGAGTAAATCCACTGTTTACTTGGTCAATTCAAGATGTTATATGTTTAAGAATGGACATGTTGATGGACTTCTGGTTTTGAATAGCTTTGAATAAAAAAAAGATACAGTGAGGAAGAAACAAAGGATGGGTTGGAGCTACCTCAAACCCTTTCTCTCTAATTTCAAATTAAGAGTCACAGCAGAGGCAGTCACACAGACTGTCAGTCATAGGAAACTCCCACCACATATCTGAAGTGTGCATACGCCAGCAAAGAATTACCCTCCTGCAGAGGAAAATCAGAAACAATTCTACTTCTCGCAAACAAGGATGAAACCTTCCCTATATTTAAATTAGCAATAAAACTGAAAATGTAATTCTGAAAGTTTTATGGTATTTTTCATCTTTTCTTTTAAATGTGCCCACAGTTTATTTTTTTACTCATTCACTGCTTACAAAGAAGATTACTTAAATTTTATTAGCAGTACTTTTCACTGTAAGGTATATTGTCACTTACCTAGAACTGCCATCACTGTGCCATGCTCTTTCATCATCTTCTGATGTTCCACCACTGGCAACAGCAACATCCCCTTCCTAATGGAGTCGAGGGAAGCGATGGGGCAGAGAAAAAGAAAGCATTTTCTTTGTAACTCAAAGTTATAATACATGACAATACGACTAAAACTTTTCTAGGTTTTATGTGTGTTATAAACACAGAGCATACTAAAAGCTTTACATTGCTAAAAAAGCACTTTAGTTTGCAGATAGTTACTTTACTTTAATGGACTTAATTAAATGAAAAGACATGGACAGATACACAGCATAGAACAAAATTTTTTTAACACATAGCCAGTAGAGACCTGAGTGCTTCTCAATCTCCACCTAAAAAAGCCAAGCTTACCTTTTGTAAAATTATTTCCAGTCCTTCCAATGTAGTATTTCCACATATTTTAGATCAAATAAACAAAAGCCCAGTATAAACCTTATATACTCATTCCTCTACTGTAAGTACAGAAGCACAGAATGGTCGTATAATCCAACCTCCCCGTTTAAACGGAGCCACCTACAGCAGTGACCATACTGCTAGGCCATACGGGCCATACTCATGAGGCGTACAAATATACAGAATATTTAACCTTAAACTCATACACTTTTCAAAATGCCCTTACAAATCAACATTTCTGCTCTTTGTCAATTCTTTTTAGTCAAAACTAAACACATACAATAGCATGTGAAAAACTAATTCAACATCATTTTAAAACGAAGTGAAAGAAAACACACAATGAAAAACTTAACCTGAATTTCTACCAGAAACAACGTTTAATTAGCTGAAGCAGGAGCTTAACAAGTAGAAATCGAGTGTATAAGATTGTCTCATGAATAACGATCTTACATCTGAGGAACTGTGTCCATTTTCTAACTCTTCAGCAGGCCTTACAGGTTCTTCTACTGCGTATCTCGTACGGTAGTTGTGCTGATTAGCTTGCTGTTTTCTCACATCACTAGTGTCGAGTAAATGGTCATGAGAATGGTTCTGTAAAGACGTGAAAGCCAAAATATAGGATTTTTGAGTAGATATTTTATTAATACATAGCGTGTTTTTTAATAACATTCAAGGAAGCAAATTTTGTCATAGCAAAAATTACTTTTGTCGTAGCAAAAATTACAAGTTAAACATCACAAAATTCAAAACAGGACACAAGTGTGATACTAAAGAGCTGCTGAAGAAAACACTCCACACACACAGTTGAATATAGCACCAAGAAGTTCCATATATTCTTAAAATAATTAAATTTCTTCCTAGATATAAAATAGAAATAGCTTTGATTATTAAAACTCTTCATTCTCAACAGTTAACTACTGATATGTTGTTAATAGCAGCTAGTAATAGCTCAAAATTACATTAAAAATGGCCAGAGGAAAGAGGACTCTTGCAGAGAACTACCGAGTGTGTTATTTTGCAGCAGAGGTGTCAGGTCTGTTAGAAGAGAGACCCAGACAGTAATACATCCATTAGCATACAGAAGGCCTGTAAACAGTACAATAATGTATGTAAGAGTTCAAATGAATGAGTCAGTTGGAAAGAATTTGAGTTCTTATGACGCTTATAAGAATAAAATAAAGCTGTAATTAAGAAACACTTTACGCTCCAGCATAAAGAGATTTTGTTCCTCCTATAGAATATACATAATACAAACTCTTACTCTCAATACAAAGTGTAATCTTCTATTAGTCTCCAACCTCAGGAAAAAAAATAAAAGAGCTACAATCTCAATTTCAAGAGTTCTCATTGGTTGTACCTATTCCTGTTGGGGTTTTTTTTTGGTGTTTTTTTTTTGTTTTTTTTTTTTTTTTTTTGTAGTGAAGAGATGAACTTTCCTATCACATATAATCAAAGTTGCTTCAGGAGGTAAAATTTTCTCTAAAAAAGAACTGTACTAAAACTTGGCTAAGCAGCAGTATCTAAGATCAGTTTTTCCCCAGCCAGCCACAACAATTTCATTCAAACACAAAACTCTGGTCAGGGAAAGTTTAGACTTGATGTTAGGAAAAAGTTCTTCACTGAAAGGGTGATCGGCCATTGGAATGCGCTGCCCAGGGAGGTGGTGGAATTGCCGACCCTGGAGGTGTTTAAGGGGAGACTGGATGAGGCACTGAGTGCCATGATTTAGATGATGGGTTGGTGTTAGCGTTGGGTTATAGGTTGGACTTGATGATCTCAGAGGTCCTTTCCAACCCTGTGATACTGTGAAACTGTGGTAGCTAAAGCTTTTCTCCTACCCTCCCTGTTACAAGAGACAGGGCTTTTCAGACGTGACTGCAACAACTCAGTAGTGCAGGCCAGCACATCAATCTGTAAGACTGCATTACAGTTTTCACCAAAGCACACAGGACCAAGACAAAACTGCTCTATGCTCTATTCAGCGAGCACTGCGTTTCTGTTGTTCTATCCAGTGAATTCAAGTTGGGGAAGATACCAATGACAACAAAGCTACCAGAGACACTTCTAATGGGACTGCTCAGCAATCAGCATTTTAAAATCACCCAAGACTTTTGAGACTTGGGGCATTCCTCCTCCTGGATTCAAACTGGCAGCACATACCAGATCCTCTCAAGCTGCTCTGACCTGACCCCAAACAGCTCCAAGGCAGACCTAAGACTAGTGCTCAGCCCATCATACAGACCTCTGTCCCTCAGCCCTCCCAGGCTGCTCATTTCTTTTCAATGATAAGCTCAACAAAAAACCTAGTCAATAATCAATAATGAAGACATATTTTACAGAAATTACATTACAGCTCAACTGTAATGCTTACGTCTTACTATCTAAAAACAAAAGTCCTGAAAATTTACATCCCCATTTCTATTCAGAGGTGAGATTTCTCAAATGGTTATTATAAATATAGTTTTTATCTATTTATAAGTACAGATCCTTGGAAAACTGAAGTGTTCTGCATTACTCTGGGTTTGGAAAGAACTCTTCTTTGCCATTCAGAGCTTGAGATAACACCCTCCCCAACCTCCATGATTCCTTCACCGAAGCAAGTAACATCACTGTAGAAATACTGGACCATAGTGATGCCAAAGGGTAATGAACTGCTTTGGGAAAGATGCAATGCCAAAACAAGAATCGATTAAAAAAAAAAAAAAAAAAAAAAAAAAAAAAAATGCAAGTAGTTATCCATAAGTAGCCATTACAGAATGACTGAAATTGGAAGGGACCTCTGAATGTCACATTATCCAACCCCACTGCTCAAGCAGGGACCCAGAAAGGGATGCCTTTCAGTTAGAAGGGAACAGAAGAAAATATTATTTAATTATTATTACATGAACAGAACTGATAAATTTCAAAAGTTGATATAAAAATTAGTATCTCCTACTGGTATGTATGGATATAACCGAATTTGCATACGAGGGCAATGTGTTACTACAAGCCCTGTTCACTCTGTTCCCAGACCAGCTGACAGTCCTGTAGAATGACACACTTTGCAGAATTCCTGACACTGCAATTCTCAGGTCTTTAGATTACTATAAGACTTTTTGTTTGAGGTGTTCCCCATCTCATCTAGACATAAATTCTCTCATTAAACCCATAAGAATTCCCAATGCAACACAAAAGGACTGTAGCTTCACAACAGTACTGTAAAATAAATTACAGGGTATCAGTACCAAACCTACTGCATGCATTCAAGGAAAGCGATTTACACAGTACTTTCCAGTTCTACTGTCAAACTAACACAGCTTCTATTTAAAGTCACACATTCATTGTAAAGAACAGCAACATAAAGCTGCTATAAATAAGTTACTACTTTCCATTTTAAAAAACGCTAGAAATATCACACAACAGTTTCTGGAACCCAGTCAGTCTTGTTTCTCTTCCCAGGTGTTTATTTGATTTTATTATGGACACTACAGAAGATGACAATTCCCATTCACCATTCCTATTGTTCAGACACTAATGAGAAAAGAGTTGCTCACGTCAACCATAAGCAACAATAAAAACTGCTACAGTCTGAGCTGTTTATTTAATTGGGAAAATCAATCACTTGGGATCAAACACCCTTTTCTTTGATACCTATTAATTTCTGAATCTTTTCAAGATTTATCTCAAGAGATCTGAGTAAGTGTACTCCTCAACAAATAAAGCCCTTGAAAGAGAGACAAATCTAATGAAGGATTAAACTATGGAAGTACATGAGGTGTATTTGTCCTGAGATGCCACAGAAAAGTATCCTTAGGGCTCAAGAAGGATTTATTTAAATGTTCTGAAGGTGTTACTAAATTCAGCAATAATTTCTATATGGAAAATTTACTGACATACTCAAATGCAAAGACCATGACTGTCTGTTTTTGCTGTATTTCCTCAGGGCAAAAGTGAGAAGTGACTAAAAAATTTACCAAGTTCTCTCTCCCTTGCATTCTAGGCACCAGAATCCAGATCACTGATCCTCCAGGGACTGAGATATATGAAGGACGCATTATTCTCTGGCTAAATATATGACATTGAAGAGAGGTTTTCCTAAGCCAGCTTTTGCTCTGAGGGATTTTCAGGGCATAAATATCCACAATGAAAATGCAGAGCTCAAAAGGATCCAGTGCTACCTTTAGGAACTGGAGACTAAAAAAAATTTATCCCCCGAGAAGAGTTTCAAAAACATCCATATTAAGTTTCTTTGTTTCAAAGTTGCAATAAAAGTACTTGCTGAAACCAAAATACTGTACCAACTACCCTACCCTATTTTTATGCCCTAGTGATACTTTAGGAAAATTGTAGCCCAATTAGAAATTTAAGGGTACGTTGGTAGGAAGTTGTCAAGAAAAGGGAAAAAAAAGGAAAGCCATGAGCAGTGCAATTGTTTGTTTAAGTCTATCATTCAGCAGCAAAATACATCCCTTCAAGACAAGAAAAAACTTCGTTAAAATCTGAATTTGTGAGGCCCATTTTCTATTATTGCTGAGGGAAAAACAAGAGTTACCAAGATCTCTGATGTCCTGCTATTTCATAAATTATGAACCCTTCCAGGGCCACCTCCAAAACCGTAAGTGACACAGACCTCCTTCCCTCTATGTACAAAAACTGGAGATACACTGAAAAAATATTTGTTCATTTTATCTTGGATATACATACTCAACGTTGGGGATTGCAGCACTGAAACTAGTATATCAGTACCATTTCTTATGCATACAATTTTAACACAAGAAAACTGAACAAAAATTTAAGAAATTTAATAAAGAAATTAAAAACTATTAGGGGACTGTTTGGGGTGGGGGAGTGCTAATTGCACTTCTTTTGAAAGCTTTACTTAGGTTAAGTATGAAAGAAAGCAGAAGAAACGAACACAAATTCAGTATCAAGTAGAAACTCGCTCATCTCAAATTTACTCTTTACACTGTGTTTAAAATTATGATGAATCCTTACAAAAAAATAAAAAAGCACTACTAAGCATCTCAAATTTATTTATTTTCAGATTGCTTTTGATATCAGTCTCTTCTTCCCAAAGACAATGAGTAAGAAACAGCACAGGCATCAAGTACAGTGCTCTGATAAGAGTTGCAGTCTTTTGTATACTTTCTAAAAAAAACTTTATTTCTTGATTTTTCCACCTTAAACCCCATAAGTGATTTTAACTTTTTAACAGACAATTTGCAGGTGTTCTTGAAGGCCTGTATTTTACCAAGATTTTGAATAAGGGTGAAATAATGTCATGTAGAATACTAGTGTACCACAACACCCAAAACATGGGTGGTTCTTTACAGTTGCTTAAAATTTAGTTCCTTTACTACAAAATATAGTTGGTTATTTAGCTAGAAAGATAAGACTAATTTCTAAAAAACAAGGCAAATTTATCTTTGTAAATATACATCCTTCATATTTTCTTAACAACATAAAGGCATAAGATGAATTTTTTGTAAATTATACCAAAAACATCAAGTCAGTTACAACAATTTGATTTCTAATACAACCTATTCCCTATTTCATCTATCCTATTTTTCTCTTTTCTGAAAAATGCACTCCAGCTCTAGCAAAAGCATGACTTTGAAATAACGAGTATGAAACCACAAGGTGATTATTAGGGTAGCATGAGAGAAAATAACGAATTCTCTACTTGAAGATGTATTTAAATGTGTTAAGAACTATGATTTGAGTTTCAATCGAAATTTTCCATAGAACACAATATGTCAAACAGAAGACCAATTAACAGCAATAGAACCCCTAACAAACCAAGTCCCTAACACCAGATTTGAAGGGCTTCTCACTTGGGAGGTTTCCCATTGTTTATTCAGAGCATAGTGAAACCTCAGAGACATGCTTCCTCATTTAGGGAAGGTAAACAAATTCTTGCACCCTTGTTTTTTTAAAACTG
Source organism: Tapera naevia (assembly GCA_033556795.1). NCBI lineage: Eukaryota > Metazoa > Chordata > Aves > Cuculiformes > Neomorphidae > Tapera > Tapera naevia. Next base: position 4,039,272 of record JAUMJJ010000079.1, on the reverse strand, counting down.
AGAAGAGGAATGCAAATTTATGTGGCCTAACACATTGAGTTAAATTTTGTGGTTCTTATTGTGATAAAGTAAGTAGTAACAAGTGACTACTTACCTTAGGGAAAGTAGGTATTTTGTTTTCTCTCTGAATGTGACTCGCTACATATTTTCTTTTCTCTTCTGATCGATATACCCTTACTTCTTCGTCTCCCTTTGCTGTCCTCCATTCTTCCTGCCTACTAAAAAAAGAAAAATTGTGTTTTGTTAAAGCAAAATACCACAACTGAGAGGATCTACTCCAAATCAAGGAATAAACGTTCAGCATTTGTAGCATTCTTTGAATAGCAGTTCTTCTATTTATAGTCAGAATACGGCTTCAAAATTATCCTTTCTGAACAAAGCACGATTTCAGTCATCTTTAAAAAAGCTAGAGTAGTTCATGTTTGGTCATGGCTAGCAGAGTTTTTTGACTTATTGATATAAGTATTCATCACAGCAGCTAATTACTGATTGAAACAAAATTCCAGTTCGGAAATAAAAATTGACCTCAAGTACCTAATATATTAGGTCAGTGTCCCAGCTGTAAAATGTCATATAGTGTCAGGAACAAATGGAGTTAACTTACTGAACTCTTACGCACAAAGTCAGAACACATCAAGGCAGCTGGATACCATTGCGTATTGAAGGTAAATTTTTATTCACATACTTGTATAACTACAGAATTTTTCAAGTGATATGGAAACAATAACTCATTTCAAACTAACTGATTTTAAAAGAAACGTGAGACCAGAGAACAGACAAATACTACACGTGCAAATTCCAAAATGTTCAATTAAGTTTACTAAATTAAAATTCAATGCACACTTGGCCTACGTTTACCTGGCCACACCAGAAGACAGTTCAGGCACTACAACCCTTCGACTCCAAGCCACAAGGTCCCGCTCAGTGGCTATTTCACTTCTTGGTGCATTGCTATGCATCTGGCGCACACCTTCAATTTGTCCACTACGTCTTAATCCTATATTTGGTGGTGAATGTACTTCTGAGGTAGAACTCACAGATCCTAAAATGTAAGAGGGATACTTGTACTTGATCTGAAATTCTAAAGGAAGCATTTAAAAAACAAACAACCTCAAAATGAAGGGAAAAAATTACTTAATCTATTACTTCAAAAGATATGAAATATTAACTTAATATTACTATTTAAGCCATTTCTATAATCATCACAATGCACACATTGAAACAGCCACTGAGCTGCAGTACTGTTTAGAAGAATCACATTGAAAAGGAGCAGATGTATCAAAAATCTGAAGTGAAGCAAATGTTTCATTTGTTTGCTTTAATTTCAAAATGCTTTAGAAAACATTTATGCAAAGTTGACTATTGCTGCAGTCTAGATCTGCATTACAAAACAGTGAGCTATCTCCCTGCATCAGTGTATTTCTTAAACAGTCTTCTGCTTAAGTCCAACACTGGAAATGATTAGGAATCCAAGTTGTAACATTTACAAATGAGAAGTTTAAAAGATCAAAAGACTAAAAAAAATAAACACACACACAAAACCAAACCAAACCATACTACACATGCAAGATCCTTCAAACATCTACACTGTAGAAGGATTTCAACATTTTTCCGCATCCTTCCACACACAGGCTATTCTTGCTTACTCAGGTGGATTGCCAACTATGGTTTTTTAAGTGTTGAAAACTCTTGTTTAATCCAGTGCAAGACACTGAAACGTGGAACAGCTGTACTGAGAAACAAGCAGATCCTCCCTCTTTTCTCCTTTGTATGTCCTTATTTGAGACAATTCAGATTTCAATCAAGCAGACGGCCAATTCCAGACAGAACAGTAGAGTAGTTACTTTTAAGGGAACACAGTTGCTCCAAACTCCCCAAGGGAGCAGATAATTTTAACAAAGACAAATTCGTAATGCTAAAAATCCTGAGATTTTGCAAAAAGCTGTATCATTTTCTCCAGCTCCATACATCATTTATGGATGTAGTTCAACAAAAAGCACAAATCACGTGATTTCCAACTCTCAGCTCTTTCAAGCCACAACAACCGCGCCCCAGTAACCTACCTCTGCTTATCCGGCTGGTACTGCTGGTTCCTGCCTCCCCTGACCGTCTCTGATCCTGCTCTTGCTGAAGTCTTTGGATCATGCTATCCAACGGACTAACTTCTTGATTTGCTTGTTGACTAAGAACTTGATTCAATCCTGTGAAGTAAAATATACAAGAGAACAACACTGAAATATTTATTTGAAGAACCAAATATTCCAAACAACTAAGTTTTAGCTTTAAAACTTACAATTACAGCACACAATCACATGTAAGTATAGGCTAATGTATATTTTTGTTACATTCATTTTTTCCAACAGGACAACTTTTCTTAATATATTGAGAGGATTATATTTTCTGGAAGAGGGTCAAGATGATCACATGCTATTACTAATACAAGTTTAAATTTGATCAAGTGCCAGCAAGTCACAGATGCTTAATACGGTTTTTGTTTGTCAGTTCAGTCAAAGTAAATTGTTCAAATGCGTGCTTAGCCTTCCCCAAATGCATTATAAGACACTTCAGTATAAGGTTCAACAACAAAAAAATATATCAAGAAGGTTTAACTGAATTAGAAAAGAATTATCTATACTGGAGAACACCAAGCAGTAATAATGCTTGATTTAGTTTCACATAGGCATAATGATGAACCCGGTTAGTAATGCTACTTTTCTCTGGTGTGTAAAAAAGTCAAGAAGCCTCCTTTTGGTGTCTTGAATAAAAGAGAGGAAACAGTTCTCAGATGTGATTACAAGGCAATAATACTGTTCCTGTACAGCAAGCTAAATACACAGTATGTAAGCATAAACAACACAAAACCTCTTGTCATACAACAGTCACAAAAAAAAAAATTAGAGGGACGGAGAAAAAGGCAAGAGTGACAGTACTTGTCTAGAAAGAAAGTCAGATACCTCCACACACAATAGTTTAGATGGTGGAGCAGGGTAGCGAGAAGCTTGGTCAAGAGAAGCAGAACTTGGAGAACTTTGTAATGAGAGATGACAAAGTCCAAAGAACAAAGCTACAGAAATTATTTTTCCATCATGATTCCAAAGAGGTATCAGAGCACAAACTGCACTTTGCAAGATCAAAGATAAGATACTACAGTAATTGTGCTATGAAATGAAAAACTTTGATTAGGTTTCTAGACAGAAGCACCCATCTCTTAATAAGACGATGGTATGCAGAAAGAACATAATACTTAAAATAGTGCTCTCAGGATTTCAAGGTTATTGTAGTTAAATCCAACTTCCCTAAAGCAGCAGAAGCTCAGAATCATGGAATGAGCTGTGGTATAAGCACAGTTGGATGTTTTCTGACTCATGGAGTGAGACAGTCAGATTTATTTGGTGATCTCGTGAGTAGACATATCGTCTACTGAAAACAATGGGAATACTACTAATAAACCAAGAATGATCTTAAATTTGGGAGTAAAACTGCACAAGTTTAGCCAAAAATTAGCCAGGTCAAGGCTAAACCATGACAGCAAGTTACAGCAAGTTGGTGGGGCTTTTTTAAATGAAATAAAGATACTTGTATATATTTGGGGTTTTTTTTCAAAACATCTGGTTCAAAAGAGCTTCATGTACATCTAAGCAGTAAATCACACATGATTATCTGAATTCCTCCTACTCTTATAAGCCCCTACAGAAAACCTGACAAGAAATAAATTGTCTGTGCTCTGAGAGAGACCCACCAAATCCCACAATAAAGTTCCAGAAAGAAATAGAGCTTCCTTAGTGGAAGGGAACATATGAAATACATGAGCACAGTTTAACTCTGCTTAAGACTACATATATTGTTGCTAAATTATAAAGAAAAATGTTTTCTGTCCCTCCACAATCTCTCTTGCTCTCTGTCAGCATGGTTGATGGCTTTCTGCTTTAAAATAAATGCTATGGACATGATCTTCCGATAGGTATTCATGCATCATTGTAGCCACAACATTAAATTTAATATTGTTGGTTCTGTGTGCAGAGTCTGACCTGCTTCAAGATATCAAATTGGAGAATACGCCCAGCACATTTTCAAATTTGGACAATTTCAGAATGTCGTGGGTCCATGCAGGAACTGTAACAAGTAAAATCGCATCCTTCCTTGGAAGTCTAATTTAGCTTCAAAGGCAATAGCTAAAAAATTAGAGATAAAACATAACACTCATTTGCCAGAAAGGATTTTTTTCCTTCTTGCAGTTGCTTCTGAGGTAGCCTTTCTTCCTATAATTTTGGAGAAAATATGGAAATGCTCCTTAAAAAAATATTATTTAATTATTCAGTGGCTTATAATCCTCCAGTCTATAAATGAGGACAAGGAGAATTTTGGTAACACCACCATCAGTTAGCCTTTCTGGAATGTCTGCCACACCACAGGCTTAATTATCGTCTACGTATAAGCCACTACTTACAGACACAGTCAGTGTTGACTACTTTAAAGAATATCCAAATACTTACCCATGTTTATCTTGAAAACATTTAAATCTACTTTCAGCAGTCACTTATTGCTCATTCATAGTAATATTGAACTAGTGACATATAACAAGTAGGCATTGCTTTTATGCCCCACCCTTGTGGGCCACATTTGGGCAGTTTCCAACAGCCAGCCACTGGCCCCAAATACACACATTCTCCCATGTTGTGTGCATGCAGAATACAACTTCTGAGGAAATTCCTAGATTTTGTATCCTCATCAGGTATTCAGAGTTCTCTAACCAAAGTATGAAAGCTTAAGGTGAATGACTGCCTTCATCTAAAGAGGAAGAGTGTTTTGCATGTTCTCTCATTTTTCTCAAAGGTGTTACCTCTTCCAACTGACCTGTGGAAGATCAGTCCATTTCCTAGATTTCCCGAAGTAGGAAAACTCACCCCACGGAGATAAAACTGAAAGCTCATTCAACATCACAACACTGTTCCAATAATGAAATGAGCACCAAGCTAACTGGTATTGTAGCATCAACTGTACTGACTTGATCAACGCTAATATTGTAAGTGAAATTGTCACAAGACATCGCAGCCAAGGACATGGCAATTCTTTCACACTACATGAACTACTATACCCAGAAATTAAAAAAAAAAAAAAAAAAGGATAAAGCGAAAAGGAAAGTGTAGAACACCTGGAGATAACTAGATAGGCTACTGTGTACTGAAGTGAGATTTTCCATACCTGAAGATGTCACTCCCATCTGAGGAATAAGTTGTTCCTCCCTGCAGTTCTCACGACCAGGAACTAGTCTTTGGTACCTTGCAGGATGAGGGTTGCCATCCACATCAACCAAAAATGGGGGAGGCATAAGGTGTGGAGCCTGCTGTGTCTGTTCATCCAGGACAAAGTTGTTGGCATCACGGATAAGGGGCCGATAATCACTATGAAAGAACATCTGATCTGCTATCTGTAAACAAAGTTATTTTATAATTTCTTTAAGGAACTGATTAAAAAAAAAACACACAGAAGATAACTGCCAAAAGTATTTTTAACAATCCTACTTGTGGTCACTTTTGCAAAAATAAGGTTATAAGCTGACCTGTTTATCTCAGTTTAAAGGGGAAAATTTAATGATTTCAAGGTATTTTTTTCCTATTACTCCTTTTCTGTATTATAGTACAAGGAGAATAATCCACATGTTTTAGGGTGGGGAGCATTTAAAGAACAGGAGAATAGAGCAATATTTAAGTACTTGAAGATATTTGACTGAACACAGCACGGCCATATTAAATAGCTTACAAATTTCCTCCATACACTGAATATGCGAATATATATTCCGATAATGAAAACCGTTATAGACTTATGAGCTATGCTGTAGGAAGAGGAGGAATAGGAAAATATTCGTCACATCACATCATTGCCAAATATTTTAACATCAGCAGCCAAACACACGTATTAAAATGCTAGATTTTAAAAGTTCCAGTAGATATAATAAAGCTTATCTAAAGTTGACTTTTTCAAGCTTAACATTCTCTTTATTATTTCAGTTCATAATGAACTCATAATTTATTTTAGATGACTTTCCACAGACACTTAAGACTGAGGAATGCTTCTGTCCAAACAATATCTAAAAAGGCTTATGCTGCATCTCTTACTGGCACATGCATCTCAATATCATGCAATCAGAAAGATATTGAACTGCAAGGAGAAAAGAGAAAGAGAACACAAGACAAACTGATGCATCTACTACACATCCCAACACTACCTACTGGCAAGCAAACCCCCTGGCAGCTCAAGTACTCAGCTTAACTTTGATCAAGTAAAAATAAAATCATAAAAATTGTAATTTAGGCAAATTAAGATTTCCAGTGCAGTACAAAAAATTATTAAACAATTGACTCAAGACACAGAGATCTTAAAAAAATCTTGACCTAGGTGTTAAAAACAGGTATTTGAGCACGGACAGAGGAATGCCTAAATTATCATAGGATGTACTCTGATTTCTGAAGAGGATGATCTATCATGACCAATCCATAACACAGTTTCCAGTAACTTCTGATGTAGAAATCAGGTTTCCTGTCCCAGATATGAGAAAACCAGGAAGGTAAGACACCTACAAACATCTGTCAATTACAACATCATAAAGTGCCTCTATATGCATTCACACAAGGTGGATTAAAAAAAATAAATCATAGGAATCATGGGATTTGGACCTAACAAAAGTTCAGCAAAGTAACAAGAAGAAATTGCAAAGATGCATGGAAAGATGCCGTGGCAAATAACTGACATCAAAATTTCAAAAGGTTACCCTTACAAAGTGCATATGGACAAGGTGACATCCCACCGTAGTATGCAGCCCTGACTGGATGAAGTCTTGTTGCCAGATTCTCTGTTAACTTAACAGAGGCTGAATGAGAAAGATAGAAGTCTGACTGGCAGAAGCAAAGCCTTCTGAATAACTTTGTTCCTTCAGCTCAAATACTTCAATATGACAAAGATACAGATCCTCTAAGAGGAAGTAAAATTTTCCAAAGAATCTTAATAGTAGAGTATCCAGTATTTTAACCTAGTATAAATTTTTCTACTCACCACACTGAGAGAGAAGAGATTCCAATGGCAGGATCATACAGATGGTGAGTTTTAGAGTGCTGTGATGTGGCTGCAAGGCATCATTTGCATTTCAGGTTTTGTAAGAAAAGGGAAGATCTAAAAATCCTTCCTTAGATTCAGTGACCTCTACTAGAATAGGCTCTGGTGCGAGATCATGAGGGACAATATTGCAACCACCCTTTTGTGTACTCCATACTGCAATCAGGTATGGTAGAGAGAGAAGACAACAATGTTCTATTCCACAAGATAAGAATGTCATTTTACTTAGAACCCAGGTTCAGATCAGCTCTCTGGCGAGCACTGCAATTTCCCTACTGGAACCCAGGGCAACCAATTTATCTATCCTCAGGCTACTCCAAGTCCAAAGAAAAATCAAAAGAATTAGCCTTTCAAGATTCTCTGAAACATCTATCTTCAACAGACAACCAGTACTAACAAGTACAGACCTATTTCTTGATACTAGAGATTAAATTTATGACAAGAAGATTGTACACCACCATTACGACACGTCTTCTCTGGACATATGACTTCACAAATCCAGTTTGGGTTTGAGTGCAAAAGCTTTCCACAAGGTCTGAGCTCTACAAATGGACTCTCCCTCAGCAATTACACTACACATCCAGAATGCTCAGTTCGTCCAAATGGGCACACCTAAACAAACGCAAAGAGATTTTCCTCACTACTGCACCAATCCAACAGATAGGAACTATCAATTTGCAACAAAGAACTGTGGTTTGGGCAGTCTACAGGCTTAACAGCCTTAGAAAGCTCAGAGATCTAGTCCAATCTAAGATTTAAAATCAACAGAAAAGCACCTTAGGCTTTAGGACAGTTAGGCATTGCTGGACAAGTTTCCACCTAAGCAAAAACTCCTGCAGTGCACATGCCCATCAGAGATGAGCTGAGCTCACTTTCAACAGATCTTTACATGCTCGGAAATCTCCGCTGAGACTGGCTTTAAGTTCCCTTAAAAGGGTCTAATAACAAAGGACCCCTAAACAAGAAGCAAATGTAGTCTCTTCCTCCCCCTCCGCCCCAAAAAAATTATTCCACTAAAACACACATCATCAAAAAAGAGGAAAAAAAAAAAAGGAAAAACAAAAAAAGGAAAAACACCCCATTGCCTTCATCATGGCCAAGATCATACTGAGGAAAAAAGTCTGGAAGTTCTAGACAACTAGGAAACACAGAAACTATCTGAAAAAACATACAGGAGGAAAACCAAGAGCACGCCCTCTCAGCAGAGTTAACACTATCTCAGCTATAATCATTGTTCTGAGCACAACTCTCAATCACAGGAATACAGGACAGGTTACCACACTCCTTTCTTCTGTAAAAATCATTCTCCAGGACAAATGGAAACTACTTGAAAGCAGAAAAAAACCTGGCAGGTCCTACCAGAGCATATTCTCACAAGATGTCTGGAAAAAAAAACAAGTACCTCAAGGGGCAGGAGACAGAAAAAAAGTGCCCCTAGTCTCCAGCACTCACCTATCATTGGTTACATTTTTCCACAAATCAGGTCAGACAAAAATGAAAGAGGAGATGGAACCACACATGAAAGAGACTGGAAAATTTCCAAGCCAAGTTGTCTGAGAGCTGAAGATTGAGGCTAAAGAGTTTACAAATATCAGTCTTGCTTGCTACCGTTTCTTCTATGGTCAAGAGTGTAAAGATTAGCATTGGCACCATAACAACTGGAGAGGATCATTTTAAATCACCTACTAAGTTAAAAAATTTAAACATAAATGTTTTCTCAGAGGCTGAAGTAGAAACACCAAGAGAACAAAAGGTCTGATTTCCATTTACTGAATTCTACAATTGTTTTCAGTCTTCAAACAGATCTAATTCCTTAAAAGGTAAATTCTAAAATGGCAGTGTAAAGGAAACTGCTGGTCTGTCACAATGAAGGCAAAAGTGTTCTCAGTTTCAATTTCATTTCCAACATTTCTGAGTAGCAGAGGACTATACACTTCCAAAATGACTGGAAGGAAAAATAAACCTGGAATAATCCATGGACATGGCGAGAAAATTGTTTTGTTCTAAGAGGCTTTCAAGTTTAGAAGATTAAGAAATCTGAAAAATAAAGACCTTGAAAATAATCTGAAAATCCTGGTTCTCCCTGCTTGTGGTGTCTCTGCTCATTTGTTTTCTTTAGAATGGAAGAGGAAATGCATAGCTAGTGGTAGCTGATGGATGGCAACAGCAGCCAAGTACCAGCCTATTTCAAATCATAGTTGAGAGAGGAGGAGAAGAAAAATCCTCCAATATGCAAATGTTGCTCTAGCCAGTATCAAAATAAGAGCTGGAAGACTAAAGAAAGAAATGCAGTGCCTTACAAGAGAAAGACTAAAAATTTTTTTCTCTCCCTCCTTCAGGCCCCTCTGCATTGTTGTTTGCCAAAATGCTTTCAAGGCCATCCCAAGTCCAAAGATCCAAAGCAGGAGGCAAGATCCAGAAGCCAGCACATCACCAACACCCTCCAAGTATCAGCTACTAGAAGCAGAGATGAAAATCCTGGAGTAGATATGTTTGCTTAAGTTTTAGAAAGAGGGAGACATCTCGCCCCTTCCCTGGGTGGTTTTCCAAACTAGGTAGTCTCTATGACGCATGTGCATCCATGGAGGAAAAAAACGCAACACCACATATCTTTACAATCACGAAGGTCTGTGGCAAGACACCCACACTTCAAATACACAAGGTAGACTATGACTTAGAATAAAGATGCAATATTTTAATCATACAGTAACTGTGGAACATTGCTGTGTAAGCACCAAGGCACCCACAACAGCAGAACTTCATCAGCACACATCAAATTGTATCACTAGAACATACAGCATATTTATTGAAAGTAATTGTCTCCCAGGCTATGTATTGTTTAAATACAGATAGCAGGAATTAGTTCTATTACACGCCCCCCCCTCTTTTTTTGGTTTTATTTAGAAACCAGAAGAGTATTTAAAGAAAAACACTTAACCATTATCAATTCCACCGCAGCTTATTGACATTATCCATTAGTAGACACTTGAAATCTTGTAACTTGAGAGTAGAGAGTGACTGGGTAATTTTTTTTTAAAATATTTTTTAACCTTCCATGGAAACAGTAGCTTAATAGCATGTTTCTAAAGTTTAAAAACAGTAAAAGAAAGCTCAATGTGAACAACAGGAATCTGAAACATCCCATATTAATGTCTCAAAATTGTTAAGATACACCCTCTTGAAATGAAACTCTGAAGGACAGTTTGCACAAATGCATTCAACACAAACATTTTGATTTTGCACTGTACCTTGTCATATTTGCTACTGGAACCAAAGCCAAAAATCAGAAGGTGACCGTGAGAATCAGTACATGCAAAATGCTGTCCATCAGGAGAGCACTTGCAGTCAAAAACCGCACCATGTCCTTGTCCTTCAATCTGAAATACATCAACATACAAAATATTTAAGTTACCAGAAGTAATACTGAATAATGATTCTCAGAACTGTGGTGCTGATGTTCAAATTTGTTATAAAATCTGTAAAATCATATACTGCTAGATGGAAGTTACTTTAAAACACAGTTAATTATTAGCTATTCGCTTTTCAGTGAATTTTGTAATAATGCTCACAAGAGATGCCAAATTGATAGCAGTAGAAACTGACAGACTTTATCCACAAAGCAGGCACAGTATAGGAAGTGAAAATAAAAGCTTCCCCTTGAACGTCCTGCAAAGGAGCCTAACCAGAGAGCTGGGTCCAGTTAAGGGATGAGTCACTACACCCTTTCCATCCTCTGCCTTTCTGCTAAGTTAGCCCAGGAGTATTGGCTGCTGCGGTGTTTCAGAACACCTGCCTGCTAGAACACGCACCGACATAAGACAACCCACATTACACAACTTAGCAACTGCTTCTTTCCGTAATTTCTACCCCTAATTTATTGGAGTGGGGAGGTGTAGATTTGTGTAAAAACTCCACCTTTAAAAGGAGAACTGCAAAGATTTTAAAAAACGAATTTTTACCTGATACTCATTTTCTGTTTTCCAGTTCCATTAAGCCAGAACAAATGGGTTTTTGTTTTTCCCTGCAACCTGTCAATCAAGCAGAGGTGACCAATCACCACTCTGAATTTTCATGTCTTTAGCACCTCTTCAGAAAGCCCCTTTCTATTCTCCCCAGCAAATCGCTTTTGTATTCTTCAGAGACACCAAACAAAATTCTTTCCCTAACTGTGGCAGGCCTACATGCTGCCAGAAAAAACAATGGTATTCAGCCTGGAGGCAGTAACACTATGCACTTCCATAACACCTTCCAGAGGCCATCAGCATCATTTTAAAAAAACAAGCCTCTAAAAACCTGTGAGGCAGGTACTGTTCTCCCTATTTTACAGGCTGAGACAAAGGCAAGAAGTCTAAATCTTTTGCCCACGGTTTTACAACACACCCACACCCGCATCCCTGCACACCCCCCAATGGTAGAGGCTACTACGCCTATTACCAGTGCTTTCAGGTATTTGATAAAGGTCTTTCTTACTACAAGTACTTTCCATAAAAGTCAAATGAGTTTCTGGATTAGCAAAAGAGGAGCATAAACTAGTACAAGTTTTATGTTCAATTTTGCCCATTATTCCAGAAGAAATTAACAGAAGCATCCTATAGAAAAAGATGGGAAAGAAAAAACAGAGCTTCAATCCAGCGACGCTGACATCACAACAGCTAGGAATGCAGAATTAATTTAGGCTAAGCAAGATCCAACAACCAAGGCAAAGTTACAACTTTGTGCTGCTTTTTGTATGTAGAAAGCTCACCGTATTAAAAGGAGACAGTTCAGGGAGGCAAATGGAAAGAACTTCAGCCCAAGAATAAGCTTTACAGATGCATAGTAAAAAGGAGCACTTGCATAGAGATTTGTGTTCGCTTTCCCTTCCTTCATCAAAGGAAACATCGAAGTATCAAGCTTTCTAACATTCAAGTCCAGCGTAAATAGAACTTCAGGGTTCTGCTAGAGCCCAAAATTTAAATACTTTTTATTTTAAAAGAAAATCTAGGCATGTTGTGCAAAGAATCATTTGCTAACCGTGGTGAGGAGAAAAAAAAGAAATAGAAGAAAATACCAGACTATGATATTGCCAGGACTTTTTAATCCTTCCCAGCAAGAAATGGTTTGGACGGACCATTTTCAAGAAACTTCTGGGAATTAAAGAGTGTTAGCTGGAAGACATTCCCTTCTTATGTAAAGGAAAAGAATAGTGAACTACTGTTCAGTGATTAGTACAGCGCAAACAGTTTTACTCCAGAAGCGGCCAGAATCTGATTTAGAAAGTGTTTTTTGGAAGAATAATAGTAAAACATTTAGTACAACCTTTCAAGTCTGATGTACAATTACTTGGAAATAAAGATCCTTAATATTATAAGAACAAAAAGAATTACTGTTGGAGGATAAATTTCCAAGATATAATTGCTATCACAAATTGAAGAGCAAAGCCTGCCAGAGCGTGCTACCCAGCAGAATTTTTTTTTTTTAAACAAAAATATTTTGGGAGAATAAATGACACTTCACAATGGAATTTCTTCAATAATAAAGCCAACACAGAGGAACTGGTCATTTGGAACAGAAACTAAATTTTAAGTTGCAAAACAAGAAGCTGTAGTAAATCAGTGAAGCTGTAACTTCAGCAAGCTAGATAAAAGAATCAGCAAGAAGGAAGCTGCTTTCCTCACTCCATCCCTTTTAAATTAAAGATGCAAAAACTATATATATGAAGACTGTATCCCAAAGAAGATAAACTGTTTATTATATCTGGAACCTTTCCTTGTGGAATAAAAGAATATCAATGGTGAAGAGACCGATAATTAGAACAGAAAAAGTACTGATCAATTAAGAGCTGTCCCAAACATAGGGCTGCCAAGAGTGAATATATTGTTAAGACATTGCTGGCCCAGGGAGGAATCAGAGATGCTATACAATGAGGACCGAATTAAGATCACTTTTAGTCTCAATCCCAATAATTAAGCTATTTCCCCATATTTTCTCTAGCAAGGAAAAAGATGAACATCGGCACATTACAAAGGGAGAAACGTTGATGAAATAAAAGAATGAAAAAGGGAAGTTATTCTTCTCTCGGTTTTGAAGACAGTTTGTTCTCCTCCAAACTAGGGAGAACAGAGCTGTGAAACTAGCACACAAAGTAACATGTCTTAGACCCATACGGTGTGCCACCTACAGAAAAAATGAGCTCAATTATAAGCCCTTCTGACCTGTAATCAATAGAAAGTATGAAAGACGAAACCTAGTTTTTCAGAGAAGCAAGAGACATTGGGGGAAAAATACAGAGAAAAAAAAAATCAAGTAAAATGAGAATTAGTCAAGAGTAGAGAGAGTACCAGAAAAAACTTTGGGTACTTTCTTTAGAAAAATAACTAATTTTTTTCTTATACCAAGAAAATTACCAAAAAAAGCTAGATTTCACATCCATGGTATGACACTGAAAACTTAGTTCAAAAGGAACAAATTGTGATTAGTAGAAGTGCAGAGTAGGTCCACTTGCTAAGAAAAGGATAACTGCTACTGGTTTTGGAAAGACAGCTAAAAATTGCTACCAATAAAGTTCCTTGAGCCAGATCTTTATTATCGACTGCAGAAAAAATAAGCATTCATTGATGAAGGGAACATTAGGAAATCATCCACTGAGAACAAATTTGGTACACAGCACAAATAATATCAACTGAAACAATTAAAAGCCAACAGGACAAAATTCAATAGGCCAGGAATCTAGTAAGAATATTAGAAGCAACTTAGTAAGACACTTACTGCCAGAAAAAGCAATGGAACTCAGTCTACACACAATAACAATGTGCATTTCTATTATGCCTTCCAATACAAGTTATGAGCACTGTTTAAAAAGTCAGTGAACTAAGCCTCTACTAGCCTGAGGTAGATAATGTTCTCTCCTCTCCTTCAGATTAAGGAACTGAGGCAATGAGTTTGAAACACAGAAAGACTACTGCCTACTCATTGCAATGCATAATCAATATAAAGAAAGCTATAATACTAAAATATACCAGAAGCATATCCAGAAGAGAAAGTACAGACATGCTAGGCAAACAGACAATCTCTTCCAATGCAATACACGTAAATGTTGTTTCCCATGTTTAAGACAAGGAAATTCTAAGTGGAACAGCTACAGAGAAATATTTACATGCATCAAGATAATGGAAAATCTAGAAGTTCAGCTTCTTCACATGGACAATAAGGAAAGAGGACTATTTGGTATGACTATACAAAAAGACCTTTAGCAGGAATAGGACTACTTAAATGCATAGGAACAAAAGAAAATCAGTCACAAGCAATATTCAGACTTGGAAACTGAAATTCAGATTCTAAAAATCTCAACAATGGTATGCTGGAACAACTTTCTAAAACTAACCAAAAAGCAAGGTTTACTAATGGTTACTAAAACCACTTTCATAAATGATAAAACTATACCATATTCAAGTATCATAAATTTCCTTTGCATGTTTATGTTCTCCTTGTTTTAAAGAACAAATTCCCATCACAGACTGCTGCAGGTTTGGAGAAGTGGGAAAACATTTAATTTTTAAGCCAGTTTCAGTTTGTTTGTTTGGATGGTTTTTTAAAATAATTAACATCCACAGGGTTTCTACACTGCTTCTAGACCAGTAACAAAGAATCAAATGGTAAGAAGAGGACAAGAAGTCATTAAGAGTAAAATGTTCACTAAAAATTTTTATATATTCCTACAACACAAGTCAGTTATCCGTTCAGGAATGATGTATTTGTCTTGAAAGGTAAGTATATCAATCGAAAGATCCAGCAGATTACCCACGCTATGGATGCCTGAAGTTCTATAAAGATTGTATAAAAAGTATTTACAGTTTTTTTTTGTAAAAAATTGTTTTCTTAATAAATGTCCTGCAAAACTCAGTATTGACTTCTGTTTGGACTGCCAGAGCACGATGCTGGCTTTGCTCTTCAGGATGTGCTCTAACACACTAGTCAAAGGTGAAATCTCTCAAAAATTTAAAAAAAAAAAAAATCAGTAGGACTAAAACTACACCCTGACATTCAAAAATAATGCATTTATATCCTAAGTCATTCTCTATTTCAGATGACTACAAACCCTAATCTAAAAATACAATCCCATATAATCCTAGCAAAATTGGGCATCTCTTCAGACTTTATGAAGGCCAGAACATAAGAAATAACTGGTTTTAAATATCTAATTAACACCGGAGAGCACAATACATTGTCCATGAGCAAGAGGTATGTCTTTTGGACACGAGCTCAAAAAAATCACCTCATGTGCACCCATGCACAGAGCACTCTGCTGAGCTGTCCTAGACGGAATCAGATCTTCCATGTTGCTCTTCTGGCAGGGATTCCACAATTTTTCAGTATATCATTTAGGCTAAAGCTAATCAAGAAGTTACCAGCAAAGATCTAAGTAGATCATGCAGGCTCGCTGATTAACAAAAAGGAAACAACATTTTAAGTTATATAAAAATGCTGTTAGGGCTTCAGAGTTTATCAGGTTGCATTAGAAAGCAAGGAACCACACAGAGAGAGATCTGAGAGATTAGACCTCAGAAGACGGGGCAGGAAAAACATTAAGTACACAGACATAAGAAGGCATAACATATGAATTGCCTGTAATGAAGTGTCAACTCAAAGCTAAAAATAAAGGTCAGCAACAACAACCAGCTCTCTGAATGAGCTGGAGCACACAGAAAAATCCTATTACAACTTAGTAGCCTCTGCTTGATTGACAATTTGCAGGAAGAAACCCTTTTGACTTGATTCAGTCAATGCCATAACACTGAGGATAAATTCTAAGCAAAACAAGGATTAAACTAATTGTACTAGAACAATTAAACAGTCATTCATAGGGCATGTGTGTGTCCAAATTCACAAAAACTAGACATCGCTATTACGAAACACATTGTCATCTCCACGATGGTTCACAATTTATATAAAACATAACACGTGGGAAGAGGGCAGAGAGACTGGGGTGGAGAAACAATCAACACATCACTTCATCCAGATGGTCTGATTCTTCAGCCAAAGTGCAAATTCTCCATTAATGTCAAGTAAGGTCAAAATGACACCCTTGAAAATTTCCATTCCAGAAATCATAAAAATGCTTATAGTCAAGTTTTGTATATGACTGTTTCGGTCACTGCTTATGCTAACAGCTTCAGATAAATCTACAATATACCCAGAGCTCACAAAGCTGAGAAACTTTTTCTATCAAAAGTTTTCAAAAGGTACATTAAGAGTCAGAAAATTGGGGAAAACATATAAGCTTTAAAAGGGACCACACAGTGCAACTACCATACATCCAATAAAGGTAATTAAGGACCCATTTGGGAAGAATCACATGGAACCAGGAATAGTATCAGATAACTTCACACTAACTAGACAACCAGCAAGCTACAGGTATGTAGATAAAAAACTCAGACATCAGCTTCAGCAGTCTTGCCCTTACTTCTTAATGTCTCCTTAATGTGTGGGTGAAACTTTCAACCTTAACATCAACATGTGGTTGTTCGGTTTTTCAGGTGGGTTTCTTTTTCCCCAATGTAAAACATTTGTATGTATTTTGCAGATTACCTAATATCTGGTTATGTAAAGGCATGTATTAACCTTAGTAACTTAACATAGTGAATGTAAAGCAAAAACAGTATGAATGTATCCACTTGTTTCAAGCTTCCTCACTGGATGAGTGACAGTACACATTTTAATTTCAAAACCAAGCTTAATGTTTTAACTATAACTATTGCTTTGTTAAAATACATATCATTCCATTTCCTGATTCTGCACCAGCATTTCTAAAAGCATAACCTGTTTCATTATGACAACATTTGAAATAGCATCACACAACCACAAGAGGGTGGCCTTACAAGGTAGGTTAGTATCCGCTTCCCGATTCTACTACTTTGTTTCAAAAGCAATCAAATGAAATAACAATTTCAGTGACCACCTTCAAAACAAGCATATCAAATCCATTTTTGGCTTCCTCAGCCCAAGGCTTTTTAAGAAAGAAGCAATGTGAAAAGAAAACTAAGGACCAAAGAAGGCCACATGTTTTTTCTTTACTATAGCACATTTGTAAGAGTTCAGGTCTAAACTTTACAGCTGGTCAGGAAATCAAGGGAACTAAAACTAAGTTTTTGAGTATTCACAGATAAGTTCTGTTCTTTTGATCATATGAAAGCATTACATACTTCACTACATAAAAAGTTAGACAAACTTTTCCAACAAACCTTTTCTTCTCCTAACTTTTCAAGTGGTACTGCTAGAAATATGGTCATGCTGTAATCCTGTAAGTGTGAAAAGCAGATGCTGCGGTCTTATCTTCTCAAATATATACAGAGAGATCATCTAGTGAAGCAAAATTTTCATTCTTCGCCACTATTCCTTCAGGAATACCCACACATAACCACTACAGCTTTTCCAAAATGTCTATCAAGCTTTATTTACATGATTGCCTCACTTCACGTACCTGACACAGAAGTATAAAGATTAAAAGGATCTTTAAAATTTATTGGTAATGAATTTTAAAGTAACAGTATATAATCCTTTCTCTAAGAATTAAATGATGCTGAGAAAGTCATTATGCATGTTTGCTTGAAAACAATTACAAAGTACTTTAGAGTTGCTGCTCTCCATTATTTTACCTTTTAAGTGGAACAATGACATTTAAGTTTTGTTGTGGCAATATAATGCAAAAACAAGGTAACTATCTTGATGAAAGGATCCATAACTATTTACATAAGGTTCCAGCCAGATGTTCTTTAATCTCTAAACTCAAAAATATAAAAAGTTTTGTCACCTTCTTTCTTTTAGCTCTCACAAATTTTCTTTAGAAGAAAATATAAAAAAGAAAAGAGTAAATATAACCTCCTTTATGCAGTTAAACCCGGACTTTATCCTAAAATGTCAAGTAATTTGCTTCTGGGCTGACAATTTTAAACGCAGTTGGACAAAATCATGAATTAATAAATCAACATTAATACTGTAACTGCAAAAGCTAACTTAGAAAACTGACTTTTCAATTCAGCTGCTTACACTGCACCTTTTGTACTGAATGAGTTTTAACATAGATAAAAGAAACCATGGTCATTACACTAGGCAAATCTTTGAACAAGTTATTTAGCAGTTTGTGAAATAAACACAAAAATGTTTAAGTCCCTACTTTGTTCAAAAAATGTTCATATTTAAAGGTCTAAGTTTCATCATCTGTTGCTAATTAATAAGCATATTGGAAATCACATGAAAGTCATAAGCTTCCTAGTTTTGGAGACAATGGCCATTTACATAAAATACAAGTAATATATTTTACATAAAAGTGTGAAACTATTCATCATGAGCTTTCAACAGAAAACTGCCTAGAATGAAGGTAAACAATTAGGATTCTAGTACAGAGAGCTAGATGAAAATCTGACTCAGTTAAAAAAAAAGTCACAATTTTTTTTTTCTAGGACACCTGAAAACACGTAAGAAGCCTCATCCTACTTTACAACAACCACAGCTATAAAATATGATGCCCTTCTAGGTCTCAATGGATAAGCATGTCTTAGCCACAGGATCAGAGTTTTTCAAAACCAGCCAAGAAATGCAACTGTACCTTACACCCTCTCCAACACTGATGCAACAGACAGGTCAGTTTCCCCCCTCAGACTTTGGAATTTTAAAGTTTTTTTTTTTTTTTCTGATGGTTTCCATAAAACTTCTAGTTTACAGAGCTCTAGTTGTAATGCATTTCTCAAATATATTCAGGATATTTCTATATGCTCTGATGAAATATGCTTTGGCATTTAGAAAAAGACTCATCATCAAATTCACAACAGCTGGAGATAGTGTAGACTTCAAATGTGAAAGGCTAAGGTGGCATAGCCTTCCAGCAAGTCTGATAAAGTCACAAAGGCAGGCGGATTTTGAAATATCCAGAACTATGAATTTAATACAAGACTTTAAAAACATTGGGTTTTTATCAGTATTTCAAAGTGTTCTTCATAATACAAAAAAGGACAAAGGCCACCTCTGCACTCAGTTCAAAGTGGGTTCCAGAACTACCTCTCACCCAGAGTGTGCTGCAAAGAACACTGTAACATATGATAAAATGACTGTCATAGCAACTAAGGTAAAACAAGAATCAGTCTCACAACCACCAGCAGGAACACATTACCATTACAAGTAAGCAAAGGTCTGACCTTAACAGGTGTTCAGGCACACAGGAGGCCCTACTCTGGGCTACAGCAAAGCTTGCCTTCCCAAAGATGCAACTCACAAGAGTCAAAGTAGTAAGACAGAAGAGCAACATCTGTCAGGAAACATCTTTTGCTGGTGTTTTCTTTTGTTTAAAAAAAAATAAATCTGTTGACTAGGTGAGCCATGATTTATTTAAAGGCATCAGAATCCTTACTTGATTAAGTTGTACATTACAGTAAGATTTCTTAAACACTGTGAGGCTAGTCTTTATCAACTGATACAAAAGCTTCCCGGTGCAGTAACTGCAATGCCTACTAAAAAAATCTGCTGAGTCAGGTATCAGATTCAAGCAAAACAACTACCATGAAAGACTGTAAAAATGCCTGCTAGCCCTAGTCCTTCATTCTTGCTACTGTAGTCTTGGTAATTACAACTGCAGTCAACATATGGTCCTGTAATTGTTCAGAAAGCCACACTGTAAACCTAATTACTAAAAAAAAAAAAAAAAAAAAAAAACAAAACAAAAAAAACAGCTACAGGCTTGTACATATGCTCAAATCTTTCAGGATATATATTGTTTAATATTCTTCCACAGGGCAACCCAATCACAGGATAATAAACATCAAAATCAGCTTTACCACAGGAGAAACCATATTCTAATGCTCCAGATAAGTGTGCCTTTTGCAAGCAGTCTGAATCAGCTGAGTCCAGCCATGGGAGGTACTGCTTAAAGGAAAGCATGCCTAAAGAAAACTATGTGAGTCAAAAAAAAAATAAATCTAGGGTAGCACCACAATACCACAAACCTGTTTGAGGTCAGACTCAAGGAACACCAGTACTTAATGTCCAAATTGCAAAATCAAAAAAAAAAATAAATCAACAAATCAAAACAAAACCCATGCATGCAACCAACGTTACTAGGCACCTCCTTTTTTGATCTGGAAGATTCTTAAGTCCCTATGCTGTTTTTTTCCCCCTCATACATTCTCAAAGTTGAGAAACTTTGGCTTGAAGCCTACAGGAACCACAAGCACAAGGCTAAGCTGCAGAACGTACCATCCAAGCCAAGTCTGGCCTTCTCAACAATCCAAAAATGTCAAATCTATTAATAAGTAACTTAGTAAGAATATGTGAAAGTAAACAGACCCTACAATAACTGATTGGTGTACAGCTTCTATTTATGACCTAGCAGAGCACTAAACCTGAAAGTTCAAGAGCTTGCCTGAGGCTTGAAGCCAAACGCCACTTCTACTACTTTCTGATTTACCTAGAACAGGATTTCCACACCCAAGGAAACAAACCTAGCAGAAGTGCTGAAAGCCACAGGCTAGAGATTCATGCCTCTCCACTTCAAGGGAAAACTGGGAAATAGTCCTGTCTAGATATTTATAGCTGAGATGCCCTCCTGGATAAGCGGCAAATGCTGAACTGAACACCTTGCCACTGAGAGAACAGAATCTAGCTCTTCCATTTCTCAGTTCAATAGCTTAACATTAGTTAAGACAATCCCAAAAGATGAGTGTTACCTGTCCCTTCACCCTCTTTTTAGGAAGGCAGAGACCTCTCTCAGTTATTGGAGTGCCTTACCACACCAGGCATCCATAAGCCTCATTGCAGCTTTGAGTAACAACTACATTTTAAATGCATCTCTATGTACATTATCATGCAATGGCTTTCACTAGACAGCCCACCATTCCATGTATTTTTTTTTACCTAGATCGTCCACTAAGACACCTAAATCTCATATACGCTCAGTAAACTGAGGATTCTGAAGGATACAACATTCCACCTTGGAGACAAAGGACACTGGCCCCCAATAACTTAGGCACCACAACAGTCAAGTCCTTCAGTGAATCTAGACCCTGGGTAATGAGACAAAATTTAAACATTTACAAGGATTTGTGCTGTCCTCCTCTAAGTAAGCACATTATTTTTGTGATATATCTAAGTTCTGAAACAGCTGCATCAATCACTTCAGCTTTGTTACTCTGTATCTTCAGAAGACTGCTAAATGCTTATTTGTACCTGGGAAACACAGCATGTGGAACTGCCCTAATATTGTGACACCAAAGCTGTGACTGCATGGATTCCTTGGAAAAACAAACAACAAAAGTACACTGAGAATGCATTTTTCATTAGTAGCTATATTAAGTCAGGACTGGCAGGGGTATTAGGCCACAAAAAAGCAAGTATCCATGTTGGCACATGCAGTTTAAAACTATCCCAGGATTGCATCTCAAAATTGCCTAGAAAGCTTTAACTCTCTTACAGTCTTGGTATTTCTACAGCAACTTTCATTCTCTGGGTTAGTGAAATACATTCCCCGAGTCTGGCTGATTCATGTCACCCAGTGAAGTCAGTTCTGAATGGCAATGAACTCCGACACCATTGTGCGATACTTAACAGAACTAGATCAAAGGCACTGAAGACTACAGGTGAAAAAGTGGAACATGTAAAATGTATACATACTTACTGAGAATAAAGCTACGTGTGTAGACAGTCACTTACGGGACTGAGCTTACTATTGATTATAAAGACCAAAAACTGGCAAACAGACCAAACACGCTTCAAATTAACTGTGACTGTGCCAACTGATTTACTAGCAAGCCTTAAAGTTTAAAACCCTGGGAGAAAACCACCAGTTACCTAGTAGTACCTATCCGTAACCACCAAGACACAAATAAACTGATTCCTCCCCATTTAAGTTAAATACAAAAAGTGTATTTGGTTATTATGGCTTTGCAATTTCACATTCATTGACTGCATAAAAGGAACTAAGTTTCAAACTGATCCACACCATTGCATCCCTGAAATTTTGATTAGTTTTTTTTTCCCCTGTGATAACAATGCAGCAATCGAGGTGGGGTAAAGATGTGTGTGGAAATGACTTAAAAATATCTAACTCTGCTTCAGGGATTTGCTTTTGATGTACCGAGCAAACCATCTAGGGATCAGGGAATACCTGACTGGACTATCATTAAGCTAACAGTCATCTAAGATTTTGTTAACATCTACCAAGGTCTCTCAATTTTTTTAAGGACCTTTTGTTACAAAACAGCCATCCAGTGACAGTTCTGGTAACACAGACACTGCTTTGTCAGGCAATGATAGTAAGAGGTTCTTGAATGGTGAAGAAGATACCTCATGTCACTCAGCTCTCAGGTTTGGTTCCTCCAGATGATGCTCCCTGTGCAATTCAAAAGAACCCAATACATAAAAATTTCCCATCCCCTGATACTAATACTGTTTTTCAGAAATATGAGATGACATACTGAGCAAGTCAATGAAGGCAACAGTGGTTATCAGAGTAATTTAATAGCAGCTAATCTAACTATGTTGCAGATGATATGCCAGTTAGGAAACTGGGAAAAGACTGGTAGCCCTATGTATTCATACCTTTCCTTACTCAACCAGACCACTTAACATTTGCAGCTCTGCAGAAGTGACTATGCAATCAAGCCTCGTGGTGTAGAAGCATCTCACTCCCCCAATTCATCTAAGAAAACATCTAATTTCCACCCATGTCTTCTGAAGCAGCAGACGTGGAAGAACAGCTGGCGACATATCCAGAGACAGTAGAGAGGTCCCTCTCTTGCATACCTGGCTCGTACAACTTATTCACTGGTTCGAGACAAGCTAATCACCACACTTACAATTCCCCTCACCTCACACAGCAGGCAGGCTTTTGCACATCCATTTCTAGCATGAATCACATATTACTAGCTGCTGAGATCTGCTGGTTGTCTACGAATTTCTCTGACTCCAGAGATCTTAAAAGTTACGTGATTTTTACCCTTTTTAGATGTTTGTTGCATTACATCCTTGAAATAAATATTTCGGTCTTTCAGGGGGGTTGCCTCATGTCACAGGCATCCGTAATTTATATTCCCATAGCTCTTAATGTCTTATAAAGAACAGATGAGTTCAGTCTCTTCTGACCTTAAATTCCTTTAGAACTTTCATACACTCACTATAAGTGGTAGTGGAAAGGCAATGTAACCATACAATGAGAACATGCACCTCAAATGGTAACAGTGAGTAGCATTGAGTAATGAAGATCTGTACTCATAGCTCCAAGATGACCATCTCAAATCCTTCATAAGTACAGTTACAGAAATCAATGCAGAGGGAACAATACTGAAACCAGGTCAGCACTGAGGGAGTCTACACTGGTCTCTCTCCCATTAAGCTTGGCAGAATTTTCTCAGAGACTTTGAGCCGTACGATGCACATCTCAAAATCTTTCCTTAGATTAAGTGACCTTCCTGGCTTGACTTAATTTCTAAATGCCTCCTTTTTTTTTTTTTTTTTAACACCTGTAGCATGTCTCCTCTTCACATGGTCTTGTTTATTCTGGTCTCCAAGACTCCACTATGGCTGTAGGCTGGATGAAACCATTTGCCTACTCAGCATTCTCAATGATTCTTCGTATTCTACAGAGACATTTGTAATTTTCTCCAGGAGACAAAATCTGAATTGCACAACACATCATTACCTTCTAAGGAAAAAGATACAAAGACTCACTTAATATCAAGGAACAGATGGAAATACCTGTTACATCAATCTTCCAGAAGTATTAGTTCAGTATAGAACAGACCAAATCTGAAACCTGTATGTGGAGGCGCTCTATAGTATTCAGTCTAATAGGCCAAGGCATCATACAATAACATTGTATGAGATCAGGTGATTCCTGAAGAGCTTTAGCCAGATTAAGAATTAGTAATGCAAAATAATCCAAGTTCCACCTTGGTTCCCCAGGCAGGAAACAGAGCACTAAAGGAGGGTCTCTGTCACCCTGTCTTTTATGCATGATCTCCAATAACATAAACTAACATTCAAATTTCAAGTGCATGAAGTATAAAGAAAAATGACACTATGAAATACGGTCAAAGAAAATACTTTTACATTTGACAGATTTAAAATGAATAGGAAATTCTCTCGTCTTCACTGGATGCAGCATCTTGCCCTATACACAAATGCATGCTTCAAGACAGCCTACATAAGAACATACTAAAAGCAAAAAGTTTGAAAGGTTGCTTTGACATATCTGCATGAAGTACAATAATTACCATGTTGAAGTAAGATCGGATTTTGACCCCTCTTGACAAATCCCAAACTATGACATTTCCATCATGTCCAGCAGAGAAGAGAACTCTTGGATCAAATGGATGAGGTTCAAGTACAAACACTTCATCTTCATGTCCCTTAAATAAAAGATACAGTAAGAACAACAATAATATTGTCTCAAATCCTTATCCAGGAATTCAGTATGATAACACTACCTGCAACATTAACCTATGAAAGTATCCAGCAAAGAACAACTACTTCAACTACTACTATTTTTTTTTATAGCAGTGTATTATACTCTCCTCCTTTTACTTGTCATTTTAGCTTCCCAAGAAGTGTATCACCTTCACAACAAGTATATTCCACTACTTTCACCACAATTTCACAAGATTAGAGTCCACAACATTTTGTATTTTTGGTCTTAATGCCCTGCAGATTTCAATTTGTTTAGGCAGAATAGTAGTTAGAAATTTAATTGAGATTCATAAAGAATCAAATATATAACTAAAAGTTAAGAGAACAATATCCCCAAAATTACTACTAAACTTTCAAGTTTGGATGAATTATTTCCACCTCCAGTGGAGCTTGTAGCTACCAATTTTCCTATTTGCACAATAACAAAAGTAACAGACATTAGTAAAAATGTTTGATTTATTCCGGTTAGAAGACTATTTTTCTGTACTCATGGAATGATTAGGTTGTAGAAGTGTCTCTTAAATAGGAAAAATTTATCCATTAATGGTATTTCAAAATATCTGTCACACTGCATAAAGGTAAAAAAAAGAGACAACTGTTTCCTCCTCTCCTTCAAGACTGCACTTTGGAGAAGAAAAAAAAAAGTCCAAAATTATTTTCAAACACCTAGAACAGCAATGGTTATTTATGACTTTAAAGCTTTATTTTCTAATAAGTAGTTGATAGACATCTATTACATTCCAATTATCAAGAAACATTTGTTAAAGCAGTTTTCAGATAGAAAAAGCACGTATAAGGAAGAATTTTGATGATATGAATGTAAATTTTGCATTGAAGACTGATGAATTAAGATGAAACACCTTACCATGAGAATATGAATGAGCTGGCCAGTGAAAGAATTCCAAACTTTCAAAGTCATGTTATTTACTGCAGTTATAACAGAGTTGTCATGGCGGTCCCATGCCACCATGGTCACTTTCAGCTTTGTGATTTTATCTTCAATTCCTTGTACACTTTGTCTAAAACAAAAGAACAAAAAGTTTCAAAATAACCCTCGTTTGCCAAAATATTGTCCCTAAGAAGTGAAAATACTTCCGTATTGTGCTTTATTATTAAGAACAGAAGCATTACTTCTTCAAGAATATGGCGAAATGAAAAATGTTTTCCATTTTTTTTTAGCACATACAAGTACAAAAGAATTGTAAATGCTTAATCAATGACTATAGGTCCTCAATAAAATGCCAGAAAATGTCCTCTGATACATGACCTAACCCAATTAGATTTTATAGCTATGGCATTCATTGTAACATTCAAAGAAACGAGTCAACCAGTGAACAGTAATTTGTTCTGGAGAATATTTGTAATAATTAGTTATAAATAGGGAGAGAAGTATTCCAATACCTTCAATTAACTTAATTTCTCACGCTATGTTTAGTACTATGTATTTTATTTTTATCCCTATGGAAACCAAACACAAGCTACTGGTAATATAATCTGAATACTCAAAAATTACATTTTCTGTTAGTGTGGTTTAAAGAGGTCTTACTGAATTCTCTAGCACATTAATTTATGGGAAAACATTCATCAAATGCAACCATAGCAAGTTACCACCAAGTTACCATTAAGCAGGCAGACAAAATACAGAATCTTCTATTTACAGTTAAACACTACAATATATTACACAATCGTATATATTGTATAACTCAACAGAAAACGTATAGCCAAATTCCTTTCTAGATTCAATGTAGAACCCATGAGGCTTTATAAGCCAAATTCACTGTTTCCTTTCAGTGAAGCAACTTTATTTTCTTTGATAAAATTGTTCCTCTGCAGAAAAGATCAAATTTGGAACTGCAGTTATCCCTCTAGTCAAAAGGATAAAACAGAAGTCAGCTAAAGTTGCTTTACTGAAATGAGAAGTTCAGTTTCTCAAAGCTGTTCAGCTTTTGTGACCACAATTAAGAAGAATCCATTCCTGTTTTCCCAGGATCAGTTAAAACTAAGAATTTTTACAGGCTGTATTTTCAAGAGAGAGTAACAGTCTGTTCTCAAAGCACCAGTGTTTTACTCTTGTCCAACAGTTTGATATTCATGGTTTTTTGCACCTCGTAACTAACAAGATACTGTGTGATCTAACATCTACCTAAATTATAGGTTATTTAGCGCTCTCTGCCATCCCTCTGTTGGTCTTCCAGACATCTTTCCACATGATTACCCCCAAAACCATTTTAATCTTTCTTTTCTATTACATATCATCTTTCAAACCACTTAGTATGATCAGTAAGAGGCAGAAAGGTTTATCCCTGAAACATACAAAACTTTCTAATGTCTCTTGGAAAAACATCTTCTCCATGCCAAAATAAAAACGTGCAACAAGTCCTACTAAGTCCTTCTCCATCTTCAAGCCTCTTTTCTTGCTTGTTCTAGTGTACAGAAGTTTCCCATACATACAAAGCCTTGTAAATTCTCAGATTATTTTAACAAATGAGAACCCCTTAGAGAGCAAGCAACTTCTTTGTTCCAGCATGTGGTATGAAAGAACCTAATATTGCATTTCTGGGTATGCAAATTGCATAATAAATTTAAGTATTACTAAAATGTAAGCAGTTTCAAGAACAGATCTGACCTGGTTTTCTTGCTCCAGAAATAAATGCTTATGTAAAAGCCATATAAATTTGACGTTTAATGGGCTTTGAGTATCTTTTATTATTTTAATCAAATCAAAATAGTAGTGGAGCTACTGTCAGGACAAGCTGGTTTCCACAGCTGAATATACAGTCAAATATTTGTTTTTGCTGGACTTTAAGAGCTAGACAAGCATATTGTGCATTTAAGCAATCATAATTTAAAAAGCCCTTGCCCCTCTTTTCTTCCTTTCCCTCTTTTTTTTTAAACCAGCAAATGATATCAATGGCCTTCAAGTATCTATCCGATAGCATAACATTTCACATCACTTACCCTGCTGGGCGAGTAGCCATATCTAACAAAATGCTTTTCCATTCCCTTCGCTTAAATTGCCAGATTCGTGCTGTTCCATCACGGCTTCCACTCACAAATCTAACAAAAGGAGGGAAAAGTTACTTAGAGATCAAAGGCAGATCTGTATGGAAAAGACACTTGAAAACTGAAGTTCCAGAATTTGGAACTCAAAAAAAAAAAGGAGGCTACAATAACAACTCCAAACAGTGTCAGAATGTTGTAAACTGGTTTGAGGTGAAAACCACTTCCCATACCTTTCACAGAATCACAGAATTACACGAGTTGGAAGAGGGACCCAAAAGGATCATGAAGTCCAACTCTTACCTCTACACAGAACATTCCCAACATTCACACCACGTGACTGAGGGCATTGTCCAAATGCTTCTTGAATGCTGGCAGACTCAGTACCATGACTACTTCCCTGGGGAGCTGTTCCAGTGCTACGTCAACCACTGGGTGAAGAACCTTTTCCTAATATCCATCCTAAACCTCCCCTGGCACATCTTCCTGCCATTACCTCTAGTCCTATCATAGGTTGCAAAAGAGAAGGGATCAGCACCTGTTTCACCTCCCTCCCTTGTGAGAAGGCACTAAATAACTATGAGGTCCCCTTCTCAGTCTCCTTTTTTCCAGAGGCTGAACAGACCAAGTGACAATCAAATTTGAAGGCCCGCAAAAAGTGAAAACTGCTTCCCTATCCTAAGCCTCTTCCAAACTAACTGTTACCTTTGGTGCACCTTGCTAAATTATGAACACCACTTTGACACAGAACTCCACAACCCAATAAGCACTGAAAGAAACTTATCCTTATCACACCCGGTAAATCTAAGGAAGAAATTTAAGAGTTAAAAATAGTAGAAGGGCCAGGACAGCCCAGCAAGCAGAAGTAAACACATGATTTAAAGCAAACAAAACCTACTCTCAATAAGCTAACACTGTAAGTATTATGATAGTTATTTGAAGAAGGGTTTCCTAGCTTGAGTTTCTCCCCTACATCTTTCTCCCCAGTTTTTTGAGGTGCAGGTGTAAATGGAGGAGAAAGAAGCAGGTGGAGAACAATGAAACTTGGTTTACAACTACTTGTATCGTAATAAAAGTGTACATTGGAACATCAATTAAATGAAGCATTAAAATTCATAATAAACTGAACTGTTCTCTTTAGCACCCTTCACATCCAACATCACTTCCAGGAACTGATACATCGAAACATCCACAAGTTCAAAAAACTAGCTCCAAATAAATCAACTGTGCTTACCTGCTACTACTATTAGAAAACTGAATGCTGTCAACTTTGTCCTAAATAAAAAAAAGAGCAGAAAAATAACAATCAAATCTGACTCCAAAGTACCAAAATTATTATTATTTTAATCAAATATATGTAATTTTTAAAAAAGTATTTACGGCATGAAACTCCAACTCTGATATCTTCTCTGGCTGGCCTGATCCGAAGAAATAAACCCTAATGACATGATCTGTACTCCCAGTAGCCAAAAACATTCCACCTGAGAAAAACAAACCAATAAGTCTTTAAAAAAACATGCAATCTAATATTATTGCAGTATTTTCAAATGGCTGTAACATCAAATACTTGTTTCCCTTAAACTTACAGCCATATCTCATTTCAGCTATGCCTGTAACTGACTTTTCAGTAAAAACAAGATTTAGAAACTCAAAAGTTAACTGGAGTTGAACTATCTCACATTTGTTGTCAGATAAATACGCATCTGCAGACATATCTGCAGGATTAGCTAATGAACTCCAGTAATTAATTTGCGACTAAATCCTTAGAAGCCTCAATCTTAAAAATTAATGAACTAGAGGTCCAGTACAATTTCTAAAACTAAGTTTATGTCATTTTTATTTCATCCAATTACTTCTGTTGCATTCTTTAATTGCCAACTCTGGAATCAATGAAATTCAGACTGCGAGAACCTGACAATCAACACCTTGTCCCATTCTCTATAAATTCCATCCCAGATAAAGCCAGCTCTAAGAAAAAGGTATACACTTGCAATCATAAGAGATTTTCAACATTTTATATTTAACTTTTCAAGAATTTCCTTATTATCAATAGTTAATGCATAGATTCTGAATTTATATTTTAAATATGAGTCTTTTTAATAGCTACTTTAACTGAGTTTCATCTTATTAACAAGAAATATACTACAGTAACTCTATTAATACTTCATTTTACTATCTAAATGACATTTTATATTGATAAAAGGGAAAAAAGGGAAAAGGAGAGGAAAGAAAAAAAAGTCTTTTACCAGCACTAAAAGAAGAACAGATCATTTGGACTCCAGGCCGCGGGCGTTCTGTAAACTTTGTTGGCCTTGGACTACAAATAAAAGAATAGTTAAATAATTTCCTAATAGGGCTTCAAAGAAAAAAGACAGTATCTAAGAAATAAAACACAGAACAAAATTAAATATGAAGGAAGAGATGGCTGCCCATCTATAAAATTTTTTGTGACTATACTTCATGATCTGATCTTTAGGAAATCAAGACATCCAGACGGACTAAGTAATCTGTGTATCAAGGAAAGCTATATCACAACTTAAGTCCTGTTCCCTTCTCCGCTCTAATATTGCCATACAAAACACTTTCCCTTAAGTCACTGTCAAAGCAGGACAGAAGACAGCTAGAGAAAGTTTAGACAATGTTCAGATTTAATCCACTGGGTGTACTAGAACTCATTTTCTGCTGCAGCACACAGCTGCTTTTACAAGAGATAAACACAGCTTTTCGCTCTTTATAGAAAAGGATACAAAAGAAATTTAAATAAATTTGGGGTTTTTTCACAGTACTAAAATAAACCAGCTTCTTTATATATTCTTTGTTTCATATAGCGCCCAAAGACTGTCAGGAAAATGGCTAGAACTTTGTAAGGAATTTTATTGTATAGCCTGTACTTTCGTTTAGACATTTCAGAACCTGACGTGCAAGCAGAACTAAAGCTCCAATGTATTTGGCACTTTAAGAGTGTATTAAACCAAACCAAATCTGATCCAGTTCTTCATCATTACTTTAAGTCTGCTCAGGCACTACAGCAACCTCAAATCAGTAGGTGATCTTGCATAGTACGCCATCTGCAATATTCACTCGAAGGATAAACTTACTAGAGAACAGCAGTATTACACCCACAAGTGTCAGCACTAAAGATTTGTTTTAACATAAAAGAATGCATATTCATAACTTATCCAAAATTTTCTCTGTTAAAAGCAAAATGGTCCATATAATTCATTTCAGCTGAAGGCAGATGCATAAGAGATCTTTCTCTACTAATCAGCTTTTGCTATCTCTAATAAAAAAGTAAACATTAAACCTTAGTGGTGCTCATGCATAAAATAAAGTAATAAACACAAGGAATATCAGTTAAGAAATCTTTCTCCATGTTGTCCATTCAGTATAGGCTGTTGCTGTGAGCTTTCCTATAGGAGTTTTAAAGGTGACTCCCTGCAGGCTCATGACAAGGCAACTTCACAACAAGATACAATAAACAAGACAAAGACTCTACAAAACAGCTGAAACCCTTCTTAACTGAGCTATTAACGGAAAAAGAACTATCAGGTGATTCAGTACGCAGCTTACATAATTTGGAGCAAGTGTAAATAGATAAATAGGCTAGTGTTTTCTTCCACTGTGGTTTGTGAACTCTGCCTTTAGAGTTAGGACAGTTGCAAAATAGAGCAAGTACGCACTTATGTTTTAATATGGACATTCAAATTAAATTCTTCAACTTATGTCCCACTAATGTGTGTTATTTTAGGCATTATGAGAGCCTGTCATTCCTTTACAATAGCGCAGACTGTGGGCTTTGCAAAATGAGCTTGGCAACCAGTATTTTTGGGAAGCAAGGGAAAGAAAATAAAAGCACAATTTCTTGCAACATACAGAAACCAAGCAAATTTTTTAGCTTTGCAAACATTCTTAATCATCTATTAAGTGGCTGGAAGACATTAAGATACCTTCACAAATATTTCATAGAGAGGTCTAGCAAAGCCCTGGTAAAGAATTTTCTTCCTGGAAGAGACCTGTATCAAGTTCAACACAAATCCAGAAACAAGAGGGGCTCCAGTAAGAAAAATAATAATTAAAAAAATAAACAAAAAAAAACCCCAAAAAAATAAAAAAAAACTAAAACTGCACTCAGAGTGGCAGAAAACGAAGCAATTTGATCTGTGTGCTTCAACTACGGGACACACTCACCAATATAAACATCTGAAGTTCATCTTCAAAATGCAGCAACAGTGCATGAATGGTTACCTAATCCAAGCCCTGCAGACTAATCTCACTCTGGACTGGTAGTGGCTCAAGCAAGTCTTCTTCACAAAACACAGTGTGCAATATAACCTTAAGTCTTTGTTCACAAGCTAACAAACAAGGTTCAGGATATCTGAAAACTGATGCACAACCAGGTCCTTTAACACCAAGTGCCTTCTGCTTAAGAAAGCAGATGGGAAGTATCACACCACATGCACAATTGAGAAATCAAAGCCTTGCCCAAAACAGGAACATCAAAGTCATCATCACACGTTTTTCCAAAAATTTTTCCATCTTTTTAAAATTTGGGTGCAAAAATAGAAAAGAAGAATAGCAGTATATTAAGCTCCTCTGCACATATCTGTGAGACAGTTCTGCTGCCTTGCTCATATGGTCTGCCAGGAACAGACTAGCATTGGAAACTTGTGATCCAAACAGGTGGCAGAATAACAAGAAAACTTGGTATCTTTCTCAGAGAAGATACATAAGCAAATATTTTGCAATGCAACCAATTTCACTTTGATGCACTGATCAGTTCACAGTATCACAAGGTTGGAAAAGACCTCTGAGATCATCTAGTCCAACCTACAACAGTTCTCCCTTAAACTTGGAGGCAGACTATTCTTCAAAGCTGATTTACTCTCTTCTCCCTACTGCCAACTCATATAGGATCTGACTGTCATGTTTTCTGTCCCCACCCAGAATAGTAACAAGAGACGAAATACGGCGCAATTTTTAATTGCTTTTTCAACTTATTTGGCCACATTGCTTGACTTCCTTACCTGCAGCTTCAACCAATACTACTGTTCCTCTATCTGGAAACAAAATTGATCTACCTGGAATGATACTGCTTTTAGGGCTAGCTGGTAACTGACCAGTCAAAAGTCTCTTCACTGATAGAAGTAGAGCACACAGAAGGCTCTATAATACCAAAGTGCATCTGTGACTACTGTTGGATGCATGAAGAACACAAGAATTTCGTGGTCAGCCCTGCCAAGGTCTGTGTTTCATCCTACGGCACAAAAGCTACTGCAACATGTTCTCTTGTAGTTTATCGAAACAGAGCGCTCTCACCAAGGATCTCCTTTCTTGGCCATACGTGTGACCTAGATACTGAACATGCCTCAATCAACAAGTTTATCAAAAAAATGGGAAACCAACATGAGAAGCCTCTAATTTCAGAGATACTACTAATACTGCACAGAGTTACTGCAAAACTACATAGGATACCAGGATTTTTGTGATCTAAGAATGAAACAAAATAAACATTTGCAGAGATTAAAAAAACAACAGAAAACAGAACTGGGATGGGGCACTAGACATTAGAAGTCTTAAAGGATATCAATGTCCATTTTAATGGCAAATATTATAGTTTTCAAGGTAGTGAGTATTCCAGTTTTTCACGATCTGTCAGTATAAAAAATTTTGAGTTTCCTTATCTCCTGAAGAACCTGACATAGAAAGATTCCTTTCAGAGGGAGTCTTTCCCAGGAGGTACCAAGTCCAATTTTCAGTTAAAGAAAAAGAATTGATCCCGCCTTTAGACCTTACCATCAAAGCTGGGTTCAACATAGTTCAGCATAGTTAAGAAAACTGGTTATTTTTAATTCAAAAGCACACTGAACACAGTAATGTATCCAAATGCTGCTTTTCCCACATTTCATGAAAAAGTTCAGCAAAGTACTGTAGGCACCACCAATCATCTTGAAATTAAAATCAATCACATGATCATCATGAGGCTGCCCAATAGCTCAATCTTAAGTCACTGCCAGATGACTTAAGCAGTGCTCAGTTTAAAAAGCGGGGGTGGGGTATATATACTTATTTGGTTGTTTTTTCTTTAAGAGCTGAAATTTCAAGACTTCACCACTAGCCTGCCTTAAGAGTGCTGGACAATTTAGTAACACACTTGTAGCAATTGTATAGTTACTGTATTTTGATTTGATTGATAGCAATTGTATTCTTGAAGGATAGGCTGTAGTCAAGCTCAGGAGGAACATAAAATCAAGTTCTGACTTAAGCATGTGACAGCACCCTTCAGCTGTACTACTCATCTTTTGGTCTTGCTGCAACGCTCCCAGTTCTCCTTCATGGAGTGGGAATGGTGCTGGAATTGAGATAGAGGGCAGCAAGCTCTAACCCTGAATGACTGCGAGGAAAGGTCTTATTTTCTCTGCCAGGTTTTCTCCTTTTTTGAGATACTGAAGAGAGCAAGCTTGTATTTTTCTCTGCAGTCATAGAAGGAAGGACAAACTTCCTACTCCACTAGTTATTCTGTCTTTCAGATGGCCTACACAAAATTGTTTAAAAAAAAATAACCTCATAAAGGGCCCTATGAATAAGATTAACAGGAATTCATCTTTCTTTTGATGTTTTTATATTGCTGGCACTCATTTCCCCCCCCCCCCCCCCCCCCCCAGCACATTACTGAAGGGATGTAAAGAGAACTTGCCATGCTACAGCTGTTCTGGAAGCAGATCCAGATCTAAAGGTGTAAGGAAGTGCAACAACCTGACAACGTACATCCATTACTGAGACGCACTGGCCCATATGACACAGCTTCCTTGTGTAAAATCACATTGGACTCAGTTTCCCAGTATCATTTATATTGGTTTACTGGAATAAGCATGACAAGTACAGTTGTAAGAGTTTACAGTTCAGCACATTAAGTAATAAAACCTCCTGTAAATAGTGAATTCCCCTGAACTAGTATACTGTTCAATTCAGGAAGAGCTACATGAAGACTTTTCTAGGTGTCCAAATATTTTGATATCATGAGATAGTTACATTCTAGTCCCGAAAGACATATCTGTTTCTTAGAGTTTATCACGTTTTCATCAATTTTTAGCTTGAATTAGAAAGCATCAATTACTTCAAATATGTAACAGCTCTACTAAGTTCAAAGACCTAAAATGAGTATCCTGCCTCCAAAGTACCTCAAATGGATGTTTAAGAGCAGAAAAAGCACAGTGATGATCTTTAGTATCTTCATAACACGTACTACCCCATGGCAAGAAGTTTCATAACTCAGCTGTGTGTTTTGTAACAAACCATCTCCTTCCAATTTCGAATTGGCTACCTGCACTTGATACCCTCTAGTACAGTAAGGGCCAACAACCTCATTATAAGCTCATTACTCATTATAAGCCCTCCTCAAGACAGTCAGGACTATACATTGCATCTTCTTCGTGTATTCTTCTTTTTTCAGATGGAAAAAACGCAGCCTGAAGGGTTCCTCTGTCTTCTCAAATATATCATATAAAATACTTCCTGAACATAAGGTAAGGATGGTACAAATTCTAGTCTCGAAATTTACTCTTCACTCTTGTAGTTAAGCAATATGAATCACTGGCATGACTTGGGTTACCAGATCACTTCCTTGCTGTACTGCACAACACAGTTGAACTAATTAGTTTTCCCTATGCCACCATCTGATCACATTTGACGTGAATACTTATACACGAACGCATTAGTCAAAAATCCTTTATTCCTTTAATATTTGCTGAATGCATCTCAGTGAAATTTTTTATTCTCCATTTACATATCACCATGAAAAGGAATTAGCTGAGAATCCCCTACCACTCCCTAAGTTTTACCTCCAGACAAATCCCATCCAACTCCATGATTCATCCAAACATTCATGATTTCTAAACATTCAACTCCAGCTCATATAGTATAAACCACTTAAGTCTCATGGATTCCATTATATTCGAATGACATAATTTGTTTCAAAATTAGATTCATAGGCTCAAACTTCACTCAGGAAAGGGAGAAAAAAGAAAGAAAAAAAGTAAAAGATAAACAAAACAGGGGCTCAAAAGGTTTACAAATCGGGCAGTTAAGATTCCATCTTGACAGCAAGAGGTCAGACATAAGAGACCTTAAGAAAAATAATGTAGTGGCAACTCCTCTCCTTTGCCCATTGAAAATGAGCATGTAAGCCATCTCCTCTTCTCCTCAGTAAGAAGAGTTGATTAACATATACATCAGGCAGCAGAGAAACAGGTACATCTACATTTGTCAAGAGAGCTGAAACGCCAAGAGAAGACCAAAGTAGTTAAGGTCCAGACAATTAGAGAAGTAACTAGCATTTTGAAAATAAAACAAGATGATTTTTAAGAACCATCTTTGCTTGAGGGTCCTGACATCACTATACTTCGAAGGCAAAAACTTCAGGCTCAACTTCAGCCACCAATACACAGCTACCCAAGAATTCTTCCTCCCGCCACACTACAGTAAAGTTCAACTACAAAAATATAATACAGACAAGGAAAGAACAAACATCAAAAATACCATTACAGTCTCCTAAGCCTCTCTGGATTTTCAAGTCTGAATTGTTATAATTTTATCAACATATTTTTAATTTTGCATGCGATTATGAGATAAGAACAGAACCAAAAAGCATCAACTTTGATATCATATTAAAAAATAAAATTATAAAATCATTAAGACTTTTTTACTAAATTAACATAGATGCCACAAGACTAGGTATGCAGTTTGCTTCACTCCACAAAATGAGGCATTATCAACTTAGTCCTTTAAAGATAAACAAGCAAACTACAGTCACATCAGAAATACCCCACATTCACACAGGGAATCAATCAGTGACAAGTTCTGTTTTAGTCAGATTTTTTTCCAACTTTTGCACATCATTCTTAATTACAAAAAAAGAAATGGTAACAAATAAAATAGTAACTAACTTGATTTTAAGGGTGCCAGCATCCCACAGCCAAAAGCATATTGTTCCATCTGCCCCGGTTGAAGATAGGTATCTCTTTGAGCCATTGCACAGAGGAGAGAACTGAAGGAAGAGGGGGAAGAAACAAGACAAGGTCTCCTGTTAGTCTGTTCCAGTTCATCAAGTCATTGACTTCTCACAAAAAAAAAAAGGTATCAAACCATATCTAAGGAAAATAAATTGCAATGAGCATCAAATGACATGAAGCTACTAAGAGTCACTCTCTTTCTTCGGATGAACCCTTCTGACTTACTTGCCAAAGCACTCTGGGTTCTCCCTCCCACAACTCAAGCTGTGCAACAGCATGCAACTCTAAACTGAAACAAACCAAAAGTATTCAGCAGTGACTGCAGTTCTTACTCAGAGTACCTGCACAGAATTGCCCACGTGTTATGCAATTTCTTTTTGAATGAGGATTAAGTCTGGCGTTTTTCAAGGGTCAAGCATTTTGACAATAAACACATATTATTTCACAATGTGTACCATGAAGATTCCTTCCCGCTTCATGTCTTAG
Source organism: Tapera naevia (assembly GCA_033556795.1). Classification (NCBI taxonomy): domain Eukaryota; kingdom Metazoa; phylum Chordata; class Aves; order Cuculiformes; family Neomorphidae; genus Tapera; species Tapera naevia. The sequence goes on along the minus strand of JAUMJJ010000079.1, from coordinate 4,002,238 downwards.
TTGCCAAGCATGCATTTTTATTATATAGAACGTTCTCGGGTGAGGTTTTTTTCAGTCAAACGATGCATTTTATTACTCGGGTGAGTTCACAAAGCAGAAGCCTACCTGCAATGATGTTATAGATGCACTGTGGCCCTGCAGAACTGCTAAGGGTGCACAAGTTCGAAGGCACCAAACTCTGATCATTTTGTCACAGCTTCCAGCAGCTATCATGGTGTTTTCATAGTTCACTGCCATATCAGATATTTCAGCCGCATGCCCTCTCAGGGTCGCCAACAACCTTCCATCATCTGTTGCCCAGATTTTTACAAGGCAGTCGTCTGACCCCTAGAAATAGAATAGAAATCATTTCAGCCATCCCATTGGCTGTTTTGATGTTACAGTTAATGAACACAATGAACTGAAAAACAGAACCAGTAGCACACATGAATATTCCCCCTCTGCTTTAAAGTTTTTCAACCTGCATTCAAAGCACAATGTAAGATTACATTAGTTCCCAGCAGTATATACAAACTATGATGCATTTATAATATAGACCACAAATCCTACAGCAAGTTGGATTTACGCTGTCCAGTAAGATACTTTTCCCAAAACTCCAGCACAAAACAAAGAAGCTGTTGCAATATATTAAAATTAAAATCTACATCAATCCTGAAAATTAATTATGGATTGGTACCACAATTGTCATTTGGCATTATACCCACTTACGTCCCTTAACTTCCTAGTCTTATCTTCACACCCTACCAGCATTAGTGGTATACTTATCACGGTAACAGTGAGGTAAAGTCTGAATGAACAGCTGCTCCACTACGTTGAAGGACTACAAATATGCTTTGATATTCACATTAACAAACACTGAAATTACCACTCTTTCTCAACAAATTTGAGAGGTTTCATATATCTATTCATACTTAACTCACATTTTCCTGGTCTTCCCAAATCACTGTAACAGCTACTTGCCTGAACACCACAAATTCACACCCCTACTAAAAAATTCACAACTCGGCCCTTCATTCTTCACTGCATTCTTGCATCTCCTTGAAAGTCTGAACATCTTTGCACCTTGCTCAACACAGTGATATCTGAACATTGCTCAGACACACAGATTGAGATTTGCTGTATACATTTCACTACCTTGCTTAGGTTCAGAAGCAATACAAAGCTGAGCGTTGAGTTTTAACATCTGTAGGACTGATCAGTTACTGGACACACACAGGTACTGCAGCAAGATACAGTGTGACACAATCATTACAAAATTCACCCGTGTTTTTCCTCTTCTATCTACTTGTGCTTCTGCACAAGTTTATCTAGTATTTGTCCTTTAAAGAAGTCAGAAGGCAAGGCACTAGTATCATCCACCTTTTATAAAAAAGGGTATCCAAAGTACAGGGACCAATGTCTGAGGTAACTGGGACTGTTTAGCCTGGAGAAAAGGAGGCTGAGGGGACACCTTATCGCCCTCTACAATAACCTGAAAGGAGGTTGTAGTTGAGGTGGTTATTAGTATCTTCTCCCAAGTAATAAGTTACAGGACAAGGGGGAATGGCCTCAAGCTGCAGCAGGGAGTTTTATACTGGATAACGAGAAAAAATTCTTCACCGAAAGGATTGTAAAGCAGTGGAACAGGCTGCCCAGAGAAGTGCTAGAGTCGCCATCCAGGGAGGTATTTAAAAGACTGATAGATCCAGTCCTTAAGGACACGGTTTAATGATGACCCTGGCAATGCTACGTTTACGGTTGGACTCTATAATCTTAAGGGTCTTCTCCAACCTAAACAATTCTGTGATAGTATGATTTTTAGAAGACCCGTAAGTATTCAGTGAACGTAAATGTCTAACAAACAAAAGTCTCTAGAGACTACTGATACTATTATCAACATTACAGCTTTTGTAAACAAGTAAATGACATATTTTCCTTACTTAGTACTCTTCAGTACACACTCACGCAACTATAGAAATCCCCCACTACCACAGCTCAATTTAGCTGCTGTTCCGGGCAGCCCAGTCCCAGGACAACATTCCACTTGAAAAATTCTTACCTACTCAGCTACTACATAAGAAATGGAACTGTCCAGCCAGAAAGCCAGGCAAACAGTCCAGGAAATGTTTTCTAAAGGAACTCAGATACGTCCTGCAGTTTTTGGAATGCATACAAAGATCTGGAAAGTACTTTTTTTTCTTCCCTTTTTTAAAATAAATACTGAATGGCTTGCCTACACTACAGTAATGCCAATGAACAGACAATTTATTTCCTCTTCTTTCCACAGGAAATCAAGATAATTTAAAATTTTACTGTGTATTTGATTTCTGGACTGCCTTGGTAGGTAATTTTGATTCACCAGCTGCCACGCTTCTACTTTTTCTCAGGCAGGCATGACTTTTTTTCCTTCCCAACTCTTCCAACTGGTGCACCCAAGAATGTAAAGAAGTGGGCAAATCAACTTCTCTTGTACCTTTGCCCTAGCCATTTTTGGCATAAACTTCTGAGCTTCCAACTAAGGTTATCAAACAAATTCTGTGTCACTGCATACTCACTTTAAACAAGTACAAGCTTAAGATTAAGACAAGCTCCATCTTCCATCAAGCAGAAAATTCTGATTTGATCCTCCAAGGATGATAAGGCTAAGCAGCAATCAGCATTACAGAAGAGCAGTGCTACGAATGTTTAATGTCAACACTCAAGGCAAGGAATGCTTCCCTGAGCAGTCCTGTTACTTACTGCAAGCAACAGCCACTTTCTGCTTCTAAGGACTTTGTCATAAGAAGGACTGTTGTAGGGATGCATCCATTTGACAGAGGAGATAAGGGAAGCTTGTTAATTATTGTCTTCTGCCTCTTTGGTAAAGCAAGCAATGGTACAGCCTATATTATTGCTATTTATGCATAAAGTTTGCATGCTGAGATTCTGTGGTACACATCTGCCCTATCTAACCACTAGACAGCTACTGGGCCAGCCCAGGGAAAACAACCAAAGGCTGTAGAGTTGAACAGAAATGGACAGACACAATCATAGGTTACTGATGTGGGAAGGGACCTCTGCAGGTAGTCTAGTCCAACAGGGTCAGATAGAACAGGTTGCCCAGAATGATGTATCAGCTATGCCTATTTTATTATCTTCTGCACATTTACTGAAGGTAGTCTCTTGTCCCATCACCCAGGTTCTTAAAGAAAATGTCAAAAAGTACTGGGCTCAGTACACCCCTAGTGACAGGCCTCCAGCTGGACTTTGTGCCACCAATCACAATCCTTCAAACCTAGCAGTTTAGGCCATTTTCAATCTCACTGTTCATTTATCTAGCCTGTGCTTCATCAGTTTGTCCATAAGGATACTATGTGACACAGCACTGAAAGACTCAATAAAGTCAGGAAAAACAACATCCACTACCATCTCTCATGCAGCTTAGGTAATTTGGTCATGAAAGACTACCAGGGTTGGATAGCAATGATTTTCCCTTCATACATCTTGTTGTTGCTATGTTTGGAAATGGCTTTCAGAAGTATTTGCTCCCTCACCTTCTCAGGTGATTGATATTAAGATGAACAGTCTGTAGTTGCCTGGAACAATCTTCATAGAATCATAAGGTTGGAAGAGACCTCTGAGATCATTGAGTCCAACTGTGCCTGTATCCCTACTAAACCATACCCCTAAGAAGCTCATCTACCCGTCTTTCAAACACCTCCAGGGATGGAGACTCCACCACCTCCCTGGACAATCTGTTCCAATCCCTGACCACTCTTCTCAGTGAAGAAATTCTTCCTAATGTCCAGTCTAAACCTGCCCTGGCACAACTTGTGGCTGTTCCCTTTGTCCTGTCACTCCTCACTTGCAAGAAGGGTGAGGGTTACCCACCCTCTCACAACCTCCTTTCAGGTAGCTGTAAACAGTGATGAGGTCTCCCCTCAGCCTCCTCTTCTCTAAGCTTTGCCCTTCTCAAAGATATGAGTTACATTTGCTATCTTCCAGTCCTCAGAAACATTTCCTGATCTTTGTGGCCTTTCAAAGATACTGAAGACTAGTTTCACATTGTCACTGTTCAGTGCCCTCAAAAGTTGCCAGTGCCTCCCATCATGTCCTATGGACTTGTGTATGGCCAGTGCATTTAAACATTCCCTAGCCCAGTCCTCCTCCACCAAGGAGTCCTCCTCCTTGCTCCAGGCTTTCCCTCTGGTCTCAAGAGCCTGGGGTTCCTGAAGAAAAGTCTTGCCACTTAAGACTGAGGCAAAGAAGATAAAAAGCATCTCACTTTTGTCTGTGTCCTCCATCACAAGGTCACCTGCCCTGTTCATTACCAGGCCCACATTTTCCACAGACTCCCAATTGCTGCCAAGATACTTGAAGAAGCCATTCCTGTTGCATCCCTAGCCAGATGCAACTCCAAGTTGTCTTCTGCTTTTCTAACCCCATTGCTGAGCTTTCAGAGAGTGGCTCTGTATTTCTCCCAAGTCATCTGTCCCTGCTTCCACCTCTTGCATGCTTCCTTTTTATGTCTGAGTTTTGTCAGGAGCTTCTTGCTCATCCATGCAGGCCTCCCCTCCTGCCAACCTTTGCTTGCCTTCCTACACATCAGGATGGACCATTGTTCAGTCTGGAAGAGGTGATACCTAAAAAACAGCTAGCTCCCTTAAATCCCTTCTCTCTCTCCCCCAGACCATATTCCACAGGATTCTTCCATACAGGCCCCCAGGCAGGTCAAAGTCCATTCCTCTGAAGTCCAAAGCTGTGTTCGGGCTTTTTGCCTTCCTCTCTCCTCACAGGATCCTTAACTCCGTCACCTCACTGGTCACTGTAGTCAAGACTGCCTCTCACCTCCATATCCACAAACAGTTCTTCACTGTTTGAAACTATCAGATCCAGCAGAGCATCTTTTCTTGTCAGCTCCCTAATAGCCTGTGCCAGGAAACTGTCATCAGTGCACTAGTGCAGAAACTTCCTGGATTTCTTGTATGCTGCTGTGTTGTCCCTCTAGCAGATATCAGGGTGGTGGTTTAAGTCTGCCAGGAGGACCATGGGAGGCTTCTTCTAGTTGCCTGAAGATACCCTCATTTACTTCCTCCTGATCAGGCAGCCTGTAGCAGACACTCCACTGTCAGCTTTGTTGATTTGCCCTTTAACCCTCACCCATGAGCTCTCAGCTGGCACATCACCTGTCCTGAGGCAGAGCTCAAAGCATTTCCACTGCTCTCTCACACAAAGGGTGACTCCCACTTCTTGCCATCCTGGCCTGCCCCTCCTGAAGAGCCTGTATCCAATGACAGCAGCACTTTAGTGCTGTCAGATACCCAACCCTGCTCCATCCCTTTGGTCCTGATGACATTGTAGCCCTGAATGACACACAGAATTCCAACTCCTTCTGCTTTTCTTCACAGTACATGCATGAGTGTACAGGCACTTCAAACAGGCACCTGGCCAGGCTATTTCTCAAAACATTAAAGAACACCATGCACTTCTTGAGCTGTGTGCATACACTTGGACTGGGCCCCGTTCAGCCTTTTTTGTTGTATTCAGGGTTTCTCCTGTCTACATCTCTCCACCATTCTTTGCTTACTCACTTGCTCTACCACTTCATCACGATTGTGGTTTGTTGTCTCCCATATCTTTCCTATTCTAACTCTCCTCATCAGGCTGGCCACCATGTGGAGAAAGATGCTTTTCCTCCATATTTGGCTCTTATTCTCCTTTTCACGTCTGTCAGTATCCATAAGAAAAAACTCCCTCTCTCCTGCACACTTTCAGCACCTCCACAACCTGGCCTTGAACACCTCCAAGGAGCAGGCATCCACAGTTTCTCTGGGTAACCTGTTCCAGTGTCTCACTATCCTCACAGAAAACATTTCCTCCCAATATCCAATCTAAATCACCCCTCTTTCAGTTTAAAACCCTTAACCTTTGTCCTATCACTGCACTCTCTGATAAAGTGCCCCTCCCCATCTTTTCTGTATACCCCTTTAAGTACTAGGAGGCTGCTGGGTCTCCCTGGAGCCTTCTCCAGGCTGAAAAACCCCAACTCTCTCAGCTTGTCCTCACAGGAGAGGTGCTCGAGAACTCTGATCATCTTCACGGCCCTCCTCTGGACTTGCTCCAACAGGTCCACGTCCATCCATCAAACCACCCGTTTACTTTTACATAAGAAGTTCTATACCTCAAGAATCCTAGAGCATCTTAGCAACAGGCACCTTTTTCCAAAACTTTGGACAGTGCAACTCTTTTTGGAGAATTAATCTTCAATATTTCCAATATCCTTAGGGCATTATCATTTAAAAAAACAGCACTGTCTAGCAGCAAGTACAACACGAATTCTGTAATTTCTCTTAATTTCAGCTAAGCTAGGACTTTGGTAGGTTTTTTTAACCACAACACAAGTTTATATTAACATAATTATTTGTCATGAACCTCAAAAATCCTTCTGAATTACCTCAGAGCTTCAAACTGTATCCTCACAAACTGTAACAAGCGGTCTTTGCTCTTTGATCCATCATGTTAGAACGTACAAATACAAAAAACAATTCCTCAATATTCTAACTTTTCTCTTTTTCTCTCAAAATCTGTATCAAACCCTTAAAATTCTTCGCACTCAGGCGAAGACCCTGGTGACTGGAAAAAGAGAAACATTTTTTATAAGAGTAGAAAGGAACATCTTGGGAACTACTGACCTGTCAGTGAAGATCATGGAACAGATTTTCACAGAAGTTATGCTAAGACACAAGGAGGACAAGCAGGTGATTTGAGATAGCCAGCATGGCTTCACCAAGAGCAAGTCCTGTCTGATGAAGCTAATGGCCTTCTATCATGGAATGACTATACCCGCGGAAAAGGGAAAAATAGACGGATGTCATCTATTTGGACTTTTGTAAGGTCTTTCACACAGTCCCCCACAACTTCTTTCTCTCCTCATTGGAGAGATACAGATTTAATGGATGGATGAAAAACTGATTGGATGGTCACATTGTGAAGGTAGCGGTCAACAGCTCAATGTCCAGATGGAGATCTGTGACAACTGGAATCCCCCAGGAGTCCGTATTGCAATCAATACTGTTCAATATATTCATCAATGACACAGACAGTGGGATCAAGTGTACTCTCAGCAAGTTTGTAGATGACACCAGCATGACTGGTGCAGTTGACACACCTGAAGGACAGGACCTGGACAAGCTCAAGAGGTGGGTCCGTGTGAATCTCATAAGGCCAAATGCAAGGCCCCACACTTGGGTCATGGTAACCACCATTTTCAATATGGGCTGGGGGATGAAAGGATTGAGACTAGCCATGTGGAGATGGAATTGGGGGAACTGGTGGGTGAAGAGCTGGACATGAGCCAACTGTATCCTCAAGCTGCATCAAAAACAGCAAGGCCAGCAAGTCGAGGGAGGTAGTTATGTCCCTTTGCTCCACTCTGGTGAGACCATGTCTGGAGTACTGCATCAGACTTGGGAGTCCCCAGCTCAAGAAAGACAGGAACCTGTTACAGCAGGTCCAGGAGGGCTACAAAGATGATCAGAGGGACAGAACACTTCTATGAAGAAAGACAGAGTTGTTCAGTCTGGAGAAGAGAGGGGTCCCGGAAGACCTTCTTGCAGCCCTTCCATGCTTAAAGGGGGCTTATAAGAAAGATGGAGACGGATTTTTTCAGCAGGGCCTGTTGTGATAGGACAAGGGGTAATGGCTTTAAACTAAAAAAGGGTGCATTCGGATGAGATGTAAGGAAGAATTTTTTTACAATGAGGATGGTGAACTAATGGATCAAGCTACCCAGAAGGTAGAAGCCTCATTCCTGGAAACACTCAAGGTCAGGTTGGATGGGGCTCTGAGCAATCTGATCAAGTTGAAAATGTCCCTGCTCACTGCATGGGGCTTGGACTAGATTAGATGACCTTTAAAAGTTCCTTCTTACCCAAACTGTTCTATGATTCTATAACCATTTCCTTCTAGATCACTAACTTTTCCTTGATTCAGACCAACTGAACTAACAATTAATAAATGAACCTACAATGCATCTTATTCTACCTTCACTCCTACATTTAGCTCAGCTCAAATATTTAAAAGAAAATAAAGTAATGCACCTTCAGGAATAGGTTTTAATTAATAGGTAGGACTTGGGACTTCCTAGTAAGATGTTTACCTACTCTGAAATTCTACAAGAAGAAACAAGATTCAAGGATCTCTTAAATTTGCAGTTGTTTAAACACAGTTCAATGTAGTCTCTACCATTTTGTGCTTTTGAAAATACGCCATATCTCACTCATATTTAATACCTTGGGAGAGACAGAGCTATTTATTAAAAAAAAAGGTTAAATTATTAGCTCAGTCACAGAATGGTTTTGAAAAATCAAACAGACACAGGCTAATTTCACTTATAGTAAAAGCAAATAAATCAAGCTAAGTTGCTGAGAAGTTAAAGAGAAGGAAAGGGGAAAAAAGTTCGTAAACAAGCTGTGAAAAACACACTTCCAAAGCAATTCCAATGAACAAGTTAACACAGGTTTACAACAGAACTAGCAACCTCGCTGTCTGGAGCTTTATAAACAGTTTAGAGGGAAAAAAACCCCACCCTTTCTTCCTCTAAACTGATTAAAAAGCTCTAAGCAGATTCAGTTTTAATCCCTTTGCTTCCTTAAAGCAAACAAGCACTTTTTAAAGCACTCTAATTTGGTTTGTTTTCCCCCATACTACTCAATAAATTTCCAGAATTGTTCCTCTGTTTCTAGATTTCAATTTGCACTTCTGTATCTAAAGGTCAAAAAAGTTTCAAACCCTACACCTACTTGACGCAACAATTACCTGAAAAATAGTATCAGCTCATTCTGTTCCATTATTACTATGCAAGACTTAAGAGTATGAATAAGTTTCCTCTTGGATTGCAGTCACCAGCAAAAAACCTCCAAGAATCAAAGGAGACAAAAAAGGTGTGCGTGCGCACGTGTAAAAGTCATGCTGACAAATAACAGCCTCGCTGCTCAAAAAAAAAAAAAAATGTAGAAGGGAGAATAAGAAACCCAAAACTTTCAGAACAATATAGGGGGTAGAAATCACTCACATACAGATTAATTTTTTTCTCAAAGTAGTTTATGCACTAGAACAGAACCATCATTAATAGTAATTGCATCATAGTCTAAATCTCAAACCACTGTTCATGTTTTTCTTGAAGCTGCATATACTGCAAAAAACACAATAGTCTCTATAGAACTATATACATTGCATAAAACATGCTTCTGCAATTCTCACATTGTACAGATCAATATTATGAATAAGCTACTGACTTTACAGTAAGCTTACAGCCTGCAGTCATTTTACTGGATGAACAGATTGTTCAAAGCACAGCAAAAGACAGAAAACCAATAAACCAAACTCTGCATTATGAGGTCCTGATAACGTTGCAGAATATAACTTCTAGGGAGCAACCAGTAAACAGACATGTAAAATGGTCAGAAAAAAAAGCTGGTTCTGGCACTTAATTCCACTTGGAGTGTCCTCATAGATCTATTTAGTAATAACAAGGCACAGAAAAAAGATCAGCATTAAAACAGCCTGCTCCCTACCAGCCAGCTATTGCATAGGTATGGAGGTATATGTTGTATATCTCCACTGCAGAGAAAAAGCAAATGAGTGTTAGCAAGTCTCAACAAAAAAAATATTAAAAATAGAGGGGGAAAAAAGGAATTAAGAAGGAACTAAAAAAAAAACTAAGGTAAATTTGTAAGTTCTGTAGCAACTTTCCAAGATAATATTATTAGAGTTTAAACAAATTCATGGGATTCTGCCCGAAATGAATGGGACGATTCACAATTCATAAAACACTGTTGCAGTTCTACTAGCAAGGACATTGGCTTACAAGCACAGCTCATACTTCCAACATGATTTCTACAACTGCTATGAATTATGCGTCTATTAAAAAGCACTTGTCAGAGTGAATCCTAGAACAAGTTCAGCACCAAGAGAGAACTGATGACAGCATTGGCAAGGTATGGAGTGAAACTGCTTCACTTCCCTACCATTACAGAGACTTGTGGGCTGAACTGAAACTGCCAAAAAACATACAATTAATCTTGGGTTGGAAACCTTAGGCAGAGTATTACGCAGAGCTGTTTATTATTTCCTAGAAAGAGTAATCTCAGAGAAGACAGGAAGATAAAGACAGGGAAAAAGGAGACAAGCCATCCTTCTTTGCAGTCAGAAAGTAGAACAGAACAACAGAATACAATGCTTGTTTCTATCACCCTGCATGTGTTCTGAAAGTCACACTTTTAAAGAGATCCAGAATAGAGTGTCAAATATTTAGGTTTTCTTCACTGATAACTGAAAAGTATTTTAGTTGTGCCTTTGCTAGTAAAGACGCCTTAATTGCAATTGATTTTAAAAAACCAAAACAAAACCTAAATTATCAACACAGTTTGTATATTAAGAATATTTTTGTATAATCAGAAAAGAAAACAAATAAGAGGTTATCTTCAGAAATCTCTTATGAATTCCTTAAAAGAATATAAATAGAAACAGTCATTGAATGACCAACTAGCTAGTAGGAAAACTGCATAATGTCCTGCTTTCACTGCCTTTAGGCAAACTAAAAGCATCATCTTCCTAGCAAAGATAACATCTCTCAGAAGATTATGACTCAAAAAATGCACTGAGATCAACTTCTTTTCCTTTTAATTTGAAGCAGAATATAAACAGAACTTGTAGAGGATTTCAGTCCTTCAGAGGCCAGGACGAAAAGGAAACAGTTATGATTCATCTTCTAGAACAAACTATAAATCTAAAATAACTTCTTACTTGGCTAATGTCACACTGAACGCCTGAGGTTCTAGAGTAACAACAAAAACCAAGAACATTTCCCTACTGATGGATGCAAATTTACATACTGGCAACAGCCATATTTGGAATAAAGTTTGGCTTACTTTTTACTATAAATTTCTATTTCTACTTACTACACTAGAGACATTAGAAACCATAGCGGTCTAGCTTGAAGAGAACTGTCACCATTTCACTCTACAGATGCAGTTAAAACAAGACCGTTCATGACTGTTTATCCACTGACTGTAACACACCAGCTACAGCAACTTTGATTTTACTGGAATGTGGAATACAACCCATGTGTTTTCCATTTGTCAAAAATCACTTCAACACCTACACAAAAAACACTGGATTTACGTGAGAACACAGAGTTAAGAAGTTCTATTCCAGGCCCTCCAAAAAGAAAATTCACCAGCCACAATTCATTTCTATGGAAACTTTATTTAAACACTATACTGAAGTAACAATGATCTAAAATTGGGATCTGTTTCAAGCCATCCTATCAGGACATCAGTATCTTTGTCAACAAAGGATTGTCATAAAAGTTCTAGGGCAGCAGAAAGTATATTGTTCCACTCATTTTTTTTTCTTGTATTTTTCTTTGGGAATCAAATTGCTGTTTCAGTCACAAGAATTATCTCTCTTTAACCACTTTTAAGACAGACTGGGAAGCATGGGAACGTGCAACAAGGAATGATCATTGCAGATGCACCCAAGAGTATATCTCTGGAACAGGAAAGGTTTTAGGAACATGAAGAATCAGAAGACTTCAAGAAGGAGTTTTATGCACTTCGTATAGGAAGCAAAACCAGAAGCTTTTATTTACAGATGAACAGGGTGAAAATAAGGGACTTTTATACTTGGTACACATAAAATTTCTAATCCATTCTGCTGTGTCACATATAACATAAACCCATAACAGAGAGCCCTTTTCCCGATAGAATTTAAAGCCTATGACTGTCAAGGGACTTAGCTTGCTGATGAAATCTAAAGAAATATGAAAAAAGCCTCCGTCATACCTGAAGTAAAAAGTGAACAAACAGGTCTGTTCAAAATGCTATGTGTCCCATCCCTGTAAGCACATGCTTCTCCATGCAACAAAACAAAAAAAGGGCAGATTGTATGTACAACTGGCTTGAAAGAACTTTAGAATTTAGGATTGCAATACGTAAAGTAGGCGAACTGAATTGTACTTCCACTTGCACTACTGAAGTTAATGTGCCATGAGGTTAGAAAGGACACAATCAAGCTCCTGGATTCACAAAGGTACCTATTACACAAAGTGTTCCAGACTGGCAAGAGGTGTGTATTTATGTGATCTCTGGCTCTATTAAAATCAACCAAGAAATCCAAATTACACTGACAACTATCTGCTCTTATAATTCACATTCCTTGGTAAACTTGCAATTTCAGTACTGATTTCAGACATCCGTCCAATTTCTTTTTTTAACAACAGCAATATTAAAAAAGGCAAATTGTTCAAAACGCTAAGAACATTAGTACAAACAAAAAACGTTCCTGGGATCTCATAAAGACAATTCCTTGCGAACCAAAATTTGTTACAACATACAAAGTGAATTTTCAGCTTTCCAGTTTCCTTCAACATGCAGTACCAAACCCAAGTGTATCAACCAGACTTTTAAACTTAACAATCATGCTTTAACAAAACTTATAGAAAAGAGTCAAAATATCTTTAATTGCCTATTGACTTCCTAACCAAATTCTTTGTTGGAGGTCCATTCTTTTGCTTATGTTTTTACTAGAAGAAAAAGTCCAGAGGAAACAACCTACATAGGGTAATTCCTTTAACTCCTTTCCACTGAAAACAATCCAAGTTTTTTTGACTGCAATACACAGATCAGCAATCATCATCACATCACCACATCTAGCCTTAAGATACGTACACCAAAACCGTTTAACGGGCAAACCAGCATGTTTTCTTAAAGCATATTTGAGAGTAACTGTAGTAAAGCAATTACATTGCTCTTGATACACAACATCAGTACATTTAGTCTTTGGAAACAATTAGATGACACATCAGTTGTACTTAAAAAAAGAAAATGAAGAGAAATAAAGATTTGATACTTACAGTAAATATCCGTCTGCCAGTCCGATCAAAAGTTACACAGTATACAGAAGATAAGTGTCCTAAAATTCGTTTGTGCATCTTCATGTGTTGATAGACCGCAGTCGGAACAAGGCGTTCAAGTCTGTATTTTCCATTTAGTTTTCTTGAAAACAGGGTATCCACTACCAAATGGGTAAAGAAAAACAAAAAAGAGACTGCACATTAGGTTGATAAATTAAAATACTTCTCCAGAAAGGAGGGTTTATTTCAGCACTGGACCACTTGCTGTATGAACAGTTTAACTATAGTAACTCTCATTTTGCCATAGTTAAGGAAAAATACATATACAAGTAGCAAATACAAATACATATGTGCAATATGTATTGATACAAATGATACAAATGTGCAATAAAGTACCAAACCGCAAGGCAGAGCAGGAAGATGCAATACAACTTTCAACTTCATGTCCAAACACATGCTTTGCACTTTATACCTAGTGTGAGAAATACAGGAGCACTGAGACAGCTTCCATGGAAGAGTAAACTACTTCAAATGTAACAAGCTTAAGAGCTTCTACACAGCTATTAACTGAAGATCAGCAGACATTCAAATCTTATCCAAGTCAACCTGTTTTTTGAGGTCTACACAATCAAATATTTATCTAAGACAATTTTTTTTAAGAACATTGCTACCTACTACATCCAAACAAACAAAACAAAAATTTAAATACAGATTTAACAAAACTTCACAGAAAATACTGATTTTGACTCACAGGACATTGTCAAAGGGTTTGGGATTTTTTTCCAAGTTTAAAAGCTAAGAAGGCTTAGGAATAGCAATCTACTTTTACAAAACAGAAATCTTCAATCAAGAGCTTCAGTAAAGAAAATAAAGCTCAGCATTATTAACTTTAAATTGCTACTCATGCAATGATAAACCAGAGTATAATGCTTATATGCGTGGATCCAAACAGTTTCCCCATATCATCATTAGACGAAAGAATGGCAACGGTGGTACTTTTTGTATTCCACAGCACTGGGATAAAACAGGTAATATATTCAGATCTCCAGCTCCTGAACACATGAAAAGTAAAAAAATAAATGCCCAACAATATCCACAGCACTACACACACAGGAAAAAACAGACTTATCAGTGTCAAGAGAGGCAGCTGATACTTTGATTAATATTCTGGTTAAGCATTCTTTACATGTGATAAAGGTTACACCTGTACTAGTGAGCCAAGCAGGACCAGGGCAGGGGTCTGGGCACTGAATCTCATTCACTCCCTAGCACCAACTGTGAAACAGCTACAGGACTCCTACATTGCTTGGTTATGGCCCTGATCAACCAGGCACTGGTTCATGAGTCAGCACAGGTCAAACTACATTAAACATGTAAACTGGATTGTAGCTACTCTATAAGGAGCAAGAGTACTTAGTGGTATGGACAAGTGCTGAGCCCCTTGGCCACAGGCCATAAGAACAGCCCTGAAACATTTCAGTTAACTGCCTACGTAGCCCAAGGCTTCAAGGAAGTCTTCCTAGTTCAAGCTGTTTTGTGAAAGAGCAGGATCATTAGCTGTGGAGGAAGCACTTTTAATCAACACCCCACTACTGTCTTAAGTTGCTACTATATCCTCTTCACCCTCACACAAGGAAAAGATGCAGTTGTATCTGCTTTATGACACAGCTTTTCCTTGCCGACAGTCTACTTGAGAACAGCATGAAACTAAGATTAGTTCAGTCACAAGATAAATCCAGTTTCTGTTCCTGACAAATCATCCTCAGTATTAAAAAAAAATAAAGAAAAAACAACAAAAACCACAATACAAACCCCCTAATTAAACCCATGCACACACACAAACAGAACAAGAAAGGTTTTTGTCACAGCAATAAGGTGAGCTTACACAATAATCCTAACCTACTGAAAAGTTACCTTTTGCTTGCACTTAGTTAAGATGGAGATGGTTGTTGGAAATCAACTTCTAGCAATGCCTCAATAGCTCACAAAACGGGAAAAAATTCACAAAGATGTTCTGTCCACAAATGGAAACTGCAGCAGAATCAAATAACCAATGGCTTCACATAAGCATGTGATTTTAAGTATACATCTGAATTTATGAAAAACTTTTTTAAATACATGAGATGAAATTTCAAGTTTAGTGTTTTCTGGTGTTTGGTTTGTTTGTTTGTTTTTTAAATCACTGCAGAAGATTAACAGAACCTAAAGCCAGTATTTCTGATATGATACTCTTGCCAATGCAAAGTGGTAATGGGCAACTTCCGACTGATTCACACATCCTTGTGAAACTCAAGAGGTGAAATGTCCCTTGTTCAGTAACAATCAGCCTACTGGAGGAAATGAAAGGCAACACTGATACCGGAAACAAGAAAACTAAGATCTATCTCATTCTTTGGCCCTGATCAAAACTTAAAGCATACAAAAATCCCAAAACTAGTTACAAACAAAATTAAGTGAATTAAAATGTGATTTGTCAAGAGGGGAAAAAAAACCACATAACAAACCAGTATTATGAACTTACATTCTACAGAAAGAAAATCCTTTACCAAGATCATGCAACTGGCAGGAGGGGAAGAATCTATCTCCAGCAGGTTTGAACACTGTCCATAAACACATAGTTTTTAAAGATGGCTTACACTGGTTTCTTTTCCACTGTCATTTTAAATTAAATTCTCATATCCACTATTATTCTTCAACATGTCTTTACATTCAACTGCATTTATATTGCCTCTCATTGACTTTGCCAAGTGATCCAGCTTAATTTCTCTGACTGACCTATTCCCACTTTTTTATCCCAAACACTGACAACTCCAATCTGTCACCTGCACACTTTGCTAGCACAATAGTATTTTCTTCCCCTCCAGAGTACAGGTAAAAATTAAGAATAGCTGTATCTCAAAAATAAATTCCTGTAGCTGAACAATAAAATGTATTTTTCTGGTGCAAGACAAGGTAAAAAAGGCTACCAACTGTTAATAATAATGCCTGTGTACTAATTACAGGCCTTTAGTTTTATAAAAATTGTTACCCATATCTAACATCAAAGCTTGTCAGGCCGTAAGTGGTCTCTAATACATTTTAGTTTTAACTGCATTTGGAAAAAAATTATTCTAGAAACGCTTGTAACAGTAAGTCTAATATCTCTCAGTTTAGCCATATTAGCAATTTGCTTAAATTTTGCTTGGCCTCACACAAATGAGTCAGAATGAACAAAGGTGTTAATCACAGGAAGAGTGCTAAGGTACAAGCAGTTAAACAGCTGCAGCAGGAGCCAGAAACCAGGCACAATAAGGGAGGGAAGGAGAATGAGATTTTATCCCAGGAAGGGTTAGAAAGCCTTGGTGGGGCCTTACAGCAAGTCAACCTGGGCTGGAAGGAAGAAGAAAGCAACAGAGCAGAGACTACCCACTCCTTGACAGAAGAGCACTATGTACACAACACAGAAAGAACTTCTACCCAATGCCTGCTCAACTATGGAAATTATTATTAATTTAGCTTTACTTGCCTACTACTCACATATAAGACACTAATTTAAAAATAAATTAAAAAAATCAGAATAAACAGAAAAAGCAGAGGTTACTAAGTGGTTGCTGTGCAACACAGGATGACAATCCATCACTTATTTCCAAATGATATTTTGGTTTCAAAAATCAGAATTCTTCTTTTTTAATAATGAAGCTAACTTACCATTAAAAATAATGCCTGAGAAAGTCACATATTTTGTTGACATTTTGAACATGTAAAAAACACCTCAGCAAAAATTTCATCATTTCAGTTTCTATCACTTGTTTACAATTGGTACCAAAAATTGAATTGGCTTCTATAGGCAAATCAGCTCATCCTCACACAACATGACCAGCCTCAAGGAGTGGTCTGCTACCACAGAAGCACAGCATGGTTGAGGCAGGAAGGAACCTCTAGTGCTTGTCTAGTCCAACCCAACCAGGGATAACTAGAATAGGTTACCAAGGGCTGTGTCCAGCGAGGTTTTGAGTATCTCCAAGAACCAAGACTTTGTTATCTTTCTGGGCAATCTCTGCCACAGCTTTGATCATCCGCAAAAGGTTTTCTCATGTTTAACTTGAACTTCTTCCATTTCAGTTTGCAACCATTGCCTCTTTTTTATAAGTGCCACTCAAGAACCTAAACTCTGAAAGTAGATTTGGGTACTTAAAACAAGTTAGTAAAATGGAACTTTTTCATCCTGCTTCTCCGTTACAATTCATTCCTGCAAACAACCTTACTTGAAATCCACACATCTCAGAGTCAAGGTTACCTTATTTGTTTTCCCTCAGAACAATTTAAAAATCAAACATATAAAGCTGATGAAAGTAAAGTGGTGGGAGTTTTCAGTGGAACTTAGGAAAGAGTAGGTTTTTTCCCCACTCAAAAGACATGCAACAGGCATCAACTTAATGCCTTCAAAGTTTTAGAATGTCTCTAAATAGAACAAACAGCTCAGAGAAAAACAGAAATCTGCAGAAGGAAGATAAATTTGGGGCCCTGAAAAATACAGCAGTATCAGCTATGCTGATCTCCCCCTTGGCTTTCTTACTTAAATTACCAAAGTGACCAACTCCATCACCTTATTTATATGAACTTATCCTGGAATGTGAAATACACATTAAATACAGGGGATAGTAATCTGTCCTGTCAGCGATAAACCCAACTGAATTTTGTATAAAATAAGTTACACTTTAAAAAAGCAGGCACAAAACATCATTATGGCTTATCTTTAATTTGCTTCCTTTCTGGAGTTGTATTTAACTAATGGAAGTTCTATTCTGAAGAACAGAATCCACCTTTGTTCCACTTCCATTTGTATAAAAATAGAACTAGTTTCAGAGAAACTTGGAAGGACAACTGAATATACTTTACCTACAACTCTCACCAATATTGAATCAGCTTTCCTAACTTGATAGGCCAGATATAACTCTAATGAATACCAAGCCATTCACAGTTGTTATAAATAATAATAAAGAAGACTGCTTGATGACTCCTTTCACTTTCCAAGCTAGTAAGACTAAATGTATCAAACACTCTGTTTTGGTGGTTGAGGTTCTTTTTCCGCTTCTGTAAGGATGTCCAAGATCAAAAAAGCAGCTTGAATTGGCTTCTGCCTTCCAGCCATTTTTCTGTTCAACTTCTAAACTCCATGTAGTACTCCCAAGCTTCCTGGTTTATAGATGGTTGTCTACCAAGTAAAGGGTTAAGTCAGGAATTTGATCAAGATAAAACTTGTCTCTGAGGATTTCATGAAGTTAAAAGAACACTAGCTCCTTACTGGAGCATTTCTGAAACCATAAACATTCTATATACATCTAAAACTTCACATTTATATTAATATGCCTAATGAAAGTAAATGCCAATCCTAACTAATTCAGAAAGGTGGGAGGTGAGATGTTTGGAAAGGCAGAAGGTGGGGAAAAAAAAAGGTTATACGATCTCAAGCATTTCCAAATTGTTCCCTGACTTCAATGCAATCCCACTTGCTTTCACTATATATTTGTTCAGTTTATATGTTACTCAAAGTATTAGCACCATAAGACTGCTACAGTTCATTTCTTCTTGCATAACAAGAAGTCAGTTACTGTAGCACAACCCACTTCAGACTGGAATAAATGTGTAGGAGCATGTTACTTCTACATGCATCTTGAACACAAAGATTTCAAGCCTAAAGCGTTTCCTGTATTTCTAAACCCAGACATCTACACCACCTGCAGAAGATCACATTCTCTTTACAACCAAAACAGCAGCAGCATTTAATAAAGAAATAGTGAAGAAAGTGCAAAATGCCTGAGAACTTTTCTTAAGGTGAACTATTCAGCAAGACCATGACATACTATTTTTGAAAAGCAGATATATTCATTGCTGAGGACAAACATTCTTTGTTGCCTGGGATGAACAGCCAGTCTCATTCAGGTCTTCGCAC
This sequence comes from Tapera naevia, assembly GCA_033556795.1. NCBI lineage: Eukaryota > Metazoa > Chordata > Aves > Cuculiformes > Neomorphidae > Tapera > Tapera naevia. Next base: position 3,983,432 of record JAUMJJ010000079.1, on the reverse strand, counting down.
CCGAGTGACCAGCTTCCCCAAGAGCTGTGAGCTCAAAGCTCTCAAAGCTTTATGCTTTGGTTCTGTGCTTCTTCAGCAGTTGCTGAAAATAACTTAAGAAGAGTTATTTTTCTATTTCTGTAGCTAAGAAAGAGACCTTTAACAAAACAAACAAAGATATGACATAGTTCTTTTTGTTATTAAGCACTTCAGCAAATTTTTATAAGATATGTTGCATAAGTGATAGCAATTGGACAAAAGACTCTTCCAAATTTGTTCCATTTCTCTGTATTATATTTTACAGCTATTCTGTTTCCTGGAGGAGTTCATATTTGCCTAGATGTATTTTAATTATATAAAAGTTACCTACAAGGCAGCTGGTACAATGTATCACAGTATCATAAGGTTGGAAAGGACCTCTGAGATCATCAAGTCCAACCTATAACCTAACACTAACACCAACCATCATCTAGACCATGGCACTCAGTGCCTCATCCAGTCTCCCTTTAAACACCTCCAGGGTAGGTGACTCCACCACCTCCCTGGGCAGCCCATTCCAATGGCCAATCACCCTTTCAGTGAAGAATTTTTTCCTCACATCAAGTCTAAACTTTCCCTTATTCTTTTAGGAGACTTTAACCTTCCAGATATCTGCTGGAAACTTAATACAATGTACACAAAAATTTAATTCTACAGAGCATTCCATCAGCATCTTAATTGTATTGTGTAGGAAACAAATTAATATTTCTATATGTTCAGTGAAATGCAAATAAAGTTTTCCTTCACTAGATAGAAAGACTTCAGTATCTTTTCTGATCCTCAGACTTTAGTTGGTTCTCTACCTGAAATACATACAGCCTGAAGAATAAGAGGTTCCAAATTTTTTGGGGGCAAATATATAAAATACAGCCTTCACCAGGAAAAACTGAGATGTTATTCAAGGAAACAGAACTAAATATTCTAGCTCAATTTAATAAAGAAGTGCCACAGAATGCTATCAAAGAATCATAGAATGCTTTGAGCATTGGCCATGCTGTAAGCAGTGATATCTTCAACTAGACCAGGTTGCTCAGAGCCCCACTGGACTTGGCTGTGAATGTTTCCAGCAATGGGGCCTCCAATACCTCCCTGGGCAACCTGTTTCATTGTTTTATCTCCCTCATTTAAATTTTTTTCCTTATATGTAAACTAAATCTACCCTCCCTTAGTTTAAAGCCATTCCAGTTCATTATTTTGTTGAGAGGACCAGACTGAAATAGGATAAATCAAAACCAAATGCTTTAATACACAGTTCTGAACCAGACATCCAAAAAATCAAAATACACTTCACATTTGAAAACACTGAGTTACCAGCACTTATCTCAATGTTTGGAAAAGGAAACTACTGGTCATGAAAAAAGTGATATATTCAAATAACTGCAATTTTGCAAAAATTTCAGTGCTCTGAAAAAGGTTCAATAAAAATAACATTTATTTATAAAGCCTCACTTGTTCTTCCCTAAAGAGAGTCTGAAAGTTATTTTTTTTAACATTTAATTTGAGTGCCATGGCATCTCTACAACTTTCTCTGAACTCCAGCTCTCATAGGTTTCACACAATGATCTTTCTTTTTGAAGAACTATATACCATGGATCAAGCTACATGACAATGCAAAACAGTCCTCTTCCACTCCAATTTCTCCTACATGTTTTAAAACGAATTCCCAAGTAAAGGAAAATGTAAGAAAACAAATTAAAAAAAAATCTTTGCTATTAGAAAGCTCAGATCTCTAGCCACTTTGCAGAAAATAGCTCCTAATCTAGTCCAAGATTTTCCAAGTTAACAATCTTCAAGCCAATGCACAGCAAGTCAAGAGGGAAAATAATTCTACTCAGCAACAAGCAGTTTCTCCCCCACATCTGCAGCACAGCATAGAAAAAACTCTCTACATGAATACCAAAACAAACCACATTGAACAGACGCAGGTGCTACATGAGTGTTTAAGTGAACCACCTCTAATACACATACTAGCTGAGGAGGGTCTGAAAACCTAGCTCCAAACACCCAGCAAAACCATGCTCTCCTCCTAAATTCCACACATCTACAGAAACACATGGCAAGTATGCAAAACTTGTGCTTCAAAATGGAAGAGCTACTGGGACACCAAATTCTTAGCCATCTGATCAAGTCAAAATTGGCTGTGCTCAAGCTAAGAGCTTCTCAGCTGCAGCTTACTTCTGCTTCAGCTGTTAAGAGAGAACTAAATTCTGTGGGTAAGGTGTAATGATATGTATTTTGATATTTGATTTTGAGTTCTTCAACATTAGAAATAACGTAACTAGCCCAAATTTAGCTCATGGAAAACTTACAGGCTACCAATAGCCTTCAAAAGGAGTTTAGAGACCAAAAAATTATAATGGCCAGTTACCACATTAAAATGCCCCCTATTCCAAAAAGCACCTGCCTATATATTTGTATATTTTTACGCGTCAACTTCCTCAGTATATTCTCAGTCTTCTCTTTTTTTTTGCCAAGATAGAAACCCTTCTCTTTGCAGCAGCTGCACCTGATCAGGAGTCAATCAATTGGATATTCTCTGCCCACTCCCAGGCAGTGCTCTATGCACATCTATCTGCAACTACTTTTTGGTATAAAACACTACTGTTTTGGTACAGTTCACACAGGTAATTTGGTCTTAGCTGCTCCCCCTTCCCTGGATATCAGCAGAGAAAGATGAAAAAACACAAGTGATTTTTTGCACAATTTCCTGTCCATGACGAAAGAAAAAGGATGCTTCTTAATAATCTCCTAAAACACCACAAATCTTGATATTTCTAGCAACTGAAAAAAGCCAGTTGTTGTTAAAAGATCAAAAGCTAACGAACATGTTTTAGTGACCATATGAGAGCTTAAAATTACTAAATAAAGAAAAAAGTCCCTGTCATCCAGCTTCTGTTTTTCAAGAATACAGAGAGAGCACATGCATGTTTCATGATATAGCACAGCAACCGAAAACACAGCTCCAAAAGTAGTGCATGGACCAGACAGCAGAAAGAATAACTTCTACGTGACACTCAAATCTTTCCAGAGAAATCCATTACCAGTCTATGTGACTTATTCTCCCCAACAATGGGTGCAGGCCATACTGCCCTGCTATTAAGCTGTTACATAGCACTAATTACTAATCAACTAATAGCTTTATTATATCTTTAAGAAAAACCTTTATTTGTATGTATTCAGTGCTGAAATATATTTTATTCCATTTCATACTTTAAAGACAAAATTAGCTTCAGAGCAGAACTAGAATTTACAATACCCATTCTTTCCCCACACACAAACTGGTGAATACAATAACTCAATACCATAATAAAAATAATACTAAACCTAAGATATATGACACAAAAAAGGACTAATACAAACAGAATTAGTACTTAGCTCTCATCATCACAATAACCAATCACTCTAGAAGTTACAAATTACAAGGGCAATGCTATAATAAAATTGACTTACCTATACTAGGTGGACTGCCGTAATTTACAGGGGACTCTGGAGGCCTCCCACAATGTAGTGCAGCAAGAGCAGATCCTTTCCATACAACATGTTTGCAACCTGTTTTGAAACAATTACCAAAAAAATGTAGGCAAACATTTTTTTCACTCAAAAATGCAGAAAAGGCATGAAATACCAAGAACTCCCCAAATTCTCAGAAAATTTTCATACTTTTGTTTGTACGGAGCAAAGACTGTCTGCCAGCTCCTAATAATGTCTGCACTCCAGGGACACTCTGGGGAATTTCTTGCTCTAGAAGTGGTCCAAGTCGATGGCATATTTGAAGCAAATGATCAGGTGCCAAGTGTCTGTAATATTTCACCTATTATATAAAAGAACAAAGAAAGCATTTGATAAAAAACAAGGTATTTTTGAAGAATTTCTGCTTTAAAGGTTTTTCTTCCCAATTGTTACACAAATGCATACGAAAATTCCAGAATATTAAAGACAAAAAAGAAATAATGACCTTTAAGTATAATAATAAATTCCAGCTGGTTGTAATTGATTCTTCTATTCAGCACAAGCCACTTTGTACAGAGAACTGTCAGTATTTACTACTTTCTGACTTGAAGGAACAGGTTGTCACAGACTAACAAGCTCCATTATAATCACAGTGAAAAATGTAAAGTACACATTCAATATTATACTTAAATAGTGATCTGGTCAATCTGTTACTACAAAATAAACATGAGGCTGTAAGGACAGCAACACTTACAGAATTCACAGAAGATTCACATATAGTAAGTAAATAACAGTTTCGTAGAAGACAATGCAAAAACATTCTGCCCCAGCTCACCTAAGTGAGGTGACTGTGTCAAAGCTCCACAACTACATTTTTTTTTACACCCTAATATTTTCAAGTAAAAATGCTGGCTTAAGTAATTCAATTTCAAAATTGGTACACGTGGTATTCTATTAGGCTACAAACATGAACAGTTTTTGTAACTGCTTGTAGTTTTCAACTGCACAGTACTAAAACAAATTCCTATTATTAGCGACAGATTTCTCATCATTGATTATAACAACTCTGAACCAGTACCGACTGCCCAGTCAAAAGCAGTTCATTCTTTTGAACTGCTACCATTCTAGATCTGAAGATCATCTTATATAACAAGGAAAAAAACCTTCAATATATACGACAACAGTGAAATCCCATGAACAAAAAGCTTTCAGCTAAGAAACAGCATTTTTAACATTCACGAGCTATTGTCAGCTTAGAGTATCCAAGGAAAGAAAATTTAAAATAATGAAATAACGAGGGAGGACACAAAGTCAGTTTTCTTCAGTTCTTGTACATGATTTGGCTTGTAGTAGTTTTATCCTTCACACAGCCTGAAACATATCTTCACGGTTTTACTTTGCAGGGAAAAAAAAAGTACCACAGTAAAAGCTTGTAATGTTTCGTTATTCTGCAGCTAGAGAAGCCCATGACTGGCATTTTATGCAGAGTGATGCTTCTGTATTACACCCAATTCACAGGAATACACCTCAGTCTTCATCAAATGTGCTCCTGTCTTGCTGACACACTGTAATCACTTGACAGATTCTAGCAGTTTGTTAACATAAAGAATGCTGACGGCTGAATCTAAGGCTCTGGAAAAGCCTTGCTTACACCAGTAATTCCCACCACTGACAATGCAACCTGCTAGTGAAGAAGTAGTTTTCTCTTTCAGTCCTGTCATTGTTTAACCCTGGCCACCAGCTCAGCCTCACACAGCTGCTTGCTCACTCCCCCACAGCAGAATAGGGGTAGAAGTCAGAAAAATAAAAGAGAGAAAACTTGTGGGTTGAGATAAAGATAGTTCAATAGGTAAAGCAAAAGCAAGCATGGCAAGCAGAGCACAACAAGAAATCCATTCACTACTTTCCATTGATGGGCAAATGTTTATCTGTTTCCAAGAAAGCAGGTGTGTCCTTCTGTGAACTATATTACATTTGTAGAAGGTCTTGCAAGCTGTCTGAATTTGACTGCCTAAAAGCTACATTACTTAAAAAAAATCACACAAGTTAAAAAGAGGAAAAATACTTTTTTTCTCCTCAAAAAAAGTTAGAAGCAATATTTCATTTTTTCATAGTTACAGTGATTATGCAGATTATTTTAAAATTGTTAAATTTGATGCAGTCAGGCAGGCTCCCTGTTAGAAAATTGGCAAAAAATAGTCCACTGAATTCATAACTTGCTTTTTCCTACTTAAAGAAGGAATCACAGTCAAAATACACGCTTGAAAACCCTGAAACACTAGAACAGTTGTAAGTAGCGACAAAGCTATGTACAGTTTCTGCCACCAACAGCCCTGATGCCTTTTCTTAGCTTTTAATTCTCCTTTGCTCCTATAAAAAAAGAGCACAAAAGCTTAGCAAATGCTGCACTTCATATAATTCTATTTGAAATCGTATTTCACATCTGAGAGACAAGTTCAGATTCTGCTAGGACCACTAATTAGTGATTTTTTTTTTTTTAAGTTTAACTACAAATACTAGAACTACATAAGCAATACAGCTGTCATTTTATCCTGTTCAAGATATTTCAGTTTTACACATCCTTACAAATGCACAAATTCAAAGGTAAATGAAGCAAATCTGCTTTGGCTCATTCCAAAACTACAGCCAGCTGATATGCTTGAGTCATACTTCTCATGATTTGTCATAAGCCATGTGTTCACTTTTTTTATTTTAGCAGAAACTAGGTAGGCTCCATTCTTCGTGCAGTTGTTACAGCAAGGGTTATGAAAAGGGAGATCTATTTTTATTACTCTTGATTATACCAATTAAAAACCTTATCTTAATATATACATTACACCCACACTACAGTCTCTCCTCATTTAAGTCCATTTTTGTGAAAACAGCTATTTATGTCAAGTTATGCAGTAGTTCTGCGATGCTTCGGCACAGCATTTGTCTGAATAATCATTGTTCACAACTAAGCAGCATTTGCAACCCACTCATTAACAAACGGATTCAACAATACTAAGTGAGCTGTAGGCTTAAAAAGAAAAAGTGACACTGGCCATCTAAACACTTATCAGTTCCAGAAAGTTCACAAAACTATTGCAGGGACCATACACAGTAACACTTGGCCACTAACACATACAAGGAACTTTTAATAATAAAAAAGTAAGCTTAGTTTCACTATAAAGTCCGCTAGGGAAACACTCTATTATTTCATTACGGCTTTTATTTGGACTGACTACTTTCCCCTTTTCTCCTTCTTTAAAGATGTAAATGCTGGAACTTAAATAATTTATTAAAAACAGGCTATTAAGTAAGTTTTCTCCAGGTGACGTACTTTCTTTTGACAATGTTAATATATATAATATTAATACTTTAATTATATTAATAGACCATTTCAATTGGAAAGTACCTACAATTATCATCCAACCCAGTTGCCTGACCCCTTCAGGCCTGACCAAATGTTAAAGCATGTTATTCTCTAAATGCCTCAAACACTAACAGGCTCAGGGCATTGACCACTTCTCTAGAAAACTGGTTTACTGCCAATTTGAATGTATGAATGACTACGAGCATTACAGTAGAGGTTCCCTTAGTTCTGATTCCTCCCTTTTTCAAAAGAAAACAAACAAAAAAAAAACCCACTCAAAAAACCCAAAACAATTGCCAATAAGACAGTCACAATGTGGGAGCAATATCTCAAGCAAGCACAAGGTAAGGAAGTTTATTTAATAGTTTAAGTGACAAAGACTGGCTCGAAAGCTAAAATTATTTTGATTGTTCTAAGGTGTAGCCTTCCAGGAGATGATTCTTTCACTGTCAAAATGCAAAAACAAGCTATAACCAACATGAAACATACATCCCTGTGTCCTCCTCTTAAAACAAATAACAAAAAAAAAAACCTGGCAAGAGTATTATTTGTCACTTAAATCTGATTAAAAAGTAAATAAAATTATTTTTTCAAAGGACACTTCACAAGCTTTGTCAGAAACGGAAAAGCTCATGACAGCTCAATAGAATGATGAAAATTTGTCCTGATATATGATTCCAAGAGGAGAAAGTAAAGCAAAAGCAAAAAAATAACAGATGTACCAGTAATTTAAAATTCATACAGCTCTAAACGAAAAGTGAAAACTGGACTCTACAAACAAAAACTGTGACATCAACCAGTATATAAACAGCACAGATTTTTTTTCTCTGCCAGTCCCACCTAGCTGAAATTCTACCTAGTTTCCTTCCCCCTACTACTAGGCTTTCTGCAACATTTAGTTCTTCACTTTTCTTCCACCAGAAACACACAAAAGATATGCTTGTGTAAGTATATTAATGAATTCTTTTTGTTTGAACAGATTTTTCATGTAAGACAAGTTAGTAACATCTCTTAAACATTACAGTAATAAAACTCTATGAGTAAGTACAAATTTTCAGATCTTAAGAACAAATATTTGCTAGAAAACAAGAAGCAGCATTATCCTCAACTTCACCCTTTACCTACTACCCCCAACTTTATTTAATCCTAACAAACAGCATGGGAATACACAAAATGCAGCTACACAGCTATTTGGACTAACATTCAAATCTTTATTACATTTGAAATAGACGTAAAGTGCTTATATTTTCATCCTGCATGACTCTGCAGAATAATTTAACATCAGAATCACGACGAATGCATCAACAGAATCATGATTTGACGAGACTCTTCAGTTAAATTTATAATACATAATGCAGTTATTCGCTGCCAGTGTTTCAGACATCAAGTAAAACATGACCCAATTCTACTCTAAGCACTACAAATACAGAAACGTTCTGCAAAGTATCGTTGATTTTTACTTTTTCCCACACGCTAACAGTTAACACGCTTAACTACAAGTTTGACTGTAAATATCTTTCAGGAAAAGACATTTCCATACAAGGACATTTAACAACAAAATCCAAGCTACCTATATTTTAAGACGCAAGAGCTCAATATTACTAACACCAGCAGCTATCCCAGCTTTAACTATTCTGCTGTGTAACATATTACCCAAAACAAGCTTCAAATTGATTTACAATAATTGTTGTACTATATCAGCCTATCAATCTGAGTACCCCGTAATCATCACCCACTGCCTCACCACTTTAAAAGTAGAAACTGCAATAAAACACAATTACTTTTCTCTGAAGAATTGCTTTTGGGGTTTTTTGGGGGTGAGTGGCATGGGGACTGAGGGAAGGTGGATGTGGAAAGTGCAACAGAGAACATGGAGGGGAGAACTGGAGAATAAACTACTTTTTCTGAAGCATGTTTATTTCTCATGTACTTTGTAATTACACTTGATCTAGAAGTATATGCGTACTTAGCTACTATTTCCTACAGGAATGCTCATTATTTTAATGGTACATTACTTTTTTCTCTGATGAAACAAACCTCCGTGAAAACAGCCGTCCCAAGAACACATTAGTTTTTCAACCACTTAATGCTTTTAATAGGTGTGAGGCCAGAGCAGATACTCAAACCATAGCATAAACAGACCACTACCACCGTCCTACTTACCACAAGAGAAAGTATGAACAGTAGCAGCATTTTCCAGCCTTATGGAGTAAGATGTTCAACTAAACCTACTACTGCTAGATTACCTGTACCTATTTGCCTATCTTAAACTCATTCATAACACTTGGTTTCTTGGCTTCTTTGTTTGTTTTGTTTTAAATAAAAGATACACATTAGAAACTTTATATTCCGCTTTAGCCCATCTCTTAGTGTTTCTTAGTCTCAGTTTGAAAGAACTAGCACAAAACTGTAGATTTAACCAGTTCTCTTGATTATCTGTGGAACAAACATACTGTACTTTGCACAATGAACGACAGTTCCTCCTCATTGAAATACAATATTTTAAACAGAGAGGCTCTAACACCACCTAAATTCCCAGCTATGGGAATAATCTGAAAAACAGAAATGCTTGTCTTTTAGAACTAAAAGGAAATAATTTAAGTTGATATATGTTCAACCCAAGCACTGATAATGAGACTAAAAACATTGCTAAGGTTCACAATGATTTCACAGGTTTCTTACCTCCAGTGCTGTCTTTCAGACCACTTTTCAGAACACTGTATAGACTTTCCCCCAAGTACTGTTAATAACAAAAGCTAGACAATGATGCAGCTCTCTGATTCAACCCAAGTTTTATTTTTGCTCCCTATTTCTTTAAAGGCTTTTACAGCACAAGATTTCCTGAAGAAACAAACCACTTATTATCTGGTTACTCATTAAGAAACAAAATTACTAAACAGTAACCATAGCACTACCTAAAAGCCTTTCCTAAGTAAGGTATTATGTGAATAATGAAACACAGTGTCAAAGTACCTGGTGTCCCAGTCCCACAGATACTCTGTAACTTCAGGTACCAGTGCATAACCAAAAAGAACAGTGAAATGGCTTGAAAAATACAGTTTTGTCATTTTCACTTTAAATCACACTTAATAATTGCAAGTAGCTGGAGAGGAAAAGACAGACATTAGCAAAATAGTAACAAACAAATCCTGAGAACAGCAAGGTACGCTGTCTACTAAACCCACTGCACAGTCTTTGTATTCGATGTCAATTCCCTGCCTTCTCCTTCCTCAACCACCACCACGAATATCTAATTCAACTGAGAAAATTATAGTTATGTTAATATTTTAGATAAGAAAAAGAGAAAGTTAACACAACCATTATACTTGTACCAGAGGAAGACCTAAAAAAAACCCTCCCCACAATAAAACACACAAACATTCCACAACCCCAACAAAAATCACAAACAAAAGAACACCCAGTTACTCTTTACCCTAGCTCTACATTGTTATGGTAAATCTTATACAATTAGCTTCATCCAGCTGAAGCCCACTTTGCTCTCAAATGGAGAAACGCCACCACTTTCCCCAAGTCCCGCATGCACACTCCACTTGTGGTGGTAGGACCCATGTTTCTGCACACAAAAGGAGAGCCAAACCATACGAAAATTATTTTTGTACCGTTCATTCCTCAGACAGTTCAGCTCCCTTATCTGACTGACGGCACATTTGGATGAGCACTCGTGCCTACACAAAGGATGCAGCAGAAATGCAAAGCTTTCATCCACAGCACACAATTAGGGCAGCTACACCCATGGTGAAACTGCAACATGAAAAACAATTACCCTGGAGTCAAATGATGCACCATAGCTTGTTCATGTGTCAAGGGCCTAACAAATGTGTTTTAAAGCCAAACTACACAACACTGAAACAACATCTTTAACCACAATCTATAAACAATTCATGAGGCTGTCTTGTTATGCTCAAATGAGCTGTTGACTCTTAAAACTCCTCAGTTTCTGTCCCACATCATAAGAAATGATCAGTCTTTCAAGAGAAAATAGCTGACTTACAATTAATAAGTTTACACAACTAATGCAAGAAAATACATACTATCCTGAGCTCTGTTATTGAAGTGTCCCACCATCCCTGGTACACGTGAGTTGGAAGCAGCCCACCAGGGACTCAACTCTCCAGAAGTCTTTGGTTACAACAAAAATAGAAATCTTAATACTGACAATATACAAACCAGATCGGCACTCTGAAATAAGGGACTACACACTTAAAGCAAGATTCAAGTGGTTTATACCACAAATGGTGACTGCAGGAAAACATAATATAGAAATATCTGAATTCAAGAAAAATCACCTCAGAATATAAAACACAGTCTAATGGCGTTTCTGAACTCATATATCTTCCTGCAGCACTACAAGCCTGCACAGCATGGTGTTAACTTATAAGAAAATGAAACACTTACTTTCCCTGACCAAACAGAAAAATGAAAGTAATTTGCTAGATGAGAATTGCACTGGATTTAACATTATTTGCACAAATTGAGTTGCAGAAATAAAATACCTAAATCTGTGAATTTCAGCCTAGTAACAGAAAGTTAGCTTTAATGAGAATTCCTAACTACATGCTTTCAAAACAAGGTCAAATACAGGAACACCATCATCTCTTGAAAAGATATCCACCAAAATAGATGTGTAATAAAAGGCATGACTTGCTAATAACAAAATAGAAGACTGGGATTAAATTCCCTCCTCTGTTACACAGAGCCTTTACTCCCCCCTAGAGTAAAAATCAGACATCTAAGACTACATCTACTGCTATTTTTATTTCTTAGCTTTTCTTCCCTTTGCTCCCTTTAGCCCCTTCTACAAAGTTTAGTAAAAGCTCAAGGCTTTCTCAGTTTGAAAAGCAGTACCAAAACATGACAGAACATGCCTTCTTCAGAAAGGAGAGTCAGCACCTTAAAGCTGAATTTTTTTCATGAAAAAAGAGACAGAAAGTTAGCTCATCATCAGCATCTATCTTAAAAGCTAAAGTTTCTATGGTTTTGAGGTAAACGTTTTGTTTAATGGAATGAGACATAGTTGAAAACACTACTTCTGTATGAAATGTAACTGTCAGCCTGCAAATACGCTTTCACTCTAGCTTTCAGGAGCCTAAAATGTAGTAAAGCAACACAAAGTTCACACATCTTTGACAACTGAAGCAAGAGCAGACAGACAGGAAGAAGAATCAAAACCAAAAGAACTCATTTCTCTTCTGTCCTCCCCCAACATCTAGGTAGGGACAAAGTGAAAAAGGGCATATAAACTTTAAGCTAGAAGTCTAAGAAAACTTTGTTCGGAAAAGACGACTAGAAAAAGAGAAAGCACCTAGTCAGCATCATAACTCCTGCATCCAAGATCAAGTCCGGATTTTAAGGAAGTACTTTTTATGTCATTACATAGCTATTCTAACTAAGTACATATTTACCTGCATTCCAAAAAACAGTAGGTGTTTCTTGGAAAGAAGGGTCTAAAAGTTATTTCTCATCAAGCGTTCTTACTCCAACCTTTAAAATGTGTTTTTCCTCACTTTATCTTTCTTCACATCTTTTTATATTCTGAAAAATATTCTACAGAAGAAACCCAAATCCATTCTAAGACTGCATTTTTAATTCTTTGTAATTTATAGGATAAAAGAGAAAGTCACAGTAAATTTTACCAAGCAACCTGACCATTGTTTGAAGTTAATAATATGGCCTTGCAGTCTTACAAATACATATTTAGACGAATAAAAATAATACCATAATATAACATGCAAAAGTATAAGCACTTTTGAAATTCCCAAATGAAAGTCTTTATGATCTTTGATTTCAGAAAAGTTGAAAGGTTTTGGTAGGTATAAACATGTTTTCAACAAGTCAATTGCTCTCAATTCTTCCTCACCATATGCCTTAAAATGCCTGGGCCAATCCACCTCTTGCTCCAGAGAAAACCAATGCAGCCAGCAAGACTGCTCTAACTACAATAAATATCTATCGTTCATACTGTAACATCTGTAATATAGCTAAAACAACGTACTCACCAACAGTGTGTATCGGATGCATTACAGATGGGTACTGTTTGGCCTCCTTTTGTGTGAGCTCTAAAGTTCTCCACATGTCTAAATCTCAGAAGTACTGGAGTTCAGAACAACTATAACCAACCAGAAAGCCTGAAGGGAACTCTCACTTTGACAAACACTACAAGCAGGGGTCAGTTTTCCTTCAAAATCCTATTTAGAAACTTGGAAACTAAAACACCCAAGAGTGCACCTGCAATGAAAACAATACCAGCAACAAGTTCCTAACAGGCCCATCTTAACTGCTCTTTTCCCAACTACTGGGGTTCACAACATACTAGGAAAAAAATATTCAGGCCTCATATTCATCCTCTGCTAGCAAGTATGCAAGGAAGACTTTTTTTAATCACTGATGTTAAAAGCACACAGTGGGAGATTGAAAAAAAAAAAACACAAAACAAAAAACCCTACATTTTGTGATGCAAACTCGACAAGACCGGTTATTCCTACGCACAGATACAAAGGCAAAGGCAAAGCCACGCACCGAGCCGTGCAAGGCACCTCAAACCCATCCAGCTCCAAGGGACGCGCCCCGCCCGCTGCCACCTCCCCACCCCCCGGCGCGGCGGGGACGCCATTGTGCGCGCGGGCGGCGCGGCCGGCCGAGAGCGCCCCCCGGCGCCCGCTCGCAGCTCCGGCTGCTCCCGCCGCCGCCGCCCGCGCTGGCCCCGCCCCGCACCCGCCCGTGACGCACCCGCACCGCTGCGCTGGGGGCCCGCGCCCCAACCCCGCGCCCCCCGCACGGGGGGCAGGGGTGCTTATACAAACACTAGCAACAACAGCAAATCTAAAAAAAGTACCTCCCAAGTTTTTTCTTTTTTTTTCCCCCCCCCCCCCAGTTTGGATTTTCTTTTTTGCGGGAAATTCAATTTTTTTCCTTGTGCTGCTCAGGGAAAGAGAGAGAGGAAAATAAAAACTTCTCCCGCGCACGGCGGCCGCTGCCCTCACCAGATTCTCGTAGCTGCGTGGATGCTCCTTGCCTGTCCAGTCCGTGCGCTTGGGCAGCAGCTGCGGGAGGGAAGCGAGGGCACCCCGTGAGCGGCTCCCGCGCCCCGAGGAGCCCCCGGGACGGGGAGGGGGAGAAGCGAGGGAAAGGAGGGGGGGGAAAGGCAGGCGGGGCGAGGGCCCCTTACCTCTTTCTCCGCCACTTCTCGGATCAGGACCTGCAGCGACAATAAAAGGGGGTGGGGGGTAAGAAAGGGAGAGTGGGTTTATTCTTTTTTATTAAAAAAAAGAAACGAAAGAAAAACAGGGAGAAGGAGGACGCGGCTGCGCGCCCGATCCGCAGGGCCCGGCGGCGCCATCCCTTCCTCCATCCTTCCCTTCCTCCATGCATCCATCCCTCCATCCTTGCACCCCTCCAGCCTGCCCTCCCTCCCTCCATTCTTGCACCCCTCCAGCCTGCCCTCCATCCATCCATCCTCGCACCCCTCTAGCCTGCCCTCCATCCATCCATCCTCGCACCCCTCTAGCCTGCCCTCCATCCATCCATCCATCCATCCTCGCACCCCTCCAGCCTGCCCTCCCTCTCTCCATCCTCGCACCCCTCCAGCCTGCCCTCCCTCCATCCATCCTCGCACCCCTCCAGCCTGCCCTCCCTCCATCCATCCTTGCACCCCTCCAGCCTTCCTTCCTTCCCTCCCCTGCACCCCTCCAGCCTTCCTTCCTTCCCTCCCTCCATCCGTGCATCCCTACCTGAGCCGCTTGCTGGCAGGGTCCGTCCTCCAAAAAGCGAGCGATGAGGAAGTAGAGCTCTGAGCGGAGAGGGAGAGGAGGCGGTAAGGCTGGATCTCGCCCCTTCCCCTTTATTCCCCACTCCCGCCCGGCGCCCCGGGCACTCACCCGCTCGCAGCTCCGCCGTGTGCCTGGTGCTGCTGCTGCTGCTCCCACCGGCCCCGGACATGGCGAGGCGAACACCGGGGAGGGGGGAAGGGAAAAGGGGGTGGGAGGGGGGGAGGACACGGGCCGCGTTCCCGCGGCAGCAGCGTCGGGGCCCGGCGGCGCCCGCGCGGCAGCTGTCACTGTTCGGTCACCGGGACGAGGCTCCGCTCTCCACCATCCAACCCACGGGCAGCGGCGGCAGCGGGAGGAAACAACAACTCACAGCGACGCCGCCAACGCCGCCGCCACGGGCAGCGCGCGCGATCCCTCCGCGCGGAGAAAGAGTCCCCTCCTCCTCCTCGCCCCCCTCCCCAGCCCTCCCGGCCCCTCCCCCCCACCCCCCGCGCCCCACCGTTCCCGGCGGGCGGGAAGGGAAGCAGGGAAGAAGCGGCGGAGCGCGGATCCTCCTGCCTTCTCCCTTCCTTTCTCCCGGCCCGACCGGCTGAAAGGGAGAGAAGGGGAGTGAGAGAAGCAGAGCTACGTGTTTATTATCGTGCGGGCGCGCTGAGGCAGAAGATGTCGGAGCAGCAGAGGCGGGGGGTGGGCGGGAAGGCCGCTGAAAAGGCGGCTGAAAAGGCGCTTTTTTCTTTCTGCGCGGTGCGGCCGGGCGGAGCGCGGAGGGATACGGCGCGCGGAGGGATACGGCCGCGGGGGCGGGGCCGGGCCGCGGCCATAGCCGCGGCGGGGGAGGAGGGAGGCTGCCAGTCACCGGGGCCCGGTGGCGCAGGGCTAGGAAGCGGGCGATGCCGAAACGCCTCCGGGGAGCGCAGCTCCGCTGAGGAGGCGGAGTGAGGGAGCCCAGCCCGCCCTGCCGCCGCCGCCCCCCGGCCGCTACAGCCCCCCCATGCCCCGAGGCCAAGCCCCTCCCGTAAGTGCCGGGGTCACGCGCTGTTGTCTCTTACTCTCGCAGCGCTGCGCCCGGGGCCGCCTTCGTGCCTGGAGTTTTGGGGGGAGACCGGGTGGGAGGGGGAAAAAAATACTCCGGACAAACCCGAAAGCGGCTTTGCTTCCTCGCTGGGCTTTACCGGGGTCCGGGTCCCCGCTGGGGGCTGTGGCCGCGGGGCGCTGGGGCGGAGGACTTGCCTTTTTGGAAAAAACAACAAACAAAAAAAAACACTCGAAATTGTTAATAATGATTTTATTCATTGTTCTTGTCGCCAGCCCCAGCAGCCGCGCGGGACTGGTGGATCCCCCGGCTCCGGGCAGCGATGGCGAGAGGAGGAGTTGCTGGCAGCGCGGGGACGGCGGTGCTTGCCCAGCCTATGGCTGAACTGGAGGTAATTCACGAGCGGATCGATAACGCACCGAAGGTTCCTGAAGGGCTGCAGCATTGTAAGGAGCCCGATTAGCGATTTAATTTACCTATTTAATGCTTTGCTATTTTGACTGTACCCAGTAAACCACCTGATTTGCGCTGGCGGTATCTGTGCTGCATGCAGTTGAAAAAAGAAATTAAAAACAAAGCAAACGTCCACTCATAATTACCTTTAAAAATAACTCCGTATCCGATAATTTAAAGGAGCGGAGTTATTGGTCTTTTTGGTTTGCAGTGCATCCGTGCTTTTTCAGGTCGAGTTGGGGTCTTGCAAGACGGAACGCGTTTGTGGACAATAAGAGTGAATTTTGCAGGGGTCGATGTTAACAGGGGAAGCTGTCTTTTTTTTTTTTTTTTTTGAGTAGTTATTTTGCCCTAGTTATTAGATAGTGTAACTTGTGAAGCAAAGCCAAAAGTATGCTTGAAATGATATAGAAACTAGACAAAGAATATTCTGTGTGTAAATGCCCTGAAGCTCTCAACTGTATAACTCTTAATAAAATTCGATTAAAACCATATTTCTGGGCAGCTGAGGAGAGGCCGAGTTGAGCATTTTTGTATGTATGTTTCAAAGGCCCCCGAGCTCAGTTTACGAGCCCTCTGCTTGAGGTTTGTGCTTGGCGTGGTGAGAAAGCTTGCTGCAGCCACCCTTCTGCTTTATTCCACAAACGTAACCGTGAAAGGTTAGAGAAAGGCTAAAATGTCACATATGTCCATAAAGTGATGTTAAAAAATGTGATAAAAACTAAATTTATGTAGCAGATGCCTAGTTGCCGTGCATTTTGACGTATAATTATCGTGTCCTAAAAATCATTACAATCGTCATCTAGCATATGATTTGTAATCATCAGGGTAAATGCATTTTATAGTACAGATTTTTTTTAAGTATTTAAATCCTACATAGTAGATTTGTTCACTTTATCTGTAGCTACTGTCATTTTATATATTTTAAAATGTACGGGTGTCTCCCTTTTCTCAGTTTTTATAACAATAACCACTCTGTGTTTCAGCTTTATTTTGAATCCATACTTCCAATAATTGAAATGGCAATGAAATTGTATTTACTGTCTAATAAAGATTTAAAAAATAAAGTGATCTGAGTCTTCTTAGAAGGACTGTAAATATGTATTGTGAGAACCACCTATGAGAGAGATTACAACAAAGGGCTATATGAGTAATGTGATTGACATTTTAATTTCCCTTGATGTTTACATAAAAGAAAATATACTTATGTATGACATCACTAAAATAATAAACCAAAGAACAGAGAAATTTAGCAGTTAAAGAGCCTGAAAGTAGAGAACTGTCCTGAAATATTGAACTTCCTTGTTCTTTTGGCAGCTTGTAACGTTTGCTGGTGCGGTTTAAGATACAGCCCACAGAATAAAAATGTTCTTGGTGCTTTGGTAGTAATATAAGGATTGTGTCTTTTATTTAGTTTCTGTAGAGCACCGAGCAAAATGGAATCCCTTAAGCGTGAGCACCACAGTACTACAAATAATGTAGCTGTTTAATAAACAGCTTTTACAAATGTACATTCCACTTCTTTTTACTGATGAAATCTGATGGGCTTTTTTGCTTATTTGTGGATTAACATGGAAGTCACACGGGCCACAAGATAAAATGGAATTATTATTGTTTGGTGATGCATGTTAGCATGAATTTTAAGAATTCCTATGGCAGTAATAAAAACTCCATTAATTTTTCAGAGATGATTTAAAAGTTTTTTTCCTTGTTGCAGTTAAATTGAGGATGTTTTCATTACAGATACAAGTGGAGAAAAATATCCTCATCTCTGAATTTTTACTAACTTGATAAGTTTTGCTGTCAAATAATTCCTTTTCTTTCCTGTGATCTCGTCACCTTGCATTACCCTTCAGTAAAAATACATCAGTTCTGCTTTGTCAGTGAGATTTAATATTTTTAGAACGTATTTCTACTCTGAAAGGTCTGCA
This sequence comes from Tapera naevia, assembly GCA_033556795.1. NCBI lineage: Eukaryota > Metazoa > Chordata > Aves > Cuculiformes > Neomorphidae > Tapera > Tapera naevia. The sequence goes on along the minus strand of JAUMJJ010000079.1, from coordinate 3,965,402 downwards.
TTAAAAAAAAAAAAAAGTAGAAGTAATGGAAATATTTTCTTTTTTTTAGCTATAATACTTGTTACAGTTCAAAAGAAAATAGACATTATTTTAATCTAGGAATTGGATTGTTTTAATATCCAATAGCTTTACATACTCTTTTTACAAATGCTGTGACCTGTTATTTTATTTTGTGGTTTTCAAATGTGAATATTCACACAAGTTCACTAAAATAATTTTACAAAAAAAGCAAGAATAAAGTTTATTAGATTTTGCTGTCAATAAAGTTGATATGTAAAACTTAGAGTCAGTTTACTGATCCCTAGGGTTTGTTTTTGTTTCCCCTACTTTGTCCTTGTTTTTTTTCCTCCTTTTTTCCCTCACTTCCCCAAAAAGTGCTATAAGTACTGTAAGTGTCGAAATACAGATACGCTAGAATTCTCTTTAATTACTGGTCAGTTTTGATAGATAAGAATGTAGTGTCTTTGGTTTCTTCTTGATTTTTTTTGCATCTTGACAATTTTGTGGGGTTTTGTGGGATATTTTTTCCCCCCACAATTGTTAATATCAGTTACCAATATGACTTAATAGCTCGCAACCAGAAAGTGCTTTACTTGAAACTTACTGGTGGCAGTTCTTGATACAAAAATATTTTCTGTTTCCTGTGGAATTTGCTCTTTGTATACTAAGGAAAGTATTTAGGGCTTTAAAATTGTCAAGCTACGCAACGTAGCTAGATGTTTGAAACGCAGTATTGGAGGGAGGTTGGTTGAGGACAACATACAGCATTGACTAAGTTTTCCACAAGTTTTGTCAGTTGTGGAGGGTTTTTTAGTGGTTTTTTTTTTTTTTTACCTCAAATGAGAATTATCACCACCAGTTTCTTGATCTTTTGTAACTGCTGGTTCTTACTGTTGAAACCAACCATTAATCTTACAAGGGCAAGAAGTGAGCAATGGTACCTAGGAGGCCAGCCAACTTTTGTTATTATTATTGTGTAAATTAAATATCTGCAGAAAGAACTATTGTGCCAAAATACATACTACTATGAGTAAATTCCTTCTAGAGTTTTAAGCAATAACCTAAAATTTAAGTAAGTAGCTTCACAATGAAATTCTTTTAAATGCTCACTTGTTCATGTTTTGTGTCAAGAATATATCCTTCCTGCACCCAGAATCAGTAACCTACCTGAGTGAAGTCCCCTACAGAATGCTTAGCTGCTATGAATTTTGCCTTCTGTTCTTTAACTTGATTTCCTTTTTCAGTGCACTTGTTACAACGGAATGCTGATGTCTTCCCACCCCAACTAAACACACCATTTCACCTTGTGCTGACTTCTCCATGTTCATAAAAAGTAGAGTATCATCAGATACCTGTATTGCCCAAACCGCCATCAGCATTGACAAATTAACATTTTATAAAAGCACACAAATAGATTAACCTCTTGACAAACTCTAGGTTGTCTCCTTATGTGCAGCTGGAAGAGTAAAGCAAAATCAAGTCACTTAGGAAGACATCATTTCTTTTGTGTGTGTTAAAATAAATAATAAACCATGAATCTACTAGCAAGCTTCTGAAAGTAGATCTTTGTCATTTATATTTTGAGCAGTAAATGAGTCTGGTTGAAATTCATGCAATGACCCAAAAAAACTCTTTAAGTCTGTGCTTACCCAAATAAATATGAATTGCACCAGCCATGACATTCTTTCGGTTTCACTATTATATCTTTGAATACAAAAACATTCCATATAAAAGGAAACTAAGAATTACACCCATGTAATTGCACTCAATAAAGGAATTCTGCTGTGTTATGGTGAGGTTTTGTTCACATTCTTTTTGTTTTGTTTTAAAGCAATTTAATTTGAGCTCCTGTATTTTGTAAAAGACCTTCGATTAAAGTTACTGGATGAGTTTGACATTACAGCTTTCCATGCTGAATACATTCCCTAATTATCCAGAGGATTTGAGAAAGGGATTGAACCACTATACTTAATTATCGGCTATTGGGCTGCTCTTCACAGACAATCTTGGATTTTTGCCACGTTCAGTTTCACGCCCATTTGATGTCTCCAGAGTTTTCTGAGAATTCTAAGGATTATGTGGGGGTTTTTAAGTGCAGCTTCAAAATAATTAATATACAGGTGTATTTTAGAGGAAAGCTACTCCATAGTGAATACAGGAGCAGAAAAAAATTGTTAACTATATGGCTTTGCATATTGGCAATTATTTTCTTACATTATTACTTCTAGAAAACTTCTAAAAATGTTTGTACCTTCCAGTAAGGTGTTCCAGTATGCTAAGGCAATTTTTGTTGCACAGAGGATTCTTTAAACAATATGTATCACTGATTTGTTTCATTGGTTTCATATTAGATTTCTAAGTATAAGATTATGTATTTTAAGACTTAAATGACAAATTTTATTTATATTGATAAATTCTTAAGTGTAAGACACAACTTAGTGGCGTCCTTCAGTGACTGTTTATCTTTCCGTTTCTCTAAATGAAAATCTAGATTTCTGTTTAACCAAGTTTGAGGGCCATTTGTGATTAGGGGTTTGGATTTGATTTTTTTCAGTGACAGCAGTAGCCTGTTAGAAGTGCAACTTCTTACAACACAGATGAGGGGTTACTGTCTGACTCTTCAGAATAGGGCTGGTTATCAGTAGCATTGGTATAGACTTGGAATTTCCCTGAAGTTAATACAGTGGACTATTAAAGATTTACATCTGTATAATAACTAGAGAGGTACTGTCATGTTATCAGAGATACAATCTGATATACTTGTTAATGTGTAATTACAGGGAAGGCTGAAGGAAAATATTTCAGTGTTTACAGGTACTCATCACAGTATCACAGTATCATAAGGTTGGAAAGGACCTCTGAGATCATCAAGTCCAACCTATAACCTAACACTAACACCAACCATCATCTAGACCATGGCACTCAGTGCCTCATCCAGTCTCCCTTTAAACACCTCCAGGGTAGGTGACTCCACCACCTTCCTGGGCAGCCCATTCCAATGGCCAATCACCCTTTCAGTGAAGAATTTTTTCCTCACATCAAGTCTAAACTTTCCCTGACGAAGCTTAAGTCCATGCCCTCTGGTTCTGCCACTGGTCACCTGAGAGAAGAGACCAACCCCTGCCCGACTACAACCTCCTTTTAGGTAGTTGTAGAAGGAGGTTGTAGTCGGGCAGGGGTACAATTTAGGGGTACAATTTGTACAATTTAGATGAAACCAGAGCTGGCCATAAGGACGATCACAGAGATCTACCCAGAGAAGAGATGAGCAGAACAATGTAAGTAAAATTTCATGATGTTACATTGAAAATAGTCTATTGAAAGAAATAATATGAGTCAGTTATACTTCTTATAGGCTCCTAAACTAATACAAGAAAGTTCTATTCAATAGCTGGTAGTAAATCTTTTAAAAGACCTTTCTGTTTATTGCATACTCAACATTGAGAATACAGTTTGGTTTTTTTCTAGAACTCTAATATGAAACCAATGAAACAAAAGTGACACATTTTCTGTTGGAATAATGCGAGTATTTCACCTTATCCCTAAAGAATTAGAGTTCAAAGATACATAAGGAAAGTAGTTAGGAACAAGAAAAATATTTTAGGAACAGAATTAAAGACCAAGGAAATGGAATAAAATATTTGGAGGAAGTAATATTTAAGCATGGCATAAAAAATTGTCTGCTTCAGAGAAAATAAAGCATGATCTTCTATAAAATCTAGAACATAGTTCAAGAAATAGTTGCAAGTTTTGAAATGAAAAATTTTGGTTTTCCCAATCACAAAATACAGCCATTGTGGCTTTCCTTTTGCCTCAGAAATTGCTGAAGCAAGGGTTTTAGCAGTTTTTAGAAGAACTGACACTTCTATAGGTAAGAACATCCAGTGACAGTTCACAGACATAATTAGAATGATCATTAGTCTGATCCAATACAGCCTTGCTGTGCTGCTAGCCTGAAGACAATCCTTATTTTTTCCTGTTTCCTTCAAGCATTGTTTGATTTCATATAGGGCTGCAAAGTATTTTTATTTCTATGTAGTTGAAATGCTTTCCCCAAAATAGTAATGATGTAGTGCAAGTAGTACCAATATTTGCATTCACAGTAAAGATTTCAGTGCTGTTATCGTTGAACCATTTGGCTGACAGTGTCTACTTTGAGTAACGTGATTTGTCAATCATCCATGAAATACACATCACTGAGATTCTGATCTCCATTTCTTGTTCAGTCTTTAGCAAAAATACTGGGCTGCTTGCTGATCCAGATTTCGCAATGTTTTGTGTTCCTTTTCAGCATCGACTTGGTGCCTTGAAAGGATTATTTTTTATGTTTGCATTTTTCCCAGATAAACTGTAGAAGCGTTTTGGTGTGCCAAGTAGGCATGGTCTACTAATTGTCATATAAATTGTGTAAGGTAACCTCTGATTTAAAATCACTGAATCAAATCTCTTCATTGTACAGGTTTTATCATACCCGAGACAGCAAGTGTGATTAGACCACAACTGACCCTTGCATATGTGGGATGCTGGTGAAGTTTTTTGTCTGCTTCCTTGTTTTTAACCTAACACTAATGTAAGACGAAGATTGGCACGCATGCCTCTTTTTTCCCAGGTGAGGACCTGCCACAAGATTAAAAGACTGTGCTCACTCTAAATCAGCTAATCTGGATACAGTCTCCCTTGTGAAGAGGAGCATCTTATTCAATAGAGGCTAGGAAGAATCCTCTTTCAAGGATATAGACTCTGGTGGCTAGCTCTTTCTTTTCAGAGGTACAAAAAATGTTTTTTTCTGTGGAAGAATGTGAACTGGTTGGATCCCCTGTGCACCTGAGTGGGTGAAAACTACAAAGTTGTTGGATAAAAGGCACAACCACCACTTTAGTCCAGACCCAGTTTGCTAAGTGTGCTCTGGAAATGTTCCATGAGTGGGATACACAAGCAAAAGAAGCAGAAGACCTGCAGCTCCTGAGCTAGTCAGAACAGGAAGCTCTGGGCACACTCAGAAGTCTTTTAGACACCTAGAATCTTTTGCTGTTGGAAAATTAAGTATTGATATTGTTAATGGGGGCATCTAAAGATTATTTTATTGAGAGATTGTTCTACGCATTCTCACCCATGTTGGGGTGAGCTTATCACTGACAGGTGATGCTTATTGCAGCAAACTCTGGAGCATTAGCATACTGCTCGTTTCTGCTTGTTTGTTTTATTGAAGCTCAGACTAAAATCAAATGAAAAAGGAATTGAACTTGATCCTTCAGTGTCAAGTTTGACTGCTACTAATTGTCTCTCGGCAGGCCTTTATGAGTAAAGCACTGAATAACACTAAAACTCAACTAATGTAAAGAAACACGATGTCTTACAAAGACTAGACTGAGTATTTAAAGAAATAGTGGCAATTAGTTTGAGCATAGTTCTGTCTTTGGTTATAATAAAGCTACATTTATTTAGTTCATGTATCATCTTTTTTTTTTTATAAAGTTTGAAAATGCTTTAGAAGAGAAATGATTGTGTAGTATTCATTGACCTTTCCACCTAAATACAACTACAGTTTGATTCACTTAGTTAAAAGGCTAGTCATGCCAAATATGCATGTCATCATTTGAGGAGTTAGGACCCTCCAACATCCTTATCTAAAATAACCTAGGTTCTTTTTTTTGCATGCAACTTCTTTTCTTAAGAAACAGTCAGGCCATGTTAAGTTTTATCTGTCAGACATTTATTAGAAATGAGAGCTGAAGTTTTCAGTTCACTTTCTTCTAAATCTGAGCAATAAAGTATCAAATTCCCATAATTTCAGAAATAAAACTAGAAAACAATTTATCCTATTTAGTCTAATACAATTCATAAAAATCATTATGGTTTGAGAAGAACAAGGGAGAGGGGGTGTTCTTTAGAGCTGCAAGAGGAATTACCCACAGGAAATCTAGGTAACATTGAAAATAATATAATGACTAAATAAAGGATCACATGGATCCTGATGATCAAGATTTCATCAGAACTTAATCTGTATGTCTCTAATGCTTAAATTTCAAGACATAGTTAAGTTTCAGGGAATTCTAGAACATTTGTTTTGTACAAACAGAAAAGAGAGTTGTGTAATAAATTACCATTTTCTGCGGAGCCTACTAGTTGTCAGGTTTTTCGAGTTTTGGTTTTGATGTTTTTAAGGGATGAACAAGGAGTGTAGAGAGAAAGTAAGAAAGTAGCAGATGAAACAGAAGTCGGGGTAAGTCACCTGTGTTATAGCAAACTTCCAAAGAAGATGGAAAATAATTTAAAAATTGGGAAAAAAAAAAAGAACTGAAGAGTCCTTCAGGAAAAGTTACATTAGTTCTCCATCCCAAGTTAAGGAAGAATTGATTTATGCCAGTGTTCAGAATAAGTTACTTAGTATCACAGAGGTTCCCACTGAAGTTCCAGTATCAATGTTTCTGGTTGCTGAGAGTTAGATTCTGAAACCTCAGCAGGGCATTCCTTTTCCTCAGATCCTGCATAGCAATTGCTGACAAGTTTAACAACATAGGCAGCTGACTTCTAATGCCCAGACCTGAGCCCCAGTGTTGCTGAAGTTACTAATTATAAAAAAAAAAAAACAAAACCACAAAAAATAAGAACAGGTATTCACCTACCTAATTCCATTTAAAACCAAAACTCTAGATGGTTCTTAAATTGTAACAACATAGCAGCACCTCTGCACTCTTTTTTTTCCAGAGTCCTTTCCAAAAGTCCTAACAAAACCAGTTCAAATTAGAAGTCCTAAATCCCCATTCTGTGGGTATTTAAACTAAATAATTAACATCTAAGTAAAATTAAAAACCCCTCAACTGAAATTGACTTTTTGATTTATGGTCCAGCACTCTCAACTTTATCCAAGATTTCATCAGATAAAGTGTAACTATGAAATGCATTATTTGTGTCTGCTCCCAACCCTGATTTTTCTCCTTGCTCCAGGACTGTAGTGTGTGTGCCTCTGTTCGTTCACTGTTGGATGTTCCTAATAGCGTAGCATAGGAGAGCAGATCTTGGCATATTTTCAGACAATAGCATTTTGAATTCCAGTATACAGATGGTAACAAGTCCTTGTTGCTATATACCTCACTTTTGAATTGTACCCATTCTAGTAAAGGGAAGAGCACTAGTACCCACTCTGTTTCTGAGGCCAATTGCCTCATGCCAATGGCCGTGTCCATATTATTAAACCCTTCTAACCACCAAACCAGGATGGCTGCATCTGCATCGCCAGCTGGGGCTGAGCTACCCCTCAACCATGCCCAGGGTTGCTCAGGAGAATGCTGCTTGGCCTGGACCAAGGATCTCCACTGATGACAATTTGACATTGTAAGCACCAGGCTTCAAGTCTCTAGCTCTGCACCCTGGGCACATTTTACTTTGCTAGCATAGGCACAACTTTCGTGGCAAACAAAACCACAGGTTGCAATTGTGCTTCACTTCTAAAAAATCAGATGCCTTTTTGGTGAGGTATAGTATAGAAAATACCTAATTCTACTAGGAAGTTCTAGAGGCTAAACCTAAGTTTGTAACAAAACCCTAATACAGCTCAATCCATTTTGCTCAGCCTTCAAATTATTTGATTCTTCATTCTAACCAGAAAATAATTAGAAAACTCTGAAATGCTTAAAATAATCATAAAAGCTTCTCAGGGCCACATGAAAGTCACTGAAGGAGGAGGTGATGTGGGTAACAAGCCTGGAAAAAGCTGCAGAGAAGTTCAGAGAAAACAATGTAACAATGTACGGAGGCAAACAGAAATTAACAACTGTCAGGGAGAGGCACAGTATGTCTCAAACATTTACAGTGTTCTGAACTGATACTACCTCTAGTTAGAGGTAGTCAAGAGCTGGTTACAGTTGTTTGCAACAAATCTATTTAAAAGTGCTTGAGGGATATTGCAAAGGAGATGCTACAGCCATCAAAGACTTTGTCAGACCTTACTAGAAACAGGAGGGCTCATGCATGAAAAGTACTGAAAAAAAATCCTTAAATGGGATTTGGACATAAAACTTCTTGCTATCTTGTTTATCTGGTGAAAATAGAACTACTGAAGGGAAGGGGGAACACCCAGTTTGGAGAAAAAGTAATACATAGCAGAGCCCTTCATTCATGGTCCAACAATAACATAAATGGTATCAATCTGCTAAACATGACAGATGCATTGTTGTAAAAAGATATATGAAACCAAATGCATTGTTTCATTGCTTCATGAAATAAAGAGGACAGTCAGTATCTTCCATGCTTGTTGATATAAAACAAGGCTATTGTTATGATTGATAAATTGAATTGGTCATTGAATTTTGTAAGAATGCAGTATTTGTACTGCAGGCTGGTTTCTACAAATTACTTCATGTGGTTTAGGATCTATAGACCTAAAGCACCACCCCACCATGAAAGGGTGAACCTAATGCTAATACTGAAGCATTCAGCAGATGAGGAGCATTATTGTAATTTTCAGCTAAAAGATCCAGCATTTGCAAAATAAGTTAAGATACCCCTGTGATCATGCAAGTGTGAATCAGACAGTGGCTTGACAGAACCAAAGAAAAGCATTCTAACATCAGTAACTTAAAACTTGTGTGGCAGCAATACCCCTGGCATTTTCATCATCGAGGCGACATCTTTTTGGAAATACAATTCATTTTTTACTGGCCTTTGGGACTCCTTTGCAACTATATTCAACTGTTGCTGTAACTGGTGCTTGCAATTCAACATTTAAAATTGGTTTCATACACTTCTCTTAGTCCTAGTGGCATCTCTACTACCAGAAAGCTACCAGCCTTAATTCCTATTAACATTATACACTTCCACAATCTTCAAATAATTATTGCCAGCTTTTGTTTAACAGAACGAGCCTCCAAAGAAGTCACAACCAAATCTATCCTTATGTAACTTCTTGGAAGCATGCCCTCTCTCTGCTACTCGGGATCAGAACAATCTGCAGCAGTCACATCGTTCCCTTAGATGGGCACACACACCATGAATTCAGGGCCTACACCTCACCTCTGGTTGCAGAGGCCAGGCAGCCCTCATCTGGTACACAGCCACTCTATAAAGAAGTTTCAACATAGTAGTAAAGGTGCCAAGTTCATAAGGCCTTCCCCTAGCTCTCTGTCTTCATTTCCAACCTTTCATCTCACCTCAAAGGCTCATATCTATTGCCACTGATGTAGACAGCAGACATCTCACCAGCATCTTGATGCCAGGCAGACTGCTCATCCTGTATGATAATCACCATGCCAAAACAGGGCATCCAAATTTTTATCTTCTGGTGACCTGAACCATCAATGTAGACTTTCATTCACGTGATGGAGGCTGCTCTCCTGCTGGCTTTGGAAGAGAGCCTGAGCTTGCTGAACCTTCTTACCATAAATGTGCTTGGCTGGAGACTCACAAAAAATATTTAAAAATTCAGTATTATACATTTATAAATCTGTGTAATATGTTGTGGTAAACTTTAGTAAACAGGCTCTGGACACTGTTGCTCAGAATTACCTTACAGTTTAAACTTTCACATACCTTGATCCCACTGTAGCTAAAAGCATACAGAGCTTCCTGAGAGACTCTAGTAGTTCTTCGACACAACCAGAAGTTATCTTACAGGTGGAAAACTCGCACTGATACACAAATGACATTTAAGTGCAAAAATACCCTCAAGGAAGTAGAAAAAAAATTAAAAGTTATAAGGATTTACCAGAAGTGTATTGCAGAGGGAACAAAAACCCAAAGCACGCTCAGTACTTGAATTGTCGATAAAAGACATGAGGGAAAATAACATAAATCTACCGACACTCAAGGCTTGCTTATACATGCAAAGAATTTTGCTGGTTTCTCTCTTGCACCTATTTCTAGAAAAAGCAATTTCACTCATGTTGTGTGAAATCAGAACAAGTCACAGAATGGTTTGGGTTGGAAAGGCCCTTAAAGATCACCCAGTTCCAACCTCTCTGCCATGGGCAAGGACAACTTCTACTAGGTTGGGTTGCTCAAAGCCTCATCCAGCCTGGTTTTGAACACTTCCAGGGTGTTACCTTCCTCCACACCCCCACACCTAGATTAAAGGCTCAGACTTCTTTCCCTCTTGCCGTTATTGCCCCCCTTTCCCTGCCCCCCACCAGCTTTCATTCCATACAAAAAGATGGCTTTGCTATCACTGCAAAGCATTTACACATCTCTCCCACATCCACCCATGATGGAACTTTCTTCCGGCCTCAACCTAGGACAGCTGCCATAAGAGAACCACTCCTCCCCTCCTGGGAACACCATGCAGCCATCTTTAAAATGGCTGTGAACAGAATTAAAAAAAAATTCTGCAGACCTGCTCCTCCTTTCTTATTCTCAATTATTCCAGATGCAACTGAGACATTTACATCAGTTTCTTAATGCCTAATGGTTATGAATCCCTTGGTGTTATTTTAAAATCTCACATCTTCCACTTTCTTTCCTTACAGAATACTACCATAAATTAGGAGGGTTTGGTTTGAAGAAATTAGATCTTCAAATGTTTTATTCTGATTCTTCTACAGAAAGCTTATTGTGGCCCTCCAGCTTAAATCCCAGGATAAGGCAACAGTTCTGTTCTACAACGTTTATTTTGTGAGGAAGTACAGTAGCATTTTATACTCATTTCAAAAATGAACTGATGACTTTGGCAAGATCACTACTTTCCATGTCTGTATTGTCACTTTAAATTATATTTTTTTTCCATTAAATTGTTCATTATTAGAAGAATCATATCAGAGAGCTTATTTCTGAAATCATTCAATACATATTTAGTTTTTATGGGCTCCAGGTCTGAAATGTGTTTCTGAATAAGAATCAAAACAGTAATAAAACACTTCCTAGAAGTTATACTACTGCAGTTTAAATGCAGTAGTAAAATAAAGCACAATGGTCTCATACACTCAAGTTACTTTTTTGAGCATGAATTTAAATTACTAGCTTTATCCTTCTTAGTAGGTACACAAATGTGCTTTTGCATTCACATTTGGAAAAAATGAAGCTAATTAGTATCAACAGACAAATCTGAAATGTACTGTTAGCTCATAATTTTCCCTGGAAATCATTTACAGCCACTTGTGAGGTGCTTAAAGGAGAGAGTACTTTGCGGTACAAGTCAAACACTTGTTAGTCTCCACTTGTTACATATGAACTATGTTGTTGCTTATACTACAGTTCATCACAAAGGGAGTAATGTATCAAAACAGCTTACTTCTGATCTTGTCCATTTTCTAGAGGAAAGCCATCGTCATTTCATTCTGATTTATTGTAAATGCAGAACTGGACATTAAAGAAGACAATTCGTGGCAATCTGGCAAGGCTATTTGGCTACAGCTAGCCAAATAATAGTGTAACAGTAAGTTTAGAGTTTCTGAATAAAGAAAAAAAAAGTATGTTTATTATGAGGTAGAGCAGTAGAAAATTCTTGCCTTTACAAAAAAAAATGGCACTGAACCCTCCAGTCCTTGTCCTGATGTTTATGTCTGCAGCAACTTAACTGGCAGTGAAAGTATCCAAGTCTTCCTACAAATAAAATAAACCATAAGATAGGAGGGTAACAGAGTTCTTGCCACCAAACTTGTTTATAGACAGTTTCCTGTATCTTTTTGTGCTTTGATTCAAATATAGACTGACGTATTTAATATAAATTAACACAGTGGGCTAAACTGAAGCTTTAAATCTGATACCAGCCAGCTGCCCAGCAGTGCTGCAGCCACAATGATATAAGTGAAAATACAGGTCCAGTAAGGCATCCAGATCAAAAGCAATTTATTCAGAAGAGGCAGGCTCCTTCACATTTCAGGTTATTTGCCCTTTTTCATCTGATGACACATCCCTTTACAGAATACAGAATGGCCACTTGTTTCTCAGCTGTGTAAATTCTTCAGGGTTATATAAATTCTGTATAATTTCAATAGAAATTAAATCAACATCGTGGCGGTTGAGGCTCAGTATCAGGATGTACACCTTAGGACTGTAGTACTGGTTTGATTTTAAACCATGTTCTCCCTTCAATATTTAAGTGATCTTATTTTCCCCTTCTAAGATTACATTTAAAAAACCCACAGAATTGAACATACCAAAAAAAACACCAAACTTCTCCCATTCCACTAGAAATTTAACTCTTACATATTCTAATACGGGATCTTGATTTTCTTGCTGTTCCTTCTCCCTTTCCATACTTTTCTTTTTGCAGCTGAGAACAGATCAAATAACTCTTAAACTTTTGAGAGTTGAGTAAAATGTAGCAAAGCACATGAATTTTTACTGCTGTTTAGTTTGATTAACTTTCCCTTAACTTCTTGCATCCCATCTGCCTTTGCCATATGAAGAGACCAAATACCCAGTGTATAACCTCGTGCTGACATATACAATTAGCTCAAGGTCCATGAAGGACAGGGAAGCTGCAGAAAGTAACAACCAAGAGAAATTATATAAAGCTAAAGGAAGGTGGATCTTTAACTATTCAGGGTGATTTCTTTTGATCATTCATTAAGTCTCATTTCTGATGTACCTGCCATCTTTAAACTTAAAAATAGTCCACCCTTCCCGATTATTGTTTTTTAAGTACCTTGGACTACCCATCTGTTACATCCCACAAAGGAAAAATACCATTTTCAGGGACCCCTCCAAACTTCGTGTTCAAGTGTGAAGCAGCCAGTTATTAAATACCAGTGATGCAAATTTCTCCATAGCTGAGATGCAGCACCTGGCACTTTCAAGTGCCACTTCAGAACTAAAATACTCACGTACTTCCTGAAGGTGCTCTCCAGATCAACAGCTGCCCACAGACTCTTGCCACATATGTTCAAATGTGCGACCATTCTAATTTTAGAACATGTGTTCTAGGACTTGATACACTGCTTTGAAAATGTCTCTGAAAACTTGCCACGCAGAGGAAAGACAAGAAAGCATCACATTTACAAAGCACTTTTTAAAAACAAGAAACGTCAAGTATCAGGATAATGTATTGCACTAAACTTCACCCAAATGGATTTTCTGTTGTTAAACACTTCTTAACAGAACTCTGTCACTGAGCTGAATCTCCTAATCTGGACAAGCTGACACAATAATTTTGTGCCAGAATTATTAGGTTTAGATATTGTGTGACTAGTTTAAAGACCCAACTTTTGCCTGCCTTTTAGGGACTTTGTAAAAGGAGCTCTGCAAAAATAAGCCTGTCCAGAGATGTGTCAGTGTCTTGTGATGCTCATGTTAAGTTAATTTAAGTTAAAAGGGTCATTTCAAGAACTCCAACTGTCTAGATAGTATTAGGCAACTAATCTCTTAGTTATCCACGCAAAATAATGAGAGTATACAAAACCTCTCCCATAGGAACAATAAACCCATAAATTGACAAATGCTTAGAAATAGCACTTTGATGATGCTGTGAAAGAGTTTAGACAGTTAAACTTCCCATGACCACAGCATCTAAATGAACAGACTTTCAATAGGGTCCCATCAAAAAGCAAACCAAAAGTGCCGTGTAGCACCACCAAGTAGTGCATATTGCCGAGTAACATGGACTTTCTTTCTCGTTCAGCTACAAGTTTTGTTACAGCCCTCCACCTTTGATTGCCAAAAGCAGAGAATTAGTTAAAATTTTCTTCCAAAACAAAGTTCGTGATGCAGAGAACAGCAGCAGTGGCATTTATCTCAAAGCAGGTCTGAGCTACTATTCCAGTTGGCACATCAATCTTCAGTTTTCAAGTATAGAGAGGCTTGCCTTCTTTTCCGTTTTAATTAAAAAAAAAAAATGGAGAAACAATGCTAGGTCAGGCAATAGTCATTTATTTATTGACTCAAACAAGTAATAGGCATCCTCAGACATAACGGCCACCACTTGAGCAATACAAATCAATGCTATCGAAGAACATGGAACATCTTTTCTCTCACCCCTCCCATCCCAGAAGTAACAATAGAAATACTAGGGCCCCTAGAGAAAAGAGAAGGAGAGAGATTATAAAAGATGCTTAGAATGAGCTGCAGAGTTGAAACACGGACACTAAAAAAAATATATCATTAGCTAATCCACCATATCGCTACAATCACCTCAAAAATAACTTTCATTGTTCCATTTCTACCAGGTACCAAATATATAGCGCTGTTTAACAGCTATTTCAATGTATTAACAACTGTCCTCAGCTGAAGCAGAACAGCAATTACTATTTAAATTTGAGGCTGCAGACAGAAAGAAAAGTGTCCACAGAGTCTGAAGCAAGTCTTCTCTAGTTAATGAAAAGGGAGTGGGGGAATAACAAAGCAACTTTTAACTGTTACTGTACGTCTCTATCAATCAGGCAATTCATTCCATATTGATTGCTCATTACAGACACAAGATCCTGATAGAGTACAGCAACTCTACTCACCCCGTGACAGTATATTTGAAGAAGGTATCTGAAAGTCCCTTAAGCTGTGGGCCACTGAAAATCCCAGCCCGCTACTCCTGTGTGGGTATATTTTTCATCAGACATCAGCAAAAAAAGTCAAAAGAGACTGCATGCAAAACAAATGTTGCCAAATCATTTAGTCTTCCTTGTAACAGCTGAAAACGTAAGGCATTCCTCAGATTTAGAGAAAACATTAGGAGGCTGTAGTTTTGCAGGCAAGGAGACCTTTTATTTTATTCCATTAAAAGAACCCAAAATAGTCAGCAGGTGGCCACATCTATCCATGTTTCATTAAAACCACATAAACCCTAAATACAAAAGCACCACTGATTATTGCTCTAGAAAAACTGCATGAAAAATTCAAATACACACAGTAAAAACACCACCATATGCACAAGACTTCATTTCTTAAAGCAAGTGTATGGAATGCTGATCCAATTTTACACACACCTTGCAATATTAACTTGATATTGATATTACTTGGCAACAATGGGAATTTCTAAAAGCACTGTTATGAGAAGGGAAACGTTCATATACAGTTTAATATGTCAACTATCATAGTCCTAAAAAAATTAGCATTTACAAAATACTTGATAAAAATATCTTTTAAAAGTTGTCCAAGAGGTACATAAAATCAACCCAAAATTTTCATGTTATTTCATTCATTCTTGTCACCTACAGATTCAGTTTTCTGAGCCTGTGGAGAAGAAAAAAATTAATTACTATAGTAAATTGCCATTACATACCTAAATACTCAAACTACCCTTACTCCTTCAATTCCTTCTTTGCAATAGCTCAGTTTCAAACCTACGTCTAATTTCAAACCTACGTCCACATTACATTTAAACAAGACAGGCACATTCACACGCTTTTCTTAAAGTTATTGGTCCCAGCTGTTTTGAAAGCAATACAAGCCTTACCTGTCAGCTTCCATCGTTCATACTGAAAAGCACCACACTACTATCTGTTTCTATTCACTGCACATGCTGAATGCTCTACCGTACCCTTAACTTTCAATCTGCCCTTTTACTGACAGTGTGCTGGGTGGGGCACCTCTGGATGTTGAAACACTAACAGCTGAGCGAGAGATGCGAATCTGCAATAACATTATGGGCAATAAAAAGAAACATTATGAACATGCTATCAAAGTCTGAAAGGCTGAATAATTAAAAAACACTGATTCAATCAGCAGGAGGTATGTCTGGAAAGTACCTCTTCAGCTTTATTTTCACCATTTTCAGATGGTGTAGTACCTTCCTTTGCAGCTTCTTGCTTTTCATCCTTCTTCCCTTTAGCACCTTTGTTGGCCTTTGTTCCAGATTCCTTCTGACAGAAGATTAAAAAACACGAGCATAGATATTGCATGAGTAGCCAGCAGCCTATATCTTTATTAAGAAAAACTTCACATGAACTAAAAAGTAAATCTTGGCAAGCTAGCGGCACATGCTAGAAACAGAAACAGAAAACCAGCTGAAGAGTACCTGGAAAACTTACATCCACGAAAGTTAATACAGGGACACTCAAAACATCTAGAAAATGCTGATATCTGCTTCTTTATTGTTTCTGCTAATTTTCCCCCCTCAAACTGTTTTGGTAGAGCTGTATATCCGTATGAACAAATCCAATTACAGTATGTTGAAAGCTTATTCAGCCAAGCACAAACACCACATTGCTTGTGTAACAGCACAGCTCTTTTCATTAACAGGAAATACTAAATTAGATTTTAAAAATTAAGCTTTTTTGTTGGCTGTTTTTTTGTTAGTTTGATAACATCTGTGATTTTCATTCGATGTCAATGAAAGAATCAACCAACGCACTAGGGAGAAAAACACTGACAGAATTCTATCTGTAGCAACACAGCACAGAAATTATCAAAATGAACTAACAGCTACAGTTTCATTTGGACATTTGCTTTGAAAAAAACAATTCATATGTTGAAGTCTATGTTTTTTTTAATCCTTACTCTATGTACCTGTTTATATTTGTGATTTAAGGCTAAGAGACATAGGTTAAGGATTTTAAATGCCATGGGATACAAATCTAAGTGTTATTTTATTGAATATATTACACTGTATTTAAAGTAGTTCTGATAAACACTGTGGAGATCTTCCATGCGACCATTTGCACTAGATTTTCCAACAATATGGCAACAGTGGCTGTGAACAGGAAGATTAAAGTCAATCTCCCTTCATTAACTACCTTTCCCCAGCAATCCCCGTGCAGGAATGGGGTGCTAAGGAGGGAGTACCAGTAAACCCTAGTTCCAAGGCAGCCTCAATTACTGCTTTCGCCCTTCAGCTTCAATGTTACACACCAAGAAGCTTATTGATGCTGTGAATACGTTCCTAAATATTCACCTATGAAGGAACAAGCTAAGGACTTGACTTAGTAAATCCATAATTTGTAAGCTTTTAACACTAGAAGTGATGTCAAATCCGTATCATCTTAGGTTGTTTACTAGCAGGCTCAGAGTACACACTTGCTGTTTTCTGTTTAGGAGATCAAGATTAATATACTCCTCAAAATGTGATCCAGTTGGAGTATGGAGAAAAAGAGATTAGTGTATTAAAAAGTTACTTTGAATAATGTCATAAAGGATTCAAGTTGCCTGAAAAAAAGCTTCAAATGTCTATCTCCCAGCTTAGACTGACTCCATAATACTGAGCTCACTTCACAATGCGTACACGATGCTATAGAAGCTACCGTACTCCCTTCCTTACTAATACTCTTTTACAGAGGGAAACAGGATGTACTCAGCAAGACTTTACTGGAAATTTGATTTGATAAATCACAAAGTGTTCAAAGCCATAGAGTTTTACTTTCAGACACAGACTTTGTATGCTGATATTGCCTAGCCAGGATGCCAATAAAAGGACTTGAAATATGTAAGTGAGAGGAGTGCTAGATTCAGTTTCCAGTATGGGCTTTTTCCCAATAAAGAAATTGCTCTTATTGAGCATTAACCTCAGGCACAAATAAATCTACAGTTTCTGAAGTACATGATTTATATGCAGACATCTTGAAAAGGTATTTCAGACACTAATAAGATTTTAATTCGACTGTAACTCGCCCAGAAAACCCAAACCATTCAATTTAAATATATTTAATTTCACCTTTAATTATAATTGTGCATTCTCAGCAACAGTCAGTCTTCAAGAACAGATAAGAGTTTCTCAGTATGAAATGAAGTACTGCCCCTCTAGACAAGGAAACAATATCGCACAGAGCAATCTCAAATCCTACTGGAGAAATTCCTGTGTGTCAGGTAGGGCTCACTCAACCAAACCTGTACATTTCAGGAAAGGTGTAGGAAAGGTAAAGGTTCTTCTTAAACTAGGAATTCACTACAAACTAACACAGTTTGCATATCAAACAGGCATGACTATTTGTTTGGGCCAGTAATGAGGCCAGGAAGGGGTGGAAAAGAAAGGAAAGAATGATCTAATTTGGTTTATTTTCTGAGGGGTGGGGGTTGGGGCAGGGAGCTGCAGGGAGAGCAGGAGAGCTGATGCCTCACAAAACCACCATGAATTGAACAGCTTGCAATGTGAAGGAGTATACTTGTTTACTGTTGGCTACAATGATGGCAGCTAAAAAGAAGAGTATTTACCTTCGTGGTTTTCCTTGGTTTGGGTTCAGGTTTTGGTGGGGCAGGTTTCTATAAAAAATTTTTAGTTGCACAATGTGTTAGATGTATTACTCAAAGCCACCCAGACACCTCCACCCCACACCTTCCCTTACTTCCTGCTTATTAGTATGCATCTAGAAAAAGACAGAAAAATCTTAATGCACAAATGCACCTCATGGCTGTACACACCCATTTCATTAACTCACTCATCTAGGAGAAAGCAATTTGAGTGTCGCTCTAAGAGTAAAATGTGGAGATCAGTAGTAACTATTAAAAAAAAAATGTTAGATATGTTCTAACAGAGAAGGGGAACTAAAACCAAATACTAGTAGTGGCACCAAATCAAGTCCTTGAAGGACAGCTCTTTTTCCTTCCCAGGGAAGTAGTTACATTTCCACAACTAACACCAGCCTGCAAAACAGTACCAAGTCAATACTGCACATAACAGACAGTGTTGCACTGAGGTGAGGAAATACATCTTTTGTCAGAACAACCTGAAAATCTGAAACCAATAAAACAGAAATAACTTTAGGTCTAGAGTTTTTAAATATCCCTCAGCAAGAATAAAAATCAAATCAAGAAAAATATAACAAACCTGTTTGGTCTGAGAAACCATATGTGCCTAGAAAAGTATATACTAAGAAGTGTTATACATACTTACAGCTGACAATCTTGCTGATCGTCTTGTGGGCTACAGAAAAAAAAAAAAGGAGAAAACATTTTCATAGGCTTACAGCAAACAGTATCCAAAGCAACATTATATCAGTCATTTCGTGGTGACAGCACAAAATATGCCCTTACCAAAATACACATTATTGCTGAAAACAATTCACATATTCCTCATCTTGGATGATCAAGACTTTAAAGGGATAAAGTGAGAGAAAAATAGCAGTGAAATTTTTTCCAGGAATTAAAATGTCTAAACCTCCGTATGGTTAAACACTATTCCCCGCCCCTATTTTACAAGTACTTCCAAATTCCTTGCTTCTCTATGAAAGGTTCACAAGCAATCTTGTAAACAACAGTAAGCTTGACACTTGCACAGAACACTGAAACTTTCTCACGAATACTTAGAATAATGCTTCTGTAATCTAGCAGATGCTACTTGTAATAGCAGGTAAAAATATAATCTGATACCGTCTGATTAACAGCAGAATAAAATTAACATCCTAGAGGACATAAAGAGTGTTAAAATTTCAAAACATGAAACTAAGCCCTTTCACTTCCACAGTGCCCCCTACACTGAATCCAAGAGTTCATGTGCACAAGGACTGCTGCAGGATAAGAGAGAAATTATTTTTTCTATTTAAACACAATTTTAAGAAGGAAAGAACAAGGTCAGATATTCTGCTTTCCTCTACCTTTATCACTTCATAGTTTTGTTTCATTCTGTTCTTTGTCATGGATTTTTTTCTGAAGATTGTCTTAAAAATAGTTGTAAGCTCATTAGTTTGGTTTTGGTATTTATTAAAACAGATGAACACGTGATTTGGTTATACAGCATGGTGAGCAAACAGAGTGAACTGGTCTGTGTCACAAAACTGGAATAACACTTGTAACCAAAATAAAGGAAAAACTCAAGTGCAAGCCTCAAAAGGAACACAGCTTAAAAACTCATTAAAAAATACCTTCTTAATGATATATTAAGCATTTAAGTTGAGCTGAAAAAGCACAGCTCCACACATCTTGCAATAGGAAAAAGCTGTTGTTAATATTTGAAGAATGCAGTAATTTGTATTCATTGGAGTCATTTAAGTATTCTTAATGGAAAGCAGTAGCGAATAGGTGAGATCTGCGTCCATCAAAATAGAAGTTTTGTCAAATAAACACATAAATACTTGATAGCTGAAAATATCTTTATGTATTGTTAGAAATAAAAGCAAAACTTCTCTTTTCTTGGGTAGTTAGAATATCAATTGCTTGTTAAACAGGCTAGCACTATTTCACAACAGGTTCAAGATATCTTTTTTTACAAATTTGTTTTCTTAACCGGTAATTTCTGTCTCTCAGCATTTGGCCATTGGACTGTTAGGTGAGCATATCCTTTTTAAAGGATAACACGTTGTTTTAGATATTATAACTTTCTCCGATATTTCCCAAATGTTCCTGTTCTATGAATGGTTTTACAGAAGGCTTGTCTTGCCATAAGAAAGTCATGATAAAGCCTCAGTTCTTTAAAAATGCCTGATGAGTAAGTAATTATAATTCTCATTCAGAGTTTGTATGTACTTTGTGTTATCTGATTATAAGGAAAGAACTGCAGTCAAAGCAGCAAAGGTCACATTTTAATGTGCTTTCGGAACCCTTGTCCCCCTCCAAACTGCTCTACAAAGCCAGGAACTGGCAGCTCGCCCAACAGCTTATTTGAAACTGGCCCACTAGCAAACACCTGTGCAAAGAGTCTGTGAAACCAAGCACAGAACAACAATTTACACATTCCTAATGCACCAGCTTCTGGCAATATACAGCTGTGCACTTTCTGACCTGGATATTATATCCATACCACATGTTTAATAGTCCCCAAGGGTCATTTTCTCCACAAATTTTTACTCTTTCAGTTTCCATAACATCCTGTGGCAATGAGTTCCATAACAGGATTATGCACTGTGTGGAAAAGGCAAAACGTGCCCCCTCTCTTGTCCTTCCTTTAAACTTCTTTCCTCTTCATTTCATTAGATTCCTCTTGTTTTCAGGTTACATGAGTAATAATTCCCTAATGGCCTTTCTCTGCGTTACTGATGATTTTCTCACACCTCTGTTATAAAAAATTCAAGAATCCTAAAAAATCTGGGTTGTGGTTGGTTTGTTTGTCTGCGGTTTTTTTAAAGCTGCACTGCATCCTCTGTTTGTCTCACTATACTTGGTATCCTTTTAATTCTATCATGGTCTGGAGAACTTCCTTTAGTAGTCCCACATCTGGGAGCACCAAAAATTACCCTTGTGATAAACTTATGTTTCATACTGTCCTCTATAGTGTTTTTTTTCCTACGTTCTAATCATCTTTTGGTAAAAAAACCCACATTTTTGTTCTTGAAAAGACATTCTTTGGTAACAGCTCACTGTGATTTCACCAGCTCTCCCCTGATTAACAGCTGATTTGATGACCAACATCATCTTCCCCTCCCTGTCGTGCACTAATTCCCACTTATCCATACTGAATTTCTACTGATATTTTATCACCTGGTTATCAGTGACATAAGAGCTTTCTCAGTCTCCTTCACTTCTTACTACCCTGGTATTTTTTTTGTAAACTTAAAACTTCTTCATTTCTCCAATATCTCTTCTCCTAGATCATTAATGAATATATTCAGCAGCATAAGCCTAAACACAAATCAATCCAACACTCCACTGATAATTCTACTCCAATATGAAAATTAACTTCTTCTCTCCTTTCTTCTCATATCTTTATCTACTAGCAATTCCTTAAGAACCTGCTTGGGAAGCCTTATCAAAGTCTTCTTTATATGCAATTAAACTATACCAATTGACATTCTATCATTCTTATGCCTGTTGGCTTCTGCAAAGAACTTAAGTGCCTGAAGTATGACTTCTCTCTACAAAATCTGTGTCGACTCTCCCATTATATGTTTGTCTACATACACTTGTTTTTTTAAAAAAAAAATATTTCTGCAAGTTAGACTCACAGGTTTTCTTTTCCAGAATCTCTTATCTAAAATCCTGGGAGCATTTAATCACCTTCAGTTACTCTGGTACTGAGGCCAATGCAAGCAGTAATTACATCCTGCACTTTGGCAGCTGTTGGTGAATGTTGTCTAGTTCTCACTTGCATTCGATTAAAAAATGTCCTCCAACCCTACACCCACAAGGAAAACGCTCCACTGTGAGAACCTCCTTAAGAATTCCGCATAGCAGAAGTTTCACTACAGTTTTTCAGCTTTAGGTTTGCCATGCTGGAGGGGTTTGTTCCTTCCCTCGTTATTTTCCATAAATACAAACCCCACTTTTCATAAATAATCAAATTTCCTTTATTTTGATATTGGGTCATTCTGGTTTGGGGTTTGTTTTTTTTGGGGGGAAGGACATATTGAAAAATGAGATGTATTTCTGCAAGTATAGCATGACGTACCACAAAGCCTCTCTGCCACCTGAAATCATTAAACTTTTCAGCTGCTCCTTTTAATAGACTCTCATTTTTTAAAAAATTCCCTTTCTTGGTATCAAATCTTACCACAGCAGAGTTTATTTGCAACTACATTCCTGCAAGGATAATGAACCTGAACATTATAATCAACAACTACACAATAGTTTTCTGACAACTGTCTTTTTAGCTAGGCTCCTACATATGACTAAGGACCAAATAATGAGCTGATAACCCTTCTATTGGTCCTTTGGTTTGCTCCTCTAGGAAGCAAGCATTTATAGTTTTAAGATTTCTGTCTTTTTAATGCCACTTTTGCCTTTTAGCAAACCTCTGACGGGTAACCAAAATCTTAATCAACACTATTTCTGCCCCCTGAGTATCTCTGATCTCCTTTGACATCCCATTCACACTTTTATTAAGTGTGGTCAGATGATATCTAGCACAATTTCTACCCTATATACTTCCCATTTAAAACATGGCTTGGCAATCCATAAAGGATTCTGCTATACTTATTGACACAGTCAATCAATATTCTAGACACATAACAGAAAGCCATTCTACCACTAATGCAACTTAGCTCTCAACCCTGTGTAATTTTTGCCTTGGTGTCAGTGTCCCAACAAGTTTCTGAGTTGCCCATTATATCACTGTTCTCATTTAAAGCCAAATAGTCCGAGTTGCCCAGATTCAGATTCACAGCACCTGTTTTCATAGACATGAATGAAACAGGGTTTTACTTATCAAGACAGCTCTTTACCTTTTCAGATGTACAGAAGCCATAACAGTTGCTGGCCCAGCTCTCCCCACAAATAGCAAGCTCTGACTTCAGCCTATGTGATCTCAAGAACTTGCCAGTCTTCCCTGAGGTGTTTACTTTAAAATAATTTCAGAAGATCTCCTCAGTACCATCTACATAGGTCTCTTTTCAGTCACACTGAAGCCACCCTTTTTTCAGAAGATCTGCATACTCCAAGAGCTCCCACAGTTTCTAAACTCAACTTACAACTATTTTCTTCATTCACACAGTAAGAGCTACAGGTGTATCTACTGAGACCATCTTAATTTCGTTTTGTTTTGTTTTTCTGGTAGCATCAACAGCCACTGTTATCTCACTTTGACTGAGGACTACTCTAAAAGCTCTCATATTTCAGAGTCAGTGGGCTCTTTCCATTGAGCCTGTCTATATCAGTAACCTTCTTTGTTTTTCTTATTCATTACAGCAATCAGGTCTCAAATTTTTAGGGGAAGGAACTTTCAACTTTCACTTTTCCGAATCTTGAAGAAATAATATTTAAACTTAGAGAGAAACATTCATTCAGAGCCAAGGAGGTTATACTTTTACTATGATTTAGTTGGCCTTTTCATACTTTACCAAAAAGAAACTGATGTATCTTCTAGGAAATTCCATGGGAAGGTACTGAGGTATCAAAATGTATTCCTCTCAGATCTCCTTTTTACACTACCTGTTTTTTTTAGGAGCTGACTGTAAACATCTTTTTCTGCTGGACTTCCCATTCAGAAAATGCAAAACTTCATTACACTATTCCTCCTGTTCAAATACGCTCAAATATTTACAAGACCAATTAATTCTTAATTCATTTGAATAGTCACCTATTCTTTCAAGGTTCCAATCTAACTTGTCTGCCTCAAGAGATAACAACCTAAGAAACTTCATCCTCATAATTCTCTACTGCTTTTTAAATCCACATTAAGGGCTGTGACAAACTAGCAAACTTTATTGTAGAAGTCAAGGTATCACCAGCTGTCTCCTTGCCTTCTGCCCTTAAAACAAATTCAGACAAAGAAAACACACAAATGTATCAGCTGCTCCAGTTTAGAGCCTGGTATCTTAATTCAAGACACTCTTCCATCAGTCACTTAAGCTAAGAATAGTTTTGAAGTAGACTGACTGAGGTGTGTACATTAACCCTCTTCTGCCAAACCACCAAAATCAGAGCAACAGTTCCAGGCAGTAGCATCCTACACTGCTGCCACACAATTCACCAGAACTTGTCTATCAAAGCCCTAGTGTTTCTGAGATTTATTTGGTGTACCGGTAAATTGTATGAATCTCAGTGCACAAAAGTCAAATTATGCCAGATATGGCAACAAATGTATTTTACTGTCATTACTGCCACTGGAAACACATCGCTAGAAGTGCCAGAGCAATGCCTAGTCTTCTGATAAGCAAGACTACAGATCTCCAGTTAAATAATTACATGCCACAATAAATGAAAAGAAAAAAGAAATATACTTGCCTCTTGTTTAGTTACTTTTGCTGCATCCTTGCCTTCAGCACCCTCTGGAGACTAAAAGAAAATATTAAGTCAGTGTTTTTATTACAGGCTTAAAAGCACCCAGGCAATAGCAAAACGAAGATTATGGTGAAGAATCTTCTTTCTATACATTGCAGCAACTTACAGAAGCCTGGCAGATCTATGTTAGTATTTATAAGCAGCATTGCACCAAAGCCCTAGATTTTCCAAGCAAGAACATGAGGACTGATGCTCACCAAGTACACATATATCGTATCACTCAGCATCCCTCAGTGGTCTCTCTAGCCAATTAACTGAAGCATCCACAGGCTTCAGCGGGAGCTTCACCTCATCAGCAGCTGGTGGCACAACACTACGAACTGAGGTTTTCTCTACTAAGACTTATGAAATCCCTGAGAAATTTAACACGTTTCTACCCAAACACAAACTTTACTAGTAATGAGGTGTGATGAGACAAACCAAGAAAGCACAGCATTACTGAAATGAGTGACTTCTTTACCTCATCTATTCCTTTTGTGCCTCAGGCTCACTCAGCTAGAAGCCTTAACAGTAACTTTTCCTCATCTCTTCCATCAGAACAGCAGAAATAAATCAGTAAAACACAAAGACATTAACAGAAAAGCTAGGGACAAACTTGTTTCTTCACAAGAACCAAGTATCAATCTGACCATTCTAATGCTGGTCTTGCAGATTTTCCAGAGCAACCTTAGTAAAACCACAGTGGAGGGAGTGAAGAGACAGACAGATGGAGAGACAGACAGATGGAGCAAGCTTCTGTCTTTCCTTTATAGATCAAAATGTATTATGTTACATTTTGGAAAGGACTGGGTTTTCACCTAGAAGCAAGCGACTCATGGACGAACAGCCAGGAGTTGCGGCAGTCTGAAGAGAACTAAAAGAATGGCACTGTTTCAAAAAGACATTTAACAGGCAGCAGAGAAGGTAATTGGTTGCTGGTTTGTTTTTCAATCAGTAAAGAAGCAGGCTAGTTATCTTTTCCTTTGTATTTCCACTTCAATCCTAACCCAAACCTCCCCTCAGATTTTGACAAAGTCTCAGAGTTATACCGTTACAGTTTGGAGCAGAGAAAAAGACTGTCTAGTTTGCTGCAATTGACCACTGCCTTTTCCTGGCACTGGGCTCTAACATACTTACACCCCCCACAAAAGAATAAAAAGTGGCTTTGTTACTCTGCATTCCCCTGACAGAAAGAAAGCATGCCATTAAAGCAGCTGGTTTAAAAAAAAAAGCCAAGAACCGATCATGTAAGTAGGTAGAAAACAGCAGGAAGTTAGGCAGCACTGCGCAGCGCAGAGCAACTCAGAATAGCAACAGTCAGGCATCCAAAATGGAGCCTCTCTGCTCCCTGCGCCACTGCAGCCTCACCAGCCGCCTGCAGGATTGTTTCAGGTTTGTGTTCCTAAAAGCCTTTCAGTTTGGTTACTAAAGAGTTGCTACAGCTTGATGGCGTGATGCTGGGAGCATCAAAAGCAATGAGGAAAACAGAAACAAGTATTCTCCCATACGGATTTTCTCAAGTCTCACAAACTTGCACTGCACCCCCCCCTGAGGGGGATCTCAAATTCCATCCTCCCTGTCCCGAACACCTATTTATACGGAAGTTCTCTCAGATTTTATAATCTTTTCCTCACAGCGGCCAAGAGGCTCGAGATTTACAGGGGTAGGGACAGAAAGATGGCATGATTCATGTTTTGGAAAACATGATAGAAACTCACCGTAAACTAAATGAAGCTGATTGACACTCCACAATTGGACTATTTTACCCTGCTTCACTTTTAGCAACCAGAGGGCTTTGAAACAGGGCTAAAACATCACAAGATGGCACTGCCACATGCCAACAGCCAGCGTTGCAGTAACTGTCCCGAGCAAACTCTCACCCTGTAACACCACACAGCTAACACACACTAATTTACCCCATTCTCTTTAGTATTAATGAAAGACAAGTCTCTTACATTTCTGACAGACAGGGCAGCCTCATTTTAGATGTCAATATTATTGCCTGACAACCGATTTTAAAAACTGCTCATGCAGCTAACTACGGGTGGGGAATATATTAACATACTCTTAATGTAACAACAGCCTGTATACTACTCTGATGAATTACACAACATACTTAAGCTAGCTAATTAGCCAGCATTCCATCTCAGGTTAGAAAACCCAACAGCAATTCTGAAGGCCACAACTTTCTCCATGGAGGAACCTGCATAGTAACAATCTCAGAGGTGTGAATAAGCAGCAAGGGGTTCTGACGCTCTCTCATTTCCATTTCAGATCCACTCCCTTCTCTCTGCAATCACTACAAGTCCAAGCATCTGGAGGCTGTGCTCGTCCTCCCAGGGCCTGGGCTCCCCAGTACACCAGCAGAGCTGCATGGGAGGCCATATCATGAAT
Source organism: Tapera naevia (assembly GCA_033556795.1). Taxonomy (NCBI): domain Eukaryota; kingdom Metazoa; phylum Chordata; class Aves; order Cuculiformes; family Neomorphidae; genus Tapera; species Tapera naevia. Next base: position 3,938,585 of record JAUMJJ010000079.1, on the reverse strand, counting down.
AAGGTAATTGATCCAGCTGAAAACCAGCTTGCTGCTTAAACAAATTTATAAATACTATAAATACATATACAAATTATAAATATACAGTCTTCCCTGCTCCAGCAGAATCATTTTACTGCACAGCTGCATAAACAACTGAGCCAGTACAACAGACAAAAATGAAGTGGCACAGGGCAGTTGCAAGTACTCCGGGACTCTTTAAGCTGACAGACACACCAAAAAAACACGTATGTCGGATATGACTACAATATATTTGTTAAAAGAGGAACAGAAAACTTATTTTCCCCTTCGAGAATCCTACTTCGATATTCCAGTGAGTCTCAGCTGATGTGGATTTTCATGCTAGTTTCTACAGTACCTTCTCCTCTCCCTAGGGACCAGAGAGATTTGTACTCAAATGGATTTGAGCCAAGCATAGCTCCCCAAGAATTTGGCATGCCACAAGCAGTGACTGTCTCCATTAGTATCTGCAAGTCAGGACTTTTACGTAGGTACCACTGAAACCTTAAAGTCCTTGACCCTAACTCTTTCATAGAAACCCTACCCCCATTTCCCCTGGTGACAAACTACTGAAGGAACTCTGATTTCAAAGCCACAAAACACACTAGAGTAACCCATCCCCTTGGCACTTTTTTCCCCATGATGTAACGCTATGGCTCACGATATTTCACATGACACCCCAGTCACATTAAAATGCACCCTGGATACTGTGCCTTACATCGTAAACTAGTCAGGAGAGGGACTAGTTTTGTACAGCAAAATCAAAGACCAAAGCAAGCACTGAATCAAGGGCAGTACTCCAGCCTCAGTAATTCTTCAGCTGTACGCCATCATATGCTTGTGTTATATTCATAAAGCAGTTCCTATAGGCCTGCTGTGCCTAATACTGTATGGAGTCCTACAAAATACAAGACAGATAAAATTAAAAAACAGTAAATAAGTACACAGACAATAGTGATTTTTTTTTTTCAGACCAGAGACACACAGAAGGAAATAAGCTGACTGAGTAATTTTAAATATACTTTCGACATTCAAACTAACACTAAGTTTTAGGTTCAGATGACCACACATCGTGTCACACCTCCATTAGCTCTACAGTAAGACTGTAAATTAAGCTGTAGCTAAGGTTTAAAAGATTTGTCAGAGCTGCATAACTTTTATTCCATGTGATTAACCTGGAAGGCATGGAAGATTCCCTGTGTCTATCCATAATCTGCCTTTTTTTTTTTGTTTGCTTTTTCCTTGCCTCTTTTTAAGGATAACCTAGAAAATTATTTTGAAAGGGTTGTAAAAAAACAAAGAATATTAATAGATTATAGAGAACATTAAAGAAAAAAATCAAAGGAATATTAAAATTGAGCTTGATTGTATACAGTTCTTGCATTTCACCAGTTGTGAAGTATACATAAGAACTGGTGTTTCTACACACCAGGACAATATTGAGCAATGTCAACATCATTACAGAACTGTTAAGTTGAAAGCAGAAAACTAGACAACTGTTTCAAGGAAACATTTAATAGAACATACAGGTAAATTTGGTTTTTTATTGTCCTTAACACTGGGTTACCTGGTAAAGATGCACTGCAAAAGAAATAAAAAGCTTCCATTTTTCTAATCAAAACTTTGCAAAAATGAGAGTACAGTAACACAAAGTAGTGAAGTTATTGATAACTTTGGTTGTCTCAAACAGATATGTTTGAACTTGCACTGACCAGCTTCTGGATAACTATTTTGCTTGTTCTTAAATGAATAGATCGTAGTGTTATAGAGATGTACATTAAAAAGCACAAAGAATAAGAATACAAGTATGTGAGAAGTAACAGTACAGAGGGCTGCTTATAAAATGAAATGCATCTTTCATTCCCTGAAGGATCTAACTGCTAGCTGAAACTCCATACCTTGGCCCTGACACCACAGGAATTCATCCTTTCATACCTATGTGGAAAAAAACCAAACCAAACCACACAAACAAAAGAAACCCAAACAAAAAAGTAGATGCCAATTCCATTCAGACTACCACCTTAAGAAGTTAGAAAGGCAGAAAGCCTTAATTGTCCTAGCACTTGAGTATTCTCTATAGGATAACCTCCCTTCTTTGCAAGCTGTTTTGTTCAGCCACATCTCAACACGCCGCCTGCAATGGGATGTCCCTGTAGATACTTTTCTGGCCTGCTGTTCTAGCTGCAATTTCCATGATGTAATGCTTTGGTCATTCCTCCGACAAACTTTTTCACCAACAAAAATATGTTAAATGATTGGAAAAAAAATAATGAAAGAAAACAGCAGGAAGAAAACAAGACGTATCAAGACCTAAGCCTTTTCCAAGGTTTACTGTGCTATTTTCCTAAATTTTTGTTCCTCCCTTCACTTCCCTGTGAATTGAACTCTGCATTAGTCTAAATTTAATTAAATGAATTTTTCCCTATATATGCTAGATCTTCTAATTATTTGTCTTCAGAGCAGCTCCGAATTTTGTGCCAGTTCACAAATGTAATCAAAATGCTTTTTATTTATTGCTTCAGAGTAATGAATTACAGGTGTTGACTAATTTAAAACCAACCAACTCCTACAACACCCTTGTAACTACTGTTTCCTCATTTAGCTCCTCCAGCACCTTATCGTTAACCTTTGTTTATAGCTAGGTCTTTGATCTGTTTTCAGAGGACAGAACAGTGCTCACTGCCAAGTCAACATGCATGAACTTTGCAAATAAAATTAGTTGTCCCTACTAAATTCTTTAAGAAATCATGTATTTTTCCTACTACACCTCTCTATTTCTTTTTTCTACCAAGAACCTGAGGCTGGAAGAGGCAAAATAAAATAAAGTGCATGCCACCGATTTAAAAAACAATAATACTGCCAGAACCACAAGTGAAGTACAGAATAAATCTGATTAAAAGCTGGATGTTTGATATATGATATATATATCATATATGATATGATATATGCCCTTCTTCCAAAAAACTTGAGGGTTTGTGGAGTTTTGCATATACTGTATATACATGTACATATATTCTTCACTAAAAAAAAAAACCCAAACCTGCCTAAATATTTATTCTTTTGGTATATAATAGTTTAAGATTTTCTGTTAAGAAGTATTACTATGAAATATTTTTCAATATATCATTTTTAGAATTTTAATCCCTCCATTTTAAATCTATTAAGAGTAGAATACTTAAATTTTCTAATGGCAATATCACAAAGTCATGGGGGAAAAAAAGGTACTGAAACATTTAAATATAAATAACAACATTAATATGTCCTGATACTAATAAGCAATTAGGGAAATAAAAAATTAAGGAAAACATTTCCTGAAAAAAGTCTCCATTGTTGCTTAGAGATTGAAGACAGAGTGACTGTTTAACACACATTGCATTTTCAAAGAATATATTAGAAAATAAAAACATAAATAGCCTAATTATAGACAAAATCAGTAGGTTCAGAAAATGCATTTTATTAAACTCCTTAATTCTTAACAGGTAACTTCTGTGAGCTTTATGCTCTTCCAGACAAGATATAAGAGACAAAAAACAGGTTAGGCCTGGGGTATTTCTAGATATCCAAAACCAGCCAGAATAAAAGCTTTACCACAAGGGGAAAATCCATTCATTGTATACTGAGGTTTTGCTATTCCAAATGAAAATAGGTCAAAGATTGATCAATATAATTTGAAATGCATCTACATTTGATACGACATTTTACGTGTCTCACAATTGGTTTGGCTTTTGTTTTTCTTTCCAAGCTTGTCTTCCCTGTAGTCAGTGTTTTGAATGACATCACCTACCTATAGCACAGTGAAAGAGTTTCTAAAGGCTCAGAATTAAAAAAAAATAAAACAGCATTATAATTTAAAATTACTTCACTGTCTGAGAAAGGAACAGTCTGGCTAATCAGCTGTATTTTGGAAAATACAGAACAGCAACAGGAGCAGTGAGCACAGTGCATTTGAGATTGTCGAGTTTCCCATGAACACCAAATGTAAGAATTCAGCAACGCAGTAAGTATTCTTATCTCAGTATCTGCTTAACCATTATACTACCACCATGATGGATGAAATCCAATCCCTAGCATTATTTCTCTGACCTTTCAAAGCTTGTGCCAGTTCTACAAGTGAGATGAAGCCTATCAACTCATCCATGTCTACATACAGAGCCAGTGCTTTTAAAACCTTGATTAGCTTCCAAAATTTCTATCTACATAGAATTGATCAGATCTGCAAAGTAAAACTAGCACAAAGTACTTCTGAAAAAAATAAATTAAAAAATATCTACTTAGATATTAACTTTAGACACCTACTTTCACCAACAACTGATTTCTGAAAATAGGCCCCTTTGACAAAGGAAGATACTCTAAATGCCTGAAAGAACGTTTATAAATCCTCCCTACCTAGAGGCCCTAACTGCAATAAAACCACAACAACCTAGAAAAGAACATTTCTGTTGTTGTTTCAACTAACTGGTGCCACAGAACATCAAAGCTCCATAATGATGATAGCAGATCCATAAATAAGAGGTAGGTAGCAAAGGCACGACAGGTATAACACCTTAGATACCCTGACCTTTTACATCTCAGAAATAATTCCAGCTGGGGTTAACAGTATTGCTCTACTACAACACAAAGAACAGAGAGCTTCACAGTCAACTAAAAGTAGTTTCAACAGGAAAAAAAAAAAAGTAAAATGTCTCCAAGAGGGTGCAGGTGGGATAAGCAAAAAGGATGCAGCAAAAATAAAGGATGTTTTCTCACTACAAACAGAGCACCGACATCTCAACTCTGCTTGAGAGGAACAAAACACTGCACTCTCTGCTGCTGCTAACTTGGGTAGCATCAGTAAAATAGAGAAAGTACACCAAATAGTCCCAAGAAATCCAGTGTTGCTTTTTTTGTGTGTGCACGCAGACAGATTCCAGCATTCTTAGGGAATGCTGCATTTTACATTTGCATTTTTCACTGTTACTAAGTACACCCACTCTTTACTAGAAGAATACAGGAGCTGTATGTCCCAAGTTACAGAAGTAATTAATTGAAAAATGGTAATTATCAAAGACAACATGGGGAGAAAAAAAAACAACACCAAAAAAAAAAAAACAAAACAAAACAAAAAAAAAAAAAAAACAAAAAAAAAAAAAAAACAAAAACAAAAACAAAAACAACCCAAAAAAAAAACCAAACAAGCCCCTCCCTGGACCCCAGCTGTGCAAGGACACAATTTGACCACTGAATTGTTCTCATTATTCTAATGAATTAAAGAATACTGCCCTATGCACTCATAGTCAGGGACAATCAAAGAAAAGCTGGCTAAGGTTGCTGTCCGATTTTGCCTGGCTGCTGCTAGGAAGAGTTCTGCCCTTCCCCATCTAATCATTCCTGCCAGCAAGCCAGCTTAACTCTTTGTGCCAAGGCATGGGGAACTAGATCAGCAGACAGGCCTGCCCCAAACTACCACAAACACAATATTAGATTCCAGTGGTTAAATCACAGTAAGGACAGCAACAAGTATCTGGAATTGCTTCTTTTGGCCTGTACATGACAGCTTGAAATATCTGTTGAACTACAGTCCAAACTGTAAAGTCTCACAGTGAATTTTGCCAACAATAAAATCAGTATAAGAGCTTCTTACTTCTCCATGCAGCCAGTTGCTCATTTCCAACCATACTCCTTTCTAACATGTTATCACACATTCATTGTGCCACTGCGCAGCATCTCTAAACTCAATCAGTAAAATGATCCAGGATTTAAAAAAATGAGTACATTCAAAGCTGTTAAGTAAACAAACAGCAAGAGGACTGTGGCCTGAAGTGCAAGTCCGGCACCTTAAAATACCTTTTTGGCTACTGGACCATGGGATAAATCACTGTGCTAACTACTGTAGCTAAAGAACAGAAAATAGATGTCGGCCATTATGATCCAATGAGGTGCTAATTTTCAAGAGAATCTCTGGATTTGGTTTACTTAAACTCCACACAAAACAAAATATTACAATCATTCCAAGAAAAATTCAACCTCATATATTTTTTCTGAAACAACAAGGATACATCTTGGAACATACGAGGCCCATACGCAGCTACTGCTTGGGTATAAACAAGCAGAGAAAGTGAAGTTTTTCAAGTAAGACAGCATTAAAAGCAGCTTAAAATATAGAGGACATACCTGCTACATTCCATTGACACATAGGACTATTTTTTTAAAAAAACAAACAACCATACTAATACTCTAGAACACAAAATATTACTATCGTCCTTACTGGAGTGTTGAAATACTGTATATAAAAAATTACCTGCACCTCATTAGTTTTGAACTCAGAGGTGATGTCTTAAAAAGTAGATTGTACTACTGGTTACATCTCATCAGATACCGCACTTTAATGTGCCCATGGAGCATTAAGAATGATTTTTAACTGACAACTTACTTGACAATTCAGTGAAAATCTAAGAATTTTTCGGTTGTCCTTTCATGAACTCCAACTGTATTTCAGTGTGTTCTATGAATAAAATGTATATACGTTGTCATCAATTGCTGAAAAACGTGTCAGATTTTTTACAGACTCACATAAAACAATCAGAAACATTTTACATCTATAAATCCTCAGTCAAGCTTTTAATCTTCATAAGTCTCAAAAACAGTCATAGGTAAAATTACATAATTAGCTCCTACTAAGATATTCTAAAGCGTATCTTTAATATAAAATGTGGAGTAATATTTGGTGCATATATTTAATATCCCTGTAAAAATAATTTATTGCAACATGCCATAGCATTCTTCAAGCATGTTTTTTCTTCAGCGCCATTCAGCCCTGGTACACTGTATTATATCTAAGTGCACCACATGCAGATAAAAATCTGTGATCTTTTCTGCTTAATTTTTCTATGAAAGATATAGATCCTTTGAGTCAGTCTGGTCAACAAATACTTGGCATAGGCCAACTGAGCTGTTTTTAATTGCTTTAAATACATTAAAGTTTTAAATTCTCAATAGTTACAAATTTAGTTCAAATGGTACAATTCCTAAAATTGCTAAGTGACAAAACATAATTTTCCTTTGTATTAGAAGAGTTCTGCAACCTTTTAATATGCTCTGCTCTAGCATCTTTATTATGTTTGCCTTGGTTGAATATTAAGTGCATCTCTACAGCAATCATTTTACCTGTCCCTGTAAAGGATGCTGAAGATAGAAGCCTACCTGAGGACTCTGCTGGCATGTTAGGTACGAGTTTGTCAAAGTCAGGGATACCTCGGTAACACAAATGCAACGAAAGTAATATTCTGCTGTTGCCTAACCTGTCTTCCAGTTAGTGGCTCAGGATTGATCTAACAGGAAAAGCGGAAAGAGAAGCTACTGTTTCAGAGCTCTGACTTCTGATCTTAGTCCTCATGCAGCACAGGGAGAAAGAAGGAAGTAGTCAGAATGAAAAGCAAGGGGAGTTCAAGCAAAAGTCTAGAGAGAAAACTGGGACAAAACAGGAGTGGAGATAGGGCAGCAACCAAGACATCTGCATCTATCACTGACCCCTTTCACCCCTAAGAGCATGAAATAAAACACAAAACCTCCCTGTTTCTATGCCCCACTGCTAACAGCGTGTCCTGTTTTATTCTAGGATAAACTGAAGGGAGCCTCTGCTACAGACCAAGAGCTTCCATCCCAAGCGATGAAGTAAGTTCTTGGCAAGGTGCGAATCTCCACAAAATCATTGCAGCTTCTTTCCTCGTAAGTAGCTTTAAAATGAAGATAACCTTAGCAGAAAAAAACACTACATTAGATTGATTCTGGTATGTTGAATTGACATGGACTGATAGCTGAAATATCAGACATGGAAAGGGACATGAAGCGTAGCTGAACAGCAGTGGGGCGTACTTCATACTACTGCGTTAGAAACACCTGCTACTCTTCGCACAAGATCTACATCTCATTCCACTGACCACAGAGCAACGTAGGACCATTCAGAGCCATAGCAAACACAGCTGTCATCTGCAGGACCCTCAGCTTCATTAGTAAATTTGTGTTTGATCACATAAATTGCTCCAACTAAATTTTAGAGAACTGGTTACTATTGGAAGTTCCTCAGTTTTTATGGACACACCATGAAGCAAGAAGACAAATTTGGAGAAATAACAACAACAAATGCACCACTCAGAATGCAGGAGATGCTTGTTAGAGGGGATAAAAAAAAATCAGGACAGACATCAACCTGACAATCCAAGAAGAAGGGACCATTTAAACAACGAGGCCATTTACTTCTGTGTCCCATTTCCCTATCAGTGGATGGGGAATAGCATTTCTCTGATTATCCATGACACTTCAGAAATGCAAACAACAAACAGAAGGATTTCACAAAGAGAATTTAGTTTAGGTCCAGACAAAAAGTAGAATTTAACAGCTTTAGGTTAGTACACGTAAGAACATGCATATAAACCCAAGGATTAGAAAATACATTGATTGGATATCATTGGCAAAACAGCTAGCAAGGCAGGAATCCCACAAAAAAAACTACTGTGTGATCATGTAACTAAATGCCCTACAAGAGGCAGGACAACCCTGGAATACAGAACCTTCCAACTTCCAGTAAAGAAGCAGCATTCCAAGCAAAATATTCTGAGGGTTTGTTTTTTGTGTAATAAATATAACCAATGAGTCTCTTCGACTTTAAAGAAAGCAAGTTTGCATAACGGAACAGGAACCTGCCACAGATGTTCTCTATCACATTTTCAGAGCACTGAGTGTGCTGCAGAAACTAACATTCCTGACTACAAGGCAGCAGCACATAGCCTACTGCAATGGCTAATTAGACAATAGTTCTCATTTGCTTTGAAACAACAGGAGTATACAAAGATGTTTATATATACGTAGAAGACTTAAGAAGAAAAAGTTGCATCTAGTCCTCACATCTGATTCAACTGCAAGTGTTTACAAAACCACAAATGAGGTGCAGGTCGCGTTGCAAAGAGTCACATTAAAGAACAAACTGGGTCTTTTTGGAGTGCAACCCCAACTGACAGGCTCCCCAATCAATACTGGACAAGTCACCACTTGACCTATTAATAGCCCTCAGAGACAGCACACATTCTACATAAAGCTGCAAGTAGCTTTTATCTTGATGACATACGTGTGCTTATGCACATGGCTATACACAACCACACAATGATTCTCCTTGTCATCAGTGCAGAATGGTTCTTCATTCTTTCATGGCTAACACCGAGATGGGTCTGTTTTAAGGTCAAGGAGTTTTTCAGTATGACCCAGGAGTTAAATCCAGCAAGACAAGCCACAAAACAAAACACTCCAATACATTCCAAGGCATTCATCACTATCAATATCACAACAAGCATTTTAGTTTATCCCACACTGGGACGCCATTCTTCTTGTAAAAGGCCACAACACGTTATTACAACAGACAAAGGGTCCAGAAATCTGACAGAAGGAGTCAAACGCTTTCTCTTTTGGCGCAGTATTTAACACCTTTTCAACACACAGTAAGTTTTTCCTGTGACCTTCAACCAATGACTATGATAACCCAATACCTTAGGCCAAAGCTCTTTAGAAGAGGAGTGACAGCCTACATTTTTCTGTTTATAATATTCGTAACGAACATAAGGCCAGGGACTCAGCAACTGACCTCAGTTTACATAGATTTAAAAAAAAAAAAACAAAACAAAGATTAAAAGAAAAGCTAATAAAAAGGATCAGCCAGTTTGAATAATTAAGGCATACACAAAACCAAGTACAGGTAGATTGATGCCCTTTCTGCGATATTATTTATTTACTTACTTCCATAACTGTGAAAATTTCTCATTTTGACTTTTGATGTTTATTTCCTTACAAAACTTTCAGTGTCAGCAACCTTTTCATATGTTGGAAAATTAACAGAAGAATTGACTATTAGATGTACATGATGGTTCTGCCTCCGTGTGGAAGCTTACTGGCGTAGGTACACAGCTACTGCTGTACCAGTAACTTCTCACTCTGTGGATGTTATTCTGGAATAAAATTGACTACTGTAGAATACTTGAAAAAGTCCAGTTTTCTCAAAAAGCAAATCCATTAATCACATGCTTTTCCTGAGACCAGTGCTTCCTCAAACCCATATTTTGTACATAAATTTAAAATTTGAATGTTTACCCACACAATGCTAAGTAAATTAAAATTTACTGCACCATTAAAATTCACCTCCGTTGCTCTGATCCCAAATATAATGTTTTTATTACTTATTTATAATCTTCCAGAAGCATTTCACAGCAGAGAACAAAAACCTACATGAGTGACTTTATCCCTTCATAGGAAGGACCGCCTGAAACACCCATAATGTAAAAACACAGAAGGGAAATTAAAGAGGGTAGAAAGTTAGCAAGGTTTTGAAGGTTATGAAGAGTGCTGTTGAGTACAGGATAATTTTCAGCTTTTTCCTGATGACAAGCAGCAGCACTAAAAGAGCAAAGGTATGTGAGGCCTACTAGAGGCTGTAATGACAGAAAAGCAAGAGGAAAAACTGCCCAACATCCACTAACTTCAAGCCCAGTTGTCCCAATAAAGGCAATCAACTCCATTTCCAGAACTGGAACCAGTTTCTTAACAATTAATTAAATAATTCAGTAGCATACTTGACAAATTGACATTTTGTACCTCAAATAAGGAAAGGGCAAATACTGAACACCAAGCTACCTGTAAGCCATCATCCATCTGTAACTTTACTGAAATGGATTATGAGCCCCAGCCCAGACATGGTGTACAAGGAGGTCACCAGTGGACGTCCAGGGAACCCCCTGAAACACCATTTGCTTTGCCTTGGTTGACCCAGTTTAAACTAAAGGGCTGCAGTGTCAGGTCTCCTGTTACTCTATCAGCCCCTGCACAAGGCAGGCAGCTCGTTCTGGGCAGGAAGGCCAAGACAACCCAAGAGAAAAACACAGAATCACAGAACGGTTTGGGTTGGAAGGGATCTTAAAGATCATCCAGCTTCAAACACCGCACCATGGGCAGGGACACCTCCCACTAGACCATGTTGCTCAAGGCCCCTTCCAGCCTGGCCTTGAACACTTCCAGGGAGGGGGCATCCTTCCTGGGCAACCCATGCCAGTGCCTCACTGCCCTCATTGTTAAGAATTTCTTCCTAATGTCCAACCTACATCTTCCCCCTTCCAATTTAAAGCCATTTGTCTTCATCCTATCACCATACATGCTCTTGTAAAACCTCCCTCCCCAGCTTTCCAGCCAGCTTTCTGGGAAGGCCGCTATGAGGTCTCCCCAGAGCCTTCTCTTCTCCAGGCTGAACAACCACAACTTTCTCAGCCTGTCCTCACAGCAAAGGTGCACCAGCCCTTTAATCATCTTCCGGGCCCTCCTCTGGACCCGTTAATACACATCCGTCTTATGTTGGGGATTCCAGAACTGGACACAATACTCCAAGTGGGGTCTCACAAGAGCAGAGCAGAGGGGGAGACTCACCTCCTTCCTCGACTTGCTGGCCATGCTTCTTTTGGCCTTAGGGGCTGCGAGAGCACATTGCTGGCTCAAAACACAGTAAAAAATTTCTTCCAACTATCTAATCTAAATTTCCCCTACTTCAGCTTAAAATCATTACACCTCATCCTGTCACTGCAGTCTCTGATAAATAGCTCCTCCCCACCTTTCCTGTAGCCCCATTCAGTACTGGAAGGCTAAGGTCTCCCCAACGCCTCTTCGCCAGGCTGAACAAGCCTAACTTTGCCCAGCCTCTCCTCACAGGGGAGGTTCTCCAGCCCTCTGATCATCTTCGTGGCCTCCTCCGGACTCGCTCCAATATATCTATGTCCCTCCTGCGCTGAGGATTCCAGAACTGGACACAATACTCCAGGTGGGGGTCTCACGAGAGCGAAGCAGAAGGAGACAACCACCTCCTCGCTCGACCCGCCGTCAACGCTTTCTCGTGATGCAGCTCAGGGTACGCAGGCTCTGGCCGCGCCTCCCACCGCTCCCGCCCGCCCCGGGGCGCGGGGGCCGCGCGCACCCCCCGGAGGCACCGCCCCGCTCCGGCCGCCCCCGCTCCCGGGGGAGCGCAGCCCGGCCGGGTGCCCGAGTTGGTAACATACGGGTCTGCCGCGGGAGGCGAGTGGAGGGCTGTAGTTGTGTTTTAAACATGGCTTGCCTCTCCCCTCCTCCTCCCTGCTACCTCGGAGCCATCCACGGTGCGAGGAGCGGCGGTGGAAATCCGGCCGCCCCCGGGTGGGAGCTGCCCCCTCCCCGCCGGAGTTTGCGAGCAGGAAACTCCTCCCGGCGGGGGCCGCGGGCGAAGCCGCAGCTGCTGCTGCGGCCGCTTCTCCCCGAAGGGAAGGGGGTGGTGATGCCGGAGTTGTGACAGCGACTTCACCCTCCGGGGGACGGGAGCGACACCGCCCCGCCCGGCGCCGGGAAAGTAAACAGCGGGCGGGGAGGGGGCTTTGCAACAGGCAGCGAGCTCCCTGGGCTCGGGAGCGACCCGCGGGCTCCGGCGCTGCGCGGCGGCGGGAGGGGGGCGCGTTCTGCCTCGCGCCCACCCCGCCCAGGGGAGACAGCACCCGCCGCATGCCCGGGGCGTCTCACCTTTCTCTTCGGCATACTGTCCCCGCTCCGCGCCGCCGAAGTAAAACGACGAAGGAAGCTCCGGCAGAAGCGCGGATCCGCCCGGTGATGGTGGCAGCGGCAGCGACACCAGCGTCGCTGGTGCCCGCAGCTCTGCCCGGCGCCCGCCGCGCCGCCCCCGGCGCCCCGGCAGCCCCCACCGCCAGCGCCCGCCTCGCCGCCGGGGGTGGGCACAGCGTCGCAGCCCCGGCTCCTGATTTGCTGTCCGCGCCGCACCGCGCCCCGCGCTCGGGCAGCCTCGGCTTCTAATTGGCTGTCCCCTCCGTGCAGCGCCCCGCGCTCCGGTGGGCGCGGGCTAATCAGGGGCAGCGCGCGCGGGTCAGGGGCCGGGCGCGCGCGGGGAGCGCCGGGGCCGCCGCGGGCGGAACGGGGCTGAGGGAGTCCAGAGCCGCGGGGCTCCCTTAACGGCGCATCGGGCAAGTTGCGTGCGGCGAGAAGCATCGGCTTTCAGGACCAGGGAAGTGATTGTGCCCCTGTACTCGGCGCTGGCGAGGCCGCACCTCGAGTACTGTGTGCAGTTTTGGGCCCCTCACTGCAAGAAAGATACTGAGGGACTGGAGCACGTCCAGAGAAGGGCGGCGAGGCTGGTGAAGGGGCTGGAGAACAAGTCCTACGAGGAGCGACTGAGGGAACTGGGGTTGTTTAGCCTAGAGAAAAAAGAGGCTGAGGGGAGACCTTATTGCTGTCTACAACTCCCTGGAAACGGTTGTAGTGAGGTGGGTGTTGGTCTCCTCTCCCAAGTGACAGGACGAGAGGATTCTGTGAAATGGCCTCAAGTTGCGCCACGGGAGGTTCAGATTAGACAGGGAAAATTTCTTCACCTGTGCGCTGGCACAGTCTGTTCAGGGAGATGGCTGAGTCCCCAACCCTGGAAATATTCAGAAGATAGTTAGATGAGGTGCTCAGGGATATGGTTTAGTAATGGACATGTATGTGTGGATTTGATGATCTCAAAGTCTTTTCCAACCAAGTGATTCTAATCCCCTCCAGCTCCTTGTACCACTGAATTATTCCAGCCTCTTCAAATTTCCCTTCACTTTCCTCCTCCCAGTGGTTCCAGTTATGACCTCCTCATCTGGAATCTGCAGCAGTCTTTCCGCATCATGATCGTTCTGTCGTCTTAACCCTGCTGGCTTGCATTGCTGTGTTAATCCATTCATCTTCCAGTCCTTCAGATGGCTGTTTTTTTCCAGTCTGCGCTTAACCATGCCCTTGTAAATCCCCAGCAAGAACAAATAGTTCATCAACACTCCATGATGAGGTGGTGTAATCGATACTTCAGTGAAGTTCAAATGCCAGCAAACACCTTTTTAAAACTTTAATGAGAGAAATAAAAGCAATTGACTTATCAGCTTGAAACTAAATGATCCCCCTTGAGCACCTGAAGAAGAAACAGAAAAACCAGAGGCTTGCCAAGGGGTTGGCCACCTGCCTTTTAGCCAAGAGCTAAGTGGGTAGGATGCACACAAAGGATATGGCAGCTGTAGGCATGGTTTTCCTTTTTACCTGCAGGGATTTGAACTTGTATTTCTTGTTCTCCCGTAATATTATTTTGACAACAAATGGAAGTATCTCTGCTGTAGGAGATCTTAGATTATCCTGTTGATAATATTTCAACAGCTTTGTTGAATTTATATTATTTAATTGGTACTAATAATTCACCAGGGCAGGCACTCAGCTGGGCTTGCTCCCAGTTAAGCATGTAAACCACTGAACTCAGGAGCCATGCCCACTTATTTTGCATGCAACTTCCATACATTTAAGTAGTTTATACAGAGTAGTATAGTTCCATGCAGAAAGACTGAGAAACACGCTTCAACAGGAGATGCCTGTGCTAATCAAAGACTTGGTCTAGCCTTACACAGCGTAATGTCTAGATGATGATTAACATAGGAAGGAAATAAGTAAAAATACTATAGCTTAACCTTCCCCTATTTCTTTTTTTCATCTGTTCTCCACTATTTTCCCCCCATGTGTCCTTAATCATTTATGAATGATGAGAGCGACATGCTCAGAGCAGGTAGCCAAGGGCCTCATCAAGTTCTGAATATCTCTAGAGATTCCATGATATCTCCAGGCACCCTGTGCTGGATCTTCAGATTTTTCCCTGCTTATACATAAGTTCAGTTCTAAAATTGTCTCACCTCCTTTCCACAGTTTAAAGACATTCAGCTCATAGAAGACAGCAGTTCTACGACAGCAGTAGGAACTTGGGAAAAGGCAGAGACAAAGTCCAGCAGAATCAAAGAGGTAATTTTTTCTGGCTTTGCAGAAAGGGACGAAACAACATTGTTGACATTTCATTAGTAATTAGCTAAAATTAATGAGCAGTGTGGCAGAAAAGCAAAATTTTAGCAGCAAGAAACAGAGGAAAAACTGTTGGAGATGATAATTTATTTGCAGATGCCTTTCTTCTTCTACTAAACCAAACTCAGGTTCAATGGAAACATTAGACCACAGGATGAAATCACTCAGGAAAGCTGCTGTTCTGTAGAACAGTGCAGTCAGTCTTTCTTCACTCCCTCAATTTCTGCATTAGTACAGAATAGTTTCTGGACACTTTCTGTCACTGCAAGTCCTGTCAGGTCTCTGGACAGTGGCAGGTTGTAAGGGCAATTCACTGATACAGAAGAACAGCAAGTTGTTTTTCTGCTACCCGTGAACTCAGCTCTCCTGTGTCTGTTACACTCTCCGTGACTGAATTTATGTCGGGACTGGCTGGCTTACTGCTACAACCTTTGGTTAAAAACCATGCGAATTGTCTAGTAGTTTCTTCTTTCTGCAGCTGTTGTCTTTTTCCAGCATACCTGGCCCACTAGTGTTAAAAGATACCTCTTGTCTGAAAAGCCTTGACGCTAACAAGAACCACGCTGATATGTAGCTTTTCAAAGGGAAAATGCAAAAATACTCTCTTCCAATATGTGATGAAAACTTCTGTACCACAGATGTAGGCCATGCTAGAAAAGCCATATTTTGGCCTTATTTTTAGTTGTAATAGAAATCAGTTTATAGCTTATTTTAACTTCACAACTGCTTCTATTTATAAATAAACGGGATGCAACTGTAATAATACTTAGGAAGTACACAGATAAACGTAATGTAGCCCTACAGCACCTTTTATGTCCAAGGGATGGCACTTGTAGTACAGAGCCACCCAGACTGGAACTGGAATTGCCAAAAGAGACGCTAATGTGATCAGTTCCTTATAAATGAATATGTGGCTCTAGTCCAGTAATTAAAAATGGTGGAGGTAAGGTGTTATAGATACACAAACTAAGCAATTACACTTCTATCTAGTTCTACTCTTTCAAACACAGGCACTCTGAATTGTGGTAATTACTTTCTTATTATTTTTTAATTATTAACAATCATTATTTTTGCTTACAAGTATCAATTCTGAAGATACAGAAATTTCTAAACAACACCATATTTTTAATAATCTATGACGATTACCTTTGAAAAGAAACTCATCAAGCAGTCAGCTGGTATGAAGAAAATCCCATAAACCATTTAAAATTAATTTCTGAACAGCCTTATGATTTATCTCTGAATAAGAAAAACATCCAAGAACATCAGATTCACCACACTACTATCGTGATGGTTTCCACTCTATCAAGCTTTGGAAACACATCACAGTTCTCAGCAAAGCTCCTTCTACCTTTGATTCACGAATATCTCTACCACTTTGAGCCAGTACAACCATAGTTTGAACTTCTCCTGTACTATAAGAAAGGCAGCTTTCTCTCTGCACAAATACTGCAATGAATAGAAGAAAACACACACTTTGTAGCAGGCTGCTACAGAGCCCATAGCACCAAATGCAGAGCACCAAAAACAGGACACCAACAACCAAGGATAGGACCACTCCCAGGAAACTTACCACATATGAGCAGACCATGGTATTCATAGTATGGAATACTTCCATTTGCCAGTTTGGATCAACTTTCCCAGCTCTGCTCCTCCCAGATTTATACACCTGCTCACCTGTAAAACATGGGGGGAGGGGGGGGGAATTCTTGATTTTCTAGCAACAATAAGAAACATCAGTGTGTTTTCAGCATTCTTCTCATACTAAAATCTAGAAAAACAGCAGCTGCTGGGAAGAAAATTAACTGTATCCCAGCTGAAGTTGGGATACTTTCACAACCCCAAGTACTTCATTGTTTGTAAGTGTTGTGTGTTAACATCAATAAGCAGCTGGTCACCACACAGCTGCTCACTCACCCCTCAACCACAGTAGGACGGAAGAGGAAAGGAAGAGTAAAAGCAAGAAAGCTTGTGGGTTGGGATACAAATTGTTTAATAAGCCAAAGAGAAGTGGAAGAAGAGAGAAAGAAAAAAGCAAAAGATGGCCAACCTCCCTAAACCTCCTTCTCTCCCTTTTTATTGCCAAGCATGACATTATATGGCATGGGAGAGCTCTTTGGTTAGTTTGGGTCGTCTGCCTGGTTCTGTGCTCTCACAGTCTATTCAGGGGAATGAGGGGGAAAGCAGAGTGAGAAACAGAGAAGGCCTTGACGGTGTAGACACACTGTTCAACAACAGCTAAAACAGTGCATTATCATCATTGCTTTGGTCAGAGATACACAACACAGCACCATATGAGCCACTATAAAGAAAGTTAACTCCATCCCAGGCAGACCTGGTACAGGATCTATCAGATTCATCTGAGTATCTATCATTATCAGCTCCCCAATGGCCTGTAATTGATGCACTGCAGAAACCTCTTGGATTGCTAGCACCCTGCGAGTAAAACAACCCTTTTCAGGTTGCTGTGATAAAAGTCTGCAGTTGGATATCCCCAACATTCACTATGACATATAAAAAATAAAGACTGTAGGACAAAAAATATAAAAATCTGAGGAGAATCAGGGTTCCATGGAAAATCAGTTTGTTAAGCCTTGATGCAGTAGTTCGGTAGAAAATGGCAACAGCATTTTGAAGTTACATGGGAAGCACACTACATGGTTATCCAGCCTGTTCCCAAAGTAAGGCAACTGCATGCCATTCTAGTTTTCTTACTCCATTACATAAATCCATAAGGTAGCTTATGACTTATTTATACAAGTGCATTGTTTTGTGTAACTTGCTGAAGCAAGAGCAAAGGCCTTCATCTATCTCAAGTTCTGCAACACTTCCAGCTGTGATGCCTACTAAATGCCAACATAGACACTAAATTACCACAACTAACAACAATCTTACAATATTTTTTCACTCTTGTCTCAGCTTCTTGCCTTCTAATCTCCTTACATACAAAACTTCAACCAAGAAAGACTCCAACTTTTGAGATTAAGGAGCATTAAAAGTAGTAAGTCTTGAATTAATCTGTAAAGCCAGGGGAAGAACCTTTCTGATCTCAATTAGACAAGAATTACAAAGAAGTAATTTTATTTTCTTAAACCTTCTCCTGAATCATTCTACTTGCACTAGCCCTGTCTTCAAAACCCCATCTTTAATGCTACACCAGGCCTTTCTGAAAGCGCAACAAACACATACCTGTAAGCATACACTAATACTACCAGTGTGATCTTCATAATTGTTTTCTGAATGCAGGAGACTTACCTTGAATACATTCCTTTCCACTATTTATTTCCACACTTATTTTTAGCATGCTTAAGTATGAGGTATCTGATAAGTGAGAACAAAGAAATACCATGAAGCACTTTCCACATTGTCATGTGCATCAAGTAATACACACACATAGATTTGACTTCAGAGAGCTTTAACAAAAGTCTTATGTGTTGCTCCACCCACCACTGAGCCAGGTGAAGCTAGAGATTTCTCTCAGGTCTGTTGATATGCAAATATACGTGGCCACATCCTAGTTCGCTATTTATTTAAAGTAGCTGGGTTAGCAACACAAAGCATTTAGAGGTATTTAATGAATCAAACCATTTAATAGACCTGAGTCCAAGAGCAATCACAGATACAGCGTAGTGTTTGGGCAAGTGCTAACCTCTGGTTAATGAGGCAGTAAGCTGTAGCTGGGGGCAATAGACTTCATTTAGCAGCTGCTGGAACAGCCTGTCTGACTGCAGTTGTACTGAGGTATTTGTCCTGCCTTCTAGCCTTCAGACAGTTAATTGCAGTGATGCCCCATTTCATTTACATCTTTGCTAGGTCAAGGGACTCCTCCACCTCCTTGACCATAAAAATTCTCTAAAAGCTGCTGCCCTCAATTCTACTGGGCCAGTATTTCAAACAGTGGCTGCTTATTTCAGTCTGGCCAAACCAAAATGGACCTGCAAAGACCTGTTATTGAAAGTGAGTGGGCTTGGCTGGTTTCAACACCAGTTGTGGAGCAATCAGAGGAGTTACACTGGCAGAACCTGAAAGGTGGAAATCTATGATGGGGGTGGTAGTAAGCATCTGGGGGTGCTCCGAGTGTTCTTTGCTCAGCATAGCTATAGCCAGCACTACCTGTGTAAACACAAACGTGTTGCCCGAACATCCTTGTTTAATTTATGGAGAGAGCTGGGCAGCTATAGCAGGTACTTGATCCCACTAAGGGTCTCAATCACCCTTTGAAATTACAAAGACCATATAAATAGTGGGATCCAGATTCATATCTTGCTGATAGTATAGAATAGCATTTCCATCACTATCATGTTTTTTTTCTGAAGTAGCACAGCTGAGTGACAAAAACAAGGAAGAGTTAATTTTAAACTTTAAAATCAAGTTTAATTTTAAGGCAATTTTATGTAAGTGATGGGTCCTCTGTTAACATACAATGAGAACCTTCCCCCTGCCCCCTGAAAAAAAAACAAAACTCAGCCCCAAACTACTGACTTATTCCTGTTCCACAGCATTAAGCCCTGTTGTATATAATCAGTAAGAAATTAACTGTAGGGAATATTATGAAGGGCCTAATTGGTATAGCTGTTCAAAAAAATTCTCTGAATATGATGAATACACACTTATTTACTTCATTAGAAGGTAAGTGGCTTTTCTTTGGTGTACGCATTGTATGAATTTCGTCTTAGTTGCAGATGTAATGAGTCCACTTTGACTAATGACAAAATGCTGCTACAATACAGGAACAATGATATTTCTGAACTTGTCATTTAATGACACTTCAAGCAGCTCAAGCCAATTCTCTTAATGTTCTGTTGAAATTCTGGACCAGCAAAATAAAGCAAGCATTCTGCATCCGCTATTACTAGCTCTTTTCAATTTTGCTTAGAGTTTCCCTGCAATCAATTCATCTTCTTTAAACAGAAAAGGTAGGAAACATACAAGAGAACACAAACTGTAACTGCAGTGATCTGGCACAGAGTTCCTGAGATTACAGCAATGAGATGGCTGTCATCTCTCCTTTACGCTGATGCTGCACCCGCTACTGGGTAAGAGTCTGCTGTTAGATGTTAAATATGAATCAGTCTTTTCTAAGTTTGCACTAGCGATGTAGAGGTTGTTAGTTTATTAGCTATTTTGTAGCAAGGAAGTAGTGTAAATAGATACTAAGTCTTTCCATCTCCCTTGCATGTGTTTTCCTGGGCTGTGTTTGTCCCTTTTAGTGTGTATTTCTTGATAAATATGTCAATAAATAATTGAGCTGACAGGATGAAAAAGACAATACAATGGAAACCTTGTCAAATAAGGCCTTTAAATAGACACTGTAATTTAAATGGGAAATCCTAAATCAACTTCTAGATAATGTAGTAAGTAAACACATTAACCAGTAAGTAAACATTAACCAGCCACAAAGTCATAAATTATGTTTGTTTATATATCAAAGTCTAGTGATATCAGTTAACAAAGGCATAAGGAAAAGTTAATGAAACTCAAGAAATAAAGATAGTATATAATTTTATGGACTTCATAAAGTACAACTTCTAAACACTGCTTCAAAAATGCATTTCCAGAGTCCTGCTTTAGAATCATTGTTGAAAATTATGTTTTATTCCCAATTAGACCTAACCACTTAGGTGATTTAGTGGCATTGATGCTCAAGGAATGCTTAAAGTGCAAGAATGCACGTAGAACTGCTGTTGGAAGAGTGCTTGGTTCTGTACAGTAAACAGAATGCAATCATTGTACTGAAAAAGCATTTGTTGGAGAAATTTTATCACTGCTTAAAAAGAACCCCAAAACCTGTATATGCATGCAGACAGGATGTTTATGATGTATTCTACTAAGATACCTTTATAAAAAATTTGATGTGTTGGATATGGCTGTATTTACAAACCTCTTTTTTATTTAGGGCATTCTTGCATGCATTCATGTTTTTCATCACATGCAGACCTTTTTTTTCCCCTGAATTAATCTTGTAATTATCCCCTTTATTAAAAACAGGCATAGAACACAACCATCCACTCATTTCTGCTACGAATTGGCTCCTAACGCCCTAAGCTAACACCAAACAAAAATAAAACAAGCACCCCCACTCCCCAAGCTCACAGAACTTTACATCTTCTTCAAAGAATGGAAATATCATTGGTGGGATTTCCCCAAGGTTTTCTATCTGCTGCCACTGAAAACAATGAAACCATTGGCTTTGATAGCCAAAGCTGAGTCTGTCTACAAATCCTTTCCTTGTCAACTGCAAAGACAAATACCATTTGAAAATATATATTATACTTAAAATGTTTATAAGCCTGTATGGCTAACCCTGTAAACTGCCTATCACAAATTAAGCTAAAAAGAAACCGGTCTTCCTGAAAATTCATATTGCTGCTTCTAATCCCCAAGTGATAATTAGCTATTGCACACATTGTTGTCTTAGGGGAACCTGTACAGCTGGGTGAACAAGGGAAGTCAGCAACTACAGGAACAAGTGTTTTCGGTGGGAAGCTGAAGGGACCCCATAGCTGCGAATTTAGACATTTGGATTTTAAACAGTGGAGAACTTCAGTGAGAAGAGGGTTAGCTGAAGTTGACTGAAGATTGCTTTTTGTTTGTTTGGTTTGGTTTGGTTTAACAAGCAGGCGTCCACAGCTGAGGCTGTGTACCTACTATGGCCTTTACTGATGCAGCAATGCCAAAGCTAGAGTATTTTGACTGAAACTTCAGAGGTCTACTCCATATATGAAACATACTGCCACTTTCTAGAGTAATTTTTTTTTTTTTTTCCAGTATGGTGGTGATATTGAAAGCTTAAGGGATGTTTCTGGTATGCTCTAGTAGGTGAAGCAATCACCGCCATGGGGATCAGTGTTGTATGTACAAATAGTGTGTCTCCTGGGTTTAATTTTCTTCATCCTAATTGCCAGCAAACTTTGTGATGATTGTTTTTGAGGGTTCACAGTACTATATCCAACAATGACATTAAAGTATTAAAAGAAGTTGGTAAGCTGAGCCTAGATGTACCAATTAAGTGAATTTTTTCTTAAGTCCTTGGAGAAGAAATCAAAGCTGCTGAAGCACAATACGCTAATGTACTCTGAAAGCACTTCCACTTTGAATTTTGTAAAGTTGAACTGCCTCAGTGTTTTGCTACAGTATCTCTGTGTGGCAGAGACATACAAAGATTTGGCTTTGAAGCAGAGGAGAGGTGAGGCGGTTCTGCTATGCAGAGTATCATTTATGTCAAAATCTTTCCTTAAACTAAGAAGTAAACTCAGTTTGATATTTATACATATAATTATATATACACACATATATGTAAAATATGTAAATAGGCATGGAATATACCATGTAGTAGCAAATATACATTGCCTCATATAATATATATTGTAATATATTACTGTAATATATTACTGTAATATATGTTACATATGACATGTTATAGTTTATATACAGAAGAATATACACATTAAAAAGTTACATTATTGATTTAAGGTTTCTCTAGCTTCTTCACTGGAAGTTTGTCTCTGTCCTTAGAGAGGAAATGAATGGGATCACAGCTTCAAGCCCACCTCTGCAGCTTTATGTGTATACTGTTCATCTGCTTCTTTCTTTCCCATTAAAGACCTTATCTAAAACTATGCATGCAGCTAGATTATGAGAAAGAAATTTACTAGAATTACTGTTACCTTGTAATTCATATGTAATATCTTTGTTAGTGCCCACTTGTTGTGGAACAAGTGTGCCTGAATGGTGCTGTAACACACAGCATGTACTTCATGCTTCAGCATGAATCAGTCACCTTCAGCGGGCTCTGGCTGGTAGCCCCCTGTAACGGCCTTCAGTATGTATTATGATGTGCTTTCCACTGCTGACTGACGTTGCCAGGTTTGGCCATCACAATGTGAGATGCAGAGAGAAGACATCTATGAAGAATGAAATCTTATCCTTACTGAAACTAAGGAATAAAACCACCCAAACCCTTTAGTTGAATTACTTAGGGTCAAAATATCAAAACATAAGATATGAAATTGTTATCCTGTTTTCTCTGGCAAAGATTGTTACAGTGTGGAGTTGAGACACATTCACAGGACATATCAAGACATGAAAAGACCTGGAGTAGTTGCCCTTGAAATGATACATACGAAGATGAATGCAATACAACCAACATAGCTGAGAAATCGGTGTCTTTCTTGGAAGTTTGCATCTGGTTTAAAAGTGAACATGACAACACTTGAAAGTTGCAACCCCTTTGATCTTGTGCAGAATTTATGAAATTTCTGCATAGAGTCAGCTCTGGTCCCTATGCTGTGTGGTCCAAGGAAGGCAGCACTAAGAGAGCATTTATGATCAGCACAGTCCTAAGGTATTGGCTTGCCTGTCCCTAGCCAATGCTGACTATAATTGCAGCCCTGCTCTGGAATGGAGATATTCAACATTATAAGAAGGATCTCTCCTCAGGCTATGTGGCAGCAATGTCTTCTTAAGAATAGGAACAGACTTACAAACTTGACATTAGTGGTCATTTGGCTAGGATTTATAGACATCTGCTGCCAGTTGGAGCTTCAACTGCCAATAATTTATCAGCACCAGAGGAACGAAAAAAGTATTTTGAGTTCCACCCACTGAAAAGAGGATGTGATCCTTGGATCCTCAGCCTTAGGGCCCTTTCCCAGGAGGGGGGAGATCTAGTTTTTTAGTTTTTGCTCCAAGAAGCATTCATGAATATTCTTCACTGTTTCTTATAAAACACAGAAGTTGTGTTTTGTAAAGAACTTGGATCCCAGATGTTTCTCTAAGGCTAACGAGTCCTTCTGACTATAATTCCTTTTTCTTCTTAGGGAGAGAGAGGGGCATCTTAGGTTTGGTACCTCAGCTGGTGCAGGTGGGATATAGTTGCTGAGATACTTCGTGTACAGCTGCGGAAGGGAGCTGAGAGATTGGTAGAGGTTTGTCCAGAGTGAGCTGAAGTTTTCAGATTGTCATTTTGAACTTTCATTTAGGCTCCAGGTTTGGGCTTTGGAATCATTGCTGGGTTTGGGGGGGGCTGTTTATTTGTTTTGTTTTGGTTTTAATGTGTATGTCAGCATTTGACTTGATGGATACCAGCTGGATTTAGCCAACTTGACACAATACAGATGAAATGGTAGAGAACAGAAAAATGAGACAAACAAAATTTCATAGCTGAAAACTGAAGTCAGCAAAATACCAATGAAGATTAGCTCACTAATGGAACAGGTAACGGAATATGTTCTCTGGTTTCAAAATTAATAATAGAAGTTTGCCAGAAATTATGTGTAGCCCCATGCTGAATTTCTAGCTTGGGGAACAAGAACTGCAAAATGAATTTCCATGGCTCAGTGCTAATATTCATTTAGACTTTTATGGTCAATTCTCCGTTGCAATTCTAAGGCCTATATACTTTTCAGAGGAGACACAACTTGCTTATTCTGACAGTGCCTGGAATTGTTTTTCTAGTCTCTTCTGGTTTTAGCTGCACAGTTGTGAGCCTTTACTCTGGATAGGCATGAGTCAGCTCCAAACCATAAACAGTGTAGCCATGGTTAGTAAGCCTGAGATAGTAAGCCTTTGCTGATAGCGTGGGCACAACAAGTTGTGTCTGCTTGGAGCACAACCAAATCAAGCTCACATCTGCTTACAAAAAAAAATTGTAAACATATCTTCTCTGTTCTTTTCCTGCTTTTCCCCTTGCCTTTATTTTTCCTTCTTCCTTTTTCTTCCTCTCTGTCCCACCCACAAACATCCACCAGAGCACTCACAGGAACTCCACCTATCTAAGCTCTCTACCCAGATAGTTCAAATTCCTGAGTGGGATCTCACAGGGCATGCATTTGTTTAGAGTGGTAACGAGAGGCTGTGTTTTGGTATGAGGCCCCTTGCACAGTTCCTTGCAATGAACTAGAACAAAGAAGAGTTGTTATATTCATCCATTTCAACAAGGTTTTACTCAACCGTAGTAAGTGTTCATTTTTGCCTGCTACAGCTGACTGGACCCAGAAAAGGGCACTATAAGTCATGTTGGGGGAAGCCACTATGCTGAGTTCCAAATACTTTTTGAGGAGTTCCTGTTTCAGAGGGGACAGACTCACCATAAGTTTCACTAAACCCACTATGGTAGGATGTCAGTGCTCTGCAGCTCACAACACAGGCTCTGGCTGCAGAAATGGCAGTAACAGCCCTGGTTTGTTGTTGATAGTGGCAGCTGATGACATATGACTCTTTTTATGGCTACAAGATTCAGGTTTCCATGGGGTTTTCTTATGCACAGGATAAGAAACAGGTTTATCTTTCCCTAAATTTTCTTTTAATCTACCTTCTCCTCCACTAGCTAGGTACTAATTATGTTGTATATCATCTGCCATTTTTCTGGCACAAGCAGCAGGCTGGCACAAGTCAGTGGAAATTCAACATTCATTAAGGTTAGACTGTATTTCCTGTGTATCTCCTCTGTCTTTTTTTTTCCCTAAGATGATCACTCACAAGAATGAGACTAATACTTAATTTTATAACAGGAAGCTCTCCATGTTAAGACAACAAAGTTATGTAAGCTACATCTTGGCTATCATTCTCTTGATGCCTGGGATTTAGTTTTTCTGAGCTTTGGGGATTTTTACCAGAAGGTTTTGAAAAACATCAACAATCTTAGTCACCTATACGCTTGTGTGAGGACTATATTCTCAAAGAAGCAGTACTTTTTGACAGAACAACTATGAAAAATGCAGAGAAGTATACTCACAGAACACATCCCTTTCTCTTTTTTAAACGTATAATCCTTACAGGAGATTATTGATGGGTGACTACTAAAGCTGGTCTGCCTCCTAGCTTGAAAGCTTGTTTTCAGGGAAAGCTGTCTTCTGGCAAATTAAAGGAAATGGAATTTCTTGGGATTCCATTTCCCCTGCAAAGGAGAAATTGATATAAAAGAAAGGAAGCTTGCATATTCCTGTGAATTCTTCTTCTGTGTTTGTGTGTGATATTTTTATCCTGGTAGCAAAACCCAAACGCATTAGGGGCAGATGCTAGCATTTTCTTTTCTTCTGTTATCTACATCTCAAGGAAACATCAGGAAGATAGATAAATGTGGCCTCTGTCAATTATTCCTGCTACATACTGGATGCCACAGATTTTGCAGTTTCATCCACATGCTCTATACCTTGATTAAATGTG
This sequence comes from Tapera naevia, assembly GCA_033556795.1. Lineage (NCBI taxonomy): Eukaryota > Metazoa > Chordata > Aves > Cuculiformes > Neomorphidae > Tapera > Tapera naevia. The sequence goes on along the minus strand of JAUMJJ010000079.1, from coordinate 3,912,524 downwards.
TGAGTAGTGTTAGCGTCTCTCTTCTACTTGGAAGTTACTTACGTAGCTCCCCTATTACACCACAGTCATAAGCTTAGACATATATATCTTCCATAAATCCATTGCAGTCAGAAAAGCACTGGTATTCCTATTAAAAAAAAAAAAAAAGAAAATGGAGAAAGTGTAAATTATTTGCCCAACTTTACATATACTCATGGTTAAGCAAAATCATATTTGATGCCTGGCAAAGCAAGGCTAGATTTGTTTCACAAACCAAAATAGTGCATTAATTTGTTTCACAAGCCACAAATAACCTTTGATCTATAGAGCAGTACCTTGTTATGGTGCAATGAAGTATTGTACAGTATCCAAAACAAGTACAGATTTCTCATATCTGCCAAGTACATATATAAACTTCACAGTATTTGGGCTAAATGGGACAGTCAGGTATAACAGATGGAGTGCAGAGCTCTTCACTTTCAAAACAGGTTTAGGGGCTTAGAAAGGTCAGTCAAAAAAACTTTCAAGTCCTACATGATCTTACCTGCTGGAGAAGGTGAGAATTCCATTCCTGTATGTTCTGCACACTAATTTCCTATTCCTGCTCAACATCCTAAACCTTCACAGCCTGCACTCTAGGGGTATGCTATGGCATAAGGATAGAGAATCCAATTAATTATGTTCTACCTCGCACTCAGGTTTCAGCAAGCAATTATTAGACAAAACCTGGTAGAGGCCCTTATTTGATTTAGGAGACTTGTGTGTCTTGGCATCCATCAGGATTTACTGATGCTGATAAATTGCTCTTCTCTGTCATGGCTCTAAATAGATATATCAAGTTTGTCCAAGGCTCCTTGCTGAGCCTTGATCTAAATGGTTCTTCATCTTGGAGTATGGAGCAGTTGTTCTTCTATCTTGAACTGCGAATTGGAGGACAGAAGTAATGAAACTGGCATTTGTCTAATTACAAATTCTATTATTATTTTCTCACCTCAAACAGCTGGGTGTAAATCCACATGAGTCTGTTTCAGTAAAGCTCTCTTCAACCAGCATAGTAAGGTAAACTAAAAGTAATATGAGACAAGTAAGTCCTAGGATATCTTTACACGCAGTATCTAAGAAAGCCTAGGTTGCAATCTGCAGATATACTGTTGCTAGATCCAGAATTGAAAGAGTTTGGGAATATATTCTCTATGAAGGCTCTGGGATGTTGCATCATTCTCTCCATCCAGCACCTACTGGTGTAGCTGCTCTTTGAAGAGTGATTGTAGGAGTAACATGCAGACAGATTGATAGCGAAGTATGCATACAGTTTCCTGATAGTACAGCGTGAACTGGTTGTACTAAGTTGGGTTTAGTTAAATGTCAAGATAATTGACAGGGCACTCAGACCCTGGGGCACTTCTGCTATATTTTAAGCTAAAGGAAAACCAAAGAAAGAGGAAAAAAATAATAAATTAATTTCTTGTTCCTTCCTCTCAGCCTCTTGTGTTCTTAACTAGGAGCCTTGTAAAGTACTTGTTTTTCAGACTAGTTCTTGAGATAAATAGCCACAATGAGCAGGATTCTGCTCTTTCTTACACATGTACTGAACCGGAATTACTTAAGGGTTTTTTCCTCCTAAATTCATTCTATGTTCTTGTGAGTCACTATATGACTTGACAGGTGAATTTAATGCATCTGATTGTTAAGTTCTCTAGCTGCAAAATGTTTAAGGTCACTTACTGGTAAACACCATGTAATGTCTGTAGAATTGCTGCACATGTATGTTAAACAGCTTCTGAGTTTTGTTTGTTAATGCCAGGTAGTTCAGGCAACATTCTTTTTTTGTTAAACCAAATACAAAATGTAAGCTGTTTTGACCACCTCCATCCCATGTAATATTGAAGTTTGTGACAATTTTACACCAAAATCTACAGAAGCGGACAACTAAGAACTTTCAAATCCCAAAGAACTGCTTTGTACAACTATGTTCATACCCCAGCTATCTTTTTATGTAATGGGTTTTAAATGCTCGCCACAATATGAGATTATTGCTCATTGACATAACTGTGTGTTTCTAAAAAGAAAGCCTGTTTTTCCAAAAATAGCATTTGCTTTCCATTGTTTGCTATTTAACTGCTTTTAAAGTTTGCTGTCTGATCAATAAGTAGAAAACGTGAAGAGTTACCCATCACAAGTGAAAAACAGAGAATAGCTGAGGTTATAATACTGTGGAAAAATCCAGACCCAGCTTTGATGAGAAAAAAAAATCAGTAAGCATTTTAAAATAAGTACCCTCTGGAAATATTACAAACCTAACTGCCGTCATGAATGTTGCTCAAATATTCACAAGGACAAGAAGAACTTAAATTTCTGAAAAGGAATTACCTGGAAAATGCCCTGACTGTACATCTCAATAGTTCATGAGCAACCTGCCTGATGCAGAACTTCCTATTCCTGAAATGGAGGTGGTAGTCTTTCCTTCTATCACTGCACACCACCTTCAAGGGGAAATTCACCTCCACCTCACCAGACTATTGCCTCAGCTCAGTGTGTGGAAACTAGTTAATCTTTTGACACTGAGTATCTGTAGATCACCGTAAGCTTTCTTATGTCAAAATGTCAGTAGTACTAGGTATTTTTATACTGCTTAATATCGGTATTATTGTTCTTTTATATGTCAGCCTGAAGATATAATAGTATCATAAAGTGGTCTAGATGTCAAAGTATTTCATTATTACATAATTGTCAGTGCAGTTTGCTCTGCTCTGCTTAGCCTTACTGTAAAAGTTGACGTATTTCTTTAGCGATGTCTTTTTACTTCAGATATGCGATTAACATAGCAACAAACCAGGACATACATTTACAGAAAAGGTTTGTTGGACCTAACTATTAAATAACCAAACAAAAGGAAACACCAAATTACATTATTTGTTGTTAGAATTATAGTTTCAGTAGTAAATTTTTGGATGGACAATCAGAGGAAAAGCTATTCCTGACTTGAAGAAAGACATGCTAAATTTCTAATCCTTTGTTGTCTGCTTAACTAATAACAAAAGAAAGCAAGGTTAATCAGGGTGACACAGTATAAAGAAAGCCGGCAACTCTGTGCTTTTTTAATGGCCATACAGATTTAAGCGAACCATATGGCATTAGACAAATATGTGTATGTTTACTAGCACATAATTGTGTGATGAATGAGTAATTATCTTTAGTAGATAACGTTGTTTGAATGTAGATGAGTTTACATGCAACACAAAATGTAGAGGTCTCCAAAAACAGTAGTTTTCTGTACAAAACCTAATATATAATTTCAGGCAGATATTCAGACCAGCACTTCATTTTGAACATTGTCTTTTGTACGTAATACGTAAGACTATCAAGGGATAATACTAATTATTATCTAGCATGTGAATCTAACTACTATTAATTATCAGTGAACTAAAATCTAAGTGACATAATTATCTTGAAAAATATCTGCAATAATAACATGCCACACTGTGTCGTATCAAAGGTCCCAGAATCTCAGTATCCTGTCTCCAGCAGTGGTAACAGGAAGCAAAGAGAATCCACAATCCCATTAGTACTGGAATGGGTGCAATATTTTGTTTTAGAAACAACTGGTTAAAGCACAGTGGGAGTTTGATTCATCTCCCTTAGCGGTAGTTTTCCCCAGTGTAGATGCTTCCATCTGAGCTAACTGTCTCGCCTCCCTATAACAAATTAGTCACTGGAAGGACTTAGAATTATTCATTTCTTATTCGCAGCCTCAAAATATCTGCTTCTTTTCAGGGACAGCAAAAGGAACCTGCAGTGACTGTCTTAGACATAGACGTTTACATGACTCCCTCCACAGGACCTTATGTTTTAAAACACTCAGATGTCTATACATGCTGGTAGGACAGGAAAGCCAGGGGCACTTCATTTATCTTCTCTGCAAAAAAAAAAAAAAATGCAAGGGAGATGCCTCAGGTAAAAAAACTTCATTCAAACTCATTCATCTGGATGTGTAAACCATGGCCAAAACTAACAGATCTCATAATCTTTTAGACAGAAGGAATTCACCAAGGAACTTGTTGTCTCACAAAGAGTAGTGATGACATGGCAGGCTTAATAAAGGTGATCTATACACACAGCGAGAATTTTAAATGAACAAATTTTGATAAGCTAGGAAAACTATATGATGAAGCAGGCAGGACTGAAATGCTCAGGGAAGGGAATGCTTCAACTGGATTTTTCTGAACTCAAAACTGCAAAAATTAATATGGAATTTTCATCTAGAAACTGGTATGGAAACCTTCAGAATCAAGTTGGACAATTAACCACTGCAAAAGGATATAGAAGTAAGTAGACAGCCTTAGAGAAACAGCAAAAGAGACTGAAGAGTTTTCTGGAGGGCAAAAAGTATAGTGCTAAATTAAGAATTACTGAAAGTTAAGATGAATTAGATTTTGTAGGTGTTATTAAAATAGATTTTAATTTTAGCTGTATAAACAAAAAGATAACTAGAAAAGAAGAAGACAGGGTCTTACGTAGCAAAGTTGAGCTTACTTGCCTTTTTGCCAGTATGTCTGGGATAAAGGGAAATCTGTTTTGTGTTCACCAAAAGTAGATTATATAACACAATTCTTTTTTTAAGATAAAAATATTTATCAGTGTTATCTTTCCCTTGAAACGCAATCACTTTAATAATCTTAGACGTTGCTTACAAACTTTCTATTGCACGCAGAGGATCATCAGTTTATGAAGAGAAGCGTGTGTGTGTGTATGTATGTATATATATGAACTGAAAAGAGGATAGAACACAGTTGACAGGAGTTTGTGCTGAAAACACAATCGTACTACTAGAGGAAGTATGTAGCAAAATTCCTCTAGGAACAGTTTTGTCTTGATATCTATTTCAATATTTTCATGTAGTATATATTGTCATGGGAAAATGTGCATATCCTGATGAAATCTGATGATGATGCAAAATTGAGAGGCAACATTAGCATAAAAAATGATTTGAGTATCAAGAGAATAAAACAGAATCAGAGGGTATAAAAGATAAGAGAGAAGAGTTTGAGGACGAAATGGCAGTTATCAATGCCAAGTGCAAAGCGATAGACCTAGGAACGAAGAATGGGAATCTCTGCTTGTCATCAGATGACCACTATGTGGTGCTAAGATGATACGATCATGAGAGAGCGAAATGTGATTCCAGCATATGCCAGCGAGTGTCAGAACAATATGCAGATCTGTCCCTGGACTCCTTTGGATGGACCACATTTCTCTGGTGCAGTTCTGGTGATCATTTGTTCCGTGCAAAGACAGGTGGCTTCTAGCTGCCAGGCTTTGCTTCTTTGGACCTTCACATTCCTATTACTCTAGCCTAGAAGGTTTAAAACATGATTAAACTCCACTGGGCTGATGCCAGGCCCCAGAGTGAGCAATACTTTTACCGTCATGCTATAAAACCATCACTCTAGTGGGCTCTATCCCAGTCCTCAACATTCACTTTCAACTGAAACCTGCTTCTACCACTCCCACACACAGAGTTGTTGTTGTTGCTGTTATTGTTTAGACCCACAGGGTCCCTGCCCTGTCCCCAGGGAGACCCAAGTCAAGTACTGTGCAGTGTACATGAGTCTCTGTTTGAGGAGGTTTGATTTTGGACAGCGGGGATGCTGGCTTCATTGCGCCACGGGATCTGAAAGTCATCTGGGAAGAAGTTTGCAGATACAGCCATTGACACAAACTGCCTGTAGACATTCAGGGCTAGCATCTACTTTCTTCCTACAGGCTGTCTCTGGAACACACCAATTATTTTCCTCATCTTTGTGATGCAACCTTTCAAAGCAGCTCTTGCAGCTGCTATGGGAAAACACTCCTTTTTCCTTTGGGTCTGCTAGGAAAGATGGACAGTTGCTAAAATCTCTGTTTAATGATTCATTGCCACTTTGCCAATCTAAAGAAATGTCTTGCTAAATAAGAGAGATGCGGTACCAATGCCTCTTAGCCAGTTACTTCAATATCATACCTAAGACAAAAGACGGACAATGTATCACTTCCAAATGTAAAGCAAATGTCAGGATTGCAAATGTTTATGGAAAGAAACAGAAACTGGTTAATCTGGTGGTACCTTCTGTTGTGACTCTGTGTGTACATTTCAGTGTGAAGTGTCTCCATCTACTGAGCTGCTATTTTATATTGACCTGTGAATAGGCAATTGTACTTCTTGCAAATGTTTACATGAGTTTAGTACACCATATTCATTATAGGTTGCTGGTAGACACAAGAAAATATGGTAATATTTGGATGAAAATGAGTTTGAGTTCCTCCTTCTCTATGAGAGGAGGCAAAAACGTTTAGCTTGGGTGGCTAACAAAATGAGGAATGAGACAAATAGAACTGTAGGATAATTCAGGTTGGAAGAGGTCTCTGGAGCTCATCTAGTTCAACTTATTTGTCAAATCCAGACCAAAATTCAAATTTAGCTTAGGTTGCTCAGTTCTTTGTCCAGTTCAATTTAGAGTATCTGCAGATACTCACGTTCCACAGCCTCTCTAGGCACCTGGTCCAGGGCTTGGCCATTTCCTATAAATTAGTTTTCTTATTTTTTCCAGTCAGAATTTCTTTGCAGAAATTTGTGCCTGTTGCCTCTGATCTTTTTTCTGTCTTTGAAGAAGTGTCTGACTCTGTCTTTGCTGTAAGCCCCTAGTAGTCTCCTAAGCCTTTTTTTTCTGCTTAACAAACCCATGTCTCTCAGCTTGTCCTTATAGATCATGTGCTTCGTGTTGAATTTGAAGATACAAGATGCCCCTTTCTCTCCTATGTTTTGATTTTTGTAAAATCGGTTTTAGTATTTTTGGCTAGGATGAATTTTTCCAAGGCTCTCTTAACCAGTTCTTGCCTGCAGTGACCTCAGTACTGTGGACAGGAGAGGTCTGAACATTTAGAGAGTATTTGTGAAATCATTGTTTGGAACAAGGATCTTATATTTTAGCTGCAATTAATTCTAAACAAGTACATGTAAAAGTCTTCCAATTTGTGGCATTCAGAGATCAATTTTTTTTAAAAAAAATAAGGTTTCTGAAATAAGGCTGGATGCATTCAGGTCTCATTTTCAAGGTTCCTTTGTACAAACATAAGAAATGTACGTTACATAAAAAGAAAAAACAACCACTGCCAACATCTCAGTTCAGTTCTAGAAAGTGGTGCCTCACAGAATTGAGCAATGCTGTACACATAAACCAGAGAACAGGAAAAAAATGTTTCCTCCTGTCATGTTGCAGAAATTAAGTTGCTTATTTTTCTCACGCCTAGGATCACTTTGTATTTTCACCAATAGTTATGAAAGGAAAAGAGAGAAATTAAAGCTGACATGGCTGTCTAAGACCCTCCTATATAGGGTCCAGAGTGAGCCATGTGCAGCCCATCATTAGACAGACAATGAGGAAAAAAATATTACATTTCTTGCATTAACTCTATAGCCTGGAAAAAGTATGTGAAATGGAGACCAGGGATTAAAATTCAAAAGCTTTTGCTGAAGTGGAAAGATACAGGCAGAAAGAGTTCACTGTGATGGATTTCTAGCTCTTGGCTACTGTTATTTTCCTTTCTTGGGAAGCTCAGCCTTTGCTAAGCAAAGAGTTAATGCGGTACTCTGTGTTACTGTGTTGAACATCCTCTGGCAGCACATTCAGTTTGACATTAAAAGGAAAATAATTCAGCTAGTGAGGTATAGAATGCTGCAGCCTGCTCTAAAATTGCAGCTTTGCTTACTGTGTTCTCTTGATGTTAGTGATCAGATCATAGAGACTCTACTTTTGCTTACAAATAATTTCTTTTTGAACTAACAGCATCAGTGCTGCTAATGTTTTTGGGCTGACTGCAGATTAGGTCTCTCTTCTATGCCTGAGCTAATCAAATAGAAATGAACCTTGATGGGCAGGTTCTTTAAGGTGATCAGTGTAATGGACCCGCGTCAGCAGCATGGATTTCAGGAGCATTTTTTAAGGCGTATAACAATCTGTTGACATGGATCAAATTGTGTAGTTAGGTAGGGTCTATGAGTTTTAGGGACTCAGACATCATCAGTAGGAACCTAAAAACAATTCTCGTTTCAAGCAAAAAGAATTCTGGCGTGTCCTGATTAAAAGCCATTGAACCAGCTTGTTAGCATCTCTTAATGACTTTCCTGCTTCTTTTGACTCTCACTACAAATACTTTTCTTCCTAAAGAAAAAATAGATGATATAATTTTCTAGGAGATACTTGCTTTATATTGGGAAGAAGAATATTAATTACACAATAAAACCCCAGTATTTGAAAACATGTGACCTGAAATTCTCCCTCTAACAAGCTACTTTTTCCACTATTATATTCCAGTTTTGTATTGATTTGCAATTAGCTGCAATCCTTGATGTTGCCTAACTGATTTAGACAATTAGGATTTCATTGCAAAACAATGATGCCCTAGCAGTCTATAAGGTGGTAGAGTGTTCTTTCTGGAGCTGCATTAATAAAAGAAACATGAGCTCGCAACTCTAGCTTTATGGCACTCTTATATTGTGCGTAATCTCATGTTGTATTGCATTAACACCCGATGAACTGAGTTGCGGAATAAATACATAGACTTATTCAGAAAAGAAAGATGAACTCCCAAAACATAATTACATTTTCATAGCTTGTTCAGCTTAAGCAGCAATTTGGGTTCAATGGGACTTTAATTTATTCCTGAATTGTTTGCTCATCATTTGATATTAGATTGCCTAGTAGTGCATAGTTCTCTGCTGTTTTCAAGATGTGAGGTTACAGTTCAACATAAACTGAATGAAAAAGCTCTATCAGGTGTATGTTCTCTTGTCACTAGAACCAACAAAAAGAGGAAGAAATCCACAAGCCATGCCAGGCGGTAGGACAGTAAACCATCTTCCCTCTGTTCTTAGGAGCAATGCCTTTTTCTAGCACTGTATCTATCTTTTAAATCATGGTAATTCTTTTATTCATTATTTCCATTCAAGATCCAGTCCCTGGCTGCTTTCTCATCTCTGTTTTGTATTCTTGACTTCTTATCTTAAAGGACTCCTGAAGTCAAGGCAGGAATAGAAACACAGCACTTGAATTCACCAATGACTGAAGTAGCCTACTAGACACTCATTAATTATGATAATTAAGGAAACATTTGTAAATTTTATGTCTGTGTAAATGGTGTACTACCTTTTCTTTGACACATACAGATTATTTAGTTTGGAGAGAACTCATCTGAATTCCCATGTCATCTAAATGTGCATACATTTCATCTGAAAACTTGGGCCAGACTCTGTACAGTTTTTTACACATTCAAGATGTTTTTTGTTTATTTTACAAAGAACTAACTAAAGAAGTATGTGTGTATTGCCTTTTACGTAGGAGTGTCAGTTCTTTAGCCACAGCCTCAATGCTGTACATCTCTCCCAGCAGCATTTTTGATATTTAACAAGTATTACAGAATGATAGAGGACATTCACCCACTTTAGGAATAATGTGCTGCACTTGAACAGGGCATTCCTGCTGAATGAAGCTTGAAGGAAATAATATCAGCTCATGATTTTTATCTTTGTTAACAATCCTGTATTTTACCTTAATATTAGCTGTGTACAAAGCTCCATACTGAAAGATTATTCTATGCTGATTTTCCAGACTGAAAAGCAGAAAATTGGCCAAATATATATTGCTAAGCACATGTTGGACAGTGTTAAGCACTAGCATGTTAAAAAAATTGTAGACAAAGAGGCACATCCATCTTCAACCAATGGAATTTCGAAGGATGATCTATAGCTGAGGAGACTCGCTAGCATTCAATGTTATTGTTGAAGAAACTGCTTAACACCAGTACCATCATGAGCAGTCCCCATGGTCAGAGTGTGGATAGGGAAAGTGTGTGCTGAGCCTCTCACTCATACGTATGTCAACATTATGGGTTTAATGAACTGCCTAGTCACAAATCCTGTGAGAAGCCCTGTTTGCAGGGCTTAGGTACAGAGCTTGGGATACATGCAAGAGCCTTGCCATCTACAGGGCTGTCCCACAACCATATGCAAAATAAAATAGCTTTATCAACCCATGTTCCCACTCCTCTCCAGAAGCTTAGGTACTATCTGTCTTTCTATCATGCTTGGGATCAGCAGAAAAGATGATGACTCTGGAGTGGGAAACAGAACAAAACAGAGACTGACAGAATTACACCTTCCATTCCTCCCTTTCCAGACACTAAAAGTACTGCAAAAAATACAGGAATCTTCAACATGGAGAGGAGAAAGCTAAGGAGAAATTTTAAAAAATCATGTAGGTGGTAAATAAACTGAACTGTTTTTCACTCAATCCTGCAATATAGGAACAAGGGAAATTTCCTGAAATGAGTGATAGAGCATTTTAAAGCATATGTAAGAAAGTATATCTTTACATGGTGTATAGTGAACTTCTGTAATTTGTTGCCACAGGAAGCTGTGGGGGCAGATGGTATCAAGTAGCTTCAAAAGAGGCTGGACAAATTCATAACCAACGGGCTGATCCAGATACTAAAGAAAATGAGCAGGGACGTACTCTGTGATACAAGTGTGGCTTATGGTGACACGTGAGGGAAGGAACTCAGGAAGTGGCAAGGCTCCTATGCACTCTCGAAACAGCCTTTTCTAGTGCTGCACTCAGCAATAGATTAATGGTACGAACCATTAATTATGTTTGTACCTAGAAGGACAGTAATGTCCCAAGCTTGCGAAGTATTGGTATGAGATGGAAAATTGGCAGCAGTTTTCAGAATACATCTCACACCATATTGTAAGCATTGTCCATTCAAGACCAGGAGTCTACGATGACTCCTGATTTCTGCACAGCAGCCAAGCACAGCTGTGGCAGCAGCTGGATTGTAGTCTGGAAATGTGCCTGTGGGGAGGGCCCTACTCTCATTAAACTGAGGAGAAAGTCTCCATGCTTGATGAGGTTGCCTTAACTGCCATACAAACAGTCACAAATGATTATATTTACAAAGGCTGTGAAGGGAAGCTACACCAGAGTCCTTGTCAGTCTAAGCATGGAGAACATCCTTCCTACATACTTCTTTGGCCACAAGAAAACAGTGAGTAAATGTGGTACTTTAATACCATCCAGCTCAGCTTTGTAATATTGCTCTGAAACAATTCCGATTTACAGCAGGTAATCACACAGCTAGTGAATTCTTTTTTTAATTGAAGAGAATAAGCATAATCTAGTTATAACAACTTTAGAGAAGTGTGGCTAGTTTTTACACTAAAGCCAAAGAGGATAACCCAGCTAATTATAGTTCTGACAGCCTGATATCAGTCCTGGGCAAATTAATGGAATGACTGATATGGGGCTTGATTCATCAAAAATTAAAAGAGGGGAATGTAATTAATACCAGCTAACAGGAGTTTACTGAATATAGATTGAATCCTACTATGTTGTTTTTTTTTTTCCTAAATTAAATTTCATTTTAACCTATGAAGATAATATAAAAAATAAAAAAAATACATGACCTGGTTTTATCACAACACTTTGACTGAGAAATTCTGCACATCTAAACTGTACTGACATAGACATGACAAGTAATAAAAGAAGGATAAGCTTCTTAACTGATAATGTCCGAATGTGGTCATAAATTTGGAATCACCAGTGAGAATTGGTGCTTCTTATGGGTGCCACAGCGTTCAGCTGGGGGGAGGGCTGGACTTGCACCAATGTTCTGATACTAATGCTGTTTGGAGATCACGCAAGGAGGTGTGAAATCAGTAAGCAACAGAGACACTAAGGCAGTATGGATTGCTCTTGGTGGATGTTAAACATGCACTTCAGGACAGCCTGAGGGAAATTCTACATCTGTGGGACAAAAAATGTAGGCAATGCTTGAGAATCAGAGAATCTATCCTGCTGGGCAGTGGCTGTGAAAAGAAGTGGTGGTTCAGAGTTGCAAAGGCATGACTATGAAGTCTGACTGTGGCCAGTCATAACACACAGTGCAAGCTGGTGAGAAAGTCTGAGTAGCATTGCTGCTTAGTCTTCCTTTCTTGATTTCACTTCTGTAGAAATAGCTTTCATCTGCTCACTCTCTGTAAAGTATATCTTTTTATCTTTAGCAGCCTCATCAGTGCTGGACTGTTTCTGGGGAAACACAGCGTAAGTTTCTAGGACAGAGAGGATGAAACCCATCTCTTCACTGAGAGAAGGTGAAATCTAGAAACTGGCTTACACTAAGTCCCTTGATTTTAGAGAGCTAAAAATGAATGAAATTAATCATGCCTGATAACCACATTTTTAGACATACTTAGAGACAGAGACCACAAATCCTTTTAAGTGTGAATGGTGATCAGACTATCTGGCACTGAAGTTGATTAAGCTTTCTTTCTAGTCAAGTTAAAATGACAGTACTTGTTAAAATGGTTTGAAGTGGTTGTGTTCCCTGGAGCTGTCTATGATCCTTCAGACCAAAAGAACTTACAATATTGAAATTAATATACTTTGTACTCCAAGCTCCCACCACATGACATGAAGGGCAAAGATAATGTGTTGCAGAAGCTAATAGACAGCAAATAATTTTCAAGGGCTCAAGTGAGTTCAGCAGCAGAAACAGGTAAATTGGAACATTCTAAGAAATGCGCTAAAGCAGTTTTGATTTGAGAAGCATGGAGAACGTTTAGACAGAATTCAGTGAAACAAATGTTTGTTATAATCAAAATTGTGTGTCATAAAAGATGAATTGCTGATAAAATCCAAAAATCTATGTGATCCTGTTTATTGTTCTAATTGGCTATGTGTTGGTTAAATATAAGGAAATGACTGATCTCTTATCACAGATGCTTTGTTAGTTTGGTTTTGGAGCATCATAAGCAATTTCAACATCTGGGTACAATTCATTAATCAAAACAGCAATTTTCTTCAAATATTTCCAATGACATAAATTAGCTCTATGGTTGGAGTATTTATTTCCTCAGGTATATTGCAGATGCCTAGACCACAGAGTAAAAAAAAAAATCTTTCTTGAACTTTGAGTGAAGTCTTACCTCACTGAGGTCAATTCATTATATACAGTGGAGGGGAATTTTCATCCACTCCCTACAATGTTTCTGATTTTTTGTAATATTGAATAATTATATGGAACCTAGTTGTAATGCCTGCACTTGCACTGTGGGACCTATGTGTAGAGAAACTGGAGACCTCTCATGAGGGAATATTTATAGAGTTTCCTCAGGGTTGTCAAGAAAACTGTCAGTGTTAGAACACTTTTAAAACCCTTCTAGCAGGAATAGTCTGATTTTGTGTGAACAGTTCTAAATCTACTGAGAGGATATTTGAAATATTTAATTCCATTCCTTTCTCCTGAATATTCGTTTTGGAAGAAAAGTTCATAACATAAGATTAATGACATAACATTAGGACGTAGTCTGGAATCACTGACTGGTAAAATAGCAAGCTGTAACATACATATAATGAGAAATATTGTGAAATTCTACTGATTTTGGCCTCAAACTCAAGTGAGTTAATCCAACCTCCATGTAGAGACTGTGTTACAAGGATATTGATGAATGTTAAATAACTACAGTGAAATACATTTCAATTATGTCTTTAGATTCAGTCTCCTGCCATTGAGGGACCAGAAAAGTAATGGCTAACTTAAAATACATACAATTATAGTTATTCAGTGCATTGCCTTCATATTGCGCCACAAAATGAAGCAGCAAGTAAATTAATGGCAGGGTTTAGTGATAAAGTAATTGTTGGAAAATTTTGTAGGCATAAGTAAGATTTGCCTATACCATCTTCCTTGGACATAAGACCTGGAAAAAGGGGTGGAGGCAGAGAATACTAGGGACATACTGCTTTTGCTAAAGCAGATAGCGAGATGTAGAGATAACAGGCCATGCAGCAACACTGAGATTTTTAAATATTTTGTAAATAATTCTGTCATCAGTTTGTTGTCCTGTGCTCAGCTTAAAGCATATTGGACTATTAAGGAATGTTTATCTTAGATGTATGGAGGCAACACTACTGAAAGATTGTGAGGTCTGAAGAGGGTATAAATATAAATACCAGGATCATCAATGCTCATGTGTGTACTTAAAGCATATTACAGGCAATCATTCAGAGGTAAGTATTTCATACCTCATGAGAAAGAAGCAGGGGCAATTTTTTTCTTCAAAATAAAACAACATTGCAGGCATTTAAAACAAATGGTCTGTCTTTTCCATATTCATCCCAGCTGGAGAAGAAACCAGCATGGGAATTTCAGTTACACTGTGCACCTCCATGAAAACAGCTGATCAGAACTTTTTGGTAGCATGGAAGTAAACTTCCTACAGCCATTCCTCCATGCTCCCATTCCTTAATGTAATTCACCACACTTAATGTAATTGATTTGGAAAGCACGAAGAGAAATTTTCCCAAAGGAATTTCTTGACTGAAAGCTGTTTTACATAATCAGTGCTAAAACAGTGGTGGTGGGGTGTACTCCAGCTATTACTTCCTAATGGACATTTATTTTGCTTTACTACTGTTTTCCTCAGCAAGATAGCTAGAGAGATGAAATTTAAATTCCTTCCCCTATACAATTAATTCTTTAGCTAAGCATGTAAGTTACAGAAGTTTCTCCTTTGAGGCAATAATGAGCACCCAGTGCCCAGTTTATCTGCAAGTCAGCTAGATATTCTCCAGAAATATCAGATCACAGAGCAAGTATCAGTTAAAAAATTCTCCTTCCCCGTTAGAAAATTGTAACATCTTAGATACTATTAGCTTTGTGCAACTGCAAAGTAAAGAACATGTGGGGACCCCGAATACGGTTTGTAAAATGATTTGTGAGCGCTTAATGAGCAAAACTATATTCACTTTGTTAATTATTCAAGCCTCTTTGACTGAATTTGTGAGGTGAAATGGAAATGCATTATAAAGAAAAAGCAAATTATAGTTTGATGATTTTCTGCAGCGAAGTGTAGTGCAGAAAGGGGTGGAGAGTAGTAAATAGGTAATAAATCAAATATTTGATTCTTCCTGTGTAATGTTTGTCTAATTTGTGGGAGGGAGTCACATCTTTCCCTCTTTGCTCATACAATACATAAAATAGGTAACTTGTGGAATGTGATTCTAGTTTCCCATGTTTGTTTTAAATAAAAAACTGTATTTTTCTAAGCTAAAATTGGGAAGAACCATAAATCTGGTAGCAGTTCTGCCCAATCCCCAACCCCTTGCCAGTGTACATGTAGATGTTCAGCTGTAGGTAGTGCTCCCAGGGTAGAAATGTACGTAGTCTAAAATGCAAATTAAAGAGATTTTACTGAGGAAGAAGAGCTCTTTGGGTTTGTTTTTTTTTTTAATGTGGTAAATGAAGAGTATATAAAAGTGCAAAATCTTTAAAAAGGTATCAAATGTTATACTGATTGACTTCTAAATCCTGTGCATCTACATGACAACTCAAACGTGGAAGACTTGCATTTTTCAGATTGTTCTTTTTCTTCCAAATATTCACACAACAAATTGTTCACTCAACATATACCATGAATATGGTTTTTCTTTCCATATGCTTTATTGCTCAGATTTCACTCACGGTTGCTGAGAATGTCAGTATCAAATCCAAATTACCTACGTGGTTTTCTCAGCTGTTAGATGTTTAATCTGTTTTATTAGCAATTGTGCACTTTAAATATTTTTGAATTATATCCTAGATTTACAGCACATACATGGGATTATTAAAAATCCTAGAGTAATTTCAAAGTTATAAATAGCAGCTAACATCTTCTGTTGGGTTTCTTTGCTGTAGGCATTCTTCATTGAATATATGTTTGCTTTTTGGTTTTGTTGCTTGAATTTTATCATACAAATATGGTCTTACATATTCTTTATGCAACTAGAGAGCATCACACGGGATACATCATAACTTACTACACTCCAGTTCCAGCTTGAGTGGCACTGGCAGAGCATCCTACAAATTTTTAATGAAGTACAGAACTGAAGTTAAAATTGCAGTTGAGAACAAACCAAAAGATCAACTGTTCCAAATATAATAGCTTTCAAAGAGGAGGGCATTGGTCTGGGGTTTTTTTTTGTGAATATTTGACTTTCTTTGCCTGTTTACATTTCTGTAGGAGTTTGACAATATTTGTATAATATACTATTTGTTTACACACAATCTGACAAATGTTTTAATTTGCAAAAAGTGTATTTTGTGAATTATAGTAGGTGCTTTGGCTATTTATGCATTTGAGCAGCTTGAGCTAAATTGAGAGAATAAAACCAATGAGGCAGGAAAGTCCAATTAAAAATACATTAATCAAATGCCCCCCAAATGCCTTTCCTCTCTCATATATATTGTTTTACTTCATGTAGATTGCCTGTTTGATGTCAATTGTCCTTCTGTATCTAATGCAGTGTCTTGCTGAGTCAATGTGGAGTAATAAATGTAATTGTCAAATGCCTGGTTTTGGATAGTTCATTTTGTATTTTTGTAGATTTTATAGTTCATTTAAATTTAAACCATTCTTCTTTTTAAGATTAATTATAAACGAGAAACAAAGAAAAATGAGAAAATGACTACCATGTTAAGAAATGGCCATTTAAAACCCAGGCTGCTTTTGATCTACCGTAGTTGCAGTAGACTATCTTCTCATCTGCACTGGAATAAGTAGAAATAGACTCTGTTTGTTTTCACATAAAATTCAAAATAGAAAAGCACCTCAACAGAGCATTTAAAATTCATTCCCTTGATATCTGATGAACAACATTAGCTTGACTCAACTTCTAGTGTAATACCATAAATCAAAAATATGTCTGTGGGAACCTGTATGAAAAGTTTATTTTGGTGTACTGATGCATCTCTCAATAGAAAAATGAGGACTCGCGGTTGTTCTGAAACACAAATTAGGCAGTCAATTAGCGTGCGAGGTGGACACAGAATTCCACTTCTTTACTCCATCACAGAATGTTTATGTGACACTGAGCAAGACTTTTACAACCAAATCTTAAAAAAAAAATATACATGGACCTGAAAAAATGGATGAATGACTCAGTGGATAAGAAATTGGCTGGATAGATGCACTCAAAGAGCTGTGGTCAATGGCTCAGTGTCCAAGTGGAGGCTGGTGCAGCCTTCCAGTATTTAAAGTGGGCCTACAGAAGAGATGGGAAGGGACTGTTTATCAAGGAACTCAGTGATAGGATGAGGAGTAATGGTTTTAAGCTGAAAGAGGGGAGAT
This sequence comes from Tapera naevia, assembly GCA_033556795.1. Lineage (NCBI taxonomy): Eukaryota > Metazoa > Chordata > Aves > Cuculiformes > Neomorphidae > Tapera > Tapera naevia. The sequence continues at coordinate 3,895,345 of JAUMJJ010000079.1, read as the reverse complement.
TTAGATTAAATGGTAGGAAGAAATTTTTCACTGTAAGGGCGGAGAGGCACTGGAACAGGTTACCCAGGGAAGTTGTGGATGCTTCGTCCCTGGAAATGTTCAAGGCCAGGCTGGATGAGTCTTTGAGCAACCTGATCTAGTGCGAGGTGTCCCTGCCCATGGCTGGGGGATTGGAACTGGCTGATCTGTGTCCAGAGGAGAGCAACGAAGATGGTGAAGGGGCTGGAGCACAAGCCCTATGAAGAGTGACTGAGGGAGCTGGGGTTGTTTAGCCTGGAGAAGAGGAGGCTCAGGGGAAAAAATTCTTCACTGAAAGGGTGATTGGCCATTGGAATGCACTGCCCAGGGAGGTGGAGGAGTCATCGTCCCTGGAGGTGTTTAAAAACAGATTGAATGAGGTGCTTAGTGCCATGGTTTAAATGACAAGTTGGTGTTGGTGTTGGGTTATAGGTTGGACTCGATGGTCTCAGAGGTCTTTTCCAACCATGTGATACTGTGATACTGTGATCTTTAAGGGCCCTTCCCACCCAAACCATTCTATGATTCTACATGAAATTCTAAATTAAATAGGTATATTGTGTTGTTAATAAGGAGTAAATAAAATATACTCAGGTACATGATTTCCCTTTTCATTAGTAATGCTTCTCTGCAATCTGGCATGTACTAAAAAACAGGAAAAAATGGTTGATAGTCCTTTATGGCTTGGTCCATGGCTAATTTGTTTAAATTTAAAATATTGTACTGAACAAAAATTAAAACATATGCTCTGCGCATATGTTATGCAGGCACAAAATATTTTATACATGAATTACTGCAATTGATATTCTTCTCATAAGTAAAAGAAGATATTTTAAAAAAATTATATCTGATTTCTTTCTAGGGATATGCAGGCAAAGCAAATGTGCTTTGCCTCAGTGCTGCTTTATAAGCAAACTCATAGAGAACCTTGAATTGAATATTTGATACAATCCTCTGACACCCAATGACATATTTTATATAGCTTTTATGTTTGTTCTTTTATTGCCATATCTTGAAAAAATACCAAGAACACTGGCAAAAGTTAAATCCATGTATATATTAGTCCATTCTGTCTCCTCGCAAAAAATAGAGCTTGTTACGTATTTATAAAGCACTGCATCCGTTCCGCCGGTATTCCAGCAAGTAGTTTGACCTGTTGTATTGTAGAAAGGGAAGATTGAGGGACCAAGAATTTAGGAGGACTTGTCCAAGGTCACTGAGTGGGTAAAATAATAAAAGCAGGGAGAAAACAAAAAAAAACCTTAACTGTTTATCTCCCATGGAAAATGAATAACTATCTCCAGTTACTATTGAATTTTACTACTCCAGCTGGAGTTACTACTCCAGCTACTATTGAATTATATTCAATATATTCTCAGATTTCTTACCTCCAATACCTCCCTCATTGTCTAGTAATGTTTTGCCACTTAATTAGTTCAATGATAATCAGAGTCAGGAACTTGTTCCTCAGCCTATAAAATCCTACCGTGTTTAAAAATAATAAAGAAACATTTAAATAAGAAAGAACCAAAAATCAAGATTTCTTTCACTAGGAAAATAGACACTGCAGGAGGCAATTACTGAGCAACACATGCGCATGTATGGCTTCAGCCTTCAGCTGTGGGGTTGATTCTCCTTGTCCTGGCATGAAAAATGATACCTAAACCCAATATGAATTAAAGAAGTCAAAATATAATTATCATCTCACAAAATAATTTACTTTCCATAGGATTTTCTGAACCCTGCATCATAGATCAATGTTCTCAGTGTGCCTTGAAACTTATTCTCCAAACAGGCTCCTTGGCCACAACGCTACTTTATTGAACTCTTGCTATCCTGCTAAATAATATATCCTCCCACAATACATCCACTGTTCTATTTGGCCTGGAGACCTGTGGGACTCATTCCTTTTCCGAAATTTCTGCCTGATCACATTGCAGACAACTGCACATTAAAGAACATTAAGTGTAAATGCAACTGAGATTTCTCCTGGAAGTTACAAGTACACTGGGTGTCTCTGCAAACAACTAATGTGTTGGTTATCTATTTTGCCTTTGAGATAACCTAGGGACCTCTGTGCAGCAGTGTGAAGGAAACCACTGACAAATAGAGGTCCATATGTCCTATCTACATAGAAATAGAGATTTAATATTATTTTTTAATCCTAATCAGGTCTCCAAAGCCAAATATCTATTCTGTTAATTGATAGGAAGTATGTTATTTTTGGCCTAAACTAGCATTAATTCAAAAGTTGGGCAGAAAATTGTTCTTTTTTTTTTTTGTTTCATTATTCAAATTAACAGATGCACTTCCTATTATTTGGTACTTCTTCTGTCAATAACACACAAATACCATGGAAACATGCCAAAGATTTTCTTAGCAACCAAGCCTCTTGCCTGATATACACGATTAACTGCAACAGCCTGTTAAAAGCTTAAAATAAACCTGTATTTTTTATTTAGAATTTCATATACTGAAATAAGATTCATTGGTAATGAATTTAGCACAGTTTCAGAAGAATTTATTTATTTTTATGGAAGCTGAGCATTCAAGGGATGTCATGGTAAAAGCAAGTGTCACTGTAAAGGCAAATCTGCTGGGATCAGTCCAATGACTGAGTTCAGGTAAAGTAAAAGCACTCTCACCAATTGATGGTATTGGCTCCCCTATGATTAAAATGTGAATTGATTCATGCCTTGTTAGTGCATAATACTGCTGCAGAAAGCACCCTTCTCCACCAAGCAGTAGTAAATTCCATTATGAAAAATGAGATTTTGACAAGGTATTTATAGTTCCAAGAGCATAAACATTTTGGAAAAATGTATGTGGACTCTGGGCACTGCTGTCTAATTCTCTGGAAGATGAAGGTTAGTCACATTTTCTGAAAACAGAAGCTGTTTTTCTTGTCTTTGCATTTGGGTAAAGTAAAATATAACAAAATATCACAAGTTCTATTCTATTCCCAGGGAATCTTTTTTTCTCTTTCCTTAGAATAATCTCTGCTAACTTCACAGTCCCTGAATTAGACCCAGCGTGCAGGCTGATGGTATACAAAAATTTATTTTTAGAAGCAGTGTACATAACTACTATAAAAACAAATAAAACAACAGTATCTGAGGTAAAGACCGACAGCCACTTGAACTCAGCTTCTTAAAGGCTCGTGTGACATGCTTTTGTCACATGCTAACCATCCATTTATGTTGCAGTCATAAAAAAATGTAGAGACATTGAAGTCTCTCTGTAGTTATTAGACAGAACTAGCCCTTACATATCCTTTTTCTCCAACAATCCTGAAAGTAGGTTTCCATGACCAGGAACTTTTATGGCACTGAGAAAAAAAATACATTATTAAGCAGGAAAATAAAAAACAAAGGAACAACAAGACACAGGATTGAGTATTATCAGCTGAAGACCTTAAGTAGCCCTTTTTTTCTGGTCTTTTAAATAGTTTATGCGCAATAGCAGCCTTAGTGTTCTCATAGGAAAAATTACTTATCCAGTAAACCTGTTTCTTGAAATTTAACGATACGTCTCCAAGTACTATTATCCTAATTTTTGCCTGCTGTTGACAAGCACAATCCATCGTAGCAAGTCTTCTCTTCGTAAGTGACCCACAAGATGTAACGCAAACAGCTGCATTATAGTACTGTGGAGTGATCTAACAGCTATGCTAAAGCTTACAGCAAGTTAGATATTCTTAAAGCTCTGCAAAGCTAGGCAGACTAGTAAAGAAAAAATTATTTAAAAAATTTAATTCTTGTTTTAGCAGGTTTTATAGGTAAAAGTTATCAGAAAAAGTAAATATTATGTGTAACTTTGAAGACAAGGAATTATTCAGTTACTTGGAGCTGAGTGGCTTGAGCTGTGCCCCACTGCTATCATTAGGGGTCTGTGAAACTGTACTGGTGCCAAATGTTAGCATGGAGAATCATATTTGCCTGTGTTATGGCATGGTAATAAAACCCAATGACCAGTATCAACCAGCTCCGTTATTCACTTCCGCTGTCAGGGGATGGATGGGAAAAGGGCTTCCACAGCCATTTTGCCACATTGGCGTGCGTCAGTGCTCCGTGCTTTTCCCTGGTGCCGTTTCTAACCTCTATATCTCTGTCACAGAGATATAAAATTTCCTTGAAATTACAGAGTCTTTTTTGTTAAAATTTGGCCTATGCATAAATTTCTGAAGCAGTATTGTGGAAAATGGTCTTGTAGGTAAGGAACGTACTTTCATCTCTCGTCTCCTAAAATACAAATGACCGTAATTTCTTATGGATCTGACACATACACAGGGACACATACTTCTGCAGGAACTGAGAGAAAAGTATAATTTTTTACTCCATGTGATATTTGCTGTCTGAATTTTCTGCAATAAAAACAGTTGTTGAGTTAGAAAAAGAAGATAATTCAAACTGAGCCACGGCACCCCTGGAAACAATTGCTTTTAAGGCTGGGGAAGAAGTCTCTTCTTTTATGCCCAGTGCAGTAGTCCGGTTTTCATTAATTTCATTTAGAAATTGATGAAGTTCTTTGTTTTATTACATTGTCATTTGCACTACATTTTCAAATTGCAGTAAGATATGAAGTATTCTTACAGGCAGTAACAGCTCACAGGGGATTTCATGCAATACAAGACACATAATGAAACCCAACTCATTATTATTATTAATTATTTGTATTACTTTATTGCTTAAGAGTTGTAGTCATGGATCAAGACCTCGTTGCACGAGGTACAAAGCCAGAACAAAAAGGCCATTACTTCCTTAATTGTTGCAGATCGGAGGTTGTTAATGGCATTGCTTGGCTTAGGAAGCCTGAATTTGAATTTTCACCTTTCCAAAACCTGGGCAATGCTATCTGGTGAGTTAATCAGATTATCTAGTGGGTATTCAAACTGCCCTTGCAACATCAGTTAGGAATCCATGCTGCTTGAGCAGCCATCCTCATTCAGCTTCCACCGAGGAAATCCCCAGGCAGAGGAAAACCTGTTACTAATAGCAGCTTCTGTCCCCTGGCACTCCTCTGCCGAGAGGTCCAGAAGAGTGTTAAACCAGCCCTGTCACCTGTGTAGATACATTTGCTGTACATGGGATCACTCAGCAGCTACACACCAAAAGAAAAAAACCAAAAAACTGCAGCCCCATTGGAGCATCCCAAAAAGAGAGGTTGATGAGGAAGATGACCTGAAAACCATGTCAACATTTTTGAGAAATAGAGGAGAAATAGGAAGGAAGGGGTTGGAAAGCTAGGGTTAGAAAAGAAAGGTATCTCTCGCTGTGGAATGAAGTATTTGTTCTGCAATGAGAGATATCTCATTTGGGTGCTGCAGCTGCTAAACCAGCTTCCAGGTATTTGCGTCTGATGCAAGTGTACAACTTTCCCTTTTCTCAGTGGATCTGGAGGAATCCTGGTTTGTCCCTGGCCATACAGACTGGCTTGGCACACTGGCTCAGCCAGCACGCCACATTCCAGACAGTAACTTAAGAAAAAGCATATATGGAATGGGGTCAGGGAAGAAGAAAACAGTGGGAAAAAATTCTACTCAGTTCAGCAGAGAGTCTATGCCAATAAGCTGTACATGGAGAGCATACTTCTTAAATGGGAGGGGAAAAAAAAAAAGGTGTGCAGAAAACAGTTGCCAAAACCACAGTACCTTTCTGTCAGCCACCCGCAAACTGAAAGAGAATACACCCTGGGGTCATTTTGACAAGCATTGTACATACACAAAAAGATGGTCATGCTTCTGTTAGAAACACCAATGGCTTCTGTATTTCTAATTTCCAAAGGATGTCATTTACTGACCTGGAGCAGACACAATCTTCCAAGCCCCAGTATTAAAGAAGAACCAGAATCAGAAAAGATGTGGGATTCTGTAAATGTTCTTCACTAATAGAATCAGAAATTAAGCAGTTTTGTGAGTTGAGAATTCTCAAAAGTATGTCTGAAAGTGGAAACTCCAGATTTGCTGAGCATAGATGTAGGAAGATGATGAATATATTGAGCCCTCAAAACCAGGAAAACAAAATTATCCTGATGGTTAGCAGAGAACAGTAGCCAAGTAGTAACACTGAAAGGACTTGCACTGGGGTATGTGGATGTATAATAGCAGTGTCCTTGGGCTGGTAACTTCCTAGGCACTTTTATTCAAAGCTTGTCATCCCAAACTGCAAGGATGGGGTGGGGGGACAAAAAAAAAGAGACGTATCCTAACCTGCAGCATTGAGTCCATTTCGGACATAGAAACCTCAAAAACAGAGTATCACAGTATCACAGTATCACAAGGTTGGAAAGGACCTCTGAGATCATCAAGTCCAACCTATAACCTAACACTAACACCAACACTAACACCAACCATCATCTAAACCATGGCACTCAGTGCCTCATCCAGTCTCCCTTTAAACACCTCCAGGGTCGGTGACTCCATCCCCTCCCTGGGCAGCCCATTCCAATGGCCAATCACCCTTTCAGTGAAGAATTTTTTCCTCATATCAAGTCTAAACTTTCCCTGACGAAGCTTGAGTCCATGCCCTCTGGTTCTGCCACTGGTCACCTGAGAGAAGAGACCAACCCCTGCCCGACTACAACCTCCTTTTAGGTAGTTGTAGAGAGCAATGAGGTCTCCCCTGAGCCTCCTCTTCTCCAGGCTAAACAGCCCCAATTCCCTCAGTCGCTCCTCATAGGGCTTGTGCTCCAGCCCCCTCACCATCTTCGTTGCCCTCCTCTGAACACATTCCAGTATCCTAACATCTTTCCCAAACTGGGGGGCCCAGAACTGGACACAGTATTCAAGGTGAGGCCTGACCAGTGCCGAGTACAGGGGGACAATAACTTCTCTGGTCCTGCTTACTACACTATTCCTATACTATAGTTTCCTAACTATAGTTTCCTAAACTATAGTTTCAACAGGATATGAAGAATCATGCTGCACTTGAGGAATCACATAGAAATCTCTGCTTAATTAATGGAGAACAACAGCAGTGAAGTTACATCATCATCATGGAGGAAACCTGAGATCATTTGAACACTCTGTCAATCCAAGGAAAGGGTTTGCATTCCCTCCTTACCCATTAAAATAAGAAAAAAAGAAGGCTTGCATAAGAAGTGATGTTAGGAGAAATGGTTTTATTCATTTTTATAGTGGAATTAAGCCAGAAAAAAAAGCCAATAGTTCTAAGGACAATAATACCTAAAGTGGGATTTTGGAAGTACAAGCTTATCTCCAAAACTCCATCTTAAGTACTTAAGTGCAGACAGAAAAGAGAGACTTCCAATGAGCCGTTCTGTTTTCTGCAAAGGTACCAGCCATGGGGCTGTATGTGCCGCAGGGTAAGAAGTTCAATGTCCCTGGACAGCATTGCCTGTGTGCCACAACACACTTGCCTCATTCATCCCCCACTGGCTGGACCTGCTCTTTCCCAAAGAGGTTAAGTGCTGCCTGCCCTGTGGGACACGTCAACGGGAGAGCTCAGACCTCCCACCTCTGGGCCAGCTGCAGGAGTGAGAGTCAGGAAGGGACATGGCTCAGCAATTGCCCCAGAGGGAGAGCTGCAGTCCAGGCAGGTGTATGAGTGTAATCCAAGTCCATCAGTCTCACATGTAATGAAAACTTGTAGGTGGATGGAAGGAAACAAAACATTAGGGCTATGTTTAGGTCATGAATTTTCCATGTTTTTTTTCCGTTTAAAGTTGTCAGTTACAAAATATTTGGTGGTTCTATTTTCCCAGAAATATTCTAGCTTTAATAACAATTTTGTCATGAAGTTCTCACCAAAATATCAGCAATATTCAAGAGCTTCTGTCACTCTCCACCAAATTCTCTTCATCTGTTCAGGTTGTTCCACTTTGTACAAATAATACATTTGCCAACCAGAGAAAGAAATCTGTTTTTTAGTTGACTCAGGAGGTAATGGATTCAGATCAAAATCCTTACCCAGTGCCACTTGGGGCTGTAAATTTAAAGCAAGGGGTACAAAGGGCTATTAGACATCACACAGGAGACAAGTGAGATGTGCATAGTTGTAAAGCTGGGCAGCCAGGTAGGCAAGATATGGGATTTCAAAGCCCCACATGCAGGTGACTGTATCAAGAACATAATCAACACAGTTCAGCTGACCTGGCTTGAGGTGCCTACTTCAGAATGAATTGAGATCAGCCAACTGAAGAAGTGCAGACATCTGATGTGCTTTTATAATCTACAGCCAGACAACTAAAGTTAGGTTTCTTAGTCTATACCTGCCTCCTGCTGTTTCTCCACAGAGCTGTCACGTGGGCATTGCAGAGGACTGACCAAATTCCCACCCTGGATCAGGGTTGTGGAGTCGGAATGCATATCAGTGCATGGCAGTGTTAGGTTTGCAGTTGGACTTGATGATCTTAAAGGTGTTTTCCAAAATAAATGATTCTATGATTTTGTATGCTGAACCACTTCCAGCTCTCTTGCCCTCTGTGTGAACATAAAATACCTAAAAGTCTTGGATTTGTCCCTGAATATGTAGGAGAGCTTTTGAAATCTGAAACAATTTTTCAGCAAGGGGACACTCTTTCCTACCCATGTCTAGCTCCAGTCTTATCAGGTGTCTGAGACATTTGTATGTGAAAGGAAAACCCTCACTAGGGGTTGATGAGAGAAGTAATGAGATCCCAACTGTTTTCTCAGATAAACAAATGGGATCTTGCCAGGATTACCAAAGCAATCTTGAGAACAAACTGACCTTCCTACTCGGTAAACAGCAGCAAAGGATGCTGAGAAGAGACAAGAGCAGCACTCACCTAAAATTAATGAAGAAAGAAGAATCTGTCAACGTGGAGAAGCACGAGTGCGAAAGCACAACAGCAGTAACCATACCCACAAGATAAAGGACGCAAAGGGAGTTAATTCTCTCATCACTAAAAGATGATCCCTGGAAATAGATGGACTCAGTATACAAATACATGTAGCTCTGTCTCTTCTGGAGACTTCTCTCACGCTTTTGTGTCTGATTACAGAAAAACACTTTGGTAGTCTCATCCTGTCACAAGCTGACAAGAAGGCAATACACTGGTTTATGCCAATGGCAACTATCCCTTGACACATATTTTTTGGCATTTGAAAATGAATTTATTAGGAGAAGCAGGAAGAAAAAACATAGCTACGTACAAGAATGTAAAAGACATTAAAAGGATTACAAAATTAACCACTCTTCTGTCAACTTAATATCAGTTCTAGTAAATAAAACAAAAGAGCAGATATGGGACTTAATTACTAAACAAATGGAAGCAGAGATGTACAATCAATAGCAGTAAGAATATAAGAAAAAAAGATTTTTTCCAAAGCAACTCAGAACCTTTTTGGTCATGTTACAGATTTGTTTGTTAAACACATGAATTCCTATTCTATATATTAAATATATATATATGAAATGTCAATTATTATATGATATTTCTGCTGAATCATTATTAAAACAGCAGATGATAAAACCCGTCAACTGACCTATCTCAAACATAAACATACTAAGGAAATCTTCACTAAGGAAAGGCATTTTTAGTGTGTTGTCATGTCTTTTCACATTATTTAACTTCTATCAGCAGAGTGAACCAGAAGGAAATACAATACTGCTGATAAAGTCAGCACATAAAGCAAAAATGGGAGGTTTGTTAAATAACAAAAAGGACATCTTCCCTCCAGCAGATGCCATACACTGAGCAGAAACAAGCAAACAGTATTAGTTTACAGAGAAGCCAAATAGTTACATACTTGGAAAAAGAACATTTGTGCTTATGGGAGCAGAGATTACACCCTGAAGAAAAGTAGATCACAGTAGGTGGTGAGCTAGTCGTGAAGTTTCAGTGCAAGATGATGCTTTAAAGAATTAACTTGATTTTTAAATGCACAAGGGATGGCACACTGAGTAAGAGGAGAGGCTTCTATGAGCTCTGTATTAAAACTGTTTACTTGAAAGATGACATTTCTGGCTTCAACAGAAACAATGGGAAATTGTGCCTCATTATATCAATTCTTTGTCCTTATATTAGTTACATGAGAAACGCAGTTTACCTGTGAAGCAGAAAAATATCAGGAGCTGTGGCTGTTGAATGTATACTTTATCTATAGGTCCCATCAGTTATCAGCAATATATTGGATGACAAATTTTATTATAATATGCATTCGAATCAACTGTCATAAAATTTTCAACCACTCCTAATCAGTCACATTTTCATTAGTGTGTTGACCAAACAACTATAATCAATAATAAGTAATAATTAGTAATTATTAAGATATGAGGCACAGATCATATGCCTGGGTCCTAGCTCCTTTTGAAGCTGCTCACATCCACATATTGATTCAACTCAAAATAATTTCTAGTAATTATTCTAGAGGACATCTGCACCAATTTACCTCTGCCTGACAGGCTCCTAAGGAGTGAGCTCCATACCAACTTGGAGGGTATAAGGACAGTAAAGTGGCTACAGAGCCTATGTTTCCACAGGAGATAAGGGAGCCTGACTTATTTAGCATCACAAAGCCAAGCAAGAGTAGCTCCTTTCAGAAACCCCTTGCAGTCAGTGGAGAACCAGAAAAGTACCAGAAAATCAGAGGCTTGCATTTCACTAAAGCAGTGAGAATGGGTTTCCAGAAGGAAGCATTGGGCTTAAAAGCCAAGATATTAAGACTGAGATAAATCAGCTGAAGTAAAAGATTATATCACAGTATCACAGTATCATAAGGTTGGAAAGGACCTCTGAGATCATTGAGTCCAACCTATAACCCAACACTAACACCAACACTAACACCAACCCATCATCTAAACCATGGCACTCAGTGCCTCATCCAGTCTCCCCTTAAACACCTCCAGGGGCTGCGACTCCACCACCTCCCTGGGCAGCGCATTCCAATGACCAATCACCCTTTCAGGGAAGAACTTTTTCCTAACATCAAGTCTAAACTTTCCCTGATGAAGCTTGAGTCCATACCCTCTAGTTCTGTCAATGGTCACCCGAGAGAAGAAAACAACCCCTGCCCGACTACAACCTCCTTTTAGGTAGTTGTAGAGAGCAGTGAGGTCTCCCCTGAGCCTCCTCTTCGTCAGACTAAACAGCCCCAACTCCCTCAGTCGCTCCTCGTAGGGCTTGTGCTCCAGCCCCTTCACCATCTTCATTGCCCTCCTCTGAACACACTCCAGCATCCTGACATCTTTCCCAAACTGGGGGGCCCAGAACTGGACACAATATTCAAGGTGAGGCCTGACCAGTGCCGAGTACAGGGGGACGATAACTTCTCTGGTCCTGCTCACCACACTATTCCTGATGCAGGCCAGAATGCCATTGGCCTTCTTGGCCACCTGGGCACACTGCTGGCTCATGTTGAGCTTCCTGTCAACCAGCACTCCCAGGTCCTTTTCTGCCTGACTACTCTCCAGCCACTCTGTCCCCAGTCTGTAGCTCTGCGTGGGATTGTTGTGTCCAAAATGAAGTACCCGACATTTGGACTTATTAAACATCATCCCATTAGAATCAGCCCATCTCTCCAATCTGTCCAGGTCCCTCTGTAGGGCCATCCTACCCTCTAACAGATCAACCCTTCCTCCCAGCTTGGTATCATCTGCAAACTTGCTGATGATGGACTCAATCCCCTCATCCAGATCATCAATAAAGATATTAAACAGGACGGGACCCAATACCGATCCCTGGGGGACACTACTGGTGACCGGCCGCCAACTGGATGAAACACCATTCACCACCACTCTCTGGGCTCGGCCATCCAGCCAATTCCTAACCCAGCACAAAGTGCTCCCATCTAAGCCACAGGCTGCCAGCTTCTCTAGGAGTCTACTGTGGGAGACAGTGTCAAAGGCCTTGCTAAAGTCCAGGTATACCACATCCACAGCCTTCCTCTCATCCACCAGGCGAGTCACATGGTCATAAAATATGACATGTTTTCTTGTCTAAGCACGGGACTTGGTTTCATGATGAACGAGAGGTGCCTTCTGCTCCTCTGTTGTTACACTGAAACAGAGGCTGGGGCTTACAAGCAGGTGTTGCTGAATATTGTATGAAAGTTATATGAAAGACATAAATGAAATAAAAAGTTGGAAAAATGTGGAAGAGGTTTAGGAGGCTGGAGTGCTATGGGGTTTGGCATGGATGCTGTGGGGCACAGTGTCAGGATCAGGGTGAACTGGAGAATGTCTAAAAAGAGAGGGAGAAATGGAAGGCTTGAAAAGATAAAAAAGACACTCCATTGACACTACTTTAAAGCAGTGGGCATTCTGAAAGTACAGCCATAATAGCCAGCCATTTATTTTCCATTCTAAAGGTCAGAAGTCAGTCTAACAATACAATAATGCTTGAAGGAAATTAACCCCTCAGAACAGTGTACAAAATATTGCATAAGGCCTCCATTCAGTAATGGAGGGTGGTTGCAATGGGTGTACCTTGACCATCACTTTTACAGTCAATGGGAAAGCTAGTGGTCTGAGCAAAGGGAGGTTTGATGGTGTGCCACTGGAAACAGGGGCAGGGAAGAAGCCCTAGATCAGGTACCAGGACGTTACTGGTAGAGGAAAATGAGAAATCAAATTCATTTTTCAGACACAAGATGATTTTACATGATAAAAACTAAACCCCATCAGTGGTCCACACAAACTATGGGCATTCAAACACCCCAGCAAGCCCTGATACAGAGCCCAGCCAAACAAATGCTAAAAGGAGCTGAAACCAAGTATCACAGTGATTGAGAGCAGTAGCCAGGATTGATCACTATTCAAACACTTCAGGAAAGGTTACAAGGAACAGGACAAGCTTTGTGTCCATGGGGTGATCTTTTCTATGGCACCTGATGCCAAACATTTTGCATTTGAAGGCCCTTCCAATAACTCGCATGGATTAATTCTCCTTGGATGTATTTAGCCCTGCTATAGCTATGTGTATACCTCTGGCTTACCCTACAGCCTTTAGCAACAATTCTAGAATTTAATTAAGCATTGCACCAAAAAAAGGAGTTCCTTTCATTCGATTTAAATGTTGCATTAATGTCATTGCCACATTTCTGATAATACTGTTGCCTCCTATTGTGTCAATCAGTGTTTTATAACTTCTGTGGCACAACCACTCCATTCCCAACATCTTCATTTTGCCCCATGCTGGAGAGTCTCATCAGTTGACAACTGTCTCTTCACTGAAGACTTCTTACCAACAAAGCAGTTGTGGGACAACGTTGAGAGTACATGGAGTAAATCGTATTTGATATAAGATGTAACTCTATTGTTGTATTAAGTACAGTCTGCCCTTAAGAAATGAAAATACACAGTTGAACTTTTACTTTCTAGGGAGGCTGTTGACTGTGTTTTGGAAAGGTAAGTCTAGTATAAAATTCAAGCAGAATCCATATAGGCAGTGACAGAGGAACAATTTCATAATTTTGCACCAATGACTGCAGACCATCCAGTGGCAGCACTGACAGTAACTGGCCTTCAAAACAGGAAGATCAGCACACACATTTTGGCTGAAGCAGGTGAGCTGCTTCTGTATCGGGGATAAGCCTCCAGAAAGAGGAGAGCCAAAAGGGTACTTGCAAGAAGAGAAGTAACCTCCTCTGCTACTGAAAGCCTCTCACAACTGCAATGAGGTGGCAGCCCTGGGCCTGACCTCTCCTCAGCACTAGAACTGTCTATGCTGCTTTAGAGTAGAAAGGTGAATTTGAAGCCTACGAGGTATCCAGGATCCCATGTACTTTTCCTTTTTTATGCTATAACTGAGCCCACAGCAGGCAGCTGCACTGAAAGGGGAAGATACCTTCTGCCATGAGCAGTAAGTCAGCATAAGAACCAGCTCCAGGCTCAGGTTTAGTTTGTGTTTATGGCCACCTTCTCCTTTGCTGGTTTTGATTTTTAACAGCAGGGAATCCACTCATCTCACAAAATATCATTATGAGCAGAAAGCTACTGAGATAAACCCGAGATATCCTCTCTTGTTGAGGAAGAATAAAGCGTTCACTGCAATGGCACAAATCAGCCTGAAAATCAGGGTCATCTTAACAGAGACTTGAAGAACTGTTTCTCTGAGCTATTCCAAAACCATGAATTGTCACCGTCTTGTCATGAAAATTAAGATGTTTTTTAAAAAACATGAAATATGCATTTAAAACTTTTGTTATTTTATAACTTGTTGTTATTTCTTAAATGCACTTTTTTTTTCTTTGAGGCTTCTAGCTTCTGATTCAAGGTTTTCTTCATAGCTGTAAGGAGAAACACTGTATTTTTAAAATCAGAGCTAAAAATCTCATAGGATTTGCAGACACTCAGCAGCCCTCAAATGAAATGCAATTCCCCGAGGTTTAGGATCACATAGTTGTAAACATGCCTGCCATAGAGGACTACCCAAATAAACTAAAAGTTTGGGAGAAATAAAAGTTCTTCCATCTTGGTTCTGTTGAAATAACTAAAAAGACCTTTGTAGAAGGGATTTCATGTTTTCTAATACTGAGGCTGCACCCTTTCAGGAATGGATGCATAACAGTGACTCTCACTAACACAAGACAGTTTTATGCTGAGTTTCCTGAATATCCATTCAGGAGGTTTAATCAGGTGGGTGTTATGAAAATCTCCTGTGGCAGGGATGGAAGAAGAGATAAGTGATGGGTTGGTGAGATTCATAGGATTATATACATAGGGACTTCTGCTGGGCTGCCTTCCAGCTATTGCTACTATTATGATGCTTGCAAAAAATCATGGAATGGTTTGGGTTGGAAGGGACCTTTAAAGGTCATCTAATCCACCCCCCGCTGCAAAGAACAGGGACCTCTCCAACTAGATCAGGTTGCTCAGAGTCCTGACCAACCTGACCTTGAGTATTTTCAGGGATGGGACTTCCACCACCTCCCTAGGCAACCTGTTCCAAGGTTTCACCACCCTCATCATAAAATATCCTTTGCAAGCCGTCAAACGATGGCTTTTCTATCCTCATCTGAGCTTTTCTTCTTCCTTCAGCCCAGTGCCAGTCAGCCTCTGCTGGTTATAGGTACCACTTCAGCCAATTAAAGAAGGCAATATTTTGAGCGCAATGAAATATTTGGTTCAGGGGATACAAAGGTACTGAACAATCCCCAGTCATCTGCAATGTTGGAGATGGTCTTGCTGCAGCTCTGCAGTTAATTAACTGCATAAGTATAAAACATAAACCCATATTATAAGGGCCATGTTGATGCAATTGCACAGAAGAATGTATAAGCAATCATAAGAAGCAGTGAAAAGGCAAGCATCCAAATAACCATTTTGTTGGATGTTCCTTCGTCTCTATGAAATTACAGTAATTGTCTGGACAAATAAGAAACATCCTTTTGAGGGTTCAACTCTGAAATTAAGCTCATTTTCCATTGCAGAGCATATATTTATTTACACAATTATCCTGCTTACATCACTGTGGACTTTCCTTGAACTGTGCATTGCCTCAAGCTGGGGGATTCCAGTAGGCACTTTTTATACTTTCCGAACGTCTGTGCTTCTTAATTAAAAATTAAGAAGTAGAAAAATAGATTAAGAAATCTAAAAAGCAACTTTCTTCATTCTATAAAATAACTCCTGTCACCAATCAACCTCCTAAAGCCGCATCTTTTCAGCATTGCTTTATCATGCAAGATGATCATACAGCCTCTCCCTGTCCAGCTTGGATACAGCATACAAAAAAGAGAAAGTGAGAGTGAGGGAGATGGACTGCTCTATCTGTCTGCATAAACATCACTTCTGCTGGAAAACAGGTAAAGCCATAGGGAAGGAGAATCCAGTATGTCTCTGTAGATCCAATGAGTCATACAGGATGGGAAAACTTGCATCTCTGAGACCACACAGAGGAAGTGAAGGTTCACTTGCACAAGCCTCTATGTCTTGAAGCTAAGCCTTCTGGTCCTCTTAAACCCTCTATTAGAAGACACAGCTCAGCATCCCGGAGTGCATGTTCCTTCCAGCTTGGTTACTTGGTGGCTGAGAAAACCGTAATAGCCAAGGCCTGAGAAGACTGTTGCAAGTTGTATTTTGTGCCAAATGTTTGCGTGCAGTAGATAATGTGCACTAGCCCACAGCATTCCATATATTTAGAGCAAAACATACACAAATGGATCTCAGGTGTCCAGATGTGGATAACAAGCCCCGTTAACAGCAAGTACAGACATTTATGTAGACTTCAGAGAAGTCAATGGTGCCCTCTAAAGGAAACTCATGTGATACACAGGAGCTCTTAACAGCTGTTGCACCCACTGCCCACACAGCCACTGAATAATCCATGAATTCTGAGGAATAATTTAAGTAATCAATAAGATGGCAAAATTCGGAGTCCTTAATATCCCTTCTGAATTTGGGAAAGATAGCGTGTGCAAAGTTCATTTTTTTTTCAAATATTGAGTATTTAGGGTAAGAAGGCATCCTTGTCCTTAAACATAGAAACGTTGTCGGGAGCAAGACCTCAGACTATGGCTCAGAAAAGAAAGCTATGTCGAACAGGCAGGAGAGTCTGCACAAGAGACAGTAGGCCATGATATATTTCATAAAACTTTATTGTGAGCTAAATAACCCAAAACAGCAGCTGGTACATAGAGGGCAGTTACAAGAGCTACTCTGTGATGAAACTTGTGAATAAACAAGCATCAGAGAAGAACTATAGCGCTGTAAGCAGTGTCTTGTCTCAGCCTTAGCCAACAGAGCCTGCAATTAGTATGTAATTTACTTATAAAATTCAACATATTCTCTTTAAAGAAATACAAAGTACCTTGAACAATAACAGGTGCTTTGTTCCAAACTCTCTGTTGACTGATTGCACCAGTCAAAGACCATCATTTGGCCAATTCACAAAAAGAGCTATTGATCTCCAATGTACGGATGTGCAGAGCTTATATATGGGTATACATTATTTCAGGACAACAGCCTGCTGCTCAGGAAGATTAATGTTGTGTTGAATTCAACAGGTACTGCAATGCGTTGCTGCTCAGAAAGTCAGGACAATTATTCCCAGGTTTTGTGATTGCCAGTCATTAAAATGAGGATTTACTTAATTAGTTTTTTGGAGAAAATCTAGATCTCAGAGTGTAATTTATAACTGAGCAGAACACAAAAATATTAATATTGCTTAGAATTAAATATTTCTAGTGAATATTCTAAACACTGCTCATGCTTTAACTGTACTTTTTTCTCTGGATTGCAGGTATAGTATGATAAGAATGCCGTGATTTATCAGTTAAAGCAAAGTTACATCCTTTTCTTACAAAAATTACATCCATGTTCTGTCATATGTGGTGTATTCACCAGAAACAAAAAATCAGAGACACGTGATTTTTAGAAGACATAAGAATATTTTCAGGAGCATTTTCATCCTGGATTTACGCATTTCTTCAATGGAAGAAATGACACACTGCAGCTCATTCCAGGACTGAAGATTGATTGAATGCCTTTTCATCAGAATACCTAAGATTTGGATAAAGGATGCCTAAACACATCCAAAAATGGGGGCAGTGCCTTACAATGCATGAGAACGTGGAAATTTCTAGTCTAACTTCCATCACTGACTGGTGTGACCTGGAGAAGGCCTTTTGTACCTCATTTCCTCAGGGTTTCTACATGGGCAGTGTGAGGCCAATAGCTTTAGAGCACATGTTGAGACAACAACCTAAGCACTGTTGCTGTTATTTTGTATGATGGGCTATGAGACAAGGAAAACAGTATGCCAAGAAAATAAACACTTGTTACTTAAATAAGAACCATTCCCCAGAGCTCAGGTGCTTGGTTCACACAGGCAGTTTAAGGCTTAGTTTTGTGCTTTTTTCAACTGAGAATTCAAAGCCAGAGTTAGCTTTACAGCAAGAGGAAGGTCAGGAATGGGAGTTCAGTTTGTGCGCTTTGCCAATCCAAACTCTATTTCTGCAAGCTGAGTATTAGTAATTAACTGATCTCTAGTGAATTACAGCACCTGGGTTATCCATCCTTGCTACCATGAGAATTATTAAGCAGCAAACTGTGAAGCTAACAGCTCATTAGGAGCTTTGCAAAACACAGTAGCACATAGCCTGAGTCCCACAGACTCCCAATATATTGCAGTGTAGATAACAGCAGTGGAAACCAGAGGACTGGTATAAAGGAAAAATGACTGTGAAAGTCTGGGATGAGGGAGCAGCAGGAGCATCAACACAAGGGCTGTAAGAGGCACCCAGATTAGCAGGTCATCAAGATCCTAGCAGAGTACCATGCTACTTGGTATAGAAGAGGGGGGCCTATATCCAGAACAAAATAAAGACTTAAGCCATTGAGGGGCAATGGTGGGAAGATAAAGAACAGGCTGGAGCCCTTGGAAGCTTAGAGGAAGTGAGAAAGAACAGCGAGGAAACCCTGATGGCTCGCAGAGGTGGGACAGGACAAATAACAAAATCATGGTCTGTTCCTAAGCAGTGCAAAGGGCACTTCCCCAGCAGCCACCCTTCCCAGCCAGAGCAGAGATGAGGAGATGTGAAGGGGACTTCAGAGCAGACAAGCCTTGTTCTCTGGGTTGCTGTAAGGACCCCTGAGCAGGCCATTGGATAAAAGAGTCTTAATGCCTGGTCACTGGACAGACTGCTTGAGTGCATGCATTTTAGTGCTCATATGTGAGTGTGTGAGTACAAACAAAGTCACATGGAAAATAAGGAGGTGATTGGTGACAGCCAACATGGCTTCACTGAGGGTAAATCACGCCTGATGAATTTGATGGCCTTCTACGATGGGAATACAGCACTGGTGGACAAAGGAAGAGTAACTGACATCATCTACCTGAACTTGTGCAAAGCATTCAACATTGTCCCACACAACATTCTTGTCTCTAAATTGGAGAGATACAGATTTGATGGATGGACCATTTGGTGGATAAAGAATTAGCTGGGTGGCTGCACTCAAAGGTTATGGTCAACGGCTCATTGTCCAAGTAGAGGTCAGTGATGAGTGGCGTTCCACAGGGGTTGGTATTGGGACTGGTGATGTTTAGTATCTTTCTTAGAGACATGGAAAGTTGGACTGAGCATGCGCTCAGTAAGTTTTCTGAAAACACCAAGCTGTGTGGCACAGTTGACGTGCTGGAGGGAAGGGATGCCATCCAGAAGGACCTTGACAGGCTTCAGAGGTGGGTCTGTGGCAATCACATGAAGTTCAACAATCCAAACCAGTCTATGATTCTATGATTCTATGATTCATAATCTTAAAGGTCTTTTCTAACCTAAATTCTATGATTCTATGAAAGGCAGTTTAGGGAGAAGGTAGCTGGTGCTTAGCAGATGAAAAGCAGAAGCCTGTTCAGAGAGAATGAATGAATGATGGACCATCAATAGGAAAGATGCAGTGGAAGCAGCAAGAGGAGTTTATGGAAGTCAGAGGGAAAGAGAAGAAAAAGGGTTGTGGGACAAGAGAAGAGTCACAGAAATGACAGCAAAAGGTCCTGAAAGACAAAGTTTGAACAAAATGTTTCTATAAAACAGGAAGATGGAGAAAAAGGGTATTGGAAGGATGAGCATGCACAAAGCAGCTATTGTGGAGCAAGAGAGAGTGGACTTAGGATTTGTATCCTGAATATACGACGCTTTCATATTCAAGAACAGATGGACTCAAAGGAGGTGTCTGAGGCAACTTTGTGCAAGTTGCATGAGGAGCTTTGAGCGAAGGATTTCTACTGGAAGGGAGCATTAATGCCAGTGGGACGTGGCAAGGATGACAAAATCATAGAATAACTTTGGCTGAGACCTTGGTGGGTCATCTGGTCCACCCCCCTGGTCAGAGTGGGGGAAAAAAATATATAGGGGATGAAAAATTCCCTTGCATCTTCACAGATAGAAAATCAAGCCTTAGCTATAAACCAGAAATGTGTATCCGAAGTCAAAACTTCCCTTAGTTCTCTATAGCTGGTGTTCCCTTCTGGAAGCAACGCTCATTTTACAGACTACTGAAATTGCTGCTATAATTGCTCTGGATTCTTCGCTATGGAGCACAGAGGTTTTGTTGCATATAAAAGCAGGCAAAAGACACACATCACACACAATCAAACTGTAGCTTGCTCTAAACACACATGCACATCGGATGCACAGTTGATGCCGGCACAAAACAAAGACAGGGAAAATATTTCTCATGCAAACGGGGTTGGTGGTTAATCAAGTGAATCCTACCTTTTAGCGAGGTATCCTAGCAACTCCTCAGCAGCCACAAGTCCCGGCTGACAGTGCACACTGATGCAATTGTGCTCCTCCCGCAGACATCAAAACTTTGCAGCTAATCAAAGAGATAATTTGAAACAGGAGACCGTGATAAATTTGATCCAAGAAAAGGGAATTTTATAAATGAGCAATGTCACCCGGGGCATCTCTTACGCTTAAAGTTGTCATCTCGGAACAAGAGTAGGTCAGGCTTAGTGAAGCCACGCAATTCTGGGAAAAAAACCCTCCCTTCCTGCAGTTTGCAGAGCGATTCTCCAGAGAGCGCTTGCTGCTGCAGTGTCAGTTTTTGCTGGTCTCTGCTTTAGATCACGATGGAGAATTTATTACTATTTTCTTGAAGAGCAAAGGCTCACACGAAGCACTCTTAAGAGCACAACTATCAGCAAAAGCCCTTGTAGCTATTCACCCAAAGATGGTTTCCTGAACAAACTCCTACTCCTGGTGTGCCAGATTAGATACTTTTTCACATCTCCCAGTAGCATAAATAGGCTCTGGACTAGCTGGCTCAGACCTTCTGTCTCAGGACCAGCTATCAAGTAGCCTAAGCACATCCACTCCAAGCATCCCCATTTTGGAAGTGTTATAGATTTGCAATTCACCTCTTTAGGCATATATGCAACAGGGAAACAAAATCAGAAGTATCAGATTTATTAGGGCTCTGAGAAATCACTTTTTTTTTTTTTTCACTCTTCAGCTAACTGAAGGAAACCACAGATCTGAGAAAAATGTTCAATACATTTAAGCATTTTCCAGTTCACTTTTCTTGCCACGGCAGTGTTCTTCAGGCTTCAGTTCAGAGCTGTGAAGGGCATCCCAAGTTATCCTCCTACAGCTTACATCTCTTCTCCTGGATGACAGATCTACCATGCTCCCCCCACCCTCCACCATTCATCTCTACCAAAGAGAAAAATCTTTATTCTTAAAAATTCTTGTTTCCTCTGTCAGGTGAGTCCTGACGCTTGACCACCTTCATCAGATGCTCCTCAGATATTTTTGTTTGATGACTGCTCTCCTAGGGATCAGAACTGGAAAACCAGGTTTCCGGGGGAAGTAACAATCTCTCTGAACATTCCATGAAAACTGTTAATTAAACTTTAACCATCTTTTCTTGTTGGAACGGAGGAATTTCTCTCATCACTTTTGGTGGTTCAGAAGAAAGAAAACACAACAGATGTAACAGACATATAATTTGAACATCTAACAAACAGAATCTACAACTGGACATAAATATCAAATCATACAGAAATCATCATCAAAGCATTTGTGACCTACTTTTTACCACAAAAAATGCATTCTTTTGCAGTCAATCTAGTGCTATTACACACAATATGCAGACTCTCTGGATGAACTAGTTGAGACCAGGAGTCAAGATGTCTATAGAGGACCAATGTGCCCAAACATAAGGTCCGTAGACCTTTTTTGAGATATTGCAAAAGTTCCTTCCAGTCAGTAGAACACCATTAATCAACAGCAGAAATACTGCTTACAGGTGTTAGAAGGACCCAAAGGTTTGCCACCACAAACAGAAGATTCCCTCTCAAATTGCTGGCTTTAGACATTTTAACTGCAATGGTATTTGCATACAAGTAACTCTAAAAGTAGAAACTGCAGCAAGAAAATAGAATCTAAGTGTAGAGACATACACAGGAAAGGGGAAACTATACCTGTGATACTGTTCCCAGCAGATTAATTTATTTTCACCTTCCTAACGCAGGTACACCTTTATTTTTGTGCAAGTCACCACAGTGTTTGCTTCAGGAAGAGTCTGGTAACAGGACTGGAACATTCATGAACTTAAGAAAGGGTTGATAATAT
Organism: Tapera naevia; assembly: GCA_033556795.1. Lineage (NCBI taxonomy): Eukaryota > Metazoa > Chordata > Aves > Cuculiformes > Neomorphidae > Tapera > Tapera naevia. The sequence continues at coordinate 3,873,327 of JAUMJJ010000079.1, read as the reverse complement.
GGAACAGCTTAGAAACTATACTGAAACAGCAGGGCATGTCAGTTCAGCACGACTATTAGAATTTGCCAGATGTTAATGGGCTGACTTGCAAAGAAACAAAACCCAACCCTCTATGAACGCTACAGGATCCTTAATAACCGCAGCAGCAACATCATTGTTCTATGCCTTAGACTCCTCAACCACAGGAAAGAAAAATAAACAACCCACCCCAGCAGTATCGTCAGGAGCAAAGTGCCGCCTTCTAGAAGGGCAGCAGTCAGCCACAATTAGGGCAAGAAAGTTAAGACAACAACCCACCCACTCACAAACCCCCACAGTGTTTACCCACAGACTTCTCTTACCTCTTACACCACAGTACTCTCCCAAAGAAGTCATTGCAGAAGAGTAACACGGATAGTTAAATTTGCTGTTGCTAGTCACAGTTGTCCTGATATTCTGACCATCTGCAAGCAAAATGAACCAGCTCAATTCTCTAATATTATAATCAACATAATTTGGACTGTAAGAAAGCGGGTGAACACGAACTGCTCTTCACCACAGGGTGCCTACTGAGAACAGTCCCACACACTGGGTCTATATCTGTGACTAATTTTCTTCCTGAATGGGGGAGCAAACAAAGTCATTGCATGATGCAGACACCAGCCCTTCTTTTCAGAAGAGTCAAAGCGTTCAGAGAAATCTTGGCTTGAAGCATCTTGAAATCATGAGAATCCTTCTCTGTATTTTAGTATGTTTTGAATCAGGCTCATACAAAGTGTATCAGAGAGGCATTTAAAAACCTGTTGTTCTAGTAAGGAATGACTTTCAGCTTATTTTCTGGAATGCCTCTGCCAAATCTGTCATTGCCTACTTTTTAATTTATATACATGGCATCACGCAGTGAATAACATCACTAGTAATGTTGCTATCGACACTCCCTCCCACACTTAGGATCAATTACATGATAGAAAAAAAATCAGAAATTTGTTTTAAAGATGAGCTACACACAAGAATTTTACTCCAGTCATTTAATAAAATGATTCTGTTAAAAAACAACTTAGTAATGATTGGAAATTAACATAGAAAATTCAGAAATTACAAAAATTGGCATTATATAATAAATATAACCTGAATATATAAGAATAGTTAGACAAATTTGTTAATAACGTCTACAGAAAACCTACGGAGAAGAGACTTCAGCTGTTCCTGAGTTAATCGTGTTTCTGTTGATGTTCTTCTGAGATAACATGATTGCAATGTAGAATATTCTCTTTCCATATGAGCCTTTGTGTTAGGTACATCACTTCTATCCATTTCATGACACTGATGTTACATGTGCCTTCTGGCACAGTTAAGAGGCTTTCCGAATGCCTGAGAAAGAAAATATCTGAGGTCTAAAAGAAGTTCTCCAGAAGAAAAGCAGTGTACTGTGTGCAGCCCACAGATAAAACCACCCCAATGACTCCTATGTTGACTAGCCAGATACTCATCTAGCAGCTGCCCTGAATGACCAGGCTACCATAGGAAAGCCTGCCACCTTCTTAACCAACTCATTCTGCAATAAATAACTCCCTTCTGAAAAGCGTAATTTTATTTAACATACCATTGCACATCAATAAGGCTCCAATATCTAGAGAGCAATAGCAAGAGAGAGGCTGAGAGCAAGCGAAGTGCAAAAACGAGAAAGAGAAGGATGAGGGAGAGAGTGAGGGCACAAGAGAGCAAGAGGGAGAGGGAGCATGAAGGCTGCATAGGAGAGTGTGAGCAAAGGGCATGAGTGTAAGCGTCTGCGAGTCCTTCCACTCCTATGGCACCCTACCAGCACTGCGCTACTGAGCCTATCAGACGCCAAGCCACAGCTGCACAAGTCAGATGGTGCCATGTGGCAACAGTGACAGTTGGTCTGGAGCTCAAGTTGGGGCAAAAGCATCTTCTCTGATTGACTGAAGCAGTCAGCCAGCACCTACCTCATCTACCACACCTTCCCTGCCTTTTGGCCAAATCAGTCACTGCCAGATCTGCAGGGTCTGTATTTGGTTACATTCTAGAAGAAGTTTCCTGCGTATAGGTTAGGCTGTTCTATCGAAGTGCATCTTTCCTCTACACATATACCCATTTATGTAAATTATTCCATCATTAGGCTTCCCAATATATCTGAAATGTTTCAAATCTGTATCTAATAAATATTACATGAAAATACTTTTTTCAGTATTTACATATGAAATATATAAAAATATAATCATTGTAAGATGACTTCTTCGATTTCATCTTCTAAAGAACCGAGAGTCTTAACTCCTGGCTTGCTTGTAGTGTATTGCAAACGGTGTCTGTTCAGGTTTCTTCCTTCACCAAAAAAGTCATTGTCTTCTTTTACTTTGACTTTACTGGTTTTGTTGACAAGAAGAACATTACTAGAGCCCCAATCTATGTCAAAAGGTGTTGTATTGTTATTTTTAGAAGGGATGGTACTGGCACTGTTTCCAAAGAGCTGTTCCATTAAATTGGACTTCTTTTCTTTCTTAATATTGAAATCTGCGTTTTCCTTAACATTTTCTTCTAGGTTGTCACTTCTTTGAGTAAGCCAGCTTGTTCTCCCTGATCCTTTCCCAAAGGAAGGTACATAACTACCAAATGTTAACTCACTACTTAAATCTACAGGTCTTGGATTTTGTTGCTTCTGCCCTTGTGCTCTTGTGGCATCATCCTGGTTGCTATCTACAGGAAATCCATTAGTAACCTTACCGGGAATCTCAAAAAATTGATTAGTTTTTTCTTTTTTCTCCAGGGAATCAGATTTTCTTGCTGTATTTATGAGTGGTGCTTGGGAAAAAGGTTTCACATTTGTAACATTTTGAGTTTCTCTATCAATTTCTCGCATTTTAGCAAGCAGGAACTCTCTTTTTCGCTGTTCTTCCAGCATTTCGGTGCTTTCTCTCTCTACTTCAGCTTTGTGGATTTCTGTTGCCATCTTTGGTTTCTTCTCTTTATCCAATAAAAAGGTACTTTCTTTTTTCATTTTGTCATATACTTCGCTTTCTGGCTCTGCAAGAAATTTTTAAACATTACTTAAAATGTTTTAAATACATTTAAGATAATATTTTTAGTATCATGTAATAAAGCCCGAGAGTTTTTAATATGCTTTAAAAACCATAACACGGTTTAAAAAACATAAGATGGTTCTCCTACTGCAAAAATAAATTCTTCAAAGAATTACAACTAAATCCACACCAGATTCTGTGCTGAGATATAAAACTTTACTGTCATCTTCCAATGTTAGGACATTGTCCACATTTTAGAATTTTCAGAGGAATTTCATTTCACGTTTTCTGGGTTTGGATGAAAATTAATACATCACTGATTTCAATAGCTGTGACTTGCACAGTACTTTTCTTTGTTAGCACCACAGACATTAAGACGGTTTTGGAATATATATTTTGGATTTCTTCTTCTACAAAGGAGCTACTCCTGTGAAGTAATCAGGCCACAAAGTCAGAGGAGTCGTTATTGGTTTCAAGTAGCGAATATTTTAAAACATACTGCATCTGCCGCACACAGAAAACACCTTTACACAAGTGTTCTGTGTATCACCACGTGAACACAATGAGACTGTCTGTGCAAATACCAAATATCAGCACACACAGCTATAAAGGGGCACCAAAGGTGCAAAACAGTAATTAACATCTAGCTAGAACCTGCAAATACTTAGGTGTACAAGAAAAAGGAAGTTTCCCAAATATTTCTCTCTTCCAAATATTTTTCAATCAAGACAACAGACGTGTGTTTGGCTTAAAGTTGAATGCAACTGTTTGGGCCCTTCAACACACTGGAATTCCCCTTTGAACGCTTAATTTAAACTTCTGACCGATGTTTTCACAAAGTTTTATGTTACTTATTGCAATTCCGATCCAGCTTGCATAAATAACTGCAACAGTACAGTAAATATATTTAATATGTATGCTTTTTCAATAGCATATCATTATAACAAGTTAAGTAAGGAGCTACCTTTGTGTCTGTAAGGTGGGGAAAATATCAGCTTCTACTATAAGTTGGGAAAGGAGGTCAGAGGACTCTTACTTAAGAGACACAACAGAGCAGATCCTTGGCTTGAGTAAGCCGTGCACTGATGTCAGGGGAGGTAGGAGATTTTACACAGAATTTATCTTTGAAAGCAGCTATTGATTTTCAGATTTCTTCCTTGTCATCTAGAGTAAGTTTTACTGTTCATTAATTATAATCACTGAAAGAGTATTCTGACAGGATGCAGTCTATCCAAAATATTTTAGGTTAAGAGACTTAGGAATGTAAGCCATCTAGATGTGAAAACCAAACGAATAAAAAAGCGATACTAAAATATAAAGATAGAAACTGACATTTCTCAAATAGCCATACCAAATAAATGACAGAGATAACCACAAGTGAAAAGAGAAAATACAGCTTCAAATGACAGTGAAGTAGATATGCACAGGAAAAACAGGCCATATTAAGGAAAGCAGATGTTCTAAAATATTAGAATTCTACTGCCCACCTCAATAACATCTAGCAAGTCAGAGCTAACATTGGCATTTACCTGCTGTGTCACCTTTGTTTCGTAAAACAAAATCTCTCAGGCTTCAATACTTTTTCATGGACAGCACTTTTTGCTGCTGCATACTTAATCACAGCTGAGTACAGGGCACAGATTATTCTATATCCTGCATTTATTTATGATTTTCTTTGCATAATATAACCAAAAATAATTTTCCACAGTAGTGATCTCTGCAAAATCATTTTGCTCTCCTCTTAGGAAACTAGCGGCCTCACTTGATTAGTATTCTATGGCGTATTTTCCAGCCTTCAGCTGCCTGTTTCCTTACCATCATGTAGTTTTTGAACTCTCTCCTCTAAAACCTGTACTTCCTGAAAATGTTTCAGTTTCTCTTTCCTTTCCCTATCTTCATTTTGTCTTAAGAGGTCTGCTTGCTCTTCCCATCCCTTGTCCGGAGTTTCTTTTTCCTGAAATATATGAACACAAAAATGACGGGAAAAATAATCAATAAAACAAACAAAATCATATGAACTTCTATGACAATCTGAAATCACATTCTTACTGCTAAACATAAAACCAAGCAAGTCATTTAAACCAAACCAGCTCTGACAATCAGGAGTCTGGCCCTGAAATCCTATCACCTCTAACATAGTTTTATGCACCTGAAACAAAACGAATAGACAATCAAGTCTATTCTGTATTATACGTTTCAGGAAGGCTGCAGCTCAAATATCATAAAGCAAAATGATCACTTTGCTAGGATCGTTCTCTTTAAGAAGTCAGAAGTTATCTTTATTGAGGACTTTAACAGAAGGCCAGACCCCACCATCCTATTCTTCTAACAAGCAAACAATTAGTTACCGTCTATTTCCACAATCAGATCTTTTTACTCAAGTCAGCGGGTTGTAGATTCAGACAGATTCATGGTGATAATTAAAGTTATGGAGTATTAAGTGAAAGAGTGAAAGAGAAAGGCTTAATCTTGGCTGAAAAAAATGGCTAGTGAGTATACATACACATTTAATACAACCTGCAGAAAAGATGCTAATGCCAGCAGTAAAACCACTAACACAGAAAAGTAGCGGCAATGAAGTGAAAAGAAATACAGCATAATCCAATATGTGGATGCTAACTTTGTAGCTTGGGCTTACTTTAGAGTAAAATAAGCTTCTAGACTAAAATACAATTATAAGAGAAATACAGAAGAGTTACTACTTAATATATACTTGAACAAACAAATAAGACTAATAGCCAAAACAACTTCAAGTATTTTCCCATGTACAAGGTTATTTATTCATTATTACATTTTAAAAAAAATCAACTTCATGAAGAGATGGTGGCCTAGTGTTTAAAATGCTTGACTTAGAAAACTCAAGAAACTACAGGCTGCCCAAATCTAATTTATGTTACACAATGCATTAGCCACATACAAACTAGAGAGCTTTGTAAGATGACATATAGTTGGATTCCATGAGGTGCACTTGTATCAACTGTATGGTTCTGTAACTCACACATCAAAGTATATGCTGGAAGAATGCATATATTAAACTACATCCATACTTACAGACAGGATTTTGTAAGAGAGAGCATATAAATGAAACAGCCATGAAAAAGCTTCAGTCCTAACAGGAATTCAGTCAAGACCATCACCAGAGCATTATTTCTGACAAATAGTGCTTGCCTTATGTAATCAGAATTTGTACAATTTTTACCAGAATCTGTGTCATTCTGATTTGTAATACTTTACCAATCACTTTGAGTTTAGCCCGAGGTCACAGAAGCATTAGCAATACTTCTAATGCTATTATATTACAATAAAAACGGAAATGGAAAACCAAAAAAATCCAACCATATTCACAAAGCTGGAAAAGCAACAGAAGGAACACCAGCACTATGACAATCAGAGGAACTGTTAGATTTATGTAGTGTGAAATAAATCTGGGAAGTAAAAGACACCATAATCAGAACCAAAGCAAAAAAGAGAGACAAGGCCGCCAGCACAGTTACAACAGATTTCCTTATTTCTAGTGCTTATTTGAGCAAAGGGAAGAAAAGCAAAATGAAGTCTTCAAAACTTCAAAGATATAACAGCGGCAGAAAAGGACACGAACTCAGCTAATGGTCATCCATAAGACATAGAATATGATGAACTAAGTGTTGCAAAAATGGAGTATGTTATTTATGGCAGGGTAGAGCTCCTTTTAAAAACAAGAATTGTTTTCTAAAATATATTTTCTATATGTTTACATCTGTACATTTACGTATATTTGGTAAAATACAAACTCCGCAATAACATTCAGTCTGATAGATGAGTTATTTGGAGCAAGTCTCAAATTTTCATATAACTCACTATTTTAGGAAGAATCCTTTCTTTCTTGTTTACTGTGTCACCACAGACAAGTTCTGATTCTGGAAGCAATTCTACTGGTGAGAAGTATCCACTGGTTTGTATGCCTTTTGTGAGCTGTGTTCCTTTTTTAATATTTTGGTTGTTGGCTGTAGAAGATACAAAACTAATCACATCATGTTTTCATTTGAAAATATCCCACTATATACTTCTCTCTCATTTTTAATTATTTACATCAAAGATAAAAGCCTATCACAGACAATGGAAGCGGAAAATGTTGATGAGTTTCACACAGTTGTTTTCAGTATCTGAAAAAGCTAATTAAAAAAAAAATCCATGCAAACTTCTAAGGAAACCCCCCCACCTTAAAACTATTTATAAAGTCATTACAGTATACTGAATATTTGTTAAAAAATCCCCACAAAATATCTATCTCACTCACTGGTTGCCACAGAAGCTACATGTAGAGAAGCAAACTCATAAAATTAAAATTCACTTATTTGCATCTTTGAAACCCATGCTCTTATCTCTATGGAATGACATTTTAAAATATCTGAACCTAAAATGAAATAATAGTAGAGTATCTAAAATAAAATGAGCAGCAGACAAACTGTAATGCTGGCACTAAATATTTGAAACAGTCCTATGAATTCCTGCTTCTTCTGACAAGTAAATTCTACTGATCCAGTAAAATAGTCTAAGTATACACACTGACACACATGAATACACCCGTATTTATGTGGGTAGCATAAGGCTAGAGGCTGTCTTGCCATACGAGAAGAAATCAATGCATGGATACTTGTATAATATTATATTCTAGGGGGACATCTGTACTCTTTGAGGAAAAAACTGTGCAGCTCATCTCACAGACAGTCAATTTGAATTAGCAATAAATAAAAAATCATCAAAATATTCATAGCAGTGAAGTTACAGATTTTCAAAGCCTCTGTAATTTATTGTCATGTAGACATTACCTATGATCTACTAGAGAACGTACTAAACTACCTCCCCCTCCTCCTTCACCCAGGAACATCTGCTAAGAAAGGAGTTAAGAACACTGTTCGATAAAATTCTGGGTTTTGGTTCTGCTGCAGTTACAGAAGAGTCAAACAAATACTGAACCTTTCTTTGCAAACAGTATAAATAAGTAAATGTTCCTTAACAAGCAGTGGTAGTTAAACACTGAATTGCATGAATGATGTAATGTAGCAGAGTAGTTTAAAATTGCCACTATTCATTTCTCTACTTTGATTGCTTTATATGTTACCTCTTTTTCTTTGTATAATATCCGTGTCTTTTCTTGGCGATACCTTCAACATACGATTGGCGTATATATTTTTTGCTTCAAGTTCTCTTTCTTTTTCCTATGTGTGAAAGAGTTAGGTACAGAGAACAAATTACTAACAATTAATGTACTAGTCAATAACAAAGCTGTAAATTAAATTAAATTGAAAAATACATGTTGTACATGAAAACAGAGTAAAGTAATCCGTTATTATATCCAAGATTTTACGAAGAAAAATCACATTTCTAACTTTTCTCATGATATAAGAAAGCAGATAGAACTTCCCCCCTGCCAAATACTCACTAGTAAAATATTCTGGGGAAAAAAAAAAGCGCCTCTGCAGTTAAAATAAACTAAATGTCAATGTTTCCACAAACTGGAATAAGGCTTACAATATATGTATGGCTTGCACAACTTTATTTTCAGTATTATAAGGAGTTAAATGTTGCAAAGCAAGCAACATCACTTGTCACAGGACACATAGGTACCATGGAGCAGAGGCACATTGCATCTCAGAGGCAGAGATACATTCTCCCTTCATGGGATTTATTGAATAAAATACAGAAATGATGAGTGAGTTATTAGAAACCATCTGATAATGAAAATATTTTCAAAATATCAAACTCTCCACGAACAAATCAGGCTCTAAACAAATAAGTTTTTGAGTTACTAACACTACCGTTACTTGCTTGACAACTAGTTAGCTGCTAAACTGGTCCATCCATACCTGGGGTTTGAAGGAAATTCTCCTTGAAACTAAGTAACTAGCTCAAGTCTTCTTTATTTTTTTTCCTAAAGATTGAGTAGGTAGAACAAATCAATATTTTTAGTCATATTTAGAATTCGGACAACGATGGAGTGGGGGAATGCAAATAAACCGTTGCCCAAATTTAGCAACACGTGGCTATCACAAATACATTAATCTTTACACAAGCCTCCTGTGATGCCAGTACACTAGTAACATAAAGTACTGCATATACCTGCAGATTTAACTTTAAAAATCAAGCCTTTGAAACCTAATTTGCCAGTAGATCTTGTGGCTTAATTGCAATGCTTGGCTATGTACTTGATCTTGATTTTCTTAAATGATTAACATAGAGACATTCCTGTTACAAACACTGTAGGGTTAGAGCACACAACATTTCAATTTAAAGCAGGAAAAGAACTCACATGTGGTATATAATTAAGTACACATCAGAGAGTGCAGTCACTGGTAAAGTATTCAAACCTGATTACAGATAATTCCAAAGATAAAATGCCAGAACACTGTGAGGAACTTGCATTATTTCACATTTTACCTTCAGCTTCTGATTTAGTTGATGAAGCTGTTCTTGGAGAACTCTGTTTTCTTCTTGAGCCTCAGATATCTTTTTTTTCTTTGAATGTAACTCTCGCTGATAACTGCTACCACTTAATTCAAGATTTTTTTCCAGATCCTTCAATTAAAACAAAATAATATTTTTAAATAACTGAAGTACTTTTTTAATAGTCAAATTACTTAATAAAATAAGAGTAAATCAGCATCTTGGATTCAGATATTTGCTCCACCATTGCTGTAACACTGAATATATTTAAACTTTTAATCCTAACTTTGAGCGAGCAGCCAAAGCACCTGCAGATGCTGCGGTTTGTCCTTCTGGAATATTGAGAGATGATCTGAGGACATAATGGGAACACACACTACTTTCTGCAAAGCTCTTGGCACAACAGACCTCCAGATATCAAAGACAAGACTCAAACTGATGGTTAAGAAACAGACCACCACCCTGAAAGTGCAGGATTAGAAGGATGAAGATAAGAATCAATTCTGAACCTTTCTACCAGAACCAGATTTGTGATTGTGATTTTTGTTTACATATGCTAGCTTTGCAATAGCTGTTTCAAGTGAACCTGTGATGATGAGAGAAGAAAAAAAGTAGGAGAAACCCCCCTACTTTTTAGAGCATGATTAATTTTAACATTATGCAGTACTACAAATGCTGAAAGACTTAATCATAAAACTACAGATGCCAGATGGTGACTCTACAGGGTGAGGTGATTTGGGTAACTCAGCAGTTTTTATCCTTAGTGGTTCAGGATTTATTTTCTGAAAGCTTAGTTTCCAGCTTAATCCTTTGGATTTCCAGATCTATTATCTCTGTAATGTAATTTAGGTTTAATTACCAATACAGACAAATTTAACACCATTTTAACGACCAACAGAATTTCAGCTAAAAAATGTATTGCATACTATAAACTACCAACGGTCTAATAGAGTTAACACAACTATTTTCAAGTAAGATGATGCTTTAAACATATTTGTAAACATTTTTGCTGAATAAAAAATATTGCAAAAACTCTTAAATGGATACTCGTAAAGTGTTCTAAGGACCAATTTGCTATAAAAAAAATGCTGCAGTTTTGCTCAGCTATGTATATGTTTTCTAGAATTTTAGTATAGAGTTCTAGATTTTTTTTAACAAATGCTTCCCCTCCAAGAGGATAAATTACATTGCATAAAGTTGTATTATAGCTGCATGCATTTCTGAAACGTTATTACCAGTTATAAAAACATTTAAAAGCACAAGTCCACAGTATATATTCTGACAAAATACATTTAATTTGTAAACAGAAATTTAAATGCAAAACTATCAAGTATGTGACTATATAATCACCTTGAAAATAATTTACTTGAGAATGCTTATGTACTAAAAAATGCTAAAAAAAAGGAATTCCCTTCTATTTGCTCCACTACAGTGAAAAAATACAATTCATGAAGATCATATGGTAAGAAATATCTGTCCTGGAATTTCTTACAAAAAGAAAGTCATCTCACCTTAATTCTTTTTTCACTGTCCTCTAGCCTGCTCTCTGCATAGGCTAGTTTCTTTGCCAGGTCATCTCTTTCAGCAAGGTGCTTATCTGCAGACAGCTTTTTCAGTTTCTGTAAGGCAGTTTTTGTCCTGTACAGTTCATCCTCCGAATCTTTCAGGCGCCTCTCAGTTGCTCGTTCTCTCTCTTGAGATTTTCGTAGACGCTCCCTTAATATTCTAACCTCATTGTTGTGCCGAGCAAGGAGCTGAGAGATTTCGTTTTCTGTATCTTCAAACTTATTCAGGGCTTTCTCCTGCCTGTGCTGAAGCCTCTTCAGTGCCCTGTTTTCCTTCTGCAGCTCATCTAGTTTGATGTGGAGTTCAGTCAGTTCATTTCGGAGCTCATTGATTTTCAGCAGTCTAGCAGAAAGAACTCTTTTTGTAACAAGATCTATATCTTTTGCAGGAGAATCCCTAGTGAGACTCTGAGAACGGAAACCCCATTGTGTCCCTCTTTTGCTTGGTGCATATTTGGAACTCAATTTCTTCGTGGCTAAGAGAGGACAAATAAAAAGCATGTTTACTATAAGACAATGCAATTTGTCTATTCAAACACCCTTTTTGGAATAAAGCTCTGCCTGAAACAATTTCACAATACTTAGAAGAGATTAAAGTTTTCAAACCAGACAATAAAAAGCATATATATGATAGGCTTACGTTCCTTTTCATACATAAAAAATGGGAGATTTATGCTTGTGATCTACTATAAGAAGTAATATTCGCAGCCATCAACACAGAACCATTGTAAAGCAATCATCTGCAAATTGTATCAGAAATAACAGTCATATTTGGTTAATATTTGAAGATGCTTATTAAAATGTTTTAGAAATACTGTACTCTTCTGCATACAATGTTATCAAACGCTTTTAAAATGGCAACAATTAGCTGAGTGTTAGCTAGTTATGTATTATGCAAGATGTAATTCTCAGACATATGCAGTAGCATTTTCAAATCCAGCTGCCATGCTTACAGACAAAACAGCAGATTTCAAACACTCAATGCAAAAAGCCTCCAAAGCAAAATTATAAATCCCATGAAAATTCAGTTCTACTTTGAATAATTTATTCTTGTATCACAAGTTATTTTCCACAGAGTATCCCTATTTGATTACTAGTATGCATCACTCGTACTGCTATTTGGAATTATTATTTTATTATCATCTCCATAGATAAAAGCTAAACGTTTTGCTTCTACTGTATTTGCCTCTCAAGTCACACTCAAAGAATGAAACGTAATAACCCACCAAAAATATCTCTTAAAACAAATGAATATATAGAGAGTACATAATTCATTAAGGTACATCAGTACTCAGAAGAAACATGCTGAGCAGCAGCATACAATTCAGGCTTGAAAGCTGGGACACAGCAGTAGTCCAGTTACCTATACACAGACAGTGAGTGTGTGTGAGAGCAAATTCTTCCCTTTGGCGCTCACTGTGTTTCTATTCTACAGAGAACATTTACAGGAAAAATAACAGCTTTAAAATATTTTCTTACAATTTCCTTTAAACATTTTGCACACATGCTCATTTTCTGTTTGATGCTCATTTTTTTCCACAGCTTGGGCAAACAAAAGAAGGATTCTTTTCCCTCTACATTTACGTTACATTCAGGTCTGAAAAGATATCTAATACATGCATTGTAGAAATGATGCCACTCCTATCACCAATTACAGGAATTCCCATTAACCCTAGCCTTCAAGAATTTCTTCACATTTAGGACAGAACAGAAAATTTCAATACCAAGTTTGCACTTTCAACCATATAGATATATCAGGGAATAGTGTCTTTCAAGAACAACATGACATCTGCAACATTTTCATGTAATAATTATATTCAATTTTGGCTATGTAATCAAAGAACTAGTCATTCCTTATCCCCTTCAAATTAAACAGCCCAGTAGAACTGGAGTTTTCTTTCCCAGACAGATAACCCATGACTACTATGGACAAAATGCCACTTCTGAACATACAGAAGCTTGGCAAAACACCAGTTTCCCCAGGATTGTCAAGGATATGAAGACATATTCTTCCTGGCTAAATTCAGTATTGACAGGCAGATATTCTGGCACATTCTAGATCATAATACTGACCAAATGATTCATACGGTATCAAGTACTTAGGAATGAAATACAGCACTTGCTTGAGAAAGGCAGGATATGCTCTGACTTCACAAGAAAATGCTTGCAATTATTTAGAACAAGCTGTCAAAGTGTGGCAGAGAGACTTCAGATCCCTACTTCATTCCAGGATCTGTATAACCATTCTCTCCTTTTTTGTAGGGATGTTCACTTCCCCTGTCAACCAAGACAGCAGCTTACGTAAGTGAGGTGTGTGTGAGGGAGCTCAAAGTAGAGCTATTTAATCTCAAATTTGAGATATTTTACCCTCAAGGAAGGATCAGGAAAAAACTTACTTTCGTATTTCTGCATGCACCTAACTTTCACCAAAAATATTTTCTCTCGCTTGCCACATTAGTTGTCCTTCATTTGCATGTTGTTTGAAAGTACCCAATATTACACTGTAAAGCTTAGTCAACTAGACTTCCACAAGAGAGGTATCTTTAGGGGCATTTTGTCAGAGAAATATTAACAATTGTCTCTCTTTTACAGACTGTACAATAAGGACTTGCCTTGAGTCCTTGGCCTTGAGTCTTTTTGTCAAAGGCAAAAAGACAGTATCGGTATGATTCGACAAAAGGCTAATATAAAAGACACGTTCACTTGTTAAGAAAAATATGAGTAATTCTGAAAATCAGCCTCCTCCTCATGCAGGAACATCATCTTCCTTATGCAGGGACAGGTTAATTTCAGTTTTCAACAGAGCAGTTACCGTCTACCTGCCATGTGTAGCATAATTCAACCTTATTTATAGAGTCTCATAATGGTAGATTCCCACTTCTGTTTCAGCTTTCACAGATAATTAACTCTTTAGAGCAGTTACAAAGAAGCAATTTCTGCTATTACCTACCTTTGTAGTGCATAAGGCTGTTTGAAGTTTGGGGTTTGCGATCTCTCTTTTCTTGGCTGGTAGATGGATAACTTAGTGTTGGCGACCGGCTGGATGAGCGAGATGTGTTATCTTCATCGGAATAATAGGAGCCACTATTTCTATCCTCATCTGATTTCCTATCATGTTCAGAATCTGGGCTTCTTACTCTTTCTCCCATTTTTCAGATTTAACCGCTTTCCAGATTTTTCTCAAAGACTCTTCATTTTGGCACAAAGGACCTTTCAATTGTCACAATGGAAGCAGCTAGATTATTTCCTTGGATTTATCATCTTCATCTTCAAAACATGAGATCATTGCATTTCAGTTCAGCAAGCAGTAGTTATCATTTAGAATGCATTCTTCTGTAACAATTTAGAGAGGAAAAAAAGCGAGAATGGTTTTGCTGTTTAGTTAAGGAAAAACGGTAAAAAAAGGTAAAAAATCTGCAAAATTATTCAGGGTTCCTAAAACCTTACACCCCATGCTGTGCTACATTAGCTTTATTGTTTATATTAAATATCACAGATATCACATTGGGAATGTCACTAGCACTACACTCAGTAATTTGAGGCACCTAACACAGCTGAATCTTGAATAAGTAATTACTCCCAAGTCAGAAAAGCTGCTTTTGGAAAACAAAACAGAAGACAAGTGAAAGCTCGATGCTATTCAGGAAAATAATTCAAACATATTTTAAAACTTTTTAACCAAAGAAATGAACAACTTATTCATGTGATTAGAACTGAGATATTTGTAGAATCTGAACAGACCTTCCACATTTCTATTTCTGAGTGTCCAATGATGTCAAAAAATGGGCTTGGAAATCAGTTGTCCCATTTGTTTGGAGGACATTCGGTCCGTAACTAATGAGACTAACGCTAAGGAAACTGCACCTATGCGATCACAGTCTATTCCCTGGAAAGTTCTCTCATATTTTATAACATCTAGTGTTTCATGCCTTCAAGAACTGGCAGGAGAACACACATTTGTGTTGTGTGCTTTACCAGAAAATGCAAATACACCTTTTTGGGGTTTTTATATCTGATAAGAGAGATCACACTGCTAGTATATGGTAAAATTGTATCTGCAGCAATAGTAAAATGAGAAGGGATGCTCCTACAGCCTTTCTTCTGATGTAAACTGAAAAATTCCCTGATATCAAGGTAAAATTACCTCATTTTGCATTTCTGGAGACACTTCCTGAGAATATAATGGAGACAATATATCCACAATTTTCCTCACCTTCTTCGGATTTTCTCTTCAGCTTAGGTAGCATTTTACCAAATACACTCAGCCTCCCATGTCTTTTGCCTTTCTCACCACTCTTCACAGCTCTCAAGCTTAGTGCACTATCTATCTCCCTTCAATCCAACTTCAGGACATCAGTTCTCTAATGGGTGAATAAACTACTTGCATCTGAGCCCATCAGTTCTGCCTGTTGAATGAACAAGCTCCAAGCCCATTTCTAAACGGTAAAGCAAATTACACACAAAAAAATTGAGCAGTTTTCAATCAAAACTCTTCTATACTGCAGGGCATACAACATGCCTGTAAATGAGCTGTAAATCTTTCACTATATTATTTCCCAATAAAATAAACTTAGCCTGCTTCTTGTTCTTCTGTTCCACTGTCTAGACATGCAGCACTGCATAGCCAAGAAGAACAGAAGTGTCAGCTTCTTCATTACTGGTTTCATGACAAATTTAAGCTTTCTGGCTCAGTTCACTGTTACCACAACTCTGTCTGCAACGACTGGAATCCATTTGCTTTCATAATCTATACAGAAGGAATTACAGGAATAAATATCCCAACAGATTTCTAAACTGGAAAGCTGATGGGAAATTGACACCAAATTATTTGAAAGACAGTGTTTCTCTTTACCTAGGGAGTAACTTTCCAAAATAATGTTTTTTAAATACCTAAATATTTTCAAAGTGGTCCAAATAAACCTCATGCCTAAAACTTACGTTGGAGAGGATTCTGATGAAAACTAAAATTGCACTGCAAGTTTCAGAAAGAATACAGCTATGCTTGAGATCAGTTACTTTAGAGATTGCTAAATACATGCTGGAAGGCATCAGTTACTGTAAACGTTCAGTAACGACTGCTCTTTTTATTTCTGAAATAATACAGTTTTTTTTTTTTTTATATACAGAATTCAAAACCAGCACTCTCAAAGACTGCAAAACAGACCCCACATTACTACAGTTATCCTGACTGAAAAAAACCACAGTAAAATAGTAGTTGCCTGTGTAACTCATACAAAGGGTAGTGTTGTCATTGAAGCAAGGGCTTCAATCTCCAGCTAACAGCATAGGCCAAGACATTTGTCAGACTTTGTATGAACTCATCTTGGGTGCCAGGAACTTTGCTATAGCTTATTCAGCTGCAACAAAATTAGTTAACAACCAGAGAACTTATCTAATTTGTTTTAGTTTTTTGTTTAGCTTTGTACAATTGTCTCGCACCAACTGTTACATTTATATTTATAAATACCAGACAGCAAAGCCAGCTGTCTACAACCCTTGCAAAAATGCAGCATAGAGGAGTACAGGCATGGGGTGGTTTCAGGGGCCTGAAAGCACAAAGACAAGACACCACAGCTGTAACAGCTCACCAGTAAGCTGACAACAGCTCCTTTACTGATCATCAACTCGATGCAGTCTTAGGAGTTGGGTAAAATGAGTTCTATATGCAACAGAACAAAGAACAAGTACTCAATCTATGTAAAACATACCACATGGAGTAAACTGAGATGTAATGTGGAATCATGAATCAGAGGAGGGAGAGGGAAAAGTGCAGTGTTAGAAGGATACAAAAATGATCCCAAATGGACCCAAGACAAGGAGGAAGAAACTATCACCATGTTCCTCCTGCCACAGAACGATTTGGGATGCTGATGACTTGCTGTAAAGACCTCCCCCTCCCAGCTGAAGCCAGTTAAATCCCAGAGGGAGAGTGGGTGGAAGAATATAATACCAGAGAAAAGGTTTGGAGATACAGTTTGTGCCTATATCATTGTGACTGAATATAACTTGAGCTGTGTTAGTATCTGGAGTAATATTAAGTCTTTGGTTAGACTGTTCAGATTTTAATTAGACTAACAATCAATTGTTGACTCTGTATCTAAATTGTGTTCCTGTTTTGCTCATAACAACATGCAGAATAAAACAAATTGGTGGAAATTCAAACAACCTAGTCTGTTATGTGGAAATCTGTCCCAGGACCACAGCAGCACATGTGGCATTCACAGCAGTCCTGGACTCCTGGAATGGGCACATCAGTGTTATAGGCATCACCATATCGAGAGGTGAGAACCTGGCCCTGTGTGGAGGCAGGGATTACTCTATGGGGCAAATATATACAACACTGTAGATATAGCCAAGATACACCCAAATTTTGTCTGCCTTCAGGACACAGAAGGGCAGAAAGACATCATCATACATAGACATTTTCTTGAGAAGAAAACAAATATGAATGAAAACAAATGGGACTGCATTTAGGAAAAACATAAATGCCTACAGTCCAACCGTCAAGATGTCTAATTATACATATAAAACAAGAACACTCACTTACTGACTTAAAGCTGATCAGTTATTTTATAGTTCCACAAGTGTTCACTGAAGAGGTAATAACCTTTTTGAAGAATGTTTTTCATAACTCAGGAGTATTTAAAACAGACAAATTGTAAAATCTGGAAGATTAGAATTACCCATCGCTTCTATAGTGGATATTCCCCACTTTAGAGAATATTTGCCAAGTATCATTTTGACATACAGCAACAGAAGTGAACAGTAATTTTTTATGCATTCTGGAAGTACTTTGAAAAGCAATGGACTGAAAACAAATTGAAAAAGGTGATCCAATAAAAGCTCCCTTGAAGAATCATCAAAACCATTTTCTGAATCTTCCAACCGTTTTCAGTTTTATAAATTCGTAATATTACATATTTCCATACAAAACAAGAAATTTTAGGATGCCAAGTCTTGCCAAATTCAGTTTTCTACCAGTTTATAATGCAATTTGATTAACATAAAGAATGCACAGTTTACTTTGAGAAAAAATGAATCACTAGGATATTTGAGTTTTACTTCAGTAAGCCTAAGGACTGTCTAATTAAGAAATGCTTTGGTTCATTGACTTTACAATTATTACCAACTAGTTTGAGTCGATTATAAAGCAAGTTCAACTTCTGTAACTAAGATCCACAAAGACCTATTTTCCCTTGGTATATTTAATAAGTTTGTGAGGAGTGGGTCTACCAAGCTCCACATGCACAACCAAAACCACAACTCCCTCCCCCCAAAAGCTCCACACATGCTTCTAGAAGCCTAATGCATCAAGATCAGTAGTATAAAATAGCTGAAGTAAATCTGGAACCTGTATAACTTTAGAAACAGTTTTGGTTCCAGAATGGCATACTCCGTCACTTCAGCAAATTCTACTATTGCTTTCAGTTACATATTTTGTGTTGAAAACATAGAATCACATAATTGTTTAGGTTGGAAAAGACCTCTAATTTCACTAGTACTGCCAACTTCACCACTAAACCCTGTCCCTAACCACCACATCTGCACATCTTTTAAATACTTTCAGGGATAGTGACTCAACCACTTCCCAGGGCAGCCCATTCCAATGCTCATTATTACAAAACCCAGTCAGCCTCCAGGTCACTGTGAAGGATGTGACAGACAAAATAGAGAATACAAAACAACTGCAACGGTGACAGACTATTGTCTACTTATCACTCCTAAGTAAATCACAGAAACAGAAACAACTACTGGATTACAGGGATTAAGCAATCAAGAGAAAGGAATATTACTCAGCAATTTTTCTCTCACAGTACATCCACAGCTTAGTTCTACAATGCAAGACTTATAAAACTTTTAAAGTCCTTTTCAATCTTAATATCCTTCCAAGACCAGAGACTAGATGCTTTCACTGGTCACCATATGACACTTCTTCAGTACAAATGCTGACCTCTAACGGTCCACTCATTTTTGACACCTATTCTGAGGGGCAGCATAAGAAAGAGCAGTTTTCGACAAGTAAAAAAGCATCAATCCAAATTATTAAAGTGCTCAACTTAAGAATAAAGAATAACCGCAAAAGAAACTTGTATTGCTTCTCTTCCTCCTCTTCCTCCACCCATCTTTTTCAGATCTAAATACTGTAGCTTTTTTGTAGAAAACACAGGAGCGAAAGAATTTACTTGTACCATGTCAAAACATACTCACTGATGAAGTTTTAGTGAGGAGCAAATATTTCATTAGGGAAGCTTTCTGCAGATGCTGACTTAACTGCGTGCATTTCCTCTAAGTTTACCAGCTTTTGGTGAATTAAAATGCTCTATGGTTTTACAAGCCAAATTTATCTGATTCTGTGATTTGTGTCGCTTTCACATGAGATCTCAAAATGTAGAAGTTGCTCTAAGTCCCAAGTCAAAGAAGAGGAAGTGGTTTTCCAAACAGGTAATACACAGGCCAGTCCCACAATCAGGAAAAAGAGACTATGTTTCTAAATCCTCTACTAAGGAGGCCTGTGCCATCGTTGACATCTTCAGCTGCACTGCTGGAGTGTGTGGACTTACCTGGTTCAACTCAGCCATTTTTGAGGGCAGCTCTCCCGTTCCCAGAGTGTAAGCAAGCAGTTTTCCTTCACTGGGGAGAAATTCTGAAAGAGCACAGAATCATAGAATGGTTTGGGTTGGAAGGGACCTTAAATATCATCCAGCTCCAATACCCCTGCCATGGAGAAGGATACCTCCCATCAGACCAGGCTGCTAGAGGTTCCATCCAGCCTGGCCTTGAACACCTCCAGGGAGGAGCCATCCACAGCTTCCCTGGGCAACCTGTCCCAGTGCCTCACCACCCTCATCGTGAAGAATTTCTATCTAATGTTTAATCTAAATCTTCCCCTTCCAATTTAAAGCCATTCCCCCTCATCTATCAGTACTTGCCCCTGTAACAAAGTCCCTCCCCAGCTTTCTTGCTTTTGCTCTCTAATCAGTCATTAGTTGCTCTGACCCAAACCCCCACTCCCCAGAAGATGGCCAGGGCTCGAGGCCACCTCAGGCTTCCCCCCACCCCTCTCCTCGGAGGAGTATGAGGAAGATGGTTCATCATGGGTGGTAGCACCAATGCAGGCCACTGCCTTTCCCCCTCATATTCCCAAGCCCCTCTCTGATGGCACCTAGTGCCATGAGGGCCACAAGGCTGGTGAAGGGTTTTAGAGGGTAAGTCAGATGAGGAGTGGCTGAATTCACTTGGTCTGTTCAGCATGGAGGACACGGAGCGGGGGCCTCATAGCGGGCTGCTTCCTCGAAAGGCGGTGAGGAGGAGCAGCCGCTGATCTCTTCTCTCTGGCGACCAGTGGCAGGACCCGAGGGAATGGCAGGAAGATGTGTCAGGGGAGGTTTAGGTTGGATATTAGGAAAATGTAGTTCTTTAACCCCACGACAAACGACTGAGGGCAGGGCCTGACAGAGGATCGTAGCCCGCTGCCCCAAGCTCCCCCGGTGCTCAGGACAAAGTTAGGCCCCAACTCCAGGAGATGAGGGCACAGCCCGGGCCCCACCGCCCTCCCCGCCGCCTGCTCCGGCCCAGCTGGCCCGCGGAGCCGCTGCGGATCCCAGCACTTGCCCCCGCGCCGGACGCTGAGGCTAAGGCCGGGCCTGCTGAGGCTAAGCCCGGGCCCGCTCCGAAAGCCCGCAGCCCTCAGGAAGCCCCCGTCCCCGCGGTACCTGCGCCGCCCCGGCCCTACCGGTACCCGCCCGCCCGACGGACGCGGCGGCCGTTGCCACGCGACGCTTAAAGGGGCCGCGGCGGCGCGCGCGGTCTTATTGACAGCGGCTGCCCGAGCAACAAGGCGGAGGGGGCGGGCTCTCCTCGCCAGCCATTGGCCAGTCGGCCTGCCAGCTCGATGGCGCGCGGCGTTTCTCGCCGACTGATTGGTTGAGACGCCGCAGGGGCAGTGTAAGGGGGGGCAGGGCGCTCAAGGCCCGGACGCTGCCTCTGTCCCGTGATGCCTTGCGCTGTGCGGCCCGAGCAGGCGCGGGAGCCGCGGGCGTGGTTGGTGGCGCCGCCGCCATCTTGTTTTTAGAGGTGGGGGTGGCTGTGGAGCCGAGGGCGGAGGAGCACCCGCGTTGGAAGGGTCCCATCAGCGTAATCGAGTCCAGCTCCGGTCCCCGCATAAAACAATCCCAATGTTCACGCCCTGTGTTTGAGGGCATTGTCCAAATGCTCCTTGAATATTGGTGCTGTGACTGCTTCCCTGGGGAGCTGTTCCAGTGCTCTGCCACCCTCTGAGTGAAGAACCTTTTCCTAATATCTGACCTAAACCTCCCCCGATACATCTTCCTGCCATGGATTGTACTGACAAAAGGGTAAAAGTACTCCGTAAAGCTAGTGAGTGAGCTTGGATTAAAGGGCAGGCCAAATTTAAAAAGGCTGCTGTGGTTTATTCCACAAAGAAGTAGCAACTTCTGCAGTGCTACAGGCTTGGGGAAGAATGGCTGGAAAGCTGACCGGCAGAAAAGGACTTGGGGATGCTGGTCATAGTAATGCAAATATAGTAAAAATGTTATGCTGTGTGCCCGGGTGGCCGAGAAGACCAACAGGCGGTACCAAAAAATGGTGTGGCCAGCATGAGCAGGGAACTGATGGTGCCCCTGTATTTCAGGCTGGTAAGGCTGCATCTCGAATACTGTGTTCAGTTCGGGCCCTTTAAGTCCAGAAAAGACAGCGAGCTGCTGGAGTGTGTCCAGAGAAGGACAATGACGCTGTTGAAGGGTCTGGAGAGCAAATCTGATGAGGAACAGCTGAGGTAACTGGGATTGTTCAGCCTGGAGAAGAGGAGGCTGAGGGTAGACTTTATTGCTCTCTACAACTACCTGAAAGGAGGTTGTCATGAGATGGATTCTAGTCTCTTCACCAAAGTAACAAGTAATAGAATGAGAGGAAATGGCCTCAAGTGGCACCAGGGGAGGTGTGGATTGGATATTAGGAAAAATTTCTTTACCGAAAGAGTGGTAAAGCCTTGGAACAGGTTGCCCAGGGAAGTGGTGGAGTCTCCATCCCTGGAAGCGTTAAAAAAGCATGTAAATGCAGAGCTTCAGGACGTGATTTAGAAGGCATATTCATATTGTGTTGATGGTTGGACTTGATTATCTTAGAGATCTTTTCCAGCCTTAATGAGTCTATGATTCTGTGGTTTCTAAACTTTGGCTTTTATTACTCCAAGGAACTGCATTTTTTTTCCTAATACTAACCTTTAGCAGTGAATGTAGTCAAGCAAACTGCGTTCAGGAAAGAGGAAGGGAAAAAGAAACAAATAGCAGCTCTTTCTTGCCTCACTTAACTTACTCATTAAATATGATAACACAGTGATGAAAATGACATAAGAATTCAGGTAGAGTAGAAAAAACCAGAGCATTTCACATGAAAGTTATAGCTTGCTTGCACAGGAAGGTGTAAATAGGACATTCAGGAGAGGGAGACGGATTTGCATTTGGCAGAACTGTCTGCAATTCTGGATGTTCAAAATTGACATTAAACTCTACATGAAAATAAAAAAAAATTAAAAAATGGAGGAAACAGGCAGAGGTACCAGTTTTGTTAACCGAGATAATATTTTCGGGAATAAACCCCTCACCTTTAATACATTTGACATTAAGATTGTCATCTCACCCTATAATTTTTAGGAGGAAAAATGATATCCATTTCAATGGAAAAAAAAAATTCATTATTATTGAAGTTAGAATTGAGAAACTATCAGAACTGACTTAGGCATTGTGCACAAGAACTCTGAATATGCTTAATTAAATTTATTGAAAATGTAATTTAATGAGTAGTCTGGAATACAGTTGTGAACACGTTGGCATAAACTCCTGTAAAAGAAGAGGAGACGGGAACAGGTATTTCAAAAGCGCGGAAGCACCTGGAAGGCATAGAGTTGATACAGACTCTCCCAAGCTGAATGGAGCTTTTATTTTTTTGATCCTAAAATTCCAGAAAACAGGCATGAAGGATGTGAAAAAGCCAACAACCAGTCCATGAGTTTTGTAATTTTGATTGTCTCCCTAATTGCACATAACATTTTTACTATATTTGCATTACTATGATGAAATTGTTTTTTTTAAAAAAAAAAACAATAAAAACTCATGGATAATTTTTTTAATTCATCCTCTTGTGGCTTTGCATAGCTCACCCTTGTGCTAAACAGCTAAAGCAGATAATTCATCACAGCAATGCTGGCAGAGTCATTGATGTCCTTCAAAAAGATCCAGGAAAATGCGGAATAACAAAGACAGAATAATTTTATTGCTTGCAACCAGAGGAAATGTATTGCCTGTATCTGGCAGCAGGCCAAGCCAGAATCTGAAATGCTGTTGCTGCTGTAAATAGGATGAAAGGGATTCGTAATCCATCTCCATGCTCACTGTAGCTAGGAAAATTATAAGCAGAAAAAGCAATTAAAAAACACACAAGAGAGAGCATTAAAAAATGTGGTAGAGCCTTCTTTTGTGTTGGTAATTTATAGACTAATTGTCATGAATAACCATTTGGGACTTGGTTAGCAACTTGCTAATCATTAGTTATTGAATATAGGTAATAGAGGTATTGAATTTAGGCAGTATGTATACTTAATACAGGTATTGAATACAAGTTTTGAATTATACTGGATAAGGGCCTGTTGTTCACAATTGATGACTTCTCACCAGACTTCTCCATCAGCTGCTCCATCCTGAGTAATGCTAACATACTTGAATCAGCTGCTCAACTGGAATAAATAAGGATTTTGTGCAATATCAGCATAGGGATTAATTGATGGATGTTTGTTAATGTAAAACCTGCACGTAATGTATTTAAGGTATTGTCCTCTACATAACAGTTGATACAGTGCAGGTAAATGGGATGGTATTTCAGATTCCCTTGGACAGGACAAATGTATGAGTCACCAGAGCAAGAAAGAATGTTTTATAGTTTTCTTATCTCTGTGTAAAGCCCGTCTGATGTCTTAACTGCTTGATTAGATGGGAAAGTCACTGAAACAGAATATTTCATTCAAGAGCTGGAGGGTGAAGTAGAAGGCTTGAAAGGAGTGGCCCTTGCCTCAGGGCTTAACCGAGGGGAGGGCTACTTCAGAAGGGAGGGTGGAAACCTTCAAAAACTATATCAGGTCATAGTGTCACACAGCTTGATATTTTCAGGGGTACCAACAGAGATAAAGCCCTTGGGTTTATTCAGATGAGTGGAACTCATAGTTTTTCATTGTTATACAGAAATATCGATGGGGAAATCCCTGATGCATAGAGAAAACGCTATTGATTTCCACTGTACTGTAGCAATGGCTGTGGCATATGGGATGGGAGCTATTACAATGACTGTATCTAATGTGATGGATAAAACAGACTCCCTGAATTGCCAGAGCGAAGATGGCATTCAGATAAAGAAAGGCAGTGTCTTCCTGGTATTGCTTTGAATACCATAACTTGATGGGAGAATTGGGGATGTAAAGAATGCATGATGATATAAATGAGGGAGGCAAAGCACTGTGCTGCTTGCTGTAACTGGGAGTATGGCATGGTGTGAAACTTGGCTCTGAAATTCAGACGTAGACACTCCATTTCTGCAGAAGATCAAAGGTTGGTGAAAACCATCAGATGGATTCTGAAACACCAAAGAAGATCCCTTTTGGCTCCTTCAGCCTTCACATTTTCTGATGTTTTTCCTTAGAACAGACTGTGTCATACTGCCTTGCCCATTGGAACAGATAAACATTTATACAGACCTCTCTACATGTACACCAGAGGTAGTGACTTGCATCTGCACTTGTGGAAAAGCTTTGCTCAAAATCCAGGAATTTATAGTAAAGAAACTTTGGCTCAAAGCAGTTCTACTCTGGGTAGCCAGGAGTGTCAGTTGGGGCTGCTGTTTCCCCTAGGAAGGTAGATATTTGTTCCCTCTCTCCACTGCTATAAAGATGGCTGACAATGTGACTAAGATCTCTATTAAAGCATGAGTATGGATGTAGTTAGGGTCCAGCTGAAGGTTTGTTCCTTAACATATGTTGGAATATTCTGCTGGACACAAGATGTTTATCAGCACACACTTCCCTTTGCTCTCAATTATCTGCAATCATATGATCAAGATATTTTAAATACTAATGCAAATAAAATGTCAATCTGCTTCAATGCTGAAAATATTTATGGTCTCCTTGTACGTTTTAATGCATTTGTCAAACTAAGCTATGGTGTGTTGGAATCTGATTACTTTTCTCACTGCATGTTCACCTACCTTATGAAATGAGAAGCCCAATATCATTTTCAAAGCTTGTCTCACATGCCCTGCACTCTAAAGTGACCTGAAATCTTTTTACTGTTTCCTTTTTCAAGAGCTTCTGA
This sequence comes from Tapera naevia, assembly GCA_033556795.1. Classification (NCBI taxonomy): domain Eukaryota; kingdom Metazoa; phylum Chordata; class Aves; order Cuculiformes; family Neomorphidae; genus Tapera; species Tapera naevia. The sequence continues at coordinate 3,847,947 of JAUMJJ010000079.1, read as the reverse complement.
GTCATCAGCTGAAAAGTGACCACTCACCTTTTACAATTTAGCATTATAATTCTTTGAAAGAATGTCTAGTGGTGTCAGTTCTCATGCTATGGCTAGCTGCGACCTCCTCAAGGGGATTTTCTTGAGCATTCTTGGACTGTGCTGGCTTTGGGGCTCTTATGCCGTTGCTGACACCCCTTTTGTGTCTCTGACAGGCAATGGAGAATGGGTTTCTGTGAACTCAGCTGAACTTGAAGATATATAAAAGAAGCACGTTGGGCATTGTTCATGGCAAATTGTTTTTAACAATACCATTTTCCAAGCTGTGAAATATTGAAATAGTAGAGGGAAAATGTAGCACAATGAAAGAAATGGTTACGTATACTTCACACCACCAGCTGATGTCAGAGACTTTTTGAATTTGTTAAAACTCTTTGTTTTAGTATACCTGCTTCAATTCTGAGCTTACAACTGCCCTGTGGAGAAATACTGGTTGAATAGCAACAGTGGTTGCTGATGAATCACAAGACTATTATTTACAATGTGATGATTTAACACTTCCACATAGTGAAATAAGATGTATGAAGCTTTAACTTCTCATGTTGTGGATATAGGTATGTTTTAATAAGGTCCCAAATTAAAACAAAGTAATCATTGCTTATGGGCTAGGAACAAGTATTCTATAAGCTATTTAAATAACAAAAAAGCTCAGTAAAGCCTGGGAAGGCAGGGAGATGCTGAAGAAACAACTATTGAATGTTTGGGTAGAAAAAAATATTATTTGATGGAGACATTTCAGTTAAGGACATTTTTCTCCAGAAGACATGTGCTACTGGGAGGGAAGTTACATGCAGATTGCTCAGGATCTGGCAGTTTTATCTTAAATGCTGCATTTCTTTTTAGTAGGTTTCCAAAAAAACTGCTTTTTGAAGGACAAAGTGGTATCTGTGGACTTGTTTCTACTACTTTTGCATAATCTACGTCATATTCACAATATATATATTAGTCTGTGACAAAAAAAAAAATAGAGTGACCAAATAATTTTGACATATTCTTTAATCAAAAGCAATGTGTGTTACTTCGAACATCCATCTCTTTTGGCTTAAAAATTCATTTCTTTTGCTAGGATAGCAAATGAATTTTGTTCTTTCTCTGTAGAGTTCAGTAATATAAATTATATTGTAGAGAAATAATGTATCTTTTAAACCAGTAAAAAGAATAGGTGTTACATCAAAATAAATTTGGCCTCAGTATTGAATGCAACTGCTTTGGAAACATTTTTATTGTCCCAGTTACACAAGCGGCATATAGTGAAGAAGGAAAATCTTCCCCTTAAAAAAAATATTAATTCGAAATATAAACATATCTTATTAGTGTTAGAACTCAGAAGGAGACCTATAGGCGACTCACACTGCTTCCCAGCACCTGATTGTATCTTCAAAATGTTGTTTCATTTTTTTTTATGCAAAACAGAGCACTTCCAGTGAGGGGGGAGGAGCGCAAACATCTCAGCCCACAGTCTTACGTATCACAGACTGGGCAAGTAGGAGGAGGGAGTTGAAACTTGGGTCCTCTGATTGCTGGATGTGTCTCGCAAGTCCAGCTTGTTATGGGAGTGTAGGCAGACTTAAGTTTTCCATGAGATATATTCCAACCTGTCCATCACTGCGAAGGCTGAGATGCCCCTGAGCAGAACACGTGCCCTGGGAACTTTGGGCACCACTAATGAGGCCAGCAACTTGTAGACAGCATTCTTGATATGATTACCTTAATTTGTTAAAATCTTACTTAGGGTAAGACTGAGCCTTTTACAGCTTGAAGTGTATAAACTCTTGAAATGTATGCATCAGCTTACTGGAATTCTCTTTAGTGGAGTTAAGCAACATTAAAAATACATTTTCATCTTCTTGGGATTTGCAGTAGTTTAACTTTTTTTTTTGGTAATAAAAAAGCTGGAATATTCTATTATTCATGTTGTGTCTCTATACTGTGCTTCAAGGATGCTTTGATTGATGAAGACTACTTTCTAGATGTTTTTCCTTTCTGTTTTTATAACCCAAACTGTCAGTCCTCTCCTACGATCCAGTAAATAATGAGATCAATCACTCTGTAGTCGGCAGAAAAGCAAGGACAGTGACGTAGCCAACCCTGGACTGTGGGTGAACAAACAGAGAAGGGATATTTCAGATAGTGAAAGCAAAATCCTGGGCCTGGTCAGACAGACTGAAGGACTGTGCAAGGGCTATTTACAGAGGCTGATGTTAGGCTTGAGGGGCTAGTCCTTAGTCCTCTGGGCAACCCTTATCGTCAATAAAAAGGGAGAGATGCCTGTTTAGACAGAGCAGGGGAAGTAGGCTTTACTCTTGTTTGCTTCATCTCTTTCTGTTCACCTTCTATTAGCCCAGCACAAAGACACAAACTGCCTCACCAAGTGGTGAGCCAGTAACTACGAGGTGGGAGAAGGTGGTGATGGGTAATGATTCCTTAAAAGAAGGATTAGATTAATCTGTACCACAGAGTAGATTCTCCTCCTTTCTTTCTGTCCTGCACCTTTCATGGTTGCAAATTTACTGCAGTTCTGGAAATGGAGAAATGCTCAATTTGTAATTGGGACTTTAAGTCCATTTTAGTTAAAAGTAATAAAAAATTATAAGAAATACTGATCATTGTGGGGTTTTTGGAGGAAAGTGGCATCACATCTTTATATCCTAGAAATGAAGCCTGTCAACTGAAATGAAGTAGGCAGTTCTGATGCCCACACTTGAAGAAAGGTGTTGAAAAACTAAAAAGGCTTCATAAACACATTTCAAGAATCACCGAGGTCCCTAAAACTCAATGTTACAGGGAGAGACACCCAAGATTCAGTACAAAAATGGTTGAGACATTGTTTGATAGTGAGTTCTGTTCTTCCTGGTGGTAGATGGTGGTAGTCCAACAGCAAAAAGGTACAATGAACCTAAGTGGTTAGAAGTTGGAGCTAGTTCAAAGCAAGAAAGTGCACATTTTTGACAGTGAAACGTTTTTACCCAGATGTACTGAGCAGAGGAGACATGGGAGATTTAAATTGTGAGAGCCCCCAGCTGTCTTATCTGCCCCGCTGCTGCAGAGAGCCTAGAGAAGGAGGGAAGGGGCTGTGTCTTGGGTACTTCACAGTAAATCTGGTATTTTTAGTCAAATTCATTGTACTGGTAACTGAAGCTGCTGCAGGGAACAGTACCATGGTAAATTACCATAGCAGTCTTTGCCAGAACTGTTTTGTCCTCATTACACCGTGAGAACAACATGAAAAGCCTGGTTGGCAGTGACTATGTGTCACCTGGTGAAATAATTGTGACGAAGCAGGCTGGAATAGTTCTCCAAAGCAGGATGCTGAAATTAGCTAGCCTCATGGTTTTAACTGGATCCTAGCTCCAAGGTCATTTCCAGTCTGGACCAGCCTCTGTGTGACAAGGATAGGTGGGTGCCTGCCAGGGAGATGGTAAGGTACTGATCGCTTGAACGAAACGTAACGTGAGTGTTTGCTAGATACATCATGCGTGATATGTGAGTATTAACATGAGTATTAGCATGAGCCAGCAATGCACCCTTGCGGCAAAGCCAGACAACAGCACCCGGGGCTGAAGGAGGGGGGAGCGCTGCCAGCAGATGAGGGAGGGACCCTTCTCTGCTTAGAACTGGTGAGGCCACATCTGCAGTGCTGGGACCAGCTCTGGGCTCACCAGTACATGAGAGGCATGGACATACTGGAGTGAGTCCAGTGAAGGGCCAAGAAGCTGATGAAGGGGTTGAGGCATCTGACATAGGAGGAGAGGCTGAACAGGCTGGGAGTGTTCAGCCTTGAGAAGAGAAGGCTCAGGGGAATCTCATCAATGCCTATTACAAATACCTGATGAGAGGTGTACAAGAAAAAGAACCAGTCTCTTCTCAGTGGTGCCCAGAGACAGGACAAGAAACAATGGATACACTTTGAAATCTAGGAAATTCCATTTAAAGATAAGAAAATAGTTTTTACTGAGCAGATGATCAAAGACAAGAAGTTTGCCTGAGGCAGTTTTGGAATCTCTGACCTTGGAGATACTCAAAAACCTGGCTGTACACAGTCCTGGCTGAACCTGGTTGAGCAGAATGGTGTTGGACTAGACAATCTCCAGAGGTCCCCCCGACCTCAGCCATTCTGAAATTCTGTGATATCAGGATATACATTACATGTGAGGAGTGCTGGGGCTGACGATACTGGTCATTTGAATTCTCATGTATGGAATGCTTTCCTTAGGTCTTTTTATTGATATCAGCATCCAACTGCTGTTGCTTTGCCCCTCAGGATTTCTTTTGATAGGGTTCTTTATCCATGTCCTATTGCATTTTAGGATTCAGCCCCAGGTCTAGAAATTTGTTGATGTTTTTTGTTCTTAGGTGCATGAACTTGCATTTGCATTCACATCTGCATTAACAAAACTAGACTTTTTTTTGTCTCAACAAATGGTTGGTCAGTCTGTGTAATACAAATATGGCCTTTATTGTTTTCCACTTTAGCAATCTGTGTGTCTTAGTGCAGATTTTACGTGCAGTAAAGTTACATTTTCATCAAGGGCATTGATAAAAGTATTGAACAAAAAATCACGCCAAAATAGATCCCTCTATAAACTCACAAAATATGCAATCCCTTAGGATGAAAATACTTCACCTATAGTATATTTTTATGACCTGGTTGTTAAAAATTTTTGTTTAATATGCGTTACATTGATTTTGTTAAGAGTTATTTTTTAATGCAAGATTATGTCATATGTTTGGTAAAAGACTCTTCCAAACACAATCTTCATTATCAGTCTAATTCTTAATCTCATTAAAAAAGCATCAAATTTGTTTGACAGTCTGAGTTTCTGGGAAACCGTGTCGACTGACATTAATAAGTCCATAATCCGTTAATTCTTTCATTAGTATCCAAAATCAGCATTTCTATTAGTTTGGCACTTCCTAGCTAAAGCTGCCTGTGGTTACCCAAGTGCTGACATTTATTGTCTCAAAATACAGGTCCAACATTATCTTTTAACTATACAAAGCCTGAAATTCAAATTATTGAAGCACCATCGCTCAGCGACGTGGTAGCGGAAGCACAGGATTAATGCACAAGCCGTTTTGCCTTCAGTTTCTTAACTGTGATGTGTTTTTGCTGCTCCCCAGCGCCGCAGAGCGCTGCTGTTGGCCGGGCCCCGGGGGGGGGGGGGGGGGGGGGGGGGCGGGGCGGCAGGCGCAGTAGCGCGGCGATGCTCTAGGTGGGGCTTCAGCACCGGCAGAGGCAACGAGCTGGCGTGCCCACCTCTGTGACAGTAAAACCAGCCCCTAAATACGATGGAGGGATTCGAAACAGCTTTGCTCGTCTTTAAAATTTGCCCTCGTTCCTTTGATCGAATTCCTTTTATGCTGGCTTGCTTGCTGGGCTGCTTCCTTTCATCACGCTTAAAGAGAAAGGTTTTTTGTCTCAACCTGTTTATCTTCCCTTAAAATTCACGTGTGTGGCAACCAGCCAGCAAGGCGGAGGCAGTTTGCACAGCAGTGCAACAGTCTAGTTTTGTTAGCAGAAGACATATCCACAAGTCCTCTGAACTATTTTGAAGATGTCAACCTCCCATTTTACTGCAGCAGTGGGGAACACTATCACCTTGCTCCGGCACTGAGGGCATTGCAGGCAGAAGGAGAGATGACCCAGATTTGTGGTCTGAGCTATATAGGCTGGGACTCGGCATCTGTCACAGTGAACCAAACCGTGCTGGGAACTTCTTGGGGGCTTGCCAGTTGCTGAGGTCTGCCTACCTTCATGCCTTCTTTTACTCTCCTAGCCTCCACAGAACACTTAAAGATGGAGGCTAGATAAGGTGGGTGAAAACCACTGGATTCAAAAGTTTGTGATCAACGGTAAAAAGTCCAGCTGGCTGCTGGTGACTAGAGGCATCCCTCAGGGATGGACACAGTACTGATTAATGTCTATATTATTGAGCTGGACAAGGGGATGGGGTTTGTCAGGGCTTTGGGTATATACTCCCACTCGTGGCGTCTGGCTGCTAGCCAAACTGGCTACATGCCTGTGCGGATTGTGGGAAACTCTCAAATGTGCTGTGGAGAGCTTGCAGCCAGGACAAACACTTGTCATCAGGAGCTTTCAGCTTTGTGTCTTGTGCTAAGGGTACTGACCTGCAAACAGGTCCTCTCAGCTCAACCACAGGCATCCCTATGGCTGTGGACCAGCCTGGCAACCACAGGATCTGAACTGACCCCATCACCTTCCCAGCCCAGCTCTACTGGCTTTGTGTGTGCTGTGGGTCTGGCCCCAGCCAGTGAGACCATTTGGGCCTCACTGTCACCCCCAGGGATGGAGTAACTCCATGCTGCATTGCATGTTGGGCAAACATGGGCTAGGAAGCAGCTCTGCATAAAAAACCCTGGGATCCTGGTGGGCAACAGTTTGAACATGAATCAGAAAAATGCCCTGGGATCCCCAGTACAAGAATAACATTGAAAATCTGGAGTGAGTCCTCTTGAGGAGCACCAAGCTAGTGAGGGGCTGGGGCACAGGATGTTTGTGGAGACACTGAGGCCTCTGGGTTTGCTCAGTCTGCAGAAGAGAAGCCTCAGGGAGAATGTACTGCTGTCTACAGTTAGTTACCTGCTGGGAGGATGCAGAGACAATGGATCCAGACTCTTCTCTGAGGTGCCTGGTGGAAAGACAAGAGGCAGCTAGACATACTTTGCAACACGGGGAATCCTGACTAGATGTTAGGAAAAAACTGTTCACCACAAGGGTGGTCAAGCATTGGAGCAGACTGCCCAGAGAGATTGTGGAGTCCTGGAGATGTTCAAAACTTGCCTGGACAGAGCCCCAAGCAAATAGTTGCTTCTACTTTGAGCAGATTTTCTGAGTGATAATCTCCAGAAGTCCTTTCCAAACTATATTAGTCTTTGAGTCTGTGATTCTGAAATTGTGTAGTTGTATCCAAGCCAGCAGCGCTCCCTGGCCTCTGCTGCCTCCCGAGTCGTGCATGGCGATCACTAGGGGTAGTGCTAGGGGGAAGGCCATGGCACTGGCCACAGTCACAATTTAACTGTCAAGGAGACCGAGTTCCGATGTCCAGTATGATTTAAGTAAATAAACAGAGTTTCCAAAAATAGAAACATAAATATAAATATGGAAAATAAAAACATTGCTTTATTTTCATGCAGATGTTGTTAGCTTGTTCATTCCATTCATTCCATTAATTTCTTTTATGGCAATAGTTATAAATGTGAAATCCTGATCCTTCCCAGGCTCCGCACTAGACAGGTATCACTAAAGGCTTGTGCACACCGTTACAACTATATGCAAATACCTCTTCATTAGACATGGTATTTCATTTACACTTTTGTAGATTGGAAACTCCTTTTTGAAAATGAGAACTTAAATTTTAGAACTGAAATAAAGAGTTTTTGTTTGATTTTCTGTAATAATATTTGCATTTAATTATTAATTCTTTACTCCTTGTTAAGATCCATTCATATCAAGATTTATAAAAGGTGATGACTTTTGAGATTGCCCTATTTTTTTCCATACAGAAGATAGTATTTACTATATACCTAATTTTAAGCAGGTTTTCTGGAAAACCAGAAAGCTGAGAATCCTTCCTGCGCCTTCCAAGTTCACAGTGTCATTCCTAGAGGGGGAATATAATCCAAATCAACTGAAAATGCCCTGCCATCAGCCTTTCTCTGTTTAATCTATTAGCCACTCAGCTGTATAATGTATTATCTGACACACAGTGATAAGCGGCTTAGCTGTCCAAGATCATATTAAATATGTTCAGTTTAGCCTAATTCTGCAGCGCTTCATGAGGACACACCCAAATGTCCATCTGGAGCCCTTTTGAAATCAGTGCAGCTCTGTGCCGGGATGGGGACTCTCCTGCACAGATCACGGCCTTGGAAGAGGATAGACTTTCTGATTGTCTGTCCTTTCCTTCTTTTCTAAAACCCTTTCTTCAGCTCCTGTTCATGTACTTAAGAAATGAAATATTCAAGTGAGCCCATGCCCTAGAAAATAAAAATATCCCTGTGGCAGATCATCTAGAAGTTTATAGGTTAGAATGGAACTGCCTTGATCTCTTGTTTAATGAGTGTTGCTGGAAAAACACATTTTAAAAAGAATTCCTACCGTGTATTTTCTGTATTTTAAATATACATCTTTTTAGTATTCGTTAGTGATTCATTGGAAGCTTGACAATTGCATCTATTCCTCATATGCTCTTTTAATTGCTAGTAAAATTCATTTTACCTTGCAAAACCTCCTGAATAATCAAGTTTCTCGTGAGTCTGCCAGAAGCCCTGACACTAATACACAGGTGAGGTCTTTTTGACACCTCTCTGAGGTCGAAAGGATAAAGACTCAGTAATGACAGATCCTCTCAGCCCCCTTGCCTTTGTGGCTCCAACTGTTCCTGGCACAGATGCATGGACTTCTTTTGCTGTTCGGGGAGCTCCATCTGCAGCTCAGTGATCACAAGTTGAATTTTAAGCAATAGATATAAATAGATAAATAGATTTGATGGGGATGATGAACGTGATAGTCATCCCTAGACAGTCACTGCCAAGAAAACAGTGATATTTAAAAAAAAAAAATCCAATATGTTTGTTTTTTTGGGGGGAAATAAGGACAAACTAGTGAAGGAAGCAGTTAAAGCAACTCAAAAATAGTATTAAATGATATGAACATCAGCTAAATATAATGAATACAGCATTGGCTAAAACACAGATCTACCATTATTGGTAGGTGACCCTGAAATAATAATTGGTGAATACAGCTTGTGGTAGGAAAAGGAGAACAAGCACAAGTTTCTGGGTTTCATTTTGTTTTGTTTTCTTGACTTTTCTAGTAATTCTTTGCGTATGTTTTAAAACAATCACAGTCCTCAGATGATCAGCTTTAAAAAAAAATCTGCCTAGGCTTCTTCTCCTTACAAATTCTAAAATGCCTATTTTAAGAGGATTGTTTGTAGTCCTTTTGGTGGGAAATTATGTTCAACATTGGAGTTAAAGGTCATATGACCTCAAACAAGATGGGTCTTAGTGCTGAGAAAACTGAATAGTATGGTGCAATTTCCACAGGATTTAAAATTAACCTCATTGCATGATTGGCTTAACATTTCTAATCCGATATATCAGACTAAATATAGCCTTTGAAGACAATTTCTTTCCATGCAAATAATCACTGCAGGCTAAATATGAGTAAAAATGTAAATTAAGAAAGAAAAATGTTAAATTAAATTATAGACAAACTGTCATCTTGCTAGAATATTGACCTGAAACTGCACCTATAGAAGATGCCTACAAGGGAGAGAAGGCAAAAAGGGAAAAAATAAATAGAGAAATTAGTATGTTTCAATATATATTTAGAGAGGAAGAGTTTCTGATGCTGTCAGCAATTTCTGTCAACAATTTACCTTCAGAGGCATCACTGCTGACTTTCAAACATTTCATGTTTTATTATTGCGTTTTCTTCATTAATTATGAATGGTGTCCCTAGATGATCTGCAGGAGCTATGAATCATTCATTATAACTAAAAAAACCTCTTTCTTTTTTTTCATTAAAATAAGCAAATGCTAAATAGTTTCCAAAAAAAATCAGGTCAGCAAAACCTTCAAAAAATAACTGATATTTTTGGAAATTATACAAATCAATACTGAAAAAAACTCCAAGGTCAGAGAAGGAACCAGAGAGGGAGGAGCTGAGATTAAGACTGTATGTAGTTTTTTTGTTTTCTTCTCTAGTCTCCTAAATTCCTGAACAGTGTAGATATTATAAAATGTATAGATAGGCACATGCAAACCCAATTTAATAAGGCCATGCTAATATTTTGTAGGTCAAAGAGCTGCTGCTTTGCAAGAACCAGCTCTGTGGCACTAACCCCATTTGGGACCAGTTTTGGGACCATATTAGTGCAAGACATGAATTTCCATTTGACTGGCAAAAAAAATCTGCTTCACTGACAAAGGTCCTTATCTCTGTTGGAATTCAACAAGCTCCAAACATAAGAGAAATATCATAGCCCAGTTCACTTGGTTTTGTTTATATGTTCGTGTAACTTGTACCGAGATGTATAAATAGCCCTTAGTTCCTGGGGAAGTTCACAGCACTGTTTTTGATCAGACTCACAAGAAATTTGCTCTGAATCTATAAGGGGTTTATTCTTAATTCATGAATCAAAACCTATGAGAGAAACTACATCTTCAGTTGTGATCTTCGTTAAATCCAAGTCACATTTGGTTCAACATCTAGGTGCAGCTTTCAGATAAACAGCTGAGTTTGACCTAGGCTTGGAAGTGACAGCAACGTGGAAATAGTATGAAGATATCGTAGGTGAAGCTCAATCTGAGCAAGATGGAGACATCCATAGGTGTGAAAACCATGACTAACAATTATCTACTGCTTATCACGCTTAATGGCTGCATCCCAGTGAGTGACAAAATTGAAAGATCCTAAAAGAACTATTGAAAGAGAGAGACTGTTAGAAATTACTTTCAAAAAAGAATACACCTCCTGTACAGTTGATCAGCTGGAAAACTCAGAACCAAGCCAGGTTTATTGGCCTATAGGAGAGTGTCTTGCCACTGCATGAGGCTATGTAAGGTTTGTAAGGCCCTCACAGTCATATCCCAAAGAGGTCTGATCCTTGAGCCTGTGTTGATTCACAGTTGCTATCTCGCAGTCTGAATCTGCAACCCAGTTTGCCGAGTATCTTTCATTCACACATATAGTCCCATTTATTTCACTGAATGCAACTTTTCTGAGGAATAAGGACTACAGATAAGGGCTTTAGTGTTGAGATGGGGAGGCAGGTAAGTGAATCATAAAACCACAGAATGCTAGGTTGGAAGAGACTTCAAGGATCATCTGGTTCAATGTTTTTAGGTCATACAAAGTTTAAATGAGATGGCCCAGCACCTTGTCAAGCTGAGCCCTAAAAGTGTCCAGTGTAGAGGAATCTACTATTTCCCTAGGGAGATTATTCCAATGTTTAACTGTTCTCATCGTGAAAAATTTTCTTCTGGAATCCAATCAGAATCTCTCCAGGAGAAACTTATACCCATTACCCCTTATCTCTTCCATGCGACTCCTTGTGAAAAGGGAGTCTCCATCCTCTTGGTAGGCACCCTTTATGTAGTAGTACATGGCAATACGGTCTCCTGTAAGCCTTCTCTTCTCAAGGCTGAACAAACCCAGTCCTCTCAGCTTTACTTTGTATAGTAGGTTTCCTAGTCCTTTGATCAGCTTAGTGGCCTTTATCTGGACCTTCTCCAGCTTGTCCACATCTTTTTTTTTTTGTATAGCGAGGACCAAAACTGATTCCAGGTGCAGCCTGACAAGCACTGAGTATAGTGAGATAATGACTTATTATCTCTGCTGGTGATGCCCTTCTTGATGCACCCCAGCATACTGTTGACCTTCTTTGCTGATGCAACACACTGTTCACTCGTGTTGAGCCTGTTGACCACCAAGGCATCGTGGTCCTTCTCCACAGAGCTGCTCCCTAGCCAGGTGGAACTCAGTCTGAGCTGGACTCCAGGGTTTTGTATTGCCAGGTGCAAGACCTTACACTAACCTCTATTGAACGTCATGAAGTTCCTGCTAGCTCACTCTTCCAAGCTGTCTAGGTCTTCCTGGAGGGTGGCTCTTCCCTCTGGAGTTTCAACCTCCCTACTCATCTTGGTGTCATCTGCAGACTTCATCGGGGCACTTTTGATCCCAACATCCAGGTTAGTTAAGAAGACGTTAAACAGCGTGGGGCCCAACATCAATCCCTGGGGGACCCCACTTGTGACAGGTTGCCAGTTTGAGAAAGAACTATTTACCACCACCCTTCGGGTATGGCCTGGGAGCCAGTTCCTTGCCCACTGCACAGACCACTTGTCTAGGCCATAGCACATCAACTTCTCTAGGAGGAGGCTGTGAGTAACTGTGTCAAAAGCCTTGGGAGAAGTCCAGGTAGACAATGTCAGCCGCTCACCCTGCATCAACTGATTGGGTCACTTTGTCATAGAAGGCGATCAGGTTTATTAAGCACGATCTGCCCTTAGTGAATCCATGTTGGTTTTTCCCAAGTGAATAGAAATGAATAAGCTGAACTGGCTCTGTGGGCATGTGAAAAAATATTTTTCCTTTCTGGGAAATCTTCCATGAGGTCTTTGCTGGACCCTTACTAGTCTTTGAGCCACTGATGATGCGAGGAATCTCCAGAGGAACCCCTCATGCTGGCCTCCAGTGCAGCCTATTCTCTAGTCCAAAACCACTGAGAAAGGGTCTGTTGTATGTCCTGTTATCAAGATTTCATTAAGAAATGCTGAATCCAATTATGATACCAAAGTACACATTATGCTGATTTAAGTATTTCTCAGACTTTCCTGACTGCAGTCATCAAGATTAAAAAGTTGGTATCGAGTCAAAGTTATGTCTTGTTATTTTAAATAGAACTGGTTTGAGGGTTTTTAAGTGTAGGGAGTAGACTGGGCATTACTGATATTTAGCCACTTAAGAGCCTGAAATAGCCGTGGTATTGTATTTGTCCATTTGTGGTCAAAAAACAATTTTCTGTATACAAGGAAGGAAATAATTCATTAAAAAAATTGTTTTTTAAAAAATTGCAGCTTCTTTTTCAGGAATAATTTCAGAGCAGCCTATGCTGACCAATTCATAGGTTGTGACTGAGACAGGTATGCTGACTAAAATGGGGTAGTTTGCATGCATTGCTCTGATAAGCCTTAGGATCTGAGGTGTATTTCTACTTGATAAACAACCTTCTTAATAATTTTATCTTCTATTTAAAAAAAAAATATTCCAATCCCTAGTATTTTTACATTACCCAGGGTCATATTCTGCACTCATATTCATCCCCAAAAAGCATCTGAGAGCAAAAGGTTACTATTAGGTTTAGCAACATAGTTGCTTGGCCATCCCTTAATTAGTTATTTTATATCTGCTACTCTGAAAGTAACTCTAGTTCAGTTGAGCTGCATTGAGAAAAAATCAATAGCAGCTTTGACGTACTTACCCTTGCCATGCCATTAGTACAACAGCAGCCTTGACCTTGCTAGCTGTGTGTATGATGTCTGTTGTTTAGTGAAAAAGGAAGCACATATATTGAGAAGATGATTTTGATGAATCAAATAATCTTTCTAGCAGAAAGATTAGTTTTGCTAACCTCTTATAACTTCTCATTTGTCTTGCCATGTTTGTTTTACAGATTTCTGATGAAGACCAGTTGTGTTCCTCTCACCATCTTTTCCCCATTAATTAAAAAAAAATAGGCTGAATTAGTTTTTTGTTTCTACCATCCAAGTCATGCTCTGAATAGTCTGGAAGCTGTCCTGAGCTGTGCCTTCACAGACAAAAGTAATACATATTATGTCAACCAGCAATTCTCCCAATGGAAAAACATTGACACAGAGCACATAATTTTTTCTGCAAAGAAGAGCTGGTGAGGTCAAATGTGAACAGGGGTAACAGTACTGAGTTTTGTAGCTAACTTTTTGGGAAGTACTAAAAATGCCACTTAACATTTTCACCACTGTGCATTCTAGAACTGAACAACAGTTATAGTTTAATTAGTCCTCTATGGAAAATATTGTTTCCCAAGTGCTACCTCCCCAGTACCTATATGGCAGTAGAAAATAGATCTGAGATAGCTCAGAGACAAAGTAATGGCTACACTGAAGATCTGAGCTGGGAAAACATGGTGCATAAATGGGACATGGAAATACAAGATGTAACAAGCTTTATGCTACAAATCTGAAATGAATAAATAAATGTTAGCAAAATTTGCAGTGTTACTTTCTCAAAGAATACGAAAAATGTGTCTGCTTTGAAAAGCAAGTTGGTGCTTAGCACAAAAGTGCCTGGGTTGAGCCTAAGATCATAGAATCATAGAATTGCTTGGTTGGAAAAGACTTGATATCATTGAGTCCCACTGTACCTATGCACTACTAAACCACATCCCTGAGGACTTTATCTACCTGCCTTTTAAACACCTCCAGGGATGGTGACTCAGCCACCTCCCTGGGCAGCAGTGTCAGTGCCTGATAACCCTTTCAATGAAGAAATTTTTCCTGATGTCTAATGTGAACATCCCCTGGTGCAATTTGAGGCCATTTCCTCTTGCCCTGTCACTTGTTACTTGGTAGAAGAGACCACTGCATGGAAAGGGAATGATGTGTCTACCCATTGCCTGAGATGTTATATGGTTTATCATTTATTTAGCTGCTGTTTAGCCTGGCTTACATTGCCTTCTACTGATCCTTTGCTCAGTGCATTAATTGCACAGGTTGTATCTATGCTGACTTGATGGTGCCAGGCCAAGCAGCTGTCTTCCATCCAACGTGCTCCTGCTCTGAATCCACATCTCTTTGACTTCTGTCCAGGCAGGAAAGGGTCCTCTCTTTTCAAGCCATCTCATGAAATTGCATCAGTTCCCATACAGGTCAATACAGCCTGCCTGCAGCAAATCCCTCATCACTGCTGCCACATTTGCCTTTTCTGCCTTCTCCTTTCAGCTCCAGCTCCCACTTGCTAGACCCCTCTCCAGTCTGGGATACAGGACCCACAGACTTTCCTTACCTCTTTCTCCTTGGCCCCTGCCCATGATACCTGCGATACTGACAGGGTAGTCTAGTCTAGTAAGATGCCGATAGGTTGACTGCCGCCATCCGCGCTGCTTTTATGGAGTTAAATTTATGCATCCTGTCTGCAGGGAGCAGCTCTTCCAGTCACCTGGCATCATCTCCAGAGAGAGGGGATACACTTGTGACAGAGTTGGGTCGAGCACAACATTCCTGGGCCACCCACGCTGCACATTGGGACACCTTTGGCTCTGAGCTGAGAATTAGTGTGGGCCAAAGACTCATTCCTACTGGTTCTTAGAGGTCACCTCAAACTTGTGGCTGAGTACAGTCTTGTGTCCCCATTTAGTCTGAAGAAGAGGAGGCTCAGGGGAGACCTCATTGCTCTCTACAACTACGTAAAAGGAGGTTGTAGTCAGGGCAGGGGTTGGTCTCTTCTCTCAGGTGGCCAGTGGCAGAACTAGAGGGCATGGACTCAAGCTTCGTCAGGGAAAGTTTAGACTTGATGTGAGGAAAAAGTTCTTCCCTGAAAGGGTGATTGGCCATTGGAATGCGCTGCCCAGGGAGGTGGTGGAGTCACCGACCCTGGAAGTGTTTAAGGGGAGACTGGATGAGGCACTGAGTGCCATGGTTTAGATGATGGGTTGTTGTTAGTGTTGGTGTTGGGTTATAGGTTGGACTCGATGATCTCAGAGGTCCTTTCCAACCTTATGATACTGTGATACTGTGATATGAACGTGGCCTCCATTTGTGGGTTTGAACCCATGCTTGAAATGCAGTGTACACATAATCTTTATCCTTAAATTTATGTCGGCTTTCCAAGGTTGAGATTTCCCCCTCAATTCTCTGTTCTGTGGAACATCTAAAAAACTCCTCCTAAGTACTATAAAAATATTAACTATTCTTAGTTCATTTGGTGCATGCACTTTAGGAATGTTGCCAGTATTCATGCACTCAGCTGCTTGTTCTCCATAAGATTAATCTGCTCTTTGTCCTTGTATAGATAAGTATTATTGCTGATCCACTCCTCCTTCATCCTGCAAGAAATGAGTCTTCTAAAGTGCCTTGTCAGAGTGGAACTGGACAGACATGGAAAACCAGATGGAAAACGGCCAGAATGAATGTGGTGGTAGATTTCTTTCCCAAGCGCTTGGCAAAAGGTCTCCCAGAAAAAGGCTTGCAGGAATGTAATGCTTTATGGCTGATCCCTGAGTGCACTTTGCATTTTGAATGCTCTCTATTTTAAATTCCATTGGAACTGCAGATGGGGGAATGAGATTTGTGGGGGCTTTCCTCCTTCATCCCTCTGCAGTAATGTAGATTACTTTCCCTAAAATGAATAGGAAAAAAAGAAAAGAGAAGAAATCTGCTCATAAGTTTGGTTTCACTGAGAAATACAAGCCTACTGGGCTTGATGTTGTTGAGCTCGATTTGTTTGCAATATCTTGGGCTGAAAGAGTGCATAGGATAGAAGGGTGAGCACTGACTGAAACCTGCCTTCCTGGATTCCTGCTCCTCAGGCAGAGCCACTGGCTTCAGCAATGATGGAATCTTTAAATACAAGAGTGCAGAAAGAACTCTGGCACATCTTACACAATGTAACTCTACGTTTAAGGAATGGTGAATTATTTAACACAGAGCATGAAAGATGTTTTATCTCCAGGTTCAGTTATTGTAAGTCAGATGATGGAGCTACATCAGATGATGAATGTCTCAGGAAAATGTTTTTCCTTTCAAAGGTCCTTAGAATTTTGAATTCATGGAGGGAATCAAAGCAGCCACAGATACCAAAAACTAGTCGTGCTTCGACTAAAGGGCAGCAGATTGTGACTTCAACTAAAGGGCAGCAGCTGAAAAGAATGGGCTCTTTGCAATTATCTAGGTATATTTAGATTTAAATGGCATGAAGGAAGATTTACTGAGCTCTCTGTGGTGTTTGTGGTTTTTTTTTTTTGGTGGGGCTTTTTTTGGTGTTTTTTTTTGCTGTTGGTTATAAAGAGATGGTACAGAAATAATTCTGAAATCAAGGACAGCCGTACTGTCGTCAACATGACACAAATTTGTGAACAGATGAATCAAAACCTTCCTCAAAATTATTCTTATTTCAGCTCTGTCTCTTCCCAGGAACCTGCGCTTTGTAGTAGCTTCAGAGTAATTCACGCCAAAAGAGCAAAAGCTTTATCTTGGGACATTGTTTAATTCTGTTGATGTTATCTCTAAAATCTGGTGGATGGGAGAGCTGTGAATGCTTTGAATGTAGATCTCTGGCCACAATCAAGGTTCTGGAAAAAACAGTTCCCTGCGTGAAACTGAGTTTGTTATTGGGGCACTCCAGTATGAGTTACAAAAACTCTAAAACCATTTTTGCAAGGGTTAGGGTGATCTTGACTAGGAGCTGCTTGACCTGTTTTGCCTGGACAGGAGGACTCATAATATTATGCGCAACTAATGACTGCAGGCATTAATGTACATTTGAGAGAGTGTACCCTGGAGGTTCCTTCTGTGGGTAAACTGGTAGCTTAAAAATACAGTGGCTTCTAGGACGCATGTGCAGAATCAGGCTCCAAACAGCAGTATCTGGTCAGGCCCTGGAACAGCTGCCCAGGGAAGTGGCTGAATCACCATCCCTGGAGGTGTTTAAAAAATAGATGAGTTTTTGAGGGACATGATTTACCGGATAATGGGTGCGGTTGGACTCGATGATCTCAAAGGTCTTTTCCAACCGGAAGATTCTACGATTCTATGATTTTCAAGCTATGTCTAGCCAAGACATTTATAGGCTATCAGCCACCACACTGAGGGCCACTACTCAACAAGTGGAACAGTCCTGTTCAAATTACTTTGTCTATTTTGTATGTTTAAGAGCCTTTAATTATGTACTTTGTCTTGGGGTCTGCGGTGTGAGATCAGCTGATGATAACTCTGTAGCTCTACTGCAGCTGGAGTATTCTGTTTTGTCTCTTATTTATCTTGTCCTTTTACTGCTCCTGGTGTGACCAGTCACATTTCAACTGAGGAAGATTGCTCAACTGTCAGAGCCTTTAATGACATTCTAAACCAGGAATTTTAAACGCTTTGATTCTTAGGATTTTTAAAAAGTGCTAAATATCCATTTAGAAATTCAAAGTATGTTGGTTGTTGTAGATTCTATATGAATTTCCTACTTCTTAGCAACTTTTCACACAACTTGAAGAAATAACTGATGGGTACCAATAACCCACAGACCAGAAAAGTTCTTAGACAGATTGCTCCTTTCAGGTTAGAGATGAAGCCTTAACCACTTTTTCAGTTCTGGATATAATATTCAGTTTCTCCCATTTTTTTCTTCTATGCTGATTGCATCCTGTTAAACAAATAATCTTTTATCATAATTAGAATCTTTATCAGAGGTTGTACTTTTGTAGTTTTGTTTTCACATATTTGCTAGCCTTTGTTTTGTGTATTCTTTGTTACCTTAGCAGCAGCAAAGTTCTGTTTAATCTTCCATGAAGTTCTGGCATAACAATGAATCATTCTTACCATGAAATCTTTAGAAACTACCCTTTGCCCCCTATAAATTCAGATTTTTTCAACTCCAGTCTTGGAATGCAATGTTTTTGTACCTCCTGTAAACCTGGAAAACTGCTAATAAATAATTTCAACGATATTTTAAAATTATTATATGCCTTCTACTTAACTAAATATTTGTACCATTTAGTCTTCAAACATCTAGAACTGTACAATAGAAATGGAGGTAAAGGCACAGCCTCAGGGCATTTAGCAGCAGCAGCTGCAGGATGGAAGATGATGGCCAATCTTAACCTGTACACCCCCTAAAAGTGCAAAATGTCATGTGGTGATGTCTGATAGGTTTTACCCTCTATAGAGTAATATTTCTCTGTTTAGGGGTCATGTAAAGTAAGAGGCCTCTCTACAAGCTTCTCAGTGTAATATTTCTTTTTCCTAACTTTCTGGATTACTTCCATGACAGAACTAGCTTCTTTGTGTACACAGAAACACTAAAAAAAAGAAAGAAATGAAAAAGCTGTCTGGATTCTCAATGCCTGTGCTATACCAAAGTTGATACTGAGAAGTTATAGGTGCAAGATTTTTAGCCCAAAATATTATAAACTTACTTATAGAAATTGAGAATTACAAGAAAATTCATTGAAGTACAGCTTGAGATTTTTCAAAATTTGTTTCAAAGGGTGTTTGGAAGGACACTTCAATTAAGTTGCTGCATTTATTGTCAAGCAGTTGAATGCAGGTAGGAAGCCCCCTACTCTGTCTTTGACGGTGTTTCTAAATACTTGTGGATTAAGAATGCTGAAGTGTTTGAATTGAAGCTGTGGTGAGTGTTATGAGCTCCATGAGCTCCAGCACTTTAACTCAGTTTGGGTCTACCAGGTCTGGCCATGAGTTTCGCTGCTCAGACTATGAAGTTCAAGCTGTAGGAGTTTGCTCACCCAAGAGGTAGAGGAACAAAAAGGGAGACTCTATAAACCATCAGAAGAAAAACTTACATTGGCTTGGCTGGCTGAGGATTAGTTTAGGGCACTCAAAATGGAATAGGGGGTTTGTATTCTTCTAGTGGGTGCTGGTTTTATCTGGTTTTACCTTTCCTACCACCTCTTTTTTTCCCATAGATCTTGAGAATTTATGTAGCTCAGTAACAATTTCAAGGGAAATGAACTGAAAGTTGTTTGTTTAGCAGATGGGAAAAGAGACTCGGTTTGTGGCTTTTGGATCTGACAAAGTAGAGAAATCTTACAAGGAGAGGAAAAAAACTTTAAAATACCTTACTTAGAGTTTTTACAGTCCCATGACTTGTTGGTCACTGATTTCTCATTCCCACAGTAAGAGCTGCATTCAAATGAAGACAGGAGCGCTGAAGCCAGGAAATCTTAACCTTTGTACCTACGTTTACTCTGATGACGTTTACTTTGTTTTCAACACTCTCATGAAAGCAAAGTAATGCATAGTTACAAATCTTTGCAAGATTGGTACCTGAATTCCTATTACAGGATTGGACTTTATATTGCTGATACTGAGCTCCACTCCAAAGGACAGTGAAGTCAGTGGAAAGCCTCCCAATGACTTAGGAAGATATAAATCAAGCTCAGAATAAGCTCTGAGTATCCTCATTATTTTTTATGGCTCTTGCCAAGTATCTTCTATAAGATCTGCAGGATTTCAAAATAAATAATCAATATTAAGATGTAAAAAATCTTTAAGGACATATTTGGCAGCGAGTTGAGGTCAGTGCTTAGTCTGGAAGGTGGAAGTTCACTGAAGATGGCAACGATGCAAAGGTGGGAAGGAGGCTGACACCGTGCACTTCAGCGTCAGAGTGAAATGGAGGGATGGGAGAGTTTAGTCAGAGGGAATGAGTAACCATCTGGCTGCATGTAGGGAAGTAAGAAGATGTGGGTTATGACTGTAGTAACACATATAAGGCTGCCAGCTATGTGGTTCTAAATCTTTAAATAAAGACAGGCTACATCCTCACAGACCCAAAAGCCAATGAGGGCCATAGGGATTCTCCTCAGTCCTTGCAGATGAACTGACTGATGAAGGGTTATTTGGGGTTATCTGCTTATCCTGTTGATTAATAACATCTGTTCCACTGCTGACAATATTGAGAACTGTGCATCTATACTAGGGAGTGAAAACAGACAGCGTGGTTTAATCCCTTTGAGATGTACGGGATAGGAGAGCCCTCTCACCCAGTGGCCCACCACCCTTGTGCTGTCCCTTTTGCCAGCCCTGACAGGAGTGTGCCTGTGTGGCTTGTCCAGGACAATGCCATTTTCCTCCCTGTTGCCACTGTAAATGGCGGCCAGCAGGGCTGGACTCGGCCCTTAATGATGATGGCTCCACATGAGGCAGGAGTGCCAGGAACAGCCAGGCAGGGTTGAGCTGTTGGACAGGAGCAGCCCTGATGGCAGAGAGGGAAGTTTAGATTAGATATTAGAAAAAAAATATTTACTGAAAAAGTGGTGAAGCCTTGGAACAGGCTGCCCAGCGAAGTGGTGGAGTCTCCTTCCCTGGTGCTGTATAAAAAATGTGTATCCGTAGCACTTTGTGACATGGTTCACTAAGCATGGTGGTGTTGGGCTGATGGTTGGGCTGGTTGATCTTAAAAGTCTATGATTCTATGGTTCTATGATTATATTGTCAGCCTGGAGAAGCAAAGGCACTGGGAAAACCTTATAGTGGCATTCCAGTATCTGAAGGGGGCTACAGCAAAGCTGGGGAGGAGCTTTTTGCAAGACTGTGTAGTGATGAGAGGGAATGGCTTTAAATTGGAAGGGGGAAGATTTAGTTTAGACATTAAGAAGAAATTCTTCACACTGAGGGTGGTGAGGCGCTGGCACAGGTTGCCCAGGGAAGCTGTGGATGGCCCTTTCCTGGAAGCGTTCAAGGCCAGGTTGGATGGGGTCTTGAGCAACCTGGTCTGGTGCGAGGTGTCCCTGCACATGGCAGGGAGGTTGGAACTGGATGGTCTTTAGGGTCCCGTCCAAACCAAACCATTCTGTGATTCCATGATCCTATGATTCTCTTCTATGACTCTATGAATTTAAGCACTTTCTTTGCCATATGCTGGGGCCACCTTGCCCTGCAGGCAGCGCACCTGCAGGGTGGCACAAGCCCCTTCTCAGCCCCTCAGCCGCGACGGGTGGCACTGGCCAGCCCTGGGCGTCGGGGACAAAGGCTGCCCGAGGCAGGCAGGCTGCCAGCTCGCTTCTCCCGGTGACGCAGGGCGCGGAGCAGCCTGTCCCCGCCCGGGCAGAACTACAGCGCCCGGCGGCCCCTGCGCGCCGCCCACACCTTCCCCGCCCCTCCTGGCAGCCCGGAGCCCGACCCGGCTCGCCCGAGAGGGGCTGGTGCTGCGGGGAGGGGGAGCCAAGCGAGGCAGCCACGGCCGCGTCCCCGTCCCGTGCCGGGAGCAGCATCCACGCAGCCTCGCGGCTTCCATCCCGCCCGGTCCCGTCCCGTCGCCGCGGCTCATGAGCTGAAGATGGTGATCCGCGTCTTCATCGCCTCCTCCTCGGGCTCGGTGGCGGTGAGTGCGGGGCGAGCGGCGGGGAGAGGGGAGAGGAGCGGGCAGGGCTCAGCCGCCAGGCTCTGGCGAAGCTGCCCGGTGCTGTCAACCCCGCGGCTGCCGGGCGCCGGCACCTTGCCCCGCACTCCCTCACGGAGTTGGGGTCAGTGGCGTGGTGTGGAACGTGTAGCAGGATGTGCCGGGATTGCGGACTGCAATGGGAGGGAAAAAAATGACGGGTACACCCCCAAATAATAATAAAAGAAAGGGTGCCAAAGCTTAACTTGTTCATAAATTGCCTTTGGCAAACTAAACAACCCCCTATGTCCCGAAACCTTTATCACTGTCTACAACTGCCTGAAAGGAGGCTGTAACGAGGTGAGTGTTGGTCTCTTCTCCCAAAGGGACAGGTGGTAGGATGAGAGGAAACATCTTCAAGTTGCACCAGGGGAGGTTCAGATTAGACAGTAGGAAAAATTTCTTCACTGGAAGGGTTATCAGACACTGGCACAGCTACCCAGGGAGGTGGTTGAATTGCCATCCCTGGAAGTGTTTAAAAGATGGGAAGATTAGGTGTTCAGGGATCTTTTTTTGTAGTGGACAGATATGGTTGGACTCGATGATCTCAAAGATCTTTCCAACCAAGCGATTCTGTGATTCTCTTCGTGAGGGACAGATACTGGGTGTGTTTAAAGGATCTCAAAGGTGGTTAATGTGGGCTAAACATGCCTACTTCAACGCCTTGGTGCAGGGGGAGCACCTTGAGGCATGCAGAGCCGCTGCTGTCCCTGCCTGCCAACTACTGCGAGATGAAAATACTCATAAAAAGGGAGCCTTACAGACAAACTTCATGCAGGAGCTCCTGTCTGCATTAACAAATACTCTGGAAAAGGTACAACTCTGTTCAAACTCGGTTTTGAAAGGCATTGCTTTGTCCTCTACTTAACTGAAGCTCTTATAGCTTTCTCTTGTTGCATTAATTATGCATGCGACCTATGAATTTTCATATTTTCGTATGAAGTGACAGCTCTGATTTCCATTAAGGCAATCTGAGCGTAAGTGTTCTATTGAATTTGTTATTTAATGAGAAACATCAGAAGGATTTAGATTTAATTGCTGTTCTTTATGGTTCACCAGTGAAGGCAGCAGCATTTTTGCGTTGCAGGAGGATGTAGCACTGTATTTTCCCATCTGAAGGTTTATTGTGTGTTCACTTCCTTCAGCCTTTTAACGTGCAATACTAGTTTTCAGTTCAGTGGCACGGTGACAGCTATGTGTTCTGATATGTTTTGGCATGAAGTGTTCAAAATGCTTAGTGGCTGCATTACAGCTAATAAAAACTAATTATCCATTTCAGTAGCCAACTGAGTAAACACAGAGTGTCTTCAGAACTCTATAATGCACGTTCATCAAGCATCCGTAATAGAAGTGTTTCCTTGTCTGCATGGGCTGTTGGTTCGCAATGTGGTAGCTCAGTATTGCAAGGCTTAGTTTCTCTTAATGCATCACAGCTTGAAAAATAATGCAGTTTTATATTTTGTTTTTGTTGAAGGGGGGGAAAAGGGTCACGTAATTAGCTCACCTGTATCTCCTGTTCTGACCTGTCTGGAAATAGGCTATTGATGGGAGTTTTTGATTCTGCCCTCTCCTTCCCCTGTCACTATCTGGAAGGTGCATATCCTATTAACAGCAGCAATGTAACCCTCTTCACTATCTATTAGCCCAACAAACCAAATCTGACAAGCAATTTAATTTGCACATCAGTTCATATACTGTCTTTTTTTCTGGGTTTGATAACAAGAAGATAATGTATAATAGGGATAACCGTTTGCATACTGGTGACAGTGAACTTTCTTTGTATAGACAGCAGTACTCTGAGTACAACCTACCCAGAGAAGAATAGATAATTTAGTGATTGAAGGTACTGTTACTCAGCACCAGAGCTGTGACATCTCTTCTGTCAGTTTTTCTTCATCTGTGTTGTCACAGCATTTTGGAGCCTTCATTATGGGCTGGGTTCCTGCTGGGTTCCTGCTGTGCTCAGTGTCGCGTCTCCAAGGCTTTTTTTTGTCTGTGGGCTTTGCAGGGGGTGTACACAGATCACAGCAAAATGACTGAGGAAAATGACAAAGAAAAAAACTATTATCAACTGCGTATGTAGGAATCCACATCTAGAGAAATGGGCAGTTACTGTACTGTGCATCTTGTAGCAGAGAAGTTTAAAATTAATTTTCATCCTCCCAGAACTAAGTATTTGTGAAGGAAAACAAAAAGTGTTGGAGTCATGTAATTCCTTGTCGCCTCCTCCAGCCGTCAGCACAACCACATCAGTGACTTTTTGGGACCCTGTGCAATTCATGAAAATAGGATGAGTTCCCTGTCTAGAGAAATGAGTACTCCTTATAGGTCCTACTCTATCTCCTGCTAAAACCAGTGTTAGAATCCATGGTTTAAATTCCACCTGTAGGTCAGCTGGAGTCAAATTGTAGGCTAGCTGCTTGTGAGAGTGCATATGGCTGAGATTAGTGTCTGAGCTGCTGTAATTGACCAAAAACTTCTATATGTAATATTTGCTGATAAATTAAAAGCAACATTGTAGTGATACAATCCACTGTCCTAATCTCACTAGACATATTTTGTTAAATTGCTCTTTATTTTAAAATGAAAGGTCTATGGAGGCTCTAGAATAAGCTTTTGGTTTTGTTTATTACCTCACCAGCAGTGAGCTGTCAAAGCCGGCGCATTTCTCACTCCTCTTTCCTCTTTGTACCTGGAATAAGACTGTTTTGAGTTTGCAGAGAGGGAAAGGTGAAGACAGTGATTTGTTTAAGTAAAAATTATGTGCTGCAATTTCCTTGTGTTAACTAGTAAAAGAGGTGATGCTACCCAGCAAAACATAAATAGCTGAACTCTTTTGTGTATGACTCCTCTTGAAACCTTCAGAATACTCAGGTCAAATGATAGGCATTTGGCCAAAACGTTCCTGAGAAATAGATTGTTTGTGTAGTCAGCACAGGTTTCAGTTTGCATAAATATAACTTTCCCTTGAAACTGAAGGTATTTATTGATCCTGATACTTTGTGTAATTTATTTTCTGTCAAAGAAGATAAAAATATGTAATAGTCATACATAATTCTAAGAGTTCATCACATTAAGTGTTTTGAGGGTCGTTCTTGAGAATGAGAAAAGGAAGTAATTGGAGTGGATGAGAAGGAGACAAGAACAGCGTGAACATTCCCTCCATTTGGACTTGGACTTCTCCCTGCAGAATCCTCCTCACATCCGAAGGTTCTCATACCCTTGAGAGGTTAATAGTAGTAGCTATTTTTTGGGTTGGTTTGTTTGTTTGTTTTAAATAAAACTTGTGAATATAAATGCCTCATGAGCTTAAAAGAGCTCACAGATCCAAAGAACTGGTTGCGACTTGAGTAGAAGCATTCCTCTTCATTGTTTATGGAAGCTGGACTGTGGGTTTACCCTGTAAGGACACTGTAGACAAGTTCTGAGACCTTCTTATAGGAAGGGAGGAGAGAGTCACTGAGTATATATGTATATTTCTAAATAACCTTGTATTGTTTTAAGCATGCATTAGGCATCGCAATGGGAAGCCTCTGAATAGGCAGGCAGGCATGTTTCTACAAGACTTACCAGCTCCTGCTTTTTTCTGACCTGAATTTCTGCTTGTTGTTGGTACACTCTGTCTCAAATTCCAAGCACTTCTTTGTAAGACTGGGGAGGCAGGCTTTGCTGCTCCTCCCTGATAAGGACAATCAGTGTTCCTTTGTGCTTAGGAGAAAGGCTACTTAAAATTAGTTTACTTCTCTTCCTCAGCAGTGTTTCACTGTTTTCAGGAAATAGTTAACGGCCTCATTTTTCACCAAATCATTCCAACATGACTGTAGTTTAAAGTTTCCTATTTTCTAGTCTGTCTATACAAATTTACACTTCTGCTACCATACTATGTAGTGACTCGGTTTTCAGTGTTTTAAAGCAGCTCTGCCTTTGACAGGAAGCTGGTAGAATGAGCTAAGTAACTTTATGCCTGGGATTCCTACAGTTATCTAGAAATACCAAACCAAAGGAGACTTCAGTCCTCCTGCAATCAGAGGATGGAAGAACAGGGAAGGGAGGTGTCATTGAAGAGCTTTCAGGTAATGGAGAAACCTCAAACATCTCTCTCTCTTGTGCATTCTGCTCTGTGGTAATAATTTATTGCCTTGGAACTTTGTTAAGCTGAACAGATATTATAGGGGAGTTACTGAAATAATGGAACAGTGGGTGGAATCTCTTCTGAGTAGTGAGAGATGCAAAATACTTCCCTGCTGAAATTTTTGTGTTCACAAGATGTGAAAAACACATCACTGAAACAAATTCCACTTAGTGCACAAGGGCAAGCGCTGCTCAGCCACATTCTCCATGAAAACATATTTAGGGAGACAAGAGAATTTGTGAAGGAACAGCACCAACCTGAAAAGAGTAGACTTTTAAACATGACCACAAGTTGGACTTTGGCTCTTGCTACTGAAGAGGATTATGGATTTTTTACTAGGAAGCTTGATAAGATAGGTGCAGATATAAATTGTTTCTATAGCAAATATTTGTTTTATGAGACCAAAGCTTTGCTGTTGTTTAAGCATATCATGGAGGTCAAATGCATTAGAATTTTTTTTCCTGGACTTTAAATCACCATATAAAACATCAGAATATCAGAATAATTACAGTCGTATTTGTTTGTGTCGTCTGTTGTTGGATAATGTAATGAAGATAATAACAATGCTAACATTCTTAAGGCTAAGCTTGTCCCCTAGCGATAATGATCAATTTCAACCCCACCTTTGTTTGTGCAGTCATTGTAACTCAACGTTTCTCATAGTACTTATCAGAAAGAATATGCTTCTTGTTGAGAGGTGTGGAATAAATTAACTTAGAATATGTCACTTCCAGAATACTCAGCATCTAACAGGGTTTTTTTTTGCCTTTCTGCACCCCAAAATCACAGCAGTCAAAACTGAAAGTAATTTGGTTGAGTGATACATGTGCCTTTTGTGTTAACCGTATTAGTTATGATGGTAATTGGAGGGATTTACGATTTGCTGCATGTGATTTGAGGGTATTCAGCTACCTATGATATAAAATATTAAGTGTTCCAAATTATAAACACTATAATTTTTTAATATTAGAAGTTTGTAAAATCATACCGTAGCAGCAGGTAAGTTAGCTTTTCAGAAATGAGATGATAATCTCTACAATTGAAAGTGTTTCTGCAATATTTACATGGGAAATAGCAGTATTTTAAAGGTATAACCGAAGTATTGTCTAACCACACTTGTCAGGATGCTGAGGATACACCTGTTGGATTAGATCCTCAAAGTCTGATTTATGAATCTCACATGAACGTTGTACTGTTGTGTCACTTCACTCGGTCAAGGTGGTGGTTCTTGTGGTTGTGTACCTACAGAGCAAGTGCTGTAGCAACAGCAGTGATACTGGAAGAAAAGTTGAATCCTTGCTCAGTCACAGTACATGTCATTTGTATCCCTGTCTTGGACCTTAACAGTTATATTGTACCCCTAGGAGAGATCCAGGGACTTTCTCAATATAGTCCTTTTGATTGACAGAATGAGTTCCCTCATCCTTCCTCAAGTTTCCTATTGTCAAGTGAGGTGGCTCATATTTATGTTTGAAGCTTCTGTCAGTTCTGTTTTGCAGGGTTCATGTGGCTGAGGGAGCCTGAGAGACTCACTCATTACTGTGAATTCTGTGAATCACGGATGTCGCTAGAAGCCTCCAGACAGCAGTTCAAATAGCTTAAGGAACGTGTTGAGGAGGGAGACAGGTGAGAACCCTAGTCACAAGGATACAGGTGGAATTTAGACCATCTATGTAGGGTGTTCAGTACCTGACTGTTGCACCATTCTTGTGTGCTCTAGTGCTTTTCAAATATCTACATTTCTTCTTGGCAGATAGATTCTGTCAGAAATAATGCTACCTTGAAGAACACACCTTAGACTACATACAGTCATAAGCAGTCAGGACTGTTACTGACCTGTGATTACGGTTGTTCGTGTAATGAAACTTCAGGAGAGGTACTGTTCTGACTCGGTCTGAACACTGTTTGGTGATTCTGCCTTTGCTGATCTGCTTTGTACAGGCGTATGGTTCAACATCTCTAACAACTATATAGTGACACTTTCATTAAAGATTAAGCCCACCATTTTGAATATCTTCACATGGGTTGGGAAGAATAAAATGAATAATAAAAGGCAAATTGTTAATTTTAAGAAGGTTTTTCCCCTCTATTATTCTATAGAATACGGCACTGTAAAAGTGCAAGTCCCTAAATGGACATACGTCACAGATGGTGACCTGTTCTTCTTAATCTTCCACCCATATCATCAAAGCCTACAAATTCATTTTCCTAACCCTGATCATAGTGTCAGTGGTCATGAAAGGTCACATATAACTGAATTTAATTACATTAATGAAAAAATAGAACTAATAATTAAATTGCATGCCATTTATTGATACATATAACTTTTGGATTACTTTATTTTCTGTGTTGTTTTATGAAATGAAAATGAATTTGAGCGCCTAACTCACCTGTCTATTTTCTAGAGCGTACAACCCAGGAGTGAAGGCAGGGAGTGAAGCATTTGCCATTTTTAGTCGTCCCCATTTTGTTGTCTCGCATTAGCACATCTACATATAAACTCCCACATTTATAGCTGTCTGTGTCACATTATTCTGTGCAAAACATTGCTCCTGCAGAGACAAACACTAGTAAAGGGGCAAGACAGTCAGCTCTCATGCTGTAACACATTGGAGCAACTGCTCGCTTCATTGCTGCTAGATTGGAGCTCTTGGTACCTGCAACTTTAATCTGGTGAATCCAAATCAAAAGTGGTTTGTTTTCCGTATCCGCCTACTGCAGACTCAGTGTCTGGTTTCTTGTCACTACAAAGGTCTCTCAGCCCGGGGACAATGAACTGATTTCCATTACATTTGGGCATCACAGAACTGCTTTCCCAAAATTTGTTCAGCTATTCTTCTGTTATCCTAGGTCAGAGATTTACTTCCTCTCTTGAGGGTTTTTTTTTGTTTCCCAAGAAGTATAATTTTGGCAAAATATGCTAAGCACCAGAGTGTCAGTATTTTTTTCCCTTTGGAGCTAAGTATCTTTGAAAAAGAGGTATTGAAAAAGGTTGAAGGTTTGTTGAATTCAAGTCACTGCTGGACTAATGTGAATCCTGTGATCTGCAGTCATTTACTGACATGTGTTGTCTAGTGTAGTAATTTCACATAAGATTTGATCCGAAGCTTGTTGAAATTAGTGAAAACATCTCAGTTGACTAACTAGTCTTTCATCCAAGCAAGGTGGCTTCAATGCTTACCATTAAGTCTAAATGATGTCTTGTGTGCATCAGAACATCAATAATGTGTATTGTTCTAAATATTTTTATTCATGCACGTGGACAGTACAATGCTGCTGGCTCTAACTTGGAATTACTTGAGAACTGTCTACAAACATAATGTCCTCATTAGCAGCAACGTGAAACGAACCTTCGGATATAATCTTCTGCCTATAATGAAAGAACTGGGTTGTTGGTAGAACAGTTGTATTACACTCCTTAAGTTTCTGTCTATGGCAAGCCATAGTAAGAAAGTACCAGTTGCATGACTTACAGGCTGCGTTTTAGGCAAGAAAACTGAGTTTCCTAATTTACATTGTTCTTGTGGACAGTGAGGCTAGAAACAGCTAACTGGCTCTTGCAAAGTTATGTCTCTCCTCAGTTCCTGAACAGTTCACCCTTTTTAAAATTTGAGGATTTATAGACAAAATTCAGGAAGGAGCGCAGGCATACGAGTAAGTGTGGAAGTGTGCTAGTGAAAGTTAAGAGGCGGAGGTAGTGTTTCGTACCTGTGATTGTCTATGGAAATAGTCTGCAGTTAGCTGCAATAGCTTGGAAGAGCTTCTGATTTCCTCACTAGCCATGAGACCGTTTCCTTTATCTTCTCTCCTGGGGTTGGTATGTTGTTTAGGTAGCACCCGTTGGACAGGCAGATGGAGTCAATTCAGAAACCTAAATCACTGTTGACTCTTATTTCCGAAAACAAACATAAGATTCATTTCACTGGGACTCAGGTAAGTAAGCAAAGTGTGACTTCATCTCTCAAGGAATGACTCTTGTTGGTCAACTTTAGGTGCTTTAACTGGAAGGAAGGCATGACTCACATACAAACACAACCTGCTTTCTTGTCTTTCTTGGGATTTAGCCTCCATTTGTGAAGTATTTTGGGTTGAAATCTTTCAATACTTCTATTCAAGGCTGTGGCAGTCCTTTCATTCAGGTGTGCTACTTTACTCTAACAGTTATTTATGACCACTATGAAGGGCTCAGTCTAAAGCACGTGGATGTCCCTCTTTTGGAGTGGTAAGAGCTATATTGATGAGGAACTTCTTTAAAACATTTTTTTTCTATCCTGTTATGGGGAAGAAAAAAATCAACTGAATTTTAAAACTGTAAATGAGCTTATTCAGTCTAAATTTAATATTGTACTACACTATAAAGTAATTGAATTTGGCACAGAGGAAGGGGGCTGTCTTGCTAGTTGATTGATGAAGAGGAGCTCTTAGGAGACACAGGTTGCTCAGTGGCTCATATTAATCATCAATAACAGCTTGCCCTTCTGTTGTTGCCCATCTTCCTTGGGTAGGTTAGAGTTTGTCTTGACCGTTAAGAGTTCGAGGATTTGTTGTTGTTAGTTTTGCTCTTTTACCTCTGAATAGCTAATCCCTACCATTCCTAGTAAGACAATGTGGAAAACTGCAAGACATTTCTCATTTTACTGCAATGAAAAACTTGCAGGATTTAATGCCTTTACAAGTGTATCAACCTGCCTTTTATTTGAATATACATATGTCGATGTGCATTTTTGCATACACACATACGTATTGATATGTATATTTATATATATTGTGTCTGTATATGTTATCTGTATTTGTGTCTGTGTGTATGTGTGTGTGTGTGTGTGTTTCTTAACCTTGGAATCACCAATAGATGCTAATTTTCATATTAGTGGTCAAAATAAGCCACTGATTTTTACATTCCCAGAAGAGAAATAAAGATAATGTCCTTGTGCCTCCTGTTAGTTGCTCAAGATATGTCAGCATCTGTTGGGACACTGTCAAAAATTGCTGCTCCTTTATTTGAATGGCTGGACCTTATGGAATTGTGACCATGGATGTCTGTCTTCTGTGTAAGCCAGAGTGTTAAAATCGCTGTGCTTGCACAGCTATCTCTGCTATTGCATGTGTCTGGCCTACGCTTAAGATCTTTACGTATAACTCATTTCAGATAATGAGGTGCTTATAGAACATCAAAATAGTTATACCAATATAAGATATCCACTGGTATAATTGTGCTGGCTAATGGGGACATACAGTGGCATAAATATTTCCCCTCCTACCTAAGAAAAAAGTAACATCTGTGTGAACAATGTTATGAAGATTTTTATCTGAGAGTTCTGACAGGGCTCGCGGTGGCAGTTTAAGACTCTGCTGCTGCTCTCTTCAAAGTTGCTTGTCTATCTGTTGCAGAGCTCCAGGACAGAATGCCTGCCTGCACTCTTGCCTCTTTGGCTGCAGCCTTAAACAGCCACAGTTTCTGGCTTTCTGAACATCTCATTTCAGGGGATTGTTCTGCTGCAAACTCTGCCAGCAGGGATGCCTTCAGAGCTTTTTCTGGTTTTAGGCAGAGCCTTGATACCATGACCTTGTACTCCATATTAAATACAAATCAAAACATGTGATTGTGTATGTTCCCTTCACACATGCTGTTTTTTCCTATTGGCTTTTATTTTTTTATACTTTTTAAAAAAGACAGAACTTTGTTTACCTTCATGTGCTGGAGGCGATAAGGCCTGTCTTGACCCTTTTCACCAATCTGTTATATAACATTGGTCCTCTGAATTCACTGGAGAGGTCCCGGTTGAAGCACGAGAACATGACTCAGAAAAGAATTCATCAGAATTTAATGGTGGAAATTCCATCACAACTTTCACAAATTTGTTGTAATTCCTGACATTATCATGTGTTTCAGAGAATGATTCTATTAAAACCTTTATGAGTGATTATTTGGAATGATTTAATAGTAACATTACAAATCAATTAAACACAGGTTTCTTAGTCATGGAATTGGAGTCTGTGCTTTTCAGAAAAAGGCAAGTGAATTTTTGTGTGTCTTCATTTGAAAAAAAACTTCTTTTGATCTGATGAACAACAGGGCATCAGCAACTGAAACCTGTCATTGCTTTGCTGCAGGGTAAAATTATCATCCCTGTCTAATCCTAAGAAAGACAATTCAATCTGCATCAAGCCTTTGATCTAGATCTACATCTCCCAAGGTCAGACAATCTTCCTGAAGCTTCTCTAATTGAGCGATCTGATATGTTTATATAGAAGCAGAGACACGATTCTCATTTGAAGGATTTAGATACCATCAAATTTTTCAGTAAAAACCTGTTAGGAGGCTAAAATTAGTTAGAAAGGAGATACAGAACTAGTCTTTGATCAGAGAAGACAGCTGCCTGGAAGTCCCTCATGTGCAAGCAGTCCTTTCCTACTCAGTGAGACTGGCTTGCCTGCAGAAAGATCTGTTTTCTGGTAAAGGTTCCCAGCCTCGGGAGAGTCAGAAAATCCAAGGGTTTAGTCAGCATAGTATTCATTGAGACCTTTGGTTTTGTGGAGTTGACTTCATGTCTGTAGTTTGAGATAACAATCAGATGGCTGCTGTGTTTGTGGATGCAGGTAGTCATTAGGAAATGGGGCTGTGAAAGTGTAAAAGAAAAGATAATTTGCACATAAGGAGCTGCAAGAACACACAAGCTACATGGATTTAGTCACATTTGTTGAAAGAGAAATAACATTGACATTTGTACAAAGTTACAAGCCTCATTCTGCTCTCACTTAAGTCAAAGGTAATTGTTATTGATCTGGATAATAGCAGTGGCAGTCATCCCTAGTTTAGCAAATGATATCAATGGAATCCATCATCCTAGCCTCACAAAACATACTGATAGGACTTTGCAGTAATGCAGTCCAATTTGATCTGAAATCTGACATTTGTCTAGAGCCTCAAATGCATTTTTCCTGTTGCTATTTCATATACTGCTGTGAAAACATGAAAATATCCGTAAAAACTTATCACAACAAATTATGAATGACTAGTACTGCTGTAACTGCTGTTTTTTAAAGTGTATTAGCAGGGGTGTGTATATCTGTAGCTGGCAGAATGACGTATCTCTGCTGTGCAGATAGTAGCTGTTGGGAGAAAATAGTGAAAGGATCGACAGCTTTATTTCACAAATTTGTTTTTCATATTCTTTGGGGCATTTTAGAATCACAGTGTCTTGGATTTATCAGGATAAGACAACAAATAACTGCAAGCATAGTCTTTTTTAGGAGAACACTAGATGTTTTCTCCAAGTGTTCAATCATTGTCTCAAATTCATGAAGGGTCCTTAGTAGTTGTGAGGGAGAAGTATGGATGCGACTTTGTGTTTATGTGGGAACAGGGTTTTCCATGACATCCAGTGTGACATAGCTGGGGTACCCTAGTCTTGGGGTTTGCCTTAACATTTCTCTGAAACCCTACCGTACTGTCAGGAGACTGTCTGCTGCATGTAGCATCTTAAGGCTCCACATTCTCCACCAACTATAATAATCCTTTTTAAGGAAGAGCTGGGGCTGCAGTTGGGTGTAACTGTGTGTTGTTGGGCTATGGGTCCCAAGTGACAAAATAACAGGGTGCAGCCTCTCAGGTAGCCTATGAGGTGGCCAGCAGGACTTACATCTTGAGCTAACAGAACTGACATCCCACGCAGAGGAAACAGAGCCAAGTATTTCTTACACCTTGTAGGTTGCTAGGTGTTTTTATCCATTCTAATAGATAAATATTCCTATGCCACTGGGTATTGATGCTTAAAGCTAATGAGAAAGAAGAAACATGACCTATTTTTTTAGTGCCAAGACATTTGCTTTTATATCTTATTTGCAGTAAGTACAGAAAATACAACTGGGGATGCTTATTCATTGTTACAAAGCAGTGTGACTGATAAATACATAGAACTAGTTCACAACACTTTCAGTACTCTGCTGACTCACTGGGTCACAAAAAATAGACAATTGTGTGTTTTTGTCTTAAAAGTTTAGGTGATAAACATGTTACATAATAGAAAGTGTCTGTGAATTTCTTGTTAGGGGATTTTTTTTGCTTTTAAACTTCTATTTCTCTGAATAGAATAGAATAGAATAGAATAGAATAGAATAGAATAGAATAGAATAGAATAGAATAGAATAGAATAGAATATTTCAGTTGGAAGGAACCTACAATGATCATCTAGTCCAACTGCCTGACCACTTCAGGGTTGACTAGGAGTTTAAAACATGTTGTTAAGGGCGTTGTTCAAATGCTGCTTAAACAGTGACAGGCTTAGGGCGTCAACCACCTGTCTAGGAAGCCTAGTCCAGTGCTTGACCACTCTCTCAGTAAAGAAATGCTTCCTAATGCCCAGTTTTACCTCCCTTTATGCAGCCTAGAACCATTTTCACAGATCCTATCACTGGAAACCAGGAGGAAGAGCTTTGGACCTCCCTCTCCACTTCCCCCACTCAGGAAGCTGTAGAGAGCAACGAGGTCACCCTTCAGCCTCCTTTTCTCTGAATGAGACAAACCCAGTGTTCCCAGACACCCCTCTCTTAGGACATATTACTTCCAGCTCTTTCCCCAGCTTTGTTGCCCTGCTTTGGATGCATTCAAGGACCTCCACATCCTTCTTAAAATTGCGGCGCCCAGAACTGCACACTGTACTCAAGGTGAGGCCTTTTCGCTGCCAGGGCGCTGATGTCTCATATGAGTATTATAGCATTTGCTTGCTTTCCAAAACCTGCTTATAAAACTGCTCTCTTCGGTGCTATTTCAGTGAACTTTGAACAATTAAGAAATGTTTAAAACATTTTAAGAAAATAAAGAAACAGAACATAGTTATCATGTTTTTCTTCCCTCCACAAAGTTGTAATTCTACCAGGCAAGCTTGATTCACATTAGCAAAGCGATAGCTCTTAAATCTTTGCAGATTTTCAGCTATAGCAGTGTTGGTCTTCTGTGTGCAAGGCACCAAACTATTCCTTGGTCTTCTTACTGTACAGGATGAACTCTGAGATTCAACAGTCAATTTTCTATTCATCACAGCAGGACTGAAGAATGAGTTTCTAATAATTCCGAAATTTACATTTCTGAATTACCTTGCTGAACTGGAACTTTATTGGGAAGCAAAAGTAATTCATCAGAATCAACTAACTTACAGAAATCAAAAGAAATAAACACATGAATAAACATAATGTAGCATGGAGATCAGAAAACAACTTGCATTTAATTAGGAAGTACTTAAGAGAAGCTGAATTAGTTAAGGGTTGCAGTTATTATACTTGTATTTATGTATACATTTTGAAGAAGGAGATAGATGTTGCCTGTTGGAAGGGTTTCTTTCATGATGCAAAACACTTGCTATAAATATACCACTGACAAAAGAGACTAGTAAAAGGAGGAGTTCAATGTAGAATGCTAAACAGGAGATTTAAATTAGTCTTTGGCAATTACGAGAGGTTTCTGTTGGAAAAATGCATGAAAACAACACTTTCTTTTTAACCACTCACTTGAATTGCTGAAACATATGGTAAATTACAAACAAAACCATCCATCTATTGCAAGAAGTTATCTGCCAACTAGGGTTTGAATTGTTAGTCTTTTGAAATGAGTTATTCTAGTTCTGCAGGATGGTTCCACCAGGAGAAGATTTGATAGCTGAGAATATACCTTATGAATCCTTGAAGTCTTCCAGGCTGCTCAAAGTTTCTCTTGCGTTTTGTGCTAGCCACTAGGATTCCCAGCTTCTTTTAAAGAAAAAAAAATCCTAGCACATAATTCTAATAATTTTGAAAAATCTTGGCTTTCTGTTGGCTGAACCATTTTTAAAAACAGATCAAGTTGCCAGCATGTTGTGGTAATCTGCACTCTTTTTAGTTAGCTAGAGACCCAGCTGAAGAAGAACCAGTATGCCTTCCCAGTCCCCTCACAAGAAAATACTGGTGATTAGGAAAGATCATGTATCTGTAGCACAAATATAATTTCCAGCGTGCATTTTGTCAAATAGAAATGTAAAAATTTTCAGGATAGTGTAATTCCACATAATGCAGTTCTTGCTGTAGGTTATGATCCAAACTGGCAGTAGGTTTTGCAGGCTTCCCTGCGAGAACAACCAACAATGCATCATGACCTTCAATCTGGCAGTCACCTACTGCTTGCCAAGCCAGGCTGGGAATCCTTTTGCCACTTTCCTCAGTCTGCATGGTGTATTCTGGTTGCTAGTCTGTCAAGATCTCTCTGATTTGGAGCTGTCTGTCTATACACTCAGCGGGACTTCCGAGTTCTGGTTCAGTTCCTGTTGCAAAGTCCTCAAGTTTCACTTTGGTTTAGCCATTTTTTTTTCCACAAGCAATGCTGTTGTTTTGGTTTCACGTTGGTACAACAGAATACAAATTCATATCATTATGAATGATGGTGAGTGGAGAGTGGATGGTGAATGGTGTTTCATCCAGTTGGCAGCCGGTCACCAGTGGTGTCCCCCAGGGATCGGTGTTGGGTCCCGTCCTGTTTAATATCTTTATTGATAATCTGGATGAGGGGATTGAGTCCATCATCAGCAAGTTTGCAGATAATACCAAGCTGGGAGGAAGGGCTTATCTGCTAGAGGGCAGGATGGCCCTACAGAGGGACCTGGACAGATTGGAGAGCTGGGCTGATTCTAATGGGATGATGTTTAATAAGTCCAAATGTCGGGTACTTCATTTTGGACACAACAATCCCATGCAGAGCTACAGACTGGGGACAGAGTGGCTGGAGAGTAGTCAGGCAGAAAAGGACCTGGGAGTGCTGGTGGACAGGAAGCTCAACATGAGCCAGCAGTGTGCCCAGGTGGCCAAGAAGGCCAATGGCATTCTGGCCTGCATCAGGAATAGTGTAGTAAGCAGGACCAGAGAAGTTATCGTCCCCCTGTACTCGGCATTGGTCAGGCCTCACCTTGAATACTGTGTACAGTTCTGGGCCCCCCAGTTTGGGAAGGGTGTTAGGATACTGGAATGTGTTCAGAGGAGGGCAATGAAGATGGTGAAGGGGCTGGAGCACAAGCCCTATGAGGAATGACTGAGGGAGTTGGGGCTGTTTAGTCTAGAGAAGAGGAGGCTCAGGGGAGACCTCATTGCTCTCTACAACTACCTAAAAGGAGGTTGTAGTCGGGCAGGGATTGGTCTCTTCTCTCAGGTGACCAGTGGCAGAACTAGAGGGCATGGACTTAAGCTTCGTCAGGGAAAGTTTAGGATTGATGTGAGGAAAAAGTTCTTCCCTGAAAGGGTGATTGGCCATTGGAATGGGCTGCCCAGGGAGGTGGTGGAGTCACCGACCCTGGAGGTGTTTAAGAGGAGGCTGGATGAGGCACTGAGTGCCATGGTTTAGATGATGGTGTTAGTGTTGGTGTTAGTGTTGGGTTATAGGTTGGACTTGATGATCTCAGAGGTCCTTTCCAACCTTGTGATACTGTGATACTGTGATACTGTAATTGGAAGGTAGATCCAGCTTCAGTGATGTTCTTATCCTTTTGATGGGAAAATTTGGATCTCAAAGCATCTGGTTTCCTCCAGTCCATCAGAGACTCACAATTAAGTGGATATTCAACACTGTAGGAACACATTGTTCCTACTGC
This sequence comes from Tapera naevia, assembly GCA_033556795.1. NCBI lineage: Eukaryota > Metazoa > Chordata > Aves > Cuculiformes > Neomorphidae > Tapera > Tapera naevia. The sequence goes on along the minus strand of JAUMJJ010000079.1, from coordinate 3,810,494 downwards.
AAGAAGAAAATGATGGTAGAATCACTTCATTTATGTATATCACTGGCAGCTCTTGTTTCCCAAAATACAGAAGAAATCTAAAGAAGTAGTGTGAAGGAAGTGACTTTAGAGGCTTTCTCAGCTGCACACTGCAAAAAAGTCCTGCATGGCACTGCAGGTAGCTGATATTTCTGTAGAACCTTCTCTTTTTCTTTTCTTGGTCTTTTTCCTCTTCCTATTTGTCTCTCATTTTCTCTTCCATGCTTACTGAAATGATACCAAGTGAACCCCCGGCCAGACTCCCGTGTCTCTTGTTTTGTACAGTGATAGTTGTTTTTGTACTTGCTAAAGGCTCCTTTGTGTTTCTGTTACCTTGTTGCTTGCACAGAGAATGTTGGTTTCTTACAAACTATCTTAAATAAGAAACTTTTCCCTACAGCTTCTAACAGATGTGGATGCACAGAAATAGATTTAAATGCATTTGTTAATAGTGCAACATCTGACCAAGAAAATACGAGGTTAGCAGGCATTGGACATGGAGCAGTTTACTGTCTTCTGAAGCTTTATAGAAAAAGAAAATAATACAATTTCCTTTGCTGACTGCTTGTGATTAGGTGTCTTCTAAAAAACAAACCTGTTTTGAATTTTAATTGCATTTCTTAAATACTGGACTCATCAAAGGTACCATGCGTGTATCGCACAGAGGTAAAGATGTGCAGATTGCCTGGCTAAGCAGTGTCTCAGCAGCTCCCAGGGACCTGCAAACTTATTTTGCATAAAGCTGAACAGATTGCCCTCCCGGTTCAATAGAGTATTTCATATGGTGTGTCCTTAATTACGTCTCTGTGTGAAGGCAGAAGATTGCTGCTAGCAGGAGACCGGGGCATTGCAGGCTACATTTTGTCACTGTTCAGGGGCTGTTGTATTTCTTTTCAGACTGAAAAATTCTGTGGTCAGTTTTTATGATATTGAAACATTTTCTTGAGGATGAAGCACTAAGATTGTTTTTAGCTATTTGGAGGTCTGTTCTGAGGAGACTATTTTCCTTCTGTTATGTGTAATGCAGTATTTGCTACCACAGGTAGCCACTTTACTTTTGGGAATAGTTATGCAATGCTGATTTTTCTATTTTTATTTCTTTGAATCTCTTCTTTATTTACCCTCTTTCACCTCACCACAGCTTCTCATCTCCTTTTGTCTTATGTGCATAGCTGAGTTGTATTTTCCTGTTCCAAGAGCAATGAATTAATCATACAAACCTTTGTAAAGGTCTGTCATAGCGCTGTCATCTCTGCCATAAAGTTGCTGGGGGTCAGTTGTGCTCTCCTTTCTTAAGACAGGCAAAGAAATTTGTCAGAAAGTTTCTGCTGCTACAGGTTGCAAGTGGAACGGGACTATGAAGATTTGCATGTCAGACTTGTGAATGTGTGAGGGTGTTCATTGCTTCTTTACGAAAGCAGAAACACAGTGTAAACAGAAGAAAAGGATGCACGTTGCTTAGTGTGTTTGTAAGAGGCATTGCCTTCTTGCTTTTATGAGTATGTGTAGGTTAGCAGTGAAACACTGTTTAGAGTTCTGTTAGGGCTTGTGTCTCTTTGTTAGAGCGTAGTATCTCCTTATTATATGGGAGTATGTGTTAAGCCTCATCTGTATAAGAAATGAAGGTTAGTAATCCTCTGCAGTATCATCTGCATTTTTCACTGCAGCAGTCCCTTTGGTTGTGTTTGCCTGACTTGTACAGGCAGAGGCTTCTGTTTGATATTTTCAGCTGTGGGAGTGAGTTGGAGCTTGTGTTTATGTAACACAAATGCTGTTTATGTAGTTTATGTTTCAAATACCTGGAGCTAGTCATGCTGCTGATACCAAGTGCTGAGACTGCGGTGCTGACATTACTGATGCTCCTTCCTTTGTTCCCCTGGTTCCTGCATTATGCTTGTGCAGGGAAAGCTGCAGGAGCTGCTTGGCAGGAGGGAGGAACATTGTGTCACCTCAGTGACAGCCAACGGTGAGATCTGCTTAGCTGCATCATCAAACTGAAGCCTAAAGGTGCCCCTGCCAAATGCAATATATTCAGATTTCAACTGAGTCGGCCAGTGGATAACGTGGCTGTTGCAGTTATGGAGTAAGGGAAGGCATCAAGAAAGAGTGACCAGATTGAAAGAGGAGGAAGGGTACTAGCACAACTGCCTCTGCCTTTAAAGGCACGGGTCTAGATAGACATATGCCAGTCTGTGATACAAGTCTTTGAGGTGGACTTAGACCTATGTTATTTAAATGTTGGACTTCTAAAATGTGTTTGTGGTCTGACAAGCCAGCTTAGAACATATTCATCATAAAATCTTGTTCTCAGCATATGTTCTCAGCATATTTGATCTTGAGTCCTGTCTGGAAAGAGGTTAAGCTTTTGGTCCCTTTGCCAGGATGAAGATGCCATAGGACAGTCGGTGCTGCACTCACCAGCCGATGCACTGAATGGTACCTGTTGTCATTCCCTCCACTTGCAGGCAGGAGAACTGAAGCCTAGGAATGCCTTTTCTACAGAAACTGGGAGTTAACAGTCCAGAGCAGAAGGCCAAGCTCCTGCATCCGCTTTGTGGGCACCAGCCACTCAGCAACATGCCTGCTCTCACTGTGAAAAGATTTGAAGCTGAGAACGTGTCTGCTTTGTCCCATTTATATTAACTGGGCTAATGAAATAAGACAGAGAAGTTCTCTTTAATTATGGCTATTTCACAGTTCCTATTAATACCATTACTTGAGTCATATTGCCTTTAGTGTAGTAGAAGTAGTATTCATTTATCCTATCTGGGTTAGCTAAATCCTGGACTAGTGAGATTCTTGCAGTATATTGAATATCTTGGTTAAAATAGTAGAGAATAATGAAATGCTACTGCCATTTAGTAATGGAGAGACCACACGATGCACTCCTCTAGTTCAGCAACTGTCAGTATGCAAGCCTTTCTAGTACGGAAGATCTCCTGAAAACAGATTCAGGAAACATAGAGGGGGGGAAAAGAAGGAAATTGTGATCTGTTGGAAGGGAATTTTAAGAAATTTTGGATAGAGGATGTGATCTGATTTTGCTAAACATCTGCTGCTGCTTGGACATGATTTATGATGGTAACATCGTCATTTTGTCATTCTGCTGTTAAATGAGCAATAAAATTTTCCTTGTTACCAGAGATCACTGGTCAGGTTAGTTGTGAGATCTGCTTCTCCCCCAAATTAGTTGTGCGGAAAACAGAAATCTTAGATTTTTTTCAGTCTAGCCAAAGATGTAAAACATCAAGTGGCTGAAAGCAGGAAGTGAGACAAATTCTGAGCAGAAACAAGTGAGTATTTTAAGTGAAGGCAGTTAATTAATTATGAGAACAATTTACAAAGACTAGCCGATTCTCCGTTATTATCAGTTTAGGAATGGGGCTTAGTTGGAAAAGAAAGTGCAAATATAATCTTTATTCCTAAGAGGAATTAATTCAGGGATGTTGAAGTTCAGAACAAATAATCCCAGTGGTCCCACCTGGCCAGGCCTGAGCATGTCTTTGAAGTATTTCTCCAAAGAGTCTGAAAGTGCATCCGCCTTTTACCTGTTGCCAAATCAATATAAAGAAATAAAACTAGGGCGGAAAGACAGAATACTTAAGCTACAATACACTTTCTTTGTAAATCAGGCTACTGAATAAGTGATTTGTTTCTTTTAGGAGTTGTGTATATCAAAATGGACATCCTATGTTTGCTGCTTTTTAATCCTAATAAGGACACCAGCTCTAAATATCAGGATAAAATGGAGATGCCCCTGGGGATTTTTCCCTGTCTTACTTTTGCAGAGATAAATATAGATTAACAGTAAAACCGAACCCTGAGAAATGATGTTCAGAAACAATCATCCTGTTAAAAATACGGGAGGTAAACAAATTATGGTAGTAGACTATTAGCTCTATCAGAGTTTTCTTCACTGTGTTAAAGAAAGATTAGGATCATATTATGTAAAGATTTGCCTTTGAAACTTCACAATGGATATATATTTTGATAGTGTATCTCACAGTGTCTTCTGGAGTGCTGAAATATGTTAAACCCAAAATATTTGGTTTTGATGCTAAAGCATCAAAATACGGATGCAGTGTATGAATAGCCACAGAGTTTTCCTGACCATGGTACCTCTGATTATATGAATACTCTTTTCAGGTTCCTTTCAGTTGCATCACACTGTCAGCCTTGGAATCAGCAAGTTTCACAAAGAGGACTAAAGTATTCACCACCGCAGTTTGTCAAATGAGGATGTGTTTTTTTTTTTCCACTGGGCTCTTGACAGGACACAGATCCTCTGTATGGGCTACTGAGGAGGGGAGAGCTGACACTGCTCTTTGCGCCATGTTGTCTTTGCTCAGTGTTTCATGCAGTCGAACACTGGAAGTTTTTTGAGCTCTGAGTGGCCACAGATGAGAGCTGCAGGCAGGATTGTGAGGCTGACGCACTCCTGCGGCACAGATCCAGTTGCAGAGGAAGACAAAGGTTCTGTGGTTTTCATGGTTGATAATCAGCTGGCTTCTGTTGTGGCAGATGCTCTGAGTATCCATCTTAAACAACAAGGCGTAATTTAATAGGATTTTAAATGTAACTAGTGCTCTTGTTTTAGTTTACAGACTTGAATCAAATCACTTGGAGGAGGAGATGATGTTACTTTTTTGACCAAAAATTTTCAGGATATTTTGTTTAAATTTATGCAGCTGGCACATCCACAGCTGATAACTCATGCAGATGTTGTGTGGAGAATTGCAAAGCTTCTGGCTAAAAAAAAACCCCACAATTTATTTCACTTCAACATTTTAATTAGTTTTATAAAAATAAAAAGGAGGTATTAGGAAATGTGGGTTTGTAGGAGAATTCTAATAGTGTGAATAGTAAATTATTAGGGATCTGATTAAATCTTAGTTGCAGTTAAGCTTGTGCCCAGTGTACAGACTACTGGAAGACAGCAGAGGAGAATGAGTACATGTAGACACACGTGTGCTGGTAAGTGGCCTGGGCCTGAGCCACAGACTGCTCTGGCACTGAGAAACCATTAGAAGAATGGTTACCAACACAGGCAACTTTGGCCAAGGCTAACTTACAGTCTCACGAACGGTTTGTGGCCATTATTTAGATGTTAGAGCATGCCAGGGATCAATCCCAATGAACAGTTAGCATGCAGCCACTTGAGAGACCGCAAGTTTAATAGACTTTGCCAGATGATGCCATTTGGCCTTAGGGCCAGAGGGCTGGCCCAGGCACTGTATAGTTTGCTGGTTGCTCTGACCAGTGCAGGAGGGAATTCATACTGGTTTTAGGAGTACTCCGCTATAAGGAAATGACCTCTTCCACACGTCATTTCTGACATCTCATTTCTGTTTGAACAAATACTTAATATTCATGTTAAGCAGATCTCAATCTCTATGTTTTTTGGACTTCTTTTGCAGCTTTTTTTTGATGAAAGACAGAGGAAGATATTTTTGTCTCTCACTTCTACATTGACAATAGAATTCGTCTTCGCATTTTTTGGTGAAGTAGTAAAAGGCGTGTTGTCTTTGGTACCAGCAATGATGATGATGTGGTAATTTTGCACTTGCTGTTAATTATTATTTGCACACCATTCTAGGAGCTGCCTTCTGTATGAAAACGTAATCCTTTCACACATGCCTGAACTCCCCCACCAGTGTCTGTAAGAAAAGGAAACAGAATAAGGCACTGAGATGCAAACTTACTATGCAGCCCACTTCTTAAGAAAGCTCATTTAAGAGCTTTGTCTTTGCAGTTTCTTGGCATGGCTACCCTCTTATTTCAAGGAAACAACGATTCCATCAGAATTACTTCCAAAAGTTATGTATTTTTGTGGTACATTTAGATAGACTGACTGAGTTGTGTGCCAAGAACAACTAGCACATGCACTTTAAAAATCCTCTGATTTCCAAATGGTATCTAGGTCATATGATACCCACAGGCATGATTCATCCACCTGGGCTTTATGCCAGTCATCATCTGCGTGGATTTGACACTCCAGGAATACTGAAAATTATTAAAGCTGTATTTTTTTTCTTCAGATAATGCTCTTGATTATAGCTGTAAAAAAGATACAGCATGTAATGTATAGTTCCTTTCTGAAAAAAAAGAATTTCATTAAATAAGATGCAAACAATACAGTGTGGACTGAATAGAATGTGGAGCAGACCTAGCTGAATGAGCCCAGGTAACTTTCTCCAGCCCTATAGCCTTTCATGTCAATGGTTGCTATCTTCATGTAAAATCCTGTTTGAGGCAGAAGTAGTCTTCACCTGAGTGAAGCCCAGCTAACTGTGTTGAGGGTTGGTCTTAGCTACAATGAGCTAAAAACTGCCAGTGTTCTGCCTCTGTTAAGGTTTTTGTATGAAGATGATAATCCCCATACATTTAGTACAAACCTCATGCATTTTTTTTGCAATGAAGTTAATTTTCAAGAAATGAGATTGTGCTTATTTTTAGGCATATGTATTATGCAGACAGACACTATTAATTAAATTAAGATTCAGCAAGCCTTGTTCAGGGAACCATGAAGCTGCATTTTTAAAAAATGTGTAGGTGTCTAGGAAAACAAAATCCTGTACAACTGGGGTAGTTTTTTTTGGGTGTTCCAACAAGTTTATGTCAATGAATACTTACAGGAGTAGATTCTTCCAGGGCCTGCAAGGTTTCTTACTTTACGTTTATAAGTGCCCAGTACTTTAAAAATGTATACCCTAATAACTTTGAAAACCAGCTACCTCTCTGAACTCCTTCTTCTCAGGTATCCTATACAGATTTTTTTTAAGGCATCTTTAGAGAGTAAAGGCTGGAATTCCCACAGCTGAACTAAAGAGTTAGTCTTCTAGAAGTTAGGTGAGGAAGTATCATAGAATCATAGAATTATCCGAGTTGGAAGGGACCCAAAAGGATCATCGAGTCCAACTCCTATCCCTTACATAGGACACACCCAACATTCACACCGTGTGACTGAGGGCATTGACCAAATACTTCTTGAATACTGGCAGGCTCGGTACCATGACTGCTTCCCTGGGGAGCTGTTCCAGTTCTCCATGACCCACTGGGTGAAGAACCTGTCTGAGTATAAAAAGTATAATGTTTGCCAACTTGTAAAGAAATAGCAGTGTATAACTTTTATGAACCTAAAACTGAAAACTATGTTTTCTCCTTTGTGTTCCTGAGTTTGTGACTTCTCATCCATGAAAGTGGGATAGAGGAGGAGGAATACTCTCAGATTTGTAAGTGTGTCTGCTATAGTGGACTTGCTCTGAGCATTGCTTTTTTTCCCCTTTCTTTCATCTAGATAAAGAAGAGGCAACAAGATGTGGTGAGGTTTCTGGAAGCCAATCGCATAGAATTTGAGGAAGTGGATATCACAATGTCAGAGGAGAAGAGACAGTGGATGTATAAAAATATTCCTGAGGACAGGCAGCCTGCGCAAGGCAATCCACTGCCACCGCAGATATTCAGTGATGATCGGTACTGTGGAGTAAGTAGCTGTTACGGTTCTCAATGGGTGATACATTAGTTTACCCTGTGGGCCATTTAAAAAGCTAGGACCTGCTGTTGAGCTTTCTCTAGTAGTATCTGACTTAATGATGACCATTTGGGGTGGTAAGAGCAGGTAGTAATTATACACTGAAAATTCATGTCATTCATTTTTAAATCCTAATGTTGTCTTCAGCTGGTGGATTCCTTCCATGAATGTAAGAATTTGTAACATCACATGCTTCCTGTACAAACTGTTGATGGTAAAGGTCCTTGTGAGACCACAATAAGCTAGAGATTTCTGGTATTCTTACTACTTGGGCCTAGTCCAAGCATAAAAATTCAGAAGGAAATCTTTGGCACAGTAAATGGGAACATTGCTAAATTGAGTTATATTGTCATCGTAATTAAGCTCCTTCTCTGCTGCTGTCATAGTGTAAATTTCATTTATGCTTAGAGGGCCTTTATGCAATCAGAATGTCTAGGATAAATGGAAACTATTTGCTGTTTGAACTGTAGAATAGTTTTATTTTTCCCTAAAGCAAAGCAGCTTGAGTCTTGTCTTTCTCTGCTCAAAGACTGCCTATCATGAGAGCCTGTGAATCTGACAAGGGATTGATGAATGAGCTGGTTTCTCTGATAGTATAAGCTGCAACAACTTCTTCATTGCCTACTGCAAGCTGAAGCAGTTGCCTTTGATATGTTAGGAATGGCATCATAAGAATGCTTTACTCTCCTACTTAGCCAGCATGGTACACGGTACACTGCAGCCCTGAGTCTTGGGCACTGTTGTAGCCAGGAGAGTCTTTCCAGAACTTTTACTCACCTTTGAACAAGATGTTGTAAAAAGCCCACAGCTAGGCCCTCTTTGCCTTGCTGCATCTTCTCATACTTCAACTGTGTGACCTTTACATACTCGAGGAGGCAAGTTTGTGGTACCTGTTAGACTGGCTGGTGGGAAAAAGGATGGTTTCATGTGCCACCCTGGCTGCATCAGGCAGTGACTGGGTAAGATTTGTCTGAATGGAGTCAGAGGATGAAATGGGGAAGAGGGTAAAATGTGAGTATTGTGAGTAAATTTGGGTGTTGTGTGGGTTTGAGACTACAATGCGGTGGAGATATAGCCAGGTTTGTTCTAACTTAATTCCTGCCAGCTCAATGGTACTGTAAGCAAGCTGCTTCTGGCTGATGGATTGTTCAGCTCTGCTGAGAACCTGGCAAAGGCAGTGCAATTGTTAAAGTAGGAAACATATAAGAAGTTATTTAGGGTTTTTTTTTGCAACAGATTGAGTATGATGTGGCAGCTAACCCTCTTCCTGAAGCAAAGTATTTTAACATCCTGCCCGTGTGTTCTGTATTGGCCTTAACTTGTTTCGTCAGCAGTATATCTCATATCTTCCTACTCAAGGTAAGAAATGTCTAATTTAAAGAAACGTATCTAGGACATGCAAGGGATTTTGACCCTCACTTACGGAGCAGCCCCTCACTTACAAATAAGAACATTTATATTTTTTTAATGTGATTTTAATTTGCCTGGGGAATGGAATGTTTTAAACTATTATTTCTTACCCTTTCGGCTTGTCTTTATAGTGTCTTTTAACCTGGTCTTAGAAATTGCTGTTTGGAATTAGCAAGGAAGAAGATGTCATGCAACATGTGAGATGATCTCATTAATCTGTCTGCTCAGCTGATAGCTGTTTTGGTTGAGCAGAGTTAATCGTATTACTAGATCTCACTGTCTACATGAACATCTTTAAAAAACAAACATGCTTTGAAAGAAACTGTATTTTCTAGAGTGAAGGAAGAAGTATGTGCAGAATCTCCAGGATTCGTCAATTAGCCTGCTGCATTAGTTAATGTAGTTCTGAGGTAATAGAGTGAAGGCAAAATATTAGGCAGGAGGCAAAGGAGGTCAGTGCGGGAAAGGGGGTTAAAATATCACAATTAGATAAAGTTAGCAGGCAATTTCACAATTTATCTCTCTTTGTCATTTCTATACTAAGTGTTTTAATTTGTTTTTCTTGACATAAATAATAATAAAACTAATCACTATCAAATAACTTGAACTAAAAAAAATACCCACTGAGTTTTGTTAGTTGAGTTAGTGAAAATTGTGTCTTGTCGTTCCCGATTTGTGTCCAGGCAATTTCTAATCCAATTTGCTCTACCAACAAACACTGTCTGTTTTTCTGCTTGCTAGTTCTCCAGTCTTACCAGGAAACTGTCTGTATGCTTATTCTGGCACATACATTGCTATTGAAAATACGGCCTGACTGACTGACGGCAAACTGGTCAGATCCATTGGTGTTCCTCTAAATGTATGAAGACTAGACAAGGCAAAATAGGTAGACTTTTTATTTTGTTCATGTTATTTCAATAGAGGTTCACAAGAATATGCTGTACAAGCCATGACTCCATGTCATGTTCATAGCCATACCGTTTTTAATGTGTTAGTAAAAGCATTAATATTTTTTTTTCCTCTCCCCATCTTTGTTTTAGTAGGAAGCCTCAGCAATGTACACAAGGGAATTATCTCAGAATACATTTGTCTGGCTAGGAAACTATTATTTGAAAGTATCACTTTTCAGAATGTAACTGCAATATAGAGGAAGTTTGTCTTCAGTGTTTTCAGTAAGCATCCAAAATGGGTTGGTGTCAGACTTTTGAACATGTGATAGCTAGTGTAAGGGGGGAGAATGGTACAAAATGATGACCAGTGCTTACTGGTTCACAAAAGAAAATGTCTTTTAACACAGGGGGAGGCGTCTTTCTGGTACCAAGAGCCAAACTCCGTGTTTTGAAGTGTGAACAAAACATTAAAACTTTTCTGAGTCCATGCAATCGTAAATATGATCATTAATCTATCTAGTCCTTTTCTCGGTCTTCTGAGATGCACTCTCCAGTTTTTCAGTAATAAGTTCTGCTAATGAGTTTTGAAATAAAATACTCAGCATGAACCATTTCCATTTCCTGCTAACAAGATAAGGGCTGTGAGCACACAAGAACACAAATAATTTTACCGATAACCCAGTGGTATGTCATAGCACTGACTCTGTGATAATTTACATATTTTTATGACTTTACTGTTGTTTTATCTTAGTGACATTGCTATGACATTGTAAATCCATGAGAAGAGAGTCTACATTTCAGACAAACCAGACACGTGAACCTGCTCTTCTGATTTACAGGAATGGAAATCTAAAATTACTGCAGTTCTCTTGCTCTATTTAGTGCTATGTAAGAGCAGGGAAATGTCAGCACCTAGTGCATGTTCCAAGTGAGAATTCCTTTACTTTGTATAGAGAGAAGTAAAGTGGAGATACTTCGGATAGGATCAAACACCCCTCCCTGCATTCCCGGCCAAGCAGAGCCTCAATTGAAGCTACAGTGTTGCGGTTTGGGCATTGAAATCGGTTGCATCTTGCCTGGTTCCTTACAGCACTCATCCTCAACTAGAGTGGCTCCTGCTGCAGTATTTTGACATACAGCTGGGGCATACAGCTCAGATAATGGATTATTTCCCCCCAGGGTTAAATCTCCTGGGTACACACTAGTTTTCACCACGCTCCAGCATTATCTACCAATTGTGCCCTGGCACTTCAGTAAAAGGAACCCCATGAATGTGTTTGCCCCTTCCTGAGGGACGAGCAACCCACACTGTTTTTCCTGGCCACTTTTCTCCATGGAAGAGAGGCTTTGCCCGCTCAACTTCTTTGCTCATAGCGTATGTTTCGCATTCAGGGGTAAACTGTTCAGTGATTGATCACAAGCATGTCTATACAGTGCATCTCTTCCTAGATGTCCTGGTGTGTCATGGGCCAACTGAGCTATGAATACCTCGCTCTTATATTCCCAGTCCAGGTCCACCTAAGCCATTTAGGTTCTGGCAGCCTGGTCTACTTGCTTGTTGTTTCCATGTTCTTCAGTGGCATGGCTCTTGGGCGTGTTAGTATCAACATAATGTACTTTTACAACAAGTTTTTCTACTTCAGCAGCAATGGCTTGCTGCGGTGCAACAGCCCAGCTGGGCTTAACTCTGTGCTGCCAGTTAGCTTCTGTTGCTGTAGGCACTCTGACAGGGTACTTGGTACCATCTGCGAGCCAGTGTAGAGAAAGAGTACTGGCCATTTTTCTCTTTCATCAGTTTCTAGGGCCAGCTGGATGACTTTCACTTCTGCAAACTGACTTCATTCACCTTCGCCTGTGACGGTTTCTGTGACTTGTCTGGTAGGACTCCACACAGCAGCTTTCCAATTCTGATGTTTTCCCACAATATGACAGGACCCATAAGTAAACAGAGCATATTATTTTTCATTTTCTGGCTATTTTTTATACAGTAGGGCCTCTTTGGCATGAGTCACCTTTTTGGGCGATGCTTGAAAATGTCTACCTTCTGGCTAGTCCATGATCTCTTCTTCCCGCTCTCCCTCTGGAGTGACTTATATCTCCTTTACTAACTGGGTCATTCTATGCTTCTGTTGTTTCTTCTTGACCACAGAAACAGCTATTGTAGTTGGGGGTTGGGTTTCTGATTTATCCACAGTGTATTTTCGTGTGTCCTCAGATCTAAAGACCTTCACAGTATCCATTTGTATGTCCTGAGGTCCAGAGACCCTCACAATGTCTGTGTGTCCTCAGATCCAGAGGCCCTCTTGCTCCTTAGAGCACACGTGTAACCCCAACAAGGTGCTAGAAATTGTGTCTTTTTGATATATACAAGACATCCTTCCTTCAAGGGATCTGCCATTTCAACAGGATTCCATGTCTGTTCAGGAGTAAAGTTCCAGACCGTTGGAGGTAAAAACTGCTCTAGGCACCTCCCCAAATCTCCCACACACCTTGTCACCTGGGACTTGGTTACCGTAGGGCACGTTTCTGTGTGGCATTCCCCACTGGTCAGTTAACCTTACAAAAGGCCTAAATCACTTTAACTGATTCACCAACACACCCTTCTGGCTACATATGGGTGTTGAAGAAACTGAAAGGCCTTTGCAACAAGGGTGGAAACCTCTGTCCTGGAGGAGAAGGGGAAGATGCTGTTCTTCATTTCCTCCGCAACGTGGCTCCTGGAGAAAAAGAGAAAGGTGTAATTGCTAATTGTCTCCACCAGATGGTTCCTGAGTGCTGGTATGGCAGCAGTGCAGGGGCCAAATACGAAATTAGGCTTAAAGCCAATGCTTTTATCATGGCTCTCCCAGGCAAAGCAAAAAAAAAAAATATATAAACAACATGGTAAACAGCAAAAGCTGAGAACAGCCATTAAGAAGCTCTCCAGTTTGCTGTACTGGAAGAAAGGGACCAAGCAACAGAGCAACTGAAGGAAAAAACAAATCAGCATCGAGAACAAACAAGACAAATCATGACCAACCACACCGAATAACAGCCTGATAAGTAGCAGCTAAACAGGTATAACAGCTGTAAATTAAGTCTAGCACACACTGATCATATCTGTCATTGTCTTGAACCTTTTCCAGTCTCTGTTCAGGAGCCCAAAAAGGACTGTTGTGGGTTGACCTCAGCCAGCAATCACACAGTTGCTTCTCCATCCCATCTGTGTCTGTTCCCTGCCCACTCAACTACCCTAGCAGGACAATGGAGAAAACTGAAAGAGCAAAAGCAAGAGAACTCATGAGTTGAGTTAAAGACAGATTAATAAGTGAAGGAAAGGGGAAAAATCCCAAGTGATGCAAACATAATCATTCACCGTCTCCCAAAAACAGACTGATGCCCAGCCAATCTCTGAGCAGTGGCTACCTTGGAAGACAAACACAGCACCAATTTTTATGAGCATGACATTATATGGTATGGAACATCCCTTTGGCCAGTTAGAGTCAGCTGTCCCAGCTGTGACTCCTCCCAGCCTCTTGCATACTCTCAGCTTACTCTCTGGTGGCTGCAAGGGGTCTTGAGTGAGAAGGCCTTGATGCTGTGCAAGCACCGCTTCACAATAGCCCAAACACTGGAGCATTTACAAGGCTGTTTTAGTCACAGGTCCAAACACAACACCATAGGGGTGGCTGTGAAGAAACTTAACTCCATCACAGTTGGCACCATAAAATGGGAAGATGAAGACTATAGTTCATTTTATAAGCTTGCACTAATTAAATCCTTTACTTTCAAGGTTACAGAAAAAAAATCTAAGTGCTCTGCTTCCCATTGTGAATTTATTTTACACAGCCAGATCAGTGGGACTTTGAGCAACCTGGTCTGGTGGAAGGTGTCCCTGCCCATGGCAGGGGGGTTGGAACTAGATGATCTTCAAGATGCCTTCCAACCCAAACAATTCCATTATTCTATGTTTTTGCATGTGAGTTATTCAGATTTTTCTAAAGTACTGCTGGTAGGATGCAACATAGTACTAACTATTCAGTATCCTGCAGGTTAAAAGCACTTGTTAAAAGAATGAGCAAATAATTACTTATCTTTACTTATTACAAACAGGCCACGGAAAGTCCAAACAGATCAAGAGATTGTTGCAGACTGGTGCATTAGGCCTAGATTCGCAAATGGTCTATAGCATGATGCCAACCACTGAAATGTCTAAATCTGGGGCATGTGGCTTCTGGAGAGGAATTTGCTGTCCCCAGCTAGAGCTCTAGCTTCTTACGTGGTAGGTGAGTAGCCGTAGGTACATGTATCCAGACAGGATCTGCAGTAGCCAGGACACTGGACATTCGGAGGGCTCTTCAAGCAGCAAGCAAGAAATGCAAGAAAAGTGATGTCTGAAATTAGGCCTGTACCTCACACCTCCCTTCTGCTTTCTCTGAAGTCTCCATAATTGAATATACAGCCCTTCTTAGACTAGAAGTGCCTCCTGGATCTTTCAGGAGATTGGAAATCCACTTCCCAGTAAAGCTGCACTCTAATTTTAGCCTTACAAAGCTGCAAGGTGGTACTTTGAAACAGTGACAGTTCAATATGCAGAAATCTGCCAGTGATGTGAGATAACCTGAAATTTAGGCCAACCAAAATTAAAAGGAAATCTGTTTCCAGGTGGGAGTTTGAGCTCATGGGAAAATATTTACGTAGTAGGCTGACTCTTCCCCCGCCCCTTTTGTTCAATGACTATTTTTCTTTTTGGAAGCTGCTTATATGTTTTAGAGGGTTAGGGTAAATCCTGATAGAGTGCCTAGGGGGCACATCAGTAGAGACAGAGACGTGATTTGTCCTTCCCTGAAATATAATATTGGTTATCAACTCCTTCAAAACAGTGAAGGCCTATAGACAAGAAAGAAATAAAATAGGCTGCTGAAAGAGGTGCAGTGTTCTCAAAAAAATATTCAGTGCACAATTAGTGTGGCATTGGTTTCCTTGCACTGTTAAGCATCAGTCTCTTCTGTGTTTTTTAAAGATCTTGGAAAGATGCACATTTCTTTTTCTTCCCTTTTTATTTATGTCAAATGACACATATGAGTATTTCTCCACCCCAAGTGGGCTATATGCTAGTTTGAAGTCTTCAGTGCTTGGATGAGGGAAGCCCTTTTGCACTGGAACTCACTGTCTTAGAGGTTAGGGCTTTTGGTTCTTACATAGTTGATGTCTGTGTACCCTGTCACTGTTGCTAAGTGAATGGCAAACATCATATCAGCCTGAGTTTGTCATGTACTGTCCGAACAATAGATCTGGAGCTGACATCTGCTCCCTTTTATTAAAGCCTTTGTTTTTGGAAGCCTACAACAAGAGATTACTGAAATAAACATCTGGCCCTTAGAAGAGGAGCAACAGGTTGCTTTGTAGAGTCAGTTGTATAAGCTCTTTTAAAATCCTATCCAGCGATCTTATCAGAAGGCTAGCTAATTGGAAACTCGTGTTTAGACTGTCTTGTGTCGTGCAGACAAGGTCTTGTTTTTGTGTATTTATGTATTGTTAAAAAAGACTCACCATGCACACACAATCATTCTCCAAGGAGAGCTGTGCTGAGTAAGAGCTTTCCATTGTAATCCTAATCAGATCAGTAAATGAATGTCATCTGACCTAGAGAACTGGACTGCCCTTTTCAGGAAGGATACTAATAGCTCATTCTCTATGGCATACAGTATTAACTCAGTAGAAGAGTGCTGATTTAATGCATTTAAGTTAAGAGTTCCCCATTGTTACTTTTAAGAGCGATTAGCTTGCCTCCTTTATAAGAATGGAGAGATCATAATTGTATCTTAAAAAATTGTTGCCAAAGAGAAATAAATTCAAACAACATGCCAATAGACTTATCTTTAAATGCTGTCCAGTAATTAATGCATTTAAAAAAATCCATGTAAAAAGCAGTGGAAGCTACATTTGGATGTGTTTCTTGCAATAAGGATTGGTCTGAGATGTTTAACAAGCCCACTCTTTCTCTTGTTGCAAACTAAAAGCAAGCAGCAACAAAGCCAACTTGCTCTTTTAAAGAAACTTGCTGAGCAGAATTTTATTCAGTTACTGTCTTTGAAACTTCAGTAGATACAAAGTTCTCCTAATCTCAGTTGCAGTGATAGACAGTGTCTGTATAATTGCTAATTGTAAATGAAAACTACTTTGTATTAATGTTTTACTTTGACACAATGCCATCACGCTTCCTTGAAACACAAAATTATTTATGCTGAACTGCAGTAGTGCCAATTTTAGCTTTAGTGTGCAGTAAATAGTTCTCCCAGCAGTGACAGTGTTTATTTAAACAAGCCTCAGTGTACCTACTTAACAAAATGCTGAGCCAAACCAATTATGGCAGTGCCTGTAATCACATCGCCACAGTGATCTGGTTTCACAGCACCAGGAATACAACACTTAGGCCTCCACATCACAGTTGAGATACAGCTACTGCTGTGGCAAAGTTGAGCTTTGTGAACTTGGCAGTTGCTGTTGAGAGAAGGAGCACATTTTTAAGGAGGAGAGAATTCCCAAGGACCAACAGTTTTCCTACTGGAGTAAATTGGCATAAAACCCGCATGAATACCAACAGGACGTAAGGCATTTGTGTCATAATGAGGAGTAAAGTTCAGATTTCTCGATGGCTTGTCCACTGTCACAAAGAATAAGTCACTCTTACTTCAGTTTAGAATTTGGGCAGTGGGTGGCTGTTGGGATTTCTGCATACTCTAGACATTAAGAGAGTTCTCCTGCCTTTGATTAAACTGGTTGTAAAGAGGTACAAAGCAACCACAGCACCTTTTGGTTTTAGGATAAACTGTAAGGACTCAGATTTTGAAACCTAAGCTATCGTAAGTGTGAGGCTTGGTTTTGTTTAGGTTTTTTTTTTTTCCTTTAAGTGGACAATATCACTTGACTTCACTGATTATTTTAAAACTTTGTTTAAGATATAAAACAACTTAAGGTAACACAAGTGGCCTTAATAGCGTGAGACTGAAGGTCCACCTAGCCCAGTTTTGTCCAACAAGTGGCCACCACAGAGAGCTTCCCAGCCTTCCTCCCATTACTGCCTGGAGGAATTCTGCTCCTGAAGAGCTTTGCACCACAGCCTGCTCTCTGTTCCTGTTTAGAATCACTCAGCAGGACAAGGTAAAATAAAGATCTTTATGCCGTGCAAAGCCAGCAAGATTTTGCTTGTTTTCATACATTAGCTGTTGAAACTTCAGTACAATTAGCTTTGCTTATTTTTAGCAAAGCATCCTGGTTGTAAAACTGAGAGGCTGTGTCTTGCTCAGACTACTTGGTGATCAACCTGCCATTGGCTTTTAAGGTGAAGAGCCAGGCCTAAAGCAGTCTGATGGCTGTTATCCTGTTAGAAACCTTTTCTGACTTGAAAGAGCTTTTTATTTGCCTTATTTATACTCATGTCACTTCTCTATCCCTTCAAACCTCCCTGAGATGTATTTTTCTCCTAACTAGCATTTTTCATTCCCTGTAACTTTTCATACCCTTTTCTTTGTGATTTTTCATCTGTACTTTTGTGACTTTTCAACTGAGCATCTGTGCATCACTGAGGATTCATGTCCACTCTCTCTGCATCCTCTTAGTTTTAGTAGCCTTAATCAGCTACTAATGTTGCCAGAATTTTATACATTAATAATGTGTGATTACCAGCTCTGGAAAGCATCAAGGTTCATAACTTAAAGCAATATATTCAAAATTATATTTGTCCACATAGTCACCTTTTGAAGCGGGGCAGTGAGTGGCAGTTTGCCATGTTCGGATGTTTTTAGGTTAACAGCTGCTTTCTGAATGCCTCCAAGTTGTCAGTGGGAGCCACTTCCTTGCACATGACCAAGACAGCACTGCTCAGCTGATCCCTGCAAAGCCACAGTGCCCGCAGACTTGGTAAAGCTGCCTGGCGCAGTGGCAAGGGGATTGTGGTAACTTGCTACCAGTGGTGAAGCCTGGTACAGAAACAGGGAACCACTGCCTTGCCAAAACCAGCGGATAGTGGAACCTGTGGCTCACAAGTGAGTTGGGCTCCTGCCTGTGTATGAAGCTCTGAGTGTCCACTGAGCTTGGCACCATGTGTCTTCTTCAGTCTCTGCACCTTCTGCTGGTAGCAGTGGGATGTTCTTTACCTGAGACAAGAATTTTCATGTCCCCACCCATTGATTTAGTGTCTTTACATGTGGCCCAAATCTGCGCAGACTTTCTGTCCTTGTAAAGGTAAGGTCAAAGGTGGGATGGTTTTGGAACATCTGTTGTCTTGCTTGTATTACAGGGAAAGCCAGGGATGCCCACTTTGAACTCCTACCATATGTGGAAGCAAAGCAAATGAGTCCTTGAGATCATGCTTATCAAAAATCTCTGAAGAGACTACCATACCGGAGTGATTTCTTTCAACTTTTATAGGACTATTATGCATTTTTATAGCATTTTTTCACATTTGAATATTTTGGGATTGTATGTTTTTATTGCAGAGATCAGTAGGAAAATGTCCTAGTTAAATTTTTACTGCTTCTTTCCCCATCCCCCATGAAAGTTAGAAAGTGTACGTAGCATTTTAGTATGTTTTGCAATGCAGATATTTCAAAACATTGGGGAGATAATCTCTTGTGGTTTTTAAATATTCTGCTCCTTTTAAAATTAATCAATCCACTGGCTTTTGTGCCTTGTCAAACATACACTTACTCAGTTTAGGTCGTTGTTTAACCTTCATGTTCTTTTCAGTAAGTGAATTGAGGTTTGATAATCTGTAAAACTGTGAAAAAAACATAGTAAATCAGGCCTGGGTACTTCTGGAATTAAAAATTGTTAACTAGCACTTGCAGAAAGCTTTTTATGATTAAGTCTTAAATTACTTTACAGAGATTAAGATAAACAGATATTCACAGATATTGATGGATTAGCTGAGTCACAAAGGCATTTTCGGAGCTGGGAATGCAGTTTGATTTCTGAAATTATTTTCAGGTTGTGACTCCTTCCCTGCCCTGTTTTTCTTTCCAGTTTATTGACAATGAGTGAAAAAAACCCACATGGTCTTAGAATAGAGATGGTTGAAGTACTGGGACTAAGACACTTCAGGAGCATCCCAGATGGTGATGAGAGATGGTGGCTCAGCTGAACAGAAAGGGCCTTCCTTGGACAAACTGTTGAGACAAGCACAGGTGTCTGGGGGTTCATGAAACTGCCTGTGTGCTTAGAAAGAAAGAGTGTTCCTGGTGGGGAGTGAAAATGGTGTCTGTCTTGAGCCACACTGCTGCAGAAACACTCACAATAGCGGCCTGCCTGCAGGTTGGCTGCTTACGATTTACAGGGTTGTAATGAGTATCTTAAGGCAATTTAAACCTGCCCAGATATTAAAGAAGGGCTGCCCTTGTGCTTCTCACTGTGGGTTGTACTTATCCATTGCTCCATCTTGCAACTCCAGAGATAGTGTGATTCACTTGTAGATCAATGCAGTGGAGAAAATTAAGATTAGATCAGTTAGATCAGGTGCTGCCTTTACATGTGGTTGCTTATATAGCTACTGTCCGTCTTGCCATTTCATCTGCTTTAGCAGAGTCAGGCTGAACCTTTTTCAGGTTTAACAGTGTCCATGCAGTTTTTCAAGTCTCATATGCAGAGGTCAAGGGCTTAATCAAACATCCTTCTGCAGAGCTTCTCTATTACTTATTGCTCCTCTAGATGTTCAATGATTAAATTGTCCCTTTTTAATCTATGACATTATTGCGGTTGCTTGCAGTACTATTTCAGCTTATGCCATGGCTTAGTTGTGAGATCTTGTCTATTTTATTTGGGCTTATTTTCTGGCTATTAATTGTAAATCTGTGTTAATTCAGAAATTAGCATCAGTTCATCACCTTTTATGATTTTTTAAATTGATGTAAAAGTATCTATTTCCTCTCTTTATTTGTATGTTTAATTTCAAAGTTAGATAGAACAGGTCATATCTGCAGTTAACAGTAAGGGAACTCAAAACTGTATCTAATAATCTTCATATGTTAGCATTTAAACAGTAATGTTAATAGTTCTGTGCTCATCTGTCTGCAAAATCTGTTTTCCAGTCAATGATGCTGATCATTGCAGGAAATTTTACCTTCCTTTGGTCCAGAACTGCTTTATTCCTTGACACGTTTCACCCCCCCTAACAATGAAAGCAAATAAACTTGATTCTTCCTATAGAGTGAAGTGAGTAGATGGTATTAATTGGAAATTATGTATCGTACATGGGGAAACCCATGGAACTGAAAAACAGTTAGAAGAAATGTGTGTGCTTTCTCTATGTATACATGGATATGCACATGTGTATGAAAGCTGAAAGGATCAGTAGACGTAAGGCTTAGTGCTGCAATGCTGACTTTATGCCCTTGTCTATAGCACGGCAATACACCACATTTTGAGAAGAAGGCAACAAAAAGCCGTCTTAAGAGGTTTACTCTTTCTGCTTATGTCAGCTAACACATCTGAGACCTGATTGCCATCATACACTCCTGCTGGTGTCTCTGAGTCTTTCAGGGCCGATGCTTTCGGTATAGAGGGTTAAGCTGGGAAACTGGCTCTCCAGCTATGGTTTTTTCTGGGCTGAGGGTATCTGAGTGGTAATGCAACTGCAAAGTATCACTTTGCTGGGACAGTTTGCTTACATTTACTGTATATCATTATGGAAATGCTAGTAAAGCAACTTTGTATAGTGCACCACAAAGGTATTAAGAGAAATACTGCACTTCTGCAGGATGAATATGGATCTTGTGGGAAGTACATTATCCTTGCTATGGTGACTATGTATTTTCTGTCCAAACAATCTTTTATTTATAATGGTGGAGAAAAAAAAAGAAAAGGAAGAGAAGTAGAGTCTTCATCTACAAGCACACATTTCCCTTACAAAGTTATTTCACAAAATGCCAACCATTCTTCTGCAAGGATATAATTTGGTATATCTTACAATTGAGTCTGACAGGTGGGATTCACAGAGCGTTGTAAAGACCAAGAGAAGTAGTGGGAAGCAGAATGCTTGCCTAGTCCATTTTTCTTTCCTGCTTAGGGTCTGAGAAGCCAAAACGTAAGCACAAGTGGGTGCTGGCTAGGCATGAGTAAACTGGTTGGAAGATAAAAGAGAGTTCCTGATCTTTGCATATCCTATGATGGCCTTCCAAGAATAGAAAGGTCAGAGAAAGATTTCTGCTTTTCAATTAGATCTTCTGTGTATCTCACATGGTCCCTTGTGATTGTGCAGTGGTTTGTGAGGTTGCACGTTCAAGAGACGGCAGGAGCAGAAGGAGACGAGTAGGCAAAGCAGCTTCTGCTGGGGAAAAACTGAGGCCCAATCATAGGGAAAGCACCTGAAAATGTAACAGTGAGAAATGAGCTCTCAAAAAACAATGAGATTAGAGGTAAGGAGCCAGAGAAGTGCTGACTTGGAGGGTCAGGTGGATTGCGAATGACTTACACAGAAGAGAAGCATATGGAGGCACAGAGACTGCCTGTTGCTCTTCTGTGTTGAAAGCATATATGTGCACAGTCAATATTTAAAGGGATTTTTCTTGTTGAATGCTTTCAAGTTAAGCATAACTACTAATCTTAGATATTTACAGGTAATTGCTATGTAATGATGAGCACATACCTGAAATTTCCTGACATTTACAGACTATTTTATGTGTCAGAAGTGGTTAAGTAGGGATTAGGTTTCTTTCAAATTCGGATACAGAGGAGGAAGAGAGTCTGAACTAAGTGCTTTATTGTTTGCTTGTGGACATAGAAGAAATCTTTGCCAAACCGCTAAGAGAACCTGAAACTTGCCGGCTTCTTGCCATGTGCTAAATCCATTCACTAAACTGTGCTCTGGTTTTCTCTTTTTCCATTGAAAACTAAATGTTGCCAGCTTGTCTGATGATAGAAGAGTAGCAGGTGTCCAATGCAATAAATAAATCAGTAAAAGTAGTAGTAACACTTTGAGATTAGAACCTGTTCATAAGCAACTGAAACCTAAAAGAAACTTGAACATGATAATAAAGCTTGTGTTTTATCTCTCTGTACAACAAGTTTCTTTATGGTAACATTTTATATTTAACTATGTGGTTGTCCAAGGCTGAGATATGTTTGCTGATTTCAAAGGATACAACAATGATTAAGTCTGTGTTCCACCACAGAATAACTGAGTAATTCAGCTAGTATGGGACTTCTTGAGGTTTTCCATGTCAGCAAGTGTTTTGTTTGCTAAAATGCAAATTGGAAGCTGAGTCAAAAACTTATTTGCATTGTTAGGCACTTAAATACCTTTAAAACATGCCCACAATAGATTTCCTTTGAATGCACGTCCATGTTTATATTTTCCTGTCAAATAAAGTAGTGAAATATGTTGCATTTAGAGAATTTATGTGGTTATATTTGCTGTTGTAGTTGGTGGTTTCACTACAATTTAGAATAGCTTTTATGTTTGCATAGGGGAATATGGGTGAGTATTAAGTTTTTCCTGAGCTTTATTACATATTACCGTTTAGTCTAATTCATGGTGTGATGAGCTCTATCAGGAAAAGATGAATACAAATGTTGACTCTTTTGGTTTGTTTGGTTTTTTTTATTGTAGGATTATGAAGGCTTTTTTGAATCAAAGGAGAGCAACACTGTCTTCTCATTTCTTGGACTGAAACCTACTTCAGCATCAAAGGTCAGTGAAGTATTTCAGATTTGTTATGGAATTCTTGAAATACCGAAATTGAATTTTCTTTGAATCCAGAGAGTTCTGTGTGTTTGGAAGTACCCCTGCCTTATCCATACGTGGTCCATATCAGCTTCATGCTAATGGGGTAATTGAAACCGTTGCTGTGAAAAGCAAAGCATTTTAAATGAAACCAAGCATATACCTGGGAGTTAATTTGAGGCAGCAGATAAATCAAGCTTAAAGAATGCATTCTCCTTAACCAAATTAATGTAAAATGAAAGCAACTGACTTAATTATAATTAACAGGAGACAGAACTAGGTTCTTAATCACTGGAATATCTGCAGCTTATGTCTCCAAAAAGTCATCTAAGTGAGCATGCCTGGCATAATGACTCAACCAGGACAGGATTTATTCATTAGCTATTAATTAATTTTTTTTTTAATGTTGAAATGCTGGAGCAGTCACAAGTTACAGCAAATCCTTGGATAAGAATTAACTAATACATATATACAGGTCAGAATACAAAGCCAGATAACAACTTTCCGTTGAGGGCAGTATAATAGAGGAGAGTTTATTGTCATATGGAAGCCTAGACACTTGTTCAAAGAGACTATGTGGTGTACTTTTGGGCAGTAGATCAAGCACGCAGGAGAGGATTTTTCCTCACTTGGTCACTGTAGTTACAACTGCGTTTGGCAAGAGTGTTTTTTGAGGCCTGGACAGTGGCTCTTGGATGTCTATAGAGTTCTTCTTCTACCAGGGTTTCTGGACCCCATGACAGACAGGAGTGGGAGGGAACCTTGGCAGGGAACCACTAAAGGGTGTTACTTTGGCAGCTTGCCTTTCTTCGCAGCTTGAAGAACTAGTCCTAGGGAAAAGGTGATGTACTACTGCAATCAGAAATAGCAGCCTCTATGCAGCTTTGTTTCTGGGAAATAACCTGTTGTAGGCCTGAAGGAGTGTCTCTATGAACTTGGCCAGATCACTGCTTCAGTCTGGTAGTACATCAGAGTGAGGCATCCTCAGCTGCTGTATGGACCAGGGTTAGGGGCACCTCATATGTGAAGATCAGAGACACAGGAGATGAGAATTCGTTCATAGCATTAATAATCTTTTCTTTTCTTTTAAATAGGAGTCAGAACCCTAGAAAGCCTATCTGAAGTATCAACAAGCACATCTCCTGGATGAATGACCCTGTTCTTCAGCACACAACACCTTCCCTAATGAATCACTGTGACAGAGCAAACACGCATCATTAGTAATAGTCTGCTTGCCATGAGGTGGTGCTCTTTGGTAATGTGGAGTTAATAACACATATATGAAACAGGATTAAGGCCAGGCTACTCATCTTCCTTTTTGAAAATACTCATTGTTGATGTTTCACTTTTGTCTTTGGATTGCTTTGGCAACTGGCACTGACATTCTAACAGGCATGTATGTTTGAGTGTAAGCAGTGGAAATGTAGGGTTTCTGTCGCTCATGGATATACTTATGTAGTCAGATTTCTTACTGTTTTTAATTCTTCCCACTACTGTAGCTTAAATTAGCTCATCATGAGAGTTAAAGTGCTGGTGGTTATTAGAATCTTTGTGCTGGCTATGATCCAATCATAAGTTCTCAGACTAAGGCAGTAACTGCCATATTTTTTCTCTACATTTATTTATGGTGAGGTTTATGCTAGATCATGTTTGTTGTGAGAGACATGGGCTGCTAACCTTGTACATGAAAACCTGATTTGTCTCATGATGCGCATTGCAGCTGACTGTTTAAAAACAGTTGTTACCATGGAGGAGGTGCCAAAGTGAAATATTTTGACATGGTTTCTCTTCCAAATACAGGTGGAATGTGCAGGAAAACACTTTATGTAGAATACCGGGTAGTTCAGGAGAATAGGCCTCATAGCTAATGGTAATATTAAATTATCTATTAACTGCAAAAGATTTAACACCCAGAGCTGGAGCTCTATAAATTGCCCTGTCTTAAAATGAAATTTTGCCAAAGCCTTGAATTTACCTTTAGTAGCACACAATTCCACCGTTAGCCACATGAGAGTCAGGGGTATATTTTGATAGCCAGCGCTCAGTCCCATGAATACCTGAACACTCTACCATGGTCCAAGGGCACACCTAACTCACCCAGCTGTTGTCCTGGTTATGTCCCCAGGTGTGGAAATGTGGAGATGCCTCAAAGACAGTGAGAAGGCCGAGCTTGTGCTTTGCTGGATGAAGCCACAATAATTAGCTTAGCTGAGGAACAGGAGCCAGGTAATGCACGTAGCAGAACTTAGGCCTATGACTTGCCAGTAACCATTACAAAATGCATTCTAGACAGAAGACAAATTGCATTATGCATTTTGAATCAAATCTGACTATGAAAATAACACCTATGCTGTAATGTAGCTTTTACTCAAGTGATTTCATAATGACAGGGTAGTACCATTCCAATAAATGTCCTTACATCTTTGGGTTAATGAAAAACAATTACATGAGAAAGCTTCTTTGCAATCACAGCATCACTCTAACTCTGCGGCTTGAAAGAAGTCAAACTTGCAGGAAGTGTCAGAAAGAAAGGCTGTGCAACAAATCACCTTTTCTGTTAAAATAAGTAACAATGGCATCCAAGACATGTTAGTTGGAAGGGACAACTGGAGGTCATCTGGTGCAGCACTGTCAAAATCAAGGCTAACACCAACACTAGCCTGGATCAGCTACAGGTTTGAAAAATATGCAAAGATTAAGATCTCGTAACTCTCTAGATATCCTGTGCCAGTGATGCAGCGCTCTCCTAGTGAAAAATTTCTTTTATGTCTCGACTCCCAGGCTGTAATTTGTGGTTGTTGCCTTTGCTGTGTTTTCTGGCACTCACAGGAAGAGACTGGCACCATCCTTTTTGTAACTGCCCTGAAGGTAGCTGTAGGCCACCATTAGATGACCTCTTAACCACCTTCTTACCAGACTAAACAAACCTGGCTTCCTCAACCTTTCTTCACAGCCTGCGTGCTTTAGGCCCCTAGCTGCTTTCCTTTGGTGAAGGCCAACTCTTTCCAGTTTGTTCACATCCCTCGTGAACTGGGAGAAGGTCCCAAAATGGTATTTTGGATGTGGCCTCACTTGTGCTGAGTAGAGGTGGATAATAAATTTCCTCAGTCTGCAGGCCAACACTTCTCCTAAAGTAGTGCACTGCATGCTTTCTCCTGTTTCCTGTGGCTTGTGATTAACTTGACATTCATCCTTAAAATCCCCAGTTCCCTTCAGCAGGATTATTACTGTCAGTCAGTTCCCAACCCAACTGATGCCTTGCCACGCCCAAGGGCAGAACTTTCCACTTGTTATCAAACTTGATGAGGTTTCTGTTGGCCCAGTCCTCAAGGTTATTTAGATGCCACTGGACTGAACCTCTGCCAGCTGTTGCCAACCACTGAACCAGGTTCAGGTGTCATTCGCAGATTTGCGGAGGGTGCAACACTAGGTCATCGTCCAAGTTCCTGCTGAAGATGCTGAGTGATAGAACTGTAGCCTCTCAGATTTTGGACAAAAGCTTGTGACTACAAAGGTACAACGTGAACAATGTTTATTACTACCAGTTGCTGGAGTAAAGAACAGGTTACTTTCCTGTTTGTGTTGTCACAGCTACAAACTACTTACAGCTGTTTGGCTTTTCCCTCTAGTACAAAGGCTTTTATAAATCAGATGTTAAAGGAGTCCATCCATAAATCAGTTTCTCTTTGAATCCTCTGGTGCCTCCTCAGCTCAGTTAAAGGACTGAAAGGAGCTAGAGCACACACAGATTTCAAATCCATGGTTATATTTATTGGTCAAAATCTTAGCTACAGCACCTTCTCTAGAGCAATCCTGAATGGGAGTTGGTAGCATGCGTATACATATATGTGTGTATGTATATGTATGTGTATTTTTAAGAATTATGTTGTCTGTGGTAAGTTGCTATGACATGCTCGTCACCAGTCCCATATTTTCGTGAGACTTGAACCGCACTGTAGGAAGGGAATGTGACACGAGGTGGAGATATATGTTGTTACCTTCACCAAGTACAGTACAGCTATTCCTACCAAAAAAAAAGAGGTTAAAGAAAATATTTAACTTTGCAAATGGATACAGATATAAATTTACAGAGAAGCCATCCTGGATTTATCATGTACTTGATATATTGTAAAATTTGAAAACTGCCTGAATTCCTAGTTTCGAAAAAAATCTTAAGTGTGTGAATATATACATGAGTGATCCTGGGTGAAATCCCAGACTTACTGATGTGAAAAGCAAAACCACACTGATTTCTCCAGGGATGAAATTAGTTTCACAAAACTCCTCTTGAATTTTGATAATTGTAGAATAAAAGTCTCCTGTTTAGTGGAGAGCTAGTCCTGTTACAACTGTTAGGTAAACCTAGCTTATTTCAGAGCACACGTGGGCATAATCATGAAGGACAACACTAGCTCCAAAGATATCCTGCTTACTTGCATGGATTGGCAGTGTAAGTCCCTTAGAATATGTGGTTTTGAAGTGGCTGATTTAAAAAAAAATATATATGTTGCTTGAATGTGAGTTTGGTCTATGATGCGACAGCCTTATTTTTGTAATTAAAGCAAGTAGAGTTCTAGTTTGTTACACAAGATGATCTGGATTTTTTTAAATCATTTTTTAAATAATGAAATGTGACTATGAGGTAGCTGAAAAGGTCTGTGGAAACTAGAGCCGTTTATTGAAAGGCATAGCAAATTCTTTATTTTGTTTAGAATATTTGCATAGAAAGGTATGCTTGAGAACCAAATGATCCTAATTTTTAGCTAAGACTTGTAGATACCCCAGTTTTTAAAGGGAGAGCAGTGTGAATTAAACTGTAAATCTTTGTACCTCACAAAAGTTGCTGTGTGGGCTGACGTGCATGTGCACATTCACTGTATCAGTGGCTTTGATAGAAGTGTTTTTGTTTGTGCCACACACTACTGGATAGTGCCTTGCCAGAAAGAGGACTGTTACTGCAGGGTCTTCTTAGATGAGCTTCAACTTTGAACTGAGAAAGGGGTGGTTTCTATATGACTATTTTTTTGATAATGCAGTAAACTGATTTTGAAGCTTGAGTCAGAAGATATGTGCTTTGTAAGGCTGAAACAGGTTTTGATGAGTCTTCTGAACTCTTGATTTTTCTTAGTATGGCTTTCTCTTTTTTTTTCTTGTCCTTTTTGTTGATTGTCTAGAATCAAATCTTCCAACGGAAGTGGACCTGGAGTAAAGCCCCTAAATCCATGTTTACACTTTTAAATAAGTCTCTGATTCAAGTGTTGAGCAGCTGAAGTGCTGTCACTGAAATGAAGAGGAGCTACCAAGCTCTCTGTGGATTTCTTGGTTGTCCCTCCCTGCCCTGTCCCCCTGTCAGGCCATTTATTTAAGGAGTCCAGTTCTGGAATACCATGATTCAGAAGTAGGACCCTGAGATTTTAGGCAGGGCATTATGGCATTTCACGGGAGCGCAAGAGTGGGGTTGTCACCAGGAAAGTGCCAAATCCCATTAGTCTTCACTGGACCTTGGCATGAGCAGTGGGAGGAACAGGGAGCCCTGCATGTTCGCCCTGCACAGAGAGCGGGAGTGAAAGACAGTGCAGAACGGCCCACGGTGGCACCCTGAGCAGAGGTCCTCACAGGGTCCCTTGGCTGGTGATGCCACGTGTGAAGTCACGCCTGCCTCATGGCCTGTCACCCTCTTGCTCCCTAAGGAATTTTGGGAGGGGAAATGGAGAGCAGCTTCTTGAGAGCAGTCCTTCAGCCAGGGCAGATTTGGCTTACTCTCTTCTTTATATTTTTTTATGTCTTCCTAATGTGCTTTGTCTTGTCCCGCGTAGACCTACCTGTGTGCAAAGCTTCCACTCCTGACCATTTGTAACATCCCTGTGAGGTTGCAAACGCAGAGCTGGTGTTCACCTTCACAGTGTCAGTGTTTCGTAACTCGGGGAGGGAGCACGTTGCATCTTAGGCCATGTACACGTGGAGTTTTAAATTATGTATTAAAATCGTGTTCATCTAATAAAAAATGTAATTCAAAAAAGGCATTTGAACTGTATTGTGTGTGTCGAAGAAAACAATGAAAAACAGGAGTCTTTATACTTGCTGCAGCTCCCTCTGGTGACAGCCTGTGCTTTGGCTTGGGTAGCCCCAGAAGACGAAGGAGCACTGCAGGACCTCTTCGCCTGGGATGGGTGAGCCTTGATTCTGTGAGATGCTAAATGGCTTTGATCCCTGTTGATTCAGTGGGGACTGAAACGTGCAGAGGACTTACTGGGCTAAGGTCTAGGTCCTCCCCAGATGAACAGCAGTAAGGAGGAAAAAAAAAAGGATGATTTCTTGTCTTCCATTTTTGCACTTGGGTTAGTTGATAAATGTAATGGAAATAAAGGACGGATCCTCTGGGGTGGCTTGAGCAGCAGTACCGGAAAGCTTTTAGATGCTGAAGTTTTGCTCCTAGGGCTAAAATATTAAGGAGCACTTCTTTTTCTTGTGTAAAAGGAATGTAAGTTCCTGTTCTGCCTGTCCACTTTGCCACCCACGTAGGCTGGGTGTCCTTCCATTGTCCCACTGTGCTGTACCCTGTAACAACTGATAACAACTTTTACTGCTGTCCCCCTAAGCTAATGGCCTTCCTACTATGAGACCCCTATAATCATTGAGAATGCTGGTATAATTTTCCTTCAATGTGTTCTCTTCTCTGGGTTTTCACAGCTTTAAATTCTTCTGGGTTTTATGCTGGCTTCGTTGGATATGTATTTTAGATATCTTCTGTAAGTGGCGTAAATTTCAGTTTAAGCCATGAGAGGGCATTTAGGACACGACAGCTGGTACAGCCTTGCCATGAAATATGCTCTTGAACCATTAAGGTAAATTGCTGTAGCATCAGTACTGCTCCAGCCAGGCTATAATACTTAAGCCCTGAGTGGTCATTTCGTGTTCTTTGGAACATTCTTGCTCTGAGCAAAGTGTGGGTATCCATCAAACCCCCGTACACCCACAGAAACACGCAGAGGTGATAGCATTTCAGTGCAACAAAATGTCATGGTCTGTATTAACCTGGAGGAGATCTGTTGGGTTACAGAGCCAAAGCCTCTGTCGTTTCTGTTGTCACAGACTCTGCTTCATAAAACAACCAAACTCCAGACAAAAGCAACAATCTGGGTCTGGGCAGATTATTTTTTCCTGTTTTTTTTCCCGTTTTTTTTTTTGGCTTTGCAGAGCCAGATGGAAGGTTGCTTCAAAATCCCGTTTCTCTTACACCAAAAAACAAACCTTCTTCCAAATTCCAGCTGAAGTTTATTTGTGACCAGCTTATCTCCATTCCTCGTTGTCCCTTCATTTAGACAAGTCTCCCTCACAGGAATTACCTGTCATGTGTAGGTATGTAGTGGTTTCCTCTTTGGCCTTAGTCAAGCTTTTGTCTGGTGGGAGAAGCAGCTAAGCCGGTGTAGAGTCCCATTCTGCTGGTGATACCACTGATGTCCAGGGACAACTGAGACCCCTGGGATGAGGCGATCTGCCATATACAATAGCATAGAGTAACTCCATGAAGCAAACCCAGAAGGAGTTCTTTAATTACTTCAGCTAGCAGAATTCATAATTTAGAAGTGTAACGAAGACGGAGATGATCCTGATTCTTACTTTCAGTGTCCTGGCAGGTGTCTTGCCATTTAACAGTTTCTTATTTGAGCCCTCCCTGAGCTACTGCTCCAATTTAGCATTTTTCCTGGGCATGTTGTGTGGGCTGGTGAAAGAACAGTGTTTACTAGATACATGAATTAAACACTCTCTTGACAGGCTTTAACCTTTGATTAATTCAAAGGTGTCAGAAAAATCGATAGACAGAAACGTGCTCCTTGAACTTACACCAGCTGCAGGAGTAAAATATGGATCTTGGAAAGACCATGAGTAGCAAACCATCTTTTTAAAATTTATTTCAATGTAATACATAGTCATATATACTAAAAAAAAATTGATAAAGGTAACTCCCAGTTCCCTACTAATTCAAACAAGGAACACGACTCTCCATGGCACAAAAACCTGTACGTGAGAGGCCTGAGACCTGTTGTGGTTGCGGCTTTATTTGTGTGTGCTGTGGTGAGTGGGATAAGGGCATGCCCTGAGCATGTTCACTGTCTGTCTCCTGCCTTCCAGCAACCAAATGCTGCCTCCTGGTGTTGCATGGGGCTCAGGCTGTCCCCTTCCTGCCTCTCTGCCAGCTCTTGCTGCAGCTTTCCCTTCACCTCCTGGCGCAGTCCTTGTGCCTGGCTTTCCTGCACATCAAGCCAAAATCACTGTTTTCCCCCAAAATCACTCTTGTGGTGTTTGCTCCAACCTGCTCCATGCACGTATCCCTCAGCAGGCTCCCACAATTGAATCCTTCCTGCCTTGTCATACCATCTTAGCTCGACCTTCAGCACGTTTATCAGTGTATTCTCCAGTCTTTTCTCCTTGCTTTACACCTTATCATGTCTCCAAATACAATCTTTGTGCTGGTGATCTCTCCCCTTGCCTCCCTCCATACCTTCCTGTCAGTCTTCCAGCCTTGCATCAACAGCTGAGAGGTCATGAAATGTGTGAGATATTTTGGGGTATGTGATAAGTGGCAATGTAACAAATACCTTGATTATCTTTTTCCCAGGATAATCAGTTGCCATTAGAAAACACCACCTGTCAGAAAACACCTCCAAATGTTAGCTGAGACCCTGCAGATGCATCACTGTGCTTATGGGTGTTACAGTGCTTATACTCTCCAAACCCCAATAGGACAGATGGTCTTGAGGTCAGTAATAATAAGAAAAAGAGTGTTGCATATGTCCTAAAACCACTGAGACTAAAACATAAACTGGTGACTACTTCAGCAGTTTTTCCCAGGTGGGAAGTTTTGATCACTGTAACTTTACTGGATCTTCACCTGACATCCTCTTAGAATTGCGTATGACATAGAATTCAAATTACTTTGTCTTCAGGGTTGAAATTAGAAATACATTTTGGGCTTTCTTGTCTTCTTGTATCCCACCCAGTTGTGCATCATGATATTTGTTTCTTAGCAATGTCTTCAGCCAATGAGAAACAATAGTCCCCATAAAAGATCCTCTTATAGAGACTTAACACTGTAGGGGTTCAGTAGAGGCAGAGTAATGATGATTGCACCTTCTTGAAGACTTTTTTCGCATCCTGGGGGCATAAAAAGGGCAGTGTGTGTGTGTGCGTGTGTGTGTGTGTGAAAAGAGAGTGAATTTAGAGAATGAGGTGAGAATTTACTGAATATGGTTTTCACATTGCGCTGACTGACCTTCACATTAGAGATGTTTAGAAAAACATTGTCCACTTGCCTTGTAGAATAAAATTATGTAAAGCAATCCCACATAATAAAAAAAAAGAATTCTTTTTCACATTCTCCTTATAAGATAGAAACCCCAAAGAGAGTCAGTACTTCGACCATTTTTTTGGTGTACTTTCACCCACCTCATTTTTGACTGAGAAAGGCTTTGACAAAAAATTCTTCTATCAGTGGCTCCTTTAATAATAAGTTAACCCTCATTTAAATCAGCACAGCAAGTTGTTGAATAGCTTGGTTTCTCCTGCACTTCTGTGTCTATCAGTTGTTCAAGAGCCTCCTGCAACACCATCAGCACCTGCTGACATGACATCCCCCAGTCTGATCAGGGGACTGCAGCACCTCTGCTCACCTCTGAGGAGAGCACATAAGCTTTGAGAAACCTCCCCCGTGTTAGCCTGGTGATCTGGATGGCCTGGTCCTACCAGCACATATCAAGAAACCATATTACCAATGACTGGTAAACCACAGGAAAATTTGACTGGTGTTTTAAAAAAATTGGGTCACAGATTTGCTCCTTAGCTTTGTGTGGAGGACCGTTTCTTTTGGTGCTGCCACAAAGAGTTGGTCCTGTGTCACAGAGACAATGAAGCCAGGGAAGAGGAAGGGGATAGAGGGAAGAATGTGGCCCAGCCATGATGGTTGTCACTGACACCTAGAGGACAGTGCAGACAGTATATATTACAAAGCATTACAAAGTAACCAAACCTGGGCCTTGCTTTGCCCTGGCACCTCTCACGGGCACAGCAGCACTCTCAGCTGAAACTCACTGGCTTTACAAACTGCTGCCTGGGTTGTCTTTAAGCCTTTTACCTGGTCTGGACACTGACATTGCTTTTTTTGGTTGTCAGTGAAGCAGTGGCATTGCTGTCTTCTGAGGGGTCCTTCTCACCTTCGTCTCCCCAGCAAACACATAAACATTGAGACCAAGAAAAAACAGCTTTCAGTGACAGACAGAGAGGCCAGAGAAGGGCCACAAAGTTGATCAAAGGACTGGAAAACCTGCCATGTGAGGAAAGGTTGAGAGAACTGGGGTTTTTCAGCCTTGAGGAGGGAAGGCTTAGGGGAGACCTTGTCCCAGTGATTTAAGGCTGGCTAGAAAGAAGATGGAGACTCCCTTTCTACAAGGAGTCACATGGAAAAATCAAGGGGTAATTGGAACGAGTTACTCCTGGTTGGACACAAAATGAAAGTGTTTTGCAGTGAGACCAATCAGCCGTTGGAATAATCTCCCCAGAGAAGTGGTAGAATCTCCACCGGACAAAGCACTATGCTTCTGCCAAGAAAGGTTGGAACAGATTATCCTTGGGGTCCCTTCCAATCTGGTATTCTGTGATTTCTATTGGAGTGGCTGAGCACGTGCACAACAACACAACAACTGCCCTGCTTAGACTGTGCAAACTGCCACTTAGTGGGACAGCGTCCCAAGATCAGTATATTACCCCACACCTTGGTTTTCCAGCACTCCTGAAAAGGCTGTCCTCATAAAGAGACTGTGAACTGAATGGCAAATGGATGAGTAAACTGTTTTGCACAAAGCTAATAAAAATTTTTAGAGGGATTTTAATTGAGTGCTGCATTTAATTAGCTTTTCCCATGCTTTCAGCTTTGCACTCTGGATTTACAAGACTGAGGTCAGCTAGGGCAGGTAACACAGTCAGTGTAACCCTTGTCACTGCTTCCCAGCAGCTCTGCATATTGGCTGAGCAGCACTCCTGACTGCCACCACTTTTCCTGCCTACTTTGCAGCTAGGAAGGCACCTACCCATTTGCTTTTGCAAGCAGGAAACCCCAATGACTGACATTTTCAGGGGCTTATTTTATTTTATTGGATTGATGAAGGATCTGGGCGGGTGGAGAGTTCCTGGGAGAGGCAAAAGCTCAGGAGAGGACCCCGGCAGGGCGACTCTCTCTGAACTTCAGAAGCGGCAACTGTCACGTGGGCCGACCGCGTCGTAGGGGGGCGGTCCCGGGAGAAGCCGCGGGGTATTTAAGCATTGCCCTGGGAGCGCCAGCGACCGGAGCGCGGCGAACAGGAGCGGGCAAACAGGGTCACAGGACAGGGTCACAGCATAGGCAGTTTGCGCAGGCAGGGCAAGCAGGCACTCTCTTGACAAGTGGTTGGCTTCCCACTCCCCTGTAGCTATGGTGACCAGGCGTGGTAAGGCCTCTGCCATCAGGAGCGTGGGCATCCAAACGGAGGCAGTATTACGAGACACAGCTACCCAGACTCGGGACTGTAGGGAGTGTCTCAGCCTACTTGTGGCTCCTGAGGACCATAACAAAAATACCAAAAATGCTTGTCTGAGATGTGAACAGATTCAGGATCTGCTCCTTATGGTTGCAGATCTGAAGGATCAGGTGGAAAGATTGAGAAGTATTCGCGAAAGTGAAAGGGAGATTGACTGGTGGAGTAGAACCCTCTCTCCTCCCAGTAATCCTCCCCAGGAGGCTGAGGAATGCCATATTCCTCAGCAACAGGGTAAGGAGAGTGACCTGACTGGTGAGGAGGACTGGGAGCAGGTCTGCTCTCGTGGGGGTTATAGACCTCCCTTTCAAATGCCAACTTTCCAGCTGCCCCTTCAAAACAGGTTTGGGGAGTTGGAATTTGATGTTCCGGTGGAGGATAGTCTGACAGTGAGCTCACCTGAAGAGGCTGACCTCACATTGCCCATCAGACGGGTCAGGACCTCAAATAAGAAAAAGAAAAGGAGGGTCATTGTGGTGGGAGACTCCCTTCTGAAAGGGACGGAGGGCCCTATTTGTAGGATGGACCCAACTCATCGGGAAGTCTGCTGCCTTCCCCAAGCCCGGGTACACGACATCACCAAGAGACTGCCGGACCTAATTAAACCCTCAGATTATTACCCGCTTCTGGTGATCCAGGCTGGCGGTGATGAGCTAGTGAAAAGAGGGTCAAGGGTGGTTAAAAAGGAACTCCAGGAGCTGGGACGGTCGATAGATAAGGCAGGAGCACAGGTGGTGTTCTGTTCAGTTCCCCCGGTGGCAGGGATGGATACAGACAGGAATAAGAGAATATATGCAGTTAATAGATGGCTTAGGGGCTGGTGCCGGCAGAGGAATTTTGGGTTCTTTGATCATGGGGAAACCTATATGGCGCCTGGCCTGTTTGACCCCGATGGGTCTCGTCTAACTCCGAAGGGTAGGAGAATTCTAGCTCAGGAGCTGGCAGGGCTTGTTGAGAGGGCTTTAAACTAGACATGACGGGGGTGGGGGGAGTTACTAGGCTCGCCAAAGATGTCCCCGTGGAGGATGAGCCATCCCAAAGGGGGTTGTCAGTAACCCAACTGAAGTGCATGTACACAAATGCACGCAGTATGGGAAACAAGCAGGAGGAGCTAGAAGTCCTGGTCCAGCGGGAGAGATATGATATAGTTGCCATCACGGAAACGTGGTGGAACGACTGTCATAACTGGAGTGCTGCCATGGAAGGCTACAGGCTCTTCAGGAGAGACAGGCGTGAAAAGAGGGGTGGAGGGGTGGCCCTCTACGCTAGGGAAACCCTGGATACTGTTGAAGTTGAGATCGGTGATGACCAGGTTGAGTGCCTATGGGTAAGAGTCAGAGGGGCAGTCAGGTCGGACCTCCTGGTTGGAGTGTGCTACAGACCGCCTGACCAGGAGGAGGATTTGGATCTTCTGTTGTTTAAACAGCTGGAGGCTGCCTCTAGATCGGCTGCCCTTATTCTTTTAGGAGACTTTAACCTTCCAGATATCTGCTGGAAACTTAATACTGCTGAGAGGAGGCAGTCCAGGAGGTTTTTAGAGTGTATTGAGGACTGCTTTTTGTCACAGCTGGTGAGTGAGCCCACCAGGGGTGAGGCTCTACTTGACTTGCTGTTTACAAACAAAGATGGGTTGGTGAGTGATGTTGTTGTCGGAGGATGTCTAGGGTCTAGTGATCATGAAATAATTGAGTTCTCTCTGAACAATGTAATAGGAAAAGCCAGGAACAGAACATCAATGCTGGACTTCCGGCGGGCAGATTTTGGATTATTTAAGGAACTGGTCAGGAAAGTACCCTGGGAAATAGCTCTTAGTGGCAAGGGGGTCCAGGAAGCTTGGATATACTTCAAGAATGAAGTTTTGCAGGCGCAGGAGCGGGCTGTACCTGTGTCTTGTAAGAAGAGTCGTAGGGGCAGACGACCGCCCTGGATGAGTAGGGAACTTCTGAAGGAACTAAGTAAGAAAAAGAGGATGTATCATCGTTGGAAGGAAGGGGAGGTATGTCAGGTCATGTTCAAGGATGTTGTTAAGTCGTGTAGGAGAAAAATCAGGGAAGCAAAAGCCCAGCTGGAGCTCAAATTGGCCACTTCTGTTAAGGACAATAAGAAGAGTTTTTATAAATATATCAATGGCAGAAAGAAGGGCGGCAGCGACCTCCACTCCTTGTTGGATGTGGAGGGAAATATAGTAACCAGAGATGCAGAGAAGGCTGAGGTACTTAATGCCTTCTTTGCTTCAGTTTTTAACAACAAGGATGTCAGCTCGCTTGACAGTTGGCCCTCTGAAGTGGTTGATGGGGGCAGGGTGAAATATGGCCCTCCTGCAATCCATGAGGAGGAGGTTAGAGACCTGCTGAGCCGCTTGGACCCTCATAAGTCTATGGGGCCTGATGGGATCCATCCTAGGGTGCTGAGAGAGCTGGCGGATGAGCTTGCTAAGCCGCTCTCCATCATCTTTCAGCAGTCCTGGCTCACTGGAGAGGTCCCGGAAGACTGGAAGTTGGCCAATGTGACGCCCATCCACAAGAAGGGCCGTAAGGATGATCCAGGTAATTACAGACCTGTCAGCCTGACCTCGGTCCCAGGTAAAATCATGGAGAAGATAATCCTGGGTGAAATCATGCACCACCTGCAGAACGGTCAAGAAATCAGGCCCAGCCAGCATGGGTTTAGGAGGGGTAGGTCCTGCCTGACCAACCTGATCTCCTTTTACGATCATGTGACTCGCCTGGTGGATGAGAGGAAGGCTGTGGATGTGGTATACTTGGATTTCAGTAAGGCCTTTGACACGGTCCCCCACAGTAGACTCCTAGGGAAGCTGGCAGCTCGTGGCCTAGATGGGAGCACTTTGTGCTGGGTTAGGAATTGGCTGGATGGCCGAGCCCAAAGAGTGATGGTGAATGGTGTTTCATCCAGTTGGCGGCCGGTCACCAGTGGTGTCCCCCAGGGATCGGTATTGGGTCCCGTCCTGTTTAATATCTTTATTGACGATTTGGATGAGGGGATTGAGTCCATCATCAGCAAATTTGCAGATGATACCAAGCTGGGAGGAAGAGTTGATCTGCTAGAGAGTAGGATGGCCCTGCAGAGGGACCTGGACAGATTGGAGAGCTGGGCCGATTCTAATGGGATGATGTTTAATAAGTCCAAATGTCGGGTACTTCATTTTGGACACAACAATCCCATGCAGAGCTACAGACTGGGGACAGAGTGGCTAGAGAGTAGTCAGGTAGAAAAGGACCTGGGAGTGCTGGTGGACAGGAAGCTCAACATGAGCCAGCAGTGTGCCCAGGTGGCCAAGAAGGCTAATGGAATCCTGGCCTGCATCAGGAATAGTGTAGTAAGCAGGACCAGAGAAGTTATTGTCCCCCTGTACTCGGCACTGGTCAGGCCTCACCTTGAATATTGTGTCCAGTTCTGGGCCCCTCAGTATGGGAAAGATGTTAGGATACTGGAATGTGTTCAGAGGAGGGCAACGAAGATAGTGAGGGGGCTGGAGCACAAGCCCTATGAGGAGCGACTGAGGGAATTGGGGCTGTTTAGCCTGGAGAAGAGGAGGCTCAGGGGAGACCTCATTGCTCTCTACAACTACCTAAAAGGAGGTTGTAGTCGGGCAGGGGTTGGTCTCTTCTCTCAGGTGACCAGTGGCAGAACCAGAGGGCATGGACTTAAGCTTCGTCAGGGAAAGTTTAGACTTGATGTGAGGAAAAAATTCTTCACTGAAAGGGTGATTGGCCATTGGAATGGGCTGCCCAGGAAGGTGGTGGAGTCACCTACCCTGGAGGTGTTTAAAGGGAGACTGGATGAGGCACTGAGTGCCATGGTCTAGATGATGGTTGGTGTTAGTGTTAGGTTATAGGTTGGACTTGATGATCTCAGAGGTCCTTTCCAACCTTATGATACTGTGATACTGTGTGATACTGTGATCTCCAGAAAAGAAGGGCATTAATGAGCATTGTCCTCAAGCGTGGGATGTTAGAGATGGTCTTTCTGCTGCCCTGCACACCATGCCAGGAACAGCAGAAAGTAAAGGGGAAAACCTATTTATCTGCGATTAAATCATGTTTTATGTGGAAAATATATTGGGCAGTGGACACCTGATGGCATTTCAGTTAAGCTGCATGACACAGGGACTGAATTCTTTACAAAGCTTTAAGATTGACAAGTTCTTCCAGTTGTGCCCTGGGACAAAAACCCCAAACCCTTGTTGTTTCACTTTACAAACCAGCCAGTAGCTGCTATCTTTAGACTAAGGGAGATTTCATCAGTGGATGGAAAGAGAAAGGTTACTTCAGTCCTCCCCCAAAATGAGGGACCATCAGGTACAGTTTCAGGATGGACATCAGAAGGAGATGTATGGATGAGGCAGAAATGACCTCATCTCAGGGAAAATGCTCCCCCGTCTCAGGAGCCACCTCTCTGGAGCACTCCTGCGTGAGGACCATGACTTTGGTAGCATGAGGCAGCCAGTAGAGAGGACAACACCTGTGTGCTCAGGGGAAGACTCATCTAGGTGGATTTGGGGGCTCAGCCCAATGCCACACATGGACACCCAAGGGATTAGGCTGGTTGTTAACGGAAATAAATTTTAAAAACAGATGGTTTAATTAGAGCACCAGGCTCCCTCATTGTAGTACTCTGTCTCTAGATATTTTTACAGTTTTATTAGCAATTCTCCCATACTTTTTTCTTATTTATTCTTTTACTTATTTCTTTCTGTTACTTGAGAGATACTTTCATCAGGGTTATATAAAGTCCTGTTTTCATCCTTACTTTGCCTTGAAATAGATTAAAGGAAACTGAAATGTGTATTAATAATGATATGCAGAGTGAAATATTTACTACATATATTTTTAAAATAAAAGATGCAATTTTAAATCAGTTTTAGAAGAGCTTATGCTCAGCAGCAGTATCTGCACGCCTAGGAGTGGTTTCTCCAGGGAAGCAGCTGCTTTGTGGAGACTGACAGGAGCTCTGTGCTGCTGGGGGAGAGCCAGAGTGAAATGTCTCTCTTTGCACAGGCACACAGAAATGCAAAAAAAAAAAAACCCAGAGAATTTCAGTGATGCCATTGTCAGACAGAAAACTGGGCTAAGGTTAGCTGGGCTCCTGTTGAAACCTTTTGCTTCTGCTAGATGTGTTTCTGAGCAGTCAGACCAAAATTATAGAGAGTGGCACAAGTACACAAAAATTCATTTGTTGAAGTTAGCCCAGGTTACAGGTACAATTTGAAAGCAGCTATGTGCTTCCTTACAAGCCAAATCACCTAAAGCGCAAACTCTTTTAAAGCAAAGCATGGTCATAATAACCAGAAGACATAAGTAGCACCATTTTCAACCCTTCTACTTCAAGATCAGAGATGGGATGCCACATCCCTGGAGGTGTTCAAGGCCATGTTGGATGAGGCTTTGAGCAATCTGGTCTGGTGGAAAGTATCGCTGCCCATGGCAGGGGCATTGGAACTGGATGATCTTTAAGGTCCCTTCCAACTCAAATTCTATGATTCTGTGATTCGATGATTCTAAGATCGTAGCAACTCCCTAAATACCTTCTCAAGTCTCCTGCCTCATTAGTTGCCTTTGTCACTGGATAAATCATTCTGTTGACGTTAATTACAGTTCAATAATTGAATGCATCCTTTGGCTTTGTGGTTTCTTTATCCAGTTTAGAAAACATACAAACAGAGGAATGTGATTTAGCTCCATTTAAGATATCTTAAATGCATGTTCTTATGTGAGCAGGGAATCAAAATTCCCATTGCTACCAATGGACCTTTAGGGAAGGCTCAGTTCAGCTGCCTGAATACAAGAATTTGGCTGTCTAAACCTGGACTCTGTCTTTTGTGGGAAAGAAAACTGATCTCCATATCTCTGATGCGCCAGCTACCACAGCTCCCAGACCTCCAATGACACATTTTCTTCCTGCTTGTTCTACTAAAATTGCTTAAAATTTGAATACAGTTACAGTGAGGCAAGGCTTTGGGGGTGGAGGGAAATGAGAAAAAGTCTGCTTGTGGTCCTTCATCAGTGTTTATCTTTTAAAGAAAATACATATTTTAGCATAAAATGAAAGGCCAATCAAAGGCAAACTTGGCCTTAGAAGAACTGAGAAAGTGTCAGCTCTGCATAAGATTTTCTCTGAACTCCTGTGTTTACATTACATTGATCACAAGAAACGTAAAATCAGAAATAATTCAGTATTTGTTTTACCTGTCAAAACTGTATCTCAAAGATGGTTCAGAAACAGGGCCCATGTATCGTTCTGTTCTTCGAAAAAACATCTGTAAAAACCAAAAGTGGTCTAAGGAAAGATCTTTGACAGCAAAGTCCACTCTTGCCAGACCCAGAATTATCTCACCATAGCACCTGGAATCTCAAAACCTCACCACACAGTGACTGATTGCAACTTTTATCTCCTCCTATCTTAACACCAGAAGGGGCAATGCATGAGCATGTGTGAAACACAGGTCACAGCATCATCTGTGAGCAACAAAAGTCTTGCCTTCTGAGTGCTAACATGGAATACATCACGAACATGCTTCCTTCTTCAGTGGGCTGGATTTCTTTTTGATTGAAAAGATACTTAATCCTACTGAAGTTCTAACACATTTGTGCCTGATTTTATGTACAAAAAAAGAGCAGAATATTCTTGAATTTTTCATGAAGGAAGGTCCAGAGAGTCAGGAAACAGGATGATGTCAACATTTCTTAAGTTGAGTTTAACAAAATAAAAGTAATGAACTGCAAGCACTGTATGTTACAGACTTCACGTAGTCTAACTAAAAGAGGTCATAACCCTCTGGAGTTTACAAATGCTTTGTATGAACTGAAACAATTTGGCTAACATCTGCCTTTACAGCAGATTTCCCATAGCATTCAACTATTCCAGTGTATTCATAATTAAACTACATCAGAGACATCTGCTTTAAAAGTGAAACAAGCCTTCCAAAGGGGTTACAACTACATGGTCTTTATTTTATTTTTCAGAACAATGGGATTATCTTCTTTTCAAAATTGACTTTAATAATCTACTTTTTCAAACTACCTCTAAAAATGCTACTATTGAACATGGTTTGTTACCACAGTAAATGACTGAACTAGAAACAATACAGAATGACCTTATCTTCGATAAGATTACTGGGGATGCAGTAGCAGCAACAGCAGGGAGCAGGAGAGGCACGGAGCTTAGCAGAAGTAACATTGACATGAGCAATGACACCATTGAAAAATGTTTCCTATGGACTGGAGGTCAAATAAGAACATAATCAGGTCTTTATGGACATGATCATAGAAAAAAGAAATCTTACATGGGCAACAGTCACAGACCTTTCTACTCAACTGGCATATCATCTGGTTTAGGTGTTAGGAAGGAAGATCAAGCAATGGAGCGACTCCTTTCCCACTGGCCAATTCCCTTCATGAAGTGTTTTTTAAATAATAATGCATAGAAATAAAGTCTTGTTAATTTAGGAAGTAAAATATCAGTGGCTGTTTGTTCTTGGATCACTTTTGTTTCAAAGGAAGCCTAGGTTTCTTCTGCATTTTCCTCTACCCTGATCCCAAAACTCTAGTTTAATCTTTGCCTAAATTACTGGTCTTGAATTTGCAGTGGGTGCAAGGACAAGAGAGGTCACCCAAAGCTCGTGTTCCTACTAAAATTGCTAAAATAAATGATTTATCACTGCTGAGATAAATATCTGAAGAAACAGAAAATACCTTTCTCGGATATTTATAAAGGAAACTTATATTAACCTCACCAGATATCAAGTAATATGGCATGGCCGCTTCTCAACCAAGGTGTATCCTTCACAAAAAGTGTTTCCTTCCTGAAATGAAGCAGTAGTGTACATGTCTGCTCAAAGGCAAACCTGGAAGGAGATCAGCGGCCTCCAGTGGAGACATATCCAGGCAGACCTGAGCTCCCAAGACATTTTGTGTGGCTCCCAGTCAGTAGGAGGTTGTATCTGCCCCATCGCCCTACACTTGCTGCAGTGACTCGATAGATGCTGCGCTTAGCCTGGGTGTCCTTGCAGCACCGGGAAAGCATCGCTGTAGGGCACCGAGTTCCAAAGGATCAGGATGGTATTGAGATGGTGCCTCTGCGGGAAGTGGGACAGTGTCAGAAGAACGTGTCCAGTCTAGTGGTTTGTGAATAAGCAGCAAAGGGAGAGCAGGATGTTAGCACAAAAACAGAGTGAGAAAAACATGGTACAGGATGGGCTTTGGCATTGTTTGTGTACGGGAAAAAA
Source organism: Tapera naevia (assembly GCA_033556795.1). Lineage (NCBI taxonomy): Eukaryota > Metazoa > Chordata > Aves > Cuculiformes > Neomorphidae > Tapera > Tapera naevia. The sequence continues at coordinate 3,768,133 of JAUMJJ010000079.1, read as the reverse complement.
AAAGAGCGCTTGATCTTACCTGGAGCTGAATAGAGGAATCGGGACACAAGCAGGATGGCGTGTCTCCGAAAGCATACAAGGTAAGCCAACAGAAACCAGTGTGAACCAGATAGTTCAAGGGGAGTTTGGAAGGTTTTTTTGGGATGGAGCATTGCAAGGGAAGATGTACCTAGGAAACCATGTCATTAATGCCATTTAATGCTGATGTTGCATTCGTAATGGCATCAGAAATACTGAATTTGGAAAGAGTTGTAGCAAAATAAGGATAATGGTTGTTTGTTTGGGAGGAGACTGGGTGGAGAAAGAGAGGTAAAAGTGGTGAAAAGGAGAGCAGAAATGGAAAAAAATGGAGAACAAAGGCATGAAATCAGTCAGTAAACAGCAGGAGGTGGAATGTTCATTGGGAAGAGTGTGGGTGTTACAGGCAGTGCTGAAACTGATGTGCACATCACAAACCCTCCGGGATGCTGCAGAAAATCCCTTGGATAATCCACCAGACTTTCCATCAGGTTAATGTCCGAAAGTCTTCTACGGGATAGTAAAGAGGAGTGGAACTGCAGTTCTGTAGCATGTGGTGTGGGAGGGATGGCAGTGCTGTAACCCTTTTGGAAATGGCCAATCTTCCAGACTGCTTTCAATCTCATAAACAGGTACACAAAACTACAGTCAATCACTGGAAAAACCATAGTGCTACCATCTAGTCTAAAAAAAATCATAAAAAATAAATAGAATCTATTTAAAAAGAGATAAAAGGTATCTTGCATGAGAATTTGAACATCCTTTTAGTTGCTGAAAAAGCGTCTTTGCATTCTTAATATACACATTTAAAGTGAATTATTTGTTGACAGATACATAGCTAACTGTTCTTTTCCTCTTTACAAAGAATGATGATGAAACATGTATGCATTTAAAAAGTGACAGAGGAGCGTTCATTTATGAGCTGACTAGTAAACTAATAATGTGGGATTGTTCCCTATTAACCATCTGTCTGGCAGATAATGGTTCAGTGCTGAGCACGGTCTTATCAAGAATGCAAGGGTCTCTGCAATCTTGTACATCAACATAGGCCTGGAAGTGCAAAGTACAGAAAGCCTCTCATTGGGTTAAAGCAATCAGAAACTCTCCAAGTGCACCCATAATCTGATTACTGGTTAAGCTGGTTGGGAAGAAAGTAGCTGAGACCCTGCTGACCTTGCCAAGGGATCATCTCAGTTCACACAAATTTTAGAGGGTCTCAGACTGTGCAAAGGCGGTGTGCAGGCCCTGCTCAAAATTACTGCTCCTGCATCTGTCAGCAACATATTGTTTGTTTGCCTGCATGAATATCTAGAATAAATCTGGGTGTGACAGTGATGGTAATCAGCTGTTAATTCACAAAGTTTGACAAAATAGACAAAAATGAATAACCATCTGGCAGAACTCAGAAGACTGTGATCGGTGGTGTAGGGTCTAGTTGGAAGCTTGTAGCTAGCAGTGTTCTCCAGGACTCAGTACTGGGCCCAGTCTTGTTCAGCATATTCATCAGTGACTTGGATAAGAAGACAGTGTGCCCTCAGCAAGTTTTCTGATGACACAAAACTGGGAGGAGTGGCTGATACACCAGAGGGCTGTCCTACTGTTTAGTGAGACCTGCACAGACTGCAGAGCTGGGCAAAGGGGAACCTCATGAGGTTCAACAAAGGCAAGTGTGGAGTCCTGCACCTAGGGAGGAATAACCCCAGTACAGGTTAGGGGTTGACTTGCTGGAAAGCAGCTCTTCAGAGAAGGACCTGGGAGTCCTGGTGGAAAACAAGCTAAACATGACCCAGCCATGTGCCCTGGCGGCCAAGAAGCCTGGTGGTATGATGGGGTGCGTTAAGAAGAGGGGATCTTATCCAGGTTTATAAATATCTAAAGGGTGAATGTCAAGAAGATGGGGCCATATTCTTTTCAGTGGTGCCCAGTGACAGGACAAGGAGCAGCTGGTACGAACTGGAACACAGGAAGTTCCTCCTTAACATGAGGAAAACTTCTTTATTGTGAGAGTGACAGAGCACCGGAACAGGCTGCCCAGTGCAGTTGTGGAGTCTCCTTCTCTAAAGGCATTGGAAACCTACCTGGGCATGTTCCTATGCAACTGCTCTAGGTGAATCTGCTTTAGCAGGGGTGTGGGACTAAATGATCTCCAGACGTCCCTTTCAACACCAACCATTCTGCAATTCAGTAGCTGTCACAGGAAGAAATGTTTTGTTTTCTACTAATAACACCAAATCCAAGCAAAGAACAGGGACAGCTTTCCCATGACTCTCACTGAATGCCTTGAAGTACAAAGACTCCTATGCACTAAATTATATTTATATTTTTAAACTACATATAAATGAGTGTGCTGCAATCAAGGGAGCTGGCTTGGAGGGCAAGGAGCATGGGGGTATAGAGTTACACTTCTATCTTGAAAATACAGTGTGCTATAATTCCATTGTGTACTTTTTCAAGTTGCCACCGAAAATATGCCATTTTACAAGCTTTCATTTCCTTACATTAGATATTTACTTATACCCCAGATGTGGATGCTTTAGTGAACATTTACCTAGGGTAATACTAGACCTTTCATGCTTCCTTTTCCCTTCCAAAAGGAAGCCACATCCTGTCCCAGGGATTCCCGGAGGCTGGCTTTGTTGGGGAAGATCAAGGCAAAGAAGATGTTGAGTATTTGGCCTTTTCCAGGGATTGAGGTGAGGCTGATCGGCATGTAGTTTTCTGGATCCTCTTTCTTGCCCTTGTTGAAGACAGGACCAGGAACCTTCCAGTCCTTAGGAACCTCTCCCAGTTGCCATGGCTTTCCAAAGATAATCAAGACTGGCCTTGCAGTCATATTGGCCAGTGCCCTCAGCACTTGCACATGCATCCCATCAGGTCCCACAGACTTCAGTATGTCCAGTTGCTTTAAATGTTTCCTAACCTGATCCTCCTTCACAGAGGGTAAGTCTTCCTTGCTCCAGAATATCCCTCTGGTCTGCGTGGTTTTCTTAAGGCTGGTTTCACTAGTAAAGGCAAAGGAAAGAAGGAATAGACTGTGGCATTTTCCCTGTTTTCCATCAGCAGCTCTCCTGCCCATTCTCCTATCGGCAGGCCCACATTTACTGTGGTCTTCCTTTTGCTGCTGATACACTTGAAGAAGCCTTTCTCTTTATGTCCCTTGCCAGATTCAGCTCTGGAAGGGTTTAACTGACCACTTCTCTTTCCATCTGTGCTGTTTTGTGCTATTCCCACACAGACCATCTGCATTTAAACTTAACAGAATCTTCTACTTATTTTCACCCAGTAATTCTGCATGGTTTTCTATTTCCTATTACTAACGCACTCCATATTGTACTTATTTTAAACTGGCAACATACTATGGGCACATATTTTTATATGACTCTTTGACTCCTCGTTCCTTTAGAAGAAATGTAACAGCAGCAAGCTGTTACCATGTTAAAGGTTCCATGTTCATATTATCATCATTTATGCTTAATTTTTTTTTTTCTGTGTCTGGGATGAAAAGAAGGGAATAGAGGAGAGTTGGAATTTCTTCCTTCACATCTACTTTCATTTTTTGTGAAGTTGATCAAAATGGATTAGAATTTCTCTGCAGAAATATTTCCCAATTTGAATTCTTTCTTTCTGGCTTTGAAGAGGTTTTGATCCTGTTAATTGAGTATAAAAAATTAAACATTCATACATTTATTTTTATTGCATTTGTTATTACAGAAGTATGAAATTTACACTTGTGAGAGATCAATGGGATGAGGCCAGCAAATACGTCTGTTTTCCTGTGTTGCCCTGGCTATGTGTGGATTACCACCACACTGCTCTGGTTCTTGAAGGACTTGCTGGAGTTTATTGCCATGTCATAGTGTTTCCCAAAAGACGCATTTCTTTTTGCTGTGATGCTAGCTTGAGAAATTCCCACCTCAAATGCCTTTACCTGATAGCAGTCGTTCCCCTTTTTGGTTTCTCCACCCCTAGATACTGCACTTTGTTGCTACTTCAGCAGAGTTGTTGTTCTTCATCTCCCTGATCCTGTTTACAGTGTGAACCTCAGTGAATGTGGGACACAAGATTAACTGGAGGAAGGGAATAGTGGCACGAACAAGTGGCTTTTTTTTTGAGGAGGACTGACTTAATCCAGCTTTGCATTAAACCAGTCTCATAAGGGAATATGATTTTGGCATCCATCACTTCACCAGAGGGTGCTGAACTATCCAAGAGGTCGATGATATTTCAAAGGATTGTTGTTAAGTTTCTACCCTACCTAGCCTCTTGGTTTATCCTAAGGAAAAAAATCATGTCCTTGTGAAATGAGTCATATTCTGTTTCTCATCTTACACAGAAATGAGAAACCAGCGTGTGTGGGAAGTGGAGAACCAGGACAGATTTCCATATGTTGGGCCTCAGGAATGCTTGAGTTTGTTTTTAAGCTGGATTTGGTAAAGATTTGGGGAAGATTTATTCACTGTTTTACTGAAACTACAATTCCTTCCCTGATTTAAAAACATTTCTCTGTCTTACCTGTTCACCTTTGGAAAGAAACTGAATTTTCTGTGCCAGTAACAAAGTTTGGACACAACAACCCCATGCAGAGCTATAGGGTGGGGACTGAGTGGCTGGAGAGTAGTCAAGTTGAACGGGACTTGGAAGTGGTGGTGGACAGGAAAATCAACATGAGGCAACAGTGTGCCCAAGTGACAAGAAGGCAAATGGTATCCTGGCCTGCATCAGGAATGGTGTGGCCAGCAGGACTAGAGAAGTTATCATCCCCTTATACTCGGCACCTTAAGTACTGTGTCCAGTTCTGGGCCCCTCAGTTTAAGAGAGATGTTGAGATGCTGGAGTGTGTCCAGAGGAGAGTAACAAAGACAGTGAAGGGGCTGGAGCACAAGCCCTATGAAGAGTGACTGAAGGAACTGGGGTTGTTTAGCCTGGAGTAGAGGAGGCTCAGGGGAGACCTCATTGCTCTCTATAACTACCTAAAAGGAGGTTGTAGTTGGGCAGGGGTTGGTCTCTTCTCTGAGGCGGCCAGTGCCAGAACAAGAGGACATGGTCTGAAGTTTTGTCAGGGGAGGTTTAGGCTTGATACTAGGAAAAAATTCTTCACTGAAAGGGTGATTTGTCACTGAAATGCGCTGTCCAGGGAGGTGGTGGAGTCATTGTCCCTGGAGGTGTTTAAAAACAGATTGGATGAGGCACTTAGTGCCGTGGTTTAGATGATGAGTAGGTGTTGGTGTTGGGTCATAGGTTGGACTCGATGATCTCAGAGGTCTTTTCCAACCTTGTGATACTGTGATACTGTGAAACTTCAACTCTTCTCTCTCTGACAGCTTGCCCACTTACCACTTACAGAGCATGGCTTCTTACAGATCCCCCTGGGAAATCCTATATATGCATTCACTGGGGAGGTTCAGCAGTTCTCAATAAGCAGTAACAGCCATCTACCATGACTTCTGATGTTTAAAGGACCTCTGGCCATTCTGAAATTGTTTCCCTACCACCTTCCTTGCTCTCCTCCAACCTCTTTTCCAGGGTCATTAGTCCTCCCTTTCTAATGCTTCCACATTACACGTGATGGTCCAGACTCTGCTAGCATGTACTCCTTGGTTTTTTATCAGCTGTGTACTGACCCTGCGTTAGTTTAAAATGGCAAAATCCACACTCAAACGGAAGAAGATGGATAAATTCTACTTATTCATTTATTTTTAACTGTCTCTAGAGGTTTTCACTAATCTTCCAGTTTGTAAGTCCTGACACAGTAAATAGGCCTTTGCTTGCAGACAGCTCCCAGTTCTGACTCTCTTAGTGATGTTCTTCCTAAACATCCTCTGGGAATAAAGCATCATATGTCCATGAATCTGGTTTATTTGAATCTGGTAATAACTTAATTTAAATAATTTATAATTTCTAATTTATAATGTAATGACCGAAGTGGCACCTTAGTGTCTATTTTTATGTACTTTATATAATTTATGACATATTTATATAAAGTTATTTATATTTAGATATAAAGTTATTTATATAATGTCGGTGTTTTTGCTTCTCTTCTCACTTTTTGTTAGCCTATCAGATTTGTATCTCTATCTTGATTTTACTAATCTTTGTATTCCTATGCTTCACCTTCTTAGCATCAAGACGAAATTCAACAGCAAAACCAATCAGATAGTTGCTCTGCCCATTTCAAAATCTGATAAGCAAAATTTAGCGAGATGACTTTTCTCCTGAAGAAGCAGCCCTTGGTTCTCAAAAGAGCTATTAAAACAGAGCAAAACTTCAGTGGCACAAGACAATGTACTGTCAATGTCCAAAACAGTTTTTGACAGGAAAGTTGGGAAAGTCTTCCCAACCTGGATGAATTTCTGGAGAAAATGGTCATTAATACACAGATTTACAGTTTCCAGTCTAACAGAAGGAGCTTTCCACTCTCCTATGCAGTGATTTAGCTTTCACCAGCATGGACACAAGAACATTTATTAGAGGAGAGGTGTGTGTAAAGTTGTCATCCATCATCGGACACTTGTGTATCTCATCCATATAACATTGTCTTGTTTCTGAACGGATCCTTTAGTTCAAGTTTAGAAGATAAAAATGGTCTTAAAGCCGAAGTAGACAATTCAAGCTGTTCCTCTATAATTAATATATCAGGTTGCACTTGTTAATGCTGGTCACTTGTAAAGCCACGTCTCTGATATAGAGGATAAAGAGCAAGAGGGGGTCTCTCTCTGCCTTCAGTAGGGCCATTGCTGTTCTCTTGCCTTTAGCCAATTTTCACAAATTTTAAAAAATTCATTAGCAATTCTGCTTTCCCTCTCAAAGTAGTTTGAATCATTGATCAAAGTTACTGGAAGGGAAGAAGGTTACCTGGGAAAAGCAGTTCAGGGAGCCAGGTTGTCTCCTCTCCTGGGTGGTGACCGAAAGAGCCTTATGGGAAAAAAAAGTGTTGAAACAGGGATTCTGGTAAGCCCCAAAACTGAACATCAGCTTCTGGCTGCATTTCAAAATGGACAATGCTGCACAAAAGTAAGTCTTGCTAACAACTTTTCTTCAAGATATAAAGGAGTTTCTGTACAGAACAGGTACAATCAGATTTTTTTTTTTTTAAAGAAGAGGTATTCAATTCAAGTTATAAATTAAGCAAATGTCACTTTAGAGTCAGATGGATTTTCCATATCAAGATAAGACTTCACTGCTAATACTGCAGTGTGGATGACTAATTACTTCAAACCCAATACTGAACAACCAATTTGGACATCTTTAGAAAACGCTGAAATTTATTTAGTCTTGGTTGATTTATTCAATTCACTAAGAATATCCAGTGATTTATAACAAGATGCAAAATAGTGAATATTATGTAAATTATTTAAATCCTAAATGCTCATTTTAGAAAGAAAATGACTGGATCCAAGACAGTACTGGGAGCTCAGTCCCACAGCATCAGCTCAGGAAAGACATTTCATGCTCCACACAGGGCAGCTGTGTTTAGGAGTTAGATTTTAATATTATTCACAGTTTATATCTGACCACATTACATCTGCAAAGCACAGAGGTTAAATGACTAATTTCAACTTCTTCTTTAGCAGTACTGGCCAGGTTGATTTCCAGGACTACACACGCTGCTGCTGATAATTGTTTCTATGAGTCTTCTGCAAAGGAAATCTGACAAATTTTTGCTTGGTCCCATCTCTCACACCTGACTACCAAGGAATCCTAAATGACCAGGTACCAACTCCTAGATGGTTGAAACTAATTCAATTTTGTGCCTTTTTATGTCTGGTGACATAGTAAGATTTTTTTGTATCTGGGGAAGATGATGAATATAGAGCTACAGAAATGCGTTTGGGAGCCCTTCTAATCCACCTTTCAGCTCCGTGGAGGGTAAGCGATACATAAAACACCCCCAACAGAGGTCTAAGTATTAGGCACTGGAACAGCTGCCCAGGGAGGTGGTTGAGTCACCATCCCTGGAGGTGTTTAAAAGATGGGCAGATGAAGTGATCAGGGATCTGCATTAGTAGTGGATGGGTAAGGAAGGACTCAACGATCTCGAAGGTCATTTCCAAAGAAGCGATTTTATGGTTCTATAAGTAACCTAAAACCCTTCCTCTGCCAGAGAACCCTTGTGCTTCCAAGGCAATCCATGCCAGAGCTTCTCTAACCTGACAGCTGGAAAGCTCCTCCCTAGCATTTCACCTACACCTTCCCAGGTCCCTCCAGCTAAGGCTCGTGCTCTATACTCTTCTCACAGTAGACATGAGAATGGATAATTCCCCTTCTCTTTGTGAGAGTCTTATAGGAATTTTCATTTGCAACCTCCTGCACTTCTCTTCATCTTCAAGAAACTCTCTCAGACCTGTCATCTTGCCTCATTGCTCCTCTCTCCCTCCTCTGAAAGAGGATTCCCTCAATATCTTCTCCATTTCCCAAGTGCATTCATACTTTATAACTACAACTTTGAAATCTTAAATCCAGTTGTCATTTACAGTTCTGTCTATTTCCCATTTGTTGGCAAATACCTTGAAAATTTACTTCTCTGGCTGCGTCTACACTGCTCTATTCTTCTAATCCATTTTGCATGATATTTAGTTGACTGCCATGGATAAAGCAGCGTGAAAGTAAGCTGTGTGATTGAAAGTATCTTTCATAAAAGCAGCGGATGCAACCTTCTCTCAGCATTTCACTAAAATCTCTGCTCTGTTAGCATGTGTTATCTCTGCTGGAAAACAGTCAGATAACTTCTCTGGGTGATTTGCTCCTGTGGGGGTTTCTTACCCCTAAGTCACAAAGAAATGGCAATGCTGGAGCATGGTTTTCCTTGAAAGAAAATCCCTGTCTTGTATCTTATTTCTGAGATAGTTAGAAAAAGGTGAATGTTTACTCCACCGTGCCTATTTCTACACCAGTTTTTATTCCAAATATTGTTACATCATCCGTTTTCCAGTGAGCAGCCCTGTAATGTGAGGCAATTCTGCATCTCATTTCACTCTGATTTAGATCCCTTTTTGAATTCCCCTGTTTACTTTTGCTTTTCTTTTCTAGTGAAAGAAGAAAAAGCTAAATCAGAGAATTTCAGGGGAGTGTTGATCTTCTTTTACCTTCAAGACTTGCAGGCAAACCTTGCTTTCTTTCCCAGCCCAATGAAATCAAGATATATTCTACTTTAGTTCTAATAATATTATGACCTTAGTATAATATCTTGATGGTTTTCTGTTTCTTTTGGATAAATTAAAAATTCAAATAAGTTTTCAAATTACAGAGAAGCAGAATTAATCCTGGTACATATAGGAGCAACTTTGGAAAGCATGGCAATAACATGCACAGTTTTGTTTGCATGATAAACACGAGCTACTCTACTTCTTACATGAAGTCTAGCAAGCCAAGTGACTGCTACTCATCTAGCTAAGGAGGAAACAGGGTATCAGGGTATGATCCCTTAGACAAATGGCTGAGGTATTGAGGACGTGTGTGTTTCATGTTCCCCTTAAACAAACACTGCAAGTAACGCTGGGTATCATGTCCCTGCACACAATATGTGCCCAGGAAGGCTGGGGCAGGCCAGTGCTAGAAGTGCTTCCTAGTTTGAGCATTTACCAAAGTGTCAATGAAGCCCAGGTGTTTTTTAGTCAGTGAAGGGAACTGAGGGAAGGACGATCTCCTCCAGGACACTGCACACTTCTGCAGCTGGGTTCTGTAAAGGCTCGAAACTGCTGGTGCACTCTGAAAAACATCTAGATCAGGCCTGATGGGTGAAATAGAAAGTGAATTCGCCATCTACCAAGGTGATGAGTGTCCAGGAGCTGATCCAGCCTCAGCCAAGAGCACACCTGTAGTGCTGGTAAGAGTTATAAACAGACAATGCTACAGACATCAGTCTCTGAAAAGGGTGTAGTAGAGGTGTGTATATGAGTGTCTGAGGAGCAAACTATTTATAATTAAGCTATATCTACTGGAAATTAGGTAGCGGTTACGCAAATCTTTTTATGGAACAAGTTTATATGACAAAGTGAAAGGTATTTTTGTACCATACTAATTAATGTTCTGTTGAAAATTCTGTCCCTTACATTTGTGGTTCCAAGAATGTAGGAATAGGGGTCTTGGGCTGCCTTTGCCCCCCTTCTCTCCCTGTTTTATAAATTTTATTCTGTCAGACTATAATGATAAGAAAAATCTATCCAGGAACTTGTTTGTCTGAGACTTTTAATACTCAAAACCTTCTTTTTCCTACCCCACCCAGTAGGTGTTACAGGCACAACTGCCTATAAAGTACTGAGGAATCTCTGGGCATGTGGGCATGTGACCACAAGTCACATTAACAAAATAGTTATTATTTCCCAATTAATAATGTCCCTGCCTATGGAAGGGGGGTTGGAAGTAGATGATCTTCAGATCCTTTCCAAACCAAACCATTCTATGATTCTGTGGTATTCTAGGCTACCCAGCAGGTTAGAGGGAACAATCTGTTTCTGGAACTCAGAGAGATTCTGAAGATTAAGACTTTGACTATGCATGCTCATACTCCTGGGAAGTACTGGCAGTCACAGTTATGTCCTTTAAAGACAATATTATGTCCCTTTATTGCTTTCTGTCAGCAGCTGTTTCAAACAGTGGATCCCTTTGTATGTGGACATTTTATAAAAAGCTCTTCATTAAGTACATTTTTGATGCCATAAATATAATTTAGTAAAGAAGAATAAACCCAGCCATCCTTCTTCTTCTTCAGTCTCTGCAAGGGGTCTCCTGTCCTTCTACACCAGCGTGACAGCTGTTGCAGCAGAAGGAGGCTCAGGTGCCTCCAGGGTCCACTCTTCTCTTCAGGGATGGAGCGGCATCACCAGATACATCCGTGTGTTGCCTGGAGAGCAGAGTTCACAGTATCACATGGTTGAAAAAGAGTTGGGTTTGGATGCTCAGAGCAGCCTGTTGCTGTAAGTGGAATGTGAGGTGCTGTGTTTTTAAAATGCAGGTATGGTGCCTGATCATGGGTGTTTTTCATCACAGCTTCCCACCTCTACTGAGAACTGAGCAGGGGAATGAGGTAATGCTGAAAATGGAGGATGGGCATTGCTCACTGCTATTTTCACTTGCATTTTTACCAGCCTGCCTTGTTTGTCCCACAGAGCTGTGCTGAGTCCTTTGATTAGCAGATGATTTGGTGATGCAGAAGGCAAAATTACAACTCACACCAATTCTTATGAGTAAGCACCCACAAGCATCACTGTTGAGTAGGTTAAGGATGGCACTGGTGCTCACATCCAGCTGTCAGAGCAGTACAGCAGTGTTAAGGGACTTTTTATTCTGACATGAATTTTGAAACAATAGTTCACTGGTCTTGAGCATTATTTGGATTTTAAATAACTCCAGGTGATTTGTGTGAGTGGTTTGGGTGATACTCATGGTCTCTGCTAATTTTTTTCCCTTCTTATAAGAATAATTAGTTAAAATGGGAGAAAAAAATGTCTCTGACAGGCACCTGATTATTTTTTACCTGTTACTATGTCAAAATCCCATCCAGGCTTTGTCATATGCTGCCTTCTTTGGGGCAAAAATTCTAGCCAGAAACATAAATCTGAAAATACAAATGATACATTCAGCTGAACCTCCAAACTATGCAGTGGGCCACTTCTGCCAGCTACCTTCTCTGGGTCTGAAACCAGTGGCCGCTCCTATAGCTAAGGGTGAAACCTACAGAGAGGTGGCATACACCCTTTGGTGTCCTGCCCCTCAGGGACGTGCTGTGCCCATTGCGTGCTTGGGCTCCTTGGATGGAAACGGCCCCAGACAACACCTTAGAGTCAACCAGCCAAACTGAAAATCCCTCAAAGCAACAAGTAGGAGAATACAACAAGCAAGTAAATAGGCTTTTTTTGGCACTATGTGTAGTTCTGGTCTTCTGTGTGCAGAAAAGACAAAGTTAAACTGGAGCAGGTGCAGAAAAGGGCTATGAGGCTCTCTTTGTCCTCCTGACACTCTACCGTATATCATCTGATCAGCTCGCTGTGTTTTACATAGCCGAAGTAAGACAGAGAGGAAATGCATTCATTGCATTCAGACACTGGAAGGGTGAGAGGGATAAGCAGAAAGGATGGAACTACTTGAGCTATAGACTCCATAGGCACAAGACCAAGTGACATAAAGCAACCATGAATAAACCTATACTGGGAAATAAAAGATTTCTAACCGAATGTGATATAAATTCTGGAATACCATCCAGATAAATGCGGAAAGCACATCTGCTTTCAAGGCAGACTTTAAGCACTGTATGGGAAGGTTGAGATAAGGTAAGTAAATACATAAGCTTCTTTCTTGCAATAACTTATATGATAGAATTCATTATCCATTGCATAGTCTGAATCATGATGCAAGGAGCGTGTTGCATGGGGCACGGTGCTAGCTTCCCATCAGATGCGTTTAGCAGCAGCAGTCCCTAATGCATGGCAGTACCTGCTCAGGTGAGGATGTCCACCCTAGCTGGAGCCCGGGAGGACTGGGTATTTTTCAAGGCTGAGTGTTTCTGGTTGAATTAGGGAAGCTAGGGTTTTAAAACCATATTTCTGTGTACAAGGTGAACACCTGCACCTTCTGTTTGAATCAACTGAAAGGCTCTGAGAAAAGCCCTCGGGTCACTAGGATCTTGCAGACAAGGCAGGTGGGAAAATGCCTGATTTGAAAATCCTCCTGTGGCTGAGACAGGAGATAAAGCTCTGAGCAGCTTAGTGCTCTTACTCACTGTGTGCACGCTTCCCAGAGGAAATGTACCTGCTCTGGGGAGCAGGGATGAGTAGAACGGCTGCGGAGAGGGTACCTATTGCCACACATGTGCTGAAGACAGGCACAGGTGGTTGGGCAACTCTGCTTTAGGGGCTACGTCTTCTGCTCAGTCCTACATTCAAACAACCATGAAGCCTTCCTGAGGGAGATGGCAGTTTTACTATTTCGCACTTTATGTTCCAGATATTTCCAAGGGATTGCACTGGAAAAAGGTCTTTCTCTCACCTTCTGGCTGCCCCTTCTCTGCCTATAGTGGAAGAGTGTAATCTATGTAATAAAATGCACTGATTATCCCTGACCTTAAAATGGTGCCAGTGTTTGAGATCTGGAGCTGGTAGTAGGGTCTCCTGTCTCAGAGTGGGAGTTCAAACTCCTGGGGCTGTGGATCGTAACAGCTCAAAAACGTAAGTATGCTTTCAGTATGTTTCATTCTTCAGCCAAATAAGATATAATGACATTTCCTTGATGTGCTTTTAAAGACCCTAATCCCTGCAGGAATAAAAGGAAATTGTTTGGTAGATTAATGTAAACACTTCATTACACAACCAGAACTTTTATGTTTGAGCCAAAATATTTATAGTTTCCATCAGCAGGAATATACATAACACATACCTGCCCATTATTAATCATTTTTATGTTAAGAAAAACTTTTATTTGTGGTTACCAAGTGCATATTGTATGATTAGGCTATTTTAGAATGTGATGAATGAAAATGTTACCTCTGTTCTGCCAATGAGGCAATTTTTATACTCAGATGATATTTACATCATAAATAGCACAAGCTAACTGCATTAATACTAACAGAATAATTTGCTATTGCTCTCTCAGCACTCCTCGTAAAAGCTGGCTTCATTGGATTTAAATCCATCTGGGTCACTTGCCTGAGAAGGTATTTTTGTGCCATTAATGGTCACTTCTGCACTGGGATTGGGGTGCTAGCGGCAAAGCATGTTTCCCTGCACAGTAGCTTTGCGAGGAAACAAATCATCAGTCTTTCACAACTTAAATTACACTGTTTCTCTTCTCCTTTGCTTGCTGATTTGCAATGTGATTTTTACATTAATCTCATGAATAAAGCTTGGAGGCACCTGTATTACATTTCATCCACCATTTATACATCCAAATTTCCATGAAAGGTAAATCAGGACATCTGGCTCAGTGCAGTCACAACACTTCTTTTCCCCCATCTCTTCATACAAACAGTATTTCCTAGGGAGAGCTCCAAGCCTAATGAGATGTTACGGTAGTTAGACAAACGCTGCTGGGTGATGATAGTGTGAAGTGTGCTGCTAGCATGATTAACCCACTGCAAGCTCTCCTCATCACAGAAACACATCACTGCACTGAAATACATTCCTATGCTCAATCTCTTCAGCAAACAAGACTAGCTACAGGATGAGGTCTGAAATTATCCTCTCTCATATTAGTTTCCAATAGTGCTTAATGCCATGTGACAGCCCTGATGTGAATGAGGATACAGAAAATAGTGCCAGACCTTGCTGTGGATCACCAGCACTATCTCTTGGCTCATGAGGAGTACAAGGTTGTGATCTTGAGTTCAACATGCTTTGCTTCACTTCTCCTTGGGTAATAACACCACACAAATACACACGTACACACAGAGCCACGTGCACTTGGAGCTGCATTAAAAGCACTCCAAAGACAGATGGTAGCCCCGCTGTGGCAGAATTCCAGCCCATGCCAGGCCACCAGCATGCAATATTACTGGCCAGCTTGGCTATTCCTGTGCTGCCTGGTCCAAAGCTGAGGAGGAACTAGACCTGCTTCAGGAGCAATCTGTTCAATAGTTCTGTTTTCCCTCGCTGCTGAATGCATGGCCTCAGGCCTTATTTACTGCATGCTAGCCAAACCCTGCTCTCAAAAACTAATTTCCTAATACTTTTTTCCTGTGGCATTCTTTACTCCGTAATGTAGCTGCTTCATAAACATTAATTAACTTGCCTTCACAACATGCCTGCAGTAGCACAGAGGCACCTCTGGCCTCTCTTCCAGGCCTTTTGAGGCACAGTGTGATAAATACCAACAGCTACCACTGAGCGCTGACCTGAGGTGAGCTCGCAATGTGGAGAGGGGGAGTGAGGAGGGAACTTCAATGAATTTTGCTCAAGTGTATATGTACTTAAGACCCCCCCTGAGCCCCTTAGGTCGTGCAGGAGTGGCAAAATCCTGCCCTACCTGAAGTCAGAAGGAGATTATCTAGATGGGTGCTAACCTCTGTTCTTTCTGACACATCAAGGCACTGGGCTAAGACCACAGGTTCCGGTACCCTGGGATCAGCACCAGTAATACACATCTCCATCCTCCTGACTGTCGCAGCTTGCCTATTACAAGTATCAGAGCAGCAAATCAGATGACTGGTGTCAGGAGATGGCATCTCCAGGAGATGGCAAATGCATCATCTGGATCAAGACCCCAGAAAACAGAGCAAAAGCAAAATAACAGATAGCTGAAAATCTAGCTTTCTCTTTTCAACTATCTTGCTTTATTACCCAGACCATCTGCAACAGAGCAAGCGTTGAAGACAGCAATGATTGATGTAGACTCTATTCGTATATTCTACTCCCCGTACTTGGGCAAGTTTGGTTAGACCCCTAGGCATGATCTGTGTGAATATGGCCCTTTTATCCCGGGACTGCAGAGACCAAGGCATGACCACGCCAGTGTTTTGAATGCCTGAATAACACAGTGCTATCTAGTGTGCGAGATGTACTAAAACTTACCTTTGTGCTGTAGCAGGTAGTTTGACTATGACATGGTATTATTAGAGACCTGGAATGAATCATCATTTCTCTGTGAAGGGAATATGTATGAGCAACAATGGGAAGGGCACTGCAAAAGGAAAATAATCCTGAAATCAGCAAAGCTGTGATGCTGCATTACTGCTCTGTAACAGTCTGATTACCAGAGATGCATCCACATCCTCACTTTACAGGTCTTCTCACATTTGGACCCCAGATACCGTGTTGCTTTTAATATTTAGTTTTATGTACATAGATGCTCAGTGACAGTCAGATTCTAATTAGATAGCATTATTTAGAAATGTAAAATTTCCCCAAAGATGGCATATGAAGTGTCTGGCTATAGTAATGGGTGTTTTTTCTCATTCCTATATTACATGTTAACTATTTCACATCTTCTTCCTGCTAGTTGGAAAAAAATCTGCTTATATTTTGTGGAAGGAGGAGATGAGAAGGAGCTTACCTGTTTATCTATATTGGTTTATAATGCTGGGAAAAAGAGAAATACAATAGCACAAATTGTCTTATTTCAATTTTTCTGTCTTCTCTTAGGAAGACACAATCACAGATATTTTCCCTACAAGATGTTTCAAAATGTCTCCCGTAATATAGTTTATACAAAACCAACATGCATTTCATAATCAATATTTTGACAAAATGTGTTTTAGATTGTTTTGTTTCAGGCTTTTTTTTTCTGAATAAATATTGCCATTACTTAAACACAGAATTAAACTTGCTGGCTTTTGCAGATACATCGCTGACCTGTTTCGTACAACTGTTAAAGTAAATGTGCAGAATTATACTAGCAAGCAGCATCTTTAACCTCTTTCATGCTGTTTTTTTACATCCACTAGAGCAACAGTAACAAAATGCCCTTTAAGATGCCTTCTTTGTACTCTAAATCATAGCGTTTGGCAGAGATGAGTGCATGTAGACCATTTTTTCATGGGATATTAGATTGCGTCAGGGATGAGTTCGGAGCAATGAAAAGTTCAAATAAATAAATAGCAGCCCAAAAAATCCTCTCATCCTTCTATTATGTTATTCTCTTCCAAAATCTCAGCTTGATATCATGGTCGCAACTGCAGTATCAATACGCTCCAAAGCAACAGTTTATAATTTTTTTTGCAACTGCAGGCTTCTGCTTTTTTGTCAATTTATACTGCCCCTCATTTACCTCCAGCCCCCTCCCGGTGCCCACAGTTCATCCAAAATATTTGGGGCAGTGATCTTTCCTGTAAAATGTGTAATGTCTCGTATGAATCTGGTGTCCCTAAACATGAAGATACCATGCATCATCTTAATAAAATACCCATGCATGACTCAGGTTATAACAGAGATTATTGAAGAGGTTACTGGAGGTTGCAAGCGTGTTTTTATAAGAAACACTTGGGATATAAGAAGAAATCTAGTACTTTACTGAAATCCGTAAATTTTAACCTTATTGCTAATCTCCATCATCTGTCATTAAAGCCATACTTCATAGATGCTCATCTGTCCAAATATTTCAGCTGTGTTTTTGTCATCCATTTTATCATCATCCAGCAAGCTTTAGAAGGTTAAAAACGAAGATTCCCAAAAAATTCTGGGACTAGAGATAGGAACTAATAAGCTGTTCTGATACAGTGCCATTTCTTGAGGCTATTGCAAGAGAAATCCTGGAGGAGATTGTTCGGGTGGTGGGCATGTTTTGACAGCTGCAGTCTGCACCCAAGGTGTGTGGGTGTTCAAAAGAAACAAACAGGTAAGATACGACACTGCAGTGTTACAAAGGGTCTCCTGGTCTCCCTCCCTTATCTTTGAAGCCAATGTGAGTTTGCTCTTGCTGTTGTGGAAGTGCAGGCGGAAGACAACAGATGTGTGATTTTTCCAGAATACTCTTGTGCGAAGGAGAGGGCAGTTTCCAGACTCTCCCAGATCTGGTGCCTCCTCTCCACCAGCCCAGACTGGCTGGCATTGGCTTTGCAGGATGAAGACCACAGGGATATCTCTGGGGTCTGTGGTGTTCTCTAATTCACTGATGGAGAGAATCCTGACCTCGGTCAGAAGAAGCTGGCCCGAAGCTTGTTCCTTTCTACAAACAATTCCCAAACAATCTTTTTTGAGAGGCATTAAAACAGGCTTCAACTTTTAGCTATGAAAACCTATGGAACTGACTATCATGGGCTTTGATCGATGGCCAGGATGACTCAGGTGATGTGGGAGAGAGCAAAGGGGTGACGGCCAGCCCAAACATTCAGGTGAAAATGGAAGCATGCTAGAGGGCCAGCCCACAGGACTCCAGGCAACAGCCTAGGCACCCTTAGAAAGGGTCTGGACTTCAGGAGTTTCAGGTTCTTTTTTTCTTAACACTAAACTGTTTTACATTTTTGCTTGTATCAAGTTGATTACAATTTTCCTGCCTTATGTCTTGGACTTAATCTCTTTAGTTAAATACTATTGTTTGTTTCTCTCAGATATTCAAAGGATATGGATGTTTTAGCGGGTAAAATAGAGCCAGGGTACTGGCTCAAAGTCTGGCACAAGACCATTTAAATGTGGGTAGGAAGAGAGGCAATTTAGGAAATTTAGTCCTCTGTGAACTCTACCAGGCCACTTGAGCACAAGCTGGAAAGAGGCCTCTGGTCCTTTTCATTTGCTAACAAAAATATGCCACTGAGTCCAAATCAGTCATTCGCAGCGCCTCCCTGTGTCTAGGGCTGGGGAACTGGCCTTTGCAGGCATTCCCACCCTAAAAGTCCCGTATGGTTTTTGGACAATATACTTGGGTTCGTTTCAGTAGCAGTTCAACATGCTAGGTGTTTTTGAAAATGTAAGTAACCTTTCCTGAGTAGCTATTTTCTGGGTGCCAGTGTGCATTTTTGTAAGTAGACCTCTTATCTCTAAAGATTTCAGTGCTTCTTTCCGTGAAGATACTTCCTTATCTCCTAGTGATCTTGTCTGGATGAAATGTGTAAGTGAGCAGAGGTACTACAACAATATCCTCTGTTTCATAATTAACAACAGCTTAATTGATTTATGAGTGCTAAGATCATGGACAAATCTTTTCAGATGCTAACCACATGTCCTGTGTATGTATGTGGTGAGATACCAGAAAGGATCTGGGATCTCAAATGCAATAAATCAGGGAAACCTAAGTAGGTTCATGCAAATGGACCATTTGGGTGAAGGCCATCAGGGTCATGTTATGGTCCCACAAAAGCTGTCCAGGCAGAACCAAAGAGGTGAGATGGGGCTGAGAGCCCCAAGATATAGGGCAGGACAGGAGCAATCAAAGAGAATCTTTGTCAAATGTCAGCCTGGCATGCATTATAGTTGGTTTCTTCAGTAAGTACATCAGCTGCTAAGTTACAGGAAATAATTGACCTAAAATGTCCTTTCAGTAAACATATATGTATGTTTAGTATGGGCTTCAGCAATTTAGCTGTACCCTACGTCAGTATGCGACTGATGCAACCAAACCTGCATAAGTACACTGCACAGGGAAAGGATTTGAGATAACACATTACTGAGTTTAGAGGCTACCTGTGAAAGGACAATTCGCTTCTGTTCAGAGTGAACAAAATAGAATAGGTTTTAAGTTCTTAAAGCTCACAGGCATGTTTAATACATTTAAAATGCATAATGATGAATTAAAAATTCTAAGATTTTCCCTTTGTCATATTGATGTGGTTCTGAGGGGAGATAAAAAGGTGGGGCTGATGTCATTGTTATGCAATTAGTCTTTTTTGGATTTTAATTAGCCAGTGCAATTGCTCCCTTGGACCTGTCCATGTAACATGATTTGTAACTCAACACAGAATAGGTTTCCTTGGCTTCATGTAGTTGCTCAAATTTTTATTCATCAACTGTTGTAGATCACAAGCATTTTCAGTTCTGCTCAAACAGGCAAATGCTGCTTAAAATAACCCACATCTTGCAATTCTTCCCTCAGGAGTTTACCCATGAACATTTTCAGTATGCTAATTAATGAGACCAAGCTTCCCCATCCCACTTGTCTGATTAAAATTTTTAAAGGAATACTAGACAAATTCAGATTGTCTAGTAAGTAATAGGCATGCTCTTCTCTGTGCTAGCTGACTCTTGCTCATCTTGATAAAAGAGGGAGAGGAAAGCTCAACACATCAGAAGTCTGCTCCTGCCTACATCAGGAATGGTCTTCTCCATTGAAGGAGAAAAGCATTAATATGTGTCAGACAGGTGAAATGCTGGACAAAGGTTTATGAAACAAGCTGTGAAATAGACAGCAAAGTTATCATACCATGAAAGTTAAGGAAGCATCTGTTGCAATGAGATTTTTAAAAAATTAATAATTGGATCTGCAAAAATGTTAATAATGTGTCATTCAAGTGGAAAATGAGAACTCCCAGTGTAAGATATTAAGGTATTTTGCATGAAATCTGTTAACCTCACTATTTATGTGTGATAAGCATGTCTAATACTCAGTAATGGGATGTTATGGCAGGCATCAGTTACTGTTCATTTCAGTCAGTCATATGTGAATCACACAGATTCTTCTTGTCACAGTCAATGGTCTGCACAACCTTTTTGATACCAGCTGCACTCTTAAACACAGGATTAATCTATATATTCCTAGGAGGGCACAAAATTTATGAGGATACTGTGTCAACTGCATCTAAATGGGCCACTCTGAGGCTAACAGTTAATAAAAACATTGATGATGTTTTTATTACAACAATGATTTCAGGATCCTAATTTTCATATATACAGACATGAAATCAATGGGCACGTGTGTGCTATGCTCAGTACACTTAAGCAGTTGTGTTTTGGAAGGCATGAATAAAGAGGAAGTAACAGTGACTTTTGTTACAGGTACAGCTCCTGCAAATACATATCCGTATACTGACTTTACTTTTAAATGTATGTACCTCTCAGTCTCTACAACCTTTAGCCTTTTGAAATTCACTGGGAACCACTGTGCCTTCATGAAGCTGTGAAACACTGCTAGCAAAGTTTTGGAACAGGGAAAAGGGAGGCTGAGGACTGAGTTCACAGACGTGAGATGGACCCAAAACACAACAGATGTCGATGTCAGTGGCACTTGTGGTCATGCCCCAGGTTACGTGACAAGTCTCCAACAAAGCTCAGAAATAAGCAGGAGCCTCCTGAAGCCAAAAGCACCTCCTCAGCAGAATGGAAACTGCTTGGCAAGCCTTCCTGTGCTACATTTACAAGCAGATAGAATCGTTTTACCCCAGCCCAGAAAACCTGCGTGCAAGGAAGGGCTGGGGCTTAGGGTGGGCTCCACCCCCTTGCACCAGTCAAGTCAAAAGATGTGAGACTGAAGAAGCAAATGCTACAGAAAGCAAGAAGCATACTTTTGCATTGGAAACCTCTTCCTGTACTTTAAAAAAAATATATATTCAGTACTTCTAGTAAGAAGATTAATGAGAACTTTAAATAGAGATTTCAATCCTACAATTTTCCTCTGATTTTCCTGCTAGGAAAGAAAAGTGGCATGTGGAGAGAAACACTTGACAGGAGGTGTTTCTGATGAAGTCAGTGGTGTCCAGGAGCTGGATGCAGCTGCTCAACCACAACAAATTTACTTAATCTGCCTATAAAAAGAAAACCCTGGTAGGACAGTATTCACTGTGGAAAGTTTAAAGCTCTGCCAGTAAATGCGGAATGGGAATGGGACAAGCTGCTTGGACAGGAGATCCCTGTGGAAGCAGGCACATGATATGACAGGGGCATTCAGGGCTCACTGCTCAGCTCTAGGTATTCTCATGTCCCTGTAGAGATATCCCATGTATGGTGGGTCCTGGGGTCTGCAGGGCAGGTAGGAGTGCCAAGAGGTTCACAGGCAACATGGGCTTTGATGCCAGTGGGTTGAATACGAAAGTGAAAGTATTAATAGTCCTACCAGCTTTGGGAGCTTGAGGTGTGAGCCTCTACCTTCTTATTGTAGCCAAAGTGGTACTGAGCCTTTGCTGTCTGCTGGCCGGGCTGAGCCACCCTACAGCACTGCAGCTGCCTCAGCTGGGCATATGGGATTTCCACACAGCCCACTCACCAAAATGGGTGGGAGGAGCAAAGCACAGAAGAGAGAAACGAGGATGAGAAGAAAAGGCCAGGAGAAGTTCATTGAGAGGAGGTGAGGGCAGGCAATGGAATATGGACACAAACAAGCAGGCAAAGTGACCAAGTGTGTATGGTGCAGCTCCCAGCTCTTCCACGTCAGGAGAGGCTACTCTGATTAATGATGTCACCAGCCTGTGGGAGAGCTAAAGAAGGTTCTCCTTAATTCGCAAGCAAGGTTCAAATAGTTTCTGATGGAAAACAATACTAAAATTGTTGATTTTTACAGAAAAAAAAATACGTTCATTAATCAAACAAATAGCACACTCAGGAACTGAGCAGTGTGGGAGAGAAAATCGGTTGCAGGAGTTGTTTGTTCACCCTACATCTCTCAGTATTTCGAAGTGTACATAATACTGGTTTCATTATTTGCTGGCCCTTTAAGTTGGAATTGAAATGCAATTAAAATAGCACTTGAGAGAGCCATACATTTTAATTAATGGCCTGCATTGCTGAGAAGTTGAAAAACAAAGAGAGCATTGCCCACTTACAATGAGTAAATCAAGACAGATTCATTTCTGGGCATCCATATATCAATATGATGACAATCTAGTAAAGCGAGAAACCCATCTCTGCTGTAATATCACTCGTTTTGCTTCAGAAATTTAGCCCAATGGGTGCATATGATAAGTTGAAAGCCAGATGAACAGCTTCAGTTTTTTAAAATGGGACAAAATATATCTAAGGGGATGTGGTTCTCCTGCAAGGCTCCAAAACCAAAAGGAGCCCCTGTGAGACTCAACCCACCAAACTCCCCTCCTCACTGAGCTACCACTCCTTTTGGTTTCCAGTTCCCAGAGGTCTTGCTCAGCTTTGGCAGCTCAGATGCAGCAATTGCAGATGAGGGTGACCTATGAGTCGTGTGAGAAAGGTGTCAGCCTGTTGTTTGGGGTTTGAGATTTGCTCCAGCTGAACAAGCTTGTCAGAGCCTGGGCCAGTACATGCGTTCCCTAACAAGCACAGACAGTGCTCGGAAGTATCCTGGCCAATCCTTGCTTCTCCCAGTGCCACTGCTCCCACAGACAGTTTGGATAGAGCATCCTGTTTTGGAGGGTATCTGTTATACAGGATACTCATATATATGTATGTGTATATAGAACTCTGTCAAAGAGTGGTACCAGGCAGCTTTGCTAGCATTGATGCTGACTTTTCCAGTCTCTAAGTTCGTGAATATTTTCCATGAGGATCCTCTGGAACATAGCATCTACTTGGAAACATATTGACACACGGAAAAACAAATAATGCCACTAAATTTCGCTGCAACAATAGTAAGACAGGAAGAAGTTCGCATAATATAAGTCACCAAGCCTTTCAAGAGTATGTAAGTCTACCCAAATATCACACACCATGTGCTAATAATGGCACAGGAGATAATGGCTAAGGAGCAGGTGCTACATAGAAGAGATTTTTTCAGCTCTTTACAAGGAGAAAACTAAACCCAAACAAAAATGGTTGAACGCTTAGTAAAAGCAGAAACTGAAACAAGAAATGGGAAAAAAAGCAAACCTAACAACCTTTTTAAAGAACATTTAGGACCTTAAAATTACAGACCACAGAGGTAACAATTTGCAGAGGATAGTATTTTTTGAGGTAAAGTGGTCTTTCCCGGGCTAGGGAAAATCCATGAAAAAGTGGCAAAAGAAAGGCATTTATGAAGCAGGATGATGGAGGAAATTTGCTGTTGTCAGTATGAGATAATGAGCCATAACAGAAATAAGTTGAGCTGTCCTGTCTGCTTGTTCAGTTCTCAGTTCAATACAACCAGTTTTGAGAAGATGTGGACAACTTTTGGGGCTGTAATCCAAGAGAAAGCTCTCATCTAGGTACCTTGAGCAAAACACAGAAAGAACTGGATAGAGAAGTGAGAAAATGCCACTTAACAGCCATAGAATCATAGAAACTTCCGGTTGGAAAAGACCTTTGAGATCATCAAGTCCAACTGCTCCCGTTATCCACTAAACCATGTCCCTTAAAAACTTATCCATTGTTTTTTTAAATTCCTCCAGGGATGGTGACTCAACCACCTCCCTGGGCAGCTGTTCCAGTGCCTGACTACGCTTTCGATAAAGAAATTCTGCCTAATATCCAGTCTGAACCTCCCCTGGTGCAACTTATGGCCATTTCCCCTTGTCCTATCACCTGCCACTTGAGAGAAGAGATCAACACTCATTCTGCCACAGCCCCCTTTCAGGCAGCCGTAGACAGTGATGAGGTCTCCCCTCAGTCTCCTCCAAACTAAAGAACCCCAGTTCCCTCAGGCGTTCCTCACAGGACTTGTTCTCCAGCCCCTTCACCAGCCTCATTGCCCTTCTCTGGACGCGCTCCAACACCTCAATGTCCTTCTTATACTGAGGGTCCCAGAACTGCACACAGTACTCAAGGTGTGGCCTCAGCAGTGCCAAGTACAGGGGCACAATCACTTCTCTTGTTCTGCTGGCCTCACTGTTTTTGATACAGGCCAAGATGCCATTGGCCTTCTTGGCCACCTGGGCACACTGATGGCTCATATTCAGCTGGCTGTCAACCAACATTCCCAGGTCCTTCTCCTCCAGGCAGTTTTCCAACCATTCTTCCCCAAGCTTGTAATGCTGCATGGGGTTGTTGTGCCCCAAGCGCAGGACTTGGCACTTGGTCTTGTTAAACCTCATCCTGTTGGTTTCAGCCCATCGCCCCAGCCTGTTCAGATCTCTTTGCAGTGCTCTAGATTTCTTTGCAGAGCCTGTGGCTCTCCTGCATTTCGAATGCTTTAGCCAGTTTTGGTCACCTCATCTTAAAACACATGAGGCCAAAACTGATGGGCTCCAGAGAATGGTCAGCAAACAAGTGAATACAGGGAAATGCCCTTCTTACTTTCATCTCAAAGAGAAGATAGCTGAAGGCTTTCAATTCATCTTGAAAGCAGTTCGGCTTTTGACACTAGTTCTATGCCATGGAGAGATGCCAATCCCAACACCACTCACCTTCGCAGAAGCACGTCCTTCCCCAAGAAGTGTCCTAAGAGAGACACCAACTCAGATCAGCCAGCTGCCACAGGCAGGGACAGGTAAGGTTTGCCTGTGCAGCCTTTGACCAGATTGTGCACCAGTACAAACCAGCTCAGAGGAGAAACTGCAATGTTCTGAATATAAGGAAGCGTCCAAAAGCTACCAAGAACACCTAAATATTCCTTATTTTATATCCATTCCTTGAGATGCATGGATTACATGGTAAGCAAATGTGGAATATCTGCTCCTCTCCCTCATCACGAAGCTACAAAATCAGGGTTTATTTGTGTATGTGCTCTTCCTTTTTCTCCTCTTGGGAATACCCAGACAGAAAGTTGCCAGTGTTGATTGATGGGACCGTTGACTCTCCCTATGCCATCTGCTTCTTCAGTTGGCTCTTACCACATTACTGAGCAATCCAGCCCAGCCAGTTTAACATATTTGTCTACAATGACGTGTCAGTGGGGCCATGGGCAGGCATAAGCATCCCTCTGCCTGGTCTGCAGGCCTTGACTAGGCTTAGAAAAAGACCTGCATGTCCACATTAATAAGTCCTTGGAACATGTACAGGCAGAAGAGTAGTTCCATGTGCTTTGGTTGTGGGGACTGGGGAGAAAGAAAAAGCATGCTTTTAGCAGCCTGGCTACTGTCACTGCCTCCTTTTTATTAAATATTGTTGGAAAATATTTCTTATATGAAAAACAGTTGTTTGTATGTTTTATTTATTTTTTTCTCAGCATTTAAGCACTCTTTTTAAAAGCATTGCCAAGTTTTTCTAGCAACTGTCACTCATAGTTACATATGTCCACTTCAAAGTGCATGATGTATCCCTGAGACCAGAAGGTGGTGGGTGGCCCTTAATCCACACCTGTATATTCACTGGGGAAGAAGCTTCATACTGTGGGAAGTCTGCTTGTGTGTGCAGTTCTCCTCCTGACAGCATCTTAGCAGAAACTGGAATATCATATTGTCATTCAGACTTGTGAAATGAAGCCCAGAGAAGTCCCCAACCAGCCCCATTTTATTTTCTCAGATATGGAAGAGCTGGAACGGGATAGATGCATGTGAAAGGTTACTAGTGGCTGAAGCGAAGGGACCTAATTAGAGGCCTTGATAAGTGCACTTCAGTACACTTCAGTTCAGTGAAGGCAGGAAATCTAGATGAAATAAAAAGACAATGTGTCATTATGGAAATAACTAACGTTGCTTTATAAACCATGATGAACCACACATTTAGGTTTATGCTGTATTCTGAATTTGGATTGACTCACACAGTTATGTATGTCCTAGTAGACAACATTTATAGTAAGACAAAACAAACACAGTCAATCTCAGTCCCCAAATCTATGTGCTATCATTGATGCCAAGGAGAAAATCCCCGTCTCTAATGATCAAAGACTGAAGGTGAACTTGAACTTTCCAAGAACCTGAGGTGGAGTTTGAATAAGAATTCATAATGAAAATGGCATAAGCCATTGGATTAGGTATCTGAGATGATATACTGAAAATAAAGGAGGATATCTTCCCTTCTTTTTTCATCTGTCCATACTGCTACGGGCACCTAGACCTGACCGCTTTACCTCACAGAACACCATTCCACTGGCCACCTTCTGCATGGTGCTTCTGTGCTGCCTGTTCCTCAGGTTTCCATGCGTTTCCATGTAACCAAGGAGAGGATTTTCCTTGGTTTTCAAGTTGTGTAACTGGTAAAACAATGACAAGTTCACCCAGATGGCATAGTACAGAAGTGGGAAAATTGCATTATCCTGACCTAAAAGTGGATAAAATCCTTTCACCTACAGTTACACCTTACTATACTCTTGCTTTGTCCCTGAGTTTTGAATCCAGACTACAGGTTTATTTAAGTGGAGCATTTGCTATGGAACATAGTTGGGAACAAGCTAAATATGGGGGGCAGGGAGATAATTTCCCTGAAAAGCTACTGGAAGATCTTAACTGTCAGTATTTTAGCATTTAGAAGGTTCCATTAAAAACTACATTGCATTTTCTGGCAGCAAGTCCTTACAATGCTTCCTCAACCATGCTCATAATCAGCACTGGTTATTTTTGCCACTGCTACCTCCAGCCCTCTTAGATACTCCCTGCACTGGTTTATTCCTCAGAGCCGCCTCTGACAGAGGTGTAGTACACCTACTGGAAAAGGGTAAAGCCATTTCACAGGCACTTCTGTGAAAGAAACAAACCACATACACTTAAAGCTACTTATAGCCATTAATTGGGGTTTGCTAACTAAAGATTAGAAGAGCCGATCTTTTCTGGAATTCATCCCTCTTTTGTGTTTGTAAAGCCAGACAGCCTGAGTGCCTATCCTTAAAGATAAACTTTCAGAGGAAAAAAATAGGACCAAAAACTTGAACTTCTCAAGATTCGAGATCTAGCACAAAACTGAAAGCTATGGCTAGACTCAACTGGGAGAATGGTGACCCAAAACGTTTGCTTTCCTCCCCGCTAAAGCTTTTCTGTGACTAAAGCCAGTAGTGGTTATAAGTTGCCACTGATCAGATCCAGCCTCGGGAAATCCCAATGCTATTGGCTGGTTTCTGGAAGGAGATGGGTACCCTAAATGTGCCCTCTTTTTATACATTTTCCCTACAGACATGCTGTCTCCTGGCAGAGCCTGGGCACTGAGTTAAGTGGACCTTTCTCTCTTTTCTTCTAAGGTCTCCTCTGGAATGGAAGTCCCTGTGTTGCTCTAATAACCCCCAGGTTTCCTTCTTACTGCTTCCAAAAGTGGCACCTGCTCTTTTTTTGATACTGCAGGCTACTCTATGTTCATCTTAGTTTTGCCTTCCTGTTTGCTTACTGCTAAGACAGATTTCAGGGGTGCGGGCAAGCCTCCTGCGGCCCATCAGTACCTTTGGGCCTAGTGCCATGATCCATGGCCACAGACGGATGTGATTCAGCTCTCATTCAGCACACTGCAGATTAATGGCAAAGCAGGAGAGTCTTGGGCTGCCCCCAGAAAACTGGGACATCCAGGACAAGAAGAAAAAAAGGACCGGGATGATGAGATCATAGAATCACAGAATCATGTAGGTTGGAAAAGACCCTTAAGATCATCAAGTCCAACCATAAGCCTAATGCTGTCAAGTCCACCACTAAACCATGTCACTAAGCACCACATCTACCCATCTTTTAAATACCTCCGGGGATGGTGACTCAATCACTTGCCTGAGCAGCCTGTGCCAGTGCTTGACAACCATTTCAGTGAAGAATTTTTCCTAATATCCAATCTAAACCTCCTCTGGAGGTCTTGAGGCTATGTCCTCTTCTCCTATCTCTTGGGAGATAAGACTGGCATCCAGCTGCTACAACCTCTTTTCAGGTAGTTGTAGAGAGCGATAAGGTCTCCCCTCAGCCTCCTTTTCTCTAGACTGAACAACCCCAGTTCCTTCAGCTGCTCCTCATGAGACTTGTTCTCCAGAGCCTTTGCCAGATTTGTTGCCCTTCTTTGCACATCCTCCAGCCGCTGAATGTCTTTCATGTAGCGAAGGGCCCAAAACTGAACGCAGTACTGGAGGTGTGACCTCATCAGTCCCGAGTACAAGGGGACCATCCCTTCCTTAATCTTGTTGGGCACACGTTTATAGATACAAGCCAGGACACTATTGGCCTTAAATGCTATTAAACACTTTCTCCAGAGGAGGTGCTGAAGATGCTTGTAAGTCTAGTGGTCAGTAGGTGAAACAGAGGTGAACTAAAGCTCAAGACTAACCTCTCCCCTTCCAAACTTCCACCATACCCTCATGTAGAACAACAGCTCTGCTAGCCACACTAAAGGAGGAAGATTTTGGCCCTGCTCTGCAGAAAGGAGACAGCTTCATTCCTCAGGCCACCATCATTGCCACTCTTCCAGCAAAGACTGTTGCGCTGGCTGTGCTGGGGCCCCGGAGAGGGGTCAAACCAGGTTCCTGAGGTGGCACCACAATGGCCACAGCAGGGTTTGGCACACACGGGGCTACAACTCCTTGAGCAGCATGAGACAGCAGCACAGTAGGGCTTAGGACACTGCTCGTGATGAGGGCTGAGCTCCAAGATCCAAATGGGATATTCTAGCCTCCTTGGGGAGGAGTGAGTGCTGTAAGTGGGAAGGCTGGGTTGTTTCCAGGGAATGGCAGGCAATAAGGAGCTGATCCCAGTGGAGGTCCCACAGGACTTGTTGCTGAATACAGCAGGAGCAGCAAAGGAGGAGGGATCATGACGAGGGGTGAGCTCTAAACTCTGAATAGCAAGTCCCATCTTATTCCAGGAAAAGACAGGGTCACCAGTGGGGAGGCTGTATTTCCTTCAGGAAATGACGGGTGATAAGCAGCCAACCCCAGTGGAGGTCCCACAGCTCTGCCAGGAGCAGGGTCTGGTACCTGTGTCAGAAATGATACTACTTTACACCAAAACTTCTCCTAATAATAACTGCAAAAATAACATCAAATCCAACTATAAAGCTTGGGGCCAAGGATCTATTCTCTGTTACAAACATGCCTGAAAACCTAAGGGGACTCTTGCAAGGCCTTTTAGGATTATGATGGAATAGAAACTTGGGTATTGTTTTTCTCCTACTATTTTATGTTATATTTGTCTATAAAACATACGAATGTTTTAAATGGGTGTGCCTTTTCTCCTTATATTGCACTTCCACAGTATAATCAACTGAAGATTCTACTACTTTTTCTCCTTTTACCCTGGTGCCAACACCACCGATGGCTTATTGTTATGCTCTACAGAGCCTCATGTTTAATGTCCTTTTTTGGTAGTAAATGCTGCAGACTCTTCAAACCATGTCCAAAACTTCCAAAGCCATTGCAAAATAACGGTGTACAAAGTACACACTTACTTTCAAGTAAGACTATTGAGAAGAGGAGCTTTTTCTCAAAAGACAGAGGTGATACAAGAAATTAATCACTGGACAAAGGCAAACTGTATTAAATTTTTGTATTCTGTACACTCCTTGCACCACGTCATGACTAGGACCAACGCATCAGAAGGAACAGGACAATGTCATGAAGGAATTCAGATCGGAATCAGGCTGCGAACTTCTTGGCTTATGGCAGTGACTTGCAGCAAATTGCATTAATTATAAATTGTGACCTGATGACTAACTGGGAAAACCATAGTCACATGTAACACAGACTATGAAAACATAAGCAATACCTTTAGCTTTTAAAACTATGTTTATTTTTATGAACGCAACTATTACATATTTTGTGTTTACTGAAAGTTACTGACTTAGCATGGGATTTTGGAAACAATGCAAAAAGAAGGTCCGTATTCCAGTGTGGACAAACACAAGGAATTCAATGGTATGTTTGCAACAGTACTGATCTTAGGCAAAAAGAGAAAAGAAAGCATTCCTTGAGAAGAAACCACGCATTTCCACCATTTTTTTCCTCTGAGCTAACTGAACTACAGCAGGGACACCGAGAGCTATTCAGTTACCTCCTACAGTACCTATCAATCCCCAAGCACTCATCGTTCTCGTCTCCCATCAGTAACGCAGTACTTTCACACTTGCTTCAGTGTAACACACATTTATCTCATTCCTCTGTGTTCTCCCTATTGAAGAGAACTTGCATATCACAGTCATGCAGAAGAGGTCACACTAAAAAAAATTATCAGTGATCAAAGAGACACACCATAGGACTGACCAGCTGCTGAGGTGGACAGTCCCTTTGCAGGACCCCAAACTACACTGGTAACACCTGAGGTTTCCCTATGAGCTCAGGGGTTCAACATGCTAACTGAGAAAAAAACACAGTGGATCTTTAAAAATAGTGTCAGTGGGCAGCCTTGTGCTGTGTAATAGAAAGAAAACCTGGCACACGGCTGGGTAATCCTGTGATATTTTGAAGAAATCATGCCCCCTGCTGATTTAATTAGATTTTTTTTTTAGCTTCAGCTCTAAACCTGGTGAGAACATTCAAACATACTGATTAGTGTTCAAGGTCAATAACTCAGGTGTCTGGATGGATAGTAAAAATTTTCTCTTTCAACCATGGTATAAGATGCTTATTATCCATTATTTGGAAGCAGAAGGCAAAAGATGAATGGTATAGCCTTGCAATGCCAGCATTTTACATGTCCTTTGTAGCATTTAATGGGGAAATAAAAACCTGGAATAATAATACAAACAGAAATTTGGAACCAGGGGATTCACCATATTTATAAAGCCTCAATGGACGTTCATGACTTACCTGCATGGTGAAATCGTCTCATTTTCTTGCCTGCCTTCAAAGCACAGTCACCAGCTGCCCATTTAAAATGATCATTAGTGATTAGCACTGTAAAGATAGATCGCTGTGGAATAACAATTGTTGTTTTATGAGATTTTTTTTTTACACTCCAGTACCTCAGATCAACCCTCTCAATGGCCAGCAGCATAAAAACCCCACATTTTTTTCAGAAAACCTCATCTGTTTCAAACTGGCTAGCATGAGGATCACCCTCAAAGCTTCTCTTGTTGCAAGTCAGACAGCAAAAGCAGTAAAGGAAGGAAGAAAACCCAGCAGCATGTTGTCATGGGAGTGCAAACTGGGCTCCCAGCCACCTCTGAACTCCCATCCCACAGCAGGGCCGGACACTCACACTCCCTGCTCAGGAAAGGGCCATCAAACCCCCTTTTCCCATTGCCCCGTTTCCATCTGGCCCCTTGGGGTCGCTGGAGCTATGGTACAGTGACATCCCTGCTGGATTTAAGCTACTCCAACGTTTCTTTCCCCTGAAACTCTCTTTATTGTTCTTTCTGGTCCTGTATTGTGCTCTGCTCTTGTTCATGCAACAATCCGAGACATTTTCTGTCAGCTTTCCTCTCCCAGCCGCTGGACTGCAAACCTGCCTTCACTGGGCGCTCGTTGAGTACCCTCTAGTGGATATTCTTGGGAAACACAGCTCA
Organism: Tapera naevia; assembly: GCA_033556795.1. Taxonomy (NCBI): domain Eukaryota; kingdom Metazoa; phylum Chordata; class Aves; order Cuculiformes; family Neomorphidae; genus Tapera; species Tapera naevia. Next base: position 3,736,607 of record JAUMJJ010000079.1, on the reverse strand, counting down.
GCTGTTTATTGATCTCTGGAGACACAGCAGCAGCTCTCTGGAAAGCCTTGTGTTTATAGTTAAGATACACAGGGGATGGATTACAGTAAGTACAGCACATGCTAAGAGTTGCAAACTCCTACAAGAGCTCCTTCTCTTTAGTTAAATCAAACATGAAAGGCAAACAAGATTAAAAATCAATAGTTCAGAGAGAAACTGTTGGAGTTTAACTAGTAGAGGTGTACAAGGGCAAAAATACCTGTAAGGAAAAATCAATCTGCCAATAGCATTCAGTTTCAGTTTTTGGAATAGGACAGGTTGGAAATTACGACAGCGAGCTCCTGGGAGGAGCAAGGATATAGCTCCATGATTGGCCTCCTTACCCTTTGCTTATTAACTTCATTAATTATTCCTTTTTAAAAAATCAGGTAATGCAGTTGCTCTTTGCTTCCTGTAAACTGTGTGAGTTGGGATAGATTTCACAAACTGCTAAAATCCCTCCCAACTGCTCATTCACTTCCCAAGATGGAATCCCTCCCAGAAAATGGGATGAAAAGTGTTTTGTGTCAAGGTAAGGACAGGGAACTCACTTGCCAGTTACCATCACAGGCAATCTAGACTTGACTGGAGAAAAAATATTTTAATTTGTTGCCAATTAAAATAGAAGACAACATTAAAATGTTATCTTTCTTCTCCCCCTTTTCCAAGGCTCAGCTTTGATTATGGCTACTCTATCTCCTCCTCCCCTGAGGCTGCAGAGAAGGATGAGGAATGGGAGCTGCGGTCAGTCCGTAACTGCTTGTCTCTGTCACTCCTGCCTCCTTATGTTTTTTTCCCTGCTGCAGTGTGAGGTCCTCCATGGGCTGCAGTCCTTCAGTTTAAACCTGCTCCAACATGGGTCCTCAACACCATAATGGACATCCACTCCACCTCCTGGAGTACCCTCTCCCCTGCCCCATTGCTTCTCCTTCTCCGACTTTGGTGTCCCCTCTGCTGTTTCTCACTTTTTCCCTCCTCCTCTGCCCATCCAGCATTTTCTACCCTTTCTGATACAACTTACAAACAGTATTTTCATGAGAGTTGTATAATTCTGAACCAAAAGATTCCCAGAAAACCAAGTTATCTGCCTACACACAGTGCACATACACAGGCTCCATGCAGAAAACCCTCCATACCTTTCTTCCCTTCATCGCAGCGAGCAACATTACTTTCTGTTTCTGTCATCTATCAGTCCAATCCCTCTGTCAGCAGTCGTCTCGCTGGTTTGCCTTGGGCTGATGTCAGACTAAATGTTGTACAATTACCGGGCTCATCTTTATGCCTTTATCACAACGGCTTAATGCTAATAACTCTGTAAGGCTTCAGGAATTTCCCTGGTACACCAGGATGTATTCAAAATGAAGATGAGTGGGTCAATTATCTCCTAGGCAGATCTCCCAGGCCTCCTGAGTGTGTAGCAAGGCTTAAACCTATTCATGTCTAATACAGATTTTTAATGTCCTCACTTATAATTTAGCAGCTAAAAAATATGACTTCTCTCATTTTGCTTGTGTATGCCATCCTGCTTCTTTCTAAATGCATGAAAGAATTATTTATCTGTCTTTAGCTTTTCTCCTCCATCTCCTTTGTAGGGAGTTGCTGTGGCTGCTGCCCATTGCTTTTCAGGGACATGCATCAGGCTTTGCCCTTCATGTCTCTTTTTGCTCCAGCATCACAAGGTCCATGTTGGTCTGCTGCATATTTCACAAAAATACAGTACCTCTGCCAGCTTAAAAGGCTTCTGGACCCCTCCTGGTTCTATGTTGGCTGTTCACCTCCTTTTTTGATGTGGTCTTTCCTTGTGGAGATTTTGGCCATGACTCCTGAAGCTGAATCTCACATGATGCTCTTATGCCAAATGTTGAAATTTCAATTCCTGAACCATCCTGATAGGTGGAGTTTTGCTTTAGCTGAGAGTCACCATTATTTCCAGCAAGTAGCTGGCTGTTCCTTTGTCATGATATAACAGTAAACCAGTCACTCTCTCTGTACACCTAAGTAAAAGATGAGCTGGCTGAGCCCCAAAATCTCTCTCTGACCTCCTACTTTGGATCATCCATAATTCACTCTTCGCACTAACATATCCCACCTCCCTCTGCCCTGTGTTGGTCAAGGATTCTGAAGCAGCTGTGACCCCAGAGGGTGGAGCCCACACTGGAGCAGGCTTCTGGCAAGACCTGTGGCCCTGTGGGTGACCCATACTGGAGCAGTCTGTTCCTGAAAGACTGTAATCCCATGGAAAAGACCCATGCTGGAGCAGTTCATGAAGAGCTGTAGTCCATGGGAAGGACTCGCTTTGAAGAAGTTCATGGAGGACTGCCTCCCTTGAGTGGGACCTTATGCTGGAGCACGGGAAGAGTGTGAAGGGGAAGGAGCAACAGAGACCACATGATGAACTGACCACAACCGTCATACCCCAAAACCCTGCACTGCTTGATGGGACGGGAAGGCAGAGAAATTGGGAGTGAAATTGAGCCCAGGAAGAACAGAGGAGCAGGAAGAAGATGGTTTTTTGGAGTTGTCCTTAATGCTCATTATCATACTCATTGTTAATTAGCAATAAATTAAAACCATTTCCTTGAGCTGAGTCTGTTTTGGCTGTGACAGCAATTGCTGAGTGATGTCCCCATGTTTATCTTCAACCACAAACATTTTATTGCATTTTCTCTCCCCTGTCCAGTTGAAGAGGGGGAGTGGTAGAGTGGCTCGGTGGGCACCTGACATCCAGCCAGGGTCAACCCACCGCACAAGGATACAACAGTTCAATAATCAAAGAGATGGTCTCTTCTACAGAGCAAACAGAACTGCTCATTTCTTCATGATTTGAAGCATAAGCGACAAACATAGAGCAAGAAATAAATTGGCTTATCCAGTGCTTCAAAGGGTGTGAGCTGTCACCCATGGAAATTTCAATGTAATACCTCTACCTCTTTGCAGAAGGCCGCTCAAGTGACTCATGCGCTCATCTACCAGCATTCCAGGCTCCTTAAAACTGTGACGCTCACTCTTTGCCCTGGACCTGAAGATTTTAAAAGGTTTTTAAAAGAGCTGTTCATGGAGCCTTCTTTTGAAAGACCGGCGTTCCCAGCCTGCGCCCTGCGAGGCAGGGCCAGCAGTGGGAAGTCACCCTCCTCCCTTGTCTTACTCACCTCGCTTACACTTGGTTTCCCCATGACTGTTCCCCACAAAGGGATGCAGAAATATCCTCCCTCCCCAAAGGCGAGAGATGACATGCTGAGCTGCCGAGGACTCTCTGGCTCTCCTTAGTAAGGAGTGTTTTTGCCCTTTTCTGATTGGACTGTAAAATCATGATGCTGACCCAAAGAGAAAGCCAGGATGAGTGGGCACCTCTTCCCCCTGCTTTACTGCTGGGCTGAGGGAAAAAGCACCACGCTTCCATATCCTCCCTCCTCTTTTACATGCTGGAACCCCCAGCACCAGCCGGGACAGCCACCATCTCAAAGAAACTTGAAAATCTTTCCTAAAGAGCATTACAATTTTTTTTTTTTTAAATTCGTATGGATGGCAAAGAGTACTTTTTAGGAAAAAGGAGCTCCACATCTCTCCAGCCCTGCAAGGGGAGCTGTAAAACACTGGCTTGGTGGGTGGGCAGTGCTTCCCATTGCCTGTGCTGTCGCGCTTTCCCAATGGCTCTAGTGACAGATCCACTTGGCAAAGCAGCTCTTCAAGTTACACTTAGCTCCTTAATCCTCATCTCTCCCTTTCCAGAAGTGACAACTTTTCTGTTTGCAGCTCCTTAATCCTCATCTCTCCCTTTCCAGAAGTGACAACTTTTCTGTTTGCACCTCCATTGCATAACACCTCCCCCAAAAGCTGCCCTGCATTTTTTTGCCTAACAGCATGTAATTAATCATCTCGGGTTTGTCATAAAATATGACGCCCATTTAATAGACTGAGTCATTGGTACAGGCAAGCAAAATTAGCTGGTGGGAAGGATGGCAGGGGAGATAACGTGGGGCTGTCAGCAGGTGAGGGGCAGGCCTGCCTTGCACAGCCAGCACTCTTCAGAGGGCAACACCAAGACCAAACTTGCTTGTGTTTCCTGGTTGCTTGGTGATGTTTTGGAACATTTTCCTGCCTTAACCAGCACTTCTTCATCAGGAGCCAGATTGGTCAATCCTTTACATAAGCAATGGGCATGAGGAGAGGGCTTGGTTGGGAATCAGGAAGCAAATAAAGTGTGTGGAGCGCAGAGGGACCATCATCCCCACAGGGACCGCTGCCCTCTGAACGAGCAGAAAGAGTTAGACCCCACTGATAGGACGAACCATTCAAGGGAAGCCACCAGCCTTGTTCCTAAGTAGTTGCTGGTATTTCTAACATTGGACCTATTTCTATTTGTAGCATTTTTATGTTGCCAGTTCTGGTACAGTCACATCATTAGTCTTCATTAGGAGGAGATAAAATAATTATCTAAAACCTGTGGTAAAATCAACTGACCACCAGCACTGTACTTTATGTGCTCTGGGGTTGCAAGACAAAGCAGTTCTGTGGCATTATAAAAATCTTGTGCCTCAGAAACAGCCAAAGCCAACGAAGAATCCTCCTTGTGGAGCCAACACAGACTTTATGGGTTGCGTATGAACAGCTAAACTGATGTGTTAGGGTCTGCCCATTAGTAACCAAAAGGATGGGTGGGGGTTTGTATAATCTGCTCTGCAAGAGTTGCAGATACAGAACAGCAGATTAGTTGCATTTTAACATTAGAAATACAGAAATCACCTATATAGACTCAACACAAAATATGATACACGCACCCTGGAAACAGGATCAACTAAGAGAAAAGTGCAGCATTGTAATTTCAATAACATGGGTGTGCAGGTGTGTATATCCAGACACAGGTATCAAAAATCAACACACTGATTTTACGGACAACACAACTGCAGTTGTGTCAGAAGCTTTTTAAGAAAAATCCTTTTAGCTTTGTTTCATGCAATTATGAATATTTCTATAAGGCTGATTTTCACCTGTTTGTTAGAAAAGGCTTACTTAGAGAACTTTCATGATGTAAGCTAATTGCATTTCAAATTGAAAAGATTTTATTTTTAATGAACAAGATAATGTGACCTGGCATTTGTTTTCAGTATTCAGCAAAAATCCAATTTAATGCTGTGCAAATGTTGTGATGGTAGAAATCATGCATTGCAGAACACCAATTGCACAAGAACATCCAGGCTGCTCCATGCAAAGGCAGAAAGATAATGCTCGGTCACTTCTTGGTGTTTCTTCATTCCACCGTGCCCCGGGAAGCAGCAGTAGCCAAAGCACCTCGTTTTCAGCCCCTTGGTTCAATGAGTTCTGTACTGAGCTTGCAGAAGCAGCAGAAGCCTTTTGTTAACTTGCCACAGCTGAGGAAGGAACAGGATCAAAGGAGAGAGTCATCACTGTCCAAGCTCTTGCAAGTCTTGTTTCTGGTTGTTTACCAAGTATCCCAGCCACTTTGTTAATGCCTCTCTTTTCTTATTGGAAAAAAAAATTTAAACATACAACCCTCCTGCAGCTGAACAGCAAGGTAGCCAGTCCAGGTAACTTATAGGTCTTTGCTTTTGGTTCTCTTTCCCTGTTAAGGTAAAAAAAAATTAAAAACCCAAACAACAAAACAATGGTAAACACCTGAAATAGGCCTTCTACTGATGTTGAGAAGCTTCTGAAACAGCAGCTGAAAGCATTTGCTTTTGGTGGTAGGTGCACACTGGAAAAGCCACTTCAAGGTTGCCCATCAGTTATGTATTTAAAGCCAAGGAGGTGGAGCTGCAGAAACGCCCTATCTATTGGTGCCAGAACATTATTTAGCTCTTTCTTAGAAGACATCATCAGTTAGGAAAGGCTCCAAGTTTTCCTAAGGAAACACTGTAGTGAAATGCATCATCAAGATGGCTGTTTCTTCACCACCACTTCCCTGTATCTGTCCCTATGCAGTGTAATGTGGTACCAGCTCGCAGGTCATGCAAAACCTTCTAAATCCAGGTGCCACTTAGAAAATGTTTTGCAAGTGGACGCATCCTCCAGCTATGGGGACTTTTCACGTTCCTCACTAAATCACATACTGCAGAAATCCAGCACCTGCTGCTATTTCTAGTTATTAATATATTTAAATTGCTGTTCAGTCAATCCAGTAAGTCTCAAAAGGTAAACCAGTCCCAAGGAATGACTGGTGATGAGAACGTTCAAATTATAGGAGGAGGTTATGGCCAAATATTCCTATGATTTCTAGTTGTTGCACTTTCCATGGGGATGCCAGAGCTATCCTGCTGGGCATGTACAGATTTCTCCTTACTAACACAAAATGCTGCTTCTGCTGCAGAATTTCCAGCTACAGTAACTGAAATTCTGGCTCAAATATTCAGACTGCATTATAATAACTGAAAAAAAGAAATCAAGAAATACAGTTAGCCCACTGCCCATTTCTGAGTGTATCATTAATCTCTTTTCTAAAGCATTCTTCACTACTATAAAGGCTATTTTATCTAAGCAACAGGTTCCAGCTGGAGCTTTAGAACCTGAGATACTAATTTTCTTAAACTAAATGTTAGTAAGCAATAATGAGGACACTTCCTAATTTGTTTGCTTCTGCTTCTATAATAGCAGAGGGCACAAAAAGGACAGTAAGTAATAACCTCAGTGAACATACTTTGGGGACTTTTCTTCTTTACTTTATTACTCAATGTTGAGGAAAGAGATGACAAAGGGACTTTAAAAATTTGTTTAGTTAAATCAAGGATTTAGAACACAAAAAAAAAGCTGTGTGTTTTTTTCTGAATTCCTAGTTCCTAAGCACAGCTTTTGCAGCTAATAACGGCACCTATCTCTAAATCCTGGCCTAGCCACAGTGCTGGACAAAAAGCTGTTGACTATTATCTACTTTCTGGCAGATTATGGAATTTTTTAAAATCGATAATTCAGATCCAGAATACACTGCTCATTGAGTCAGAAAAATGCTGATAGCTAATCTTGGTGCCTAGCATTCATTATGTTTACGAAGGGAGCTTTGCTCAGTGAAGGAAATACTGCACAGGGTTCTGCGCCTGTTCTAAGAAACAAATAAACAAAAGAACCACATTGCCTCAAGATGTTATGCTGCCAAAATTGCTACACCAAAATTTTAACTGAGAACAGAACCCAAAATCACTTGACCGGCTAAACCAATGTGTTCTTTTCAGTGTCCTTGCAATTCAAAAGCAAGTCAAGCACTAAAGCTGCGTGCATCTGTTTGTAACACAGCATATGTTCCTACCCTCTATGAAAAACATGCATCAAGATAGGATGTGAAGAAAATACTAAGGATATTTTGGTCAGACTAGAATACCCACATAGGCCCCAGTCAGTCATTAAAATTCCAAACTAAATTCATTACAGACAAGTAAAGGAATTCCTTCTATTGAATACATCACCTACTAGAGTTGCTGAACAGCCAACTTGTAATTCTTGCAATGAAGAGAGCCCAGTGCTGCTCTCTGGTACTCGGTGGTGGGCTAAGAGGCTCACAAAGATAAAGACTCAAGGTACTGAAAGAACAAGAAATTGCCCCAAATGAATGCGAAAAAATGATTTGAACCATACTTCTGCACAGTAGCATGTGAAGTATGATAAAATACTGGCTTGCATTATTCAGAATTCAAATTCTTGTTGTAGTGGTTCAAGGATTTTAGTAAATCAGTACCTCTCTAGTTTTCAACAGTGTTTAAACAATGCATTCCAGATTGGACAGATTTATAGACCTGCAAGACAGGCAACTTCCATGGACTGCTCACCGCTACAGTGCTACAGTGCTATTGTGCTGGTACAACCACAGGTATTCAAAAGAGTTTGAGCTGCAAGCGCTGCATTACAATCTCATATCTGAGCCGTTACTAGGACAAGACACCCCTTGTCCTAGTATTTTACTAAAGTAATTATACCACCTTGGTAATGTCTTTAAAAAAATCTAAATAGAAAAAAAATATTTTAGAACTTACTTTTCTATTTTCTGAATTTCTGAGCATGCGATGTGAGATGAGGTCTGGATGGTAAGTGAGATTTTATAAATTCTGTTCGCATCACAGAGTGTCCTTAGCTGGGGAAAGCTCCCATTGAAATAAGTGAAACTTCACCCAGAGATTATCAAAAAACATCAAAATATCAGGATGAGGATTTTTACCTGTGCAGGAAAATATTTGTACTAGTTAACTGACTTTGAAATAAATAAAAACAAAAGTCAGATTTATATAAAAAAATCCTTTTTTTATTCAACTCTGATCACAGAAGAGAATAGCTCAGTATAAAATCTCTAACAAAGTGATTTTATAGCGCAGTAAACTCTCTTATCTCTCACAGCCATAAGCTCTGGTTATGAGCATACAACATGCGTCTGTATTATAGAATACAAAACTGGATTTTGTCCTTGTATTTGTTAAGCAGGAAGACAAAATTTAATAAAAGCTGATCATTTTTCTAATTTACTCAGTTCTGTAGCGATGCTTTGAGATCATGATACGCAAAGTATTGTTACTACTCAACCTGCTCAGACTGTGCGGCTGCTAGTCAGCATTTCAGACCATAAGAGAAGTCATTTCAAATGCTCCAGTGACAAATCACAGCAGTAAATTATTTCTTGAACACACATAGCAATCTTCACCCAAGAAGCCACCCTAGCAGAGCAGAAAGGCATGCACAGTGGTTAAAGACAGCAAAGGGGGAAAAAGAGGAAGATTTCCATGAAAAACTAGCTACTACATAAAGCCTTAGTTTCTGACGAAATCTGGAAGCTGTTTGTTTGTTTTTACATTTAACTGGAGTATTTCCAGCACATTTGGTCAATATCAAGCAACTAAGAACTGAAAAGCATGCTAGACTCTCTAAGAATACTGGAACTAGAGTCACGTTTTCTTCAAACTCTGTACATCAAGCTCTCAACATCTCAGTGCAGTGTTCAAACCAACAAATGAAAAAAAAAAAAACAAAACCATTTTGGCCCAAGGACATCTGCTGCCCTTTCTGCCAAATGTGTGGAAACCAGGTCAGACACCAAATCCCCGGTGAGAACCTGCTGTCCAGTAAAGAAAATTCATAGTGGGCTGGATGGACCCAGGTTGCTGTTCCCTGTGCGCAAAAGCAGCATTTGAGGTGAAGCCAGTGGACCATGAACTTGAAACCCTTAACTATACAACACTCCTGAGTCCTTTTTAACATTTTACTCACTTGCAACTACTGCAAGATCTTCCTATGAAGTACAGCCCGCTCTAGAATGGTTTAGTAAGCAAGCATTTGACATGAAGACACATTTACAAAAAAGAAACAATACAATAACAGCTCTGCAAAATAGATTTTTAGCAGTTACATAGCAATTTTGTCTTCACAGAGCTTTGTGCTATTGCAATAAGCTCCTCAGGAGCTCTGAAGATTATTAATCAGAAGACACAGAGTAAATACTAATTGTTTATGGGTCCTGCCAATGCAGGACTACGACGCTTGTCCTTACTTCCACTACAAGCATTTCTGTTCAGATAAATAGATCTCTATCATAAGTTAAGACAAAAATTTTTATATACTTCAGAATGCACTTACGCACAAGTACACTACTTGTATACTGTTACGGCATCTATAAATAATAAATACACAGCAGTAACTGTTATAGAGTAGTCATTTAACTCCTGCAACATCTAGAGGCAAGGGCAAAAAATAGAGGAGCAACTACACCACGTTCTGCAGCTTTTGGCCCAAGTTAGTTCTTGTGTTTCTCTAGTTTTCTTTCATAAACACACTCCAAAAGACATCATCATGAAGTGGTTTTCTCATGAAACAAATTAAGCTGATACCACTGTAAGAGTAACAGCTCTCAATAAGGACAGACAACTTCTATCTTTTAGCTCTTTCAAGAGGCAAAGATTTCTCTCATTTAGGAGACTAAAACCTACCTGACATTGATTTGATAGATAGTAATGATGCCACAAGCTCGTATCAATTCCCACATATTGAATCAAAATGCAAATAGCTTTTTCCCCTCAAAGCTGCTTGGTACTCTGGCAGGACCTACTGGCACAGTATTGATACGAAGAGGCCAGCTTTCACTAATCAGGCCCTGGACAACTGCTATCACAGTGATGAGAAGAGCCATAATAAGCTCAATAAGCATCTTCGCAATTAAGTCAAATGCAACATCACTGACACATCAGTGTGTGTTCCTTCATTAGGCTACCTAGAAGTCTCAAACATAAAAAGACACTGAAAGGCACTAGTCCATATGAAGTACTGTCTTCAAGCACATGCCTCATTTGTGTCTAAGACCACAGTGTGCATTCACCCACTCTTGTGGTAACTCCAATGCTTTATGCTGAGCAAGAAAACGGGTAATAAAAACCTTCCCCTAATCCCAATTTCCTGGAGGTTAAGCAGCAAGTGATATAATACAGAAAAACGAACATGAAAAACAAAGCATCCATTCTATTCTATCCAACCATCTGATGAAGCTACCTTGATCAGGTGTGCTCATTTTTAATTACTGCTGGGGAATAAGTATTAGGGAAATGATGCCTGGACAGACTGCCTACCACCAGCATATGTCAACCACTACAGGGACAAGTCCTGCTCTAGTATATTTTCCGATTACAGAGAGGGTGTAAGCAATAGATTGAAGCAACAACTACAAATTATGCAAGAGATAATTGACCACACTATATTTTGCTATGATGGCAGACTTGATTCTCTACTGACATCTGGAGTAGCTATTTGCACTTAGGTGCTACGCGTGCAACATGGGTGCAACTCAGTATTAAAAGGTTGATTACAGAGATCATACTTGGTGGACTATGAAGGAACTTATGGTACACAGCAACATGTAACTGTGAATTACTCCTACTGCCAAAAGTGCGCCACATTCTCCAGGATGAGACACATTCCATTTACAAAACGTGGTGTCAACCAAAGCTAAACCACATGGTTAATTATACTCCTAATTGTTGGTATTCCCAAGACCGCACATTCTGGAGTCTTTCTTACCACCACCTTCTAAAAAAACCTGGACTGATTGAGAAGGTTATATTCAGGCATTACATCCACTTTTCACTTCGCTGATCATTTCCTCCCTCCCCTGCATATCCAAGGCACAAGCCATGCTCGGAGAGACGCAAAGGCCAACTTCATCCAATACTTTCAGCTTCTCTCAGCCTTAAGATGACACTTGGACCAAATGTGATGCAGCTACATGTGCTACACAGCCGGAATATATTTCAAAAGCCTTGTATTTTTGTTTAAGTGGACATTCAATTTTCAGTCAGTTACTTAAGGGACAACTAGACTACCATTTTGGAACAATATTCAAAACTAGAAAGTCCCTATAACCTTAAAGCGGAAGGATGTGCCACAAAAGTGTTTCTCTCAAACTTCTGGGCTACATAATAAAGTAAATCATTACAACCTGCACAACACTGTAAAATTAGCAAGCATCTCAAAGCCAGATGGGACATGCAACATTCTATTGAATGCATAAAACCAAACTCAAACAGCATGAAAAAGTAAATTTTATTTTTATTGTTTACAAAAGCATGAACACCTTAGGAAAAAAACAGCATCCTGAACCATACATTTCCTCATCCTCCTGCAATATTGGCAGAAAGCAAGTCTTTTCTCTGTTCTTCAGGGTTAAACATACTCTGCCGAGGTAAACGGGAAACAACCCACTGATTTCCACGGAGCTTCGACTGCCTACGTTAGTAAAGGGGCTGACTCATCAGACCATAACAAAATAAGATGATATAGGGGTGACTTGCTCTAGGTGCCAAATTGCTTAGTCTGTACTCCTAACCAAGATGAATTCACTATCCATATAATTAATGAGCTACCCATTCTCTTCAACTTTAACAGAAACAGATCTAATTTTAAATATCTGTTTAAACATTATGACTCTCATTCCACACTAAATTCATGCAAGGTTTAACTTTATGCACCATGAACGATTCTATTCAATTTTTTAAGATAGTAAGTGTGCTCCTAAGCTATTGTAGGAGTGAGACCTTCCAGCACAACAGCTATTTACTCCTTTCTTACCTGCTTCCCCAGCACACGTAAGTCAAGTGCTTACTCTGAAGAAATGTGCCCTAAGCTTAATCTGAAAAAAAATGTGCAGCATTTTAGTTTCGTTCTCATCTTTTTCTCCCGATTTTGAACTGGAAGTAGTAATGGTTATACAAATCAAACAGGCCATTTATTTCTTTATTTAAAAAGTGTTTTGTTAAACAGAGAAGTTGATTTCTATGACTTTAAAGACTTACCTGGAGCAAATTAGTCATACAGTTTCCTAAAATGTTCCCTACTATAAACAGTGTGATTCCTCAAGATCTCTGAGTCGACATCCCTCCCCCTCAGAATCTACAAATGATGCTTCAAAAATTTATTACACCAGGAGAAATGGCTCTGGCTTGTCTGCCATACTCTGTTTAAAATGAGTGACAAATACTATTTATGTCTGCAAGACTGATACTGGATCAATGAAAACTGCTTCATTTTACTGCTCAAGCTGTAGGAACTGTTCTATTAGCTCTTTCCAACTTCACATTAAACAAATATAATTTACTTCACATATTTAAAGAACTTGCCAGGAACCCCCACACACATACACTATGTATGTGTACACATATATGTACACACATATATAATTTGTATTCATTTTACACTTACAAAGTGCTACAAGAATCCAACAACTGTCACTGCTAGAAATGAGACTGAATCAAATGGTATCACTTATATGGCATCAAAAAATTATGAGACTCCAGTCCAAGAGCTTCAGAACTGTTAGGAAAAAAGTATCTTTCCTTGGCAAAAAAAAGATTTCAAGTGATTTGAATTTCACTTTTAAATAAATTGGAAGCATTTAGAAAAAAATTACCATGCAAAGTAGATTTCATAGTTTAAATTCCAGTTCTGTGTATAGCTAACACACACATTTATACACATATTCTATAATTTTCATAGCAAAATTCTGAGGTGCTTTGGACTCAATGATGACTGATGAATCTGGCATTTATCTCACACGTGCATCATCGCCTCAAATTTTCAAAAAGAAAGAGCTGTACAAGTTCAGTCCTGTATTGTGTGAATCTGGCTGCATAGTCAGAAACAGAAGTATTGCACTCAAGACCACACCTACAAAAAATGCACATTTAATAAGGCCATTATTTTCAAGATCATAATGGGACTCAAGTCACATGAACAATCAAACATATCATAGACCTAGGAAAGCCATATTGCAGAAGATGGACTCAAAGCAGTAGTGTTCCAGCAATTAACTGGTTTTTTTTTCCACAAAATGCCAATCTCTCAAACCGGTTTTACCCACAGGGCCAGACAACACGATATGCACATAAGCATGCATTCTCACAGTGCATTGTTTCATTTTCACTTAAAAGCTACCAAGTGCCCCAGATTTCAGGGGTAGGATTCTATTCAAGTTCTGCCAATAAGCTTCAAGTTGTTATCAAATTTAAGCAGCTTCTATGCATGATGAGGGGAGTAATTTGATTTGTCAGTTATTTAAACATTTGCCAACATGCGTAACATAATTCTTACTTTACAAAGTGTAGCAAAGAATAATTGGACCTTTACTGGAATACTTCTCAGTATGCTCTTTCAGAGCTAGATCACATTAATAGAATTATTTTATGTGATCTGGCTTAGCACAAGAAAGAAAGAGCCAACAATAAATGCAACACACTACAAGGAATTATGCAGATTTACAAGTCCATGGCATATAGAAAGAAGTTACCCTTTAAACAAAGTGGGGTAAGCTACCTTGAATTTACAATAGGATGAAGTATACTTACACCAGCCATTACCTTGGAGCAGCAGGTGTGCTGAAAATCTGCTAGCTTGCTTTGCAGTTATTTGCTCCTTTAGGCATTCCAGAGTTACCCATTCAGCTAACATTTTGTCTTGTTAAGGGCAGTGGCATTTGCCCAGAAAGGAAGAGTAGACCACTATCCCTTTTCCCTGTGCCACACTACAGAAATACATAGTTATGCAAATGCAAAAAAGCATCAGTACAAAGGCTGGAAAAAGGACAAGACACAGCAGACAGGAAACTTAATGGTCGCACAAATTATAGTGCAGCAGAGACGTTCTTTCACAACCCTATACTCTGCCATAAAATCCACAGTGGTGGAGATCTTGGATGAACTACCTTCCAGCTGAATCAACTCCAGCATTAGGAATTATTTATGAATACAACAGACTATATCCACCCTTTTTTTTCCTAGGACCTGTTTTTCGGGCTTACACAGTTTTCTGTACAGAGACAAGAGTCAAATCTAAGACAGTGCAAATGTGACCTGCTTGCTTACAATAAACAGACAAATGGATAACTGAGATGTGAAAATTATTATGTGTCACACACTTTACACCTACAGCTCCATGTACTTCTTCCTGCAATGATAGCATCACTTGCTGTATGCAAGTTTGTCACTAATGAATATGTTTTTCACCAGAGCTGAGAGGAAAGCATTTAGACAGCAATAATGCAACTCTTGAAGTGATGAGAAAGAAACCTAGGAGGTCAGGATATGGTTTCTAATTCTACTCTTGCCTCATACTCATTGCATGCTGAGCAGCTCAAAATGTCTCTCTTAGTAATCACATTAATTGGAAGGAGAATAACTCTTTCCATATTTTCTTCACAAAAGCAGCAGGAAGAAGTCCATAATGCATCACTTAAGATGAAAGGTCACCTAAAAGGCTTCTACTTAGGTTAGCAACTTTGACTAAAAAATTATTAGGTTGAAAAGAGCTGAGAATATTTAGGGAATAGAGTTTCAGAAGCCCACCTCTGGGCCATATTAATATGGTGGCTTGACTGTTAGCAATACTTTGCTTGCAAGTGTCTAAACAAATACAGTATTGTTGAGTATCAAGCAGTAGCAACATTCTGAACATTTTGTTTGCTGTATTTAGTACTTTTTAACTGAATTCTCTCTCCCAATAAAGTGACAGTCTTGCAGTTACAGCATGACTACTTATACACACAGCATTTCTAAATGGAATTACATATTTTTTTTCTCTCCACCATAATATTATATCTTAACATTTTCAGTATCAGTCAGCACCAGATTTATTGCAGGTCATGGACAACAAGTAGCAGCCCTACTTTAACTACCTGCTTCAGACAATGTGTTGCTTCATATTTACACATTCTTAAAATGTTTTCTTCACTTAGCCATACTAAAAAGTACTACTCTAAAATTTAGGCTTGCATTGAAAGAGGTTATTTATACCTTAACCAAAAAAAAAAGACCCCCAAAATCCCTTTACTCCCACAGGAAATTATATTTTCTCCTGAATTAGTGTTAACAGATGATTATATTTGAGGACTCCATATCTCAGAAACCAGTTATTTAATGCTCAATATTCTTTTCAGTAGATGAAGAGGTAGGTACATTTCCACACAAGAGAAAAAACAAAACAAAACAAAAAACAACTGTAATAGACTCAGTTCAATCAAGTAATGTCTGAAAAGTGAAACACTGTTCTGACAGCACATAAACATAATGTGTCTGTCTTTCCAAGGAGGACAAGAAAAGTTGCAAATTCTGATTAGATAGTACGTCATAATTTGAAATTTAATAATTTTCTGAAAAGAAAACACAAATATCCAAACACTATTCCCTTCCCCTCCCGCCCCCAAAGAAACATGGGTGCCAGCAAAATTGCCTGTATCAATGGTGGTATTAATTTTCGGACCGCTAAACATGGAATCAACTGCAATTCTTCCTTATATTCACCAACACCAGCAGTCTACAAGTTTACACAGAGACCATAATGCATGGTAATTACATAATTACAACAGAAATTCAACTTTAGTGTTGTTCTTAAAACCATCTTCATAAATAATGAAAATATCTGTGTTCTAGCTCTTCAGCAACCTAAGGTTAATTGGTACAGAGAGTGTTTTTTTTCTTCCTTTTATAAACCAAACTGGAGGTTCCTCACTGCCAACAGTGGTTAAGGCCTGGATCAAGTTACTCTCCTTTTGCTTTTCCCTTTTTCTGCTTTTTTCCATTTTCCACCACTGCATTATTTTCTGGTTTGCTTATTCCATTTGCAACAGCACCATTTGCTATTTTGCCATTCTTTAGAGGTTCCTTGGGCAGCTTATATGTCCGGTAGTAGAAGTTACCAAACAGGAAAATGAAGGTGACAGCATAGAAAATTACACCCCAGTGCATCCATTTAGGGAAAGGACAATCAATATAAATAGACAAAGCTGTGTGGCCAATAGTCACATGGAACTGCACCTGAAAGACAGAAAATATGGAATCAAAAAGGTCTGGATATATGCTATAGGTCTGACTGCATCAATGTACACTGATGCGTCAAGTTACAAAAACTGCTAAATTAGGAGGTGGGAAGGAAGCTCTATTTGGCTGTCACATCATGTATGTGCACATACGTTTGACCAGGGACATCAAATTTATTGCAATGCCTGGCACCAGTTTTCAGAAATAGGACAATGAGAAGACATTCAGAGACCTGGATTTTCTCTACCTTTTGAACAGGTTTTTGCAATGCAGTTGAAACACCAGTGAAGTAGTATCAAACTTTACAGGCACAACTCTTCTCTGTGCTGTGTATTTTTTGAGAAATGAAATATTTTATCTCCTAGAAGTATTCTAACTTGAGCTGTGAGAAATCAACAGCTAAGAACTTTTGGAAGGAACAGCATCTGTTCCAAAGCTCTGCAAATGCAAATCCACTTAGAGACGATACCTTCTGAGATAGAGAAATTTTACTTACCAATTGCAATATGGTCAAGTATCGTTTCCACCACAAGTACTTCTGAAATTTAGGGCCACAGGCAGCTAACCCGTAATACATGTACATAATGACGTGAATAAATGCATTCATCTGAGCTCCAAAAAAAGCTGTTCAGGAATAGAAGGTAAGAGTGTCATGTAATTTTGAAAAAAAAAAGAAAGAAACCTTTTCTACTATTATTCATGTGATAGTAAAAATTACAAAGCACAGGACGTGCCCAGGCTTCCATCTTTTAAATATTTAATAGTATAGCATAGTCTTGACTGCCAACATGTGCTGACACAAACCGCTGTGCATGCAAATAGCATGTCACATCTTTCATGGAATTACTTATGCAAAACCTTTTGAAAAGATCTTTGTTGAACAAACAAATCACATGTATTATTCATTAGTTATTGCAGTATAACTGCAATTGTTTTGCTGAAGGATTAATAAAAGCAGTATGTTAAAACGTAAAGTAGAATGTATCAGGTTCTGAATTTAAATCTTTTAAACTATACTTAAATGCACAGGGTTCAATGCTCAGCAAGACATCAAGAGACTCATGTGGAAGTCTGATTAAAGAGGCCAAAAAAAAATCATATAAAGCAAAACTTTACTTGTGGTTCTAAATGCTTACAAGTATAGCCAAGTGAGTCTCCCTAAACCACTCAGCTTTAGTTTCCTTGTTTATGCCTTAAAATATTCAACAGCCATATATATAAATGTATAATATAACTTTTTCCAGAGTTATCCATGCTCTGTCAAGATTAGTAGCCATATAATAGGAACAAATTATATCTTGTTAAGGTATTCTTACACTGCCAGAGAGGCTGAAAAGGGTTGCAATGTATAAGACTAGGGCAATACATGCAATATCTGCTGACATCGAACAGCTCGGATGCTCATGTGGTCTAGATCTGATTAGTGAAAACATGGTCTAGTTTATAACAGATCTGTCTCTGTAAGCAATATGCTATAAACCAGAAAAAAGAAAAATACAGATCTATCCACATTTATGCAGTAGCACTACATAAAAGCAAAATAGCGATTGCTGCTTTTCCTCTTGCCTGGGCTAGAAACAAAGAGGCAGTGCAAGGACACCAAAACCTGAAATAAATTTGGGAACAGTTGCAACCCTTGTATTGAAATGGCAACAGAGAAGAGGGCATTTTGAGATATCAAGGGAATTTCCAAGTAAGACTGCAAGTAAGAATCCAGTCTCCAATAAACTTATTCTATGGGTGCAGTAGTCAATAAAGACCATGAAACACCTGGTTGAGTACCTGCATCTTTCAGGTTACTTGGGAGAAATTCAGGCATACAAGATATGTACAGTAAATGAGAGCATAACTCCCCCCGTGCATTAAGGATTAGCCTGGTTTGGCAAAAATCTTTAAAACATTAGCTTATTGTGGTGTTTACTATGGGTTATTTTCAGTGATTTAAGCTTACAAAACACATTACAAAAAACCCAGGGTATCTTCCCTGTACCCTCAGCTCTGTAGAGCTTATAATTGGAGAGAGACAAGGCAAGACAACAAGAACAAGGGTACAATGCAGGCAAGGATGGATGTGGCAAGTATAATGAAAAAATATTCTTTGATGGGGGCTTTGGAAAATCAGTAAGGAATAAAAAATGATAATGAATTTTACTTGTGGCATTAATGAATAGGTTTTAAAAGTTAATCGACAGATTTATTGTCTCACCTTCAAGGGAAGGTTTCAAATTTCATACATGCCTCTTTATAAAAAAGAAAACAAACCCCAAACTCAGATATAATGCCAATATAGTATCTCCATTAAGTTCACTACATTTGCACATGGATTTTGCAGTTCTCTGCATCTGCAAAAACCAAGACACGTTCATCCTTCTACTTAGTACAGAACAAGAATAATTTTGAAGACAGAACTTCAGGCTGGAAATTGATGCCCATGATGAAAAAAAGTTTTGCAATTCACTAGATTAGCGCCCTGTTATCTTTTCCTCCCCCACGTTTCCCACAGAGGAAGACTCTGTATATGAAAGCTACTGCACTGCTTCAGTGCTACTTAAACAGTCTTGTATATAGTGTTAAACCTACAAAAACATTTTTCCATTGATCCCAAACAATAATAACTCTCCCTTACGTGCAGTCAATAGTGTATGGGAGGAAGAGAACTCACCTTGTCCACCTGCAACCCACTTGATACCAATCCACCACAAGGTGAACATGGTGAAATGGTGATAGACGTGAAGGAAACTAATTTGGTTAAATTTCTTCCTCAGGATGAAGAATACTGTATCCAAATATTCAATTCCTTTAGAGATATAATACCACCATAACGCAGCAGCTATCTGCAATAAAAAAGAGACAGTACAGAAATATTAATGATTCCAAGTTGAACTCACCTACTTCCTGCAAGAGATGAACCTCACTTTCTTCCCAAAATCCTGGTAAATGCTGAAGTGGAGCCATCAAATGTCTAATGGTATAACAACAAAAACAGTACTCCGTTCATCTGTTCTGGACATGGAAGTATTATTCTGAGTCTACAGCTCACAAATCACTATCATAAAAAAAGAGCTAACATAATCAAAAGCTTTGCCACCTCTAAACAGTTTACCAGTTAAACACTGAGTTTGCATCTTCATTCTCTATTCTAAGCTTTATGGGAGAAGACTACCACAGGGCTTCCCATAGTAATGATACAACACTTTGACATGGTCAGAACAATGATACAGAAATGTTATGATTAAATGAAGCTGCAAGGATTGAAATTTTATACAAAATTCTTCTGGTACCACAGGCATATTAGTGGGAAGATACCGAATCAGTTCTACAAGCTAGGAGTGCTATAGATTTCACTCAGTTTCTTCTAGCCTGCTCAGTACTCTCCTCTGGAAATCAGTATTCCTCCAGTGGTTTTGTGCCATTCAGGGAACAGAAGAAATGAGACCACGGGAGCAACACAAGCTGCAAAGATACAACTGGTCTACCAAACAGGATAGTGTTACACACCCAAAATTCTTTTTCTAATCCACCCAGTACAGCAGAACTTGCCCAAGAGGCAACATGAATATGGCTTCCTTATGAAATCAGGATATTGTTGTACCAGGTGAAGTCCAGAAGCAGTGTGTAGCAATTCGCTAATACTATGATATGGTGGTGGGTACATCCTTCCAGATGCCAAAGCATAGCAACAAGTCTAGTTCCTCTCATCATTAAGTCATCAAGCTCATTATGCAAGGGCGGGACCAGAACATATCCCAGATAGTGACTCACATATAGAATGAGAAAAGGAAAAAGATCTGGAAATGGCACTAGCAGCAAGGAGAGCAGGCAATGTCACAACAAACCTATTTGTAAGAAGTTCCCCATACCTTTCAGGACTCATCTAATGGCAAATGAGGCTTTCTTACCCTAACATACTGTGAAGTAATTTCACCACCCCCTTAGTCTCCAGAGGAGACAGAAGAGAATTATGAGCGCAGCAGTTCACCCCAAGATACAAGTGTACTGTTAGGCAAGTGAGAGAAAATGGATTTGGGAGAACGAGCAGCAGAGAGCAATGCTGCAGCCCTGCATGGCGTTTTCCTGCACCTCTTCAAACTAGTGGGAAAGGAATGCATCTCTCCTCAGAGTAAGCTTGCTACAGCCAATAATTGGACTGGTGAAGGTTTTAGGAGAGATTATAGCAGAAGCAAAAAAAGCAGCATGGGAGCAGAAGAGTGCCGCAGATCCGCATTGCAGACTCTGCAGTTTCCCTAAGGGATGGCACAACTTGCTGCTGCCAAACTGCAGACTTCTGTGTATGCATTACTGAATTTCCTTCTCACTCTCTGGATGTGATTCTATGTTTTAGCCTACTTCAGGTCTCAGGAAGAGGAGGCAGATTTTGCCAGCTTTTTTTTTATAGAAAGATACTAATAACTGTCAAAGTCTGAGAAAGGCTTGATGAGAGAAAAGTGACTCCCACAGATCTTGCAGTTCCCAGAAGCGTAGTCAAGCTGCAAGAATCATCAATATATATGTTGCTCAATATCCAGTACAGTTCTGTCTCTGGAATAGATAGTGAAGTGCTTAATAACACCCACATCAAGGCTTTGTCTCACGCTCAGGGAAAAGCATAAAAGTCCAGCATCTTTCACAGATCTTTGCTAAAGCTGTATCTCTTAAATAAATTAAGATAAGCATCTTCTCATCTCCTGAGTTAACAATAAACACTTTGGACTGTATCATTAAAATGACAAGCCTGGGCTACAAAACTCAGGCTCTTTGGAGGTCCTTTCTTCTGAAAAACTTTTAACAAATCAATAGGTCAGTTACAAGCAAACTGCCACAAAAGGCTCTTATAAAGCCTAGGTG
Organism: Tapera naevia; assembly: GCA_033556795.1. Lineage (NCBI taxonomy): Eukaryota > Metazoa > Chordata > Aves > Cuculiformes > Neomorphidae > Tapera > Tapera naevia. The sequence continues at coordinate 3,715,464 of JAUMJJ010000079.1, read as the reverse complement.
CATTTTGTTAAAGAAACACTGTAACAATAAGCCATATTTGCCAATTTACGGGACAACATAGAGCAAAATGTAAGTGGAGAAAAATTCAACAAAAAAAGCCATGTTGTATACGCAAGATGCCACAGGTTCACTATATGCTCCTTGACAAGTAATTTAACCCACCTCATTCCTCTTCTTTTGAATTCCACATGCCTTGCACAGAAAGCAATTGCAGACCACTGATTAAAAACAACTGAACTTTTGATTGCAACGCTTTCCATCACTTAATAAAAAAAGTAGCCTCTGTTTCTTTGCAGGATTATACCTGCTGACTATGGTTCTGTAGATTTTTTTGCCTGAAAGATCTTTCACTGTTTTTCTATCATCAAGTTTTAGTTTATTCTCAAACCTGGCAGGTTTTGTGCACTGATCTGTCTCAGAGCTTCCAGTGACTTACGCAGGCATTCAGATCATTAGCTTGTAGACCAGAAAAAAGTGAAACAGCTTTTAAGTCATTTGCCCGAGGCCACGCATGCAATCAGTGACAGAGGACAGAAATAAAGTAGAACAATACACCGTAATGTAAGCTGAGTCAAGACCAGATGGCTACTATTAAACTATTTCTGCAAAGCATCAAAAGTTAGGACCTAACCTGTAGCCTTTCTCTGGAAAAAGCATGAAAGAAAGATTTCGATTAAAAGAAAATTAATTAGGTATATTCCTGAAATTAATAATACTAGTCAAAAGATACTTTTTCTGGCAACTTTCATATGCATCAATTGAAGTCTTTTAAAACACCAGATGGCACAAAAAGATTACATTACAGCCTAGGATTAAGGGGGTCACCAAGAGGTCCAATCCCATGACCTCTGCCTGCTGCAGGGTTTTTGAAGAGAGGGCTGTTTTAACATCGGACTCTGTTCCTGCACCATCCTTCCTCATTTCAGGTTGGAGACAGTTATCTATCAAGGAATTGAAGTGACAGGCGCTTCTCAGAAGGTAACAGTAACACGAAAAAATAAAGAGAGTTTAAAAGAGAACTGTTTTCCCTGCTTCAGTTATAGAATTTTGTTTACTGGAACACAAAATCTATTTTTCTAAGTTAAGCCCTCTTTTCATAGAAATTTAAATTAACATATTTATTTCAGAAAAGGAAACTGCTCAAGCTCTAGACATACATATAAACAATGCAGATTATAATTACAATACAGAAGACAACCGTAGCTCAGCTTGATGTTTACAATTAGCACCAGGAACTAATTCACACAACCCCAGATTCCTAATTCTCACCTCTTCAGAAATGCTAATAAAACAGATGAACCTTGTCCTTGTTTCCCTGTCACACAAATGTAAGCAGAGGGTGGAGGTGACTACTCTCAAACATTAAAATGCCTCAAGTTAGACAGTGTTAGGAAACTGTTCACTCCAAATACTGTAGCTTCCAAAGGAGTACTACAAAGCATGGATTTAGCATCTCCAACCTTGCACTTATTATTTGGACTCCTAAGGTACAAACAAAAAAATTCTTCCAAGATGCAGCTGCAGCTCCTTCAACATCCCTTCTTGGGGATTTCTTACCTCTTTTCTTTCTTGCCTCCTATAAACATCTTATTTTTAAATATATAAACAACTACAAAACACACTCCTCTGCCTTAGTCAGTAAGGCAGCCATCTACTACATGCAGAAGATAAGTCCTTTAAAAAGGAGTTTATTTCTGCAATATTTCTGCAACTGTGGATTCTAATTTTACACCCCCTGCAACTATGGCATCTATAATAAATTCCATCCCTGCTTGCTCCATTCCTTCCTACAGAATAACAGTTAGGGGAGCCTGGATGAGATTAACAGGTGTAGGTAGGTTCAAAACAGTAAGTAGGATGACCAACTTCTTCGTACTATTTGTAGACTACTTACAGAATTAACTGCCAGTGAAAGACAAAAGCTCAATAAAGCTGAAGAAAATGTAAAGACAAATTAATGGAAGAATATCCCCTTAAAAACTGGCAAAATAAAGAGGTTAACTTAAGAGGTCTGTGAGCTGCAGCTAGCGTTCCTAGACTATACAGGGGAAGTCCCACCACATGCCCTTACATTGCTCTCTTGAAATCACCATTGGCCTACTCTCTTGACACATGATGCGGGCTGGGGAGGAAGGGTAAGACATTCTCTGGCACTCAGGATAATCAGACATTTTTTTGGAACACCAATTCCCTGTACTCCCTCGAGAAACAAAGGATGGTTTATTGACTTCTCATTTTAATGGGGAGCTTTGGTCAAAAGTGGCGACTACATGGCAACAGCACAGTAGAATATTCCCAAAAAGACAGAAACAGAGGTCATATCAGGGCTCTAAGTTTCCATTTAGACCACCACATGCAATTAGTTTCAAATTTCTCAATACTTGTTCCAGCTTTCTAAGCCCGACAATAAAGTCACACACGAAGCTGTTGCTTTCCAGAGCATGTTTTCTGGACTTTCTAGACTCAATGATGTTTCCATTTGAGTGAAGCCCAGTCTCCTTTATCTGACTAACACAGGACTCATTTACTCATTCTCTTACAAATAAAGTTATTGCATTTGTAATTAATTCTACTGCTGCGATGCAGAATTCCTCTTCAGAGAAAACCTGGTGCTAGTAGATACAAGGTATTCGGTACTAAGATCTATTAAAACGATGTGATACAAGGTTTATCAATTCTAAACTCAAAACTGAGAAAAAGAAGCCCACATTTACTTACATTTTAAAACTGCTTTTGTGGGTTTTTATTAAGAAAAATGATGGTGAAAGGAATCTTGAGAGTTTGCGGGTTTTTTTTGTCCTATAGAGTTAAAACCCAACAACCTACCTTCAAAATGCAGAGCATGACACACTGTAAGGCAGGCAAGGAACATACCTTAGACTCTTTAGTTATATAAAGCACACCTGTGGAATGTGTAGTTTTCTACTTGAGACTTATTTACCTATATTGAGAATTCATTCAAAAGAGCAACCAAAAAACATTCAAGGGTCCTAACCGAAAACAAACTATACAGTTGCTGCAACAACTGGAGAGAGCTCAATTTTCCCTTCTTCCTCAACTCTCTCAGCTGCAAACTGAACATGTTACAATGAAAAATTTATTTCTAAAGTTTATGCAAATCCACAAGGTCCAAAAAAGCTTAAAATGTCATGAAATCCAAAGAGTACATGTTGATAGAACAACGCTTCGTTTCTGGACATATCATATGCAATAAATAAATCGTACAGGGCATTCTGTCTTTACTTAATTTTATAATAATGCTTTGTTTGTCATAACAAACAAAACAGAAGATCATTCTTTTCAGCAGGTCTGACCCCTGCACAGCCTCCCATAAACAAGTGCACCTAAAAGTGAGGTTATGAAGCATACTAAATGTCATTACCTCTTGTACACAGCTGCTATAAAAACTTCTTCAATATATGCTATACCAGTCTTGAATGTCATCCAGCTGAGCACAAGGGCATTCTATTTTCTTTTTATATATTGAAAAACAAATCCTGTCAAGCATTTGTTATACTCTCCTAGATTTTGTTTTTAAACAAAATTATTAACAGAATTATAAACAGAAGTTTTCTAGTGACTGAAATAGAGAATGCACTGCAATGGCAAAGGTGAAAAAGAGGTGACTACCATAAGACCTACAAAAATCTACACATAGTTGTTCTGCAATATCAGCCATTATACATAAGGTGTAAGAATCAGACCTTCCTTTCTCACTACCATACTTGCCACATGCACAAGCTTTTCAGTAATACTACTCATCAACAGCCACCCTGTAGACAGACATTTTCCAAAATGTTATAAATATTTAACGTATTTAGACTATAACAGACTTCCATTACATTTTCAGGAACATGTTCTAATCTGTAGATGAAACTTGCAAGAACAGCTGAGACATTCTCAACTGTCAGCTCTGTCAGAAGATAAGGTTTAATACATGAGCTAATCAACAGCATTACAGAAATTAAGAAGCATCTGCAGTTTGATTTTAATTTGAATGCTTTCCAAAAACAACACATTTGAAATCTAAGCTTCTGCAATGAAATGTACTGATAATATATTTGCCAGAAGCCAGCAAGCCCTCATGAAGCCAAATAAGGGTAAAGGAGACAAAAAGTTGCCTCACCAGCATGAGTGAACTGCAGCCACAGTATATGCTGACAAATCTTAATTGCTTTGATCTATCTAGAACACTACACCTTTATTGTGGTTACCTTGGTATCATAACTTCAGCAAGGTCTAGGAACCAAAGTATGCATACAGAGTTTATCCTGGATTGTTCAATCGCCAATGAAGCCAAGGATGGTATCGTTAAGATTACTCTCACTTGTAGCTGTCAGATGAAAGTTAATGCAAATACACTGCTGCACTTTGATTACACCTGCTCTGTGCAATGTAATCAAACCTGAAGTGGTCTGTGAGAATATAACGGGATACAGTCAGGGCTGACGGCAGAACTCTGGAAAGATGGTTTTCAGACAAGACTTAAACAACTATGTAGTATTGTATATTACACACATTCATATACAGATACAAAAAAGAAGTACTCACCCTAACTTCATAAACATTATCTGAATAATCCACAGTCTGGCAGACATAGCTGTAGCCTCGAGCTCTTGATGACAAAAACAGCTGAAAATATTAAAGTCATAAATGAGGGGAAAGTACATAAAACACATTCATAACAATTATCAGCAAATTTCTTGCTACATCAAACTTACCTGAACAGAAATATTGAAATATCTTTATCACTACTGAGAATACTATGAAGAAAGTCAATATTTAGTTCTAACAATCTGTTGTCACACAGTACCTATTTTTTATTATAGCCCTGTACAAAATAGTAAAGAATTACAGCACAGCTTTAATCTATTCAAACATGAGTATTCCCTCTGACTGCTCTAGCTTCAGAGACAGAAAATACCTAATGGCTTTCACTATGAATGGCAGAAACACTATTCCCATGATGGATTAGAGAACTCTCTCCGAAAGACAGGGATTAGACAATTAGGATCTACTATTCTTAAAACAGTATTATACCAATCGAAATCCAGACAAAAAGGCCCGAACAGCCAATGCTGATCACTTATAAAACATATTGAGAGAAACTGGATGAAGAAAAAAGTTCCCCATTTTGTGTCAACGGAAATGGCCTAAAGCACATGAAGTGATCCTGCAGGACCACTCCAAATAAAAGCGCATTGCAATAACATAAACAGGAGAAGATAAATTTGTTGTTTGAGTGAATTCCCATCAGAAAGAAATTCGCTTGCCTAGAGCTGCACAAGGTTCAAGTAATATTTCTAATCTTGACATTCGTAAGTATCATGGTCCAAGATTGTTTATAGCCAGATAATCCCACCCTGTTAAGGATTAAAAGAGACAGCAGTGGAGCAGACATAACCTGTAAATTGTGAGCTGTAAAAGTAAAGAGGGGTGATGCCCAATATGTCCAAAGCAAACATAGGTAGGCACTGACTATTCACACCGCTAACCTGAGTTCCATCTCCTTTAGACTGAACTCAAGTTTACTTTGGTTATCTCAACTTGCACACAGCACTAGGAATGGAAACAGATGCAGAGACAAGCACTATCCACACAAACCCAACATACAAAAGCTTGTGAAACTCTGGACTTAATTGCTACACATGCCTGTTAAGGAGGGAAGTTAAAGAACTGTCCACAGAACATATCCTAAGAAAGTAATTGAACTACTTCTGCACCATCCATGTCCATCTACAAACTGCTGTAACACGACTACTCTCCAGAGTGGTTCCACACAAAGATAAGAACGTTTGGCAATATCAGAAGAGCAGGGAACACCTCAGTCTGCACCATTACAGAAACTAACCAATCTCTACTGCGACCTACTGGATAATTTGACCAAGGTTTGTTTGGAAAAAGTCAGGAAATTGACTCCACCAGACTGCCTCAAAGTAGAATGAGAAATTCAAGATACTGTTGCAAAGTAGCAGCTACACAGCTGGGATTTCCACATGTTCTAAGCAAAATTTGTTCCTAATTTGAATCTGAACTTGAGTCCAATGTATGGGAGTCTTGGGCTAGACAACCTAGCAGCACTTTATGGACTTATAATTTCAATGGCAGTTATCACAGAAGAACAACACAACTTGCCATCACGATGACTATTTAATTAACATTTAAAGGCATTTAACATTCAAATTCTGTTCTCAGCTATATGTAGGAACTTTACAGTCATTTAAAAACTATGTATCATTTTATTTTATTCCTAACAGTTAACAACAGTGGCATACTGGTATTGTAAACCTCACATAGATCGAAGCAGATGTTGCCTGGTTAAACGGAACAACTGAAACTTGAATACTTTCCTCCTATTGGTCTCTAAGATAAAGAAGACACTTGCTGTCAACATTGCATCCATAGCCTTAACACCCACTGAATAACAATCTACCATTTGAAACAGCAGGAAACTCTATTGTGTCTGAAATTATGAACTTTCAGCCTATCAGTGACAAATGTGCATTTGCAGTCCATTTATTTTTATGCAAATGTGGTGATTTGGAAATGCCAGGTAAACACATCGGTCACCCTATAAGCAACATACTTTTGAAAATGAATTGACTATGAGTCGGGTATAATTTAGCTTATGGATAAAACAAACAATTTAAAAGAGTAAGTGAAAAATATAGACGTGGCAAAAACACTGCAGAATTCATTTCAGAGGAGTTTCAGTTGTAACCTGTCAAGATGACTGGATTTCATCCATTCCCACAACTATCCACATGAGCAAAGTCACAGCAGCACAAACTACTCCTTAGCATCAGCTATATTCTGGACAGCTATCCTTGAATCATGATTATCAAACGGTTAAGCAATCCCCCTTAGCTACTGCTGAAGAGCTGATCTACTGCATTGTTACTAGTCACTTCTCCTGTACAGAAAACCTCACAGAGCAGAAATGCAGCAACACTGGAATTTACTTGAATTAACACACAGAACATTGCAAACCAAATATTAGAAGACTATATCTTTTTTTTTTAAAGACACAGTTCACTTCATTTTATTTTTGCTCTAAAAGATTCCTTATTGACAAGATACTTTTTCTTACTACAGAAAATAGAGAACTGAATTTCCAACAATAAACACATTGGAGGCATCAAGAAACAGCTCAATTTCTAACTAGATAGATTTGTTCATTCTGATATCCTTTAGGATTTTTAAAAAGAAAAAAAATATTAGTCAGAAGTGTCAAATGTCTGTGTATTTTAGTTAATCTGCCCAGTACTTATACTAACATAAATCCAAGAACTTGGAATAGCTAGTACACAAATTCCTTCTACAGACTCATTTAGCACATTTATTCTGAAACAGAATGTACCTAGCTACAGAAATACTCACAAAGGCAAACTCACCTTTAGACATCTGCACAAAAAATTCACCCTCAATAGACGTCACGAGTATGTAAGATTATTTTCATTTTGCAATCTGTAGACACCCTCAGACTTAAATAGGAATTCCCTCCTGTGAGTGGGCATACACACCTCTTTGAAAATGAAGAAGTTGAGAAGAACCATTCCAAAGTTGTAAGCAACCAACAGGAAGCGTAACTGGAAGGGCTCTCTTGTCTTCATCCATTTGGGGCCCAGCCAGACAGTGAGGAGATAAATAGTGCTTATAGTCAGTGTTGGAAATGGAGACTGCATCAAAGGCCAATCATCAACACGTTTGTCTGGGGGAGTGAAGCAAAGAGAAGGAATCAGCAAGGCTTGAACAAAATATATTTAATCATCAACTTAAATTAAACAAGTATTATTCTCTCCTGGAACAGCTGTGTCAGGTAGCAGAAATACAACACATATTCTTTCTAGGAAAGTTAAAGAAAATAGTTTAAAAAAAACCCCACTATATTCACATTACCTCACACAGAGATTTATTATGTCATGCAAGTTCTATTGTCCAGTTCTACAATTCAAAACAACAAAGCAACCAGAATCAAATGAGCCCAAATTCAATCCACTAATTCTGCCCCAAACCAATTTTGGTTATGTTGCAGTGGTAACACAACCAAATATCCAACACTACTGCAAATCAAAGATAAACAAATGTGACAAAATGGTGATAAAATTAATAGCTTTTATTAGTTTTAAATCAGGCACTAAAAAGCCACCAATTAATTTTACACAGGTTGTATGATGCTAACCAAGTACCTTTGCTATTTGATATTGGTCAGCCTCACATATTTCAGACAGAATAGTGACAATGTTGCTGGAAAAAGACTAAATAAAAGAGTTTAAAAGTTAGTTTCTAGTTAGAGTACTCTGTGCTGCCATATGGGAAACAAAGGTTTTATTTACAGTCTCCTTCAGTCACTCAAGGGATCAAGAGTTATACATACTCTAGGGCCCAGAATATGCTATATTAAGTTCTGGATCTGTATCAAATAAAAAAGCTCTCTTAGCCTGATGAACGAGTGACATCTAGGATTAGGAGATGGCTCTGTCAAAGAGGAGGGAAGGGAAAGACTACAGTGACATCTCCTTAGTCAGTGTTTCCTTCCCTCACCACATGAAGGTTAATCTCTAGTTATAGCAAGACATAAAAGGGAACTGTTCTGTAATTATCAATATTTCAGATGCCGCACAGCTCTATGATACTAACTGGATTATTTCCAAATGCTTAGGCCAGTCAGAGTTCAGATGGAAATCACATCACAGGGCTCTTTGGGAAGCTCAGACATCTAAAACACCTACCTTCAGTCACTTGTGAGCAAACTCACAATAATGCAACTGCCCACAGACTTACCTAGAATGACAAGTTTCTTTTGGAGACTGTTTTTCTTCATGGTAACCCAAAGACAGTGAAAAAACTCTATACCACAAACTAATTCTCAATTCCAGGTATACTAACAGCTAAGTTTGAAAACCCTTCTTGCCTACAAAATGAGAAACTGATGCAATGAGGAATGTACAGAACAGCACTGCCAATACTCCTTCACTTCTTTCTTGTTTCCCTGGTTTCCCTTAAGATTATAAATTAGACTATCAATATGTCTATTAAAATCAGAAAAAAAGAAGTAATCCTAATGCATGGAAACCTCCAGCAAGGCTGATGCTTCCAAAATGACAGGAGTCAGCCTTGTCACTGCATCCACAAACAGAAGCCAACGGCAGGACACGGGCAAGGAGTACAAGGAGAAGTGGCAAAAAAATCAGATAGATTGGCTGTAGAAACTCAGGCAGCGAAACAGAACTGAAGAAAGTGAGAGAAGATGGTCAGTTACCTCTGACTTTTCAGCAAGTCCCTGGAACAGACACTTGTATTACAGTATCATGTACTCTGTGTAAAACATGAGAACGACTGCTTTATAGCATAGTGTAGGGTCTTGGGATACAAAGGAACAGCCTCATTTTCCACATCTCCCAGAATGCTACCTATCAAAGCTGAAATGATGCCGCTGCATTTCAATTGTTACACTGTCTCCCTCACACTTCAGTTCCTACTTGCTTTTAGCAATTGCTCTACCAATCTGAATTGAAAAATAAATGATAACGCCATTTAAAAGACAAGAGAAATGGAGAACCTCAACATTCACCTGATGCGAAGTAATGGAAAAAAAGACTCATCTTCACCAAACAAGCAAGAAGAAAGGTGTCAATTCTTAATTGAGAGACAGCTCTGGAAATACCAAGTGTGTGACATGCTTTAATCAAATCCACTTCTCACTTCAGACACTATAAAGTGCAAAGAGTTACGAGTACGCGAGGCAAGAGACCCCGCTGCTTTCTCAACCTTCTTGCACAAGACAAGGACATATTAGAGAATCTGCCTGCTATTTTCTAATCCAGTGCTTCATGGCGTCCTGAACGCTAAAGTGACAATATGAAAAACAAGAAAATGTAAGAAGATTTGAATTTTACGCAACAGTTGAATGTTATGACCCACTGCAGGCAACCATGACCTATTCCAGATTTCTTTTTGAGGCTGGAGACAAAGATTTCTAGAAGGAAGAATGAAACTTCACGAGAGGGTAAAAGGAAAGGCAAAGGGACTATTTTTATGAAAGCCCATCTGCAAGTGGTCTTTGCCTCATGCTTCACCAGCACTGTAAACAATCCTTTCACCTACTTTCCACAAATTCTACAAATTGAAGAACTTCACTGGACAAAACAAAGATGTATTTAACTAACTCTGACAAAACATAAAAGCACCTGGTCAGCTGCCACTACACGTCCATATCTGTAGCATGGTTTCAGCCCACTATTTTCCCTCTGCATAAAATTTCTGGACAGTGAACCACCACATCTCAGAGACAAGTCAAAGTATTTGAAAGAAAAGCATAGCCTGCTCATACAAACTGCATAACACACTGCCCAGGGAACCTATCTGATTGGGATTTAGGGTCTGACCTCTCCTAGGAAGATTAATTACATTGTGAACACAAAATGCCTGCATGAAAGGGAGCAGAGTAGTCTATTCAGTTCTGGAGTACCTCCTGGCCAAAACAGAAGCATATCAATCAGTCAAAAAGTTTACTCTAATTCCTACTGTGTTACCTAAGAAGAAAATCTTGCATTTATTTTAAAGGTATTTAGGAGACTTCATATTATTATTTTTTTTTTACTAATACTATAGCATCAGAAAACATGCTACAATTCATCCCAGAACTTGCTAGACTTAGGAACCTGTTCATCACAAGATGTTGCCTGGATAATACAAAGTAACTTCTTCATTTTAAATCAGCGCCATGCACCATTGTTGTTGCACATAAAGTATTGCAAGCCCAATTTGATTCCAGTTAACCAGGCAAGCCTACCTGTCTGTGTTCTACACAGAAACACAGTTACATACAGACCTTTGTTCCAAATTTCTTTTTCAGATACCCTCTTTCAAACCAAGATAAATTCACTCTCAAATCATCTGCTCAAGTGCCAAACCTCCCAACAAGCTACTGCAACACCACCCTTCCTGCCAAACCCCACCCTGTTCCAGCAAAATCAGCATTATTTTGTGTCCTACTTGCTATCTGGTGCTGATGACCACAAATGATTTCTGCAAATTAGAGAACTATAATAGCTTAAAGGGACACATGAGTGTATTAAATCCTGCAGTAATTTGCACGCAATAGGTACATTATTACCTGAAAAATGAAACAACCTCAAAATAAAAAGGCCAACTCTCTGAATCAAAAAATCCCTCTAACCGCTTTAAAGCAAAATAACCAATGCCTTTACTTGATTAGAATTGACAGAGACTGACTGAATCTTTCAGGGGATTAATGTGTTTGTCTTTCAAATCCTAAGACTCAGATTCTAATTCGATCACAAATAAAATGCCTGTTGTGATGGCACAGCCGGTAGTACAGTGCTTTTTTCATAAGGTGGGAGAAGTTTTAGAACAAACATTTGAAGTTGCACTCAATCGCGAATCCAGAGTAGAATAAGGCATCTGCTAATGTGTTCCTGATAGAAAATAATTATAACGTAAGGAAACAACATGAAATGTTTATATACACAAGGTTTTCCTGTAATTTTCTGTATATACATTTTAAAGTTTCATATTACAAAGACAAGGCAAGCAACAGAAGAACATATGGATACAAAAATAATTTAAACTGCCCCAAGGAACCTATCCTTGCAGGATTTAATTTTTTATGCAGGGCAATTAACAGTAAATACACACATAAACGCCTCTGATTTCTTCCTCCAAAAGAAGAACAAGAGCAGGACCAATGAAAAAGACTGAGCAGCTTACCCGGTAGTGTCCAAAGAGGACATAATTAACCTATATTGAAAAACGAAAGGCAAATCAAGATAAATTTCAATAAGTAATACACTGACGGTGATCTAGAGATAAAAAAAAAAATCACAAAAAACTTCTGTGAAATGTACTGTAAGCATTATAATATGTAAATGGTTCTGTTAAATGTGGTTCAGCATTTTTTTTCCAATAGAGAGGATTTTAGATGGTTAAATTTGCTGCAAATAGTTCTAAGCCTATGATAATTAGGGTTGGTTTTTTTTTTAGTTTTCTTAAGAAGTACAAGCTTTAAAAATAAGCAAACCGATGCATAGCACAGTCAGAAGAAATCCTGGAACAGTTCAATGGTGATTATCTCTGTTTTTAATATAAGTTTTGGAGAAAATATAATGTAACTACAATACATGACTTTTGAAATTCCCTGAATTCACAGTAGATTCAAGAAATGTTTAGTTTTTATTCAAAAGTCTTTATTTTTACTTTAACAACATAAGCATTCCTTAGTTATAAGGCTGCTACTCACTAATTTATCTGGAGAGCCTTTCAAAGTTATTAATAGCTATTGATACTATTCTCAGCGCAAAGACACTTACAGTGCCAATCCAGCACATCCATCTGTCCAATTACATTTCTAAAGACACTGCAGAAATGATGTGACTGTTTAAAAGTGGTTCTTAGCAGTGACAGTTCTTTGCAGATCATGCCGTTTATTTTAGCAGAAGTCCCCTCAAAGTCCAATCTCGTCTAAGAAAGGTGTCCTTAAACAACTGAAATTATTCTATATAAGGAAGATAAATCAGTATTATCTAATTGGAGTATTGTTCTATGAACTACACTGTTTTAATTATCCAAGAATTTCATATAAAATTGAAGGATATCACAAAATGAAAACATGTATCATAAGAAAACATGTGAGAAACATAACCTCACGCACCTTAAAACATTTACAAAGCTTTCACATGGAATTCCTTTGCAGTATTTTAGTGCCCCACTCTCCTTCCTCTCTTTCTGGTTAAGGATTAGTAGCCTATATAACATGCTTCTCTTTCTGCGTTTCTATTAGAAATACTAGCTCAGTCCTGTAAATATTTACAAGTGACTATAAGGTTCACTGGGTCTATACAACCAGTGCAGATCGGGTCAGTTGAAAGTAAACTTGAATAAGCATCTACATGATTAAACTCTAGGCTTTTAAACTAACAGAGCAATACATCAGAATAACTTAAAAGCGCATTTACTACTACTAGTTTGCAGAGATTCCAAGACAAAAGCTCAGTCTTTAACTAACCAAAGCTTCAGAACGTAGAAAAGGAACAACAGCTGAAGCAATCAACTTAGTTATGTGCTGTTTTAAAGGCTCACTACACAGGCTGCAAAACATGAGACTGAAGACTGTTAGAGAAGTACCATTGCAGTGTCAAAAATAAGAGGACATGTATCTTTGGACTGAATACCTACAGAACTTAAAACTTTCTCTTCACTTATTTATTACAGTTTTATTTATTTATTCAATTTATTACATTTTATATGGCCCAAACAAATTATTCTTTTAAAAATGTCCCCAGTACTTCAATTAAATTGTCTACTTTGATATCGATTATTCATTGCACATATTGCACTCTAATCCTCAATTATCTCAGTTTATCAAGTTTCAATAATAGAAGATTGAAGTTAGTGCACAAACTAAAATAACATGCCTATTACCTCACTCCTGTTTCAATCAGAAAAAAGTCTATATCCTCTGATATAGAGTGATTGCGCCGATAGGTTGCTGCATGAAAGCAAAAGGATTGGGACAAAAGGAATATCCAGTTTATGCTCACTTTTATCCCAGCTATGATACTTGGTAACGTTTGCAGTATTCCGGCAATATGGGTATTTCTAAGGAGTTTGACAGAGTCAAAAGATACCTGTACCTAACTGAGGAACATTGCAATCTGGTATAATTTACAAAACAAAGACCACAAAACTTTCTTTAATGCATGTTTTAGCTAAGAGATCTTCCTTAGAAGAATTTATCATATTTTCAGAGGCAGAGAACACAGTAGAACATATAACAGCTTCCTGTAAAACGTTAACACTGTATAAATTTGCTCCTCAAATCCAAAGGAATTAGGATTAAACTTTAACCAGTTTGTGATATTTTCCTCTGCTAGAATGAAGACCCATCTTTTATCATTCTTTTTCCTCTTCATTCGGGTAGTAATAAGCAGCTATCAAGTCACTCACAAGCTGCTTTTTAAAAATTATTATTTTACTTAAAGTAACACCTTATTTCATCTACCTCAAGATGCATTTTCCAATCCTTTAACCATTTTTATGGCTTCTCTCTTGATATTATACAAACATTTAAACAGCCCTTGCACCTGTTTGACAGGGAAAAGTAACTATACCAATCAAGTCCCTGCCACTTTCCCTCACAGATAAATTCCGTATTATCACAATGACACCATAGCATCCGTGGTGGTTATGACTGGCAAGAAAACAAAGATGCAAGTATGTTATCGATAAAGCGAAGGATGACATGCACACAATGCAATATGGAAAAATGTTCCCAAACCCTGTCACAAAAAAAGCACACCACCTGGTATGTTTTAAGTATGTTTTTAAAAAAATACTTAACAGTGAAACACGATTATTTTGATCTTCCAGAATGAACATAAATACCTGACTTAAGTATTCTGTCTATCCTGAAGCTTTAACTACCCAAGAACAAACTAATTTAAAAACAAGAGACATCAGAATCTTATGATGAAGCACTGTTGTTTTAACAAGCTATGAAACACCAAAATAAGAAGCATGAATAAAAATAATCAGTCTCAAGCACAATGAACAATGAAAGCATATACATGAAAAAAAACCCCTCAGATTTCCAAAGTTTGCAAAGGAAGCTGTACAAATCCTCTTGCACTCAGAAATGAGTGATGCCTGCCCCCAAAGCAAAAGGACTATGGACAAGGCTAACAGGTACCACCTATAATCAGCTGTGCGGTTGTTTTAAATTTCAGGGCTTTGTAATTGACCATTAAGTCTTCTTTAAAGCTATATACAGCAACATAAAATCAAAACCCACACAGCTAAGAAGAACATCTCCTGCAGCTAATGAACACCTGTGTAATACCGTTGCGTTTCACAAACTCCCATTAAAGTAACAGGAATGCCTAATCCCAATTTGTTGTTCACTAGTATTCCCATTATTCTAACTCATCTTCTGGGGACTCCAATCATTCACTCACTAATACCATATTGTCTTTCTGCCAGTACGGAGCAATTGCAAGATACAGTTATTTCAAGACAAGGATAATAATGGAATTATTAGAAATTTCAAGAGCCATATCAATCCAGCATCAAGTCTCAGGATTTTCAAGTCTAAGATATTGTCTTGTTGAAATTTTTTTGATTGTTATTATTTGTAAGGACAGTGCAAACACTCTGTTTCAAGGAATAATAAAAATAACAATCCTCATTGAAACTTACACAAGATTTGCAAGACAGTAAGCCCTTGAGGTATGTAGCAATCTTCTGCTTGTCAAATACCACACCAAATACAAATACCAAATACCAAATACAAGTTTCCAAACACCACAAAAGCAAGATGCATTCCCAGTGCAGTGATGTCTTCATACCTTCTCTTAAATGTTACAACTTATGGAATAAGACTAAGAAAATAGATGAAAACACCATCACATCAACCCACAGGATACAATTTTATGAACAAGTTGCAGAACCCTATGATCCAGCCCATGTCTCCATCTTTCTAAAGAAATAAGTGCTGCATAAACCACACTTCAACAAGCTGTCTGTCTACAGTGTTTTCTTTATTGAAACTTTTATTCAGACTTCTCTGGTCTTAGCCAAAACTGCATTTCTGAGAGCTCAGACTGGAGATGTCATTACTTCACACCAAAGTGGTAGATTTGGGTACTATGAAAACAGTTGTAGGGAGTATCAGTAAGCAGCAACACAAACACAGGATTTATGCACACTCGATGTTTCAGTAACAGATTGGACTATTGGCCCATCTAATACAATTCAAGGTTTTATAATGCCGAAGGTGATGATCATAGGATACATCTTTTCCATCAAGATATTTTTTTATTGGGTTCCCTCCATTAGATGCTAACATCCTTGAAAAGTCTGAAGGATTACTAATAGCAGTTTAATAATAACTTTGGGAGGCCTGATCCACTGTAGAGAGACATGTTACATACTCAGCACACCCAGCACAGTAAGTTTGGCACTGATAATATGTCTTGCTAATGTGCTATACAGCGGAAGGATGCTGATGCTTAACTACATAGCAAATGCAAACGATTTAAGGTGCTGCTCTTGCAACACATAATGATTTTGTGTTGCAGATGAACATTTAGAGACTCCTAGATACAGTCATTGAACATGCATGAAACCCAGCAATGGTAAGTGATATGTATCTAAAAATAATCCAGAAAGCTATGGGAGAAAATTTGCAAGGAGTTGCACACAAATCTCTGTGATGAACTACCTGTTCTTTCTCCTTGCATCAGCATAAGGATGCTGGTCATCAGTTCGGTTCTACAGAAGGATGAATGAAGTAGGAATTCTGTTTTGAGTAAAAACTACAAAACCAGTTATTGAAATGTATTAGCTCGTATCTTTAAAGTTCAGGGGCAGAAGTAAACTTTACAGTTGTGAGGTATATTAGGTCTTCTGCTATCCTAATACAAGAACATCAGCCAAAGCCTCCAAAGAAAAACAACACTGCAAAACACTTAGAACTTATTTCCTCAAAATGCCTCCAACATCAGCCAAAAAGACACATCAACAACTTGGGGGGAAGAGAAGAGACTAATCTGAAATGTTGATTTTCAGAACATGAACTTAATAAGAAAATGTTCTTAGACCCAAAGATGACCAGAAGAATGATCAGTGTCTGACTCTTTCGCTCACTAAATACACAGTCGCAAAATCATCAGTTTGGCAGCCAGATAACGCAACACCCAAATGACTGCTGCAACTAAATCTCTTCACTTCTATGGTCATGTTACCTTTCATGGTAACATATGGTCCCGAATCTGAGCTTCTCTAATGGCTTCTGCAAGTTTCTCACTCTTGATCATTGAAACAAGATTAGACAGAACAGAAAATCTGACCTAGCTATTAAAGCATTTTGGGGTAATCTATGCATAAGTATTTATTTTGGGCACATCTGTTCCTGGTAAAATACTAAATATTAAATGCAAACTCAAAATATGGTTATGAAGTCTTTGTTTGGAGCCAGCTATTCAATTTTACACCTGTATTTCCTACTTTTTTTCCTTTAGTCTCTTAAACCACTTAAAAACAAGGTGTTACAACAATGCTCTAGGAACAGAATGACATAAAATATTGTCTAGAGAGATAAAATTTACTGGCTCAACAGAAAGATGGAAAGACACAGGCTATAAATTCCTTTCTTCCAGCAACATTCTGTGAGCATTTAGAAAGCACTAAAACAATCTCATATTTGTTATAACTGGGAGAGGGGAAAAGGAGACGATATCTATAACCAGATAAAAAAAAGAAAAAAACAGAAACTCTCCATTGTCAAGCATGCAGACTGAAGCATAATGTATACAAGAGCTAGGAGAAGACACTTTCGAGATACTGCAGAAACAGATAAGAGGAATAAGGAAATATGATGGAAACAAACCAAATAGTCAAGACTCTATAATTATGCTGAAACAGAGAAGTACATATTGAGGTATGGATGGAGTGAAACTAGGGAAGAATCTCATGGTACAAGCAGACACGATGCCATGGAGAGAGTTAAGGGAGAAGGGGCAGGAGTTAAGGATCAAACAACTGAAATTATTCAAGTACATAAAGAAGGAGGTTCAGTTGCAAGCACATAAGTGAGTTGAGCTGACACAACCAAGAGCAGTTAATGTCCACAGGCGAGTCATTATCTTGCATCAAATGTAAGCCAAATTGAGGTAGCTTATTCCCCTTTACCTTCTATGACAAAAAGGTAAAATAGCTCATGTTTATCTTGAGATTCAAGCACACACAATGGGAGTTAACACAAACCACATGTTGCACTCAATTCATCTCTAGGCTTGCCTTGAAGCTTCTTATTGCTATACTGACAATCAGAGGTGCAGTCCTGAAAATCCCCACAGAGCTGACACCTCAGTCTCAGCAGGTCTGAATTTACGTCTTTAAAATGCCATAAGACTTACAAATCCATATGCTCAGAAGCACTTAAGTCTTGACAAAATCAAGCATGGTTGTACCCACTTGCCACATAAAATAAGATCCAGAAACTATGTATCCCACACCTACATCTTTCTAAAGGAGATGTCAGTCAGATCAGACACAGATCACAGACAGAAGAATTCCCTATGAAATGCAACGGTAGCTTGAACTTGTTTTCAAATACAGCCTGAGAAAGGAAAGCCCTGTCATAAAACAGTTTACTAGTCAGAGTAGTTCTACTTCATGGATCAAATGTGACCTTAAAAGCACACTGTCCCAGCTCATAACAACACTCTTTAAAACCTAAGGCTCTCATTCTTTTTATGGCCAATTATTTTTCACTAAGTAACTCTAATTCAGCTCTAGTTTTTCAGGCCATTCATGTTTAGCCCCATTTGCTTTACCTCAAAAACCTCTTCAGTACATATCACAGTCCTCCCTCTCCCTACTCCTCCCCAAGTCTTGAATGTTAGCAAATTCTTCCTCCCAAAGTTCTCTCCATGACTGCTTGGAGCATTTCATCCAAGTACTCCCTTAATCCTTTCCATGTCAATCATGCAAGTCCAAAAAAATGTCTGGACTGGCAGAGATAAAACTGGAGTCTTACCTCACCCGCTCCTCATGGGTCTTGATCTACAAGACCTTAAAAGTAACTACAATCTATGTTTCCTACACATTCCTCTACTAATTGTCCTTACGCAGCCTTTGACAATCTTTCCTGGTTGCACAGGAATAGCTGCCTCGAATACAACCTCTTCTGGTCTTCCACAGCTACAACCACAGCCCTGCTACATGTCTCTTCACCCCAAGAACCTGATAAATGCAGAATAACTACCACAATCAATCTCTAGTCAAGTTTCTCCACATAGAGACAGCTACCTGTTTAGACTGCACATTAGGAAGAGTTTCTTCACTGAGAGAGTGGTCAGGGATTGGAACAGATTGCCCAGGGAGGTGGTGGAGTCTCCATCCCTGGAGGTGCTTAAAAGACAGGTTGATGAGTTTCTTAGGGATATGGTTTAGTAGGGAGACAGGCACGGTTGGACTCGATGATCTCAGAGGTCTCTTCCAACCTTACGAGTCTACGAGTCTATGATCACAATGATCAATCAGCTTATGTAACCAGTTGCAGTCCGCAGGATGAATCCATCTGCTCCATGCCACAGATACTTCAACTGCTCAAGAATTCTTCGCCTCTCATTGCAGTAGGTGGCCTCTGGACCACGTGCCAATTTGCACCTCACTGATGGCATGTGGCCTTAGTTGAGAAACATGATCTAATGAGCACTTCAGTGTGCTGCAATTTTAAACATCCAATCTGCAGCAGGTAATACAGTCATGCCATCAGCTTGGTAAAATTCTGTATAAAGCGGCTCCCCAACCATTTTCCATGGAATCTGCTTTAAGAGTATTCATAACATCTTATTTCCTTCAGAGATTAAGACATGTTATCTACACAGCCTTAAAAATCACTTTCAGAAGTTCAGTTATGTTCTTGCTATTTTGCCTAAGTATTTCCATTTGCTTCTGGAAATATGCTGATGAGTGCTCAAACAGAAGTTCATATCACATTCTTGCTAGTGTTCTTTAAAGACATTTCTTCTGTTTCATTTCTCTGAGGGAGCTGAGTTGCAGGTGATCACCCACAGCTCCTTCTGCTTCATTTTAGGAAAGAGATGCCTTCCACTCACAACTCGGCTTCTCATCCAGTCAGCTTTGTTTCAGGCTTGGGTACTTGAAGCTTGGTGAAGTCCTGCCTGATCACCTAGTGGCCTTCTATGATGGAATGACCACATCAGTGAACAAAGAATGAGATACTGATATCATCAATCTGGACTTCTGTAATACCTTTGTCATAGTTCCCCATAGTATCCTTCTCTCTAAATTTGAGATATGGATTTGATGGGTGGACTGTTCAGTGGATCAGAAACTGGTTGGATAGACACATCCAGAGGGAGATCAGTGACAAGTAATATCCCTGAGAGGTCCATATTGGGACCAGCACTCTTTAATGTCTTCATTAATGATATAAGACCATGGGATCGAGTGTACCCTCAGCAAGTCTGCAGATGACACCAAAATGAGTGGCGCATTTGTCATGCCTGAGGGATTGGATACTATCCAGAGGAACCTGGACAAGCTCAAGAAATGGGCCCTTGTGAACCTCATGAGGTTCAACAAGGTCAAGTGCAAGGTCCTGCAGCTGGGTTGGGGCAACCCCTAGTATCGATACAGGCTGGGGGGGTGAAGGGACTGAGAGCAGCCCCGCAGAGAGGGACTTGAGGGGCTGGTGGATGAAAAGCTGGACAGGAGCAGGCAATGTACGCTCAGAGTCCAGAAGGCCAACTGTATCCTGGATTGCATCAAAAGAAGAGTGGCGAGCAGGTCGAGGGAGGTGATTCTGCCCCTCTATTCAGCTCTGTTAAGACCGACTTGGAGAATTTGTCCAGCTCTGAGACCGTCAGCACAGAAAGGACATGGATCTGTTGAAACAAGTCCAGAGGGCCACAAAAATGGTCAGAGGGATGGAACACCTCTTCTCTGAAGACAAAATGAGAGATTCCAGGTTGTTCAGCTTGGAAATATTCCAGGTCATGTTGGAGGGGGCTCTGAACAAGCTTATCTAGTTGAAGATGTCCCTGCTCATTGTAGAGGGGTTGGTCTAGATGCCTTTAAAGGTCCCTTCCAACCCAAACCATTCAATGACTCTATGATCCAAAATCTCTAAGCAGACATTTCCACTTCAGTACCACACCATTTCCAAAGGTGCATGAGTATCTGTTTTGTTCTGATTATCTATCTTTTGAGTTCTGCAATCTGATAACATCTTCTGGTGATCAAACGTGGGTGGAACCTCAGTCAAACACCCAGCAATTTGTCTTCAATACTGACAGCTGTTTTTTCTTCACTAATGAAGTTCCTTCTCTCCACTGACAGGCAGTTAACAGTGATGCTTAATGAAATGAATCAAGCAAACTGGGATTCTCCTATTGGTTGGTTTGGTTGAAAGCAGACTCACATAATCTAGCCTTTACTTCTTTAATCACCCTTTCTCTAAGAGCTGCTTCTGCCACGGGTTTTTCTTTGTGTTTCTGCTACAAGTCAGCCCAAGCCAATTACACTAGCTTATCCAGTTTCTGGTGTTTTTTCATGTCTAATCCTCGTGTTTTACACAGTCACAGATCAAAAAAAAAATTGTTCCCTTGAGAAGAAAATTGTATCTGCAAGACAAGTATTGTGCCAAATCACCAAATCTGAGGCTCAGCTAGCCCTCCAGAAACTTAGGAACACATTCTGCTTTGTTTCTGTGCAACAGTCTTCACGAAACTTCATCTTGCCCTTTATTCTCTCTCCCCACTGTCATCCTCTGAAGGACTTTTATTGGGATGCTACTTGCCTCCAGCTTTGGCACAAATCATCAGATACAACAAGGTACTACTTGCTCTTGGGACAGTGCAACACAATGAACTTTCCCCAAACATAGAATTCTTTGGCCACACTTGGTTTCTGCATGGAGAAAAGAATGAGGAAAGAAGAAGAAATGTATCTTCTTCCAGCTCTGCTAACTGGACTGCAAAAAGAAACCAAACCGGAACTTGCTGAGCATTGCTAACTTAGCCCCAAGATATTCCTGTCAAAAGTTTTTGTGACAATTTGAGTTCCCATAGAAGCTGCTCCACTTGATCACTTTTAAGGCAAGGAGTTACAAGTTCTTATGTTTCTCATGCTCACTGTCTTACACTTCTGATCGAACTGATAAAAGCTACAATTGATACTGCTCACAAACAAAATGCTACTTATAAGACTACCACTAAAGTGAAAGTTTGCATCTTTCTGCTCTCTCCTTTCCTTCTGATGGAAAAAATCTGTAATCTTATTAACTGCAACAGCTGTAAATAGTTGCTGTTCCAAAGCAGTCCCACATGGCCTAGGTTGCCCCTGCCTTCTTTTAACTTTGAGCTCCAAGAACAATCATTCTAGCCCAAAGTTGGTAAATTCTTGTGTTCTTTAGCTCAATACATTCAAATTGACTAATTCCTCTAAAATAAATTTTCTGATACAGGTTTTCACAAATCTACTTCTTGAGCTACAGTCTCCTATTTCTCCCCAACTGCCAACGATCTCTTCATCCACATTTTAAGATTTCCACATTCTTTTTTCCTGGATTGTTTCCCAAGTTATTCATCCATTTCCCCTGGACTCAGCCTGGAAACTCCCTTTAAGTCACTTGCTCAGTCATCTAATCATATCCTTAATCCTTCCTGACAGATCTAACCCCAACCAGCAACCTGAGAGAAAGGAGGAAGCTCTGCCCTACCTAGTAGACCTTACTGTTCCCATACCCTTACAAAAATAATAGTACAGAATTCTTAGATCATCTTTCCTGATAGTAAGTGTTCCACTGACCACCTTTTTTTCACCTGATGACTGCTAAGACCATATTTTTGGCTTCCTAAATTATCTCCTTCAGCCTTTTCAGGTGAATATAAGGCTACAATGGATTTCAGGGTGCAAAAAGTCAAGGAAGAAGGCAGAATAAAGGCAATTCCACAGATTTACAAGGAAAAACATACTAAGCTAGGGCTGAAAATTTATTTGATAATGTGTATAGGGAAAAGTCACAGAATATTGTTATTATTCCCAACTGCAAGATTGAAAAAAAAACCCCAAACAATAACAAACCCCGACCAAACCCCACCCACAAATGAAGTAGCTTTAGATAAGTATGCTTAAAGCTAAAAGTATTATGGCATCATTTTAAAAAAATACAGTTAGGCTCATCATATACTTGGTCTTCTTGAGGTTCTTTTTGGTCTCAGATAAGGTCAGTTACTTTTTAAATAGCAGAAACCAGGGAACGAAAAAGACCAAATCTTTACAGTAAAGAGCACAAGACTCAATGGATATTCTGGTGCAGTTCTACACAAGTTTCATCACGGGAGTCCGGGGCAGCATTAGAAAACACCTGCTGGCAGAACAATCCCTCTGAATACTAAGAAAAGGGCCAAAACCAGACTTGGGTGTCCAATAAAAAAATGGAAGCAACAACTGCAGAGAATAAGTAAATCTGGTTTTAAATGAATGAGAAGGTTTTGTGTAGGAGTAGTAGTGGGAATAAAATTTCTTCACATTTTATTGTGTAATTTTGCTGTGTAGTAGTGTTTCAGTATGATTTATTGTGTAATGCTCTTGCATAGCATCATTTGTTGAGCAACTTTGCTGCGTGGTATATTTTTTATTTAATGATATTGAACATTAGGCAATTGTCTTTCATGCCATAATTTGCATTTTCTGTTGAGCAACATCACTGCCATAGTTCTTGATGCAAAGGTGAATTGCATGAATTCACAGAACAGTGCTGAATTCATGAATTTAATGTATATTCACTCAAAGATGGCAAACGGAGACTTTTTTTCTGAATGGAGACAAATGCAGAGAAGTAACAAACTGAGCAGGTATTTAGACAGAACTTAGGGCATTAAGATAAGATTTCATCAAATAGCAATGCAATATTGCCTCATAAATCATGATTTCTTATTTGGAGCTACCTTGTAACTACTTTGTGTGATATTATGCTTCCCATATCTATACCTGACCATAAAAACTACAGGAGGACCTTGTTTTACATACTACTAGGTATAAATAAGAACACTAACATGCTTTTGATGTGACTTAGGCTCTGTCCAAAACTATCGTTGAAGGGAGTTGCTGAAATCCAGATTCTGAACAAGAAACTGTCCACCCACACAACTGAACTCAGAGCAATAATTTAAAGTTTGCATTAGTAAATTAATAAAAGACAAGCATACTTTAGATGCCATCATAATGTAATCCTACTACTGCTTAAGACTCTCCAAAGTGACAGGGTGAGAAAGAAAAGTTTGCCCTAAATGTAGTATTAATGTTAAGTTACTTATCTTTACATTTGTTACACAAACTTCCCTTTTCATCCTCCTTTCCTCCCACCCAATCATTTTTGCTTAAAACAAACGTGGTCCGTTTGAAGGTCAGGAAATGTATTGGAACTTTAAAGATTTTTCCAAATAAATCAAGTAATCCATAAGGACATCAACTTCGTACCCACATCCATTTTTATATCCACCTGAAAATCTACTGATTACCTATAACAGCACCTCTTTCATGCATTACCTGGTAGTGTACAAACAACTGTATGATGTGAGAGGCAGAAAGCAAGAGCAAACACTGGTAGATTACAATGCAGTGCTGCTGCAAGCATTTTTTTATCTGATTTCATATTCTGGCAGGTTTTAAATCCAGAAATATGCATGCAGGCCTAATTTTTAAAATATGGTAAAACCCAGAAGATAGTCTGGGAAGGCAAATTGGGGAAAAAAAACTGAGGTCCCTCCATCTATAAAATAAGATTAATTTATTATCTGACAGATGGCTGAAAGGAGGGGGGGCAGAGAAGTAAAGACTGCTGATGCAGTAGTGAGCTTCCCGCCTGTAACGAAGGAAGGCCCCACATTCTCACTTATTGTACTGCCACAAAATACATCCACAGTCATATTAGTCATATTCACTCCAGAGTTTCGCTTCATATATTTCTAGGTTTAAATCGAAACAGCCTAGACCTCATTGCTGTGTGGACAATTGAAAAATGAAGAAAACATCCAGAGAAGCGATTCCTCTACCAACTGGCCAAGGAGGCTATTGACAACAGCAACTATGAAAGCTGCAACCCTACCCCACTCATTTTGTTTGACCAAAGAGAGGGAGAGCGCAACTCATGCTGACCAATACTTCCAGAGCTACTGGTCACTGTAGCAAGCTACCCTCTCATTTGCTGTCCCAGCACTGAAAGCTGCTTTTGCAAATTCCTCCATATTCCAAGGCATTTTCTTTTCCTTCAGCATCTTCCATGCTGCAGTCCAATACAAAAATGGAGCGTATTGAAAACGGAAAGCAGAAGAACCAACTCAAACACACCTAATATAAAATGAAAAGCTCCTGCATTGATGGTAATGATCGTTTCCTCGTTGAGTTTGCTGAACTCCAGGTGACGCTGGAGTTGTTTTGGGGTTGTCCTATGCAGGGATAGGTGTTGGACTCGATGATTCTTGTGGGTCCCTTTATACTCAGGTCATTCTGTGATTCTGTAGGTTGGACATTAGGAGAAGGTTCTTCACCCAGAGGGTGGTGGAGTACTGGCACATCTCCTCAGGGAAGCAGTCACAGCCCTGAGCCTGACAATATTCAAGAAGCATTTCGACAATGCACTCAGACACACGGTGTGAATGTTGGGGTTGTCCTGTGCAGGGACAGGAGTCGGACTCGAAGATCCTTGCGGGTCCCTTCCAACTCGGCTCACTCTGTGATTCTGAGCTATCACAGGATTCCCACCTGCCCCAGAAGCCAAAGGTTGCCCGAGCTCTGGCACGAACTACCGTAGGACCTCGCTTACCTCTCCGACACCACGTTCCCGCACGCCCACCGCAGGGCACGCTGCGGAGAGAGGGAACCAGAGGCATGACGGCTCTGGGAAGCAGGTTTTGCCGCCTCCATCCCGCCGGCGCCCGGGGACACCTTGCCAGGAAAGGATGCCCGTTACACGGGATTAAGGCAGATAAACAAACGAGGCACCTAAGCGCTCCCAGAGAGGACGAGCCGAAGGCGCGGGTGACGAGCTCCCTGTTCTCCCATCCTTCCCCCCCGCCGTAGCCCCCGGCCCGGTCGCGCCCGCCCCCCGGCGCGCGCCGCGTCTCCCGGGAGACGGAGCCATCTTGGGCCGCTCGGTGACAGCGGCCGGGGGGCGATGGCGGGGCAGCCCGCGCGCGTTACCTCGGATGCTCCAGGTCCAGCGGTAGAACTCGAGGGTGTCGTTCACCACGCTGGACACTAGGCCCAGGGCGCGGGGGGTCTCGGCGGCGGCGGCGCCCATGGCGAGCAGCAGCAGCAGCGGCGGCGGCGGACCCGGGCAGACCTGTCTCGGCGCGTGTGTCCGTGCCTCTGCGCCGGGGCTGCTGCTGCTGCTGCCCTTCTACAGCCGGGGATGTGATTTAAATCTCTATCTCACTGTATCTCTCCTCCAGGCTCCGCCTCGCTCGCTCCCGTCACCGGCTCCCGTGCCCCGCGGGCAGGGAGGAGGGCGAGGAGGCGGAGGCGGTCGCGATGGGGATGGCGGCGGCGGCGAGGCGGGGGCGGGCGGCACGGCGGCCGCAGCACCGTGCGCGGTGCGGTGCAGTCACGTGACACCGGCTGCTGCCCGGCGGCGGGGGCTGCTGCGGGGCGGTGGAGTCACGTGACACCGGCGGCGGGGGGCCGCCGCGGGGCGCGCGGCATGGTCACGTGACGGCCGGGGGCTGCCCGGCTGCGGGCTCCCACGGGCCGCGCGATGCGGTGGGACCACGTGACACCGCCCGCTGCCCAGCGGCGGAGGTTGCTGCGGGGCGCGCGGTGCGGGGCGAAATCTCACGACACCGGCTGCTGCCCGGCGGCGGGGGCTGCCCCCGGGGGGGGCGCGGGGCGGTGGGGGCCATGTGGCACTGGCCGGGGGCTCCCAGGCGGCGGGGGCTGCCGCGGCGCGGGCGCAGTGCGGGCCCCGTCCGGGCAAGGGGAGCGCGGCGGGACAGGTGTCTCCGCAGGCTTCACGGGATTCCGCTCCTCTCTCGGCGGGCGTCTCGGGGCGGGAGAGGGATGCTTATGTCTTAATTTGCCGGGTGTTTTTATTTAATTAATGTTAAATACAGAATCATAGAATGGTTTGGGTGGGAAGAGACCTTAAGGATTACCCAGTTCCAACCCCCCTGCCATGGGCAGGGACACCTCCCACCAGACAGGCTGCTCAAGGCCCCATCCAACCTGACCTTGAACACTTCAGGGAGGAGGCATCCACAGCTTCCCCGGGCAACCTGTGCCAGTGCCTCACCACCATGTATGATAAATAAATATTGCAGTCAACTTTTATTTCCTTTCTTCCTTTTCTCTCTTTAGCAGTTTGGATTTTTTGTCACAGCTCCTTCCCTTCTCACCCTCCCCCAGACAGACAGGCACTCACTTCAGCTCAAGCTGCTCCTGCTAAAGCCGTCTGCCCTGAGAAGCTTCTGCTAAACTCACTTCCCCTCCCAGCGCTGATAAAACCAGCAATCACAGTGGTGTCCCATTGTTTCCCTGACCCACCAATGGTGATTGGTGGTGTTTGCCTGACCAGCAACTCCCCGACCTCTTCGAGGTGCCTTTTGTACGCTCTCCCCTCCATCTCCTGGGCCACAGCTTTTATGGTCACTTCAGGGCACGAAGAGGGATGTTCACCTGCCTGGACTGTTGCTGGGCACTGCAGGAGAAGGAGCTTCCATGGCAAAAGCAGATAGGGCTGTGGATGCAGTGCTGGTTCTTCTATTCTGCACCTTTCATTTCAACCCAAACAAACCCTTTGCCAGGTGTGGATGCACCACCTGCTTCTCAAACCCATTGCCTGGTATGGGTACACCAGCTGCTCCTCACACCCTTTGCTTCTTATCTTCTCCTGCCAGCTTGTCTCTCTCCCTCCCTCTCCCACGATCTGCATGGTGTGGATGACTGTATGACACCCTCAGGATTGGTTTCCCCACTGAGGGACAGGAAGGGAGCCACTCCACCTGAGTTGCCAGCTTTCTTCCTGTCAGAGGGTAGATCAGCTGGTATCGACCTCTCCCTTCCCCAGTGCACCAGCACCTGTGTCACTTGTCACGTGCTCTTGGGGAGCACAGCTCACACTCTTCCTCCTGGACTGAGTCATCCTCCATTCAGCTCTTGTACCTCCCTGAGTGCTGCGATCCCGGGAGAAGCACATCGGTCGTTAATCCGCTGTGAGCAGAGCTGCTGCACCTTTCACTGGGAAACCAGTAGGTGTTCAGGAGTAGGGGTCACCTGCACTGGGAAAAGGAAGAGGAGCTACATCAACTCTTGGAGATTTGGATGGACAAGGAAGTCCAGTTTATCCCAATGCTGCCTGAAAGTCAGAGCCAAAGCAAGGTTGCCACATGCCGATGTATGGACAGCTACTTCTTCTCTCATATGAGAAGAGCCAATCAAAACTCTGCATGAATTCCACTGACTTGAATTACATTTTATTTTGATGGCACTGTTTGTGGCAGGAGGTATGCTGAGAGGTCTGAAATGGGTAGGGCACTCTGAACACCAATGTGCTTCCCAAGTTGCAGGCAGACAGCATAGTGTTAGCTGTGCCTTCTGCAGCTGACATCATGGCAGCATATCGTTGGGCATTTAGAAACCTGATGTGTGTTTGGCATTGTCTAATGCATAGTTTCAGAATTCTTTTTTATCTTTATCATTTAAATCAAAAGGAAACCAGAAGAACGTGTCATAATACTCAGACTGGTACATGGCCATTTGCCTCAGCCACATGTTTGAAGTAGAACAGGCTGCTGAATGAATCACGATGACAAAAGATTACACTCTCCAGCCGTCCCTGATGTCAGGCAGGCAAGATGTGGTCTACACAGAATGTCAGTAACACAAGGAGTAAAGATCTATAGCCTACCAAAGAACAAAAAGCAACAAGACATATTAGCAATATTAATACATATCCATAATAATAATTATTTATGTTATGCCCTAGATATACTTACCTTTTTATTAGAATTATTATTTATTTATTCCATGGAAGTCTTTCTGCACAATCAATTAACATAAATAATTATTGTTTATAAAATATTTATATGATCCAGTTTACTGTTTCATCTATTTCAGATAACTTTTCCTTGATTGCAATTTATTTCTTTATAATGGCAATAAGATTATACGTAGATAATTTCACAGAGCAATTAAGCCTTGAGAAGAGGCACAACAGAGTTGCAGAGCTTGGAGAATAGGGAGCAGATGAACAGTCTATATAGAGTTAGATGGTTTTAAAATTAGCTCTGTGTCTGAGGACTTCAAACATATCTCCGGTAGTTTCCTATGTTTGTGCTGCTTCTAAGAAAGCTGAACCCCAGGTCTTCTACTTAAAGAGAGCAGAAGGAGGAAGGCATCCAAAGCAATAGCATTGAAGCATCCTTCAAGGAAATTTGCACCATGTCAGTCAGAAAAAGATTATTTTTTGATTAATCAGTCAGTGTCGTCATCTTCTACTTGTTAATCTGCATGCTTCTTAAAACTTGAAATCTCAGATATAGGCAAATTTCCACTTGGAAAAGGTAGGCCTGTAGCAGCTGAACCTAGAGGAACATATAAATTCCATCTGTGCTCTGGCCATTTGCCCAGTGCTCCTGGGTGCTTGTGTTGGCAGCCAGCAAGTCTGTAAGCTTCAGGAAAGGTGCAGAAGGTAACAGTAAGTTGTGGGACAACCTGCCCCAAGGAAGATCTCCCCTTCCAGTTCCCATTCAAGATACAGTTTGTATTCCTCGAGACCTTTTTTTAAAAAAAAAATATATATCTCATTTCAGAACTATTTCAAGCCATTTTCTGGTTCTTCATCACACAAATAAATAGCGATAGATATGCTACAAAGTCGAGATGATCAATGTATTTAGCAACGCACATGAAAGAGCATTTATTCATTAATTGAAGTGAAGCATATTCTACTGTAAAGTTTGATGAATGAGCAGATGTTTCTGCACTCACTTCCCACCTGTTTTTTGTTTCGGGTTGACAACAAGATCATTGTAAGGGGAAAGTGAAATATAGGTATGCTGTGTAGTATTTGTGAGGTGTAGTAGGAAGAAAGCAGTCAGAACTTTGTATATTGCCACTAGTGATCCCTCCAGGTTGCTCACCACAAGATAAAACCAGCAGTAAAAGCACTGTGCTTAGCTACAAAGAGAATCACAACAACCAGGAGCTTTCCTGGTGGGAAACCATAAAAGTGCTTGAATCAATGGGTTTGACAGAAGATCTAAATGATACACCATGTGATAAAGGACAACCTATTCACTTACCAGTAAAGAAGGTATACAAAGTATTATATCAGTTCAGGATGATGAAGTGTAAAGTGTTCAAAAGACTTCGACTTTAGAAAAGCATTTTAATTACTTTAACTATTGAACTATCATTTTTTTTTCATTTGATTCCATCAGTGTTTTAAGAGGGAAAATAATGAAATAAATTAGCACATCAATTTGCAGTGCATGGGGTTTTCTTGCACAGCCTGTCAAATTATTGTGCTCCTTGCACTGAAGGTTTCTAGCTGATATGCCTTATAAAGACTGCTATCTATGCCAAAAAATGTTGTCTGATCTTTGAATCAACAAGTACAGGCCTAAGTGTATGCATTGCAATAGTACAACTGCTATCTACTTCAATGCAGAGGGTGGGTTAAGGCAGCTTTATAATATACATACTTAAAAGTGGCCATTTTAAAACAACCTGTTCTTTTTTTAAAAATAGCGTTAAAATGAACAATGTGTCTTTCAACACTAATTAATTTTTTTTATTATTACATAACATGTTGTTAACTCCACAGTTTGAGGTGGGGTAACTCAGGCACACAGGGATTAGACAGCTTTTGCACAGGGAGTCTTCTGTAGGATCTGAAACAACTAGTTCCAGCTCTTTTGTCTTCTAAACCATCTGCTAGATGCCTTCTGTCCTTTCATACACTCAGCTGCATCAAGCCAATGTTCTTCCAAAGCAAATATGCTGGAATGATGCATCAGAAGGTATCCAGAAATGTTGATATTCAGTGCAGGCTTTTGCCAAAACTTGACCATTGATGTAAGTTTTCCACTAGGTTCCACCTCACTTGCATCTGCCAGCACCAGCACTGACTTTGATTTCTGCTCTGTACCAACTTCATGTTTTGAACATAAGCCGTTTTCGCTGTGGCTCTGTCTGAAATATCAGAATTAAAATATGCTTAAATCCTGGCTTAAATGCTCAAGGGCCAGATCCAACAGAGAGAATTCCATGTGAAGTAAGTACAACTTCTGTTTCCACAGGACTCTATATATAGACATATTGACATTTCTTCTCTCTCTTACTACCC
This sequence comes from Tapera naevia, assembly GCA_033556795.1. Taxonomy (NCBI): domain Eukaryota; kingdom Metazoa; phylum Chordata; class Aves; order Cuculiformes; family Neomorphidae; genus Tapera; species Tapera naevia. The sequence continues at coordinate 3,684,566 of JAUMJJ010000079.1, read as the reverse complement.
AAAAATTTGTTCTTGAGAAGAAGACCAGGGACGAGGTGAATAACTCTCTTCCAGTCTACATCAGGTTTTATTCCCAAGTAAATATAATTACGATTTGACTTCATTATGTTTAAATGTTTTAAACTGTAGAACCAACCCTGTTTACTGCAGATCTGTACTGTGATTGGAAGTGTTGGTCTACAGTGCTGGGCTGCATGCAACTTAAACTGCTGCTGTTCTGTACTGTTCTGTTTGGTCCAGAAGAAGAGCCATTTGTCCAGTGCTTCCCAACCACATTTTGAGAGATTTATTTATAATTAATTTCTCTGTGGGAGAATTCACCCTAACCAAGAAACTAATGTGCAATAACAGTATAAGAGATGTGTGGTATACTGAGCAGATACACGTTCATAGTTTTGCCTGTGTTTCAGCTTCCTTTTAAAAATGAGTGTTTCATGGACACAAGGATGATAAAAACCTGTATGTATACTATCTCATTCTGCCTTACTGATACTTTTCTTATATGGCTTCTCATACTTTTACAGAGCTAAGGTTTTTATCTGCAGTGATATCTGTCACAGCATCTATCATTTGTGAGGCGTGGCAAGCACACTTTTGCAATGAGGGCTTCACATGTGTACATGCTGGAGAACAGCTATGCCAAACTATCATCTGATGTTTTGAGGACACTGTGTTGAAATGACAGTAACATGTATAGTCAGATCTGCAGCACCTCACTGAATTCCAAATCCAGCCTTTTCCATAGGTGTGTGTCACTGCTACTGCACCCACTCCATTGGGTGTGTCAGCCTGCTGAAGGCGTGTAGTTATTTGTAGGGATGATTTTGCACCTTTGTTTCTGCGCTAGTAATGGCCTGAAATATAGGGCACAGTCCCCTAGAGAAGCCACTTACAGCAATATAGTTAGGTGGAGGGGTGCAGGTTACACAAGCTGTGTGCTATTACACTGTTTCCATCTGCAACTGTGTGAGTATGGGTGGTAACGACAGTGCTGGGCATACCCTTTATCTGTGTGAAGTGTGGAGGACAAAATCGTGGTAAAGGAGTTACATAAAAGCCATGTCAGCCTCTGGGCCTCTGAACCAGTGTGACCTGGCGCATGCTCAGCCTTTCACTCTGCCAGGGGATATTCTGTAGATCTCTTGATGGACAACTCGAATGCCAGGCCTCATTAGAGACTTGCATTGTCCTATCACCAGAAGATCATGTGGAAGCATTTGCCACAGGGTTATACATTTTATAAGCACGAGGTTAGCCATATAACACCCTTCTGGGATAAGCGTGTATTACTAACTTCGTTTTATGTATGGTGAAATCAAGCCTAGAAGAAAGCAATGCCAGGTCCAGCTCTTTGGAATAGAATAGAGCAAAAACGTGGGGATCTCTCTTAAGTTAGCTTTGTCCACTCACTGGTATAAACCTATGGTTCACTGGTCTTTCCAGCACCATGTTCAGGCATGATCAGTTAAGGCACAAGTCCCAGAACCCCAGTTTAAAAGAACCTGAAGACCCATCAGATAATTGTAGGCAAGACAGACACATATAAGGTAGAACATTTCCTGCATAATGAAATTTCAAATTTCTCACAAAATATATAAGGGTTTTCTTCTTGTACATCTTCATGCAGTGACTGCTCTAAAGGTTTTCAGTTGGCATGGCTCTCAACAGAAAATTTTGTAGTATTTGTGTGTGTGTGTATAACAAAATGGTGGTTTTAGAGAACAAAGCAGGAGCAGAAAAAGATAATACAACATAAGAACATTTAGTTGTTGAAATCAGAAAAAACATCCATTACCTTGTAAATGAACTTGAAACTGTTTTCTACAAGCTCCTGCCCACACTTAGCCTAAGCTGCAATATATCCATCTATCCAGCCTGGGGATAGGCAGGGAAATGCTGTGCAGGTCCACTACGATTCCTGCCAGTATTTGCACTGCTCGTTGCAAGGTGTTGTGGTGCTGGGCTTGGTGTAAGCCTGTGAGCCAGCTGTTCCTTGTGCAAGAGGCAGTTAGGATTATAAAGGTCTGGTGGGAATTAAGTCACCTGTCCCCAAGCTAAGTGTGACAACTCTACATGGCAGCTAAATGAACTTCCAGAAAGGAAGGTAACACCCTAAACTGTTGTGCTTTTTAAAAAGCATCTATTGCATATGAGTAGGTGCACAAAATCTGTACATTGTATCTGCCATGCATATTTCATCAAGGCCACATCTAGCTAAAAAACTTTATTTTGTCTCAGATCTTGTCTCAAAATTTTAGATCTTATCTGTGTAATGGAGCAGGATGCTTAAAACCAAAATGTGGGAAACCTGATACTGGAAGAGGGTCTCTGTGTCAGAGGCAATATTAAAGTATGCTGAATGACAAAGACCAACCATATACTGTAATACCTGCCCAAAAGTCATAGAAACAGAGGCACTCATGAACACAAAAGAATAGCTCTGTATCTGCATTACCTCAAGAATCCCTGAAGCAACCGTTGGACCAGATACTCAGCCTGTATAAATGAACAGAACTCGTGGACTGCTTCTTTTGGTGCACCCAGGTGGTTGACTTTCTGGGCTGTGAGCACACTTTGCTGGCTCCTGTCCAGCTTTTCATCCACCAGCTCCACCAAGTCCTTCTCAGCAGGGCTGCTCTCAATCCTTTCATCCCCCAACCTGTATTCATACCAGAGGCAGTCCCAATCCAGCTGCAGGACTTTACGGTGCTACAGACCGCCTGACCAGGAGGAGGATTTGGATCTTCTGTTGTTTAAACAGCTGGAGGCTGCCTCTAGATCGGCTGCCCTTATTCTTTTAGGAGACTTTAACCTTCCAGATATCTGCTGGAAACTTAATACTGCTGAGAGGAGGCAGTCCAGGAGGTTTTTAGAGTGTATTGAGGACTGCTTTTTGTCACAGCTGGTGAGTGAGCCCACCAGGGGTGAGGCTCTACTTGACTTGCTGTTTACAAACAAAGATGGGTTGGTGAGTGATGTTGTTGTCGGAGGATGTCTAGGGTCTAGTGATCATGAAATAATTGAGTTCTCTCTGAACAATGTAATAGGAAAAGCCAGGAACAGAACATCAATGCTGGACTTCCGGCGGGCAGATTTTGGATTATTTAAGGAACTGGTCAGGAAAGTACCCTGGGAAATAACTCTTAGTGGCAAGGGGGTCCAGGAAGCTTGGATATACTTCAAGAATGAAGTTTTGCAGGTGCAGGAGCGGGCTGTCCCTGTGTGTTGTAAGAAGAGTCGTAGGGGCAGACGGATGGCCTGGATGAGTAGGGAACTTCTGAAGGAACTAAGTAAGAAAAAGAGGATGTATCATCGTTGGAAGGAAGGGGAGGTATGTCAGGTCATGTTCAAGGATGTTGTTAAGTCGTGTAGGAGAAAAATCAGGGAAGCAAAAGCCCAGCTGGAGCTCAAATTGGCCACTTCTGTTAAGGACAATAAGAAGAGTTTTTATAAATATATCAATGGCAGAAAGAAGGGCGGAAGCGACCTCCACTCCTTGTTGGATGTGGAGGGAAATATAGTAACCAGAGATGCAGAGAAGGCTGAGGTACTTAATGCCTTCTTTGCTTCAGTTTTTAACAACAAGGATGTCAGCTCGCTTGACAGTTGGCCCTCTGAAGTGGTTGATGGGGGCAGGGTGAAATATGGCCCTCCTGCAATCCATGAGGAGGAGGTTAGAGACCTGCTGAGCCGCTTGGACCCTCATAAGTCTATGGGGCCGGATGGGATCCATCCTAGGGTGCTGAGAGAGCTGGCGGATGAGCTTGCTAAGCCGCTCTCCATCATCTTTCAGCAGTCCTGGCTCACTGGAGAGGTCCCGGAAGACTGGAAGTTGGCCAATGTGACGCCCATCCACAAGAAGGGCCGTAAGGATGATCCAGGTAATTACAGACCTGTCAGCCTGACCTCGGTCCCAGGTAAAATCATGGAGAAGATAATCCTGGGTGAAATCATGCACCACCTGCAGAACGGTCAAGAAATCAGGCCCAGCCAGCATGGGTTTAGGAGGGGTAGGTCCTGCCTGACCAACCTGATCTCCTTTTACGATCATGTGACTCGCCTGGTGGATGAGAGGAAGGCTGTGGATGTGGTATACTTGGATTTCAGTAAGGCCTTTGACACGGTCCCCCACAGTAGACTCCTAGGGAAGCTGGCAGCTCGTGGCCTAGATGGGAGCACTTTGTGCTGGGTTAGGAATTGGCTGGATGGCCGAGCCCAAAGAGTGATGGTAAATGGTGTTTCATCCAGTTGGCGGCCGGTCACCAGTGGTGTCCCCCAGGGATCGGTATTGGGTCCCGTCCTGTTTAATATCTTTATTGACGATTTGGATGAGGGGATTGAGTCCATCATCAGCAAATTTGCAGATGATACCAAGCTGGGAGGAAGAGTTGATCTGCTAGAGAGTAGGATGGCCCTGCAGAGGGACCTGGACAGATTGGAGAGCTGGGCCGATTCTAATGGGATGATGTTTAATAAGTCCAAATGTCGGGTACTTCATTTTGGACACAACAATCCCATGCAGAGCTACAGACTGGGGACAGAGTGGCTAGAGAGTAGTCAGGTAGAAAAGGACCTGGGAGTGCTGGTGGACAGGAAGCTCAACATGAGCCAGCAGTGTGCCCAGGTGGCCAAGAAGGCCAATGGAATCCTGGCCTGCATCAGGAATAGTGTAGTAAGCAGGACCAGAGAAGTTATTGTCCCCCTGTACTCGGCACTGGTCAGGCCTCACCTTGAATATTGTGTCCAGTTCTGGGCCCCTCAGTATGGGAAAGATGTTAGGATACTGGAATGTGTTCAGAGGAGGGCAACGAAGATGGTGAGGGGGCTGGAGCACAAGCCCTATGAGGAGCGACTGAGGGAATTGGGGCTGTTTAGCCTGGAGAAGAGGAGGCTCAGGGGAGACCTCATTGCTCTCTACAACTACCTAAAAGGAGGTTGTAGTCGGGCAGGGGTTGGTCTCTTCTCTCAGGTGACCAGTGGCAGAACCAGAGGGCATGGACTTAAGCTTCGTCAGGGAAAGTTTAGACTTGATGTGAGGAAAAAATTCTTCACTGAAAGGGTGATTGGCCATTGGAATGGGTTGCCCAGGAAGGTGGTGGAGTCACCTACCCTGGAGGTGTTTAAAGGGAGACTGGATGAGGCACTGAGTGCCATGGTCTAGATGATGGTTGGTGTTAGTGTTAGGTTACAGGTTGGACTTGATGATCTCAGAGGTCCTTTCCAACCTTATGATACTGTGATACTGTGATACTGTGATACATTTGGCCTTGTTGAACCTCATAAGGTTCATATGGGCCCATTTCTTGAGCTTGTCCAGGTCCCTCTGAATGGCTTCCAATCCCTCAGGCACGGCAACTGCACCACTCAATTTGGTGTCACCTGCAAACTTGCTGAGAGTTCACTCAATCCTACTGAGTATGACATTAATGAAGAAATTAAATGTTACTGGTCCCAATATGGACCCCTGCAGGACAGGGGAAATTGTCCGCTACCCTCTGGATGCGACCATGCAAACAATTCCTCATCCATCCATCCATCCATCCATCCATCCATCCATCCATCCATCCATCCATCCATCCATCCATCCATCCATCCATCCATCCATCCATCTCTTCAATTTAGAGAGAAAGATATTGTGAAGATTATGGACCAAATCTTTCTATATAAGTACACCCTTGCCAGCATGTAGCAGTTTCATTATATTATTTTTGTCTGTGCCTCATTGATTTCACTTTAAATTTCTGAGCGTCCAAACTCCATGTAGCAGCAGCTGAAACAATTGCAACCGTGGGGCTGTTCATGCTAGACAGAAATTTGGCAGCTGGACTAGAAGACCGTTGTAGGTCCCTTCCAATGGAAATACTGTATTCTATTCTACTTCAGTCTAGTCTAGTCTACTCTAGTCTATTCTATTGAGAATAAGCTGTCTGTGCCATTTAAGTTGACAACTAATGAAAGGAACTGGAATCTGTATCTCCTGGAACAACCGTAAATGTTGTTCTTATTGTAAGTATGTAAAAGTGTCCAAGCAAATGTAGGTTGTGTCTGGTAGAAACCAACAGCAGAAGAGAAATTACCAACAGGAAAAGCCAATGAACAATAGTTCTCCAACAGACTTCCTTAGCTTCTACAAATCTGTGACTATTTGATCCATCTTTGAAATTAATTTTATGGGCATCCTTAAATGACAGAACCATCAGCTTTATATTAGCACTGAAGAACGCCGTCTGAAATGCTAAAAAGGGCATTTTAAAAAGCAAGGAATATGTTAAGACTGTAGTTTCCTTGTAGTGTAACCATCTGGGGAAGGAAAACAGTTTCTTTGCTATTTTAAGGTATTTTTTAGTATATCAGAGAAACTATGGTGGCTCAATTTATCCATATTTTCCACAATCCTTTAAAAAGATCAGTTCTTAAAGTGTACTAAAGGAAAAAAAAGTTGTTGTAATGCAATATAGCAACATACATCATACACCAGGTAAGGAAAAAAACAATCTGAACACAAAAATGGCTATTATGTAGCCAAAGGTTAACAGATGTACATATGGTATATAGTATACTATATATATGTAGTATTCATTATACCAGCAGGCTCTAGATAGGGTATCTGTAGGTATAGGGGTAGCTCCAGGGGTGTTTTCAAACTCCATAGACGCTATTTAGCTACAGAAATTAAATCATAGTTCTAAATTTTCTACAGTTTTACATCATACAACATTGGTGCCTAAATGACAATGCCCCATAGGACAGTATCTTATTATAAGAGGATCTATATCCCCTCTTTGGCTGACGCAGGGGTAAGGGAGATAATTCTGCAAGGTGCAGCTCTATGCATAACCTAGTGCAACCCAGAACTGGTCAGCGGCTGCAGCACAGAGGACAAGGTCCTCAGAGCTGCGTAGTTTTGCAGCTGAAGCAGCTGAAACATCCATCTTGGTTGCTACCACCATCTCTGCTCTCTCTTCAGCCCAGGCTGGCTGCCTATCAAATATCCTCCATTTAAAGTCCTGTCTTTGTGGCATACAAGTTTCCATTTCTCTTCTATTTTGAATTAAGTTGAGTCGTTACTTATCATCCTTTTTTCCTGTCTGTCTCATTGCACCTTTTAACTACGTGTCATACTTTCTCTGCCTTATTGTATAGATCAGTCTACTGTCAGTAATCTCTTCTATATGTAGGTATTCATATGTATTTGTTTAGTAAGCTCTTGATTTTTCACTGGATTGGAAAACAGAGTAGTCTTTCTGTGACTTTTATTGCTAGGCATGTTATGTCATTCACTAAAGTTTTTGGAAGCTTTCAGTACTTTTTTTAGAAATGTGAATGCCAGATATGGCCAGTGTCTCAGAAATGGTCATACTGCTTACAAAAGAATGGCTCTTCGTTTCCCTTTACCCTTTCTGTCCCATCACTTAACTACTTGTTAATCCATATAATATAAATTAAGTGATTTTTGCATCTCTATTTTTTTTTTCATAAACTCATGCAATTGAGGTGCCTACAGAATGTTTATCTTGTATGCTAGTACCATTACCTTTATTGGTCAGACTTCTTATCTTCAAATAACAAACCTATCTGACAATATCTGTATTTCATAATACCAGGTTTATGGACATTAATTGCTTACATATTTTATTTTCTTATTCATGGCATTCTATTTCTACCTTTTGAACTGAGTGCTGAATCTATATCGTGTTAATGAGTTACACGTTTGTGAAATCAACTGGTTTAACATTTGGACATTAGTTTTCACTAATACACTTGAATTTCATGAGTGGTTTGAGATTAGAGAAAAATGAACTGCAATCTTTCAGATAGTTCTTTGATCAACTATTTGTATATTTTAATAGTCTTGGAAAGTGAGTTCTTCATTCCTGTGTTTTTAAAATATTGCCATTATTATTAAAATTTTGTGTCTAGTTAATTATAATATTACTCCCAGTTTTTCAAGTGTGATAGCTTTACTTAGTAGGTTGTGAAGTATGGCCAGCCAGGTTGCAAATTATATTCTGTTCCATGTGTATAGCATTTGAGATGACAGAAATTACAGAAAAGTTTTTGTATGCCAACTTAAAAATGAAATCCATTCCTAGCTGTGTTTTGTCTTTTTTTCCCCGATACATGCAAAAGTGTCCTAGAACACAGGTTACAATACAACATGTTCTAAGCTATACTTCCAGTATACCGCATATTTGCTATCTCACAGTATGTCTTATGGTATTTATAATCTGTTAATATTAATAACCCTAAATTTCCTCACATTCATGAATGATGCATGTGTGATAATAATCACAAATATTATGAGTAATAGTAACAGTAGTAACAACACAGTCAGAATATCCCTCGTGGTCATCATAGGAATGTATGCAACACTGCTTTATTTAGAAAATCAAACTCTAAACAATATAGAGCATATATAGCAACTTTTTTTACCACTTGGGTTCAGATTCCTTATGAATGTGTAAAGTTTTTTCTTGCATGACAATATTAAATATGGTATAATAGCTTTCAGGGCATCCTGAAATTTTAATATACTGTACGTCTAGTACATGCATGAATGGAATTTAATCCATGAGTAGAATGCATCCCGTGTATAACTTATAGATAATGGGAGGTTTAAAAAGTAATCTATTAATTGTAAAAAATAATAGTTTATCTGGAATGCCATGGCAATGAGAAACTCTGTAACTTTTATGCTACAAATCACTTATATGTACAGCAAAGACACAGCCCTTAGCATAATGACCTTGCAATATAGGCTTGGATTAAAATATCTTAAAGACAAGTCGAATATTGGCAGTTCCAAAACACTCTGACATGCTTGCATGAAAAATGCTTCAGTCATGTAGGGGAAGCTAGGGAAAAGGGCATCTGGTCCATGTTATTGGTAGAGACAGCCAAGAAAATATAACATTCCTATATAAGCATAGTGACCTGCACTAATTATTCACTGATCTTACTGTTGTTTAAATAGGTACCTGAGGTGATTACACATCCTTCAGCTCTTCCTCCTTTCCTTTCCTTTCCTTTTTCCAAACATGAGCTCAGCTTTGATGTTAAGTTTAAGTAGATTCTTGCTGTGTATTGGATTTCTGTGGTTAGGGCTTGCCGTGCATTCAATGAAGAAACCTGAGCTCATGTCTGCAGGTCTTGACTTTCCATGTGATTCTCCTGTGTGTGTCTGTACCCTAACAGCATAGTATAACAGTAACCTACATTTGCAATGAGACAGCTGGGTACATGCTTCATTTTTCTTATATGGCTATCCAACTTGACTTAAAGGATACGGTGGCTACAATGCATATTATGATCTTACATAGGTGATATTTTGTCATATTCTTATGAATGCATAATACATAGCAGCAGTTGATTGAGCAAAACGGTAAGTCTGTGACTAATCTCACTTAATTTTGTGTTTCCCCTATCTTATATGAACTACTCTAAGTTTCATAGCCAATGGGGAGAAACAGACACTTGAAGAAGAAGACACATCCTGCCACCCTTAGCTAAAACAAGACATTGCTTGAGGTCTGCTGTGTCAATCAATAATAGAAAGATCCTGGAATGGTGACTAAGGTGGGAAACCTAAGCGTTAGAGGGCTAAAGAAAATTAATCCTACCCTTATATATAGTTTAGGTAAACTTCACCCTTTCTGAGCCAATGTGTATATTATGTACGTACAGGCAGAATGTGCTGTCCTATTATAAATAATGTGAATACTTTTCATGTATCTATCTCATTCACCCAAGGATATCCTCTGTCTGCTTTATAAACATTAATTAATGTGGCTTCATAGCAATCTAATGAGGAAAGAATTGCCCCCAATTTAGAGATGAAGAAATACAGGCATAGCATGCTGATATAGCTTGTCCAAGGTTGCACAGAAAACCACTGGCATAAAAGTAAATACCAGAGGATGCCTTACAATCATAGCCCAAAGATAAGGTAATAATAAGGTGTGGCTCCCAAATCAATACAAACAGTGTAATATGAAGCTTCCTTCCGTCCTATTCAAAGTAAATAGGTTGAGGAGTGGTGTGCACGGTATTATTCCTAATGTGTTCTCATCAGTCAAACACCAAACTTGGTACAGATGTAGCCAGACTGACTAAGGACAGAAAGTCAGGGCAAGGGTCAAATACCCGTTCCACATATTTGAGACATTTGTGTGTCTGTACAATTCACATTTTTTGATTTTTCAAAATCCAACCTTTCAGCAAAAAAAAAAAATAAAAAATTGAGAGCTTCACTTCACTACTTCTGAAGTTATTTTCGATAAGGATTTGCTGGATATATTTCCCCACATTGTCCTTCCCCCTTCCTGGCTTTGTTCCCCTGCCGCCATTTTTGCCCAACACCTCTTACGTGCATGTCTAAACCTACTATTATCATCATGTGCATCCGCAGAACAAATTATGAGGTGAGATGAGGTGAGGTGACCACCTTGCTTTGCAATATGAAAGAAGCAAACACATGGGTATTTCAAATGCTTCTAAAGTCATCTCAAAATATTACTCACATAAATCCCTTCATATTTTTCTTCTCCCTGAATTTTTCCGTGACACTCTTTCATGTACTGGATAACTTCCTGATATGTTGACATTTTTACAATGTTTCACTCTGTTTCCATATGGCCCTCTCCATTTGCTACACAGCTCATCTCAGTTATGTCAGTCAACAAAATAACAACTCACCTTTCCTACTGCTATTTGGGTCATGGTATGGCTTGGAATAATTACTAATGTGAGCAACCAACAGCCAACTCCTTCAGCCACCATCACCTGCTATGACATAACTTTGAACACATGCTCTGTCATCCTTTTCCTGGAGGATACAGGTGAAAGTAAATGAGAGGTTGCACATTAATGGCAAAGAGGAAGGAGAAGCAACCACAATGACCACAGGCCTCAAAGTCATCCTCTGGAAGTGGGTGCACTGGAAGGTGTTCTGCTGACTGTTGCAACAACCAGACTAAGTAAAAGGTGTGGATCCATCTCAGAGAATGGTTTATGGCCAGAAAAAGGTCCACTGATCCTCTTTACTTTTGTCATGGGTGCATTGCAAAAGAACAGGAAGAGATTCCTGAATTTCACTGCAATATCCAGCTTTACACACTGGGATTTATAACGGTTTTGCAGCTATGATGTATTGTATTTTTCTTTGTGTAAAGATGGGAGAAAGGTATTTTGCTTGCACCAATTTTTCCCTATATCTGGTAATCTATGGAGTATGGGAGAAATTTAAATATAAAACTGGGGACTATTTTAAACTATCTTTGCAATTTGCATGAATATAAGAGATGTAGTTATAGTAAGGAAGAGTACCCATCTCTTCTGATATTTTTGTAGCTCCCTTCCAGGAGCAGATTGAGACAGATTAACTAACACTGAAAAATTGTCCCAATGGATGTGGAACACAGTACAGTTACAGTCTTTGTCTTCTGTAATTTCTTAGCAAGCTTTTTCTAATTGAGAGGGATGGGGAAAGGTGCATGAAACAAATTGCTCTTTGGAATTTGCTTCATAGCTCATCTCCTTTTCATGCTTGCCTAAATCTTCCCTTTAGCTGGCAAGTGACACTCAGAACACTTAATAAGAGTGGAACTGCAGATGGTCAATGAGATGCTACTGAGTGTATGTTTCCAATGGCAACCTCCATACCTTACATATATTACAGTCCATAACACACAAGTCACAAGGTAATGAAGAACTCTCCTTTGCATTAACAGGTGGAATTATGTTTCCCTTTTCCACAGTTTGCCTTTTTTTTCAGTCTCCAATACTAATGCATTCCAAGACCTATTGAATATAAAGAAATAGTGAAACCAATTCTATTAACAAGATCACGATGCCATGCTATGTTATATTATTACATAATATAGCAAATTCTGCTTTCATTTTCTCAGTCATTAAATGCCTTTATTAGTTAATAAAGAAAAAGAAATTCTTACCATCATTTCTATTTGTTTGTTTTGGCCCAGAATATGTTGGCTTTAAAGACTTCCAAATGCATTCTATTTCAGATGGAAATAAATGCATTCCATGTTGATAACAAATCCCAAGCAGGCTTTTGTTCTTGCTTAGATAAGAGGAGGACATCTTTCCCCTCTTCTATTAAAAAATATTTTCAGTTATTCAGCAAATACTTTTATTTTTGCACACACATTTATTTTTGTTGATATATTGGCTGAGTATCCTAAAAATGGGGTTATGTGCTTAGAAAATGAAGGAGAAACATGTTGTTGCACACAAAACTGTTATTGTAGGTAGAGTCTCTTAAAATTCTGTAAAACCAGAAGTCTCTGATGCACAACATGAAAGCAGTCCATAACAGGAGTGGATACACATACCACTCCAGGGCACAACACTACATGACCCACAGTCACCTTGCATTCCTTCATTCCTAAGACACGTCACCCTGCAATAAGGGATGTGGGAGCAGGAGGCATCCCTCATTTTCCTTGGTTGCCTCTGCTTAGCCTCAGAGGGAGGAGATAGGTTTTCTTTCTGTGCCAGATCTGCAGGATGAGTGTTTATTGGGATAACATGCGACCACAGCCTGCCATTATCTTCTCAGGTAATAAGAAGATAACATAAGAGGTATGTAAATGTACACTATATAAGCTGCAGCATGGCCAGAACTATATACTATATACTATATACTATATACTATATACTATATACTATATACTATATACTATATACTATATACTATATACTATATACTATATACTATATACTGATGCTTCTCTACACAGTGCATTTTCACTGCAGCCTGCACATCCTTCCATCATCCTGCAATCACCAGGCATCATGGCAGGAAAATGGTTTAGTGGGGAAATTGGCAGTGTTAGGTTTATGGTTGGACTTGACGATCTTAAATGTCTTTTCCAATATAAATGATTCTGTGATTCTCTAATTCTGTAGGAGAAGGTCAATGGGATTTCTTGCAGCAACAGTGAAATTATACGCTTTATTGATTACCTTGTCAGTGAGTAAAGTCTCGGTCATCCCAAAAAGCAAATATCACATCTCTTCACAATATGGCAGTCTATATCTTTGCTGATGCTTCTTGTATATACATGTATACAAGTTGTGTACCACTGGAGGAGGATGGAATAGCAGTCTCAGCGATTTACTTTCCACGTGTTCATTTGATGGGCAAAGAATGTACACGTGAGTAACACTGATGACTGTGCTCACACTTGGTAATTCCAATTCCCAACATCTGCTATTTCAGGGATATTTGAAGAATTGTCCTATAACCCAGAGGTGCCATTTCAATGCCTGATTCTATGGTGCCACTCTAACAAACAAAGTAGAAAAGGGGGAAAGAAATCAGAAAATTATAAAAGGAGTGTAGTGACTCCGCACATAGCAAGTCATATAGGAAACAAAAAGTAACTGGTCAAATAAATATGACAATGTATTTTATAGTTCTGGAAAATTTATTTGGAACAAAATTGGCCCCATAGTCAATGCTGCATTGCTAAAAATGCAGAATAAGGTACATACACAAACAACTATCCAACAAGAACAAAAATGTTCATAGTTCCCTGGTAACTTCATTGGTACAAAAATAAAACCCTGTTGAGTAGGAGTTTCAAAACATTCAGTGTTCAGTGGGATCTCTTCTCCTTCTGGTAAAATGGACTCATGTTTAAATAGGTTGTTTTTTCTGATCTATTTTTCAAGCATGACATGCTTTTAATTCCTGTCTTATTTGGTGTTCATGCCCCCACTGCTACCAAAGATCGCTCAGCTTGATGAGTATTAGGTGTACGGAATCAACCATTTCTTTGTTTAATATTAATAGGTCCTCCATTCAGTTTCTATGGCTTTAAAAATGGCATGGTGATGGGAGAATGTGGTAACTCTCAGATAAAAATGGATGACAATCTTGTAGCTCCATTTACAGATGGAATCTTCGGAACTGTACTTTTAATCTTATTTTTAACTGAAGAAATTTGCCCATTCAAATAATGTACGAAACAGAACATATCCAATAAACATGTTTCAGCCATTTTTTTTGTCCTTTGCCTTATTGAGGACAGCAGATTATTGTTAACTTTTCAGTAAGACTTTGCAGCTTCACAATCATACTGCAAGGCATTAGCTTCATTATTTATAAACTGCACACCTCAGTTGTGTTAAAGATTTGCAGAGAACCAGGTTTTAAAATAAAAACGTGAAAGATACCACTCATTTCAGACTTCCTTGACTTGCTGGTGGGAAGCTGTGAGCAAACAAATGAAGTGATGCACTGTAAATGGGTTGTAAAGAGGGATATGAGTGGTGCCAGAGCCAAGTGGTTCTGCTGCCACCACATTTGTTACTACAGCCCCAGGTTAGCATGGGTGCCTCTCTACAGCGCAACAAAGCAGTCCTCCTTGGGGTCTAGTGAAGCAAATGTCTCATGTATCTAATTATTTTCTCTGTTCTTAGGTATGTCGCTACCTTCAGCAGCTTTAAAAACTTGCTTTTGGATTTTCTCCATATACTGTAATTTAATTTCTTGGCTTGGTTTTCCATTTTTATTCAGATCAAACCAATACCTTCTCCATGT